>CM060883.1:29382500-31782500 GCA_030762935.1 Hymenopus coronatus
TAAAAACGCGTTTTTTTTATTCAGGAGGTCCTAAAACATATATTTCCAGTGAAATCTGGGTATCGAATTTTTGGGTGCAAACAATACCTTCTCTATACACTATGTACATAGTACGTGTGGAGAAAGTAAAAAGCCGAAGAATTTTGTATGATTGCTTGTGTGTGGAACAATTGGTTTCGATTTGCCTTTTCATAATTCTGTCTACAATAGGACCAGTCCTGCAATTCTATATAAACCCTTAAACACGGTTCGTTTGTTTTTAAAACAAAGTGCACCTAGCATCCTTGAGTTCTAAGAAAGGAGTGTAGAACAAATGACGAATGTATCACGCAGAAGTCTTGAGAACTGCAACTACAGCATCATAGACCATGTGAAGGAACGTGCCTTTGGACTTAGCTCACCTGCAGTTGTGATTGGTTTCGGTTTCGGTTTCGGCTGGCATTCCAGGCACTTTTTAGCGCCACATGCAGAAGCCTGCCTTCCTTGCTACCAACCGCAGACGACAGCTAAACAGCACCATCTAAACACCGAGGACCCTGATTGGCCGGCCACAACTCCAATAAGAGCGGAGTGCACTTCCAGACCATCGGAATCAAGCTACAGATCTATTAGCTTACTTCCGATCGTCTCGAAAGTATTCGAGCGGTTACTCCTACCTCGCCTCACCCCTCTCTTCGAAGAGAGACTCCTACTCCCGGATCATCAGTTTGGTTTCCGTACTGGACATTCCACAACCCTGCAGTTGCTGCGACTGGCTGAGAAGGCTGCCCTGGGCTTCCAGGACAACTTCAAAACAGTCGCGGTGCTCTTGGACGTGGAAAAGGCCTTCGCCACCACGTGGCATCAGGGACTTTTGTACAAGCTCAAGAACGCAGAAATTCCTCCCCCCTACCTTCACCTGCTTAGTAGCTTCCTTCGGGACCGCACTTTCAGGGTGAGGGTGGAGGGGAGGCATTCCACAGTCAGACCCATAGCGGCGGGAGTGCCGGAAGGCAGCGTGCTGTCGCCGTTACTCTTTGCTGCCTACATGTCCGACTTCCCCACAGAACCCAGTACAGTTACGTGCCAGTATGCCGACGATGTCCTCATAATGGCGCGTAACAAGAACGACCGATATTGCTTCCCCCCGCTACAGAGACAGCTCCAGGCCATAGGCAGATGGAGTGAACAGTGGCGGATGGCCATCAGCCCGCAGAAGAGCTCAGCTCTACTGCTGGCTAAAGTCCGTGGCTGGCGACCGGAGAGGTCGCTGAGGTTGCGGCGGCGGCGGATCCCCTGGGTCCGCTCCGCCAAATACCTCGGAGTCCTCCTCGACCGCGGCCTTACTTTCACTCCACATGTCAGGGAGAAGGTCGGCTTGGGACACGCTGCCCTGCGGCAGTTGTTTCCCATCTTCCGCTCCACCATGCCTACACACCTTAAACTGCGGCTGTACCGCGCAGTCATCCCGCCCCTGATGCTGTACGGCTGTGAGGTCTGGGGTTCGGTGGCTCGTTCCACCATCCGCAGGCTGCAGGCCGTGCAGAACAGGGCATTGAGGATGATATACGGCACAGACCGCAGATTCCCGTCCCACATTCTCCATTCCCACTCCGGAATCCCCTACATAGTGGACGTTGTGCGAGAAAGAGCTCGCACAATATACACTAAACTTGCTCCCCACCCAAATCCCCAGGTGAACACTCTCGGTCTTTACGACCACACGCTACCAAGGAGACGCGTAAGCTACCGCCTTCCCAAGGACGCCTTGGGATGGTAGTTTTCCGGCCGCCTCTCCCTTTATTGTCTACCCGCCAAGTTAAGCAGCATCGGGCATGGTCACGACTCGGACGGGTGACCATCCAGTCGTACTCCGACCAGATCTGCAACACTTGGCTTCCCCCACCCCGTACCTATATCCCTTCATGTCTCCCCGCTAGCCGGCACTGCTTTCCTTGACAGCCCGCAAGCGGCTGGCCAAGGTAAGCAGCATCGGGCCTGGTCCCTCTCTGGGTGGGTGGCCACTCGGATAGGTAAGCCAGCCCGCGCCGGCTGCACAGAGGGAACACCCTGCCCAATTACTTTGACATGACAAAAACGCTTGCATATGACTACATCTACTATATCACACGGGTAAATCCGCAAGAAAAGCGGATAGGTACCGTGGTGATTTGCCCCCGCCCGAGTACACTCGGGCGACTAGTTCCTGCTCCTGGCTCCTGGCTCCTGGACCATCGGAAGTGCAAAGGCAGCGGGTTGCCGAAACAAGGCCATAGCCACCCAACCTCTTAGGTTCGGGTAAGGCGCGCTATTCTAAGCGTCCGGTCCTCTGTTTCGGCCTGCTTCTTAGCCCCTGCTGCCTGCAGGTGAGGGTAAACCGAGGTGTGTTTTTGTGCACTGCACCCTAGGGTGCAGGGCAAGTATTCCTGTCCTCGTCCTCTTCCACCATGACCAGGAGCAAAACAAAACCATCCAAAGGCAAAGCCCCAAGCGGGCCTGCCTATGATGAAGCAACGGCCGTTGCCAGCACCAGCACTGGTGCAGCCACCCTGCCCTCCAGTGGCCCTGCTACTGTAGAGGGCAAAAAGAGATCTAGCCAGGAACGCCAAGGCGGTAAAGGCAAGATTATCTGTTATAATCCCGTGTTAGCTGAGGTTAACACACGGGTTGCCAGTCACGACGTCTCGGTTCAAAACCGCGACGTTGACTGGGAATGCGTCAGGGTTTGCCTCAACGACTCCATCCCGCCGAACCCTAGGATCACAGACATCCCATCCCTAGAGGCTGCGGTCCAATCCTTTACCTCCATCGTGGTGCGAACTGCTCATAACCTTACTGTTCACACCCCAGCTCCTCTACACCCAGAAGTCCTACCCCTAGAACTCCATCTGCTTGTACGCCGTTCCTGGGCTGCCCGCAGACTATACCAGCGTCACCGCACGCCACATAACCGAGCACTCCTGAGGCGTTTACGCCGAGAGGTCCGGACCCGACTACGCGAGCACAGGGTGCGAGCGTGGGAGGAGACTATGACCCGCTTGAGGCTCGAGGATGGCGACGTGTGGAGGATTGCCAAAGCTCTCCGGCACCGCGGAGGTCAAATCACCTCCCCAATCCAAGGCACCCAAGGCCTGGCTTATGAACCCCGAGCCAAAGCTTATGTGTTCGCTGACTACCTTGAAAGGTCTATGAGGCCACGAGAAGACCCCCAGGACGAAGACTTCTCGGACCGTGCTCGGCGGGAGGTGCGTCGATACCTTCGGCGCCCCCCCGACGAGGCGGACCGGCTTCCCGTCATCCGACCCAGTGAACTCCAGGGCGCACTCCGGCGCCTCAACCCCAAAAAGGCAGCGGGTCCTGACGGACTAACCCCCGCCATGCTCCGATGCCTTCCCATCAAGGCGGTACTCTTTCTAACCAAGGTTTTCAACATGTGCCTCACCTTGTGCCACTTTCCACGCGAGTGGAGGGAGGCCCGGGTGATATGCATTTTGAAGCCGGGGAAAGACCCGTTACACCCATCCAATTACCGATCCATCAGTCTCCTGTCAGTTCTCTCGAAGGTTTTCGAGAGGCTAATACTAGCCCGCTTGTCCCCTCTCTTGGGCGACATTCATGCCATCCCAGATCACCAATTTGGTTTTCGCCCTGGGCATTCTACACCCCAGCAACTACTGAGAGTGGTGGAGGCCGCTGCCCTGGGCTTCCAGGACAGAGCCTACACTGCGGCAGTGTCGCTGGACGTGGAGAAAGCCTTCTCTACGACCTGGCACGCGGGTCTGCTCCTCAAATTCATCCGACTGGAGCTCCCGACACACATCATACACCTACTACACTCATATCTCAAACACAGATTTTTTGTAGTTTCAGTTGCGGGACACAAATCAACACCTAGGCCAGTAAGAGGCGGAGTCCCCGAAGGCTCTGTACTTTCCCCTACGCTCTTTAGCGTCTACATGGCCGACCTACCAACAGTGCAGCAAGTCAACATAGCTCAGTATGCTGATGACGTGCTGTTATACTGTACAAATAAACACCCACGCAGAGCCTTCAACCCTATCCAGAGACACCTCTGCCTCATCCAAGAGTGGTGCGAGCGTTGGCGATTGTCCATAAATCCGGAGAAAAGCCACGCTATTCTCTTCACCAAGCGCCGCTTTCCCGCAAACTTCCCCACATTCACGTACCTCAGACGAAGGATACAATGGACCAACACCATCACCTACTTGGGGGTGAAGCTCGACAAGGGCGTCACTTTTAGGGAGCATGTCCGGGGGCTGTGGTGCCGGGGCAATGGGGCTGCGGCCTCACTGTACCCGACGCTGAGGTCCTCGATGACCGTTCCCCTTAAGTTGCGCCTTTTGAGGGCTCTTATTATCCCCTTATTAATCTACGCCTGTGAGATCTGGGGCATGGCGGCAGACTCCAGTCTGCTGTTGCTTCAGCGGGTACAGAATAGGTGTCTCCGGGCTATCTATTCTGTGCCTCGAGGCTTTCCAACGAGACTCCTGCACGAAGCCTCTGGTCTACCATACCTGGAGGACGAGATTAGGCGTCGGGCAACAAAATTCAACGAAGGGTTACCATTCCATCGGAGCGCCCTCGTTAGGTCTCTTGGGGATTACGATCCCACAAACCGCCGCTTCAGGCGATACCGGCTTCCCCGCATGGCTTGCGGGCATCCCCGGTAACGAAGGAGCACCACCAACAGCTGCTACGGCTAAGCTCCTTATTATCCTTCAAGAGTTGCTTGGATTCAAAATTTAACCTCAAGAAACATTTTGATAAAAACACACCAGCGGTGCACAAGGGCCGTTGCACCATTAAGGCAACCGTCGAGGAGCAATATTCGCCTCCTCCTGTCACTCCACAACCCCAATACACACCCGCCATCCTACAAAACCCACAATCCCGTCAGAACGTGGTTAAGTTCTCTCTGAGAACAGGGACACGTCTAAAACACCTCGGGCTGCCCTCAGCCTGCCAATCACACTGGACTGGACAGTTGTGATTTACTCTTAACAAAAGCATATATAGCTTGCTTTACATTTCCATCTACGTCGAGATCTTTCTCTCTGGGTATGCCTTAGTGTGGTGAGAATGAACAACACCAATTGAATTTTACTGAGAACATTTAATGGAGGTTAATAATTGATCTGTTTGCCATTGTTAGACACGATCTATCTGGTTGAAGCTCATTAATTAATCATCCAATAAATAAATATGAAATTCTAATGGCTAATTAGTCAACCGGAGGTCAAATAAAATAATGAAAAATCTGATGTGATCCATTCCCATTACTTTTTTCTACATCTCCGTAACAAATTATTGTTAAAACGCTTATTCTTCAAACTACCTCATGCTAATCTAGATAAACATAAACAGAAATGGTTCATATTGCTTGCACATTTGTAAGTAGAAAGGAAATAAGGGAATACACTAAGTCAAATATTTTAAAAGCTGGTTGCTATGTATGTATGTGTCGTCCTCCGTGCTGTAATGGTTACCGTTCTCTTCGGTTCATATACCCATGGTCGCGGGTTCAAACCCGGCGGAGGATAGATTTTTTCGGGTGTAAAAGAACCTCAAGCCTGATAGAGAGGCCTCTGAGCAAAATTAAGCGGTCTTTCACATCCAATTTAGAATGGGACGCTGAGAACCACAGCAGTTAACGAGCGTCTATAAATAACACGCCATTTTTTATTTGGTTGCTATGTGATTGAAATACGTTTCTTTGCATGGCTAGAAGTTGACAAACTCCCGTATGAAAAAGTTTAAGTATTTTAAAACTGAAACCAGTAACAAGGAATATTTCGGAAAATGTCAACTCCAGAAAAAATGAATTTGAAATAAATTGTATGTTTTAACGTGATCTACATTTTTGTGTAGTAAGTATTTATCTATCTGTTGCGATTTTACCAGTTATGCAAAATTCTACAAAATTCATCTAGAATAAAGATAGATGTCTTCAGAAGGTATTCCCAGTAAACTAGATATACATTTTTTTTGCAATGTAAATATCTTTAATATACGATATTTTAATCAAAATCGTTAGCCATTTTTGAGAGAATCGAAATTTTCTAAAATGTTTCCATGTAAATGGTAGTTGGGATGGGGAGGGAAAATTCTTGAAAATATTCGTGTCAAATCCTTGAAAGATACCAAACTTAAACAAAATGTACTTAAACAAAATTTGGTATTTAATGGTCTTTTCGGTTTTGGGCTTTTCTGTCTCTGTCTGTCTCTCTCTCTCTCTCTCTCTCTCTCTCTCTCTCTCTCTCTCTCTCTCTCTCTCACACACACACACACACACAAACGCGCGCGCGCGGACCCTTTTTTCTGAAAGTGTTTTTTTTCTCTTAATTCACGGGGACCCAAAACATGTATTTCCGGTGAAATCTCGGTATTGAATTTTTGGATGTAGTACAATTTTTTCTCTATACACTATGTACATAGTACGTGTAGAGAAAGTAAAAAGTTAATACACCTATTTTCGGGAAGGATTACAATGAAGTCAAATACACAAAAACCTGATGTGTTCCATTCACATGTATTTTCTCTAACTATTTTGCAAACTATTCTCACCATCAAACATATAAAAAAAAATAAATAAATAAAAAAAACTCTTCCATCTATTTCATGCAAATCGAGAAAAACATTAGCGAAATTCTATTATCACTCATTCCTTATAAGTAAAAGGTAATATGGGAATATATAAGCGATAGTCAAATCTTTAAAAGCTGTGGCTTTGCGACTGGCTTTGAAATTCGGTTCTCTTTGCATGGCCAGGAGTAAAAAATAAACGAAACGGGGATGATAACTTCCTGATTCAGATAAGTATTTTAAACTTGGAACCAATATCAAGGAATATTTTGAAAATAGTTTAGTCTACAAAACAAATAAATATATTTTATAACCACATTTTGGTGTAATAATTTGTCTATTTCTTATAGTTTAACACTTATTCAAATGCCATTCCGAATGAAGAGGAATTCAGAGGCTATTCCCAGAAAATTGAAGATATAATCATGTAAATATTAATGCACATAATTTTAATCAAAAATTTTAGTCGGTTTTTAGAAAATCGAAAATTTCGAAAAAATGTTCCATGCAAAGGCTAGTTTGATATGGAGGGGGGGATTTTGGGTTGTGCTGCCCACAGACAGACAGTCACGCCTGCACGCACGCACGCACACATACACGTGAAAGGTTCATTTATTAAACTTTTTTTTTTAAATTCAGGGGTCCTCAAAACTGTATTTCCGATGAAATCTGGGTATCGAAGTTTTCCGTGGAATATAATACATTTTCTACCTACTATTATGTGCATTGTAGGACGTACATGCTAGAGAAAGTAATAACCTCCTCTTGGTTAATATACTCAACAATAAATGGTAAAGAAATTAATGTGAATGTAACATCTCAGAAATGTGTAATAAGTTTTTTGTTTATCTCATGCTTAACAAGTTTCTTTCAGTAAGATAGCTTTTGGGTCGGTCCGCATTCGTGTTATCCATATGGCTGTGCCGAGTGAATTTTACTTTCTCTAGCCTGTATGTACAACGTCCATAGTGGATAGAGAAGGTATTGTATTCCACCCAAAATTCAATACCGAAATTTCACCGGAAATATATGTTTTGATTTTTTTAGAAAAAGATTCGTGCACGCGATTGTACCTGTGGACAGTTACGCTCATAAACGAAAAAAGTTTAGTACCTTCCAAGGATGCGGCACAAAGATTTTCAAGAAAATCCCCCTACCCCACCCAAAATACCTTTACATAGAAAAAAAAAATTGTTTTTCTCAAAAATGGCTCATACAATTTTGATTAAAATTCCGTATGTTCCATATATTTGCATAACGGTTAAACCGTAAGAGGTAGACAAAAACTAACTGCACAAAAAATGTAGATCTCGTTAAAACATATAATTTATATCTTCTACGCTTTTTATGTAGATCTGGCCGTTTCTGAGATATTCCTTGTTATTGGTTTCAATTTTAAACTACTTAAAACGTTTCTGATGATTCGTTTCAGCTCTCTTGCTTTACTGCCGAACTTCAGTTGTTTCACATAGGAGCAGCTTTTAAAAGATATGATATCGATTTAGCCTTATGTACTCCCGTATGTCCCTTTTACTTACAAGAAAGCAAGTAATAAGACAATTTATGCTGTTTACCTAGATTAGCATGTCGTAGATAAAAGAATAATTATTTTTAAGGAAAGTTTTTGTGTAATAGCTAGAAAAAGTCTTGTGAATGGCATCATATTTTTACTTTCTCTATACGTAAAATGTACATAGTGTATAGAGAAAGTATTGTATTGCATCCAAAAATGCATTACCAAGATTTCACCGGAAATATATGTTTTGAGACCTCCTGAATCCAGAAAAACCATTTTCAGAAAAATGTCCATGTGTGTCAGTCAGTCTGTGTGTGTGTGTGGGGGGGGGGGGGTAAGCAGCATAGCTCAAAAACGCAAAGTCCGTTAAATACCGAACTTGGTATTTAAGTTCAGTACCTTCCAAGGATGCGACAGGAAGATTTTCAAGAAAATCCCCCACCCCCAGCTACCCTTTGCATGAAAATGTTTTCGAAATTTTTGATTTTCTCAAAAATTGCTAATAATTTTGATTAAAATGTCGTATATTAAAGATGTTTACATTACAAATAAAATGTATATCTTGAATTTTGTGGGAATAGCTTCTTAAGACATGTTTATTTTAGATGAATTTTGCAGCATTTTACAAAGTTGGTAATCCGTAAGAGGTAGACTAAAACAAATATAATTTTTTTTTTTTTTTTTTGGTAGTGTTTAACGCCCGCTTTAACTACTAATGGCATCGCAGGCGGGGACACTGATGATACATGAATGATGATGGAGCACCGGTGGAATGCGATGGCGGGGGAAACCGGAGTACCCGGAGAAAACCCGCCCCAGCGCCGCTTTGTCCACCACAAATCTCACATGCGGTCGCTTGGGATCGAACCCCGGCCGTCTAGGTGAGAGGCTAGTGGTCTAACCACTCGGCCACGGCGCGGCCCTAGAGCTCGTTAAAACAAACAATTTATGTTATATACATTTTTTTTTTTTTTTTTTTCCGTGGAGTTGATCGTTTTTGAGATATTCCTTGCTATTGGTTTCAGCTACAATATGCTTTCACTTTTCTAATTTTCTAATTTTTTCTAATTTGTCAACTCGTGTGCACAAAGAGTATATCTTCATTCTTGGTGCAACGTTTCAGAAGAAATAGGAAAATAATGGAATACATTAGGCTAAAACGATGGTGAAATATTTTAAAAGCCGGTTACCATATGTATGAAATCGATTTTATGCAGAATTTACAACTTTCCGTGTGAAAAAAAGTTTAAGTATTTTACATCTGAAAAAATAACAAGGAATATCTCAGAAATGCTCAGTTCAATGAAAAACGTATGACATAAATTGTGTTAATTCAAGATCTTCTCGGGCTTCTAGCCAGGTAAAAACTTGGCTTGACACCAACGTTTCGAAGAAGTGCATCTTCCTCGTCTTCAGGGTGAACTGAATCAGTTCACCCTGAAGACGAGGAAGATGCACTTCTTCGAAACGTTGGTGTCAAGCCAAGTTTTTACCTGGCTAGAAGCCCGAGAAGATCTTGAATTAACACGTCGCCAGGAAAGCTATAGTTCTTATTATAAATTGTGTGTTTTAACGTGATCTACATTTTTTGTGTAGTAAGTTTTTGTCTATCTCGTATGGTTTACTAGTTAAGCAAAATTCATTCAGAATTTAGAGGCTATTCCCAGAAAATTAAAGATTCACATTTTATTTGACATGTAAATAAATACCTCTAATATACGGCGTTTTAATCAAAATCGTTAGAGCCATTTTTGAGAAAATCAAAATTTTCGAAATGTTTTCCATGTAAAGGGTAGTTTGGGGTAGGGGGATTTTTGTCAACTTCTTCGTGTTACATCCCTGGAAGATACTATAATTAAATACCAAGTTCGGTATTTTACCGACTTTTCAGTTTTGAGTTATCGTATTTTCAGACACACGGACCTTTTTCTGAAAATACTTTTTATATACAGGGGACCCTAAAACGTGTATTTCTGGTGAAATCTTGGTATCGAATTTTTGGGTGGATTGCAATACCTTCTCTATACACTATATACATAATACGTGTAGAAAAAGTAAAAAATAACTAATGAACTAAGTAAGATTTTGCATATTCCTTCTCATTTTTAATAAAACACCATATGGTTGACGTTCCTTCGCTTCTTATAAATTAGAGAAATGTATTACTTATTTCGGACAGAATAGGAGTTGCGCTGAACGAGAGTATTGCATTTTTGTGCTGCGTGATTGGTGTGGATCAGAATTTCTGCATTAAAATGTTGAAAATATGCACTTACTTTTACTCCTAAATTTCCCTCTCTTTTAGCATATGCTACAAAATAAAGTTTAATGTTAAATTCTGAACTTACCAAAGCACTAACTTGTACACGTACCACTGCACTTAAAAACAACACACATCTAAGTTACAAGGGATTGTGACTTGCTCTACGGCAGGATTTACTATTAATGTTTGATACTCTTTTTCACCTCAGTGCAAGGATGAATTTGCACTGTAAGCAGTGTTTAAGGTAAGCAACGTTTAATGTTACAGCGGATGTTTATAGGTTTCTCTTCAACTGTTTCTTAATCCAAGCTGGTTCAAACTTATCGACCTTACCAACCTTGAGTTTTAAATCATATAAATACGATAATTCCGTGCAGAGTGATAACCCAGTCTGATTTGTATTTTTACTTTCTCTAATACTTATGTATACATACATAGTAGTTAGGTAATTCACTAGGTTAAAGCGATAGTCAAATCTTTCAAAAAGCCAGTCGCAATGTGAAACAAACGACATTCGGTTTGCTTTACATGCACACGAGTAAAATGAAAGAGAGAGAGACCTCCCTTTAAAAAAAGTTTAAGTAGCTTAAAAGTGAAATCAATAACAAGGAATATCTAATAAACGGCTACCTCTACAAAAAATGTATACGACTAATTGTATCTTAAAGAAATCTACAGTTTCAAAGGCTGTACTCACAAAATTCAAGACAGATTTTGTCATGCAAGTATGTTTAATATACGGTGTTTTAATTAAAATCATTAGAGCCATTTTTAAGAAAAGTTACATTTAAAAAAACAAACCAACAAGTTTGGGGAGGAAGAATCTTCTTGAAAAGTTTCGTGTCGCAATCTTGTAAAATACTAAACTTAAACACCAAATTTGGTATTAAACGGCATTTTCATTGTTGAGCTATGCTGTCCACACACATACACGCAAGGACCGTTTTCTGAAAATGCTTTTTTCGGTGAAATCTCCACATCGGATTTTTGGGCGGAATATAATTCCTTCCCTACTTACTATATGCATAGTACGTTTAGAGAAAGTAAAAATACCGTTTGTAAGAATAGTATGTCGAAGAACGGGAGAGAAAACCATGTGAATGCAACTGAACTATATGGCGCTAGAATAGCGTGCGAGATTCGCATTTGTGTGGTCTAGTTTTGATTCTTGTGGTCGGTCCACATTACCCATGTTTTTTTATGTGTGTATTTCCTCGGATGGGTAGGTTCATTACATCCCCCGAACATTCCTGTTCCCATCACTTGCTTATTATCTGTTTCAGGGTTGAAGGACCAGGTGACGGTGTTCGGCGATTTGCGGCTGGATGGTAGCTTGCACACTGTAAAGACGTCGTCGTCAGTTCCGCACGATTGGGTCACGCTTCGAACCTTCGGGCTCCCTCGGTGAACCACCGGAGACTCGGAGCTCGTGAGTGGGACCGAGCGGCGTCGAAGGTGCTCCCAACTGTAACCGTTAGGATACATGTATGCAAAATGTCGATGTATTCGATTCTTGTATGTTCTCGAGATATTTAAAAACCTGAATGCTGTATTCGAATCCTTCAATCGGATGGGTTCAAATACACAGTTCTCGTTTGAGAATGTCCTGAGTGCTGTATTCGAATGCTGCACTCGGATAGGTGCAGGTGCACCGAACTGAATCGAGATTTCGTCTCGAGATGGTGCTGGCATAGCTACGCCTAAATCTGATTGGTGTTCATACTTAAAGCTTATTCATAATAATTAAATTTATTTTGTAAAATAATTTTCGCATATTCAGTTACTATAGTTTATAATGTTTTGCGTTTTTCATTGACTGTATATAATTAAAATTAAGTATGTTGGTCCTTAAATAATAAGTTTTAAATATCTTAACAATTCTGTGCTCAAATAAAATATTTTCCTACCATGGTTAGCTTTAGAATCACAGCCGCACAGCGTTCACACATGCAGAGCAAAACAATTAAGTTTGTGTGCTGCAGTCAATTGTTTAGTAGTTAACGATCCAAGATTACAATTAGTACAGCAGTACCACAATATACTGTATTTATCGTTTATCTTTGTCATCCAATACTTCCTGCGTATGCAGAAAATAGTATAATCTAGCAACTAGTTGTCAACATCTAACTGCTGTCAGACTGAAAAATTCAATGCACTCGCTTGTTTCCATAAGATGATCTCAAATTATTTTGAGATGACAACCCCAATGACGACTTACAATGTTGTAAGTACTTTAAGTCCCAGGATTCATAGTATAGGCAACTATTATGGACAATTGTGATAATTTTAATTGTTTTTTCATAGAAGACAGGAGTTGTTTAGGAGTCAGATTGAAAAATTCAATTGCATAACCGGGATTTGAGAAATGCAATGCTATGCCAGCAAAATGGCGTGTTATTTAACTACTGTGGTTCTTAGCGTCCCATTCTAAATTGGGTGTGAAAGACCACTTGATTTTGCTCAGAGACCTCTCTATCAGGCTTGAGGTTCTTTTACGTGCCATAAATCTATGACACGGGACCAACGGCTTTACTTCCCTTCCGAAGGAAGCCATGCTAAGGATTTTTACACCCGAAAAAATCCACCGTACTCCGCCGGTTTTGTACCCGCGACCTTAGGTATATGAGGTTAGCATGGTAACCATTACACTACGAAGGGCGACACTATGCCGGCATTTTGCCATGTTAGCTCAGAGGCAGAGCAACCGGCTAGAGACCGGGAGATCCGTGGTTCAAATCCCGGCTATGGCATTGAATTTTTCAGCCTGACTCTACCTATCCAACTCCTGTCCTACACACGGTTTCAGTGAGAAAGCAATTAAATTGTCATCTAACTGTTGTAGTATTTCTCGTTCATCATTTGAACTCGATACTTTATTCGAGAACAACCATGATGGGAAGTGAAGAACATCACTCTAGTAGTATCCGAGAACTTGAGTATTAGTATTTGAAAACAACCTTTGTAAAAACTGAGAACTTCACTCGAGTGACGATAACGTAGGATCCGAGAACTTGTACTCAAATGAAATTTCCGAATCTTAAAATTACTGGAATACACAGTATTCGATTCTGTCCATCACTAGATTTACATGCCTGAGCTAGTCGTTATCCGTACCTGGTCATCCTTCGGATCTTTCCCCTCATTTCTCCCTCCCTGGAGCCACGTAAGACTCAGGGCCTCAATATCTGGGGTCGTCCTTCTGGTGTAGGAATAACATGCTAGCCTCTGGTTCCCAAGATCGCGGGTTCAAACCTAGCGGAGGACGATGGATTCTATTCGGGCGTAAAAATCCTACGAGGGAAGTTCAGCCGTTGGTCACGTGTCGTATATTTACGGCACGTAAAAGAACCTCAAGTTGTTAAAGAGGCCTCTGGTCAAAATTAAGCGGTGTTTTCAAGCCCAGTATAGAATGGGACGCTGAGAACTGCAGCATTTAAAGAGCGTCCATAAATAAATCTCAATTTCAATTTTAGCGTCAAACGCGCTCAACGGAATACTTGCTTCAATGTCACTTCAATAGCGTAGCGTTGTGGAGAAATAAATTCATTATACTTGTTTGTACCTTCTAGTAGATTTTGTAATTTTTCTATAAACAACGACAAAATAATGACTCTCCAAAGGTCCCGAGCTCGAATCTCGATTCGGATGAATTACTCGGAAGAGTTGTTTTATTCAAGGTTTTAGATTATCCCTTTCTTGAAAGAATGTCGGGTAACTCTAAGGTCTAAGGACCCCGGACTCATTTGAGTATCATTTCACCCATTTGATTCTCCGTTCATATGACCTACCTGAATAAACAAAAGTCATGTCAGAGAAAAAGCTGCTTCAAATTACTCCTCTGTGTAGACGATTGTCCAGAAAAGCAGAGTAGATTTTAGCCTATATATTTAAAGGCTGCGAGCGAGTCACTACACCTGGCAAATGGAGAAATGATGCGATGAACAGAATCGCTGAATCTGCCTCATATACAACTCATATATCACTGCGACCACATTAGAATTTTTCTCTTCTCTACAGTTTTCCATGTTTCTATTTAGGTAATAAGCGACTGCGGTGATTTGCAGTCAAGGACAAACACTACGTGAAAATATCGATTATGTTATGCTGAAAATTAGTCCTAAGATGTGTCAGTCTTCTCATGTTTAAATTAGTCTAGTATTTAGGTTTGGTATCTTCCAAGGATGCGACACGTAGATTTTCAAGAAAATCCCCCCCCCCACCACAAACTACCCTTTACATGGAAAAATTTGCGAAAATGTTCAGTTTCTAAACAATGGCTCTAACGATTTTGATTATTATCTAGTATATTAAAGATATTTACATTCAAAATAAAATGTATATCTTGAATTTTCTGGGAATAGCCTCTGAAGACATCTTTATTCTGAATAAATTTTGCGGAGTTTTGAATAACTGCTAAACCGTAAACTTCTAAACTTACTGCACAAAAATGTAGATCTTATCAAAACAAAATTTATGACCTTTACATTTTTGTTATGGAGGTAACCGTTTCCGAGATACTCCTTGTTATTGGTTTCAATTGTAAAGTTCCTCCTAATATTTTTCTGAGACAAAAAGTGTCCGTTTTTCTTTTGTTCTCCTGGCCAACCATAGAAGCGATTTGCAATCACAATCGCATAACGACAGCTTTTAAAACATTTGACTGTCACTTTAGTATAGCGCATTCCTTTAGTTTCCTTCTACGTATAAAGAACTAAGTAAAGAACAATCTGCTAATATTTATCTCGATTAGCATGGTGTAGAAAGAAGAAGAATCTTTTGTAAGAAGTTTGTTTGTAGAACGGCTAGAGAAAGTCATGTGAGTGTAACACATCAGATTTTTTTCGTTTACAGGAAATCAGTGCGACGAATAATCGTGAAAAGACAAAGTTGGCATCAGTGTTAATCATGCTCAAGCAACAGTAGCGATGTGTTTCTGTAAAGTTGCAAGCAGTGGAATAGTTGTGAACAGTCAAGCATTTGCAACAGAGAGTTGTTAAAGAGTGTTTCAGATGTACGATGCTGAAAGTAAGAGAAAAGAAAGGACTGTTTTTCGCAAATGAAGTTAGAAACAGCTAGTTGACTCACATGAGGTTGTGCAGGACAGCAGAGCTCGCCGAGGTGGTGGTGCTGCTGCATTTCGCCGTCTGGTATTGATTTGAGCACACAACTGAATATACTGGCCGTAGCAGAGGTCGGGTTTCGCTGCAGAGAATCTCTCAAGGTCGACCTAGAAGGGTGTACCTCCCTTGCTTCCTGCTTCTGTATACCTTGTGATTAACTTCCGACCTTATTCTCAGAACGAGCAATACTTGGGAAAAGGTGACTGGTGGCGTCTGCTTTGGCGAGTAGATTTATTACTCTGAAGAAAATTCTCAGTTTTAATCTGTAGAATGGAGAACCTTTATTACAAGTTTACGTGTTTGGTTTATCATGTTATTGGTTTCAAAGTTTTGTTTTTACTTTCTCCACACGTACTATGTTTATAGTGTATAGAGAAGGTATTGTAATGCACCCAAAATTTCGATACCGAAATTTAAATAAAATATATGTTTTGGGTCCCCTTGAATCCAGAAAAAACATTTTTGGAGAAAAATCCGTGTGCGCGCGTGTGTGTGTGTGGACAGCATAGCTCAAAAACGAAAAGACTTAAATACCAAACTTGGTATTTAAATTTGGTATCTCCCAAGGATGCCACTCTTGTAAACGGCCAACTCCACGAAAAAATGCATTTACCATTAATTATGTGCTTTAACGAGCTCTACATTTCTGTAAGATAAATTTTTGTTCTATCTCTTACGGTTTGCCAATTACACAAAATTCCGTAAAATTCATCCAGAATAGTCTTTAGAGTCCATTCCCAGAAAATTCAGTATATACATTATATTTGTCGGGTAAATGTATTTAATATACGATACTTTAATCAAAATCGTTAGCGCCATTTTTGAGAAAATAAAAATTTTCGAAACAAGTTTCATGTAAAGGGTAGTTGGCGGTGGGGGATTTTCTTGAAAATCTTCGTGTCACATCCTTGGAAGATACTAAATTTAAATACCAAGTTTGGTATTCAACGCTCTTTTCGTTTTTGAGCTATGCTGTCCACAGACACACAGACAGATAGACAGACAGGCACACACACGGACCTTTGTCCAAAAATACTTTTTTTGGATTCAGAAGCACCCAAAACGTCTTGGTATCGAATTTTTGGGTGCATTACAATACCTTCTCTATACACTATGTACATAGTATGTGTGGAGAAAGTAATTGTATATAGTGCTCGAAATGGGCCGGTATACCATACCGGTACTTTTCTGCATCAGCGAATTTCATACCGACACTTTTTATTTGAGAAAATTCATACCGGTATGTTATTAGGCGTAACTTATATAAAACACAAAGTAATGAGAATAGTACACCAAATCATACTCAGTTTATGCTATTCGAATCAAAGTTTTCACAATTTTGGATCAGACGGTACTTGCGCTGCAGACGCAAGCTAGTCTATCAACAATGCAGTAATATCAACAAACCATTCTAATCAGTTGGTAGATTGCAAATACCAAAGTTCTGTGGCTCTGCCAAGCAACATTCAACCTTAAAAAATACAAAATTATCTCAAGTGGATCCGTTACAAGCTACAGTTTATAATTTGATCGCCTGAGCGTAAAGAAACAACTGCAGACAGTTCAAAACTTAACTCTTAAGAAAGATGAATACATTAGACAAATTTATAACCAAAAATCTTGTGTTTCATTCAGTGACTTTCTCTACATCTCTGCAACAAATTATTCTTAAAAAGCTTATGCTTCTATTTATTTCATGCTAATCAAGAAAAAAATCAGTCTTTTTACTCGCTTCCTTGTAATCAGAAGCGAAATAAGGAAGCACCATAGGTTAAAGTGATAGTCAAAAGCGGGTTGCTATGTGACTGAAGTTCCTTTTTTGTATGGACTGGAGTTGGCAAATTCCTATATGAGGAAAGTCTTATTTTTCAAAGCTGAAACCAAAATCAAGGAATATCTCAAAAACGATCAACTCCACGAAAAAAATGTACATGACATAAATTGTGTGTTTTAATGTGCCCAACATTTTTTGCATACAACTGGTACGGCATTTGAACTGTGTTTAAATCCCGGCTGTGGCGTTGAATTTTTCAACAGGTTCTAATCATACTGTTACCCCGTGAAACTTTCAATATATATATATATATATATATATATATATATATATATATATATATATATATATATACATATATAAAAGAGATGAGCATTACCATTTAATAAAAAATAACCTGTATGTTGACGAGAACATAGTTGATATTACCCGGATACTAAGTACTCACGACGGTAAGTCGCCATTCTTTCTGGTGGTTCTCTGAAGTGATAGGTTGAACCGGGTAAAACACAAATAATCAGTTGGAAAATTGAATGCCATGCCGGCAAGTTGTCACGGTAGCTCAATTGCTAGAGCAACCGCATGGAGAGAGGGAGAATCGTGTTCAAATCGTGAAGTAGATAGAAGAAGCTTGTATAAGAATAAATTGTTGCACAATAGGTAGACAAGTCGTGTGAATATAACGCATCAGATTTTTACTTTCTCTACACGTACTATGTGCATAGTGTATAGAGAAGGTATGAATTGCACCCAAAAATTCGATATCGATATTTCACCAGAAATACATGTTTTGGGCACCCCTGAATCCAAAAAGGAATTTTTGGAAAAACGTCCGTGTGTGCGTGTGTATGTGTGTGTCTGGACATCATGGCTCAAAAACGAAAAGACCGTTAAATACCAAACTTGGTATATAAGTTCGGTATCTTCCAAGAATGTGACACGAAGAATTGCAAAAAAATCCACTCACCCCAAACTACCCTTTACATGGAAAAAATTGTCAAAATTTATATTTTCTCAAAAATGGCTCTAACGATTTATATTAAAATCTCTTATGTTTAAGATATTTACATACCAAATAAAAGGTATATCTTTAATTTTCTGGGAATAACCTCTAAAGACCTTTTTATTCTGGATTATTTTTATTGAATTTTGCATAATTGGTAAACTGTAAGAAATAGACAAAACTTACTGCACAAAAAATGTAGTTCACGATAAAACACAATCTATGTCGTATACATTTTTTCGTGGAATTGATCGTTTTTGAGACATTTCTTGTTATTAGTTTCAGCTTTATAAAAACTTGTACAGGAATTTGCCAACTTCTGTCCATACAAACAAAGGAACTTCAGTCACATAGCGACCAGCTTTTTACATCAGTTTAACCTTGGTACTCCCTTAATTCACTTCTACTTACATGGAAGAAAGTAATAAGAATATTTCTGCTAATTTTTCTCAATTAGCGTGAAGTAAATAGAAGCAAGGGCTTTTTAACAATTTGTTGCAGACATAGAGAAAGTCATGTGATTGTAACACTTCAGATTCTTTGTGTAGTAAACTTACGGTTTACCAATTATGCAAAAGTCATCTTGAATGAAAAACGCTCAGAGGCTACTCCCGGATAATTCAAGCTATACATTTTATTTGTGATGTAAATATCTTTAATAATATTTTATTTTATCAAAATCGTTTGATCCATTTTTGAGAAAAACGAAAATACCGAAAAATCTTCCATGCAAAAGGTAGTTTGGGGTGGGAAGATTTGCCCGAAAGCCTTCATATCGCATCCTTGGATAGCATTGAACTTAAATACCAAGTTTAGTACTTAACCGATTTTTGTTTTTGAGTTATGCTGTTTACCAACACACACATGGATATTTTTCTAATAATGCCTTTTCGGATTCAGGAGTCCTCAAAACATGTATTTTCGGTAAAATTTCTGTACAGAATTTTTGGGTGAAGTGTAATACCGTCTCTACCTGCTAAGTACATGTTAAGCAGTAGGGAAAGTAATAAATACATAAATAAATAATGTACCTTTAAGATATTGCCCATTCTGATGGATGAAAAAACACAGGAACGGATTTTTTGTTTACTTTCTCTAGTCCGTATGTACAATGTTCATAGTGGACAGAGAAGATATTGTATTCCACTCAAAATTTCGATGTCGAGATTTCACCGGAAATATAAGTTTTGAGGTCACCTGAGTCCGAAAAAAGCATTTTTAGAAAGAGGTCAGTGTGTGTCTGTGGCCAGCATAACTCAAAACGAAAAGTCCGTTAAACTTGCTATTTAGGTTTAACATCATCCAAGGATGCGACATGAAAAGATCCTTCCACCCCAAACTACCCTTTACATGAAAATATTGTCGAAAATTTGATTTTCTCAAAATGGTTCTAACGATTTTGATTAAAATACTACAAATCAAAGATATTTACATCCCAAATAAAATGCCACAAATCTTTTCATTGTGGATGAATTTTGCCGAATTTTGCTTAACCGCTAAACCGGAAGCGTAAGAGATGGACAAAACTTACTGCACAAAGAATGCATTTCTCATCAAAATACATAAATTATGTCCTTTACATTTTTGTTGTAGAGGTATTTCTTGGTGTTCCGAGATATTCCTTGTTATTGGCTTAAATTTTAAGCACTTGTACTTTTCTCAGACAGGAAGTTTCCGTGTTTCTTTTGTGCTACTCCTGGCCAAACAAAGAAGCGGATTCACTGGGGTCGAGTGTCAGCGATCTGACTACTCCCCCGGAGATCCCGGGTTAGACCCCCGCTGGGGCGGGAAATTTTTCTTTAAACAGAACTATTCCCTATCGCCCACAGAATCTGGAAGTATGTATGAGAGAGTAAATGTGTGTGCGTTTAACGAAAATAAAAATAAAGTTCTAAACCCAACGTAAAGAACCTAAGACGAGTTGTTTATAATACAAAGCCCCCGATGACAGACGTTAAAGGGGGCTATATAAATGAAACAATTAAAAAAGAAGAAGAAGAAGCTGATTACAGTGACAATCGCATAACGACAGCTTTTAAAACAATTGATCAGCAGTATAATTGTTTTTTCACACAGGCCGTGTGTAGGACGAGTTGGATAGACAAAATTCTTTTTACATAGGATTCATATTTGTCCATACTATGAATCCTGTATCTAAAGTACTTGCAGACTGTAAGTCGCCATTAGGGTTGTCATCTTAAAAAGAATTTGAGATCACCTTGTGGTTTACCAGGAAAACATACGAGTCAGTTGAGAAATTCAATGCTATGCCGGCATATAGCCGTGGTAGCTCAGTGGCAGAGCAACCGGCTAGAGATCGGGAGATCCGTAGTTCAAATCCCGGCTATGGCATTGAATTTTTCAATCTGACTCTACCTATCCAATTGATTATCGCTTTAGTCTAATGTATTCCCTTAGTTCTTATTCTTCTAATTATAAGGAACTAAGTAACAAGACCATTCTGCTAATGTTTATCTCGTATGGTATAGTAAGAAGAATCATTTGTAAGAACCTTGTTTGTTGAACAGCTAGAGAAAGTCGTGTGAGTGTAACACATTTTTTTTTTGTTTTGTTTAAACACACATATTGGCCTTCAGGCGGGACCTAATTGGCCATCAGGGGAGAGAAAGAATGTCTTAGAACACAAACACCCTATCCCTGCGCCATGAAGTACCAAAGCTAGATACTTTAGCGAGCGCGGCCATGGGGTGGGGGATTATTCTTTGGTCATTGTCTTTTGAGACAGTCCAAAAGGCAAAGTTACTCGTGTCCAGATCGATTACCTCTATCAGCACTTGGTGATTAGCCGCCGGCGAAGCCAAGTGATGATCTGAGTGTCTCAAAAGACTGACCAAAGAATAGGTTGGATAAAAAGTTGCTTATAAAAACCTGGCCTTCTCTACATCTCTGTAACACATTATTGTTAAAAAGTTTATGCTTCTATTTACTTTCTGCTAATCAAGAAAAAATTAGCAGAAATAATTTTATTACTTGCTTCCTTGTAAGTAGAAGCGAAATAAGAGAGTACCATAGGTTAAAGTGACAGTCAAAAGCTGGTTGCTACGTGACTGAAGTTCCTTGGTTTGTATGGACAAGAGTTGACAAATTGCCGTATGAGAAAAGTGTAAGTACTCCAAAGCTGAAACCAATAACAAGGAATATCTAAAAAAACGAACAACTCCACGAAAAAATGTATGTAACATAAATTGTGTGTTTTAACATGCTTTTGATCTATCTTTACGATTTACCAGCTGTGAAAAATTCCGTAAAATTCATCCAGAATAGTCTTCAGAGGCTACTTCCAGAAAATTCAAGATATGCAATTTATTTGCCAGGTAAATGTATTTAATATAAGATATTTTAATCAAATAAA
The DNA here is from genome assembly GCA_030762935.1 of Hymenopus coronatus. Taxonomy (NCBI): domain Eukaryota; kingdom Metazoa; phylum Arthropoda; class Insecta; order Mantodea; family Hymenopodidae; genus Hymenopus; species Hymenopus coronatus. The sequence goes on from CM060883.1 coordinate 29,404,132, forward strand.
ATGTATATCTTGAATTTTCTAGGAATACTTTATTCTGGACGAATTTTACGGAATTTTGCACAACTGCTAAAGCGTAAGAGATAGACAAAATGTCACTACACAAAAAAATGTAGATCGCGATAAAACACTATTTATGTAATATACATTTTGTTCGTGGAGTTGATCGTTTTTGAGATATTCCGTGTTATTAGTTTCAGCTTTAAAAAATGTATGCTTTTCTCATACCTGGTTGGTCATATCGGACGATGGATGAAATCGGATAAATTATGCGCAAATGAACTCGGGGTCCATGGAGCTTAAAGTTACTCGACATTCGTCTTCCCAGTATAAGGAAAAAACCCGAATAAAACCTTATCCGGCTAATTTACCCTATGCGAGATTCGAACTCACGACCGTTTGAACGTGAGGCAGACACGCGTCCACCACTCTACCCAGGCGGGCTACAGGAACTTGTCAACTCCTGTCCATACAAAGGAACTTCAGTCACATAGCAACCAGCTTTTGACTATCACTTTAACCTATGTTACTCCCTTATTTCGCTTCTACTTACAAGGAAGCAAGTAATAAGACTATTTCTGCTAATTTTTACTTTCTCTATACGCACTATGTACATTGTGTATAGAGAAGGTATTGCACTCCACCAAAAAATTCGATACCGAGATTTCACCGGAAATATATGTTTTAGGGTCCCCAATATCCAAAAAAACCATTTTCACAAAAAGGTCCGTGTGTGTGTGTCCGTGTGTCTGTGAACACGATAACTCAAAAACGAAAAGTCGGTAAAATACCAAACTTGGTATTTAAGTTTAGTATATACCAGGGATGCGACACGAAGATTTTGAGAAAAATCCCCCCACCCCAAACTACCCTTTACATGGGACTTTTTTGAAAATGTTGATTTTCTTAAAAATGGTTCTAACGATTTTGATTAAAATATCATATATTAAAGATATTTAGCTGACAAATAATATGTATATCTTGAATTCTCTGGGAATAGCTTCTAAAGACCTGTTTATTCTGGATGAATTTTGCTTAATTTGGCATAACTAGTAAACCGTAAGAGATAGACAAAAATTTAGTATACAAGAAATGTAGGTCTTGTTAAAATACACAAGTTATGTCATATACATTTTTCTCATGGAGCTTACAGTTTTCGAGGTATTCATTGTTATTAGTTTCAGTTTTGAAGAACTCATACTTTTCTCAGACGGGAGTGTGCGGTTTCTTTGTTCTACTCCTGGCCAAGAAAAGAAGGGATTTATAATGACAATTGCATAACGACAGCTTTTAAAACATTTGACTATGGCTTTAACCTGGTGTATTCCCTTATTTTTTCCTACTTATAAGGAACTAAGTAATAAGAACATTGTGCTAGTGAGTACCTCGATTAGCAAGATGCGGAAAGAAGAATAATCTTATGTAAGAAGTTTTGTAGAACAGCAAGTGAAAGTAATGTGAGTGTAACATATAAGATTTTTTTACATGCTTCTTACAATGATAATAATGTCAAACTGACAAGCAGTCCCTCACTATACATAAATGGTGTCTTACAAGTTAATGAATGCTATTTATAAAGCCTTCCTAAAATTTAGGACCGGTAATTAATCAGGAAAATCAGTCGTTTAAGGCAGTCTTTGTTGCCTTGTATCTTATGTATTGATTAACGTTATAGTTTCAAAGTTGGCGTACTGCTGGATTTGGACGCAGTTGAAGACGGTGTTAGAAATCTTGTGTACGTTGTGAAATGTATTCCTGCAGTCAAGTCCTCTTGGATTTGTTCAGTTGTGGTATACCAGTCGCCACCGAAATTCATTCTTAAAACTTTACTTTGTGCAACGTGCAGTGGCTTAAAAGTTGAATCCTCCATGCTGGAGCCGCGTAAACCAGCATTGGAAGAATCAGAGTTTTGAAGAGTTGAAGCTTCCTTTGTATCGATATACATCCTGACTTGAGTAGTGGATAAGAGTTGGATTGTCCTGGCTATTGCTTTCCATTTTGTTTGTTGTACATGTTTATATCTTAATAAGCGCTGAACTATTGACACACCGAGGTATTTGACTTGAGTATGCAATTTAGTTCCTTATTTCTGATTTTCAGTGTATTTGTTCATTTTGTAAAGCACACGTTTGTGTCTTTTCAGTGTTAAGATTTATTTTCCAATGCCTGGCCCAGTTCTCATATAAATATATGTGGGTGTATAGACCACCTGGGTCCGCAGACAACCATCAGCGACATCCCGCCACCGAGAGCTGTATTTCCAGAGCGCAGTCACCTCCACGAAATGGCGCCTCTGCCACAGAAAGAAGCCGGTTGAGATGAAATGATGGGATAGGAAGTTCGGGGGGATGAAGAATCCTCCTTAGTATTCGCCTAGTGACCCGGGAAACCCCCCCAAAAATCTATGGGTCAGAGAGGCGGCGGGGAACCGATCCCACGACCTCCCGAATGCCAGTCCCACACTAAATGCCTGAGCCACCTGGCTCAGTAATATCGTTTGTCTTTTCTGCATATTAAAAATAATTATTTTCTTTCTGCTAATGGTTACCTGGGTCTATTAAAGTTGAAACGAATACATTCTGAGGTCACTGTAATTATTTGCGCCATTTATACTTCAAAATCTGTCTTTAATTGGCAAGTACTATGAATAGAATGATTTATATGTAGTAATGTACCTTGTAGGGTAAGCCTTAAACTACCAGCATTGACCCATTACAGTATGCCATGTTTGGTAGATAGCCTATTTTTGGAGGTTTATTGCCTATTTAAAACCGATATGGCATACTCCAACCAGTGCCTGCTACTATTTCTGGAAGTTGAGTGCCCCAAATCTGAAGAAGCACTATTTACCAAGTCTCGTTTTCTACGGGACCTTGAAAGAGAAATTCGGACACGTGTTGGGTTCTGTTTTTATTGTAATCTTTTCTTACTCAATGGGCCTCTCCCTGCCTCCTGATGTTCTATATTTATTTTCATTAAGAATTAAGGCAAATATTTCCAGAAATTATTTATCCCCTAAAAATAAATCTTTAGTTAATGTTTACTTTCTCTACTTAGAACATGGTAGAGAAGCAATTGCATTCTACCCAAAAATTCGATACCCAGATTTCACTGGAAATAAACGTTTTAGAGTCCCTGAATAAAATAATTCTTAGAAAAAGGACTGTTTGAACACAATAACTCAAAAACGAAAAACGATTAAATACCGAACTTGATATTTAAGTTCACCATCTTCCAAGGATACGACTCAGGAGATTTTCAAGAGAATACCCCCACTCGAAACTATCCTTTACGTGGAAACAATTTCGAAAATTTTGATTTTTTCAAAAATTGATCTAACGATTTTGGTTAAGTGTCGTATATCAAAGATATTTATAAGACAAAATACAAAATGTATACCTTGAATTTTCTGAAAACTTCTTCATTATGGATGAATTTTGCATTACTGATAAACCATAAGAGGTACCTATACTAAAATTTCTGCATAAAAAATGTATGTCTCGTTAAAACACACAATTTATGTCCTATACATTTTTACTTTCTGTACACTTCTGTACATAGTGTATGGAGAAGGAATTTTAATGCACCAAAAAATTCGATACCGAGATTTCACCGGAAATACATGTTTTAGGCCCCCTGAATCCCAAAAAAAAAACAGTTTAGAAAAAGGTCCGTGTGTGCGTGTATGGTGCGCGCCTGTGGACAGCATAGCTCAAAAACGAAAAGTCCGTTAAATAATAAACTTGGTATTTAAGTTTGGTATCTTCAAAGTATGCTTTACGAAGATTTTAAATAAAATCCCCCCACCCTCAACTACCCTTTACATGGAGCTTTTTTTTTTTTTCGAAAATTTTGATTTTCTCAAAAATGGCTCTAACGATTTTGATTAAAATATCGTATATTAAATATATTTACCAGACAAATAAAATGTATAGTGTGAACCTTTTGGGAGCAGCCTCTGAAGACTACTTTATTCTGGATGAATTTTACGAATTTTGCATAACTGCTAAACCGTAAGATATGGACAAAAACTTACCACACAAAAAATATAGAGCACATTAAAACACACAATTTATGTTATATACATTTTTTATTGGAGTTGATCGTATTGAGATATTTCTTGTTTTTGTTTTCAGATTTAAAAAATTTACTTTTCTCATACAGGAATTTGTCAACCCTTATCCATACAAACAAAGGAACTTCAGTCACATAGCAACCAGCTTTTGACTATGACTTTAACCTATGGTACTCCCTTATTTCTCTGCTATTTACAAGGAATCAAGTAATAAGACTATTTCTGCTAATTTTTTTCTCGATTAGCATGAAGTAAGTAGCAGCATAAGCCTTTTAACAATAATTTGTTGCAGAGATGTAGTGAAAGTCATGTGAATGTAACACGTCAGATTTTTTCCTGGAGTTTACCAATTCCGAGATATTGGGTAATTCCTGGGGAGATGGCCATAGGGAAGGATGACCAATGGATCTCAATCTCACAGTTGTGGAGTGATGCTTTTGAAATTCGACTGCCGACAAGCCTTCAATCCTTGTTATTAATTGTTGATCACGTGCAGTGCTTATAGTAGCATTTCCGCTGGTTTATTTCTGTTATTACTTTCCACACAGTCAATTATTGCTTTCTCTATACATACTATGTACATAGTGTATAGAGAAGGTATTGTATTCCACCCAAAAATTCAGTCGCCCTCCGTAGTGTAATGGTTACCATGCTAACTCCATATACCGAGGGTCGCGGGTTCAAACCCGGCGGAGGACGATGGATTTTTTCGGGCGTAAAAATCCTTAGCATGGCTTCCTTCGGAAGGGAAGTAAAGCCGTGGGTCCCGTGTCGTAGATTTACGGCATGTAAAAGAACCTCAAGCCTGATAAGAGAGGCCTCTGAGCAAAATTAAGCGATCTTTCACGCCCAATATAGAATGGGACGCTGAGAACCAAAGCAGTTAAAGAGCGTCCATAAATATCAGGCCATTTCCATTTCACCCAAAAATTCGATACATGTCTTGACCCCCTAAATCCAATAAAAGCATTTTTAGAAACATGTCCGGCTGTGTGTGCGTGTGTGTGTGTGTGTGTGTGTGTGTGTGGACAGCATAGTTCAAAAACGAAAAAGTTCGTTAAATACCAAACTCCAATGGTGCGAAACGGAGATTTTCAAGAAAATCCCACTACTACCCTTTACATGGAAAAATTTTCGAAATTTTGATTTTCTCAAAAATGGTTCTTACGATTTTGATTAAAATCTCTTATATTTAAGATATTTACATAAAAAATAAAATTTATATCTTGAATTTTAAGGGAATAGCCCTGAAGATCTCTTTATTCTGGATTTTTTTTTTAATTTAATTTTGCATAACTAGTAAACCGCAAGAGTTAGACAAAACTTACTACACTAAAATGTGGGGCTCCTTAAAACACACAATTTATGACATTACTTTGTTTTTCCTGGAATTGACCGTTTTAGAGACAGTCCTTGTTAATGGTTTTAATTTTAGAATATATAATAAACATTTTTCTCACACATGAATTTGTCAACTCCTGACCACGCAAAGAAACGGATTGCAATCCCATAGCAACTATATTTTAAAACATGTGACTCTCGGTTTAGTCTAGTGTATTCTTTTATTTCCCTTCTACTTACAAGGGAGTAGTAAGACCGTTTGTTTCGATTATGACGAAGTGGATAGAAGAATAAGCTTACTAACAATAATTTGCTACGTGATCGAGTGGTCACGAGCTGACTTCTCACCCAGAGGTCCCGGGTTCGATTCTCGTCTATAGCGGGGAATTTTTCTTTAGTCAGAATTATTTACTATCCCCCACAGAGTCTGGAAGTATGTATAAGAGTGAATGTGTGAGTGTGTGTGTGTGTGTGTGTGTGTGTGTGTGTGTGTGTTTGAGGAAAATATAATGATTTAAAAAAAAAAAAAAAAAAGAGAGAGAACCTACAGACGAGTTGTTTCAAGTGCAAAGCCCCCGATATGACCTTAGTTGTTAAAGGGGGCAATGTAAATGAAAGAAAAAAATACTGAATACATAAGATGTTTCGATTAACGAATAGACCTTTATTGCACGAACCTCACATGAAAATACGAGCAGTAGCAACGATAAAGACGCAAAGGAGTAGTGTTACGATAAGGTTATAATATAAGTAATTCCAGCTTTATCAGACTAATCCCGTTTTTACTGGCTAGGACAGATCCGTGCATGTAAATCACCTTTTAAACTTTCGACGTGTTCCATTCATATGACTTTCTCTACATCTCTAACAAATATTTGTTAGCAAGCTATCTTCTATTTCATGCCAATCGAGATAAACATTACAAGAAATTACCATAATTACTTGCTTCCTTGTGAATAGAAGGAAAATAAGGGAATACACTAGGCTGAAACGTTAAAAAGCTGGTTGCCAAGTGGTTTAAATCCGTTTCTATGCAGGGCCAGGTGTTTACAACTGGCAGTGTGAGAAAAGTTTAGCATTTTAAAACTCAAACTAATAACAAGAAATATCTCAAAAATGGTCAATTCTACGAGAAAAAAATTGACATAAATTGTGTGTTTTAACGTGTTTTGTGTAGTAAGTTTCTGTCTATCTCTTACGGTTTACCAGTTAAGCAAAATTCATTCAGAATAAAGAGGTCTTTAGAGGCTATTCTCAGAAAATTCAAGATAATCATTTTATTTTCCGTTTAATATAGGGTATATAATATAGAAATATATTTAATATATTAAAGATAATTACATGACATCAAATGTATATCTTATATTTCTAGGGAATAGCCCCTGAGTTCCTCTTCATTCATTCTGAACGACTTTTGCATAACTGGTACACCGAAAGAGGTAGGCAAAAACTTACTACACAAAAATGTAGATCTCGCCAAAACACACAACTTATGTTGTAGTCTACAGATAGGTATTCCGAAGTCAGCAATGCAGAAGAGATTGAAATTGCATTGCTATAACATTTAGCTCTTCAATGCAATAAAACCACAGGATAATTGCTGCAAAGAATTGAGGACGAACCTCAATTGTTTAAGATGAGACCACTTTCCATTAAATGATTGTGCTAATCGGCACAATTTCCGAATTTGTGACTTCGGAAATGCACGTGTGATACACCAACATATTTCTAAAGTAAACATTTGGCCGGCCTTAAAGACAAGAAATTTTTTTGTACATTCCTTTGTGTTGAAAAAGACCATCAACATGCTACAGGATTTCCTGTTTCCTCAAATCGGGCAAGTGGAGATGGCGTTGCAAATATTCTTTTAACAAGATGGAGTTCTGTGACAATTCGCAAACCATGTCCGAGAAGAGTTATATACTCGATTTCCAGACCTATGGACTGGCAGAAATGGACCGATCTCATGGCCGGCTAGAAGTCTAGATCTTACTCCAGGTATTCAGTGAAAGAATTGAGAATATCAATTATCTAAAACAAACAATCAGACAAGCAATTGCAAGCAATCTTGTTAGAGTGTGAGCTGAAGTTCAATTTCACCGAGACCTCTGTCGTGTCCTGAATGGTGCCTATAATGAAACTCACTAATTTTATTTGGAAACTGTTTGACTTGATTAGTTAATTAAAAGTACTATCAATCAATTATGCACAATGCGTTCATAGTGAGCTCGTAAAACCCCATCATTCATTCCTGGAAACCCTGTATGATTCAGGTTTTAAATTTAGACGCTCTACCCAGCCATTTGACCTTGAGAGTTCTGCTGCAGCTCTACCAGCTTTGGAACGAAAATTTCGCTTGTTCCCAAATAGTAAAATGGCACCGTAGGCGATGACACTGATGATTTATGGAAGGTGATGGCGGGGAAAACCGGAGAACCGGGAGAAATCCCGCCCCTGCACCACTTTGTCCACCACAAAGGCCACAGGAGGTCGCTTAGGATCGAACCCGGGCCGTCTAGGTGAGAGGCGAGAGTTCTAACCAATCAGCCACGGCGGGGCCCTAAATGCCATATATTAAGATAAAGATATTTACTTAGAAAATAAAAGGTATATCCTGACTTATTTAAGAATAATCCCTGAAGTCCTCTTCATGCTGAATAAATTTTATACAACCATAAGAGACAGACAAAAATTAAGGAACTAAGAGCTATTCTGCTAATGTTTATATCGATTAGCATCTGTAGATAGAAGAATGATCTTTTGTAAGAATAGATTATTAGCAGAAAAGGTAAAGAAAAGCATATGAATGGAGCACATCAGATTTTTCGTCTGCATGAACCGGTTACCACGGGAAACTGTGCATTGTATAGTTCTTAAGCCATATAACAAATATAAGGACGGGCCACAAGTTTGCTTGCTGCCATGATTTCAATTTTATTTGAATTTGTATTAACCTAGAACATTTTTACAAACCCATATAGGTATATAAAAGTTGCTTGGAGAGTGGAGGGAGAGTTTAAAAATTTAGAACGAGAGAGTGAGGAATAGGAAGGAAGAGGGTTTGGGATACAGAAGGGGAAATAAATTAAAGCAGAGGGGTAGTAACAAAAGATGTCATATTTAGATAGCCCAATAGTGCGAATAGAGCTTCGTAAATAAGTTTATTTGATAAATGCAACGGAATTTGAAACTAGCTTTTTCAAATTTTAAAACAAATGGAATCCAAATTCGTTAACTTTCTCTGTTTTTTAAGAAAACCTTATGATTGCCCATTAGCCAGTTATGAAATGGAAAACAGGCTCGCGTATTATGCATACGTACTGCCGCAAGGGTTTCTCGTAATGAAGCATCCGGTGTTTTTAATTACAGAGACATCTGAAATGAATGCTGCAGAAGTGCCACGTGCGAAATATAAAAAGTTGCTCTTCTAATTATAACACAATGCCCCATGCCTTGTGGGGGGAGAACGTCCTATATAAAGAGGCTGGGACTTCAGATTAAGGTTTATTATAGGTGAAACCCTCTGGTCATTCTTCGTGAAACCCGCTGAGTTAAGAATACAAAGTTATGAAGACTAGCAATCGTATTTTGCTGCTTTTCACCTAAAAGCTGAATATTTTCTCGTTGGTGAACTTGCTCGATTCTTAGGTTTTTCTTGGCAACGAACTCTTTTTTCAATTTTTACAGTGTTACGTTTTTCTTTCGTTTAATTTCAGCTGAAATTCGCTTATGTCGAAAGATATATTTTGTATAGCTTACATTTTCAAATAAAGCCAAACTTACAATTTTCCCGCTCCTTAACTTCACTGCATTACTTAAGAGTTAATTCGTAAACAAATTAACCGCCAACATGTAATAAACACAAAATTTTCCACTAGTTTACTTACCTTTGTATAAATTGTGGGTTTTGGTGCTTAAACAGCGAAGCAAATAGACCAAAGTTTTGCTTGCTTTTCCATGAACTATTCGATAGTGTTATTTGAAATATCCATTCCGTTTTACTTTTGTTTCTAGCATATACATCATAACCTTGAAATTCACGAGCTTTAAAATTTGCGTCTGTGTTATTAAAAATTAACGAAAAATTACAGTTAATGATTACGTGCACTACAATATAATATGTGGGCGACGCGTTTGCGTTTATCTCCATTATTGAGTTGTCCTTTATATGACATTTAGGCCACAAGCACAATGCACGGGAAATTATGATAGATCACTCGCTCTCATTTGTTGGAAAACAGTTGACAACAGCATCGGAAACATTTTAAATACGCTTATCCCATTTAAGGCAGATATTTTTGTGTCTCTGTGCTATTATATAAAGCAATTCTATTATTTTAGGCAATATTTAACACCTGCAAAGTGAACGCTGTTAATAAATATGGACTTTATAAATAATAAGAAAATGTACAAAGGGATTTTATATCGTAAGTATAGTTTGACTAGCAAAAAACTTGACTGTCGAACCCTGAGAAGTCCAGCTGAGCAAAAATGAATGTAGAGAATGAACATGGCGTCGCTTAGCCGTGTGGAAGAGCCCCAATGGCAGTAAGGTGTAAATATAGCCCCGGCTTCGGGGTCAATGATGGTCACACAAATGAACTTACCTTTAAGCGCCAGTGTCACACGGTTCCTTGGTGCAGCAGCTAGAGGCAGATGCTATTAATGCAGGTTTATCATGACTTCAGAAATTATCTCGACACTTTTTTCTTACTTAACGCTGGTCCAGATGCCTCCCAGCTTCTCTTAACTCTTGCCAATATTTGCCAACTGGCTAATCTTAGCTCCGCGAAAACTTGGCTTACCTCGAAGAACACCTCATGCTTATTGATTGTTGTTCCGCTAAAAAAATAGTAAACACCTCATGGTTTACTTTCGTCTTTTATTAATGAACTTAAAATTAGTAAAAATGGTGTGTAAAACTAACCACAGCATTAACTGAAAACATCGATTCATACAAAATTTCAAATTGTCACGTGGTAATTAATCGAATTAACTTGTTTACTACAAATTCGAAAGCTTCATTCGCCAATATCCACCTGAAGAAAGCCACTGTTTCTTTTTTTGCTTTTTCTTTTAAACAGTACCGGAGTCTGGTCAGGACTCCGGCGCTATATCCCCTATTTACATCCCCCCCCCCTGTATGATTACTGGTTTTACTGTTCCTTTACACCAACATATACACATTGCACAAACATATAACACCCATGCCCAAGGCGGGACTCGAACCCACGATCCCCTGCCCACGAAACACCAAAGCGAGACGCCTTAGCGAGCGTGGCCATGGGGACTGACCCACTGTTCGTTATAGACCAGCGGTTCTCGAAGTTTCTCAGCTGGCACTCTATTTTATAACCTCTTTGTTCGTGTGCTCTCTATAATTTTTACTTACCCTTTAAAATCCTTACATTTGAGAAATAATAGAATAAACAGCATTATTGATAGTCCCACAATTAGCTTTGGTTGAAAGAATGAAAACTGAAACCTGTAAACATAGCCATACGTTAATAAATTTATTAGTATGAAGTTTAAATGCACGTAAGAAACTTGATTTAACATAACTAAAATCGCTATTTCCATAGGAGCAATTTCTAACACTCAACAGTCGTTTATTAAAACCATGTGCTATTATCAAAAACAAACAGGATATCTAAACAAAAAGAGATAACATGTTTATAACATTGAGATAAACTGAGCGAGGTGGCGCCGCATTAGGAGGTCCCGGTTCGTTCCTTGGCAATGCCAAGTACTTTAAGAAAATACTGCCTGTTTACCAAGAAACCACAAAAAATCTGATGTGTACCATTCACATGACTTTCTCTATATCCCTGCAACAAATTATTCTTAAAAAGCTTATACTTCTATTTACTTTATGCTAATCAGAAAACATGAGCAGAAATAGTCTTATTACTTGCTTTCTTGTAAGTAGAAGCGAAATAAGGGACTACCATAGGTTAAAGTGATAGTCAAAAGCTGGTTGCTATGTCAATGAAGTTCCTTTGTTTATATGGATCGGAGTTGACGAGTTCCTGTATGAGGAAAATATAAGTTTTTCATAGCAGAAACCAAAAAATAAGGAATGTCTAGAAAACAACGAAAAAAAATTATATAACATAAATTGTGTGTTTTAACGTGCTCTACATTTTTTGTGTAGTAAGTTTTTGTCCATCTCTTACGGTATAGCAGTTTTTCAAAATTCCGTAAAATTCATCCAGAATAAACTACTCTTCAGAGGCTATTCCTAGAAAATTCAAGATATACATTTTATTTCTCAGGTAAATATGTTTAATATATGAAATTTTAATCAAAATCGTTGGAGCCATTTTTGAGAAAATAAAAATGTTCGAAAAAAGTTCTATGTAAAGGGTAGTTGGGAGTGGGGGGATTTTTCTTAAAATCTTCGTGTCGCATCCCTGGAAGATACTAAACTTAAATACCAAGTTTGGTATTTTACCGAGTTTTCGTTTTCGGACCTTTTTGTGAAAATGCTTTTCTTGGATATTGGGGACCCTAAAACATATATTTCCGGTGAAATTTTGGTATCGAATTTTTGGGTGGAGTGCAATACCTTCTCTATACACTATGTATAGTAAAAATCAAGGAGAAAGTGTCTGATTACGATGTGGGATTCATTATGGATGAAATCATAGATTAAATGGAACGATATGTTTTGAACATTTTAGTTTTCTCCCTTAGCAGCAGAGAAAGTTAAGCCCATGTTGTTAAAAATGTATGAGCTGCAGAAAGTCAATGCCAGTACAAATGCAATCTGCCCGAAACTCTTGCCTACTGGTATCGAGTGGCTACGGACCAGGCTCAATACATGGTTTCAGCGTAACGAATTGAAACCTTTATTTCTTAAGTTGAAGTATGTGACATGTTTTGTTCATGCCCTTCACAGAGTTTGTGAATCCATAAGGATTGAATACGACATCGCAAATCAGTTCATCTCTGCCCTGAAGAAGGTTCTACTGAAAGCTCCGAGTCGTGTTGTTGGCTACAGGGAAACCACTGGCCTACTCCTTCCAAATTTCTCGATCATTACTCGCTGGGGATCTTGGATTAAGTGTGCTGCTATGTTGTATGAGAATTTTGACAAAATTAGATAGTTTGTGCTTTCTTTGGATCCAACTGTCACAGGTGCAATTTCCAAGGCAGAGCAATTTCTGTTACCGGAGAAAATACATACTTTGCAGGCAGAACTATATTGTGTCCATAGTAATTAGCACCTGACTGCAGCTATTAAACGATTAGAAGAACAAGGTCTGGAAAAGGAAAAAACAACGGGATATTTTTACTTCCGTAAGGGAGTAGTTAGATGGTTTTGCCAAAGACGAACTTCGATCTAGTCTTCAGAAGAATCCAGACATTGAAAGAAATTCGCCACATTTGTAGAGTTGCCATTCTGAGTGAATTGAAGGTTTGCCCCACTGGTTTTTGTGGATGTCGAAAAAAGTTTTAGCATCTACAAAGACATTCCATCTCCTAATAGAAACAGCCTTACTTTTAAAAATCTGATGTGTTCCATTCACAACACTTTCTCTACATCGCTGTAACAAATTATTGTTAAAAAACAGATTCTTGTATCTACTTTATGATATTCGAGATAAACATTAGCAGAACTTGTCTTACTACTTGCTTCCTTGTAAGTAGAAGGAACATATGGGAATACACTAGGCTATAACGATAGTCAAATCTTTTAAAAGCGTATTGCAATGTGGTTGAAATCCGTTTCTATGCAGAGCTAGGAGTTTACAACTTACCGCCTGAGAAAAGTTTAAATATTTTACATCTGAAAAAAATAATAAGGAATATGCCAGAAATGGTCAATTCCATGAAAAAAAAAAAAAAAAAAAAGTATATGATATAAATTGTGTGTTTTAACGTGATCTACATTTTTATGAAGTAAATTTTTGTCTATTTCTTAAAGTTTACCAGTAACGCAAAATTCAGCAAAATTCATTCAGAATAAAGAGGCCCTTAGAGGCTATTCCCCAAAAATTCAAGATATACATTTTATTTGCCATATAAATATCTTTAATATACGGTATTTCAATCAAAATTGTTAGAGTAATTTTTAAGAAAATCTATACTTTCAATTTTTTTTCCAAGTAAAGGATATTTTGAGGTGGGAGAATTTTTCCCAAAATCTTCGTGTCACATCCCTGGAAGATATTTAAGTTAAATACCAAGTTTGGTATTTTACCAACTTCTCGTTTTTGAGTAATCGTATTCACAGACAAACGGACACACATACGGACCTTTTTCTAAAAATGTTTTTTTTATGATACAGAGGCCCTAAAACATATATTCCGGTGAAATCTCGGTATCAAATTTTTGGATGGAATGCAATACCTTCTCTATACACTATGTGTATAGTACGTATAGGGAAGGTAAAAATGTAGAGATGCTTAATGTCTTGAAGTACAACAGCTTCATGTTTTTTCTTCTTTTGATGAGTGATATTTTAATGTACCAATTTGTAATTCTATAAACTAGAATAGAGGAAAGAGAATTCGTTGAATTAGTTCAATAAACCAGCATCCATTTGCCCCCCCCCCCTTTTTTTTTTACCTAATTTGAGCACCTTTTCCCTTCCTTTTATCATCTGAAATTTGCACGTAATAATCTTAACCCTACTTATTATAAAGAAATTATGCTAGTGTATAACATTAAAGGAAGATGTCACGTGGTCAGGTAGGAAAAACGCAAAATTATACTGTGATATATGACATATAAAAGGAAGATGAGCGGAGAGGAATATACCACTCAATCTGAAAGTAAGTATAGGGTGCGGCAGTTTCCGTATATAGAAGTCCCGGGTTCCAATCCCGCGTGCAGGATTTTGTTGGCATGGAATCTTTCTCAGTGTGGTAAGACACAAGTGGTTTTCTTCGAGTTCAAGATTGTTATTGAACTCATTTATTCATTTTCTTCGACCTTTTCTACCATTGAACACACATGCATTGCTCCTAAATTTTCCCCTTTTCAGCTACGCTTTACGTGACCGCGCCTATCATTCCTTATTAGGTTTGACCGTCTTCTGATGTATTAACTAAACGCTGCTTCTGTCGCGTTCGTTCCCACCTCGGAGTCACCTATCACGTCTTAGCTCAGCAAATCTTCCATGGCTAATGAATTCGACCGTATTAAATAAACACTATTTCCGTCTCGAGGCCTTATGTGTATATCACATCTTACCGCCGCGAATCTTCCATGGCTAGTGAAAACATGTCGCTCGACCAACAAGAGAAAGTTTATCTTGCTTTGTTATGTCCACCCTCTGGCAGTGACAGTGACCCTTCGATTCATTGTTCTGGCCTTAACGATAGTATCCTACTTGGATCGACTGTCAATTTGTCGTAACTGTGTCCTTATCTTCTTGGACATTTTCTTCGCTCACCATTTCAAATGATTATGTTTGTCCTTTCTTAGTATAATTTATATTATATTGGATATAATTTATATCTCCCTTTTAGTGACCTTTTGATCCCGTGACACATGTACCGTCTCAAGGGGAAACAATTTATTGGAAGTTCCCAAGAATTAAACACAAACATCTCCATAGTAACGTAAGAAGCTCACACTCACGAAGTCCAGGATTTGATTCCAGGCGACCGCCTTCTTTGGCCATAAGATATATCGAGGGTATCCCCTGTTCGCAAAGGCGAATGCTGGGGTGGTGTATTCTACCACGGTTCTCATTTCCTCTTTTTACTTTCCTTCTTGTGTTTCAGTGTACTTTCAGGGGTGTCAGCGGTGTCGGGCAAATGACACAGTTGGTTGGCTTATGAAAAGATTTCTCCCCGTGGCCGCCTGCTCGTCTGCTAGGCTCGCTACGTTACTCTTGGGATTGTTCTCTAAAAATGCGCGGGCGTTTGACCTGGAAATGTTGGGAATTCTGCGCGTCTGGGACCTCCTCCAGCCCCTTCATCTCATCCCCGTCTTCGGAAGGGTGTAGTCATAATCGATTCACGGTTGTGTCGCAATGAGTGTCGTGTCCCCCTCCGTTCCAGTACTACCAATCTTACAATAAGTATTGCTGTTTCCAAAACAGTCGATATTATCCTATTTAAATAGGCACGATTTTCACATATAGGGTATCCACAAAACCTTCCCTTAGCCCACCTCAATATGTAAAGGTAAGTAATATCTGCCTCACATTCAAGAAGGCCTGAGTTCGAATCTCGGTTAGGGTGAGTTACCTGAATAAGCTTCTCTCTCTCTCTCCACTCGTGTTTCTCCCTTGGGCCCCGGCTCACTTGAGCAGCATTTTACTGATTTCATCACCGTCAGTTATAACTAGAGCTCGATTTTGGGTTCCGAAGTGCACACAGTTACGAACACACTGAGCAGTCAGCAGTATAAAGAGAGGGGAGGAATTTGTAGCGTAAACATGTGCATGCTGAGATATTCGTTTCGTAATCGGCTTACCCTCCCCGTATTTGTAAGATTGACACCCCCTAGAACTTACAAACCAATGCCTAGGGGTCAGAAGCCTGTCGGGGAGCCAACAGCACGAAACCACAGAATGGAGAACCTATGGAGGCCCATAGTCAGACATGAACATGAGGAAGTGGATGATATGAAATGGAAGCGAAATTGATGATAGGAAAGGTGATACTGGAGCAATTGATGGAATGAATGGCTGGAGAAACCGGAGGACCCGGAAAAAAACCGCCCAAACGCCGCTTCATCCACTATTAATACCACAGGTGCGGGTGTTCGGGAACGAACCCGGGCCGCCTAGATGGGAGGCGAGGGGTCTAACCACACTGAGATATACTCTTCCTAAAGTAACTCAGTATTGACATTATATGTCATCGTTCTAATTCATAAAGTAATAACACAATAAAACAATTATTTCATAATATGATTATTAAATAAAAACGCCTAGTACTTTTATAAATAAAAATATAAAGCTTGGTACAAAAAATCAGGATTATAACGTGGAGAGCTTTTAAAAAAAAAATTGATGTGCACCATTCACATGACTGTCTCTATATCTCTGCAATAAATTATTTTTAAAAAGCTTATACTTCTATTTATGTTATGCTAATCAGAAAAAAATTAGCAGAAATAGTCTTATTACTTGCTTCCTTGTAAGTAGAAGCGAAATAAGGGACTACCATAGGTTAAAGTGATAGTCAAAAGCTGGTTGCTATGTGACTGAAATTCCTTTGTTTATATGGATAGGAGTTGACAAGTTCCTGTATGAGAAAAGTTTTCGTTTTTCATAGCAGAAACCAAAAATAAGGAATGTCTCAAAAACGACGAACTCCACGAAAAAAATGTATATAACATAAATTGTGTGTTTTAACGTGATCTACATTTTTGTGCAGTAAGTTTTTGTCCATCTCTTACGGTTTAGCAGTTATTCAAAATTCAGTAAAATCCATCCAGAATAAACTACTCTTCAGAGGCTATTCCCAGAAAATTCAAGATATACATTTTATTTGTCAGGTAAATAGATTTAATATACGAAATTTTAATTAAAATCGTTAGAGCCATTTTTGAGAAAATCAAAATTTTCGAAAAAAGTTCCATGTAAAGGGTAGTTTGGGGTGGGAGGATTTTTCTCAAAATCTTCGTGTCGCATCTCTGGAAGATACTAAACTTAAATACCACGTTTGGTATTTTAGCTACTTTTCGTTTTTGAGTTATCGTGTTCACAGACATACGGACACACACGGACCTTTTTCTGAAAATACTTTTTTTGGATACAGGGGACCCTAAAACATATATTTCCGGTGAAATCTCGGTATCGAATTTTTTGGTGGAGTGCAATACCTTCTCTATACACTATGTACATAGTGCGTATAGAGAAAGTAATAAAAATATACATCTTGTTACAAAAAATCAGAATAATAATGTGGAAAACTTTGAAAAAAAAATCTGATGTGCACCATTCACATGATTGTCTCTACGTCTCTGAAACAAATTATTGCTAAAAAGCTCATTCTTCTATCTATTTAATTTAGCAGAAACGGTTTTATTACTTAGTTCCTTTATAAGTATAAAGGAAATAAGGAAATGCACTAGGCTAAAGCGACAGTCAAATGTTTTAAAATGTGGCTGCTATGAGATTGAAATCCGTTTCTTTGTGTGGCCAAGAGTTAACAGGTCCCCGTATGAGAAAAGTGTTTTAAAGCTGAAATCAATAACAAGGAATATCTCTAAAACGGTTAACTCCACGAAAAAAAATATATACATAAATTGTCTGCTTTATCGTGATCTACGTTGTTTTGTGAAACAAGTTTTTGTCTATCTCTTACGGTTTACCAATTATGCAAAATTTCGCAAATTTCACCCAGAAAGGTGAATGGATTACAATGGACTTTAAGTGAGTTTAGTTAATTAATGTTCATTGTTACTTTCTCTACACGTACTAAGCACATAGTGTATAGAGAAGGTATTGGATTCCACCCAAAAATTCGATATCGAGATTTCACCGGGAATACATGTTTTGGGTCCCCTGAAACCATAAATTAATTCCGCGTGCGCGCGCACGTGTGTGTGTGTCTGTCTATCTGTGGACAGCATGGCTCAAAAACGAAAAGTCCATTAAATACCTACCTTGTTATTTAAGTTGAGTATCTTCCAAGAATGCGACACGAAGATGTTCAAGAAAATCCCACACCCCTAACTACCCTTTATATGGACACATTTTCGAAAATTTTGATTTTCTCAAAAATAGCTATAACGATTTTGATTAAAATATCGTACATCAAAGACATTTACCTGACAAATAAAATGTACATCTTCAATTTTCTGGGAACAGCCTCTGAAGACTACTTAATTCTGGATGAATGTTACGGAATTTTTTATAACTGGTAAACCGTAAGAGATAGACAAAAACTTACTTAACAGAAAATGTAGAGCACGTTAAAATACACAATTTATGTTGTATGAAGTGGATCGTTTTTTTAAGATATTCCTTGTTATTGGTTTCGGCTTTAAAATACTTATACTTTTCTCATACAGGAATTTGTCGACTCCTGTCCATACAAACAAAGGAACCAGTCAAATTGCAACCAGTTTTTGACTATCACTTTAACCTGTGGTACTCCCTTATTTCGCTTCTACCTACAAGGAAGCAAGTCATAAGGCTATTCCTGCTATTTGTTTCTCGAGTAGCATAAAGTAAATAGAAGCATAAACTTTTTAACAGTAATTTGTTACAGAGATATAGAGAAAGTTATGTGAATAGAACACATCATGTTTTGTTTGTTTTTCTTCAAATCTCTTCACATTATTATCCTGAAGCACTAGTGTGTAAGGCCCACATACTTGTACTTCAAAGAGTGATCCTGGCAAATACGTATTATGAAAACAAACGGCTCTAGCTTTCAGGTAAACGGACAAAGGGCGGTTACCTACTCCAAAGACTACTTATGGCTCGGACAGTTATGAGTTTTCTCTTAAAAGTGAAACACACGTATTTTGAACTAACTACTAGTACACTGTACTTTTATCTTAATCATTTTATAATCATCCTAATAGTGAACTCTCGACAACTCACTGTGAATATAAACAAGAACTTGCTGTTAAATGTACAAACGTGTCATTTAGTATTACGAGTTAAAACAGTAAAAGGTACTTCTTGTCTCGCCGTTTAACTTTATCAATAATCACTGTTTCTTGTTTAACTTTATCTATAGTCCTTTGATATAGGTCGTGAGGTGATACATGAATAAACCTTGCACTTAGGGGAAGCTGCTTTCCTTCCCTCCCTTACTGCAACTGCTGAGAGGGAGAACTATAGGTGCCAGCTTGGCGCGAATGACTAAACACAACCATACCAGCGTGCAGCGTTAAACAATTCCACCTTTTCTATTGGATGTTCCTCTCTCCTTTTCACCTTATATTTGAAAAAAATAATAAAAAATAAACAAAACAAGGTCACCTAAAAAGCTTCAAATTAGGGTTTCTTCATCTATCAGTTTTAAAGGAATGAACTGGAGAAGCAATGCTCTATGGTAAGCTAGTAGTTTTTCACAGAATGCATTACCATTTAAACATGTGTATTAATTTTAAAGCATGGTATATTTTTGCACTACAAGCAAAAAGAAACTGATATGTTCAGAAAAAAAAAAAAGTGTTAACACCTGAAACAAATACAGTTCACATGACAGTAATTGTTGGCACATACATCGTTATAGCGAAATCACTTTGCTCACTATTAAGTTAATTTTTATTCATATATAATGTCATTAATAATATGTAGAGTATGAGACATAGTGTTTTGCTTAAAAAGGAATATCGATTTGTTTTTTTTTTTTTGGTTGCGACCCAACTTATCACACAATGAGTTGGCAACCAGGAAGATGACCAAACAATAATCAATATTATTGTACTCACCAAATGTTTCTACAGCTCTACAATCCCGTTCACCATGATCTTCATAACCAGTATGCTAAGGATACCGTCGGCATCACTGTCTTCCATGTTAACAATAATCTGCAAGTATTCATTTGCATAAACACTATCCCTTCAAATCACATACTGTTACAGAATGCCGCACTAAAACTAGCGCGTGCTTCACTCCTTCGTAGACAGAAACGTTATGACTTCTGCGCATACGTTTCGACGCAACTTCTCCTAACATCAGCCCTTCAGGTAGGGAGTGGTCTCTGCGCAACTTCCGATGTTGCTCTAGTCTCGCCTAACGAGCTGTAGTTTTTGATAGTATTCTTGCCTCTGTTGTCTTCATCAGTTCCTTGTTTCCATCCTCAAGATCACTAACACTAAACTGCCTCTAAAAGATATTACATGGTCATCAGATTAAGCGCCCACGTTTTAACGGCGCTTGCGTCGCTGTCGCGCATCGCTTCCTTCCCGACACTTTTCCCTGACGCGTACTGTATTATTCATCAAAACGAATAGGATGAAAGGAAAGTTAATTCGAACCACTAGTACTTCATAATTTTTTTTTCCTTACCTTTTCAAAGAAAATGCTGGAAATTCTTTCGGCATTGTAACGTCTTAAGAGATTATTAAAAACATGTTGCCTTCTACTTGGGATAAGTTGGTTATTTCCTCCCGTGTATTATTTTATAGTTCTTGTAATATTAGGGGTTTAGATTTATACACGTTGTCCCTTTTTCGTGATGACCCATAGCTCATTTCTGCTTGCTGTGCTAACTCCGAGAGACCTTTTTGGCGAATGTTTTAAACGCACACCAATATCATTAATCTTTTTCTATGCTAAAACCTGATATTTTCAATTTTTTCCCGGTCTAACACATACCGTACTTATTTCTGGACTATTTATGTGCCGTTTATATTTTTCAGAACATGATAACCCTCTGCTAAAGGCAGCGTGATTTTAAAGTTTGAGATTAGGAGGTGTGCGGTTGGAAACCAACCCTCGCTGTTGCCAAGTCTTCCACTCACTCGTTCCTTAACTGAATCGCGAAACTCGGCTTGCCAGCAGAGTCTTCAATCTCCAGGAAACAGAAACTTTACTGTGTTGCCTCTTGTCCCTAGTAAAGGATATCTTTTGTTTGCTAATGGTTATTGCCCAGTGGCAGAGGGAGCGGTCCCGTTTGAAGGCCATCATGTTTTGGAGACAGCTATATCATGAATATCAGGAAAGCGTTCGCGAAGTGCTCTACGACAGAGGTAGATTCGTGTTTTATAAAGTAGCAAAGAATGCAAACTCTTGTTCTGCAATATATTCGGCTGCAAAAGTGAAAACCACCAAAGAACGTTCTCTGTTGCCATTTTAATCATATCCATGGCATGAAGACCACACCATATGTGATACAATAGCGGGAACTATAATTTCAGCAGGCGAGTTGCGCGCGCCCGAGATCTATGTGCCGTTAACAGCTTAGCGCTTAATGTGATGGCACCGTATTAGCGTTTTATGTACTCCAGCTTATTTTAGCAGTCATTTCCTTTTATTCATTGTCTCTTATGACGAACCTGTATGCAGGAAGAATAAACAAATAACTAAAGGTTCTTTAGCAGGGTTTCGTAAGACACGGAATACCTTAATGACACGGAGCGTCCGAAGCTATCTGCGTAACTTCCAATTGCGCGGCTTAAATCCCGAGTAGCCGCCTAATCCAAGCTGACGAGTTTGTTTATGTATTAAACAACGGGGGTTATCTGAAGACTTTTTCTGTCTCTAAACGTCAGCCTAAAAGACTCACTGTGTAACCCAATTGAGATTTCCTAGCATCGAATTCCAAACTCTGTGCCCTTGACGAGCTCCAGAGCTTGGTTCCAATACCGGGTTCGAATCCTTAACATTCCCAAACTCCAATTAAACGGGCAATCATACAAAATATGTGAAGCTGATTTTCCATCTTGTTTACATAGTCAACAAATTGGATCTTTCTGATACATCCCCACCGTATGTAGATGTTTCCTGAAATGACCATGTCCAGTTCATTGTTTTAAGCCTTCAGCTATTTACTGGTAAGAGAGCTCTAGATAAGACGTCGTTAGGGATTCTAACTGGTCTTCTAGCTAGTCTTTGTCCTGAGTAAGTTTACCACCTAGCTTTGACAGTACTAAAACTTACCTGACCATAGTTTCTGGTCCACAAAACGGAGCTTCTGCTCCCTTTTTCACTTTCTCTGCGAGTACTATATAGATAATGTATGGAGAGGATATTGCATTGCCCCCAAAAATTGGATACAGAGATTTCACCTAAAGTATATGTTTTGAGACTCCCTTTATAAAAAATTAGAAAAAAATCATTGTGTGTGTGTCTATGGAACAAAACACCTAAAGTCCGTTAAAAACTAAACTTTGTATTTATATTTAGTACCTTCCAAGGATGAGACATGAGGATTTTCAAAAAAATCTCCCACCTCAAACTACTGCTAACATGGAAAAGTTTTTTAAAATGTTGTTTTTCTCAAAAATGGCTGTAACGATTTTGATTAAAAGGTATTTACATGACAAATAAAATTTATATATTGAATTTTCTAGGAATAGTCACAGAAGACCTACTTATTCAATTGTTGATATAGCGACCATCTTTTAAAAGATATGACGCTTTAGCCCTATTTCTCTTCTGCTTACAAGGAGTCAATTACGAGTCAAGGGGTCGACTGATAAGTCCCGGGTCTCACACAGATATGGCGCCAGTTAGACGGTAGCATCGTATAATTTAACTCTAGATTAGCTTGTATTCATAGTTACAGGTCAATTAGATTTCGAATTACAGCATTTTAAACAAGACAACTAGAGTTTTCACGAAAATGGAGGAAAAAACGATCAGTGATTAAATACTTTCCTTTGAAAGGCTTAACACCTAAAGAAATCAAACAGAAAATGGACAGTACATTGAAAGACTCTGCCTCTTCATATTCAATGATTAAAAGGTGGCTTGCAGAATTTAGAATGGGACGTACGAGCACTAGTGATGAGCCTCGCTCTGGACGTCCTGTAGAAGTGACAACTCCAGAGATCATTGAAAAAAAGCATCGTTTAGTGCTTGAAGACTGCAGATTAAAGTTGTTTGAGATAGCAGAGGCTGTAAAAATATCAAAAGAACGTGCAAGTAATATTTTAAGTAATGTTTTGGGCTTTCACAAGGTCTGTGCAAGATGGGTGCCACGTTTGTTGACACCTGATCCAAAGATGCAAAGAAAAACTGTTTCTTTTAAGAATTTGAGCTCTATCGTAAAATCACAATGAATTTTTGAGACGGTTTATTACCGTGGATGAAACTTGGATATATCACTACACTCCAAAAAGTAAATCACAGTCAAAACGTTGAATTGCGCCGGTGAACCAACTCCAAAAAAGGCAAAGTCAATTTTGTCAGCTAACAAGGTTATGGCGAGTGTTTTCTGGGATGCACAGGGAATTATTTTTATTGATTACTTGACAAAGGGTAAAAGTATCACTGGTGACTACTACGCAAGTTTACTGCAACGTTTGAGTGATGAGCTGAAAAGAAAAAGACCTCATTTGGCAAAAAAGAAAATCTTGTTTCATTCAGTCATTGCAATGGGAAAAATGTGCGAATTAAAGTTGGAATTGCTTGAACATGCACCCTATTCACCAGATCTAGCACCCAGTGACTACCACCTGTTCCCAAACCTCAAAACATTTCTTGGAGGGCGAATATTTCACAGCAACGAGGAGGTCATTCATGCGATAAAAAACTACTTTGAGGATCTTGATAAATCGCACTACAGAGATGGTTTAATTAAATTAGAACACCGATATGACAAACATATTAACCTTTCTGGAGATTTGATGAGAAATAAAGCAAAAAAAAAAAAAAAAAAAGTTAATGCTGTTTTCATTGAGAGGCGCGGGACTTTTCAACGGACCCTAGTAGTAAGGTCGTTTCTGCTAAATGCTTATATCGATTAGCATTCTGTAGATAAAATAATCTCTTTTGTAAGAACAGTTTGTTTGCAGAACGGGTAGACAAAGTCATTGAATACAACACATAAGATTTTTTGATAAATAATCTGCTTTTTCATTTCCTTCAATCCTTTGATGTTCTGGTATCCTTCGTAGCTTCAAGCTATTTCTAAGGACATTCAGGGATTGAATGCAATCCAAACCAATTTTGATGTTACGAAGCTTCCCAAGTTACCTGTTGCTCCCAATTGCGGAACCACGTGTACGGCTTTGTTCCGGAGTAGCCACCTAATCCATATGGAGTTGTGTCTGTATTAGCCGTGAACATTATATTTTCGTACCACATAAGGTCTGAGCAACAACGACAAAAACTTGTACACAATCTGTAAGGGTGCTACGTCGGTAAAAGTGGAATATGTCAAGTGACGATAATATCGCGAACAACTCGCTAGGCAGGCCGCTGACGCGAGGATAAAGTCTTTTCTGTGGCCATGATCAAACTGCAGAGAGTAACTGGCGAGAATAAGATAGTGTACGTGTGACTAAATCTATTTAGCCATAAATGACATCATTATTGAGCATCGGAACACCACTACCTGAGATAAGAAGCTCATCATTCCGCCCATACACCTCTTTTATCTCTCCCTCTCTCCTTATCGCTGCGAAGACCGATTCTGCCCACAGTGGTCATAAAACATTCGGAAATAAACGAGTTCTGTCCTGTACTTCAAGAAAGGGAGAAGAGAGTGGTGAAAAAAACTATTAGATATAAGTTAGAAGGTAAACGAAGCATTGGGAGCAGCGGAAAAAGATGGGTGAAGGGAAAATGGAAGAAGCCTTAAGCCTAAACCACAAGAAGATTGTTGTGATAAAACGTAAAACATATACTTGCAGTGGTTGTCGTCTATTTCACACATACCGACGGGCGAAGCGATCCGTAGCAGCGAACACATCTAAAAATATTAATTTTGTAAACAGCTTACAAAGATTAATTACTGTTCCATTCCATTTTATTTGTTTTATAAATAACTCATATCGCTAAGATGAAGAATATTGTAGGATATCCAGTGTAGGGCCTATACTGCGCAGTAGTTTCAGAGGTGTAGCTGGTGCTTGCGTCTGCGAGAGGGAAGATACTAAACTTAAATATCCAGTTTGATATTTAACGGACTTTTCGTTATTGAACTATGCTGCCCATAGACACGCGCACACACACACACACACACACACACACACACACACACACACACTAATAGATAGACACACAGACATTTTTCTAAAAATGCTTTTATTTTGGATTCAGGAGGTCTCAAAATATATATTTGCTGTGAAATCTCGTTATCAAATTTTGGGTGCAATACAATACGTATAGAGAAAGTAATTAATAAGTAATATTAATAATAATTGAAATATCAGCAAGTTTTCCTTATGGAAAATTAGCGTGCGCTCCTCTATATATCGAAATGAAGGGAGAATAGGGCTTCGGATACTTGAGGCTACAGAGACTTAAGATAAGATCAGAGAAGGGTTCGGGAGGAGGAACGCAGGAATCAGCGGCCTCTCACCTAGATCCCAAGCGACCGCATGTGAGATTTGTGGTGGACAAAGCAGCGCAGGGGCGGGTTTTCTCCGAGTTCTCCGGTTTCCCCCGCCATCTCATTCCACCGGGGCTCCATCTTCATGTACCATCAGTGTCATCGCCTGCGGTGCCAGAGCAGTAAAAGCGGGCGTTAAACACTACCAAAAAAAAAAAAAAAAAAAAAAAAAAAAAAAAAAAGAATCAGCAAGCGCAAGCTTCGGTAAACGAAACCGCCACGGATGTCCCCGAATAATATCTAATGGACATGACTGGCTTGTTTCCTCGTTTGGAATTCTGCATAGCATGTGAGGTTAAAAACATGAAAGAGCCTGTTATATTTTTGCTTTCTCTACACGTACTAAGTACATAGTGTATAGGGAAGGTATTGCACTCCACCAAAAAATTCGATACCGAGATTTCACCGGAAATATACGTTTTAGGGTCTCCTGTATCCAAAAAAAGTATTTTCAGAAAAAAGGTCCGTGTCTGTGTGTGTGTGTCCGTGAACACGATAACTCAAAAACGAAAAGTCGGTAAAATACCAAACTTGGTATTTAAGTTTAGTATCTTCCAGGGATGCGACACGAAGATTTTGAGAAAAATCCCCCACCCCAAACTACCCTTTACATAGAACTTTTTTCGAAAATTTTTATTTTCTTAAAAATGGCTCTAACGATTTTGATTAAAGTATCATATGTTACAGATATTTACGTAACAAATAAAATGTATATCTTGAATTTTCTGGGAATAGCTTCTGAAGACCTGTTTATTCTGGATGAATTTTGCTTAATTTGGCATAACTAGTAAACCGTAAGAGATAGACAAAAACTTACTATACAAAAAATTTAAGCCTTGTTAAAATACACAAGTTACGTTATATACATTTTTCTCGTGGAGCTTACCGTTTTCGAGGTATTCATTGTTATTAGTTTCAGTTGTGAAGTATTCATACTTTTCTCAGACGGAAGTGTCCGTTTTTCTTTTGCTCTACTCCTGGCCAAAAAAAGAAGCAATTTGTGATGACAATCGCATAACGACAGCTTTTAAAACATTTGACTATTGGTTTAGCCTAGTGTATTCCCTTATTTTCTTCTTACTAATACGGAACTAAATAATAAGAACATTGTGCTAATGAGTACCACGATTAGCAAGGTGCAGACAGAAGAAGAATCTTATGTATGAAGTTTGTAGAACAGCTAGAGATAGTCATGTGAGTGTAACACATCAGATTTTTACTTTCTCTACACGTACTATCTACCAAAAAATTCGATACCGAGATTTCACCGGAAATATATGTTTTAGGTTCTCCTGTATCCAAAAAAAGTATTTTCAGAAAAAGGTCCGTGTGTGTGTGTGTGACTCTGAACACGATAACTCAAAAACGAAAAGTCGGTAAAATACCAAACTTGGTATTTAAGTTTAGTATCTTCCAGGGACATGACACGAAGATTTTGAGAAAAATCCCCCCACCCTAAACTACCCTTTACATGGAACTTATTTCGAAAATTTTGATTTTCTAAAAAATGGCTAACGATTTTGATAAAATATCGTATATTAACAATATTTACCTGGCAAATAAAATGTATATTTTGAATTTTCTGGGAATAGCCTCTGAAGACTATTTTATTCTGGGTCAATTTTACGCAATTTTGCATAACTGCTAAAACGTAAGAGATGGACAAAAACTTACCACACAACAAATGTAGAGCACTTTAAACACACACAATTTATGTTATTACATTTTTTTCGTAGAGTTGATTGTTTTTGAGATATTCCTTGTTTTTGGTTTCAGCTATGAAAAATGTATACTTTTCTCATACAGGAGTGTGTCAACTCCTGTCCATACAAACAAAGGAACTTCAGTCAAATAACAACCGGCTTTTGACTATTACTTTAACCTATGGTACTCCCTTATTTCGCTTCTACTTCAAGAAAGCAAGTAATAAGATTATTTCTGCGTTTTTTTTTTTTCTCAATTAGCATGAAGTAAATAGAAGCAAGATTTTTAACAATAATTTGTTGCAGAGATGTAGAGAAAGTCATGTGAATGGAACACACCAGGTTTTTAATTATAAATATTGTATGATGAACTATTGCATTACGGTCCTTTATAGTTATGAGTATAAGTATTGGTATACATTAGTACCATTCAATTCATTGTGTGAAGTATACCAAGACAATTGCCTGGGATAATTCTTCTAAATCAACGGACAATGCGAAATTAGACAATAAGTGAAGAACCCACTCTCACGGTTAAAAAAACGAGGACAAGTTGTCGATTCTCTAACAGGAAAGACCCACACAAGCTCAGAACCCTTACAAAAAATATTTTAACATAAACAAGTATGAGTGTCCGTCTACTCATGCGCACTAAATAAACTTAATTGCTGACCATGCTTATTGTTTGCAACAGCAGACACGGGTTACGACGGGTTTCGTAAGTTTAGCGTATTTGATCAAGCCATGGCAGAGCAAGGTAAATAAAATAACATTTAATGAACAATCAATTACGAGGTACGTCCAGAAAGTAAGTTCCGTTTGGTAATAAAATTAAATTGTGTACAGATACAGAATAATTATTTATTGCACAAAATTCTACAACTCTTAAACTACTTTTCCACATAGCTGCCGAAATTTTGCAGGCATTTGTCATAGCATGGCACAAATTTTTGTATACCTTCTTCATAGAAGTTTGCCGCCTGTGTCTTCAAAAAGTTCGAAACATTTTCTTTCAGCTCTTCGTCATTGTTGAAGTGTTGACCGTCAAGGAAAGACTTGAGATGTAAGAACAGATAAAAGTCGCTAGGAGCGAGGTCAGGGCTGTACGGAGGATGGTCAAACACGTCCCAGCCAAATCCCTGTAGGAGGTTTTTCGTCACATTTACAGTGTGTGGTCGTGCGTTGTCGTGAAGAAAAACAACACCTTTTGACAGCAATCCTCGGCGCTTATTATCTATTGCGCAATTTCCTAAGTGTCTTGCAATAAACATCTGCTTTGATTTCTGACCACGCCGATAAATTTCAATTGGTTTCACTTTCCTAGCATTCAGAAAACGAATCACAGATCTGATTTCACAAGCGGCGGGATTTTCAATCAACACCGACATTGTAAACAAGCACAACAAAGCGTATGTGGCTGACAGCGATCTCAAAATGGCGCACGTTTCTTCTCCTTGATACAGAGCGTCTACCGCACATGTGCGGAACTGCGATCGCAGCGCTGCAGCGGAGATAATTTGAAACGGAACTTAGTTTCTGGACGTACCTCGTATATTGTTCGGCTCTGGTAGGTCTAGTAGTAGACCAAGTCATAATCCCAGAAACGATACTGTACGTTACCTACTCCCAACCATCAAGTATGAACACCTGCTGCTAGAGGGACAGTATTCAATTAGCTCCATCAGGATGTCGCTAGAAGGAAAATTCATAAATTCACTTTATTAGCATTTGGCATGGATGACGACATTGCTCGCATGGGAAACACGGTTAAAAATGCACACCTGATATTTTAAGGTCAGTCCTTATTTGGCTGATTATTTTGCTTAATATCCTTCTTAGAAATTCCACTTCAGCTGCTTGTTTTCTTAGTTACATTTTGCTTGTCATACTCTTTATTTCACTGTCATTAATTTATTTAATTATAATTTTGTTTCTTAAAGTTTGAAAACTGGAGAATTTATCACCTACACAATTTCTTCTTTGTAACATATTACGAATTAAAAAGTTGAAATGCGATACTTGTTCTGTTATGTTTCCATTAAGTACTTCTTGGAGCGTAATGGACCTTAAGTTCTTTTTTTTTTTTTTTTTTTTTTTTTTTTTTTTTTTTTTTTTTTTCGTTTAACGCCCGCTTTTACTACTCTGGCACCGCAGGCAGTGATACTGATAATGCATGGAATGAAGATGGCACAATTTTATATAGCACAATTTTCAAAAAAATTGATTTTCTCAAAAATTGCTTTAACGATTTTGATTAAAATGTCGTATATTAAAGATATTTATATGCCAAATAAAATGCAAATCTTGAATGTTTTCGGAACAGCCTCTGAAGACATCTTTATTCTGGATGAATTTTGTGAAATTTTGCATAACTGGTAAACCGTAAGAGATAGACAAAAACTTACGACACAAAAATGTAGATCTCGTTAAAACACATATTATATGTGTTAAATATATATTTTTCGTGGAGTCGATCGTTTTTGAGATATTCCTTGTTATTGGTTTTAGGTATAAAATACTTAATACTTTTCTCACACGGAAATTTGTTCATCTCCTGTCCATACAAACAAAGGAACTTCAACCAGCTTTTAACCATTTCTTTAGCCTATGGTTCTCCATTATTTCCCTTCTACTTACATGGAAGCAAGTAATAAGACGATTTGTGCTAAGTTTTTCTCGATTATCATGAAGTAAATAGAAGGACAATCTTTTTAACAATGATTTGTTGTAGATATGTAGAGAAAGTCATGTGAATGGAACACATCAGATATTTAGATAGGGGCAACATTGTTTCTTGCTATGTTTCTCTGTCTGGACTTTATGGAACTTCTCAGAAGATGTGTTTTTCAGCCTGTGGGCTTTTCAAAGAATAGAAATAATGTTTAGAGCTGCGAATTTCTGAGAACCATGCTGGTGAGGGCAATAAACTGGACTATGGATGAATTATATCTGTGTGTGTTCCTTCGGAGAATTCATCTTGACATTCGTTGCATTCATCTTTGGCTATCTTGAGGCTAGATAATTAATCACTCTCTAAGCCTGACACTGATTGACTAAACTGAATACAATCCTGGATTAGCTTTTGATCTTAATACTTATGGGAACAGAGCACATGATGAGCAAGGGGACCAATCTGTCGAGGTGCAGCTTGATTTCATTAGTGGAATCCAGCCCCCGTTTTCACTCACGTTAGATTTAATTGTGAGCTGTTATATTCTCTGTGTTCAGTGGTATTTTTAAGGGAATCTGAAGCACCAAAATAATGAATTACAGCTTTACTTTCCCTACTGCGTGTACTCAGTAGGGCATTATTGAATTCCATCCAAGTTCGATGTCGAGGTTTCAAGAGAAATATATATTTTGGGATCCCCTGAATGAAAAAAAAGTATGCGAGTGTGTGAAGATCATAATTAAATATCCTATGTGCTCCATTCACATGGATTTCTCTACATTTCTTCTATATACTTCATGCTTATCTGGCAATAATTAAGAAACACATTAGCAGAAGTTGTACTATTAATAAATTCCTCTTAAGATCAATAAGGGAATACACAAGGCTAAAGCGATACTTAAACCTGTTATTTTATACTGAAACCAACACAAGAATATTATGGAAATGGTTAGCCATAAAAATAAAGAAAAGAGACATGACAAATTGTGTGTTATAGCGAGATCTGCTTGTTTGTGTAGTTAAGTTTTTGTCTAGCTCAAGGTTACAGTTATATAAAGTCATTCAGAATGAGGAGGAACTCAGATGCTACTCCCAGAAAATTCAAGATATGCATTTTATTTTCTATGTAAATATCTTTTATAAACGGTTTTTTAATTTTAAAAAATTGCTAAATCCATTTTGGAGAAAACCGAAAGTTTCGAAAAATTCTCCATATAAAGGGTAGTTTGAGCTGGGCACCTCATTTTCCTGAAAACCTTGTTGACGCATCTTAGAAGATGTTGAGCTTATATATCAAGTTTGGTATTTCACTAAATTTTCGTTTTTGAGTTCTACTCTACGCACACACATGGACATTTTTCTAAATATGCCTTTTTTGGATTTAGGGAACCCTAAAACATGTATTTCCGGTGAAATATCAGTATCGAATTTTTGGGTTCAACACTACTTAATAGAGAAAGTATAAATGGAATGATGTTAAAGAGGTTTATTTTGAAAATTAATAAAATAATTTCAATTTTTTAAAAGGTAAACTTTGTTTGACTTGACGAATGTTTTCAATGTCGCCCACAGGCCACGTAATCGATAATCATGAGCTCAGCTAAACTACAAGTTTGGTGCTAATCTGTAGCTTAGGAAAACCAGAAACCAAGTTACGCTTTAGGAAACCGACTCCTCTATACTAGCAGTTCTCTTTTGTAATGATGTTATTCAAATTACTTACCATCTGTTTGTTATTTCGATGATGCGGTCAAAGTTTAGGAAGCGTGAAGGTAATGTGGGAAGGATGTTTATACTCATAACACTGTAGTGGATAATATTATAATTTATAAAAAATATAAAAAATCTGGAACAGTTACACACATCATTTTCCCACAAGTTCAAGTTGAATGTCTTCTCGGGACTTCCCCTGCGTCTCAGGTACACACCAAGCCACAAACAGGGCACCAATGAGACAGATGGCACAGAACCCACCGTAGGATACGGCGGGCCCCAGGTCGCGGTTCACAATCGGAAACAGTTTGGTGACGGCGAACGTGAGACTCCAGTTGAGACAGACGCTCAGAGAACTCACCCAGACTTTAGCTTCAGTGGTGAGCAGCTCGGCCATCATGAGCCAGGGAAGAGGGCCGAACCCCACCGAGAATGCCACCATGAAAGCGTTGACGGCCACTAGAGGGATCCATCCGAGGCACGGCATCGCCTCCAGTTTATCACGCAGAGCATAGAAGTGCAACGCGAGCACAAACAAACTCACAGCCATACCCAACGCCGACACTAAGAGCAGGATACGTCTTCCCGCACGATCCACGATCATCGATGGAATGTACGTGGCCACCAGTTGAACCACCCCGACGATGATGGTGCACACGAACGGGGATAAGCTGGTGCCGGCGTCGTTGAAAATATCAACGGTGTAATAAATCACTACATCGATGCCAGAGAAGGTTTGGAAGATCATGAGGCCGCAGATGATGTTGACGGCTTTGACGGTTGGTGAGGAGAGGGTGAATCTGCCGAGGCAGTCCTTGATGTAACGACAAGTGGTGTGGTTGGTGGGACGCTGAGGTTCTTCTTTGATGGTCTGAGACACAGTAAGATACTTCTTCATGTCGCCCAGCTCCAGCTGGATCTCTCTGTTGGAGCCGTGGTTAGCTCCACGTAGCCACCGCAAGGACTTCTCGGCCTTAGCGGCGTGACCTTTGGAGAGCAGGAACATTGGGGACTCGGGCATCCAGAAGAAACTGAGGGCTGAAGCCACTGGAACTAAGAGGGCCGCCACCGCCAGCCAGAAGTAAGGTGCCAAAGCCCCAAGGATGTAGATGTAGAGGATTCCAACATTGAACATGATGTCCAGGTTGACTCCCAACGCACCTCGCACTCGAGTCTCCGCAATTTCCTCGTTGTACAACGGTGTCACCACTGTAGCTGCTCCACAAGCCAGCCCCAACACGAATCTTCCGCCATACAGGAGAGACAGCTGCAAACAAACACATTTTATTGTTGATGCAGTTTTCTAAAATAGTTTATAGAGATAACAAAGGAAAATATAAACCTTCCTGAGTGAGAAAATATTTAATACTGCTACAAGGAAAAGCTAGCAGCGCCGTGGCAGAGTGGTTAGAACGCTCGCGTTCCACCTAGGCAGCCTGGGTTCGACGAAGCGGCGTCTGGGCGGGTTATCCCCGGGTCCTCCAGTTTACCTCGCCACTCATTCCACCAATTGTTCCATCATCCCATTTCCTATCCTTCATTTCGTTTTCATTTTATACCATCCACTTCCTCACGCCTGGCGGGGCGACCATTCGTTCCAGATTCTTCATTCTGTGGTTACGTGCCGTTGGCTCCCTGTCAAGCTTTTGACCCCTAGGCACCCGCTTGTAAGCCCTAGGGGGGTGTCGATCCTACATTCGGGGAAGGTAAGCCGACTACGTAACAAGGAGAAGTAGACGTAATAAAGTCATGAATGCAGCAATCATGAGGCCACCGAAGGTAAAATATTGCAGTGTGATGTTTGGATATCTGAGCAATAGTGATAGATTACTGAAACAAGAGTGAGGTTATTGACCAGGCGGAACTGCAAAGAGAACGAGAGAAATTACTCGGTACAAGAATCTAATGAGGCGAAGTGTAGCGCGGGATGAAGCTTGAGAGTCGTACTTGAAAAGAAAGGAATAAGGAACTCTGTCAGTTCTCTAAAATAATTTCTCCAAGAGGAGATCTGAAAATACACGAACAGGATGAACCGGAAATAGTAACATGTCTTATAACACACTTTATGTAAATACTGGTTGAATGTATTTGACATGATTTTAGCTACTATGTTCTCATTGGACGCGTGAAATTTTGACAGCAAAACTGACGGAAGGTATTATTCATACTCATTATTATTAACAGCGGCAGTCTTTGTCATTGGACCAATAAATTCGGTTTAATTATAATTTACATATTATGTCCACACATTTTCTTGATCGGTAGATTGACGGGGAAGCAGGAGCCTGGGGAAGAAAAGAGAGTTCGCTCGTCTGTCTTTAGGCAGTGTTGTCAACCAAAACAGTTTCTTTCTTTGAAGCCCTCAGCCATTTTGGTGAATAGGATATCTAATTTACCGCGAACTAATTGAATTATTACGCGAGCATTTGAGTGAACTCTGGGATCTGCAGACCTTAACATTGAAGCCTCTTTATTCTGGATGAATTTTGCTGAATTTAGCGTTATTGGTAAACCGTAAGAGACAGACAAAACTTACATAAAAATCTGATGTGTACCATTCACATGACTTTCTCTATATCCCTGCAACAAATTATTCTTAAAAAGCTTATACTTCTGTTTACTTTATGCTCATCAGAAAAAATTAGCAGAAATAGTCTTATTACTCGCTTCCTTGTAAGCAGAATCGAAATAAGCGACTACCATAGGTTAAAGTGATAGCCAAAAGCTGGTTGTTATGTCAATGAAGTTCCTTTGTTTGTATGGATAGGAGTTGACAAGTTCCTGTATGAGAAAAGTATGTCTTCATAGCAGAAATCAAAAACAAGGAATGTCACAAAAACAACGAACTCCACGAAAATAAATGTATATAGCATAAATTGTGTGTTTTAACGTGCTCTACATTCTTTGTGTAGTAAGTTTTTGTCCATCTCTTACGGTTTAGCAGTTATTCAAAATTTAGTAAAAATCATCCAGAATAAACTACTCTTCAGAGGCTATTCCCAGAAAATTCAAGATATACATTTTATTTGTCAGGTAAATATCTTTAATATACGAGATTTTAACCAAAATCGTTAGAGTCATTTTTGAGAGAATCAAAATTTTCGAAAAAAGTTCCACGTAAAGGGTAGTTGGGGGTGGGGGGATTTTTCTCAAAATCTTCGTGTCGCATCCCTGGAAGATACTAAACTTAAATACCAAGTTTAGTATTTTACCGACTTTTGGTTTTTGAGTAATCGTGTTCACAAGAGACACGGACACACACACACACACACACACACACACACTCTCACGGACCTTTTTGTGAAAATGCTTTTTTTGGATATTGGGGACCCTAAAACATATACTTCCGGTGAAATCCTCGTATCGAATTTTTGGGTGGAGTGCAATACCTTCTCTATACTCTATGTACATAGTGCGTAAAGAGAAAGTAAAACTGTAATCTCCTTAAAACAGACAATTTATGTTATATACATTTTTTGTGGAATTGGCTACTTTTGAGCTATTCCTTGTTATTGGTTTTAGTTTTAATATCCTTACTTTTTAAATTTGGGATTTGTCAACTCCTGTGAATGCAAAGAAATGAATTTAATCCACATGACAACCAGCTTTTTATAGATTTGTCTATCGCTTTATCCTAGTGTATTCTTTCATTTCCCTTCTACTTACAAGAAACAAGTAATAAGACCATTTCTGCTAACGTTTATCTCGATTAGCATGAAGTAGAAGAAGAATAAACTTTTAACAACAATTTGTTACCGAGATATAGAGAAAGTCATTTGAATTGAATACATAAGATTTTTAGACAAATTCCGTGCATGTGTCCAGGTGTCTGTAAACAGGATAACTCAAAAACGAAAAGTAGGTAAAATGCGAAACTTGATATTTAAGTACAGTATCTTCCAAAGATGCGACACTAACAGTTTGAGGAAAATCCGCCCCCCTCACACCAAACACCCTTTACATGGAAAAAAGTTTGAAAAATGTATTCTTCTCAAAAACGGTTCTAACGGTTTTGATTAAAATGCCGTACCTATATTAAAGATATTTATATGACAAATAAAATACATATCTTGAATTTTATGGGAATAGCCTCTGAAAACTTCTTTATTCTGGATGAATTTTGAGTAATTGGTAAACCGTAAGAGACTGACAAGTCTTACACAAAAATGTAGATATCTTTAAAACACACAATTTATCTTTTATACATTTTTTTCTGGAATCTGCCATTTTTGAGATATTCCTTGTTATTGGTTTCGGTTTTAAAATACTTCAACTTTTCACATACGGAAACTTGTAAACTTCAGGCCATGCAAAGAAACAGATTTCAACCACATGGCAATCAGATTTTAAAAGAAATGACTATCGCTTTAGCCCAGTGTATTAATTTATTTCTCATCTACTTGCAAGGAAGCAAGAAATAAGACCGTTTCTGCTGATGTTTATCTGGATTAAACAGATTTCAACCACATAGCAACCAGACTTTAAAAGATTTGACTATCACTTTAGCCCAGTGTATCAATTTATTTCTCATCTATTTACACAGAAGCAAGAAATAAGACCGTTTCTGCTGATGTTTATCTGGATTAAACAGATTTCAACCACATAGCAACCAGATTTTAAAAGATTTTACTATCGCTTTAGCCCAGTGTATTAATTTATTTCTCATTTACTTACAAGGAAGCAAGAAATAAGACCGTTTCTGCTGATGTTTATCTGGACTTAACAGATTTCAACACATAGCAACCAGATTTTAAAAGATTTGACTATCACTTTAGCCCAGTGTATCAATTTATTTCTTATCTACTTAC
This sequence comes from Hymenopus coronatus, assembly GCA_030762935.1. Lineage (NCBI taxonomy): Eukaryota > Metazoa > Arthropoda > Insecta > Mantodea > Hymenopodidae > Hymenopus > Hymenopus coronatus. The sequence continues at coordinate 29,440,374 of CM060883.1, forward strand.
ACAGAAGCAAGAAATAAGACCGTTTCTGCTGATGTTTATCTGGATTAAACAGATTTCAACCACATAGCAACCAGATTTTAAAAGATTTGACTATCGCTTTAGCCCAGTGTATTAATTTATTTCTCATTTACTTACAAGGAAGCAAGAAATAAGATTGTGCTAATGTTTATTTCGATTAACATTAAGTAGAGAGAAGAATAAGCTTTTTAATAACAATTTGTCACAGATCAGATTTTTACTCTCTCTATACGTACTATGTACATAGTGTATAGAGAAGGTATTGCATTGTACCCAAAAATTCGATACCGAGATTTTACCGGAAATACATATTTGAGACTCCCTGAATCCAAAAAAAAGCATTTTTAGAAAAATGTCCGTGTGTATGTCTGTGTTTATGTGTCTGTGTGTCTATGGGCAATATAGCTCAAAAACGAAAATACCGTTAAATATCAAACTTGGTATTTAAGTTCAATATTTTCCAAGGATGCGACACGAAGATTTTCAAGAAAATCCCCCACCCCCAACTACCCTTCACATGAAAAAATGCTGGAAGATTTTGATTTTCTAAAAAATGGCTCTAACGATTTTGATTAAAATATCATGTATTAAAGACATATACTTGACAAATAATATGTATATCTTGAATTTTCCAGGAATAGCCTCTGAAGACTACTTTATTCTGGATGAATTTTACGGAATTTTGTGCAACTGGTAAACCGTAAGAGCTAGACAAAAATTTACCATAGAAAATGTAGAGTACATTAAAACACAGAATTTATGTTATATGATTTTTTTTTCGTGGAGTTGATCGTTTTTTAGATATTCCTTGTTTTTTGTTTCAGCCTTAAAAACTTATACTTTTCTCATACAGGAATTTGTCAACTCCCATCTACACAAACAAAGGAACTTCAGTCACATAGCAACCAGCTTTTGACTATCACTTTAACCTATGGTACCCCCTTATTTCGCTTCTACTTACAGGGAAGCAAGTAATAAGACTATTTCTGCTAATTTTTTCTCACTTAGCATGAAGTAAATAGAAGCATAAACTTTTTAACAAAAATTTGTTGCAGAGATATAGAGAAAGTCATGTGAATGGAACACATCAGATTTTTTATATGGCCACCTAAAAGCATAGGTCTACTACGATGGTCCCAGAAATTTTTACGGTTCTCCACAAACGCATAATTGCTGCTTGTTCACCACTAGCATTTCCCTGTCGGGAGTCATCCGAAATTGAAGGATAAAGATTATGTAACGAGTAAAACATTACTCTAGTATATATTTTCTTTTTTTTTAAACTAAACTTGGTATTTAGTTTTTTTTTAAGATACGTTCATAATGAATTAAATGAACATCTTCATTTTTCTAGGGATAATTACTGAAGCCGTTTTCATTCTCCATGACTTCTGCAAAAATGCTAAAGCGAAAGAGATAGGATAGAAATATATATATACAAACTTCAATGAGATTGAGAATCAAGCTTTTTTTTTTTTTTTTTTTTTTTTTTTTTTTTTTTTTTTTTTTTTTTTTTTTCCATTTTTGGAGGAGAAGAATTGGCATTTTTTAAGTTCTTTTTGTATTTATTCTTTTTTATTTAGTTTGTAATGGCATGGTACCCCCTTTGGGAATTAGGAACTTTATTTATTTCAGGAGAAGCAGGAACTCTACATCACAACAGGCCAGCATAAAGAGGAATAATGCATGATATTGCATCCAAGATCGTTCCGAATCGCTATAGAAACAATCAGGTGCTCATATCTTGTATATCCAGGGTTTAAAGGCGTTGATTCTGTTGCCTCGAATCATCCGCCACCTCTCTGCATACAAAAAACTTCGTAATACTTGAGGGATAAGAGTTTATGGCCTTTACGACAGCGCGTATGTGCACCTTTCGCCTTTAGAATAGACCGTCCCGTTGTACAAACAAAGCGGTGAAGTTGCCTATAAGTACGGAATTAATGAAAAATAAAATTCGGTAAGAATATGCGGATAGCAATAAAGCTAAAAATCTATAGGATAGTTTTTAAGCTATGATTTTCTTTTATAAAGCAGTTGTACACACTTTATTAGTTAGTGAATTGTTATTATTATTTTTATTATTTTATTTTTTAATTCTCTTTATTTTTTAATTTTTTTTTATTCTTTTAATTGGGAGGGGGATAATTGCTGACTGTATCACAGTTTGGCACCTAGAGTCTCTTTAAATGCGGAACATCCAATGACAGCGGGGTCCGTTTTTCCAATTCCCAGCGTTCTTTCCGGATAAAAACCTGGAAGTTCGGTATTTGTGCCACGTCTCCAACCAGCAGAATCCAATTATATGTGGCAAATATGATCCAGGTCAGGGTATCGGACAGCTGCCTGCTGGAATTCCAAGGTTAAATAGTTTTCACGTTGTTCTTGTGCCCCACAGCAGCTGACAACATTGAAATAGGTTATTGAGAGATCGTGAAAAGTCAAGGCTGAAGATTGCACAGAGGTGTTTTAGGTCAGCATCAACTGTAACTACAGCGGATCAATTTTTAAGTGTTGATTGGGAGAACAGTATATGACAGAGGAAATACAGCAATATCGACAGCGGAATGATCGTCTCCAAAGAACGCGACCTTCGAGATTTCCTAGACAAGCATTATACTAGGGTCGGCTGATAAATCCCGGGCCTCTAAATGAAAACGAATTTTTTGTCTTTATTTCTCAACATAATCTCCAGAAAAGCTAATAATTTGTCATATCGGTGTTCTAATTTAATTAAACCATCTCTGAAGTGCGATTTATCAAGGTCCTCAAAATAGCTATTACCGCATCAATTACCTCCTCGTTGCTGTGAAATTTTCGTTCTCCAAGAAATTTTGGAGTTTGGGAGCAGGTGCTAGGGTGGATGTTCAAGCAATTCGAACCTTAAATCGCACATTTTTCCCATTGCAGTGACTGAACGATGAGCCGGAGCATTGACGTGATAAAACAAGATTTTCTTTTTTGCCAAATGAGGTCTTTTTCTTTTCACCTCATCACTCAAACGTTGCAGTATACTTTTTACCATTTCCTAAGTAATCAATAAAAATAATTCCCTGTGTGTCCCAGAAAACACTCGCCATAACCTGACAAAATTGACTTTGCCCTTTTTGGAGTTGGTTCATCTGGCGCAATCCACTGTTTTGACTGTAATTTACTTTCTGGAGTGTAGTGATGTATCCAAGTTTCATCCATGGTAATAAGCCGCCTCAAAATTTCACTGGGATTTTTACGGTAAAGCTCCACATTCTTAACAGAAACAGTTTTTCTTTGCAACTTTTGATCAGGTGTCAACAAGCGAGGCACCCATCTTTTACAGACCTTGTAAAAGCCCAGAACATTACTTAAAATATTACCTGCACGTTCTTCTGATATGTTTACAGCCTCTGCTATCCCAAACAACTTTAATTTGCCGTCTTCCAGTACTAAACGATGCATTTTGTCACTTCTACAGGACGTCCACAGTGAGGCTCGTACGTCCCCTGTTATGCCTTTCAAATGGAAGTATTTAATCATGGCTCGTTTTTCCAAATCCTCCATTTTCGTGAAAATTCTAAATTTGTCTAGTTTAAAATGCTGTCACTCGAAAACTAAACAAGCTGTAACTATGGATACAAGCTAGTCTAGAGTTAAACTATACGATGCTACCGTCTAACAGGCCTAGTGGCGCTATATCTGAGTGAGGCCCGGGACTTATCAGCCGACCCTTGTACAGCATGGGTGAAAAGTCCCTACCTACTGGGGTAAACACTAAATCAACTGTTAGGTATTAAAACAACATTATTATTTTCAAATTTTTCACATTTCACAATGCTTGCATAATTTGGGTTCCAATATATCCGTGCGCATCCCATCAGTATCAATGCACAGTTGGGTTCGGCGTCAAGTTCGTTTATTCATCCTCTTCAACATATCTGGCGTGACTGTTGTAAAAGGCAGCATGAACTCATTTGTGGTGTATCGGTGTTTGCGCACCTCTTGTTTAATGATACCCCAGAGGGCACTGTCCGGTGTGGTGAGGCCAGGACTTCTTGGAGGCCAAGGCAATGGGACAGGACCATTAATTGGTCCTAAACCAATCCAGCGGTTTGGAAAAACTTGGTTAAGGCACCTTCGAACCGACAATACAAAATGTGGTGTAGCACCGTCCTGTTGAAACGTAACTGTTTCCAATAATCCTGTGGCTCTCAGCTGTGGGATCAACCACTCATTCAGCATCCTCAGATTTACAGACCCATCAAAAAAAATACGGGTCAAACAGATGTTTACGGGTCACTCCTACCAAATCATCACGTGTGGATTGTTCTCGATTTCTTCATAAACGTGCACTCTGGGGTATTCTGCTAATGTTTATCTCGATTAGCATGGTGTAGAAAGAAGAATAATGTTTTGTAAGAAATTTGTTTGTGAGCAGCTACAGAAAGTTAGGTGAGTGTAACACATCAGATTTTTATACATCCGTTTATACTGTTTGTATAAAATAATCTCTGCTAAAGCCAGTAGCGAAGAATAAACTTATATGAGGGCAATTTAATAATTTGTATTTATTTTCTGTACAAAGGAAAAATAAAGTGTTAGAGGGAAAAAAGAAAGAAAAAAAATGCTTCATTACCCATTTCTTCCTGTGATTGCAAAGCCCATCCATAAACACAGGGCAAGGTTGAACGAACGTGCTTGTCTCCTCTCTAAAAAAAAAGGAGGTTTCATTGAAGTACAGTCTGGGCTAAAATCGGAGTGGGGAATGGAGCAATACATCAAAACAGGTACCAAACTCATTAGTTAGGGGCTCGCGTGGATTAGACTAGGAGCATGGCGGAACATAAACATTGCTGACGAGAATGGTATGAGATTCTGTCCCATTTGCGAGGAGGAAGAGCTGTGGACTCATATCTTGGCAAGATGTAGGGATACGGAGGAATGGAGGGAAAATATTTACCGCGATCCTTGGCCACCGCGAATGTTGAGCTAGAAGCATGTTGGACGCTACTGGCAGACAGGGAAGACGTGGTAAATTTATAGCAAGACAGCTGAGATCTGAGAAGGCTGACTATAGAGAATAGGGAGGGGGGGGGGCAATAAGAAAAGCTAAAAAAAAAGTGGTTATAATGTTTTACATACATATATTTCAGATCATACTTATGTCTTTGTTGTGTTATGTATATATTATGTATATATATATATATATATATATATATATATATATATATATATATATATATATATATTTCTCTTAAGTATATTTGTCTATTATAATTGGGTACATTAATGCACCTGAATTAGGTGTACTCTGTGTTGTAAAGTAAAATTGCAGTTTTGAATAGCTTTGTCTCTTTATTTTCATGCTTACTTCTCCGCTTCTCTGCCAGTTGGAAGGAAAAAGGTAAGGGCGATTATAGGATAGATAATTTCGCAGTGTAGTTTCGCAGTGTTGCCAATTTAGTTCTTTTATAACCAAATCTGGTCGTTTTGAACGACTATCTGGTTGGGAAATTCATCTTTTAGTTGCTAGTGGGAAATCTAGTTCTTTTAAAAAAAACAGCTAGTTGAAATCTGTTTTTTTTTCTTCTTTTTTATTTTCTCTACACGTACTACGCACATAGTGTATAGAGAAGGTATTGCATTCCACCCAAAAATGGATACCGATATTTCACCGGAAATACATGTTTTAGGGTCCCCTGAATAAAAAAAATATTTTTGGAAAAAGGTCCGTGTATATATGTCCGTGTGTATGTGAACCAATAATTAAAATGTGAAAAGTCAGTAAAATGCCAAACGTGCTATTTAAGTTTAGTATCTTCAAGAGATGTGACATGAAGATTTTGAGAAAAATCCTCCCTCCCCAAACTACCGTTTACATGGAAAGTTTAGAAAATTTTGATTTTCTAAAAAATGGCTGTAACGATTTTGATTAAATTACCTTATATTAAAGATATTTATATGACAAATAAAATATAAAGCTTGAATTTTCTGGGAATAGCCCCTGAAGACTACTTTATTCTGGATGAATTTTACGGACTTTTGCATAACTGCTAAACCGTTAGAGATGGACAAAAACTTACCTCACAAAAAATGTAGAGCACATTAAAACACACAATTTATGTCACATACAGTTTTTTCGTGGAGTTGATTGTTTTTGAGCTCTCTTGTTTTTGGTTTCAGCTTTGAAAAACTTATACTTTTCTCATACGGGAATTTGTCAACTCCTGTCCATACAAACAAAGGAACTTCAGTCACATAGCAACCAGCTTTTGACTATCACTTTAACCTATGCTACCCCCTTAATTTCGCTTCTACTTACAAGGAAGAAAGTAATAAGACCATTTCTGCTATTTTTTTCTCGATTAGCATGAAGTAAATAGAGGCATAAGCTTTTTAACAATAATTTGTTGCAGAGATGCAGAGAAAGTCACGTGAACGGAATACATCAGATTTTTTACGTCTAATTTATAAAATTAAAAATTAAAATATTTAGGGAAATATTTTTATACTGTTGGCAACAGAGGTTCCACCGTACATACGTACCGAGTCTGCGGCAAGGATGATGAGCACCCATCCTAGGATAAGTGGTAGACTGAGAGAGAGCAGAAGCTGTTTCCTGCCGAAGATGTTGGCCAGGTAGCCCGCTGGAATGGCACCGACAAGGGCACCTAGAGGAGCCAGTGAGCCTATCCATGAGGCTTCATCGTCGGTAATGGCTCGAAACGTCGAGTTAGCTTCTGGTTCCTGCAAGTAGGGCAAAGCTGGCGATGTCCATCCGTCCACTGTGCCTACACTCACGGCAAACAGCGTCGCTGAAACATACAAGCTGCAGATAAAAGAATGCACACACAAATGATTCATAGTACATTCATACTAATCTTAACCAGGGCATGTATCCCACGGAAGCAAAAGAAGCATTGGATAATTAGAATCAGACTGAAAAACTCAATGCCATAGCCGGGATTTGAACCATGGATCTCGGTCTCGAGCTGGTTGCTCTCCACTGAACTACCAAGGCAAGCTGCCGACACCTCATTAAATTTCTCAACCGACTCGCATGTTTCTCAGTAAACCACAAGTAGATCTCAAAAATTGTATTTTCTCTACATGTACTATGTACATAGTCTATAGAGAAAGTATTGTAATGCACCCAAAAATTCCATACCGAGATTTCACCGGAAATACATGTTTTGGGTCCCCCCGAATCCAAATAAAGATTTTTTTTAGAAAAAGGTACGTATGTGTCTGTGGACAGCATAGTTCAAAAACGAAAAGACCGTTTGGTATTTAAGTTTGGTATCTTCTAAGGAGGCGACACGAACATTTTAAAGAAAATCCCCCTACTCTAAACTACCCTTTACATGCCACTTTTTTCGAAACTTTTGATTTTATCAAAAATGGCTCTAACGATTTTGATTGAAATCTCGTATATTAAAGATATGTACATCCCAAAATAAAATGAATATCTTGAATTTTCTGGGAATAGCCTCTAAGACCACTTTAGTCTGGATGAATTTTACGGAATTTTTCATAACTGGTTAACAGTACGAGAGAGACCAAAGTTAACTAACAGAAAATGTAGAGCACGTTAAAACACATAATTTATGTTATATACATTTTTTCGTAGGGTTGATCATTTTTTTAGGTATTCCTTGCTATTTATTTCAGCTTTAAAATACTTATACTTTTCTCATGCGGGAATTTGTCAACTTCTGTCCATACAAACAAAGGAGCTTCAGTCACATAGCAACCAGCTTTTGACTATCACTTTAACCTATAGTACTCTCTAATTTCCTTTCTACTTACAAGGAAGCAAGTAATAAGACTATTTCTGCTATTATTTCTCGATTAAAATGAAGTAAATAGAAGCATAAACTTTTTAACAATAACTTTTTAACAGAGGTGTAGAGTAAGTCATGTGAATGGAACACATCAATTCTTTTGAAAAGGCATGCCAGCATGTTGCTATGGTAGCTCAGTATTTAGAGTGACCGGCAAGAGACCGGGAGATCCGTAGTTCAAATCCCGGCTATTGAATTTTTCACTCTGAGTCTACCTATCCAACTCCTGACCTACACACGACTTGTGTGATAAACAATTAAATTAACAAGTTAATTATATTCTTACTTATTTTTATGAGCTTAAGATGCACTTTTGCTCAAAATATTAAAAAGAGGTAGAATAGGAACTAACATAATTTTAGGTATTTTGGATAATTTTGTCCATTTTAGCCACATATGAGGGTGGTCTGAAAAGTTCTCAGCCTGATAGTGAGAAACGACAATTCATGCTTTCAAAGTAGTTTTATTTTTCAACATAATCTCCTCTAATATCAATACATTTTGTCCAGCGGTGTTCCAATGCCACTATCCCCTCTCTGTAGTGTTTTTCTGGAAGTGCTGCAAAGTACCCATTTACAGCCGCAATTGCTTCTTCATTGGACAAAAGCGCCTACCAGCGAGGAATTTCTTCAGTTTTGGAAACAGATGAAAGTTCAAGGGAGCCAAATCTGGGGAATAGGTTGGATGTTCCAGCACTTCATAGTGCAGATCTCTCAATTTCCCCATTGCCAAAACGCTTTTGTAGGCAGGTGCATTGTCCAGATGGGAAACAATTTTTTTCTTTTTTAATCCGGGTCTGTTTTCACGAATGCTTGCATTCAGTTTGGTTAGAAGTTGAGACTAGTAATGGTTTTACCTTTTTCGAGATAGTCAATCAACAACATTCCTTTGACATCCCAAAACACTGCCGCCATGGTCTTTTCCTCCGATGGCACCATTCTCGCTTTCTTTGGAATTGAAGAATCAGCTTCTGTCCACTGCTTCAACTGCTGCTTGGATTCGGGTGTGTAGTGGTGAATCCATGTTTCATCCATTGTGACGTATCGGCGCAAAAAGTCACTTCTGTTCTTCTGAAAATTGTCAAGCACTTTTCAGAAAGCGTCGTGCGAATGCGTTTGTTATCCACGGTGAGGATATGCGGCACCCATCTTGCGCAAAGCTTTTTCATGTTTAATTCCTGATGCAAGATGTGACCAATATGTTCCTTTGAAATGCCAAGAGCATTAGCAATTTCACGCACCTTTGTACGCCGATCTTCCAAAATCACGTCATGCAATTTTTCAATGATTTCCGGTGTAGTTACAGTTTTTGGACGTCCTTTGCGTGGATTGTCTTGGACGCTTTCACGGCCACGTTTAAAATCGGCCGCCCATTTCTTCACAGTGGAAACTGAAGTGTCACCATACATATTTACAATCCACAAATGAATTTCTGTAGGTGTTAAACCTTCTTTTACGAAGCATTTTATCACAGCACGATACTCGAATTTCTCCATTTTCAAAACAATGCGCACTTCCACTGCTTCAAACAACTGCCTACAGTCAACTATTGTCTAAAATGACTTATAATTTTACATAGGGTCTATTAACATATGTACCAACGTAAGGGAAAAAAATCATGCAAGCAGTGCCGCGACCTCTGGGTGAGGCCGAGAACTTTTCAGACTACCCTCGTAGTTACATTAATCGTGTGCATACTAATTTGTTTTCATGTATTTAATGAGAAGTAGAATAGCTTTTTACCTAAAATCCCAAGTCTATCATAAACCGTTCCTAGAGTTTGTGGTTTCACTAATTAAATGTACATGAAATGTTTAACACTCTCAAAAGTAATACATCTACTGAGAAGATTAAAACGCTGAGAACTGAAGAAATTTCTTAAAAATTGTTATCCTGCATTTTTCAATAGTACTCAGCTATGGTATTCATTTATGGGGCAACTGTGTGAACATCCACAGAGTTCCTATTTTACGATAAAAAAATCTGTTGTTTTTCATTCATATGATTTTCTCTTCTGTTCTGCTAACAAACTAGTCTTACAAAATATTCTTCTACCTACATCATGCTAGAGCGATAGTCAAATCTTTTAAAATCTGATCGATATGTAAACAATTAAGTTTAGTTCTTGCACTTCTAGAAAAACAAAGGAGAGATGAAACGAAAGATGACCCCATTTGAGAAGATGCGTACTTAAAAATTGAAATCAATAACAGGAATATCTCGGAAACGGTCAATTCTGCAACAAAAATTCATGTGATATAAATTGTGTGTTTTAACGAGATCTATATTGTTGAATAATAAGTTTTATCTATCTCTTACGGTTTATCAGTTATGCAAAATTCAGCAAAATTCACCCAGAATGAACAGGTATTCATAAGCTATTCGTAGCAAATTCAAGATATACATTTTATTTGTGATGTAAATAGCTTTAATATACCATATTTTAATCCAAATCGTTATAGCCTTTTTGAGAAAAACAAATTGTTTCCATGTAAAGGGTAGTTTGGGGTGGGGGAATTTTCTTGAATCTCTTCGTGTCGTATTCTGGTAAGATAGCGACTCAAATAGCAAGTTTGGTATTTTACGATCTTTTGTTTTTGAGCTATGCTATCCACAGAAACATACAGACACACAGACACACAAATTATCCGTTTAGTATTACGAGTTACAGACAGTAAAATAAACGTCTTGTATCACTGCATAAGGAACTTAGTTTTTTCTTTAACTTTATCTAAAATCCTTTGATTCAGGTGTGAGGTGAGACATGAACAAATCTTGCGCTTAGGGGAAATTACTTTCCTTCCCTCCCTCACTGCAACGGCTAAGAGGGGGACTAGAGATACAAAAGGCACAAAAAGAAATCGGTAACTGTCTTATTCCGTACACCGCATTCCTTACCGTTTGTAGGGTACTTTATTACGTCATGTTTTTATTTTATTGCCTGATACTGTCACCTTGCAGGTGAGTGTTCTATATCGAACTAATAGAGCATACCTATGCTGGGTTTGTCAACTCATTCGCTAATAGGTATAGCCACTTTACTCAACTGGAAGTGAGGTTAGGTAACGGGTACTACAACAGTAAGCTACAACCCTTCCTCCTTCCCCAACTAGAGTGACGTAGCGGCCAGCGGATATCAGAAGACACGCCCTATAAATGCCCCTACAGACAACCAGAAATTCGATGTCTATTACTATTTGTGCTCTGTGCACCAGCTTGACGCGAATGAAAAAAACGCAACCACAACAGCGTGCAGTGTTAAACAACTACAATCCACATGAAAGTAATTGTTAGCGTATATCCGTCATTATAGCGAAATCACTTAGTTCGTTACAAAGCTAATTTTATTAATATATAATTTGCATTATATAGAACATTAGATGGCGTATTTTGCTTTAAGGAATGTCGATACGTTTATTTTTGGTTGCGATTCAGCTTATCATACCATGAGTTTGCAGCCATGAACATAGCCAAACAACAAGCAATATTACTTTATTCACCACATGTTTCTACAGCTCCTCAATTCCGCTCATTGCAGCATCTTCGTCTTCATAACCAGCAGCGTTACTAATATTGTCGACACCACTGTCTTCTTTCAAGTTAACAATAACCAAATATTGTTTCTTATGTTTGTTGCATAAACACTAGAGAACGCCACTCTAAAACTAGCGCTAGCGTACTTCACTTCTTCGGGGGCATAAACATCATTACTTCTGCACATAAGGTATTACCGTGAGTGCATGTTAGCGGCGCGGGACACCTCGGCAACTGCAACCAAGTATTGTTCTTTTGCGACCCTAGGGTTAGGGATGAGAGGAGGGGAACTCACAGACCAGCACACAAGAAATGACGGAGCTAAGCGCAGACAGTGGCAGTCTTGGCGCGCCATGGAGGCTAAACACGCGCCGGGAGGCCGTCAGAAGAATGCCACTACAACGGCCCCTAGTCTCAACCAGCGCAATCAGGGAGAAGAAAGTCTTACTCCGAGCAAGCAACTGTGCCATTTGCTTACAAAGCCTCGAGCCATACGTGCCGACGACTTGAAAGATGAAGAAGGGAAATGATATTAAGGGGGGGGGGACCATTGTAGATACGGCCCCAGGAAAACAAGGGGAAAAAACCAGTTATTGGGACCTCCCAAATGCCTGTTACAGACCAAACCGCCTGAGCCACCTGACCCGGTATGACTTCTGCGTATACATGTTGGCGCAACTTCTCCCACCATCAGCCCTTCGGATAAAGAGCTGCTACTGCGCAACTTACGATTTTGTTCTTGTCTCGTCCCACGAGCTATACCAAGTGAAACCATTGCGTACCTACACTAACAGGATTTTCTGCAAGTAACTGTACAGGAAATAATCCACTAGGTTTCACCATAAACATCATAGTTACCTAGACCTGCTGCTAAATACTGAGGCCATTTCTTGAGGTCTTTCACCAGGACTTCTGTCGACTCCACTTCGTGCTTCTGTGGAAGTTCCATAACCTTGTCTATTTACTTTGGCTGAATACTGACGTAGCACATGGCGGGGTTCTGCATCCAACCTTACTGCAAACAAAGGAAGAAACAAAACGTGTGAGAGAAGTTATCAGGTTCAAACAAATAACAGTTTATCTGCAGTATTTGAAGAAAAAATGTTAGCCATTAATGTTGTTATTATATAAATTATTACAAATATAATATCGACTGCAAGGGAGTTCTTTATTACCTAATAGTTTTATTGCTTATAGCATATTTATACCACAATCCTTTCTGCAACTGACTTTTTCTGTCAGACATATTATCAATGGTGTATATTTTGGGTATCAAAGCTATCACCAAAGCCCATGTCTAAAGTAAATTAGAAATTAATAATGATTGCAATACCAGCCAGTTTCCATGACGTTTCGGGTGGTATATATCTTGTTCTCTATACTATTAAACCGAGGAAAGAATAGAGTTTCGGATGCTTGAAGCTGCCGAGCCACACTTCGATAAACAGTGAGAGGGGTTCAGGAGGAGGAACGCAGAATCAGCAAGCGAAGGCTTCGGAAAACGAAATCGCCACACCACACACGAACGTCCCCGAATAATATCGCACGGACACGACTGGCTTGTTTCCTTATTTGGAATTCTGCATAGCACGTGGTTATAAGCATGGTAAATCTGTTGTTTTTACTTTCTCAACACGTAATATGTACATAGTGTATAGAGAAGATATTGCTTTTCTCCCAAAAATTCGATACCGAGATTTCACAGGAAATACACGTTTTAGGGTCCCTGTATCCAAAAGTACTTTTAGAAAAAGGTGCGTGTGTGAACGTGTCCGTGTGACCGTGAGCACCAAACTTGGTATTCAAGTTTAGTATCTTACAGGGAAGCTTTTGGGAAAAATGCCCCCCACCCGAACTATCCTTTACATGGAAAAGATTTCAAAAATTGTGATTTTCTCAAAAATGGCTCTAAAGATTTTGATTAAAATACCGTATGCTAAAGATATCGTATATTGCAAATAAAATGTATATCTTAATGTTTGGGGGAATAGCCTCTAAAGACCTCTTTATTCTGAAAGAATTTTGCTGAATTTTGCGTAACTGGTAAACCGTAAGAGACAGACGAAAACTTACATAACAAATGTAGCTCACGTTAAAACACACAATTTATGCCATATACTCACACAATTTACGTAATATAAGTTTTTTAAATGCAGAGTTAACCATTTGTGAGAAATTCCTTGTATTTGGTTTCAATTTTAACCTATTTAATCTTTTCTCAAGCGGGAAGTCAAGTTTCGTTTCATCTTTTTTGTTTTACCCCCGGGAATGCAAAAGAAAACCAAATTTTAAATATTTCTCAACATGATAGTTTTTAAAGGATTTGACTATCGCTTTAGCCTAGTGTATTCCTTTATTTCCCTTTTACTTGCAAGGAAGCAAGAAATAAGACCAATTCTGCTAATGATTGTCTCGAATAGCATGACCTATATAAAATAATCTTTTGTAAGGAAAGTTTGTTTGTGGTACAGCTAGAGAAAGCCATGTGAATAAAACACATCAGGCTGCTATTATTTTTTAGACTTAAGATGGGACTAGAGTACGTGGTTTTAAATATCCAATATGCATTTAACTTGGCGACTGAGAAAAAACACAAAAAAGTCTGATTGGTTGGCCCACGGGGTTTGAACCCAGGACCCTCCGAATGCAGGCCACAAATGTTACCGCCTGCTCGGTACTGAGGTTATTGTATTAATTGTAGCTTCTTCGTCTATATGATAAGTACATCAATCATGTTTGAATTGTACTAGGGTCGGCTGATAAGTCCCGGGGCTCTCAATGAAAACAGCATTTAAAAAAAAAATGTTTGCTTTATTTCTCAACATAATCTCCAGAAAGACTAACACATTTGACATATCGGTGTTCTAATTTAATTAAACCATCTCTGTAGTGCGATTTATCAAGGTCCTCAAAATACCTGTTTACCGCATCAATGACCTCCTCGTTGCTGTGAAATTTTCGTCCTCCAAGAAATGTTTTAAGGTTTGGGAACAGGTGGTAGTCACTGGGTGTTAGATCTGGCGAATAGGGTGGATGTTCAAGCAATTCAAACTTTAATTCGCACATTTTTCCCATTGCATTGACTGAACGATGGGATTCCGTGATGAAACAAGATTTTTTTTTACCAAATGAGGTCTTTTTCTTTTCACTTCATCGCTCAAACATTGCAATAAGCTTGCGTAGTAGTTACCAGTGATACTTTTACCCTTTTCCAAGTAATCAATAAAAATAATTCCCTGTACATCCCAGAAAACACTTGCCATAACCTTGTTAGCTGACAAAATTGACTATGCTTTTTTGGAGTTGGTTCGCCACTGTTTTGACTGTGATTTACTTTCTGGAGTGTAGTGATGTATCCAAGTTTCATCCATGGTAATAAGCCATCTCAAAAATTCACTGGGAATTTTACGGTAGAGCTCTACATTCTTAACAGAAACAGTTTTTCTTTGCAACTTTTGATCAGGTGTCAACAAACGCGGCACCCATCTTTTACAGACCTTGTGAACGCCCAAAACATTACTTAAAATATTACCTGCACGTTTTTTTTTGATATGTTTACAGCCTCTTCTATCTCAAAAAACTTTAATTTGCGGTCTTACAGTACTAAACGATGAATTTTTTCAATATCTCTGGAGTTGTCACTTCTACAGGGCGTCCAGAGCGAGGCTCATCACTAATGCTGGTACGTCCCATTTTAAACTGTGCAACCCACCTTTTAATCATTGAATATGAAGGGGCAGAGTCTTTCAATGTACTGTCCATTTCCTCCTTGATTTCTTTAGGTGTTAAGCCTTTCAAATGGAAGTATTTAATCACTGTTCGTGTTTCCAAATCCTCCATTTTCGTGAAAACTCCAAAGTTGTCTTATTTAAAATGCTGTAATTCGAAAACTAAACAAGTTATTGACCTATAACTATGGATAGAAGCTAATCTAGAGTTAAACTACACGACACTATCGTCTAACTGGCCTAGTAGCGTCATATCTGTGTGAGGCCCGGGACTTATCAGCCGACCTTCGTATAAGAGAACCTCTGGAACTTCCCGGCTCCCTCGTTTTCGCCGAATATAGCAATACATTCATGTTTGTTTCTTGTACTTCGTTTCCAGCCAGTCATAGAGAGACCTGAGGATACAAGTATTAGATAGATGTGGAAACCTTATAAAACACAATTACGATCTAGGAGAATGAGCCACTATTTTTGCATACAAGCGTACACTTCAAGTTCCTCTTTTCAGCCATACCCACTACTGTTTCCATTTTTAGATTCTCTCCAATTAGTTGCTCCTTACTCCAGCTCTTTCAGTCTTAACTTGACCTTTCCACAGACACTTCATTTCTGCACTTTCATGTTGATCTGCCACTACCCAGGTTTTCTAACCACATAGATTGGTAGACATTTTGTATATTGGAATTTTTACTTTACTTGAGTTTTTTTATAATGCATTTATAATGGCGATTAAAACTTTACCTGATTTTCTTTATTATAGCAACAATAAGACTATATCGATTGCTACGAGCTTCTTTATTAGCCGCTTAGACGTTCAGGTGTGTTCTTGATAGTAACACCTCATAAAGAAATGTTAGCGAGAGCCTCTAATTCCTCTAAAGTCAATTTTGGTAAAGATGAAAATAAAAACAGAAGAGACTCTTTGTGTTGTATGTGGGAGATCTCACGAGGAACACTGGAAACAGTGCAATAAATGCAAAGGATGGGCTCATGAAACTGTACTGATATAAATTATTCATTTTATTACATTTTTGATGGGTGCATTGTGGAGTGAATAATGGAATCCTCCTTTAATTTGGAACAAAACTTTGGGTGAAATTGATGTACGTTATATTAATTTTGTTAAAGGTAATCTGCCCCACTCGAATGTTTTGAATAATAGTGATATACGTACATAACGATTATTCCAGGTCTAAATTACGTGTTGTGAATTTCAATTATTAAAAGCGAATATAAAGGTATACGAATCGATTATAAATGTATTATATAGTGGTCCAATTTACACACCCTCTCAGACCAAAATACACGCCTTAGAAAAAAAAACTATAATTATAATTTGCAAATGATGTAGCTGGGACTAAACCTTGGAAACTCTCATAATGGTATAAGTTCATCTCATTAACACGTTAAAATAAGTTTTTGATGAAGATTTTCTGTCTAGATATTGGCATTACACGGACTTCCCCTGTTGCATCAATAAAAGTATTTGGATTGCTACGAAATTCTTTATTTGTTGCTTAAACGTTCAGTTGTCGATTGTCTCGGCTGTCTCTCTGAAGGCTGGTCTATTGTTCAACATTTAACGTTAACGATCAACAGTTGGCATTTAACAATTAAGCACATTCGTTCAACATGTTAAATGTATACAAATTTTTTAACATGTAACTGCTAACACTCAGAAATCCAACCATACACATTGACTTGTTGGGATAACAAAATTTCTCAACTAAAAGCAAAAAGGGCTGATGTAATGGGAATTTGGTTGTTGCTGTCTGAGCACAAGAATGTGGCGGAAGCCCTCTCTGCTAATCGGCAGATGAAGTAATTTTGATTTGAGTTCAGAAATTAGGTTAGGGTGATCTTCAATAATGTCTTGAGTGAAAGTGGCTTTAATTTTGTTTTGAGAAAGCTAGTTAGTACGTGTAAACCCGAAAAAGGATACACTTTTAAGAGTAGCTATTCCAGCA
The DNA here is from genome assembly GCA_030762935.1 of Hymenopus coronatus. Lineage (NCBI taxonomy): Eukaryota > Metazoa > Arthropoda > Insecta > Mantodea > Hymenopodidae > Hymenopus > Hymenopus coronatus. Next base: position 29,457,437 of record CM060883.1, read on the forward strand.
TATGACTTAAAATATGTCTGTTTCCTTAGCTGCAAAACTTAAATTAATATAATCCACCTAATGGGTGAAATGCAATACCAACTCTACCTATGCACTATGTTCGAAGTAAAGAAAGCAATAAAAGGAGTAAATTTAGTTCATTAGAGGTTTCCGAACATTCCTGGGATTCATGCAAGTGGATCCATTTTAGAGAAATGGATTAGTTAAGAGCCATTTTTGAGAAAATCAAAATTTTCGATATTTTTTCCATGTAAAGGATAGTTTGGGTTGTGGGGAGATTTTTCTCAAAATCTTCGTGTCGCATCCCTGGAAGATATTACACTTAAATACCAAGTTTGGCATTTCACCGACTTTGTTTTTGAGTTATCGCGTTCACAGACACACGGACACATACGCGCGCGGAACTTTTTCCAAAAATGTTTTTTTTTTTTTTTTTTTTTTTTTTTTTGGGATACAGGAGACCTGTGAAATCTCGGTATCGAATTTTTGATTAGGGTGCAATACCTTCTCCACACTATGTACATAGTACGTGTAGATAAAATAATAAGACCACAAAGTCGTTCCCCGAAGCGTAACGCCCCTGTTTTTCAAAGTTCCGGGTTCATACCCGGCAGAGGACCATAAAAACTTTCGAGCGTAAAAATCCTTAGCATGTTTTCCTTCGGAAGGGAAATAAAGTCGTTGGTACCGTGTTATAAATTCACGGTACGTAAAGGAACCTCAAGCCTGACAAAGATACATCTATGAAAAATTAAGCGATTTTTCACGCCCAATATAGAATGGGACGCTGAGAACCCCAGCTGTCACGGAGCTTCCATAAATGGAACTCTCCAATTTTATTTAAGAGCATAAATAATGTAGTGAATAGTCGCCAGAGGGCAGGAGATACTGGTAGACCAAAAGTAATTCCAAATCCTGTTTTCCCCGCACTTGGAATGGATGGAAGGTCCCAACGCCAAGGTGAAGAAGGTAAATAGTAAACATAGGTAGAAGAGTGGTTTTTTCCATGCACCTTGGGAGGGCATGGAGGAGACGCTTCTCGTAGTAATTACAGAAGCATTTCAAGTGCAGAGGTCACTTGATGTCAGTCACGAGCGTGACTAAACTTCCATGATCGTCGTTCACTTTCAGCTATTAAAGATACGGTCAAACAGCTTGTGAAGCCTTAGAACTGCATTCAATATTCTTGCCAGCTCTTTTACAGGATTCCTGGTTAACTCACTATGCAGGCTCCAAAGATTCAAGTGAAGTCTTTAAGAGATTTCAAAAAATTTCACGAAATTCTCATGCCAGGTTCCTGAAAGTAAACGGATAGACTTCACAGTTCCCTACCCTGTTCAAACCTTATGCAAAATTCTGCAAAATCCATCCTTAATACATGGTCTTCAGAAGCTATTCCCAGAAAATTCAACATATACATTTTATTTGTGATGTAAATATATTTAATATACGGAATTTTAATCAAAATCGTTAGAGCCATTTTAGAGCAAAAGAAAATGTTTTAAACTTTTTCCATGTAAAGGGTAGTTTGTGGTGGGAGGATTTTCTTAAAAATCTTCGTGTTGCATCCTTGGATGATACTAAACACAAATACCAAGTTTAGTATTTAACGGTATTTTTGTTTTTGAGCTATGTGCATACGGACACACACACACACACGGACCTTGATCTAAAAATGCTTTTTTTATGGACTCAGGGAGCTCAAAATACATATTTCCGGTGAAATATCGACATCGAAGTTTTTTGGGTGAAATACATATACCTTCTCAAGCTACTATATACATTGTACACACATGCTAGAGAAAGTAAAACACTTCACATTCACACACTTTCTCTACCTATTCTGTGACAAACTATTCTTACAAAAGCTTATTCTTTTCTTTACTTCCTGCTAATAAACATAAACATTAATACAAATGTCTTAATACTTGTTTCATTGTACGTAGAAGGAAAAGAAGGGAATACACTAAGCGATACTCAAACCTTTTAAAGCTGTCACTATGCGATTGTCATTAAAGTTCGGTTCTCTTTCCAAAGCCAGGAGTAAAACAAAAGATATATGAAACTAAAGATAACTTCCCGTCTGACAAAAGTTTTGGAAGTTTAAAATTCAAACCAACAGCAAGGAATATCTCTGAAACGGTTAACTCTACAAAAATATATATGACATTTTTGTACAGTAAGTTTTTCCCTTCCTGTGTATGACACACCCAGGTATAACAAATCAGGGCTTTAGTGTAAACCACTCGCTCGCGCCATGTTGTATGAACGTACATCTGCGACATTGAGCTATGGATATTGAAAAAACCCGTTCAAACATGTGCATATTAACCAATTTTTATCCAAAAAATTGAAGAACGAGAAAAAATTCCATATGATCAAATTTATAGTCATTATAACTGTTCACGCTTTCATTATACTTTATAGTAATACCCATTATAATTGGAGATTTTTCTATTTTACTAACTCAATAACTACTACTTAATGCAGGGGTGGAAAAGTATAGGGGTGTGTATTCGGCGCATAGTTACACTATTAACTTAAATACGGATACTGCCTCTTTCGTTTTTATACTTAAGGGTATGTATGACTGAAATTTCAGGAAATTAACTTTTTTTTTATTATAATTCCATAAAAGAATTTAAACATTCCTGAATACAAAAAAGGTATAATTGGCAAAGGCGCAATTTTTAAGTCAAGGCATTTCAAGAAACGTATTGGATTCAACAAGAAAAACTTCAGTTCGACGAGATCTGATTCGTACCAGGCAAAATAAAAAACGAAGTTGTGCAGAAGAAAATCAGCAATGCAAGAAGAAAAGGACAGAAAATGCAGCAGCAGAGAAGAGAACAATGAAAACTGGGTACAACCTAGCAATCTGGTGGATTTTAATATGAGCCACACATTCAAATCTTTTCATGTTTTCTCGCTATTGATATTTTCAGCATTTTTCTTCCTGTAAAATGCTCCTTGTGCAGTTTTTGTGTTACACAAATAAAATTTGCTGTACACGTTCACAGAGGGACAACGAATAAGAATTGCCCTAGGTTTTACTGTCAGATGTATTTAAGCATATGTTTTTAATTCTCAAACATTAAAATTATATTTTATGACAAAAAATCGGATTCATAACTTTAACAATTTTTGGTACTTAAACACAGAGAAACCTAGGGCAACTTCAAAAAGTAGGTATACTGTGAACCTAGGGTAAAAATATTAGACCAAAATTTTAATTAATTTCTCTACACGTACTTTGTATACAGTGTATAGAGAAGGTAATGTATTGCACACAAAAAATCGATACCGAGATTTCACCGGAAATACATGTTTTGGGACCCCTGAATAAAAAAAAAGTATTTTCAGAAAGATGTTTGTGTGTGTGTATGTTTATGGGCAGCGTAGTTCAAAAACGAAAAGTCCAAAACTTAATATTTAAGTTCAGTATCTCCCAAGCAGCCGACTCGAGGATTTTAAACAAATTCTCCCACCCACAACTACCGTTCATATGGAAAGATTTTGAAAATGTTTATTTTCTCAAAAATGGCTCTAACAATTTTTACTAAAATCTCTTATATTTAAGATATTTACATGGTAAATAAATAGTATATTTTGAATTTTCTGGGAATAGCCTCTAAAGACCTCTTTATTCTGGATGAGTTTTTTTTTTTTTAATTTTGCATAACTAGTAAACTGTAAGAGATAGATAAAAACTTACTCTACAAAAAATGCAGAGCTCCTTAAAACACACAATTTATATCATATACATTGTTTTTATGGAACTGACCGTTTTCGAGACATTCCTTGTTATTGGTTTCAGTTTTAAAATACTCTCATACGTGAACTTGTCAACTCCTGTCCACGCAAAGAAACGGATTTTAATCCCATAGCAACCACATTTGACTGTCGGTTTAGCCTAGTGTATTCCCTTATTTCCCTTCCACTTAAAGAAACTAAGTAATAAGACAGTTTCTGCTAATGTTTATCTCGATTAGCTGAAGTGGATAGAAGAATAAGCTTATTAACAATAATTTGTTACAGAGATGTAGAGAAAGTGATGTGAATAAAACACATCAGTTTTTTTTTTTTTTTTTTTTTTTTTTTTTTTTTTTTTTTTTTTTTTTTTTTGTCACAAAGGATTTTCTTTAATTTATTTGCATTATATTACACCTGCGGTATAAATTTTAAAATGCTAGCATTATTATTTTGGTATTTCAAACTTTCAGTCATTGTAAATGCAAATGGCGTGTTATTTATGGACGCTCTTTAACTGCTGTGGTTCTCAGCGTCCCATTCTAAATTGGGTGTGAAAGACCACTTAATTTTGCTCAGAGGCCCATTCTAAATTGGGTGTGAAAGACCACTTAATTTTGCTCAGATGTCTCTCTATCAGGCTTGAGTTTCTTTTACGTGGCGTAAATCTACGACAGGGGACCAACGGCTTTACTTCCCTTCCGAAGGAAGCCATGCTAAGGATTTATACACCCGAAAAAATCCATCGCGACCTTGGGTATAAGAAGTTAGCATGGTAACCACTACACCACGGAAGTCGACTACTTTCAGTCATTGATTTCCTTAAAGGAATATAAAGGTTTATGTCTTTAATTGCATTTAATGGCCCAGTAGTGCAGCGGATTCAATTCCCCGCCGGAAACTAATTTCTCAATGTCATTTTGGGGAAGAGAGGAACATCGACAAGATGGCTTTTTCTGTCCTCCAGCTAAGGGCTTCCCGGGAATGAAAGGCAAAGAGGTACTCCACGTTATTCTTAACCTAATCTATCATCTCTGCTATCGTACATTGTTGAGGGTCTCCACCGTAAAACCTGTTAAGTGGCAAATCATAATAAGCAAAAAAAAAAAAAAAATGATGTGTTACACTCACATGACTTAATCTAGCTGCTCTACAAACAAACTTCTTACAAAAGATAATTCTTCTCTTTACACAATGCTAATCGAGATAAACATTGCAGAATGTTCTTATTACTTAGTTCCTTATAAGAAGGAAACTAAAGGAATGCGCTAAAGTGATAGTCATATGCCTTAAAAGCTCTCATGCGATTGTCATTGCAAATCGCTTCTTTGCTTGACCAGGAGTAGAACAAAAGAAAAAAGAAACTTCCTGTCTGAGAAAAGTATAAGTACTTTACAATTGAAACTAATAACAAGGAATATCTTGAAAACGGCAAACTCCACGAAAAAAATGTGTATGACATAAATTGTGTATTTTAACGAGATCTACATTTTTGTGCAGTGTGTTTTTGTCTATCTTTTACGGTTTACTAGTTAAGCAAAATTCAGCAAAGTTCCTTTGTTTCTATGGACAGGAGTTGACAAATTCGCGTATGAGAAAAGTAAAAGTGTTTGAAAGCTGAAACCAATAACAAGGAATTACTCAAAAACTATCAACTCCACGAAAAAAATGTATATGACATAAATTGCGTGTTTCATCGTGATCTACATTTTTGGTGTAGTATGGTTTTGTCTATCTTTTACGGTTTACTAATTATGCAAAATTGATCCAGAATAAACAGGTCATCAGAAGCTATTCCCAGAAAATTTAAAATATACATTTTATTTGTAATGTAAATAGTTTTAATATGTGGTATTCTATTCAAAATCGTTAAAGGCATTTTTAAGAAAAACAAAATGTTCTAAAATGTTTCCATACAAAGGGTAGTTAGGGGTGGGGGATTTTCTTGAAAATCTTCGTGTCGCATCTTTGAAAGATGCCGAACTTAAATATCAAGTTTGGTATTTAACGGACTCATTGTTTTTGAGTTTTGCTGCCCACAGACACACACACGGATATTTTTCTAAAAATACCTTTTTACGCTCTCTACGCATACTATGTACATAGTGTATAGAGAAGGTATTGTAATGCACCCAAAAATATTTCTCCGGAAATAATGTTTTGGGTTCCCTGAATCCAAAAAAAGCATTTATGGAAAAAGGCCCGTGTGTGTGTGTGTGTGTGTGTGTGTGTGTGTGTGTGTGTGTGTGTGTTTGTGGACAGCATAGCTCAAAAGCAAAAAGACCGTTAAATACCAAACTTGGTATTTAAGCTTGGTATCTTCCAAAGATGCGACACGAAGTTTTTCAAGAAAATACCCCCACCCCAACTACACTTTACATGGAACTTTTTTAGAAAATTTTGATTTTACACAAAAATAGCTCTAATGATTTTGATTAAAATATCGTATATTAAAGATATTTACCTGACAAATAATATGTATATCTTGAATTTTCTGGGAATAGCCTCTGTAGACTACTTTATTCATGATGAATTTTACGGAATTTTCATAATAGCTAAACCGTTAAGAGGTGGACAAAAGCTTACCACACAAGAAATGTAGAGCACATTAAAACACACAATGTATATAACATAAATTATTTTCGTGGAGTTGATCGTTTTTGAGATATTCCTTGTTATTGGTTTCAGCTTTAAAAAACATACTTTTCTCATACAGGAATTTGTCAACTCGTGTCCATACAAACAAAGGAACTTCAGTCACATAGCAACCAGCTTTTGACTATCATTTTAACCTATGGTACTCCCTTATTTAGCTTCTACTTACAAGGAAGCAAGTAAAAAAACTAGTTCTGCTACTTTTTTCTCGATTAGCATGAAGTAAATAGAAGCCTAAGCATTTTAACAATAATTTGTCGCAGAGATGCAGAGAAAGTCATGTGAATGGAACACATCAGATTTTTTTTTCTTTTGCTGTTGATGCATTTGGCGCTGTTTCAGTTCTGGAATGTTGACATCAGATGAATATTTTATTTATTTGGGCAGTTGTAATTAGTAAACAGTTAATAGTGCTGGTGCTATTAAATTTGTCGTTATAAATGTTTAAAAAATGTGCTCCAAATTCTCTACGGTTGTCATTGAAGATGAATGAATGAATGAATAAGTGTTTGACATAACAGTATCATACATTAAGCTTCATCAATCGCTAAGGTCCATAGACCGTACGTGCTTTTGCAATACACGAAATAGTAAGCAATATTAAAAAAGAAAAAACAACAAAACAGAGAATTAAAAGAAAAAACAGAAAATAAAAGGACAAAGACATTAAAATATAACAACTTAATTTTACAACACCGAGCACACCTTATTCAGATGCATTAATGTACCCTATTATAATAGACAAATAAATACACTTTAAGACAAATATATACACACATTACAACGCAACACAACAATGGCATAAGTATGACACAAAATATGTGTATTAAAACATTAAAATCATTTTTGTTTAGATATTTTTATTGCCCCCTCTCTTCTCTTATATCAGCCTTCTCAGCTGTCTTGCCTAACTTATAAATTTACCTAGTCCGTCCACGTCTTTCGTGCCTGCCAGTAGCTTCCAACATACTTCTAGCTCTACATTTGCGATATTTTCCCTCCTTTCCTCCGTTCCCCTACATCTTGCTAAGATATCGGTCTACGACTCTTCCTCCTCACAAATGAGGCAGATTCTCATACCATTCTCGTCAGCAATTTTTATGCTCCACCATGCTTCTAGTCTAATGCAAGCGAGCCCCTCTCTAATGAGTCTGGTACCTGTTTGGATCGTTCCATACCCCACTCCGATTTTAACCCAGACTGTACCTCCAATGAAACCTCCGTGCATTGCACAATTATTTGCTGTCTGTCAATATCACAGAGGCAGTTCTTACTTTTTCTCCAAATGCTCCGTCTGTTTGCCTGTCCCGCCATCTAAATGTATCCCATTCCAACGGTTTCCAACCCTTTCTTTAATTTTGATGCCAACGTCGAATTAGCTTCCATTCGCAACTGTTCATGGTAGCAGACTGTCCTAATTAGAGATTGGTTTCCGTGAACGATTCTCGTCCAATATTTAACTGCATTAAAGATGCAATTCCCACTGAAGATATACCGTTCCTAAAGATGGCAGCACTGGTGCACTAACCTCACCCAGGAGAAGTGGAGAAACACCCAGATGTATTGGATTACTCAGGCCAGCTGGTGTAAACGACACTCCAGCATGCAATAATACATTTTACTTCTCGACATCTGCGTTTTGTACCATTATCAGTTGGGATCGCTACCTAAAAAGCACTTACTAAGAAGCAAGTGATGCAGATGGAAATCACAATAAAAAGAACATCTAATGTGTAACAATCACATGACTTTCTCTATATATTCTGCAACAGACTATTTCTACAATATTCTATACTGCAGGCAAACAGCAGCAATGCTTTTATTATGTCTTTGTAGGTACAGGGGGAATAGGAGAATATACTACGCTTAAGCATTAATCAAATGTGTTTTTAACAGAGGGAAATTCTTTTCTCCTTCCATGACAAGGATGAAAAATAAAACAATATTAATTTCCTATTTGAGAAAGGTGTAAATAGTCTCAATGGGCTTAACTAAAAAAAAAAAAAAAAAAAAAAAAAAAAAAAAATGTATCTGGCATAAATTGTCTGCTTTAACGAAATCTACTTTTTACTTTCTCTATACGAACTACGTACATAATGCATAGAGAAGGTATTGCACTCCACCAAAAAATTCGATACCGAGATTTCACCGGAAATATATGTTTTAGGGTCCCCTTTTATCTAAAAAAAGTATTTTCAGAAAAAGGTCCGCGTGTGTGTATGTGTGTGTGTCTGTGAACACGATAACTCAAAAACGAAAAGTCGGTAAAATACCAAACTTGATATTTAAGTTTAGTATCTTCCAGGGATGCGACACGAAGATTTTGAGAAAAATTCCCCCACTCCAAACTACCCTTTACATGGAACTTTTTTTCATAAATTTTGATTTTCTAAAAAATGGCTCTAACGATTTTGATTAAAATATCGTATATTAAAGATATTTACCCGACAAATAAAATGTATACTTTGAATTTTCTGGGAATAGCCTCTGAAGACTACTTTATTCTGAGTGAATTTTCCGGAATGTTGTATAACTGCTAAACCGTAAGAGATAGACAAAAGCTTACCACACAAAACATGTAGAGCACATTAAAACACACAATTTGTGTTGTATACATTTTTTTCTTGGAGTTGATCGTTTTTTAGATATTTCTTGATTTTGTTTTTCATACAGGAATTTGTCAACTCATGTCCATACAAACAAAGGAACTTCAGTCACATAGTAACCAGCTTTTTACTATCGCTTTAACCTATGCTACTCCCTTATTTCCTTTCTACTTACAAGGAAGAAAGTAATAAGACTATTTCTGCTAATTTTTCTAGATTAGCATGAAGTAAATAGAAGCATAAGCTTTTTAAGAATAATTTGTTGCAGAGATATAGAGAAAGTCGTGTGAATGGTACACATCAGATTTTTTGTAGTAAGATTTTGTCTGTTGCGATTTACCAATTAAACAAAAGTAATCCATTGTGAAGAGAACCTCAGAAGCTGGGATTCAGGATATATATTCATTTATCGTGAAAATATATTTATTATATGGTAGTAAAAGTATTTTAAGCAAAATCGATTGTGCTATTTTTGAGAAAATCGAACCTTTCGAAAAATATCCCATTAAAGGGTAGTTTGTGGTGGAGGATTTTTTGAAAATATTCATATCACATCTTTGGAAGCTATTTAATTTAAATAAAAAGTTTGGTATTTAACAGATTTTTTTGGGTTATGCTGTTCACCGACACTTACACAAACGCGCAAGGACTTGTTTTTCTACAAATGCTTTCTTTTTGGATTCAGGGAGTCCTCAAACGTGTATTTCCGATAAAATTTCGGTATCAAATTTGTGGTGGCAATGTTTTTTTTTTTTTTTTTTTTTTTTTTTTAATGACCTTTTAACCTGGTTGGCCATATGGAACGTTGAATGAAATTGGTGAAATGATGCTCAAATGATCTCGGGGTGCATAGAGCTAAAAGTTACTCGACATTCGTCTTCTCAGGATAAGGGAAAACCCCGAAAAAAAACCTTATGCGGGTAATTCACCCTAAGCGAGATTCGAACTCACGACCTTTTGAATGCAAGGCAGACACGCTACCACCACACCACCCAGGAAGGCTCAATGCTTATTATGTTTTTATTTTGAAATCTTCCTACCCAACTATAGGCTGTCAAGGACAAAAAGTTCAAAATCAACAAAAATAGTTAAAACAAGGACAAAATTTAAAATTAAAACATCGCAGTAATAACCTAGAAACTGAAAAAAAAAAAAGTATTTTAAATAAGTGCAATATGTTACAATAGCAATATAACAGGAATCAGCGAAATAATGAATCAATATCTAAGAGAAATAGTAGTAGAAAAAATAATAATTATATTCAAGTTTGCAACTAGAAAATATTAAGTACCTATACCAACAATGCAAATATTATTATTATTATTATTATTATTATTATTATTATTATTATTATAATCAACATCGTTTCGATAAGCATGAAGAAGTTTTTGTAACAAGGGTGTTAGGAAGAATAGGCAGAGAATGTAATGTGAATGTAACAGCTAAGATTTTTATGCTTATCATGTGAACGTAAATGTACTATATTTTCTATAGCAACTGATTTATGCTCACGAATGTTTGAGAAATTGTTATATAATGTAGAATTTTCTAAATGTTCATCCTATCGAATGCAAGTAACCACAAAAAAGTCATCCTTATGAACTTTTGTTACGGAACCTGCTTTAGAAAACTCAACATACCATGTATGTTTACTTTCTCTAGCACGTATATAAAATTTACCTACACAGTAAGAGAAGGTATCGTATTCCATCCTAAAATTCGATACCGATATTTCATCGGAAATACGAGTTTTAGGATCCTCTTTTTAAAAAAAATACCATTTTTATAAAAAGGTCCGTGTTTGTGTCTGATGACATAACTCAAAAATGAAAAGTCTGTTAAGTACCAAAATTGGTATTTAAGTTCAGTAATTTACAAGGAATCGACACGAATCTCTTCAGGAAATTCCCCCCACACATAACTCCCCTTTCCTTGGAACATTTTTCTAAAATTTTGATTTCACCGGAAATACATGTTTTAAGATCCCTGAATCCAAAAAAAATTAGAAAAATGTCCCTGTGTGTGTCTGTCTGTCTGTCTGTATGTGTGTATGGGTGTGTGTGTGGGCAGCATAGCTCAAAAACGAAAAGTTCGTTAAATACCAAACTTGGTATTTAGGTTTGGTATCTTCCAAGGATGCGACACGAAGATATTCACTGAAAACTCCCCTACCCCCAACTTCCCTTTACATGGAACTTTTTTCGAAAATTTTGATTTTCTCAAAAATGGCTCTAAACGATTTTGATTAAAATATCATGTCTGAAAGATATTTACCTAATAAATAATATATATATCTTGAAATTTTCTGCGAATAGCCCCTGAAGACTACTTTATTCTCAATAAATTTTACGGAATTTTGCATAACGGCTAAACCGTACGAGATGGACAAAAACTTACCACACAAAACATTTAGAGCACGTTAAAACACACAATTTATGTTACATACTTTTTTTTTTTTTTTTTTTTTCTGGAGTTGATTGTTTTTGAGATATTGGTTTCAGCTTTGAAAAGCTGATACTTTTCTCATACAGGAATTTGTCAATTTGTCAACTCCTGTCCATACAAACAAAGGAACTTCAGTCACATAGCAACCAGATTTTTACTATCACTTTAACCTTTTTTTTTTTTTCCGTGGAGTTGATTGTTTTTGAGATATTGGTTTCAGCTTTGAAAAGCTGATACTTTTCTCATACAGGAATTTGTCAACTCCTGTCCATACAAACAAAGGAACTTCAGTCACATAGCAACCAGATTTTTACTATCACTTTAACCTATGGTACTCCCTTATTTCGTTTCTACTTACAAGGAAGCAAGTAATAAGACTATTTCTGCTAAAGTAGAAGCATAAGCTTTTTAACAATAATTCGTTGCTGAGATGTAGAGAAAGTCATGTGAATGGAACACATCACATTTTTTTACTTCGTGCTCCACCAGATCCCCTCTTTTGGGGAAAGTAATTAAAATGTCTTATAACCTGTTTTCTAATATCTATTTAATGTCTAGTTTCGTAACAATGAGTTAGGCCATTCTTGAATGAGGCAAAACGCACACACAAACACACATACACACGCGCGCATGCGCGAGCACACACGCACACACACACACACAAAGTCATTTCACGGTCCATACAAACCTTATCAACAACCATGCATTCAATATCGATGGATAGCAGAAACATTTCGTTTATTGCTTTCCAAACAGCTGTAAAAACTACAAAAATTATAAAAAAGCGTATCAAAAATAAGTATTTCAAATACTAACCTAAGAAAAGTAGTAAGGTAAAATATCCAGCGATGAGTATGTGATTCTGTTGGATTTAATCATACCTGAGGCATTTTTCATGACGCCAACATCCACCGCACTATAATCTGCCCTGAAATTACTTATTCCTAACCTAGAATCGTTTAAATAACATTTTAATTGCAATTCTAATTACATTTCCTTAAATTTTGACATAATTACTTTGGAAAAATACATATTAATATTTAAACAGAGTAATGTTTAACATCGTTATACATTTTAGATTCAAAACAAATTATTTGCATTCAACATTTCGTATATTTTTTGTGGCAAACCAGGAGAGTTTATATGTAAAATGCAGATATTCTAGTTGAAGACCAAGTTTTAGGTTAGGGTTCCACCTGAGCCAATGACGTCACAGCTCACGCAATAATGATCTGGCCGGTGAATCGATAGTTCCGCTTGCGGTGATACTCATACGTTACAAAAGTTCAGTAACTGGTTTCACAATGATGAAACACATAAACACGTTACGGCACCAACAAACACTGAAAACACTTAGGTAATACCCGTATGCTCCACAAGCATTTTATTTACGCAGGAGAGAATGCACGGAATGTTGCGGTATCGCATTGCAAACATGCCTTTTTGATGCGCCAAGCGTACTTGTCCGTATGTCGCAGGCCATGTTATGAACAGTACGGTAAGTCACAGTGTTTGGCTGGGAAAGCTGCGGGTGCTGTTCCTGCGAGCTGTTTTATTGAGGGCTAGGCGCCCTTCCGCGCAAGATCTTTGACCTACATTTTGCTACAGCTGACATTATTTTCTGTGGCCTCCCAGGTTTGCATTATGGACCTAGAAGCGCGCAACTGCAACGCCGTCCCATTTCGGGAACCAAATTCCAAGATGGATTCCAAACGTTCCATCTTCAGCAAAGACTACCCAGGACAATACCGATAGTTCCAAATAGTTGCAAAACATGCCACGTGTTCTTCACTGTAATTCTTCCCCGCCCCTCTTCAGCATTTTACTTTCTCTACTCGTAGATACTAGTGTATAGAGAAAGTATTGCATTCCTCCCAAAACCGTAAGAGATAAACAAAAACTTACTACACAAAAAATGTTGATCACGTTAAAACACACAATTTATGTTATATACATTTTTTTTCGCGGAGTTCATCGTTTTGAGACATTTCTTGTTTTTGGTTTCTGCTTTGTAAAACTTATACTTTTCTCATGCAGGAATTTGTCAACTGCTGTCCATACAAACAAAGGAACTTCAGTGACGTAGCAACCAGATTTTGACTATCACTTTAACCTATGGTACTTCCTTACTTCGCTTCTACTTACAAGGAAGCAAGTATATGACTATTTCTGCTATTTTTTTCCGATTAGCATGAAGTAAATAGAAGTATAGGCTTTTTAACAATAATTTGTTGCAGAAATGTAGAGAAAGTCATGTGAATGGATCACATCAGATTTTTGCCTATTTTCCTTCTCCTTACAAGGAAGCAAGTAACTAAGACAATTTCTGCCAATGTTTATCTTGATTATCATAAAGTAAATAGAAGAATATCATTTTTAACAATAGTTTGTTGCAGCGATGTAGAGAAAGTCATGTGAATGGAGCACTTAAGATATTTTATTTCCCCGACCAGATAGGGACATAGTAAAGTAGTTAAAGAAAGTATCGTCTTCCACCCAAAAATTCGATACCGAGATTTCCTCGAAATGCATGTTTTGAGAACCCCTGAATAGAAAAAATCTGAAGTGTTGCATTATTCTACAAACAAGCTATTGCTACAAAAGATTATTCTTGTATCTATATCATGCTATACGGGATAAACATTAACACAATTGGTCTTACTGTTTATTTCCTTGTAAGCAGAAAGAGAATAAGGGAACATACCAGACAAAAGCGATATTCAAATCTTTTAAAAGTCCGTCGATACTGAACAATTGATGTTCGGTTCACTTTGCATTTCCAGAAAAGCAAAACACAAATGAAACGAAAGGGAGAAATGAAGCGTTTAAGAAAATGCGTTGTTTAACATTGAAACAAATAACCAGGAATATCTCGGAAACGGTTAGCCCTGCAACAAAAATGTATACGACATAAATTGTGCGTTTTAACCAGATCTACATTTTTTGTGTAGTAAGTCTTTGTCCATCTCTTACGGTTTGCCACTTATACAAAATTCATCCAGAAGGAAGAGGTCTTCAAAAGATATTCCCATAAAATTCAAGATATACATCTTATTTGTGATGTAAATAGCTCTAATATATGGTATTTTAATCAAGGTCGTTAGAACCATTTTTGAGAAAAACAAAATGTTCAAAAGTTTTCCATTAGATAGTTTGGAATGGTGGGATTTTCTTGAAAATCTTCGTGTCTTCCTTGGAAAATACGAAAAAATACCATAACGTCTTTGAGTTTTTGAGTTATGCCGTCCACAAACACACACACACGCGCGCGCGGACCTTTTTACTAAAAATGCTATTTTCGGAGGACCTCAAAACATGTATTTCCGGTGAAATCTCGGTATCGAGTTTTTGGGTGGAGTACAATACTTCCTCTATACATAATATGTGTAGAGAAAGCAAAAATTTAGAAAAAGGTCCTTGAGCTTGCGCGTGCGAAAGACAGACAGACAGATAGAGAGAGACAGACAGTGAGATAGTGAGAGAGACAGACAGATAGAGAGACAGAGAGAGAGAGAGACAGACAGACAGATAGAGAGAGACAGAGAGAGAGACAGACAGACAGACAGATAGAGACAGACAGACAGATAGAGAGAGACAGACAGAGAGAGAGACAGACAGATAGAGAGAGACAGACAGAGAGACAGACAGATAGAGAGACAGACAGACAGATAGAGAGAGACAGGCAGACAGAGAGAGAGACAGACAGACAAACAGATATAGAGAGACAGACAGATAGAGAGAGACAGACAGACAGACAGACAGAGAGAGAGAGAGAGAGAGAGAAAGTGTGCGACTATGAAGAGCATAACTCAAAGAAAAAGTTTTCTAATGCGACACGAAGGTTATCAAGAAAATCCCCACCACAAAATTACACGAAAAATTGGCGTTTGTTTAAAATCGATACAAAACGTTCGAAAATTGACATGATAAATTAAATGTGTATCTTAATTTTTTGGGAATAACTCCTAAAGTCATTTTCATTCTGAATGACTTGTTACACTCGTAAACCGTAAGAAATAGACAAAATCATACTTCATGAAAAATTCAGAACTCTTTAAGCACAAACTTTATTTTAACACTTGTATTTAGTTCATAGTTTTCGAGATATTCCTTGTTGTTTGTTTAAAATATTATATCATTTCTAAATGGGAAGTCGGTATTTATTTTTCTTTCTCCTATAGACGGTCAATATTTATAAATTCTTTGAACAGTTTTACCTGCAGTAGTTCTCGAATTCATTATTTAATTAATGAAAGTATTAAACACACATTAACACTTAAAAACTATTGGAAATCAATGATATTCAAGCAAAGAGAACAGATTTTCAAAGACCCACCAGCAACCAGCTCTTAAAAGAGTTGACTAATACTACTGTATTCCCCCATTATCATTGTATCCAAAAGGAAAACGTAAACAAGACAGTTCTATAAGTCTGATAAAAGTTTGATATTTATATCTAATATCCTCCAAAGATGTGCAAAGTAAAAATTGACACCTGTAGTTCAATATCCGTTGAGATATTTTTACTTTCTTTACACATACTATGTACAAAGTGTATAGAGAAAGTATTGGATTCTACCCAAAAATTCGATACCGAAATTACACCGGAAATAGACGTTTTAGAGTGCCCTGTATCCAAAAAAGGTATTTTCAGAAAAAGGTCCGTGTGTATGTGTGTTTGTGGTCTGTGAACATGAAGGCTCAAAAATAACATAAAATACCAAACTTGGTATTTAAGTTAAGTATCTTCCAGGGATACGACACGAAGATTTTGAGGAAAATCCCCAAACTACCCTTTACATGGAAAAATTTTCGAAAATTGTTATTAAAATACCGTATATTAAAGATACTTACACGGCAAATAAAATGTATATCTTGAATTTTCTGGGAATAGCCTCTAAAGACCTCTTTAATATGAATGAATTTTACTGAATTTTGCATAACTGATAAACTGTTAGAGATAGACAAACCTTTACTGCATAAACAATGTAGATCACGTTAAAACATACAATTTACGCCGTATAAGTTTTTTTCGTTGAATTGATAGTTTCTGAGATATTCCTTGTTATTTGTTTCAGTTTTAAAATACTTAAAAATTTTCTCGCATGGACAGTTGTAAACTCCTGGCCTTGCATAGAAACGGATTTCAACCACACAGCAACCAGCTTTTAAAGGATTAGACTATCGGTTAAGTCAGTGTATTCCCTTATTTTGTATCAAGCTTCTTTAATTACACAAATTGAAAATTTTACAAACATTAAACATGTAGCTGTAATAACTTTAGAACATCACCTTCGTTGTCCCCTAAACTACACAAAAATGTATTTTACATAAATAGTGTGTTTTAACGAGATCTACATTTGTTGTGTAATTCGTTTTTTGTCTATCTCTTAGGGTTGTTTATCTCTTATTATGCAAAAGTCAAATAAAATAAGTGAAAAAAATCTGATGTGTTCCATTCATATGACTTTCTCTACAACAAATTATTGTTAAAACGCTTATGATTCTATTTACTTCATGCTAATCGAGAAAAAATTAGCTCAAATAGTCTTATTACTTGCTTCCTTGCTACCTAAGGGAGTACCATAGGTTAAAAATTATAGTCAAAAGCTGGTTGCTATATGACTCAGGTTCCTTTGTTTGTATGGACAGGAGTTGACGAAACAATAACAAGGAATATCTCAAAAACCACCAACTCCACGAAAAAAATGTATGTGATAAAATGTGAGTTTTATCGGGATCTACATTTTTTGTGTAGTAAGTGTTTGTCCATTCTTACGATTTACCAATTATATAAAATTAAATAAAAATCATCCAGAATAAAGAGATATTTAGAGGATATTCCCAGAAAACTCAAGATATACATTTTGTTTGGCATGTAAATATCTTAAATATAAGAGATTTTAATTAAAATCATGTCATTTTTGAGAAAATTAAAATATTTGAAATTTTTTCCACGTAAAGGGTAGTTTGGGGTGGGAGGTATTTTATTTTGAAAATCTTCGTGACGCATCCTTAGAAGATACCAAACTTCAATACCAAACTTTTCGTTTTTGAGCTATGCTGTCCACAGACACACACACACACACACACACACACACACACACACACACACGGACCTTTTTTTAAAAATGATTTTTTCGGACTCAGGGGACCCCAAAACATATATATATATATATATATATATATATATATATATGTATATATTTCCGGTGAAATCTTGACATCGAATTTTTCGCTGCATTACAATACCTTCTCTATCCCTATGTAGTCGCCCTCCGTGGTGTAGTGGTTACCATGCTAACTTCATAAACCCAAGGTCGCGGGTTCATACCCGGAGATGTAAAAATCCTTAGCATGGCTTCCTTCGGAAGGGAAGTAAAGCCGTTGGTCCGTGTAGTAGATTTACGGCACGTAAAAGAGCCTAAAGCCTGATAGAGAGACCTCTGAGCAAAATTTAGCGGTCTTTCACGCCCAATTTAGAATGGGACGCTAAGAGCCACAGTAAAGGGCCTCCATAAATAACATGGCATTTACATTTCTCTATCCCTATGTAGATTGTACAGATGGGGCTAAAGAAAGTAAAAATCACATGCCTTTCTGTAGCTGTTACACAAACAAGTTTCCTTACAAAATATTATTCTTTTATCTAAGACAACCTAATCAAGATAAACATTAGCATAAATTGTCTTATTACGGGCTTCCTTGTAAGTAGAAGGGACATAAGGGAATACATTAGGTTAAATCGATATTCCAATCTTTTAAACACTATCCTATGTGAAACAATTGAAGTTCGCTATGTTTTTCATGGCCTGCAGTAAAACAAGAGAGAAGAAACGAAACGTCACTTCCCGTTTGAGAATAGTTTAAGTAGTATAAAATTGAAGCTGGTAACACAGAACATATCAGAAACAGTCGGCCTACATAAAAATGTAAATGACATAAATTACATATTTTAACTAGATCTAAATGTTTGACGTAGTAAGTGTTTGTTTCTCTCTTACGGTTTAACCGTTATGCCAAATTCTAAAAAATCATCCAGAATAAAGAGGTTTCCAGAGACTATTCTCAGAAAATTCAAAACATATATTTTATTGGCGTTATAAAAATTTAAATATAGTCACGATATTTTAATCAAAATCGTTAGATCCATTTTTGAGAAAATCAACATTTTCAAAAATTGTTCCCTATAAAGGGTAGTTTGTGGAGAGGACATTTTTTGAAAATCTTCGTGTCGCATCCTTGGAAGATACTAAAAATAAATACCAAGTTTGATTTTTAACGGTCTATTAGTTTATGAGCTGTGCTGTCCACAGATACACGGACCTTACTCTAAACGGTTTTTCTTTTTGGACTCAGAGGACCTCAAAACATGTATTTCCGGTGGAATCTTGGTATCTATATACTATTTACATTGTGCATACGGGCTAGAGAAAGTAAAAAGCACAGTAACTGCAAGCCGAAAACGAAGCGTAACGCAAGGATTGAATACAAACTATAAATGACCACGTCGTGAACTAGCGCAGTCACTGGGAACAAAGCAACGGCCTTGCCGCGTTCACTTGTTTTTCCGAATACAGCGCTTCTGTCAGACCCCAAGTTAGGAAAACAGATACAATAAAGGAGAAACTATACGATTAAAATTTAATGACAGTTTCCAAATTTCAAACTGACTTCATCATATACAGAAATACTACCAACTCCAACAGGAATTGCTACTTTTACGCTAGTCAGTAAATTAAACCAAGTTGATTTGTATTTCCGGTGAAATTTCGGTCACGAATTTTGGGTGGAACACAATACCTTAAAATAATATTAATTATTATTATTATTATTTGGGGGGATTTAATGTTTTCAGATATTTCTATACCTAAAGAATGTTTCCCCCACTCGTCTCTATCCCTTCATTCCATATCTTCCAGTACTTTTGCTCTCATTCCAGATATTTCCCACATCTAGGGGTTTCAAAGCCTTCCTTTTCCTCTTCTTCCAAGTGTACTCCCTTCCAACGTTTTCTTTGTAACCTACCTTCATTCTTACTTCTGATATGACCATACCGATCACTTTTACTTTCTCTATAGTACTATGTACATAGTGTGTAGAGAAGGTATTGTAATGCACCCAAAAATTCGATACCGAGATTTCACCGGAAATACAGGTTTTAGGACCCCCTGAATAAAAAAAAAAAAAAAAGTATTTGTAGAAAAATGTCCGTGTGTGTGTGTCTATCTGTCAGCCTGTATGTGTGTCTGAGCAGCATAGCTCAAAAACGGAAAGTCCGTTAAATACTAAACTTGGTATTTAGGTTCAGTATCGTCCAAGGATGCGACACGAACATTTTCAAGAAAATTCCCCCACTCCCAACTACCCTTTACATGAAAAAAATTTCGAAAATTTTGATTTTCCCAAAAATTGCTCACACGATTTTGATTAAAATATTGTATAATAAAGATATTTTACATGAAAAATAAAATGCACATATTTAATTTTCTGAAAATTGCGTCCGAAGACATGTTTATTCTGGATGAATTTTGCGGTATTTTGCATAACTGATAAACCGTAAGAGATAGATAAAACCTTACTTTACAAAAAATGTAGAGCTCGTTAAAACACACAATTGATGTTATATACATTTTTATGGAGTTGACCGTTTTTAAGGTATTCCTTGTTATTGGTTTCAGCTTTAAAATGCTTATAATTTTCTCACTCGGGAATTTGTCAACTCCTGTCCATACAAACAAAGGAACTTCAGTCACATAGCAACCAGCTTTTTTATTTCACTTCTACTTACAAGGAAACAAGTAATAAGACCCTTTCTGCTATTTTTTTCTCGATTAGCATTAAGTAAATAGAAGAATAAGCTTTTTAACAATAATTTATTGCAGTGCTGTAGAGAAAATTATGTGAATGGAACACATCAGATTTTATATAATAATATTAATAATAATAATAATAATAATAATAATAATAATAATAATAATAATAATAATAATTGGATTAATTGTTTTGGACAGGAGTTGGATAGGTAGAGTCAGATTGAAAAATTCAATGCCATAGCCGGTATTTGAACCACGGATCTCCCAATCTCTAGCCGGTTGTTCTGCCACTGAGCTACATAGCATTTGTATTATGGTCAATTATTATACAATGAATCCTGGGTCTAAAGTACTTACAACATTGTAAGTCGCCATTGGGGTTGTCATCTCAAAATAATTTGAGATCACATTGTGGTTTACCGGGAAACATAGAGTCAGTTGAGAAATTCAATGCTATGCCGGCATGTTGCCATGGTAGCTCAGTGGAAGAGCAACCGGCTAGAGACCGGGAGATCTGTGGTTCAAATCAATATGGCATTGAATTTTTCAGTCTGACTCTACCTATCCACCACCAATAATAATAATAATAATAATAATAATAATAATAATAATAATAATAATAATAATAATAATAATAATAATAATAATAATAATAATAATAATAATACCACCTTATAGGATATGTATGCAGCTATGTGGAGGTGTTGCATATGGGGTTTTTGTCAACTTTTTGTTTCAGCTGGTATGATGTTGTTCTGGGAAAGCTGTGAGGAAATCAATGTTTTGGATGACCTTGGTGGCGGGGTCAATCTCTCCACCTCGATGCATGAGGTAAGCGGGGGAAAAAGTGTGGATAAGCTGGTGCAGCCTGGCAACCGATCGTTATTCTGACGCCCACGTGGGCCACACCCTCCTGTCTGCGGATTATGTGAGCAACCAATTAAAAATTCTCTCCAAGGCCAAGCTTAGAAAATAACCAACCCTAGCGGAGTTATTCATGCTTTTATCCATTTAAGGAGCATACTTTACAAGTACTAGTTTGAACCGTTAGATGTAGCTGCATGCCTCATCAAATAAACTCTACTCTATTTCAAGAACAAAAAACTCCAATGGTTTAATTCACGAGGCTTTCTCTTCCACCTGTCGATTATTAATCACTAAATGAAATTGTATTTTATTTACGGACGCTCTTTAACTGCTGTGGTTCTCAGCGTCCCATCCTATACTGGGCGTGAAAGACCGCTTAATTTTGCTCAGAGGCCTCTTTTATCAGCCTGAAATTCTTCTATGTACTCTAAATCTACGGCACGGGACCAACGGCTGCATTTCCCTTTCGAATGCAGCCATGCTAAGGATTTTAACGCCCGAAAAAAGCCATCGTTCTCCGCCGGGTTTGAACCCGCGACCTTCGGTATGTGAGTTCAGCAGGGTAACCACTACTGTTAGTCACCATATCAACAATTCGTACAAAAGTTTATGACTTTCTCTAGCACATAAGTACATATAATGTACACCCGTGGACACAAAAAATGAGTCATTCACAGATTCTGTGTCGATCTTCGTAAAAGCTGTGTTCACAACGCACACGAAAGAACTATACAATAGTCTATGACTGAAGTGTAATGGTCGAGTTATGAGTACTGAAAAGAGAAAACAGAATAATGTTAGGGTGGTCGAGAGATTAAGAAGGTATTGCTTCTACTCCTAGGTTCAAATCTCGCGCTAATCTTCTTCTTTTATGTTTGTTAATTATGACTGTTTATGTAGAATATAATATGGCATTAATATAACTTTGACATTTGAAGTTATCGGCCTATCAATACACACAAAAACATATGCACCCCAAACTATCCTTTACGTGGAAAACATTTCGAAAATTTTGATTTTCTTAAAATGGCTCTAAGGATTTTGATTAAAGTACCCTACGTGGATTGGCTAAGCTCAGGGACTCACACAGATATGGGGCCGCCACTAGTCCAGTTAGACGGTAGCTAAATACTACCATTTGAAAGGCATAACACTTAAAGAAATCAAGGAGGAAATGGACAGTACATTGAAAGACTCTGCCCATTCATATTCAATGATTAAAAGGTGGGTTGCAGAGTTTAAAATGGGACGTACGAGCACTAGTGATGAGCCTCGCTCTGGACGCCCTGTAGAAGTGACAACTCCAGAGATCATTGAAACAATTCATCGTTTAGTACTGGAAGACCGCTATTAAAGTTGTTTGAGATAGCAGAGGCTGTAAACATATCAAAAGAACGTGCAGGTAATATTTTAAGTAATGTTTTAGGCTTTCACAACGTCTGTGCAAGATGGGTGCCGCGTTTGTTCTCACCTGATCAAAACTTGCAAAGAAATACTGTTTCTGTTAAGAATGTGAAACTCTACCGTAAAAATCTCAGTGAATTTTTGAGACGGCTTATTTCCGTGGATACATCACTACACTCCAGAAAGTAAATTACAGGCAAAACAGTGGATTGTGCCAGGTGAACCAACTCCAAAAAAGGTAAAGTCAATTTTGTTAGCTAACAAGGTTAAGGCGAGTGTTTTCTTGGATGCACAGGGAATTATTTTTATTGATTATTTGGAAAAGGGTATAAGTATCATTGGTGCTACTACGCAAGCTCACTGCAACGTTTGAGTGATGAGGTGAAAAGAAAAAGACCTCATTTGGAAAAAAAAAAAGTCTAATTTCATCATGACAATGCTCTGGCCCATCGATCAGTCATCGCAAAGGGGGAAAATGTGAGAATTAAAGTTCGAATTGCTTGAACATTCACCCTATTCGCCAGATGTAGCACCCAGTGACTACCATCTGTTCCCAAACCTCAAAACATTTCTTGGAGGACGAAGATTTCACATCAACTAGGAGGTCATTGATGCAGTAAACAGCTATTTTGATGACCTTGATAAATCGCACTACAGAAGTGGTTTAATTAAATTGGAACACCGATATTACAAATGTATTAGCGTTTCTGGAGATTATCTTGAGAAATAAAGTAAAAAAAAAAAAAAAAAACTAAATGCCACTTTCATTGAGAGGCCCGGAACTCATCAGCCGACCCTCGTATATTAAATATTATACATGGCAAAATGTATATCTTGAACTTTCTGTGAATAACCTCTGAAGAACTCTTTATTCTAGATGAATTTTGCATAACTGCAAGAGATAGAAAAAAACTTACTCCACATAAAATGTAGATTTCGTTAAAACACACAATTTATGTCATACATTTTTCGTGGATTGGACCATTTCCGAGATATTCCTATTATGGTTTAAATTTAAAAAAAATCCCATACGGGAATTTGTTAACTTCCGTCTATGCAAAGAAGCGGATTTCAACCCATGACTTTTAAAAATTTTGACTATCGCTCTAGCCTAGTATAATACCTTACTTCCCGTCTTACATGGAAGCAAGTAATAAAGACCGTTTCTGTTAATGTTTATCTGGATTGCCACGAAGTAGAATGGGCTTTTTAACAATAATTAGTTACAGAGAAAATCAAGTGAGCGCAATAAATCAGGTTTTTAAGCATTAATTTGACCACTTAGGAGAACGTTTAGTGTAAAATATAAACGTCTTTCTGAATCTATCTGTGTCCCTATTTTTGCCTATTTATTTTCAATAATTTTTGCCTGTTTTACTTGCTTTTTGTGCCCAAAACTCCTCAGGTTGGTTATTACATTATTTCTTTGTATATTATTAGAGTGTGAAAATACACATATTAGTCATTAATAAATCTCGGAAGTGGAGCAAAATCCTTTTCTCTCAAAGACGAGGTGCAATGTACACATAAGTTCATTTTGGGTCTCTTTGGTCCAGAAAATGGCGAGTTTTATTTATTCTGTTTTGTCTTTTTCGGCTTTGATTTGCTTATAGATTCTGTTTTAGGATTTTTCTAGGTCTTAATGTTTTTTCAGATATTTTATCTACATTGTGTAGTAAGTTTTTATCTATCTCTTGCGGTTTACCAGCCATGCAAAATTCATGCAGAATAAAGAGGTGTTCAGAGGCTATTTCCAGAAAATCCAAGATATACGTTTTATTTGTGGTGTAAAATATTAATGCACGATATTTTAATCAAACTCGTTAAGAGTCAATTTTTAGAAAAACAAAATATTTTCAAAAATATTTTTGATGTAAATGTTAAATTGGGGTGGGGGAATTTCTTAAAAATCTTCATTGCATCCTTGGAAGATTTTTTTTTTCCTTAGTCGGCTTACCCTCCCCGTATTTAGGGCTGACACCCCCTAGAATTTACAGGCGAATGCCTGGGGGTCAGTAGCCGTTCCGGGAGCCAACAATACGAAACCACAGAATGGAGAACCTGGGACGAGTGGTCGGCCCGTAGCTAGGCATGAGCGTGAGGAAATGAATGATATGAAACGTAAGCGAAATGGATAATAAGAAAGAGCAGTTGGCGGAATGAGTGACGGGGAAAACCGGAGAAAACCCGCATAGACGCCGCAAATCCCATATGTGGGAGCTTAGGATCGAACCCGGCCCGCCTAGGTGGAAGGAGAACGGTCTAACCACTCGGCCACGGCGCCACGGCACCTTGGAAGATACTAAACTTAGATACTAAATTTGGTATTTAACGGTATTTTAGTTTTGGAGTCGTGCTGTCCACAGACACTCGCACACAAACAACACACGGACCTTTTTCTAAAAAAAAACTTTTAGATTCAGTGGACCTCAAAACATATATTTTCCTTGAAATCTCAATATCGAATTTTTGGGTTCAACACAATACCTTCTCTACCCTCTATGTGTAGAGAAAGTAAAAATACTTCTTCTGAATTCAGGGGACCCCAAAATTGTGTTTCCAGTGAAATATCGGTATCGAATTTTTGGGTGGAATGCAATAAATACCTTCTCTGCCTACTATGAACACGGTAGAGAAAGTAAAAACAAACATATTTCCAATGAAATCTCGATGTCGAATTTTTACATGGAATGCAATATTTCCCTGCTTATATTAGAGAAAATAACAGTGTATCTGACATATTTCGTTGCTGAGAAATAGTGTTTCAAATATAGTACTCATCATTTTGATGTATATTTACTCTTTCCATTGCATTTAAGGACATTTAAGGCTGGAAGTTTGAAATTCCAAACTGATAATCTTAGCTTTTTTAAATGTATACCATAGATGCACTATAATGCAAATAAGTCACAGAGCAAATTTCATTATTTTTGCTCTAATGGTAACATTTGTTTATGTTTTTGTCATGTCAGTAAAAAAGTTTCTTGTGACAAAAAATTTACAATTTTATCTAACATTTTAACCCTAGATTTACTTTTTGAAATTTCCCTCGGCATCTCTGTATCTTCTTTAATCTAGATTCTAAACGTTTTTAGTTATGAATGTGCTGTTGAATGCATATGCTTAAATACATCTGACAGTAAAACCTAGACCTTATTTATTTATTGTACCTCTGTGAACATATATGTCATATTTTAATTATGTGAGAGAGAAAACCTGTTCTTCAAGGGATGTTTTATAGTAAGAAAAATGCTGAAAATGTCAACATCGAGAAAACAAGGAAAGATTTGAATGCATGGCTCACATTAAAATCCCCCAGGTTGATAGGTTGGATCCTCAGCTCTCCTTTTCCTGTCCTCTGCTGCTGACTTTTCTGTCCTTTTCTTCTTGCATTGCTGATTTTCTTCTGCACAATTTTGTTTTTTACTTTGCATGATGCGAATGAGATCTCGCTGAACTGAAGTTTTTCTTGCCTTGTCTTCTGATGCTTTTCTGTAGCTCCAGTTAACGCACTTAAAATGGTGCCTGGTGGCCAATTACGTACTATGTACACAGTGGGTAGAGAAGGTATTGTATTGCACCCAAAAATTCGATACCGAGATTTCACTGGAAATATATGTTTTGTTGAATAAAAAAACACTTTTAGAAAAAATGTACCTGTACGTATCTGTTTGTCAATCTGTATGTGTGTGTGTGTGTGTGTGTGTATGTGTGCAGCATAGCTCAAAAACGTGTGCAGCATAGCTCATAAACGAAAAGTCCGTTAAATACCAAAGTTGGTATTTAAATTTAGTATCTTCCAAGGATGCGACACGAAGATTTTAAAGAAAATACTCCCACCCCCAACTACCCTTTACATGGAAACATTTTCGAACATTTTAATTTTCTCAAAAATGGCTCTAATGATTTTGATTAAGATTTCGTATTTATTAAAAATATTTACATGACAAGTAAAATGTATATCTTGAATTTTCTGGAAATAGCCTCTGAAGGCTTCTTTATTACTGAACAAAAATGTAGATCAAACACACAATTTATGCCCCTTTGCGGTTTTCTTGTGGAGGTAGCCATTTCCGAGATATTCATTGTTATTGGTTTCTGTTGTAAAATACTTATACTTTCCTCAGATAGGAAGTGTCTGTTTTTTTTTTATTTTGTTCTATTCTTGGCCAAACAAAGAAGCGATTTGACTGCCTCCGTGGTCGAGTGGTCAGCGAACTGACTTCTCAGCCGGAGGGGGTGGGGCGGGGAATTTTTCTTTAGCCAGGATTATTCCCTATCCCCCACATGGTTTGGAAGTATGTATGTGAGAGTGAATGTGTGTGTGTTTCAGGAACAGAAGATGATTTAAACCTACAAACAACGTGTTGTTTCAAGTGCAAAGCCCCCGATATAACCTTAGATGTTAAAAGGGGCTATATAAATGAAATAAAAAAAAAAGCGATTTGCAACCACAAACGCATAACGACAGCTTTTAAAAAAATGGAAATGGCGTTTTATTTATGGACGCTCTTTAATTACAGTGGTTCTTGGCGTCTCATTCTATACTGGGCGTTAAAGACCGCTTAATTTTCCTCAGAGGCCTCTCTATCAGGCTTGAGGTTCTTTTACGTGCCGTAAATCCCTTCCGAAGGAAGCCATGCTAAGGATTTTTACGCCCGAAAAAATCCATCGTCCTCCGCAGGGTTTGAACCCGCGATCTTGGGTATATGAAGTTAGCATGGTAACCATTACACCACGGAGGGACAGCTTTTAAAACATCTCCCTTAGTTCCCTTCTGCTTATAAGGAACTAAGTAATAAGAACATTCTGCTAATGTTTATGTAGATTAGCATTGTGTACAAAGAAGAAGAATCTTTTTGTAAGAAGTTTGTTTGTACAGCCTTTAGAGAAATGCATGTGAATGCAACATATCAGCTGTTTATATTCGGGAATGGTTAAATTATTTTATGGGATTAAAATAACAAAGTGGATTTTTTTGTGATTTTTCATGAAATTTCAATTATATATGTATACCCTTAGGTGCACTGCCTGCTGTTTCATGACACACCAAAACTTAATATAAATGTTTATGTAAAATCACACAACTGTACATGTCCAGCCTGCCCTATTCTCCTGTTACTTTGTAACGTTACACCATTTTTTCATCAGACGCAACAGATTTATTGACGTTTTCTTAACAGCTCACAAACGTTAACTTAACAATGACGTCATAGCTTCTCCGATTCCAGTCGATACATGTACGCACGTTGCTATAAACCGGCCAATGACTCCTGCAAGGCTTTCGAGTGCAGGTGGTGGCCTACATGCAGGCGCATGTTGAATCTCTCGCAAGCTCGATAGGATTCAACTATTTGGAGGGGGAAAAAATTTGACTGCCTCCATGGTCGAGTGGTCAGCGAGCTGACTTCTCACCCGGAGGTCCGGGTTCGATTCCCGGCTGGGGCGGCGAAGTTTTCTTTAACCAGAATTATTCCCTATCCCCCACAGAGTCTGGAAGTATGTATGTGAGAGTGAATGTGTGTGTTTGAGGAAAATAAAAGATCGTAGAGAGAACGAGTTGTTTCAAGTTCAAAGCCCCCGATATGACCTTAGATGTTAAGGAGGGATAAATAAATTAAATAAAAAAAAAAAAAAGTAATGCACCAGTAAATCGATTCGACACTTTCTGTCCATTTTGTCTCATATATTGAGTGTTCATTTTAAGGGAAACTGGATCAAAAAATCGAAAATAGTTTTTTAATTTCTCTAGCACGCATGTGCAATGTCGATTGTGAAGATTGTATCCCACTCAAAAATTCGATACCGATTTTTCACAGGTACATGTTCTGAGACCATCTGTATGATTAAATAAATAAATTATTCTTAGAAAAATGTGTACGTGTGTATGTGTGTGTGCATGGACAGCATAACACAAAACGAAAAGTCGGGTAAATACCAAACTTGGTATTTAGGTTCAGTATCTTCCAAGGATGTGACAAACATAAACATGAGACATTCAAATCTCCCCTCCCCCACAAATACCTTGTACAAGAAACAACTCTGGAAATGTTTGATTTTATAAAAAAAATAGCTCTAACGATTTTTATTAAAATACTATATGTTGCAGATATTTTCATAATAAACGAAGTGTATATCTTGAATTTTCTATGAATAGCCTCTGAAGACATCATTCTGGATGATTTTTGTATGACTCCTAAGTGGTAAGAGATATAAAAAGTATAGATCTCATTAAGGCACTCGATTTATATCACATACATTTTTTGTAGAGTTACATGTTTCCGATATGCCTTGTTATTTGTTTATAATTACTTACATTTTCTCAAGTGGGAAGCGTTTTATATCTCTTTTGTTTTACTTCCGGGAACGCAAAAGAGAACCGAATTTCAATTGTTTCACACAACGATCAGCTTTTAATAGATTTGAGTATTGCTTATAAGGAAGCAAGTAATAAGACAATTACTTGTAGAGTTATATTCATTAGCTTGAAGTAGAAGAATAAATATTTGTAAGAATAGTTATTTACAAAATAAGTAGAGAAATTCATGTGAATGTACATCTAAAGTTTGGGCATCCATAAAGAAACACCATAGTTGACTTCCTGTATCACATTCTACAGCCTTTTAAAGCGCAAGCAATACTTTTGTTTCCTGGCATACTATTTTATAAAACCGCGTTTTTCTCAAAGCATCTAGCCTGATGTTTAAATACAACCAAAATTTCTCAGAGAACATTTTTAACATTAAAGGCGACAAAATCATGCTAAAACCAATAGTAATTTTCACCTTCTCTAGCGCGTATGTACAATGGAACATAGTGGATAGAGAAAGTTTCATACTACATTCAAATAATCGATACCGATATCTCACCGGTAATACATGTTTTGAGACCCTCTGAGTCCGAAGAAAATATTTTTAGAAAAAAGTCCGTGTATATCTGTGTTCCTGTGGACAGAATAGCTCAAGAACGAAAAGACCGTTAAATACCACACTTGGTATTTAAGTTTGGTATCACCCAAGGATGCGACACGAAGAATTTTCAAGAAAATCCCCCACCCCAAAATACCCTTTACATGGAAAACATTTCCAACATTTTTGATCTTCTCAAAAATTACTCTAACGATTTTGATTAAAATTTCTTAGATATTTTCATGCCAAATAAAATGTATATCTTGAATTTTCTGGGAATAGCCTCTAAAGACCTCTTTATTCTGGATGCATTTTGCCAAATTTTGCAAAAGATGCACAAAAACTTACTCAACAAAATGTAGATCACAGTAAAACACAGTCATATATATTTTTTTAGATATTCCTTGTTTTTGGTTCCATCTTTAAAAAACTTACACTGTTCTTATACAGGGATTTATCAACTACTGTCCATACAAACATAGAAACTTCAGTCACATAGCAACCAGCTTTTGACTATCACTTTAACCTATGGTACTCCCTTATTTTGCTTCTACTTACAAGGAAGCAAGTAATAAGCCTATTTCCGCTAACTTTTTCTCGATTAGCGTGAATTAAATAGAAGCATAAACTTTTTAACGATAATTTGTTGCACAGATTTAGAGAAAGTCATGTGAATGGAGCACATCAGATTTTTTTTTTTTTAACAGCTGTTCTGAATTAGCCCTCCATTTGCCCCTGAAATAAACATTGACGGAAATTTTGGCATCTTACGACACAACAGGAACGGTACCAAAAGACTAGCCAATTACCAGTCAGCTGATTCCCGCTTGTAGCCTTTTATTATGTCTCGTTTTAGATGCCGCGTCAGCATTCAAAGGAAAACAAAGACATACCATTTTAAACACGAGTAAGCAGTTCTTTTAGTTATCTTTGACGATAACTCAAATGGGTTTCTTCAGTGGCAAATCGTAGGAACTTGGAGAGATATACATATATGTGGATTTTTCCAAAAACCCAAAATACTGAGCTTTTTAATTTCTCAACACGTACTATAGAGAAATTATTTTATTGTATCCAAAAATTCGATACCGATATTTCAGCGGAAATAAAAAAAAAATGGAAAAAAGTACTGTGTGCGTGTATGTGTGTGTGTCTGTGGACAGCATAGCTAGACCGTTAAATACCAAACTTGTTGCGACACGAAGATTTTCAAGAAAATCCCTTATATGGAAAATTTTTTTTGAAAGTTTTGATTTTCTCAAAAATGCCTGTAACGATTTTGATTAAAATCTCTTATAATTAAGATATTTACATAACAAATCTTTATATATATATATAATTCTTCTGTGCGTGTGTATGTGACTGAACTCCTCCTAAACGACTGGACCGATTTTAATGACATTTTGTGTGTGTGTTCCAGTGGTTTCGAGAATGGTTGAGATTCTCAGTTCAGTTCAATGGAAATTGTTTATTTAATTAATTTTTATTTATAAATTGTTGTTGTTGATTTTGGAATGTTTTAGATTGGATCCGGCAGACTGCGCTACAATCGCAGTATCGAATATTCAATAATATTTTATTCCAATTCCAGTTTTTCCCGACAGGTGATGCTACGATCAAATTCAGGACAATATTTTATAACTTCGTGTTATTACGGTTGTTACAAAAAATACTTGTGCTAATTGAAATATTACAAAAGATTCAATTAATGTTCCAAGAGCTTTAAAGTGTGCATAAAAAACTATACATTTTGCAAATTCAGTGTGGAATTGATGTGAGCACTTTGTATAATTTTCTATCAAATTTACACGTGCGTTAATTAACAGCCACCCTAACCTACAAAAAAGTTTTAAATTTTCGAATTAAAGACGTGACTACAGGGCGTCGTCGGGTCCGCTAGTAAAATGTATATCTTCAATTTTCTGGGATTAGCCTCCAAAGACCTCTTTATATTGAATGAATTTTGCTGGTAAACCGTAAGAGATAGACAAAAACTTACTGCACAAAAATGTAGATCACGTTAAAACACACAATTTATGTCATACATGTTTTTTCGTGGAATTGACCATTTCTGGGATATTCCTTATTATCTGTTTCAGATTCAAAATACTTAAAACTTTTTTCACACGGAAAGTTGTAAACTCCTGGCCTTGCATAGACACGGATTTCAACCATATGACAAGCAGCTTTTAAAAGATTTGACTATCGTTTCAGACTAATGTATTCCTTTATTTTCCTTCTGCTTAGAAGGAGGCAAGTAATTAAGACAATTTCTGCTAAATGTTTATCTCGGTTATCATAAAGTAGATAGAATAATATGTTTGTTACAGCGATGTAGAGAAAGTCGTGTGAATGGAATACACAAGATTTTTTTATAAAATAGTATAGGTATATTTTACTTAAAATGCATAACTTTGAAACTGAACATATCTGTACCATAATTTCTAAATAATCTTAAAGACATTTCAGTAATAGGCTAAAACACGGTAGCACGCCCTCTGCTTAGGATTGTTTAAATCACTACGCATGTCTATTATTTTTATTTCGATATCAAAATTGTTACACAAAAAATCCTAAGAATCGGTGCTAATAATAAGCTGAAAAGTCTAAATTGTAATTTTCGCACAATGTTCAGCGTTGCTCCCCTTAACGTTATTGCTGCTTTATAGCACTAGTCGCTATCATGTTGAAACGATCCAACTAGTTCTCGCTAATAGCAATGTTATGATGCAAATAGCCCAGATTTTGTTATTCTTTACTCTGCTATAAATATCTCCCAAACAGGGGCATAGAGAGCGAGCGATGTCCTAATTTCTAATAGCGCAGCAATCACATGAACAACGCGTGTTTCACAGCAACAAATACTAGATGAGTAAGTTAGTTTATCCATGGATCCTACTGCCATCTATTAGCGTTTTCAAAATTAACTGCTACAAAGCTACTATTTTATGAAATGTTGATGTATATGTTTTTCAATGTGGAAGTCTGGAATTAGGGGCGTTAAAGATGCGTAAGATGAATTACTTTATAACCTAAAAATCTCATGTGTTCCATTCACATGGCTTTCTCTAGATCTCTACAGTAAACGATTATTAAAAAGCTTATTCTTCTACTTACTTAATGCTAATTGAGAAAGAATTGGCAGCAAATAGTCTTATTACCTGCTTCCTCGTAAGTAGAACGGAAATAAGGGAATACACTAGGCTAAATCGACAGTCAAATCTTTTAAAAGCTGATTGCTATGTGATTGAACTATCTTTGTTTGTATAGACAGGAGTTGACAAATTCCCGTATGAGAAAAGTAAAAATATTTTAAAGCTGTAACTAATAACGAGGAATATATCAAAAAACGGTCAACACGAAAACAGTGTATATAACATTCATTGTGTGTTTTAACGAGATCTACACATTATGTGTGGTAAGTTTTTGTCTATCTCTTACGATTTACCAGTTATGCAAACTTCTGCAAAATTCATCCAGAATAAACATGTCTCCAGAGGCTATTCCAAGAAAATTGAAGATAAACATTTTATTTGTCACATAAATATCTTAGATATAGGAGATTTTAATCAAAATCGATAGAGTCATTTTTGAGAAAATCAAAGTTTTCGAAATTTTTTCCATGTAAAGGGTAGTTTGGTGTGGGAAGATTTTTCTCAAGATTTTTTTCGTATCGTATTCCTGTAAGATACTAAACTTAAATACCAAGTTTGGTATTTTAACAACTTTTCGTTTATGAGTTATTGTGTTCACAGACACACGGATCTTTTTCTGAAAATATATTTTTGGGATACAGGGGATCCTAAAACGTGTATTTCCGGTGAAATCTCGACATTAAATTTTTACGTGGAATACAATACAATCCCTATGTACATTGTACATCCGGGGCTAGAGAAAGTAAAAAAAAAAAAATGCTTCATTTTCAAAGTATTGGTTAATTTTCGCAGATGCATAATCTTAAGATATCACATAACAACATCGAAAAGCATAGGATTTATACAAAGACATTTCAGTGCTACGGAATCAAGCAGAGGGCTTCATTAAAAATAACCTTCTCGAAATCTTTTAGTTATCTTCCTAAAGGCACAAAACCCAACAGACGTTTCCACTGTGAAGAGAGGTATACGAGAATATGCACTGCGTTTTGGAATGCGGAAGAAGTTCGTAAGGAGGGTTTTAACGAACTTGGCACAGAGCACTCGAAACCGGAAAATAAAAAAGGAAGGAAAAAATAAAGTGCAGTTTCTTGGCGTGGGTAGAGATTCATTTCTGCATTTCATTTTGTGAACGAAACTTACTGAAAATGTACTTTGATGCTTTCGTTTCTTTGGTACACTCTATAGTCTATACAAGAACTGGAATTCATTGAGAGATTTTTATTTTAAATATTACTTAAGTGTACTCAGTAGAGGATATACTTCATTGCACCCAAAAATTTGATACCGAAATACACGTTAGTAAAAGTAATTTTGGAAAAAGGTGCTAATATGTGTGCATGTGTGCGTGTGTGTGTGTTGTCTATCTAAGAACACCATTACTAAAAACAAAAGTTTGGAGAGACGAATTTTATTTAAAAAAAATACCCCCCAAGACAAAACTGTCCTTTACACCAGCATTTAGTTATTTACCCTGATTGCCCCTAAACTCACTCTAACGATCTTGATTTAGTATTATAAGTCCGCCTCTGTAGTATATTATATACCTCACATTCAAATAGTCCCCGAGTTAGGATAAGTTTGGGTCCTGCCTTAACCTGAGAAGACGAATATCGAGCTACTGAAAAATGTTATTACTCGACCCTCGTTCTCTCAGTTGTCGACTGCTTCGGCTCTCTTTAATCAACTACACTCTCTGAATGCGTTGTCGCAGCTGCCCTTCCGGGTCTTTTTAAAATCCCGATTACGCAGCAAGAAACTTCCAGAGCTCGGGGGGGCGGTTGTCATTATTCCACGTGTTCATTTTACTCAGTGTTCATAACATCATATGTTTAAACATTTTCTTGCCCTTATAAAGTATAATTGAATTTTCTGGGAATAGTTTGTGAAGTCCTCTTCGAATATATATAATCGGTAAACTATAAGAGATGGACAAAGTCTTCCTACACAGATAATGCACATCTCGTTAAAGCATACAATTTATGTCAAGTAAAAATGTTTTGTAGATTTAACTTCCTTGTTATTACTTTGAATTTTCAAATACTTATAATTTCTTCAAGTGATAACTCATAATTGGTTTTCTCCCTCATGTACAGGCAAACAGCATGGCATTTCAAAGCCATCAAATTGTGTGTTTTATCGTGATAGGCATTGTTTGTGTAATAAGTTTTTGTCTATCTCTTACGGTTTACCAGTTATGCAAAATTCAATAAAATCATCCAGAATATAGAGGTCGTTAGAGGCTCTTCCCAGAAAATTCAAGATATACATTTTATTTGGCACGTAAATATTGGCATGTAAGTTTGGTATTTAACGGTCTTTTCGTTTTTGAGCTATGTTGTCCACAGACACACACACACACGCACACACATGGACCTTTTTCTGAAAATGCTTTTTTTGGGATTCAGGGGGACCCAAAATATGTATTTCCGGTGAAATCTTGGTTTCGAATTTTTGGTGCAATACAATACCTTCTCTATACACTACGTATATAGTGCGTGTAGTGAAAGTAAAGATAAACATATAATTAAATGCTGATAAATATATCTAAATGAACAACAGCAATAGTACCAACAATAAGGAATACAACGAATAATATGTAGCTAACAAAGAACAACTAGACACGTGTCGTAGAACACAAACTAAAGCACGCGGTTGGAAATAGCGAGATCTGGCAACATAGTCTCTAACAGTTGAGTTTCTGTTTTGTGACCAACTGTCCGGAATGCTGCCTTGCGATTGGCACAGATTTTCAGCTGTTTTTGTACGAGTGTACCAACTTAACTCCAAGCTGTCAAGTGCAAAGATTCAGTGGCGGGGATATCAAGTCAAAAACAGCACCTATAGAAAAAACAAAATTAAAGTGAGCTACATCATAACGCCGTTAAGGCTTAAACCTTCTTTTTCTCCAACGAATTCTTCTGTGATTTCTTTGTAACAATGGTCTCTTGTTAAATGGAGCTATGTAATTAAACCATTCTCGATTAGCATGAACTAGAGAGAACAAGCTTTTGTAAGAATAATTTGTTATAAAATTGATAGAGAAAATCATATGAATGGCACACATCAAATGTATTTTCCGTATTCCTACTTCTTGTTAATGGAGATGAGTATTTTCAGAGATAATTTAATTAAGCTTTTCGTTGCAAGTAGAAGGATGATACCGAAAACCTATTCGATAATCGGCACTTTAAAGCAAATCTCTATATACCAGGTGGCACAATTGCTCTGTATTTGACGTAAGCAGATATCCTTTCGTGCGTTAAAAATTACGGAATTCAAGTTAACTCCCAGTTAAGTTCTACAACTCTTTTAATGCACCAAGATCTGTACACGTCAAATACGGCGTAGTTGGGCCATTAAATATAAACCTAATACGCTAAATATACTCTTTCCATAACATCGCAAGTTATAATTGAATAACAATATCACTTAAAATAATTACAAAGTATTGAAAACGTCACAACAATAACAATGGTTATTGCTCAACTATTAAAGCGCCAATGGAATGACCGAGATTAGGCAATTTCAACCAATCGCGGCCATCTGACTGGAGTGATATTGTCGAAAAATCTTATCGCAGCTGATGTTCATTTATTTAAAATCTTGTCGCACCTGATGTTCGTATGTTTAACCTCCTGTCTTGGTTATTGGTAACAAGGTGACAATCCAGGTAGCTATTTCTCACTTTTAATAACTGTATTTAAAATTCTATCCAGTTTATATTGTACTTAGTTCAAAAAAGGAGTGAAAATAGTCATTATTTGTATTTCTTATGTGTGAGATGAATGCAATAACCTCAAATAAAATAACGTTTGTTTCCAGTTCAAGTATTACATATTAAAAGCTGAAATAAAATAATTGTTACCCATTTCTATTGTTGCTATCGATATTCGTGCATTGAGTGCAGACACGGTCGGCCATAGCATAATTCAGGAAGAAAGAAAATGAAGAAAGATTTGAAGAAAGAAAGAAAAAAATCGGCAAATAAACATGGTCGAATGCGCCATCTACCATTTGAGAACTAATGTATTACAACCATAATCTATATATTATAAATTATTAACAGTCTATTTCGCTGAATTGTCTATTCAAATACAACTCGTGTTTTCATCTCTTAGGACAATTCACTTCCGTCGCTTCGCCCCGGTTGTGAATTATCGACAAGATAATACTCGTGGTATTAGTTATGATGATTGCATTTTTAATGTCTCTTAAGGTTTGGTAGTTGTAAAAAAAGTATACAAAGTCCCTTTAGGATGAAGAGGACTTCACAAGCTAGCCATTTCTAAAAAATTAAAGATTCATATTTTGGTTATTATACATAGCTTGCAAATGTGCTATGTTAAACTAGATCACTAATACCATTTTTAGAAAAAAACCGAGGACAATCTTCCGAGAAATGAGTATTTTGGGGTAGGGAATTTTTATCAAATTCTTCGAATCACTTTAGGAATATATTGAACTCAAACACAAAATTTGGTAGGTATTCGACATTTCGTTCTTGGTTTGTGTTGCTCCCATATTCATGGACATTTTTCTAATAATACTTTTATTAGAAGGACTTCAGCGAGAGAGAAAATCCACAATGGACGCTGCCCATATAAATATAAAGGAGACCAGAAAGGTTCACCTACTTATGAATCTATTTTTGATAACAAAAACGTATTTTCGTTTAAATTTCAATATCTAACTTTTTGACGGAATGAAATACTTCCTTTACCTACCAGGCACACGTGGTAGAGAATTTTATTTTATTCAGGGATCCCCAAAAATATTTGTGATGAAATTTCTATATCAAATTTTTGGTGAAGCACAATGCGTGTTTCCTCCGTTAGATATGTGTTAGCGAAAGTAGAGGTCTATTTTGGAATTAGGGGACCTCAAAACATTTATTTCTGACGAAAACTGCACATTGAAACGTAGAATGGAATATCATTTTCCCTCTACCTACTAAATACGCGATAGAGAACGTAAACCTCAAAACATGTATTTACTGCGAAATCTCCATATCGAAACTTTGGATGGTATGCCATACTTCCTCTACTTACCTTGGTTCACTTGGTAGAGAAAGTGAAAATGTTTTTTCTTCGATGAAATCTGTATATTGCATTTAGAATGGAATGTAATAGCTACTCTGTACGTAATAGAGAAAGTAAACATTCATTTTTTTTCTATCTCAGTGGCTCTTAAAACATGCGTTTTCTACGAAATATAAATAAATACATTTTGGGTGGAATGCCATATTATACTCTACCATACGTGGTAGAATGTGATGGGCTCGGGGGACCTCAAAACATGCATTTTCGATGGAATCTCTATATCAAAATTTGGGGTGGAATGT
This sequence comes from Hymenopus coronatus, assembly GCA_030762935.1. Classification (NCBI taxonomy): domain Eukaryota; kingdom Metazoa; phylum Arthropoda; class Insecta; order Mantodea; family Hymenopodidae; genus Hymenopus; species Hymenopus coronatus. Next base: position 29,495,387 of record CM060883.1, read on the forward strand.
CAAGCTTCACCTACTAGTTGTGGTAGAGCAAGTAGTAATATCCACACTTAGTAATTAAAACTACCGCGTCAGTCAGTTATGTAATATACTCGAAAGGTAACAAGGAAGTTTCAGATGATTAAGGAGTTATATTAATTGTTAATAACTCTTTACGGCTGTTATAACACCAAAGAGTTTATAATCGTAAACAGTTGAAAGCGAACTTACATTGTAGAGGCCTTGTAGGTCCAGGTGACACAGGCAACTGAAGTGTTTGATAACATTGGATGTCTTTGTCCCACCTTATGCAGTCACTCGGTCTGTTCTGGCATTCAACCATCCCCATGTTGAGACTTGGCCAAAACTGCACCATCTTTGCTATTTTCAAGCCTATCCTTACTTTGACGTAACATGGCTAACAAAAAACAAAAGAATGTCTACTCTCCTCGGAGATTGTCGGACCGCAAATCAGCCAACGTAATGGCTTCGCTAGAACATCTGGCATTTTTGCCAAGACATTTACGTCAAAACGCTCGTATTTCTCTCGCGGTTCTAAATTAGTGCACAAGTCATGCAATCTCAATGGAGAAAAAGTACTTCTAGCGAGGGTTCCTAATATATGTAAGCTGAGTATTTTCACAAAAAAAGACGTGCGTTTTATAATACAGTATATATAAGAGGATTAAGAATAAGAATCCATTTTTATTACTTTCTCTACACGTACTATGCACATAGTGTATAGGGAAGGTATTGCAATGCACCCAAAAATTCGATATCGAGATTTCACCGGTAATACATGTTTTGAGCATGTTTGGAAAAAGATGTATGGACAGCATTGCTCAAAAACGAAAAGTCCGTTAAATACCAAACTTGGTGTTAAGTTCAGTATCTTCTACGGATGTAACACGAAGATTTTTAAGAAAATCCTCATACCCCCAACTAGCCTTTACATGGCCCTTTTTTCGAAAATTTTGATTTTCTCAAAAATGGCTCTAACGATTTTGATTAAAATGTCGTATATTAAAGATATATACCTGACAAATAAAATGTATATCTTGAATTTTCTGAGAATAGCCTCTGAAGACTGCTTTATTCAGGATGAATTTTACGGAATTTTAACTGGAAAACCGTCAGATAGACAAAAATTTATTAACAGAAAATGTAGAGCTTGTTCAAAAACACAATTTATGTTATATACATTTTTTTCGTGGAGTGCATCGTTTTTTAGATATGCCTTGTTATTGGTTTCAGCTTTAAACATACTTTTCTCATACGGGAATTTGTCAATTCCTGTGCATAGAAACAAAGGAACTTCAGTCACATAGCAACCAGCTTTTGATTAATACTTTAGCCTATGCTACTCTTATTTCCCTTCTACTTGCGCAGAAGCAAGTAATAAGACTAATTCTGCTAATTTTTTCTCGATTAGCACGAAGTAAAAGGAAGCATAAGCTTCTTAACATTAATTTGTTGCGGAGATGTAGAGAAAGTCATGTGAATGGAGCACATCAGTTCTTTTTACTCGTATAAGGAGATATAGTTTTTTTTAAGTTTTTATCTATCGTTTACCAGTTATGCAAAAGTCATTTAGAATAAAGAGGACTTCAGGGGCTATTCTCATGAAATTCGGGATATACATTCTATTTGGGATGTAAATATCTTTATTATAGGGGATTTTTCTGTAAATTTCGTGTTGCATCTTTGGAAGATACTAAAGTTAAGTGTCAATTTTTGTTTGTTATTTTTTTTTATTAATTATGCTGTTCTTCTTCATTTGCGATATAGGTTCCAGTCATTTCTCCAGGCGCACTTCAGCCTGAGGCTTATTGTACTAACTGTATCGTTTAGAGCCAACCCATTACACCTGCATCCCTTAAAAAGGAGTGCAGCCTTGCAATGGGTATGGATTCTTCTGGTCCTGTAAACTTTTTCCCAAAAGCTTTTATTTCCTGCGAGGCTGTGCTTGGCTGTTTCAGTCTCCTTCCTGCATAATCTGCAGTCTAAGTTGCCCTGAAGCACGCCAATTGTTCCTTTTTTTCCCCTTCAGTTTTCTGCATATCTTTCACAGTGTTTGTTGCACAGTTCGCAGATTCAGTATTGATCCAGTTGGTGAAATCTCGTTTGGCAGAACGAGTGGTGGAAGCCGTGTGTTGTATATCGAGTTAGTATATTATGTCGAAACTCATAGTTTCTCTGCTTCCATTCTTCCGTTGAATAGATCTATTTTCTTTTTTCTATAAGTATTTGGCGTGTGTTCTCGTAGGCCGTGGTATTTGACAGGAGTATCTGCATTCTGATGTCTTCTATGAAGAAAGTTTCTTTTGTTAAGACGTAGGCCAATCTTGAGGGTGCTGCCTTCCCGATTCCCAGGATTCGTTTCATATAGCCAGCGTTGACTTTTTCTTAGGTTGTGAGGTCGTTGACTTTTAGTTTGTCCCAGATTATGTAGATCCCATGTGTTGCTATTGGAGCTGTGGCTGTCTTTATGGAAAGTGTTTGGGGTAATTAGATGTACGTGTTTATGTATGTATGTAGTATGTGTTTATGTATGTATGTATGTATGTATGTGTGTATGTATGTATGTATGTATGTATGTATGTATGTATGTATGTATGTATGTATGTATGTATGTATGTATGTATGTATGTATGTATGTAAGTATGTATGTATGTATGTATGGTATTTCTCTGCAAGTGGGTATCACCCGGTGGCAGAGTTATATATGTATACAAGATATACAAACAATAAATCACAGCTGCCAATAAATCCAGCTTTGTAAGCTAGATATAATTGTTATTTACAACAAATATGAAAACATTAATTTTTCTCTCAATTCAGATTAATTAATTTCATAATTAGAATCACCAACCGATTTAACATTTGTATTTACAACAATATAAAATCACATTTAAGAAATATTTACAAAAATTATCCAACATTAATATCAAGATTTTTCCTAAATTTCTTCAGAGACAGAGGACAACCCCGAAAGGCAGCTCCAGGCAATTCATTCCAGTCTTTTATGGTTCTATTTACAAAGGAGAACTTTCCCACGTCGGTTCTGTATCTTCTACCCTTAATTTTGAACGGATGATCGTTTCGTGCATATCGTTTGGGTTTTCCAGTTTGTCAGTAACGTCCTCCCATGCGTTCAAGCCAGCGTAAGCTTTAAATAAAGCGCACAACCTCTGTTTCTCATGCCTAACTTTCAATGGCTCCCATTTTATCTCCTTAGCGTTTGTAGGCCCAAAATATTTACCCCTTTTTATGAATTTTATAGCCCTTCTCTGGATCTTTTCTAACGAATCAATTTGATTTACTCTATGCGGGTCCCACAAGTTACTCCAAATTCCATGACCGGCCGCACTAAGGACTTGTACGCGATTTCCCTGGACTTTGCACTCCCCCTTTTTAAAATCCTCATTAGGAAGTGCAGTGTTTTCCACGCTTTCTTAGATACAGAAGTTTCTTAGTTGTAGATCGCTTTTATTGTTGCAGTTGCTCTTTCTTTCACGTGAAAATTTAAGGTTGTCAGTGTTGTTTAGAGAAACACTAGAAGGTATTTGAATTTTGATACTAATTCTAATGGTTTATTTTGAAGGCTAAGTGTGTCATTTGTGTGAGTTTGCCTCCTCTTCTGAAAACCATTTCTTGGTTTTGCCTTGTGTGCTTACTATAATAACTGCCCAAAGAGTATGACATTAAACCATGAAGTAATATTTTATGTTTGTGTTGATAGGGCCCGTCGGTAGTCGGATGCGTTCAATCTGGAAACGTTAGGGACCCCGTTCTTGTTGTGCCAGTCGTCATCCATATCTGCTCACCCTTAGGGTCTCTCCCCTCATCCTTCTTCCCAGGATCACGAAAGTCGCCAAAGGCCATAATGACCTACTTGCGGTGCCCTGTCCCTGTTATTCATTCTTGTATGACTAATGTGGTCCCATTTATGAAAAGTTTGGCAACCCTTACACCAGACGATAGAAAATAATAATTATTCGCCATCGCTTAGCTATATATTTTGCAAGAACTGTTAAATTAGGACCTTTTGAGCAAAGAGAACAGAGCACATTGGCTCGATGCTCCTGCGAATCGTCTACTGTGTACTGCGCCACCAACTGCGAGTCGCCCTCCGTGGTGTAATGGTTACCATGCTGATTTCGTATACCCAAGGTCGCGGGTTCAAACCCGGCGGAGGACGATGGATTTTTTCGGGCGTAAAAATCCTTAGCATGGCTTCCTTCGGAAGGGAAGTAAAGCCGTTGGTCCCGTGTCGTAGATTTACGGCACGTAAAAAAACCTCAAGCCTGATAGAGAGGCCTCTGAGCAAAATTAAGCGGTCTTTCACGCCCAATATAGAATGGGACGCTGAGAACCACAGCAGTTAAAGAGCGTCTATAAATAAAACGCCATTTACCAACTGCGAGGAAAGAATGAACAGATAATTCCTTCAGTGCTGCGGTAGTATGTAACATTTTTCGTTTGAAATATGTAATCCAAATTTCCTATGTTAATACACAATTATAGGTTCATGATAAAACAGCTGCTCTATTATGTCTCTTGTATTAGTATTGATACTTCGGATATGAACTTATACAATTTATCTAGGTTTGATGGTAATTGGTAGTCGTAATATAAATAAGTGCAAAAATACTCACAATTATTAAAATATTAACAAGATAAAACAAGCTCCTTAACTCGGTTAACACCATTGTAATCGCATTGTATCGCCAAGAGTATGACAATTAATTTGTAACGAAAAGTTTCACATTTGTAGCAATTAATATCAATAAGCATCTTTGTAATTAATGGAGATCTAAAGCAATGTGAAAGAAACATTCTTCGCCTCGGTAACTGCCGTATTTAGTCGTATGGGTTGCATAATGACCCTTAGTATTCCTGTATCTACTAAATGGAGCAAAGAGCATCGTTACGATGTTTCCATGATCGAATTTGAATTTCTAGTTCTTGAGTTATTCGCTATGCGCCATTGTGACGAGGGATCAGCTCTTCGCCCACAGATGGCTCTGTAGGACGAAATCGCTGCTTGCGGACGTGTAATGGTGAAAACATTTTCCTAGGAAATGTCTTCCTTCGACGTATGGGGTTCTTCTACGTGCAAATAAACATTACCGAGACAACCCTCTTTATTTCCCTTTCGTAGGAAGCCATACTAAGGATTTTTGCTTCCGAACAAATACAGCACCCTCCACCAGGTTTGAACCTATAATCTTGGATTTTAGAGCCTTGCACAGTAACCACTCCGGTAGTAGCGCGGCTGCTTGCCAAACGGGAGACCTGGGTTCGATTCCGGTACCAGCGCGCTGATTTTTCCCCCGCTGGGAGACCTGGTCCGGGGTGCACTCTGGTGGGGGGGCAATTGAGGAACTACTTGATGGAGAAGTAGCGGCTTCAGGTTAAGAGGATCGCATTAACCGGCTGGGAGAGACTCGAGGAGCTGACCACGTCTCATCCTCGAATTCTGCACCCCATCCATGACGCCTGACCTGGGCCGAGATGGGGGACGCAGCGGCCGGGCGGTAGGCTGTTGAGCAGGAGTTTAATAGTAACCATTACACCACCAAGGGTGGCCACGTAATGACACTGCAAATTGCATTTTGTGAGTGCAATAATTTGCTGCATACTAAACACTTATTCCGCTACTTTCTATGAATAAGAAAGATTGCTCCCAGGAGACACAAACGTAGGAGTCAATGGCTTGCATGTGGAGTTGCTTATAAACTGGAACACGACGCTATTGGGCACTACAAGGAAGAGAGATTATTTCTGCTGTCACGTGCTTATGTATGCACAGAGTAAATCTATTTCCGTCTTGACCAAATAATACGAGTAGAGAAGTAACTTCTCAAACATACAGGAAGTATATTTACTCACAGAAGCTAATAACCACAAGCCATCTACTCTTATCAGACAGTCGTGAAACGCTTTATAACCAGGACAAGGTTTTTCTCTGACGTAAATATCTGTGCCATAAACCTTATAATCTACATATACATCTGAGAAGTTAATTTTATTGGGGATGCTGCACTCCATGACACAAATTTAACATTACGTAGTATATCACCCGTATCTTGTATGTACAAGGATTATAAATTAAGTGCGTTACATTCATATGACTTTCTCTGACTATCGTTCCAGTCTCCTGAATTATTCCGTCACCCATAAAATTAGTGTGCAATGAAATCATTTCTGCATACTTTTTATTTTCTCTGATAGGTACAATGTACAGAATAGTTATACAAGGTACTGCATTCCATCCAAAAATTCGACACCCATATTTTATGAGAAATATATGTTTTAAGGAAGCTTGAATAAAAACTCTGATGTGTTCCATTCATATAATTTTCTCTAACTGTCCCAAATACAAAATATTCTTACAAATGATTGTTTTTTTATCTAAATCGTGCTAATTGAGAAAAACTAAAAGAATTATTTTATTATTTGCTTCACTGGTAAAAGGGAAATTAGGGAATACACAAGGCTAAAGTGTTGGTCGGTATGAAACCTTTCATGTTCGGTTCGCTTTGCATGGTCCCGTTTGAGAAAAATTAGGCAGCTTAAAGCTAAAACCAATAACCAATAACAAGGAATATCTCAAAATAAGTTGTAAAAAAATGAATTGCTTAAGAAACGTTGAATTTGAAATTTTCAGATTGGTACCCTTAAAATACTTAAAACTTTTCTCAAATAGAATGTCGATATTCGATTCATATCTGTTTTGTTTTACTCCTGGACGTGCAAAGAGAACCGAATTTTTCAAATTTGTCATGTAGCGACAAGATTTTAAAAGATTTGTCTATCGCTTTAGTCTAGTATAATCAAGCATTTCTCTTCTACTTCTACAAGGAATCAAGTAATAAGACAATTTGTCTAATACGTATTTATCTCGCTTAAAATGCAGTAGACAGAAGAATAAGCTTTGTAACAATAATTTTTACAGAGATGTAGAGAAAGTCGTGAGAAGGTGTAGAAGAACAATGGGAGATAATAAAGGAGACAGTAAAAGAGGTAGTAAAAATAAGTATAGGTGAAAAGAAAATGGAAAGAAACATAGAATGGTATAATAAAGAGTGTGAGCAAGCAATAGAAAAAAAAGAACATGGCTAGGAAAAAAATGCTCCAGAAAGAAACTAGAAATAACTATGAAGAATACCGCCCAAAGAAGACGAGACGCTAATAACATATGTAAGAAAAAGAAACGGGAATATTGGAAAATGCGAACCCAAGAAATAGAAACATTGAATCAACAGAGTGAGATAAAGAAATTCTATACGGCATTAAAGCAAATGAAACAAGGGAACCAGAATAAAATGAAAGTGTCTAAACAAGGAAGGTAATGTTCTTGGAGAAGTTAAAGATATGCTGGAAAGATGGACTGAGTACTACAAGGAATTGTTAAATAAACGGCAAATAATAATCAGGAACAAGGAGAGAACGAAAATGGAAATGAAGAAGGAATGGAAGAAGAAGAACCGGATATTTGGGATGTTAAAATAGCAATACACAGCCTAAAGAATAATAAAGCACCAGGAGAAGAAATATGGTGGGAATGGAATTATGAAAGCGATACACAAGTTAATAATAGAAATATGGAGGAAGGAACAGATGCCTGAAAGCTGGAAGACAGGCATAATATGCCCAATATATAAAAAGGGTAATAAATATCAATGCCATAATTATAGGGGAATTACATTGCTAAATGTAGCATATAAAATATTTTCAAGTATTTTATATGATAGAGTGAAAAAATATGCGGAAAATGTATTAGAAGTGTGGATTTAGAAGTGACAAGAGTACAATAGACCAGATATTTGTAATACGACAAATAATGGAAAAATTCTATGAGCATGGCATAGATTTATGCTTTCTGTTTATTGACTTTAAGTTTGCATTTGACTCAATTGACAGAGAAGTTCTCTATAACAACTTACAACGTTTTAAAGTGCAACCGAAAATAATAAGGCTAATAAAAATGACAATGGAAAATACAAAAGCCAAAGTGAAAGTAATGAATAAATTAAGTCCGGATTTTAATTATAACACAGGAGTAAGACAAGGTGATGGACTATCTACGACTCTATTCAACCTAGCCCTGCACAGAGCAGTAGAAAAAATAAATACTAAAGGAACAATATTCTTTAAGTCTAGTCAGATATGTGCATATGCAGATGGCATATTGATTGTGGCAAGAGATAAAAAATGTTAGTTAAGGTTTATGAAGAATTGGAAGGAAGGTCTAAAGAAATAGGATTAGAAGTAAATGAAAAAAAAAAACTAAATACCTGAAAATGACAGCAGACAAAAGCAAGAGAATAATTGAAAATCTAGTAGTTGGAGACAAAACATTTGAAGGGGTATCCAAATTTAGATCTTTAGGAGCACTTGTAAATAATGATAACAATTTAAACGAGTGCATAAAAGAACAAATTCAAAGTGAAAATGCAGCCTATTATGCAATTTTAAATCTATTAAAAATAGGTTTATTAGTACAGGGACAAAATACAAGATCTATAAAGCACTAATAAGACCAATAGTAACGTATGCTGCAGAAACCTGGACCCTAAACAATGTAGATGAAGAAATACTACGAGGATTTGAAAGGAAAATACTTAGACGAATCTTTGGACCTGTAAAGGATAAGGACCAATGGAGAATAAGATATAATTATGTGATAGAAGAAATAATTAAGCAGCAAAATATTGTGAAATCTATAAAGGCACAAAGAATAAGATGGCTAGGACACACAGAGAGGATGACAGAAGATAGAATGCCAAAAAGAATATTGAAAGGAAGACTACGCTAGAAGTGCTACACTCACATCTAGCTGTTCTACAAACTAAGATTATTCTTCTTTCTACACCTTACTAATCAAGGCACTCATTAACACAATGTTCTTATTACTTAGTTACTTATAAGTAGGAAGAAAATAAGGGAATACACTAGGCTAAACCGATAGTCAAATGTTTTAAAAGTTGTCGTTATGTGATTGTCTTTACAAATCGCTTCTTTTCTTGGCCAGGAGTAGAACAAATGAAAAACTAACACTCCCGTCTGAGAAAAGTATAAGTACTTCACAACTGAAACTAATAACAATGAATACCTCGAAAACGGTAAGCTCCACAAGAAAAATGTATATGACATAACTTGTGTATTTTAACAATACCTAAATTTTTTGTAAAGTAAGTTTTTGTCTATCTCTTAGGGTTTACTATTTATGCCAAATTAAGCAAAATTCATCCAGAATAAACAGGTATTTAGAAGATATTCCCAGAAAATTCAAGATATACATTTTATTTGCCAGGTAAATATCTTTAATATACGAAATTGTAATCAAAATCGTTACAGCCATTTTTAAGAAAATCAACATTTTCGAAAAAAGTTCCATGTAAAGGGTAGTTTGGGGTAGGGGGATTTTTCCCAAAATCTTCGTGTCGCATCCCTGGAAGATACTAAACCTAAATTCCAAGTTTGGTATTTTAGCTACTTTTCGTTTTTGAGTTATCGTGTTCACAGACACAGGGACACACACACGGGCCTTTTTCTGGAAATGCTTTTTTTGGATACAGGGGGTCATAAAACATGTATTTCCGGTAAAATCTCGGTATCGAATTTTAGGGTGGAATACAATACTTCTCTATCCCTATGCACATTGTACATACGGGACTAGAGAAAGTAAAAAAGGAAGACCAAAAACAAGATGGTTAGATGATGTGATGGAAGACCTAAGAAATATTGGATCAGAAGGTGGTAAAGTAAAGCAGAAGATAGAGATATGTGGAGGAGGATTGTGCGGGAGGCCAAAGCTCACCAAGGGATGTAGAGCCTGAAGAGAAGAGAAAGTCATGTGAATGGAACACATCAGATTTTTCTTTCTTCTTTTATGGAATTAACACTTTGACTTTGAAATTCCGTTTTCTTTACACAGTCAAAAGTAAATAAAAAGTATTCGGGAAGGAATATTCGTAAATTATTAATATATATATGGTTGTAAGGATTGTATTAAAATGCCATATATTAAAGATATTTACATTACAAATAAAATTTTATCTTGAATTTTTAGGAATGGCCTCTGAAGCGTTCTTCATTCTGGGTGACTTTTACATAGATAGGTAACTGGTAAACCGTAAGGGATAGACAAAATGTTACTCCAAAAAATGTAGATCTCCTAAAACACACAAATTATGTCCGATACTTTTTGTTTGTTTGTTTGTTTTGAATTAGTGATTTCTGAGATATGTCTTGTTATTGGTTTCAATTTTAGAACATTTCTACTTTTCTCAAAAAAGAAAGCCGCTATTTGTGTGTGTGTAGTTTTTTTTTTTAATTGTTTCATTTATATAGCCTCTTTTAAATCTGAGGTCATATCGGGGGCTTTGCACTTGAAACAACTTCTTGTCTGTAGGTTCTTTTACGTTTGGTTTAAATCATTTTATTTTCCTCAAACACACATATTCACTCTCACATACATACTTCCAGACTCTGAGGGGAATAGGGGAAAATTCTGGTTAAAAAATATTCCCCGCCCCAGCCGGGAATCGAACCCTTGACCTCCGGGTGAATAGTCAGCTTGCTGACCACTCGACCACGGAGCCAGTCATGCGTTTCTTTTGCTTTACTTCTATCCAAGCAAAGATCACCTAATTTAAAAGTCAATCGCATGTGACATTTTTAAAAGATTTGACTATCGCTTTAGCCTAGAGTATTATCCTATTTCGCTTCTACTTATAAAATAACTAATAAGACCATTGCTGCTAATGTTTATCTCGATTAGCACGAAGTAGCTAGAAGAATAATCTTTTGTAAAAATAGTTTGCTGTACAATAGGTGGAGAAAGTCATGTGAATGGAGCACATACAATTTTTACTTTCTCCATACGCACTATGTACATAGTGTATAGAGAAAGTATTGCACTCCACCAAAAATTCGATACCGAGATTTCACCGGAAATATATGTTTTAGGGTCCCCAATTTTTTTTTTTTTTTTTTTTTTTTGGTAGTGTTTAACGCCCGCTTTAACTACTTATGGCACCACAGGCGGTTAGGGTCCCCAATATCCAAAAAAAAGCATTTTCACAAAATGGTCCGTGTGTGTGTGTGTGTGTGTGTGTGTGTGTGTGTGTCCGTGTGTCTGTGAACACGATAACTCAAAAACGAAAAGTCGCTAAAATACCAAACTTGATATTTAAGTTTAGTATCTTCCAGGGATGCGACACGAAGATTTTGAGAAAAATCCCCCACCCCCAACTACCCTTTACACGAAACTTTTTTCGAAAATTTTGATTTTCTCAAAAATGGCTCTAACGATTTTGATTAAAGTTTCGGATATTAAACATATTTACCTGACAAATGAAATGTATATCTTGAATTTTCTGGGAATAGCCTCTGAAGATAGTTTATTCTGGATGAAGTTTACTAAATTTTGAATAACTGCTAAACCGTAAGAGATGGACAAAAACTTACTACACAAAAAGTGTAGAGCACATTAAAACACACAATTTATGTTATGTACATTTTTTTCGTGGAGTTCGTCGTTTTTGTGACATTCTTTATTTTTTGGTTTCTGCTATGAAAAACGTATACTTTTCTGATACTGGAACTTGTCAACTCCTATCCATATAAACAAAGGAACTTCATTGACATAGCAACCAGCTTTTGACTATCACTTTAACCTACGGTTGTCCCTTATTTCGCTTCTACTTACAAGGATGCGAGTAATAAGACTATTTCTGCTAATTTTTTCTGATTAGCATAAAGTAAATAGAAGTATAAGCTTTTTAAGAATTATTTGTTGCAGGGATATGGAGAAAGTCATGTGAATGGTACACATCAGATTTTTTTATCTGCACTCATGGGTATAAAACCCTGAACTACTTCCGTTTTGAAATTTCCAATTATAAGATTGTACTTCATTTTGGTGGAGCGAGTAATTGAGTCGCTTCCCGGATTAATAGACCGGATAGAAGTAAATTGGAAATCGATGTCATCCGACCCATAGCTTTGGGGCCGTAAATGACCCGTAAACGTATTAGAGAGCATATGCCGATACCACAGCTCTGAAATATTGGCGTGGAGTTTTTGGATGACGTCTGTTTTCAGATATTCTGTTACTTTATGAAGAGGTAACACTTAGATATCGAGTGAAATATATCTGGAGGTAAATTCTGTAACTTCCATTCGGGAGATACTAGGATAAAATCCAGTGTACCATCCGACTTTTTTTTTTTCTTTATTTACTTTTTACCTGTTTCGAGGTTTTACTCAGTAATCCGGTAAATGTCGCGCGCCAGTTCTTGACGAATGGCATTTTTAAATAAGAGGTTAGATGCGAGTCACTTAGTCACCTTTACTGAAGCATTGGTACACAGAAGCAGAGCTGTTTGTTATTGTAACATAAACTATTTGCTGACCTGTTTATCAAGGCTAGGCTAGCTCACTGTATCTTCGCTAAATGGCACTCTTCTAAAAGGAACGAGGCCTATATTGGAGTGATTCTTTAGTATGGCTTATAAGTAAGAATAGCATCTTGGGGACCGTTAGCGGGACACATTCGAATACCAGTTGCATACCTATCACTTTAGCCTGGTGTATTCCCTAATATCCCTTTTACTTATAAGGAACTAAGTAATAAGCCCATTTTTGCTATCTTCGTTTATCAGCACGAGGTAGAAGAAATATCAGTTTTGTAAGAAACATATGTTGAAAAAGCGCTAGAAAAATCATGTGAATGGAACACTTAAAATTGTTTTCACTCAAATATAAGTATATACTCATGTTGTTTACACTTTTTGATAGCATAACATCGTTTATCATGTGCTGTTGTTTTTTGTTATTGTATTACTCTGTATTAGATGAAATGTCGTTGCATTTGGTTCTTTTTCATCAAAATATTTAGGAATCATCCTGCGTTGTGTACCAAATTTCTACAATGTTAGACAAATATGAAAACGTTCAAGAAATGAAACCTTTTTTGAAGTACACGCAAAAGAGTATAGTTGCAAATTAAATTAGCCAGCAAAACAGTGAATAAAACCAGATATACAAACATATGTTATTAATACATCAGGCAAAAAGAAAATATTCATAAGATGCGGGATAAAACTCAAAACAATCTGTTTGTAGAATCCTGGTAAGTTAACACTGCTTAAGTAACTAATTTGGAGGTTAGGATTTTGCATAGCAAGATTAAAGAATACATTTTTCAATGATACCTCCAGGTTATGTTTTTGTGAGGTAATAAGGATTTGAAACTCCTTGAATGGTCATTCTATGTTAACCAAACCAATAGTAATATAATGGTTAAAGGATAAGGAAAGAAATAATGTTATTGTGGATTTGTAAGTCATAACTCATGAGATACTGGATAAAGATTCATATCGAACTGAAAGTTTTATTATAAACTTGTCAGCTCGTATGTATAATGCCATAATAGATAGAGGTGTTATACTCCACCCAAAAATTCGATACCGTGATTTCGCAGGAAATACATGTTTTGACACCCCATGAATTAATAAAGAATTTTTAGAAAAATGACGTGTGTGCAGCATAGCTCAAAAACGAAAATTAAGTTAAACACCAGACTTGGTATTTAAGTTTAGTACCTTCCAAGGATGCGACACGAAGATTTTCAAGAAAATCCCGCACCCTCAACTACTCTTTGCGTTGCAAAATTATTGACAATTTCGATTTTCTCAAAATTGGCTCTAACAACTGTGATTAAGATACCACATATCTTTAATTTCCTGGGAATAGTCACTCAAGCCTTCCTTATTCTAAAAGACTTTTGCATAGCTGGTAAACCTAAGAGATAGCTAAAAACTTACTAAACAAAAAATAAGGAGAACCGAAATTTTACTATACACCGACAAGCTTTTAAAAGATTTTCCTATCGCTTTAGCCTAGTATATTCCCTTCTACTTCTACAAAGAAGCAGGCAATAAGACAATTTATGATAATGCTTGTATCGATCGATTAGCATGATGTAGATAAAAGAATAATCTGTTTTAAGAATAATTTATTTTTAGAACAGGTAGAGAAAGTCATGTGAATGGAGCACATAAGATTTTTACTTTCTCTACTCGTACTATGTACATAGTATATAAGGAAGATATTGTATTGCACCCAACAATTCGATACCGAGATTTCACCGGAAATACATGTTTTGGGTCCCCCTGAATCCAAAAAAGGTGTGTCTGTGGTCAGCATAGCCCAAAAAAGAATAGACCGTTAAAAACCAAACTTCGTTTTTAAGTTTGGTGTCTTCCAAGTATGCGATACGAAGATTTTCAAGAAAATCCCCCCACTCCAAATTACCCTTTACATGGAAACATTTCGAAAATTTTGATTTTCTCAAACATGACTAACGATTTTGATTAAAATCTCTTATATTTAAGATATTTACATGACAAATATAATGTATATCTTGAATTTTCTGGATGGTTTTTATTGAATTTTACATAACTAGTAAACCGTAACAGATAGACAAAAACTTACTACATAAATAATGTAGATGTCGTTAAAATACGTAATTTATGTCATACGTTTTTTTCGTGGAATTGACCAATTCTGTGATATTTCAAGTTATTTGTTTCAGATTTAAAATACTCAAAACTTTTGTCAAACTTTTCTCCAGAGCATGCATACAAACAGATTTCAAACACATGGCAACCAGCTTTTAAAAGATTTGACAATTATTTCAGGCTAGTGTATTCCCTTATTTTCCATCTATTTACAAGGAAGCAATTAATTAAGACAATTTCTGCTAATATTAACCTTTATTATCACATAGTATAGAGAAGAAAGTGGTTTTTGTCAATAAGGTGTTACAGTGGTGTAGAGAAAGTCATGTAAATGGAATACCAGATTTTTACTTTCTCCACACGTACTATGTGCGTAGTGTATAGAGAAGGTGTTGCATTTCACCCAAAAATTCGATACCGAGATTTCACCGGAAATACGTGTTATAGGGTCCCCTGTATCCAGAAAAAGCATTTTCACAAAAAGGTCCTTGCGTGTGTGTGTGTGTGTGTGTGTGTGTGTGTGTGTCTGTGAACACGATAACTCATAAACGAAAAGTCGGTAAAATACCAAACTCGGTATTTAAGTTTCGATTCTTCCAGGGATGCGACACAAACCTTTTGAGAAAAATCCCCCAACACCCAACTAACCTTTACATGGAACTTTTTTTCGAAAACTTTGATTTTCTTAAAAAGGGTTCTAACGATTTTGACTAAAATATCGTATATTAAAAATATTTACCTGACAAATAAAATGTATATCTTGAATTTTCTGGGAATAGCCTCTGAAGACTACTTTATTCTGGATGAATTTTACGGAATTTTGCATAACTGCTAAACCGTAAGAGATGGACAAAAACTTACCACACAAAAAATATAGAGGACGTTAAAACACACAATTTATGTAATATACGTTTTTTTCTTGGAGTTGACCGTTTTTGAGACATTCCTTGTTATTGGTTTCAGCTTTGAAAAACTTATACTTTTCTCATACAGGAATTTGTCAACTCCTGTCCATACAAAGGAACCTCAGTCACAAAGCAACCAGCTTTTGACTATCACTTTAACCTTACAAGGAAGCAAGTAATAAGACTATTTCTGCTAATGTTTTCTCGATTAGCATGGAGTAAATAGAAGCATGAGATTTTTAATAATATTTTGTTGCAGAGATGTAGAGCAAGTCATGTGAATGGAACACATAAGATTTTTTTAATAATGTTTAAGTCTCAGCAACGGCCTTGGGCATAGCTTTGCCGCGATAATAAATCTTGACTGTTTTATGGCTTCTTGGGGTAATAATGTGCTATGGAGGACGCGGTGTAGTTTTAAATACTTCTGTTTTTATACACCTATCTGTCAATGCAATAGTCATGTAACATAATGCTTCCATAAGTGCACTGCAGACATACGGGAATAGCTTTAACAACACCCACAGTTCATTTGCACTCCGGACAATGGCATAGATAACGTACTATATTACAAGGCAATTTCTACACAGATCAGAGAGTTTAAGTTTTCTAGCACGCATGTACGTCATAATAGGTATTGTATTCCACCCAAAACTTCACCGGATATACGAGGCCGTGCTGATGTCTCCAAACGTGTTATTCTGTTTGCAGTATCGGTGGAGGTAACACATGTCAAGCATATTACTTGGTCATCCTTCCCGCTTCACTAAACACAATTTATAACTCTCTGGCGCTAGAGGGCTCCGATTTGTAGCGTGAAATATGGCGGTGTATAAGAAACAGCGTGCTGTAATCGAGTTTCTAACTGAAAATAAATAAATGGCGTGTTATTTATGGACGCTCTTTAACTATAGTGGTTCTCAGCGTCCCATTCTAAATTGGGCGTGAAAGACCGCTTAATTTTGCTCAGAGGCCTCTCTATCAAGCTTGAGGTTCTTTTACGTGCCGTAAATCTACGACATGGACCAAGGAAACCATGCTAAGAATTTTTACACCCGAAAAAATCCATCGTCCTCCGCCGGGTTTGAACCCGCGACCTTGGGTATATGAAATTAGCATGGTAACCATTACACCACGGAGGGCGACTTTTTAACTGAAGAAAACATGCCTCCAATTGAGATGCATAGAAGAACGAAAGCTGTGTACGGTGACAACATCAGTAATGTGCGTCGCTGCAACATCTCCAAGAATCAAACAGCTTGAGTTCACTGTCATCGATCATCCTCCGTACAGTCCCGACTTGGCCCCATCTGATTTTTATCTGTTTCCTAGACTTACAAAACACCTTCGAGGTGTTCACTTTGATACTGGTGAAGCGGTGCAAGCAGATGTGAGGATATGACTCCGTCAACAAAGTCAAACATTCTACAGTGACGGTATACACAAACTGGGAGAAATGTGTTCGTCGCCAGGGTGATTATGTTGAGAAATAAATATGTAGACACGAAGAATAAAGATTTAGAATGGTAACGCAGTTTCTTTTATTCTAAACGTTTTAAGGATGTTACCTGTAAAAAAATCGGAGGCATTACTTTTCAGCACACCCTCGTATTTTTTTTGAGGTCCCCTGAATTAAAAAAATTCTGATGCATTCCATTCACATGACTTTCTCTAGGTGTTCCACAAACAACTTTTGTTATTAAAGATTATTCGCTTATCTCATTATACTAATCATGAGAAACATTAGCAGAATTAGTCTCATTACTTGCTTCCTTAAGGGAAATAAGAGAATATTATGCTTGTAAATAAACGTAAACACAAACGTAGTTGCGCAGTACAAAGAGTGGGGGAAAGAGGCGGAGTCTTCAAGAGCGATAGCCATGTAGGAAGATAGCAGAGGGCAGCCGAGATGACCTGCGCACAAGAAACACTTGCATATTATTTATTAGTAGACATCTTTGTGTGTACCAAAGATATCCAACAAATGTGTGCATTTATGCTGCCAAGGGTTTTTATAACATACTCTATAATTACTTTCTCTAGCACGTATCTACAATGTATATAGTAGATAGTGAAGGTATTGTATTCCACCCAAAAATTGGGTACCAAGAGAAATACACAAGGAAATACATGTTTTCAGACTCCCTGTATCCAAAGAAAGCAAACAAACAAAAACGCATTTTAGAAAAATGTCCGTGTGTGTGAGTGTGGGGGGGCAGACAGCTCAAAAACGAAACGTCCTTTAAATACCAAGCTTCGTATTTAAGTTCAGTATTTTCCAAGGATACGATAAGAAGAATTAAAAAAAAAATTGCTCCAATGATTTTGATTAGAATATATATTTAACGAAAATGTATATCTTGAATTTTCTGGGAATAGCCTCTGAAGGTCTCTTCATTCTGGATGACTTTTGTGCAATTGGTAAACCGCAAGATAGACAAAAAATTACTACACAAAAAACATAGACCTCGTTAAAACACACAGTTTATGTCATATACATTTTTTAGAGTTATCGTTTCCAAGATATTCCTTGTTAATTTGTTTCAATTTTAAACTACTTAAAAGTTCTCAAACGGAAAATCTTCTTTCTTTATACCTCTTTTGTTTACTCCTAGCCACGCAAAGATCACCGAATTTCAATCGTTTCACATTGCGATAGCTTTTAAAAGATTTGACTATCACTTTAGCTTAGTGTATTGCTTTCTGCTTACAAGAAAGCATGTAATAACACATTTTCTTATTCTTGTATACATATACGAGGGCCGTTCAGAAAGTAGCCTCCGATCGGTCACAGTGCGGGTAGTGGGGGGAGTAGCGACGCCATCTGTGCATTCACGCACTCAGCAGGTCAGTCGGCATCAAGCCGTGGTCGAGTGAAAGTCGTACCTGCGCTAGTTTAGTGTTTGTGGCCGTTTGAAATGTGTACTGCAATAGAAAACCCCGCCAAATGTGAAGTGCGTGCTGTTATAAGGTTTTTTACAGCCAAAGGATATTCTGCAGCAGCTATTCATCGTGAGCTTTGTGCCGTGTACGGACCAAGAGTTATGAGTGAAGGAGTGGTCCGTGAATGGGTACGTTTATTTAAAAGTGGACGAGAAAACGTTCATGATGAAGAGAGGAGTGGTAGACCATCATTGGTCACGGACGAACTCGTTCAGACAGTTGATGCAAAAGTTCGTGAAAACCGACGTTTCACAATGTCGGAGTTGTCTACTGATTTTCCACAGATTTCTAAGACTCTCTTGTACGAGATAGTGACAGCAAGATTGGGTTACCGTAAGTTCTGTGCACGATGGGTGCCCAAAATTCTTACCGACCACCACAAAACTCAAAGAATGGCCTCTGCATTAGACTTTCTGTCACGTTATGAGGCCGAAGGTGAACCATTGTTAAACAGAATCGTGACCGGGGACGAAACCTGGATTAAGTACGTGAACCCTGAGGCAAAAGAACAATCAAAGATGTGGGCACATTCAAATTCACCTACCAAACCAATAAAAGCCCGGCAAGATTTTTCTGCCCGAAAATTGATGGCAACGGTGTTTTGGGATGCAAAAGGGGTGTTGTTGGTTGAATTCATGGAACGTGGGACGACCATTAATCAAGACGTGTACTGTGAAACACTAAAACAATTACGACGGGCTATACAGAACAAACGCCGTGGTATGCTGGCTTCCGGTATCGTTTTTTTTTGCACGATAACGCCCGTCCTCACTCTGCTCGCAGAACAACAGCCCTTCTTGAGTCCTTCAAGTGGGACGTTTTCAACCATCCACCTTACAGCCCAGATCTGGCGCCAAGCGATTATCACCTCTTCATGCATATGAAGAAATGGCTCGGGTCCCAGCGGTTTGATGACGACGAAGAGCTCAAAGATGCGGTCACAGGCTGGCTCCAGGCACAAGCGGGTGATTTTTATGCAGAAGGAATTTCAAAGCTTGTGAACAGATACGATAAGTGCCTCAATCGTTATGGAGACTATGTAGAAAAATAGTGCAAAGATGTAGTTGTAAGATGTATATTAAAATATTTTTATTTAACTTGGTGAATTTCTTGCAATCAACCGGAGGCTACTTTCTGAACGGCCCTCGTAGTTGTGTTCCCAGCTCGTGGACCCTGAAAGGAATGCATATACAACACACACATGAGTACATACAAGGTGACACTAGCAGAATAATATGCAGCCGTGACAATTCGGAGTCCAATTCTGAACATGGAGCTGTTTCATTTTCTAAAGAAGAAGAAGATTAGTTTTTTTGTGTCTGTACAAGATGGGTGCCGCGTTTGTTGACACATGATCAAAAGTTGCAAAGAAAAATTATTTATGTTAAGAATGTGGAGCTCTACCGCAAAAATCCCAGTGAACTTTTGAGACGGCTTATTACCGTGGATGAAACTTGGATACATCACTACACTCCAGAATGTAAATCACAGTCAAAACTGGATTATGCCAGGTAAACCAACTCCAAAAAAGACAAAGTCAATTTTGTCAGCTCATAAGGTTATGGCTAGTGTTTTCTGGGATGCACAGGGAATTATTTTTATTGATTACTCGGAAAAGGGTAAAGGTATACTGGTGACTACTACGAAAGCTGACTGCAACATTTGAGTGCTGAGGTGAAAAGAAAAAGACCTCATTGGGAGGGGGGGGGGATCTTCTATCACGACACTGCTCCGGCCATCGTTCAGTCATTCCAACGGGAAAAATGTGCGAATTAAAGACCGAATTGCTTGAACATCCATCCTATTCGCTAGCTCTAGCACCCACACCTGCTCACGAACCTCAAAAAATATTCTTGGAGGAATATTTCACAGCAACGAGGCCATTGATGCAGTAAACAGCTATTTTGAGGACCTTGATGGTTTAATTAAATTAGAACACCGATATGACAAGTGTATGAGCCTTTCTGGAGATTATGTTGAGAAATGAAGCAAAAAAAAAAACAAACTTTTTTTAAATGCTGTATTAATTGAGAGGCCCGGGACTTATCAGTCGACCCTAGTCTGTTATTAAAACTGTTGACTTGCATGGAGAGGCTAGCGACAGGATGATATTCCTGTGTGAAACAATGCTGTAATAGCTAGGTTTTACCGCCTCTTGAGGTAACTCCAAGCCAAGTACCCATACAAAATGCTCTTCAGTTGAGAGCTTTTAAACAAAAACTAATTATGTATAGTGTATAGGGAAACCCAGTTTTTTCATTCCTCTGATTACGTGATGCGGTAGCTGAAAAAAGACTGTCCTTTGTTTAAATCTGATGTGTTCCATTAGCAAGACTTGCTCCACATCTCTGTAACAAATTATTGTTAAAACGCTTATTCTTCTGTTACTTCATCTAAACGGGATAAACTTAAACAAAAATGGACTTATTACTTGCTTTTTTGTAAGTAGGAGGGAAATAAGGGTATACACTAGTCGAATGCGGTAGTCAAATCTTTTAAAAGCTGGTTGCTATGTGGTTTTAATCCGTTTATTTTGCATTGCCAGGAGTTGAGAAATTCCCGTATGAGAAGAGTCAAGTATTTTAAAACTGAAACCAATAACAAGGAATATCTAAAAAACAGTCAACTCCACGAAAAATATTTATATGATATAAATAGTGTGTTTTAACTAGATCTACACTTTTTTTGTGTAGTAAGTTATTCTCTATCTCTTACGGTTTGCCAATTATGGAAAATTCAGCAAATTTAATCCAGAATGAAGACCTCTTCAGAGACTATTCTCAGAAAATTCAAAATATTCATCTTGCTTGTCATGTTGATGATTCTAACGAATAGCATTTTTCTCATTTTTGAGAAAACGAAAATTCTAGAAACAAACACAAGAACGTTTTTCTAAAAATGCTTTTTTTTTATTTTTTTGGATACAGGGTCATTTTTTCAGCCTCCGATACGCTATAAATAAAAGACAAGGTAATAGAAAACAATTATTTTCTTACTAAAAGCTTTGTACAGTTATGATTACCATCGAAAAGATTCAGACATTTATCGTACCTGTGCACAATCTTTGCAATACCCGCTTCAAAAAATGTTGCCGCAAATGATTTCAAATGAGCATTGACGTTGTTTTGAAGATCTTCGTACTTTATGGCGTTTGCGGAGAGCCAGTCAAAACAAACAAAGAGGAATGCTGACTTCAGGAATTATGTTGATCCATGACAACGCTCGTCCACACACTGCTGGCACAACCCATCGGCTCCTTGAACAATTTCAATTTGACATGTTCGATCGTCCGCCATACAGTCCTGACCTGGCACCCAGCGACTTTCACCTTTTCCCTGAACTGAAGACGTGGCTAGGAGGGCAGCATTTTCAAACCAAGATCTTCAAAACAATGAATTTTTTAGTGGAGTGCAATACCTTCTCTCTACACTATGTACATAGTGCGTGTAGAGAAAGCAAAAAGGCAAAGTCAATTTTGTCAGCTAACAAAATTATGGTATTTTCTGGGATGCACAGGAAGTAATTTTTATTGATTATTTGGAAAAGGGTAAAAATATCACTGGTGACTATTACGCAAGCTTACTGCAACATTTGAGTGATGAGATGAAAAGAAAAATACCTCATTTGGCACAAAAAAAAAACTTGTTTCATCTCGACAATGCTCCGGTCCATCGTTCAGTCATTGCAATGGAAAAAATGTGCGAATTAAAGTTGGAATTGCTTGAACATCCACCCTATTCGCCAGATCTAGCATCCAGTGACTACTACCTGTTCCCAAACCTCAAAAAATGTTTTGGAGGACGAAGATTTCACAGCAACAAGGTGGTCATTGATGCGGTAATCAGCTAATTTGAGGACCTTGATAAATCGCACTACAGAAATGGTTTAATTAAATTAGCACACTGATATGACAACTGTATTATCCTTTCTGGAGATTGTGTTGAGAAATAAAGCAATTTTTTTTTAAATGCTGTTTTCATTGAGAGGCCCGGGACTTATCATCCGACCTAAGGGTCTTCAACTAGGTGAACTCCAACTCCAGAGTACCAACAATTCGGACTCATGAAAATGATTATTTTAATTCAAATGTTAATATATTATATAAATCTAATGCGCAGAACGTGTCACGGTTTATCAGCAGTTAGCTGTCTTCGTGTTGTGTATGATTTCCTTACAGGTGTTATTCTCTTATCTCGTCAGTTAGTCAGTCACTAAGTTATTTCCTTTAACTCCTAAGTGGATGCAGGACATCGTTACGATGTTTCCGTAATCGGATCTGAATTTCTAGTTCATGAATTCGCCGCTATGCGCCTTGGTGACGAGGGATCAGCTCAGCCGCCCACACATGGAACTGTAGGACGAAATCATGACTTCGGACACAAAAATGGCGGCATTATGCTCAGGAATCTTCTGTTTTCAAGATATGGGGTTCTTTTGAATACAAATATACATTACACGAAACCACTGGATTTACTTCTCTTCCAATGGAAGCCCATGCTAAGGAATTTTATCACGGAAATGCCTAGTAACAAATTCATTCTTAAACAGCGTATTTTTGTGTGCGACACATGCATGAACATTTAATCATGTAGACAGGCGTGTAGACAATTTTGGCAGCAATTTCCTGGATATCCATTTCCGGATGCTTGGTTAATAAATTTAGAACAGTGGGATCGCTAAACGCTAAACCAACGTAGTGAAAACATGTTCTAACGCAGGGACAGCTAGATGAAATTGGTGCTGCATTCGAATGCTCACCTAAGAAGTTCTCTCAACTGTATTGCTCAGCAAGTAGGTGTTCACAAATCTCTGTGCATACAACCTACTAAACTTTTAAAACTGAAACCCTACTGTGTGACTGTAGTGCAGAAATTATGAGCATTATGCAAGAAGATTTTATGCCTGTGAATAGTGATTTCATTCGACGATGTCAAGAACACTTTCGTGCAGATGCAAGGTTAGTACTCAGTACATATATGTTACTAACACTTGTGAGTAAGTAACGTGTTAGTTACAAAACGGAAATTCCCGTAGTAGACTGTGTGCGAAGCATGCATTCGCGCGATCCGCGACCTTGGCGTAAAACAAAGGCACTGTATTACGCATAATATTCATGTTTAAGCTACTCTTCTATCAACATCATGTTATTCATAAGCTTTTACATTCACTAAAATGAAGCAGTGTTCCTTTCTCCACTTGGAATATCTCGAAAACGATTAACTCTATAAAAAAGTGCATGACATAAATAGTGTTTTATGAAATGTACATTTATTGTGTAGTAATTCTTTGTCTATCTCTTATGGTTTACCAGTAATGCAAAAGTCATCCAGACTGAAGAGAACTTCAGAGGCTATTCCTAGAAAATTCAAGAAATACATTTCGTTTGTCATGAAAAATCGTTATTGAAATTTTTAAGAAAATCAAAAATGTTGAAAATGTTTCTATTTAAAGGGTAGTTGGTGTGGGGGACTTTCTTGAAAATCTTCCCATCCTTGGAAGATACTTAACTTAAATACCAAATTTTGTATTTAGTCAACTTTACGTTTTTGAGCTAAGTGCCCACAAACACACACGGATATGTTTCTAAAAATACGTTTGAGGGCGTCTCAAAACATGTATTTTCCCGTGAAATCTCGGTATTGAATTTTTGGGTGGAGCACTATACTTTCTCTATCCACTATTCACATTGTACATACGTGCTAGTGAAAATAAAAGTGTAATATAGTCATTTCTGCTAAGGTTTATCACGATTAAAAGGAAGAAAACAAAATCTGGCGTGTTCCTTATACATGATTTTCTCTAAGTATTCTGTAACAAGCTACTCTTATAAAAGCTGAATATTCCGTCTACTTCACCTAATCGAGATAAACATTAGCAATCTGCCAATTTGCTTTATTATGAATTTCAATGTAATAGAAGGAGAATAAGGGATAGCGAGAGGCAACTTTTCTAAAAATTGGTCGCTAAGGAATGGAAAGAAGTAAAATAAAAGAAAATCTGATGTGTTCCATTCACATGACTTTCTTTACGTTTCTGCAACAAATTATTGTTAAAAAACTTATTCTTCTATTTACTTCATGTCAATCGAGAAAAAATTAGCAGAAATAGTCTTATTACTTGCTTCCTTGTAAGTTGAAGCGAAATAAGGGAGTAACATAGGATAAACTAATAGTCAAAAGCTGGTTGCCAAGTGTGTCTGTCTGTGTGTGTCTGTGGGCAGCATAGCTCAAAAACGAAAAGACCGTTAAATACCAAACTTGGTATTTAAGTGCAGTATCTTCCAAGGATGCGACACGAAGATTTTCAAGAAAATCCCCCAACCCCAACTACCCTTCAGATGGAAAAAATTTCGAAAATTTTTATTTTCTAAAAATGGCTCTAACGATTTTGATTAAAATATCATATATTAAAGATATATACTTGACAAATAATATATATACTTGAATTTTCTGGGAATAGGCTCTGAAGACTACTTTATTCTGGATGAATTTTACGGAATTTTGAGTAACTGGTAAACCGTACGAGATAGACAAAAACTTACCACACAAAAAATGTAGAGCACATTAAAACACACAATTTATGTTATGTACTTCTTTTCGTGGAGTTGATCGTTTTTAGATATCCCTTGTTTTTTGTTTCAGCCTTAAAAAACTTATACTTTTCTCATACAGGAATTTGTCAACTCCTGTCCATACAAACAAAGGAACTTCAGTCACATAGCAACCATCTTTTGCTATCACTTGAACCTATGCTACTCCCTTGTTTCGCTTCTACTTACAGGGAAGCAAGTAATAAGACTTTCTGTTAATTTTTTCTCACTTAGCATGAAATAAATAGAAACATAAACTTTTTAACAACAATATTGTTGCAGAGATATAGAGAAAGTCATGTGAATGGATTACATTAGATTTTTTTAAACCGTTTCCGAGATATTTCTTGCCATTGGCTTTAATTTAAAGCCACATAAACTTTACTCAAAAGGGAGGTCATCTTTCATTTCTCTTTTGTTTTACTCCTTGCCGCGCAAAGCGAACCGAATTTCAATTTTTCACATAGCAACCTACTTTTTAAATGAGGAGGGTAAGCCGACTATATACAATTAAAATTTCTTTCGAATTTGATACTATCCAATAAATTTATTCACCTATACTTAAATGCAATCACTATACAATAAACTGCATCCCTTAAACATTGATATATTTCATATGAATATTAACATTTTTGCAATATCCTGCGATTATTTATTACCAATGGTAGATAGATTTGGTGTATATATGAATCAATGTTACCAAATTTCTATTTTTTGTGTTTATGTTGTGTTATTTTTTTATGTTCTGCTATGATTTATATTGTAATTAATTTTGTGATGGATAGGTAGGGTCAGACTGAAAAATTCAATGCCATAGCCGGGATTTGAACCACGGTTCTCTCAGCCTCCAGTCGGTTACTCTTCCATGTAAACATGCCGGCATAGCATTGAATTTCTCAACTAACTCGCATGTTTCCCTGTAAACCACAAGATGCCCTCAAATTATTTTGAGATGACAACCCCAACGGCAACTTACAATGTTGTAAGCACTTTAAGTCCCAGGATTCATAGTATAGCCAATTATAATGGTCAAGGATATTGGTTTAATTGTTTTTACTTTCTCTACATGTACTATGTACATAGTGTATAGAGAAGATACTGTATTGTACCCAAAATTTTGATACCGAGATTTCACCGGAAATACATGTTTTGGGCCCCCCTGAATCCAAAACAAGCATTTTTAGAAAAATGTGCGTGTGTGTGCGCCTGTCTGTGTGTATGTATGTGTGTGTGTCTGTCTGTCTGTGGGCAGCATAGCTCAAAAACGAAAAAGCCGTTAAATACCAAATTTGATATCTAAGTTTGGTATCTTCCAAGGATGGACACGAAGATTTTGAAGAAAATTACTCCACCCCCAACTACCCTTTACATGGAACTTTTTTCGAAAATCTTGCTTTTCTCAAAAATGGCTCTAACGATTTTGATTAAAATATTGTATATTAAAGATATTTACCTGACAAATAAAATGTATATCTTGAATTTTCTGCGAATAGCCTCTGAAGACTACATTATTCTGGACGAATTTTACGGAATGTTGCATTAACTGCTAAACCGTAAGAGATTGATAAAAACTTACCACACAAAAAATGTAGAGCACATTAAAACACACAATTTATGTTATATACATTTTTTTCGTGGAGTTGGTTGTTTTTGAGATAATTCCTTCTTTTTTTCTGGTTTTTCAGCTTTGAAAATCTCATACAGGAGTTTGTTAATTTCTATCCATACAAACAAAGGAACTGCAGCCACATAGCAAGCAGCTTTTGACTACCACCTTAAACTATGGTACTCCCTTATTTCGCTTCTACTTACAAGTAAAGAGGTAATAAGACTATTTTGGCTAATTTTTTCTCAATTAGCATGAAGTAAGTAGAAGCATAAGCTTTTTAGCATTAATTTGTTACAGAGATGTGGAGAAAGTCATGTGAATGGAACGTATCAGATTTGATTTGTAATCAAAATGATACTATAAATTTTAAGTGAACATTGTAATTGTGGCAGCCTGCATTGTTCACATTATAGATAGACAAATGCATGATTAAGATATGTACATACCTTAGAAGCTTGTTCAGCAACTCTGGCCGCACTAATAAACTTGAAGGCTGCACACTGGAATTAATGCAATATGAAGTAGATGGACAATATAGAGTAAGGTTTCGCGCGAGAGTTATCTACGTGTTGGTCCTGTAGATGTCGAGTCGAACACTGCAAAACTGCACTTAAACAAGAGCAATACACTCTTCCGGCTAGCGTCTTTGTTTCAATAATCGGTTAGTGAACTTTAACCTCTGACCCTGTTCTTTGTGTACTTTCTAATGTAACAAATAGATATTTAACTGTCCTTATCGTTTTAATGTGTCCTAATTTCTCTTAACGTCTGTCCTCTTTTGGAAAAAAAAAACACACACACACACAGCAACAATTATTGCCAAATGTTTAATGAGGATTTGGCAACTAAAGGGGAATGAGGGGAATGAAATTAGCAATTCATATTCGAAAGTTATGAACTTCTTTGAAATGTATAATGAAATAGGACATTTCTGCAAATATATATAAAATCCTGTGTTCCATTCACATGACTTTCTCTACATCTCTACAATAAATTATTGTTAAAAAACTTATTCTTCTATTTAATTAATGCTAATCGAGAAAAAAATAGAATAAACAGTCTTATTACTGGCTTCCTTGTACGTAGAACGGAAATAAGAGAGTACCATATCAGCGAGCTGACTTCTCACCCGGAGGTCCCGGGTTCGATTCCCGGCTGGAGCGGGGAATTTTTCTATGGCCAGATTTATTCCCTATCCCCCACAGAGTCTGGAAGTATGTATGTGAGAGTGAATGTGTGTGTATTTGAGAAAAATAAAATGATTTAAACCAACGTAAAGAACCTACAGACAACAAGTTGTTTCAAATGCAAAGCTCCCGATATGACCTTAGATGTTAAAGGGGGCTATATAAATGAAAAAATGAAAAAAAAAAAAAAAGTACCATAGGCTAAATCGTTAGTCAAATCTTTAAAAAGCTGGTTGCTATGTGATTGAAGTCAGGAATATTTTAAAGCTGAAAACAGTAATCTGGAATATCGCAGAAACGGTCAGCTCTATATAAAAATAAAACAAACAGAAAAAAGTATATGATATAAATGATGTGTTTTAACTAGATCTACATTTTTTGTGCAATAAATTTTGTCCGTCTCTTACGATTTTCCAGTTATGCAAAATTCAAGATATGCATTTATTTTTTATGTAAAAAGCTTTAATGTATAATATTTTAATCAAAATCTTTAGAGCCATTTTTGAGAAAATAAAATATTTCGAAAATGTTTCAACGTAAAGGGTAATTTGGAGTGGGGGATTTTCTTGAACATTTTCGTATCACATCATTGGGATCATTGAGAGATACTTAACTTAAATAAACATTAACAGAAATGGTCTTATTACTTGCTTCCTTGTAGACAGAAGGGAAATTATAGAATACACCATGTAGGCTAGCAATAGTCAAATATTTTATGATGAAATTCATTTCTCTTTGCTCGGCCAGGAATAAAAGAAAAAAGAAAAAGGAATGAGGACGTCCCATTTGAGAAAAGGATAAGTACCTATTTCTAAACTTAAACCCATAAATATCTGGGAAATGGTTAACTCCACAAAAAAGAGGGAAAATGTGCTTTAACATGTGCTGCCTCTTTTGTGTGGTATGCTTTTTTGTCTTTCTTTTACGATTTACCACTTATACAAAAGTCATCCAAGGCCTACTCCTAAAAATTCAAGATATTCATTTCATTTGCCATAAAAAATATCTTAAATCCTAACACAGTATTTTAATTTCAAGCGTTTAAAACCATTATTGAGAAAATCAACATTTTCGAAACTTTTTTCTTGTAAAGATTAGTTTGGGGTG
Source organism: Hymenopus coronatus (assembly GCA_030762935.1). NCBI lineage: Eukaryota > Metazoa > Arthropoda > Insecta > Mantodea > Hymenopodidae > Hymenopus > Hymenopus coronatus. Next base: position 29,524,240 of record CM060883.1, read on the forward strand.
AAGGAATTTTCTTGAAAACCTTCGTGTTGTATCCTTAGAAGATGATGAACTTAAATATCAAGTTTGATACTTGATAGACTTTTCGTTTTTAGTTATGTTAACAAATTGACACACGTGCGAGCGCAACTTTTTATAAAAATGTCTTTTTTCTTTTTACTCGGGATTCTTCTAAACATATATTTCCCGTGAAATCTGCATATTGAATTAACAAGGTATCTTGGTAGGTAGAGCAGGTACTACAGTCCTCAAAAAATTGATACAAATGTTTACAGGAAATAAAAAGGTTTGAGGCCTCTGAATAAATAAAACTTTATACTTTCCTATGATAGAGGACGTATACTCTACTCTACTCAAAATTCGATACTAAAATTTCACCAGAAATACACGTTTTGAGATTAATTGACTCCTTAATAAAATTTTAAAAAAAGGTTGGCGCGCGCCAGTGTTTGTTAACAGGATAACTAAGAACTAAAGTTCCGTTAAACATCAAACTTTATATTCAAGTTCAGCATCTTTCAATGCGTCACGAAAATTTTCTATGTACTCCCCTCCACCAAATACCCATTACATGGACAAATGTTCGAAAATTTTGATTTTCTCAAAAATGCTCTTACGATTTCGATTAAAATACCGTACTTAAAATATATTTACATGGCAAATAAAATGTATCTCTTAAATTTCTTGGGAATAGACTTTGACTTTCCTCGTCATTCTGAATTACTTTTGCATAATGGATAAACCACAAGAGTTAAACTATAGAATAAACATAGGTCTCGTTAAAACAACAATTTATCACATATATTTCTTTCGTAGAGTTGAACATTTCTGAGCTAATCCTTATTATTGATTTCAGTTTTAAAATACTTAATCATTATTCTTGCGGGAATTTCTAAACTCTTGGTCATGCAAAGAAATGGAATTCATCACATGGTATCCAGCTTTTAAAAGATTTGACTGTCGCTTTAGCCTAGTGTATCCCCTTATTTCCCTCCTACTTACAAGGAAGCAAGCAGTAAGACAATTTCTGCCAATGTTTATCTCAATTAGTGCGAAGTAGCTAGAAGAATAAGCTTATTAACAATAAATTGTTACAGAGATATAGAGAAAGTTATGTGAATGGAAGCACATCAGATTTTTTTTTTTTTTTTTAATTTTTGCTTTCTCTGCAAGCACTATGTACATTGTAGGTAGGGAGCTATTGTAATCTATTCAAAATTTCGACATCGATATTTCACCATAAACATAAGCCACCCCCAAAACGAAAAAATCTGATGTGTTCCATTCACATGACTTTCTCTACTTCTGTGTAAAACATTATTGTTAATAAGCTTATTCTTCTATTTACTTCATACTAATCGAGAAAAACTTAGCAGAAATAGTCTCATTACTTGCTTCCTGGTAAGTAGAAGCGAAATATGGGTGTATCATACATTTAAGTGAAGTCAATAGCTGGTTACTAGGTGACTGAAGTTCCTTTGTTTGTATGGACACGAGTTGACAAATTCCTGTATGAGAAAAGCACAAGTTTTTAAACCTGAAACCAAAAACAATGAATAACTCAAAACCGATCAACTCCTTGAAAAAATGTATATAACATAAATTGTATGCTTTAATGTGCTGTACATTTTTTGTGTGGTAAGTTTTTGTCTATTTCTTACGGTTTAGCAGTTATGCAAAATTTCGTAAAATTCATCCAGAATAAAGTAGTCTTCAGAGGCGATTCCCAGAAAATTCAAGATTTACATATTTTAATCAAAATCATTAGAGCCATTTTTGAGAAAATAAAAATTTTTGAAAAAAGTTCCATGTAAAGGGCAGTTGGGTGTGGGGGGATTTTCTTGAAAATCTTCGTGTCGCATCCTTTGAAGATACCAAACTTAAATACCAAGTTTGGTATTTAACGGTCTTTTCGTTTTTGAGCTATGCTGTCCACAGACACACGCACGCACACGGACCTTTTTCCAAAAATGATTTTTTTTTATTCAGGAGGACCCAAAACATGTATTTCCGGTGAAATCTCGGTATCGAATTTTTGGATGCATTACAATGCCTTCTCTATACACTATGAACATAGTACGTGTAGAGAAAGTAAAAACTCACATTTTTAGAAAAGGTCCGCGTGTGTAGAAGCGAAAAGTCGGTTTAATACAAAATTTCATATTTAAAATCAACATCTTCCAAGGATGCAACACGAATGTTTTGAAGAAAATCCTGAACATCAAACAACCCTTTACATGGGAAAATGTTGGTAAATTTTTATTTTTTTCAAAAATGACTAACGATTTTTATTGTGGTCCCTATATTACATACAATTGCATGACAAATAATCTTTAATTTTGTGGGGATAGCCTCTGAAGTCCCCTTTATTTCTAATGACTTTTGCATAACCGCTAAACTGTAAGAGATGGACAAAAAATTAGTGCACAAAAATATAGATCTTTTTAAACACACAAATTTTGTGATATACGTCTATACTAGAATTAACGATTTCCGAGATATTCCCTGTTATTGGTTTCAATTTTAAAATAGTGTTCTCATACAGGAATTCCTCATTTTTTTTATAACGCTTTGTTTTACACCAGACCATGTAAAGAAAACCGATTTCAATTTTAATCACATGGCGACAGCTTTTATAAGATTTGTCTGTCCCTTTAGCCTAGTGCATTCCCTTTATTTTCCTCCTACTTACAAGGAACTAAGACCAGTTCAGCTAAGGTTTACTTCAACTAGGATGATTAGATAATAGAATAATTACACTCTCTATACATACTATGTACATAGTCTATAGAGGAAGTATTGTATTCCACCCAAAAATTCGATATCGAGATTTCATCGGAAATACATGTTTTAGGACCCCCTGAATCCAAAAAAAGCATTTTCAGAAAAAGGTCCGTGTGTACCTATATGTGTGTCTGTGGACAGCATAGCCCCAAAACAAAAAGACCGTTAAATACCAAACTTCGTATTTAGGTTTAGTATCTTCCAAGGATGCGACACGAAGATTATCAAAAAAGTCCCCCCACCACAAACTACCCTTTTCATGGAAAACATTTCGAAAATTTTGATTTTCTTAAAACTGGCTCCAACGATTTTGATTAAAATCCCGTATATTAAAGCTATTTATGTCCGAAATAAAATGTATATCTCGAATTTTTTGGGAATATCTTCTGAAGACCTCTTTATTCTGGATGAATTTTGCTGAATTTTGCTTAACTGCTAAACAGTAGAAATGGAAAAAAACGCACTTCACAAAAAATGTACCTCATAACAAAACACACAATTTTTGTCCTTCACGTTTTTGTTGTGGAGGTAACCGTTTTCGAGATATTCCTTGTTATTGGTTTCAATTGTGAAGTACTTAAACTTTTCTCACACAGGAAGTGTCTGTTTTTCTTTTGTTCTACTCCTGGCCAAGCAAAGAAGTGATTTGCAATGACAATCGCATAACGATAGCTTTTAAAACATTTTACAATCACTTTACTATAGTGTATTCCCTTATTCCCTTCTACTTATAAGGAACTAAGTAATAACATTCTGCTAACATTTATCTTGATTAGCATTGTGTACAAAGAAGAATAATCTTTTGTAGGAGTTTTGTAGAGCAGCTAGAGAAAGTCATGTGAGTGTAACATATCAGATTTTTTATTTAGGTAGTCCCAAATCCTGTATTTCCAGTATATATTTTTATGTAAGTGCTAGAGGAAGCAATACATCATTGTGGGTAGAGAAAAGCATGTGAGTGAAATAATCAGAATTTGATATGGAATAGTATATCATATACCGGGTACATGTGCATTTGCAAGGGCAGGGAAAGTCGTGTGATTGTGCAACATCGGATTTTCTTTCTCTAGCACAAGCAACAAATTATACCTACTAAGGTTACAACAAAACTAGTAGATAAAGATAGAACGTTTTCGGAAGGGACCAATCCTAGTGAAGATATTGTAACTACGCGCCCGAAGATGTGCCCTCGGCAGAGAATGGTTGAGAGAAGACACCGGTCACCGGAACCAGGAGTGACGGCGCAAGAATGACAGGCTTCCTACAGTTTCCAGATTTAGATGCCCCGGCAGTCGCACAGAAAATTCGGGGATACTCGCCTCACCTAGAGAACGGTCGAAAGCCGGGAGGCGGTGAAGGTTCCATAAATAGCATCCTTTTTCTTGTCACGTTGTACCGAAACACCACCAAGGACAATTCCAAGACTGAGACAGACCAAACGGGGTGAGAGATAAATGAACTGATTAATGGAACGATATGCAGGGGCAGGACATTTGAAGAAACCATTTCTGCATCCATCTGATGACCCGTGAAAACCTCCCAAAGAATGGGGAGTCGCCAAGAATGGAAACCGGGACCTCCCGAATGCGATTCGCACACATTACAGCGGTGCAGCCTCGATCAAGAGTCAAGTTAATAGCAACATGAGTTTACAAAGAACACCTACATGTATTTAACAGCGTCTAGACAACGCAGATAGCCAATATGAGTAATTACAATGAAGGCACCAGAACCTCCTAATGATGTAATTACAAAGTTGTCACTGTGCATGATGATCTACTGAACTTCGTTACCGGTTTATTATCACCATTTAAGTTTCTTACTAAACTGATAACGCTTCTGGCTAGCATCAAAGGAGCTATGTTCTACTCCCGACTGGGTCATAAATTTTTCAGTGTTGGAAAAACTTCGTTTTCGCAAGAGGGCCGCGCCGTGGCCGAATGGTTAGACCACTCACCTCTCACTAAGGCGGCCTTGGTTGGATCCCAAACGACCGTAAGTGGGATTTGTGGCGATCCCAAGCGACTGCATGTGGGATTTGTAAAGGACAAAGCGTCGCAGGGACAGGTTTTCTCCGGATTTTCCGGTTTCCTCGGCCATCGGTGCTACATCTTAATGCCATCAGTGTCATCGCCTGAGGCGCCATAGTGATAAAAGCGGGCGTGAAACACTATCAAGAAAAATCTGATGTGGTCCATTCACATCACTTTCTCTACATCTCTGTAACAAATTATTGTTAAAAAGCTTGAGAAATAATTAGCAGAAATAGTCTTATTACTTACTTCCAAGTAAGTAGATTTTCTAAAAATGTTTTTTATTCAGGGGGCCTCAAAACATGTATTTACGGTGAAATCTCTGTATCCAACTTTTGGGTGGAATGCCATACCTTCTCTGTACACGATGTACATGGTATGTGAGGAGAAAGTAAAAATATAAAACTTGGGAAAGAAAACCACATACAGAAACCAAGCAGCAGTGACCTGACAACTCAGGTACTGACAGGCGGCCCAGGAGTTTTCGTGGGCATTTTCATTAGGTCGTAAGGTACGAGGGCTGTCCCAGAAGTACCCGACCTAACAAAGAAAGCACAAAAAATGTTAGGAAAAACATCTGTATTTCTCTACATAGTCTCCTTTTAGCTCGATACACTTTTCCCAGCAATGTTCAATAGCTTTGATACCCTGTTTATAGTGAGAACTATCGAGGTCTGCAAAATAGTCATCAACTGCATCATTGTTGGCAAATCTTCTACCACCAAGGCATTTCTTCAAGTTTGGAAACAGAAAATAATCAAGAGGAGGCTAAATCTCGCGAATAGAATGCACGAGGAAGCAATTCGAACTCATCGATTTTGGCCATGGCGATAATGGACGTGTGAACTCGTGCATTGTCTTGATGGAACAAAACTTTCTTTTTCGCTAAATGCGGCCGGTTTTGCTCGATCTCATCACTCAAACACTGTGAGAGAAGTTTAAGTATTTTGAATCTGAAACAATAACAAGGAATATCTTAGAAATGGTCTATTCCATGAAAAAAAAATCTGATGTTTACCATTCACATGACTTTCTCCATATCCCTGCAACAAATAATTCTTAAAAAGCTTATACTTCTATTTACTTTATGCTAATCAGAAAAAAATAGTAGAAATAGTCTAATTACTCGCTTCCTTGTAAGTAGAAGCGAAATAAGGGACAACCGTAGGTTAATGTCATAGTCAAAAGCTGGTTGCTATGTCAATGAAGTTCCTTTGTCTATATGGATAGGAGTTGACAAGTTCCTGTATGAGAAAAGTATACGTTTTTCATACGAACTCCACGAAAAAAATGTATATAACATAAATTGTGTGTTTTAAAGTGCTCTACATTTTTTGTGTAGTAAGTTTTTGTCCATCTCTTACGGTTTAGCAGTCATTCAAAATTTAGTAAAATTCATCCAGAATAAACTACTCTTCAGAGGCTATTCCCAGAAAATTCAAGACATACATTTCATTTGTCAGGTAAATATGTTTAATATCCGAAACTTTAATCAAAATCGTTAGAGCCATTTTTGAGAAAATCAAAATTTTCGAAAAAAGTTCCATGTAAAGGGTAGTTGGGGGTGGGGGTATTTTTCTCAAAATCTTCGTGTCGCATCCCTGGAAGATACTAAACTTAAATACCAAGTTTGGTATTTTACCAACTTTTCGTTTTTGAGTTATCGTGTTCACAGACACACGGACACTCACACACACACACACACACACACACACACGGATCTTTTTGTGAAAATGCTTTTTTACTTTCTCCATACGCACTATGTACATAGTGTATAGAGAAAGTATTGCACTCCACCAAAAATTCGATACCGAGATTTCACCGGAAATATATGTTTTAGGGTCCCCAATATCCAAAAAAAGCATTTTCACAAAAAGGTCCGTGTGTGTGTGTGTCCGTGTGTCCGCCATCGCATTCCACCGGTGTTCGATCTTCATTTCATGCACCACCAATGTAATCGCCTGCGATGCCATGGTAGTAAAAGCGGGCGTTAAACACTATCAGAAGAAAGAATTACATCAGCATGTAACGGGGCATGGTGGTATTTTGTCAATTAAAAAAAAAACAGCAGACATATATACAGGCAGACATCTATTTACCCGTGCGGCGCCATCTCTCATTACACTTACGAGGTTATGGCAGTCTCCTTGCGAATCTTTTTTTTTTTTTTTTTTTTTTTTATTTTATTTAATGGATGTACCCATCATAAGTCTAGATTTCTTGGCTCTCACAAATCATAAGGCGCAAAGAGATAATTCACAGTTCATTAAATGTACAGCTTTATCACAGTCTCCATGCTTGCATTGTTTTCAATTTTGGCCAAACAACCATTGTGATGTCAGTACCGCGAGCGTCAGTTGTGTGTATGTAATTTTTATAATTTTTTAACATTTATAAAAGTTTTTGGGAGTTTTATTATATGATACTAGTGGCTATGCTATTTAATTTGAAACTTGCGGAGCGCTTGGAAGATATCCGTGCTAGCTTCTTGCGTTACGCTTGATTGTAAATGGTCTTCCTTCGCGCTTGCGTTTATACTGCGTTACGCCTGCGCTTGCAGCTGATTGTGAGTGAACGAAACTGAACTACCGGTCAAGTTGATGATATCTGTGTGAGAAAGCCCTGTAAATCATAAAAATATCGTCGTAGTTAAACGCATTTAGTGTCCCAATTTACCCTACAGCTGTTCAAAATATTTTCCAGGAATAACGTTAATCTTAGATGATCTTTGTTTCTATAATTAAATGAAACACAGATGCTTAGCCTGTCATTGACCCACGCAATGTTGTCTTGAACTGTGACGTACAGCGACATGGGATTACATAATAGCTTAGCGAGAGAAACGATTCGCTCTGCTTTTTGGTTAACTGCGGTTATCTAATATTGGAATAATGGCGCTCCTAAAGCCGCAAACGTAAGGAAGGCGCCACAGGTGAAACTTAACTCTTGTGGTCTTCAGGGATTAGTCATTTCTGTCTGTTCCGTCTTATACCAATATTCTATATTTAAACCGTTCCTTAAAACGCCGTTACTTAATCCATATTAAAGCATAGGAATTAAGATAAACTGTTATAATTTTTACTTTCTCTAGACGTATGTACAATGTACATAGTAGGTAGAGAAGGTATTGTATTCCACCCAAAATTCTATACCGAAATACATGTTTTGAGCATCAAAATATTAAACAAAAAATCGTCATAGAAAAAAGTTAGTGTTGGTGTGTGTGTGTGTGTGTATGTGTGTTCGGTTTGGAGACAGCATAACTCAAAAAAGAAAAGTCTGTTAAGTACCAGACTTGGTATTTAAATTTTATATCTACCAAGGATGCGATACGAAGACTTTTAGAAAAATTCCCTACCTCAAACTACTCCTTACACGAAACTTTTTTCAAGATTCTTGATTTTCTATAAAAAAATGGCTTTAAGAATTGTGATTAAAATGTTATATATTAAAGATGTTTACATGGCAAATATATATCCTGAATTTCATGGTGATAGTCCTCTTCGTTCTGAATGAGTTTAGCAAAACTGGTTAACCGTAACCAATAGACAAAACCTTACTACACAAAAAAAATAAAACTTTGCTCAAACGGGAAGCCCTACTCCGTTGCATATATATTTTGTTTTACTTCTGACCACGGAAAGAGAATCGTATTTCAATGACAAGCGCATAGCGACAGCTTTTAAAGGATTTGACTGTCACTTTAGCCTAGTGTATTCCCTTATTTCCCTTCTGCTTACAAGAAAACAAGTAATAGCAGCATTTCTGCTAATATTTATCTTGTTTAGCATTATATAAGCAAAAGAATAATATTTTATAATAATAGTTTGTTTGCAGAACAGACAGATAAAGTCATATGAATGAAACAGATCAAATTTTATTAATGGGGTCATTCATTGGCAAAACAAAAAACAAAAATAATGCCCAGAAGATAGTAAATAAATAAGATGTGCGTACTCATTTGACTATGAAATCACACATAATCAAAGAGTAACCATAGTCATAGTGTGCCTCATATTTAAAAAGTGCTGAGTTCGAATCTCGGTTAGAGTGAATTACCCGGTTCAGCTTTTTCGGAATTTCCCTTATCCTGAGGCCCTGAGAAGACGAATGTGGAGTAACTTTAAGCTCTACGGACACCGACCTCATTTGGCATTATTTCACCTATTATATACATATTCAAATATAACGATAAATAACGTTAAAAAAAACAAGGAGTTTGATAAAATACATCAACAAATGGTTGAAATCAGTATGAAAATTAAAAGTCTTCTATAAATTTTCAAGTCTTAGGGGAACAGCTGCAGGTATAAAGTTAAAATGTTATACACCAGAATTTGAAACAGATTTTTCGATGCATTAAAGAAAGATTAACTTTATTCAAATAAATTTGATTTTGCAAATTGTTTAAATTGGGTGAGCTTCAGTAAAGACATTTGGTTGAAATCGGTACAAAATTAAGGTTGATTAAGATAAAATGCTTCAGAATCGAGATCGCAACTGGATCATTCCGAACCGAGAAAAAAGTTTAGAAAACGTTTCTACTTAAAAAATCGTATGTGTTACGCTCACACGACTTTCTCTAGCCATTTTACAAATAAACTTCTTAAAAACAGTAATTTTCTTTCTTCACCATACTAATCGAGATGACCATTAACAGAATGTTCTTATTACTTAGTTTCTTATATGTAGAAGGATCTAAAGGAATGCATCATGTAGTAATATATTTTAAAAGCTGTCGTTGAGCGATTGTCATTGAAATTGGCTTCTTTGCTTAGCCAGGAGTAAAACAAAAGAAACACGGGCGACTTCTTGTCTGATAACAGTGTAAGTAATTTAAAATTGGAACCAATGACAAGGAAACAGTTACCCTCGCAACAAAAATGTAAAAGACATAAATATTGTATTTTGACGAGATCTACATTTTTTGTGCATCTCTTACGGTTTACTAGTTATGCTAAAGTCATTCAGAATGAAGAGGATTTTAGAGATTATTCCCAGGAAATTTGAGATGTACATTTTATTTGTATGTAAATATCTTTACTAAACAGCATTTTAATCAAAATCGTTAACTTGGTAGGTCATATCGGACGATGAATGAAATAAATGACATGATGCTCAAAGGAAAACCACGGAAAGCCCTTGTCCGGTAACTCACCCTTACCGAGATTCGAACTCGGGACCTCTTGAAATGCTTTTTATTTGCTCGCGCAAAGATTTTTCTATTTTACATGACGGTACAAGCTATCAATTGTTTTATACAACAAACGTTGCTATGGCAGCCATATAAACAACTGAATAACTGGTTTATTGATTCAGTTTATTTGTAGAAATTAGTGTAAAATAACAATGTTTTCAAAAAAAATAGGAGAATTCATAAATAAAAGTACTCTTTTAACTATATTAATATTTTCTTAAAAAAAAAATAAAAAAAATGAAATCTCTTACAAGATTTGAACTATCGCGTAACACCTTCTGGATCCCCGTAGTGGTATTATCCCTACAAAAATTTAATAAATCAATTTTTACAAATGTAAAGCTTAATAGATACAAGAAAAAGTGTTTGTAATATTAGTTTGTTGAAGAATGAGTAAAGAAAGCTTATGAATGTAATAACACTTAGGATTTGTTCAATTAGATAATTGATTTTTTTTAATCACAGCGGTTTGTGAGTTATGTCATGTATGCAGACGAAAACCCATGTAAAAAGAAGCTAAGTAGAAAACACACCTACACAGGGCGTTTCCTGATAAAACTGTTTAATTTTGCCGGAAAATACAGTAAAAATGGTAATATAAGCAACGCAATAGGTACATGATATTCGTAAATCTATATCGCCAAAATAAATATTACATGCATTTTGTTATAAGTAACTGGCAAAAAATGTGGAACGCTTCACGATTTTGCGTGTCATCCTTGCGCAGGGGCCATGCTAATCTTCCAGGAGCCAGGAGCAGGAACTAGTCGCCCGAGTGTACTCGGGCGGGGGCAAATCACCACGGTACCTATCCGCTTTTCTTGCGGATTTACCCGTGTGCCATGCTAATCTTCTCTGTATCGTTCCAATTTTAGTATATGTACCGCCGAAGCGAGTACGACTATCGACCGCGCCGAGCTTGTATATATACAACTTGAACTTCGTTAAAGGATCCGGTATTTTACCCAACATTAATTGTGAAATTTCTCCTAATTCATACAGGGAACACCGAATATAGCTATATCACCTTGAATGTCAAGAATGCCTCTTATGTTTATGCAAATTGCAGGAAAATGTATTACCACTGAAATTCTTGTGCACGTGAACAAAGTACAATAACTCTCGACCTTATGCACAAGCTCTTAATTGCATTTTCGAAATTCGGTGCAAGCGATGTTCAAAATAATTAAATTATTGTAGTTTATGTACAACAAGGTTTTAATAAACCGTATATATAATATACTATATACTAATAAAACTGAATTTTTTGTAGCATCTTTCTATTTTAATTGAATAGAATAAAGATTTAAAGGAGCCAAATTCAACTTGCTTAGAAGCTTAAAGAGGTTCATTAGACTCTTATCACTATACTTAACAACAACAGAATGTATGTTTTTTTATCTACTTCATGTGTTGGAATAAACTTTTATGGAAATGATTTCTTCCCACGTTACTTTTAGGTACAAAGGCCTGAATGCATTAAGAGAAAGGGAAATAAATAAATAAATAAATAAATAAAAATTTGATCATATGTAACTTAACATTGTGACTAATAGGTGTTCTATAAAGATCTTTAATAGTTGTTTTTATAGGAGTAGCAATTTCGTAAACAAACAGCTCTAACTTAGAAGAAGATTCATTCACTTGCAAAATATATTCAATAGAACATGGCGTAGAATGATTACGTTCTCTTAAAGTGTGTGAATTTAAAAGAAAGAGATATGTCCTTGTCTAGCTCCATTAAGGCAGATAATTCATCAGAAGCATTTCTTGATTTAAATTGTCGGAAATAAATAACCAAATGAATTCGTAAAAAAAAACTAATGCGTTAATGAGGAAATTCAATAAGCATGCTCTTATTACTTCATCTACACGTAAGTACATAGTGTACAGAAAAATTATTGTATTCCACCCAAAAATTCAATATCGATATTTCACAGCAATAATTTTTGAGGACCCCTGAATTTAAAAAAGCAGTTTTAGAAACAGTGTGTTAGTGTATGTCTAGACAGCGTAACTCAAAAACGAAAAGACCGTTAAATACCAAATTACCTAAGTTTAGTATCCTCCAAAGATGCGACAGGATGATTTTCAAGGAAATCCCCCACCCCAAGCTACCCTTTACATGGACTTATTTTTGTTGAAATTTTTGTGGTTTTTTTTCAAAAATGGCGTTAACGATATTTGTTAAAATGCCGTACATTAAAGATATTTATATGACAAATAAAATGTACGTCTTAAATTTCTGGAAAAGACCTCTTAAGACCTCTTCATTCTGGATGAATTTTGCATAACTGGTAAACCGTGAGAGACAAAACTTACTACACAAAAACGTAAATCTCGTTAAAACACACAAGCTGGCTTCTTCTTATTCTTTTTTTTTTTTTTTTAAATTAACGGTTTATTCCCTGTTATTGGTTTTGATTTTAAGCTGCTTAAACTTTTCTCAGTTGGGAGATCATATTTCGTTTAATCTCTCTGTTGTTTTGCTCCTGGTCATACAAATCGAAAACCCAATTTCTAGTGTTTCAAATAGCGACCGGCTTTTTTTTAAAAAATTAATTTATTTCCCTTCTGTCTAACAGGAACTAATAAACTAATTCTGCTAATGTTTAACTCGATTACCACGACGTAGATAAAGGATTAATCTTTTGTAACAATAGTTTGAATGGAACACATCAGAATTTTTATAATGTTTTTCCTACAGGAGATACATTTTTTACAGAAATTAAAGCATAAAACCAAAAGGTGTATACTACTAAATTACTATGAGGTAATTTTGCAAACACCACAAACGATAAAACGCGAAAAATCGGTACATTTTATGTCATAAAACAGTTTTAATTATAACAAAAAGCTTTAATTATGGCACGAACTAATGAATTAAATACCGTGTTTTTATACAGATTAAAAATTAGAATTTCTAATTTGGCAGTATATTTTACTTTCTCTAGCGCGTATGTGCAATGTACATAGTGGAGAAGATATTATATTCCACCCAAAAATTCGATAAGGATATTTCGCCGGAAATTCATGTTTTAGGGTCCTCTGAATTAAAAAAAATTAGAAAAAGGTCCGTGTGTGTAAGTATGTGTGTGTTTGTCTGTGAAAGGCTTAACTCAAAAAATACTAAATTGGTATATAAGTTCAGTATCTTTCTAGGTCGCGACACGAAGATTTTCAGGAAAATCCCCCCAACCCCAACTACATTTACATGGATCATTTTTCGAAAATGTTGATTTTCTCAAAAGAAGCCTTAACATTTGGGATTTAAATACCATATGCTTAATATATTTTTATGACAAACAAAAAATATATCTTAAAATTTCTAGGAATAGCCTCTGGTGAACTCTTTATTCTGGATGAATTTTGTATAACTGGTAAATTATCAATAATATTAAACTGATTATTGAAACTGAAAGAAATCACATTTCTACGAGATTAACTCACGTGCATAGCGAGATTCTTGAAACAAGAGAAAATTAACATTCTTTCGTGTGCAGAGAGATTTAAGATGTTTTCAATTAAAAAACTGAAGTTTTCTCTATGTTGGTTATTAACGATGACCTCACGTATTAAACTGGAGTCGTAAATATCCAAGCTTTTGCTCATCTTAACTTGTCCGCTACGATTCTGAAGGAGTAGACCTTTTTGATTGACAGGTTTCTATTGTTCCTTTTAATGTCCAATAGTTCTATTAATAATAACAATAATTCCTTTTAGCTGTTCAACACACTGAACTTTGTTAGAGTGTTTTTGAAATGCTGCACCATTTTAGTATTTTTCTCTTCCAAATTTCGCTTGGTTGTGTTTTTGTTGAAGTCATATAATTACTACTTCTTGTTTAATGTCCTTTGGAAGTTCTTCTATAATTAAATTATTTTCATTATCTTTCTTATGTATCATTGGGTTCTGGAGGAATCGTGTTTACTTTTGCCTGACAGCATGCACATATGTGTTTACTAGTATTACATTTTATGGCAGAATCGGGGCAAGCACATATTTTACATTCAGTACACGATAACACATTACAACCACCTGTCTACCTTAATTCATAGATTTCGCTGCTATTGTTGATTACTTTCCAAATATGATGCGAAGACACACTTTCCTGGCTGACTTTCATTGTTGTCGATCGAAAATGCTCTATTACATAAAATTAGAGGCCAAAGGCATTTTTTATGAGTATATTACAGAAAAAATTTCCAGAAAGAGAGAGAGGAGGACTCCATTGATGATGAAGGTAATTTTTGCATTGAATGTCATTAAAAGAACCCTGAAATAACTGTTCCAGCTTTCAAAAGACCCTCAAAATGTCACGTAATGGCTCTTAAATCGCTAAAACACAAAATAAGATGGAAAAGTGCAAAAAAACGCTAAAACAAGATAAAAAATTGTTTTTAAGTACGCACCATTTCGTAAATCATGAATTTAAATTAATAACCTATCTGTACAACTTAATTTATTATTATGATGCTGTATGTTCTTATGTTGTATGCATTTGTCATTATTTTTAATAACTAATTTCTATTACTATTCATTTCAACGCAATTTACTTCAACTTTTGAATCATTCACACAACAACTTTACATTAATTACATATACATCATCACTGTTATATTTTTAATGCTCTTATTTATTAGATGTTTCTATAATTGCTCTTTTTACTCTCTTAACATACTTAATCAATTATGTACTTTTATCACATAATTTAAATTTCTATATTTGTTTTGTTTGATTTTTATGTTATACAAAAAATGTATATTATTTGTAATACATTGTATACGCCACCATAATTGGAGCAATGTTCTGTAGCAGCACATTGAAATAAATAATTAAATACATAAACTATTGAAGAAAGCCCTCAAGAGTATCCACAGAAAGTGTTTAAAATCACTAAAAACATATATTGCTGGTTACATCACTAAAAACATGTCAAATACTGAAAAAAAAATCTTCAAAAATTCGGAAATTTCTGCAAAACGTGATAAAATCCTTTAAATATGTCTAAACATGAAAAACAATTAAATAAAATATCGTAAAATGCATGGGGAAGTGCTAAACATCCTCAAACATAAACAAATATTTTTAAAAAGTCCCAAAATGTCCAAAATTTCTGCAAAACTGCTAAAAATCACTAAAAAGATACATCAAGATAGCGAAAGACTCCTCAAAATCCCTAAAATGCACGGAATAGGTGCTAAAAATAAACTGAAGCATGTCAAAATACTGAAAAAAATAGCCTCAAAATGCAGAAATGCTTATCCCTTTCAAACCTACTACAGGATCTTAAAAGCGCATCAAACACCATTAAAGTGCCTTTCATATCTTCACCAGCACACCTTAAAAAGTTTGTAAATGTATTCTCGAAATGACTATAAAATTTAAATTAAAACCGTAAAAATCCGTGAAATCCTGGTGAAAAAATCAGTTTAAAGTGCCCATTTAGCGTAGCGCCGAGTCATTCTCTTCTTACCTACTAAAATATTTAAATTTAAGATACGTTAATCACACCGAGCTGTGTGGTGCATGTGACTCGCATTCAGGAGGTCGTGGGTTCGATTCCCACGGTCGACCTTCCTGACCCATGGGGTTTCTCCGAAGGTTTCCGGGTCGCCAGGAGAATGCTGGGAAGGTTCATTATATTCCCCGAATTTCTTATCCCTCTATTGCACCTTCTTCTCATTTTATTTTACCAGTCTATTTAATTGGTGTTGCCGGGGGTCTCGGAGTTGCATGGTAGGGAAAAAGGATGGTCTCTGGTCCCTTCGTCCTGCGGCGTGGTGGTCTCCCGGCTCCCAGCCATCAGAGGGAAGGCTTGCCGGAGGTACTACCGCTACCGGAAAGTTACAATCTGAAATTGGTACGGACCCTGCCCTCTGCTCTGTCGTCCTTGGTTCGGCCACCCTCCTCTCCTCTTCCCTCATCCTCCTTCCTCCCGAAAGTTACCGCGGTAGAGGCATAGTTACAAAAATCATCTAGGTCGGCGTGCTGAAACCCCGCCGCGACCCTATATTAATAACTCCCAGTTAATTATATTACGAATCTTTCTATTCTTGTATTTATTTTCTCTATCTGTAATTAACATTTATTATACACCTCTTTAAATTCACTATATTATTATATATTTTTTCAGTATATCTTATTTCCCAACCCGTGGGCGTAATGGTAGTACACCTGCCTCTGAAGCGACAGACTGGGTTCGATTCCCGACACCAGCGTGGATTTTCCCCCACTGGAAGAATTTTCTCTCTCTCTCTCTCTCTCTCTCTCTCACTCTCTCTCTCTCTCTCTCTCTCTCCTTTCACTTTAACTAACCCGCGGAAGGGAAATTGCAGGATCTTCCTTGTCTGAACGTTGAGGTCGGCTTATGGCGTCTTCCACAATTCCGTCATGGCTATTGACCGACATGGGTTAAAAGTCCGCACCTTATTTTCTTGTCGTCTGTTCAATTGTCTTATAGCGTTTTGATACGTCTTCGCGTGCGAATTTTGCTAACTCCAAAATCACACAGTTTAAACATATGCCCTGTGCATAATAGTTGGAAGTAAATTTAACACTACAATTTGGTTGAAAACGGTACAGAAATGAATAAGAAATTAGATGGATATTCTTCCATAAATGTTCGATCCTTACTTCTCGTGTGAAGTTAAAAGTTCTACGTAGTTCAAGTGACAAATTTAATCACCCATATCAAATTTGGCTAAAATATGTTTAAAATTAAGGTGTTAAGATACTTAAGAGGCTACTAATCAAGTAACCTGAATATCTTCCAGCAGACGTAAAAGTCCTGAAAACTCCGTTATCTAAAAAAATACTACAAAGATATACGCCGATAAGTGATAAGTTTAAAACTTTTTCTATGCAAACATTTTTTTTTTTTTTTGTATTTTCTTATATGATATCTGACTTTGTTTTCAACAAATTATTTGAATTGACAGACACAAGTCGTAGAATTGAGCCGTCATTGAAGAAATTTCAGTAAAAACGCACCTGATGGCTTAGATATTATTTACTGTCAGATCGTGCCTTTCACATTAATTTCAATTAAAATAACAAAAAATGTACAATATTACAGGCATATAACAATGGGTAGAAAGAAAGCCTTCGCTAAAACATAATATTGTGTGTATTTTTCTATGGATCAAAATTACAATTTCTTTTTAACTAATTTGGCAGCCAAATTGTTTTTAAATTGGAGACGAATGCTTTTTGAAGTCATATTGCACAAAACACAGGTCAGCGGTTTGTGGGTTATACCATGCGTTCAGACTATGACAAAAACTACATAGGAATAAGCATCGCAACACACCAATAAATGGCGTTTGCCGACACATGGATATATTTTAGCAGCAAATAAAGCAAATATGGCGATCTCAAAAATACCCCTAATTCCTGCATGAAGTGGCCTTGAAATTACAAATAAATAAAAACCGAAATTTGATAAAGTAATATTGTTAAAAAATGTGGAACGCTTCACGATTTTGCGTGTCATCCTTGCGCAGGGGCCATGCTAATCTTCTCTGTATCGTTCCAATTTTAGTATATGTACCGCCGAAGCGAGTACGGAGAAAGGGTGCACTTTGCCGGTATATATATATATATATATATATATTTTTTTTTTTTTTTTTTTTATAATGGTGTGGCCCCGCCTCCGCCACACCTGGTGACGATCATCCGAAGGGGATCTACATCGTCTCCCCTACCATGCACTAGCTACACTACAGTGATGGGTGGGAAGATTGGGTGAAGGTGGTGTCTGGTACCGCCGAAGCAAACCGAATATTAGTGGGTGTTTACTAAAAAGACGCCTACATACAAGGGAGTATGCAGACAGAGTGGGGAGTAGGTGCTGGCCTTTGCTGATGCCCAGACCAGGACCTATTGTTAATGGTGGTATTTCATGCTCATGCTAAAGGAGATAGGTTAGGTATATATACAACAGTAAGGTAGTTAAAGTATCCAGTATTACGGCTAACATTAATTATTTAATTTCTCGAATCACGTTTAGAAAGAACCAATGACGCTTATATGAACAGAAACTCCACAACATCATTATCATATTTATGCACACTAAAACAATTTTGTTTCTATTCAAAATCCACTGTTTGTGAACCAAATAAAAAGGTTCTCGCATGTATGCATTGCTTATAGTTGTCATTTCTAAGGCATAGTATTTATGTTGGGCAACACAATTATATTTATGATCATCTGCGGCAAAAGAAAGTTTTGGTAAACTATTCAGTAATAAAACCGACCGAAATTGTATTTTTCTACTTTAGTTGGAGTGTACAGTCGCTAACTTGGAAAAACAACACATTTCTATATTAATGTTTTCATATATGCAAACATGGTAGTTAGCTTTACAAGAATGACTCCGTAACATAGGCCGTACGAATGGTTCTCAAACAAGGGTTAGAACATTCCTGTAATACAGGAGAGATAAAGAGGAAGTTAAGTTCTACCTCCTTAACAGAAAAACTAAAAGTGTTATATTACCACTATTACTGCTATCCCTTATTTTTATATCCCTCCCACAAAATATGAGAGCTTATTGTTATTTTTGTTTTCGTTTTGTTTCGTAATCGGCTTACCTTCCCCGTATTTGTAGGACTGACACCCCTCTAAGACTTACAAGCCAATGCCTAGCGGTCAGAAGCCTATAGGGGAGCTCGAAACCACATATTGGAGAACCTGTTACGAGGAGTCGTCCCTAGCCAGGCATGAGCATGAGGAAGTGGATGATATGAAATATAAGCGAAGTTGATGATAGGAAAGGTGATGCTGGAGCAATTGGTGGAATGAGTGGCGGGGAAACCGGAGGACCCGGAGAAAACCCGCACAGACGCCGCTTCATCCACAAATCACACATGCAGGTGCTTGGGAGCGAACCCAGGCCGCCTGGTAATGTATAATGTGTAGAAAATTGAAACAATTTACATTTTAGCGTATAACAAGTTTTTGTATTCATTTATTTATGTTTTGTTTTCCTGTATAAAAAGGGCACTATTTTTCAACTTTTGTACATATGTTTGTGTGTATGTTGCAAATGCAATAAATATGGTGATCTGAAAAACGTAATGGCGAAGCCCTGAATTTTCATCGTATGAAATACTGTATAAATTAATATGGACAAATAAGGATTAGATAAATTTTGCTAAAAGCAACTTTGTCAAAAAATGGGGAACGCTTCACGATCACTTTAGCCTATGGTACTCCCTTATTTCCCTTCTACATACAAGGAAGCAAGTAAGACTATTTCTGCTAATTTTTTCTCGATTAGCATGAAGTAAATAGAAGCATAAGCTTTTTAACAATAATTTGTTACAGAGATGTAGAAAGTCATGTGAATGGAACACTTCAGTTTTATGTATTTATATATATATATATATATTTTTTTTTTTTTTTTTTTCTTATCGGTCATGTTAAATGGGATAGACGTTTACTTATTTCGTTGTGTTGTTCATTTGTTTTGCTGTTTGTATCTGCAAATCCTACCACACTTCGGAGTATTATTCCTCTTGCTAATACGTTTGCTTAGACTTCTATCTTTCTTTCATTCCTTTCTTCTTCCCTACCATCCTTCGTTTCTAGCTCCCATCCCTCCTTCCTCCCTTCTTTCTTCTTTCTTTGCTTATTATTTACGATCCTGAAAGCCAGATGCTCTCATTAAAGGCAGTACATTAATATAGGGCGCATGTGGGATTTGTGGTGGACGAAGGGGTGTCTGGGGGTCTTCGGGCACTCATTCCACCAATTGCCCCATCATCACCTTTCCTATCATCCACTTCGTCATGTTCATACCTGGCTACGGACCGACCCCTTGTAACAGGTTCTCATTCTGTGGTTTCGTGCCGTTGGCTCCCCGACAGTTCTGACCCCTAGTCATTGGCTTGTAAGTCCTAGTGGGATGTCAGTCCTATGAATAAGGGGAGGGTGAACCGGTTACGAAACGAAACATTAACGTAGAGTCCTCAGATTTATTCGGCCAGTCGTCCACGCATGGCACAAATACTAGGTAGCGAGTTTATCACACATTGCCTCCATCAAAGGATTAGCGAACAATGAGCAAAAAGGGGGACTGGGTGTCAACAGTTTCGAAGTCACCTTAGTGAAATGGGATGTGTAGCATACCTTTCCAATACTTACATTTGAACATTCGCTTGCCTCTCGTAAACTGCAATCGCAGCATTTATACTGATAAGTAACGTATTCTTCCACTTCGGAAGTAGAACTCAACCATGCAAATTTTGTGATCGGTGATCGCTTCCATCTGCGTGAAAAGAGCACACAAAATGTCCTGCTGAAAAACAGTTCTGCCCCGGCCAGTATATCGACCTATTCATGAACTCGGCAACGCATGCAAACCAAGGTTCAATACCGCACCCCCTTTGAGGCAAGGTGCTCGTTCAACTAATAATACGTCATGCATTTAAACCCGCTATGCTAAAGGTCGGACAAATCTGAAGCCCAGTATAAAGATGGCTGCAGTAGCATACATATTTTTCTTTCTTTTTAAATAAAACTCCTTTCATTATACTGCGTTTCTTTCAGGTCCTTGTTTTTTATCTCCTTCTTTACTTAACAGTTACGCGCATTATGCTAATAAATATTTCAGTTAATTTTACATCCTTTTCTGGTGATTTATTGTTTTGTATTTCTTTATATCTCATCGTTGGCTTATATATCTTACTAAAATAACACACATTTAAACATATATCATAATAAAATCTGAAGAAAAGTTGCAAAAAAAATGATTGAATTAAGTACAATAGAGTATAATATACGTAGATATCCTTTCACAAATTTTTTATCCTAAACTTCTCGTGTGAAAACATTTACGCACCTGAGTCAGAACCACATTTGTGGATGCAATCGAAAATTCTGTAAAACCGGTTTAAAATAGGTTTAGTTAAGATAAAGGACCTTCGAATCGAGAGGCCTGAATATTTCCCAGCTGCGGCAAAGGTCCTGGAGACTCTGCTAGCCAAAGGTCATACTACAAAAGAGGGCAGTAAACAGTGAAAATAGGTCCAATGTTTTTTTGTTATTTCTCTCCTTGGTTTACTTTTGTGGTGTTTTGTAATATTCTATTTGCTCCTGAAGATAATTAACAAATTATACTATGATGTAAATTGTTTGTATAAAAACACATTTATAGGAATGAATCTACATCTACATTATGCACTCTGTGTTGCGCACTGATTTTGAAAACATTCGGAACTCTCTGCAGTAAAGAGAGGAAATTAGCTCATCTTTTACTGGAACACATATGAATATAGAAACACTCACATTTAAAAACCATTTGGCTTCATTGATTCTAAATGCAGACGAATGTGTTTCAACATTCTATTTTAAACAGAGGTTTCTCAAATTTAGCATTTTCTAATATAAATTACCTGATTTTTCAAAATCTGTTGAGGATAGCACAATGAAATTTTAGGATAATAAAAAACAGCAGCTTCATGTCTTATATAACTATATTAGTAATAATAAGATGGTTAGTTAATTTTTTAAAAAAATACATACCTGTGGATAACATTCCAGATAAAGTTCATCATTAGCAAAGTAATTTTAAATTTCCTTATTAAAACATTACAGCCTAATTCTAGTTCATTAAAATGTTGAGGTTTTAATCCATATTACATAAAAAATCCACTCGTAGCTCTTAAACGGTAAAATATACGTTGATAATTAACATGACGACAGTTTCCATCCTTTAATGCAATTTATATGCATTTTACACTATGTACATAAGATACATAAAATCAATATATTAAGTAGCAAATAATATGTGGTTCTAAAAATAAAGCCGTTAACATTTTAGTAAAAACGTTTTTGACTTTGACATTATATGTTACAGGTCGCGCGCCAGTTCTTGACGTACATTTTTAAATGAGAGGTTAGATGCGAGTCACGTACTCACCTTTACTGCAGTATTGATACACAGAAGCAGGAACGGCAATCAGATCTTGTGTACGTTATTCTCATGCAATGGTGCAGTCATTACAAAGCAAATATCACACTTCCAGTGATTTTCTCTCAATCTTGGTTGCTGCTTACACTGCACTTTGCAACTAATTTTCCCGAATTTCTTCTATTCCGACATTTCTCCCTCGTCTTCTTAATTGCTGTCATTTTCATTAATAACTAAGCATCTCTCGTTAAAAAAATGGCAATGGCAGTAACCCGTAACGCTTACACTTTGCACTCAACTGTACGCTGTGTATTCTCGAAACGTAATCATGAGGAAGCAGAGCTGCTTGTTATCGTATCATAAACTATTTGTTGACCTGTTTATCAAGGGTTGGCTAGCTCATTGTACCTTCGCTAAAGGTCATTCGTCTAGTTGGAACGAGCAGTGTACACCAGATCACGCCTTACACAGCAATTTCTGTTACAACTAAAAAAATAACATTAAAAATTAGACAGTGCCTACATTCACATAAAAGTATTATTTTCTAAAATATTGCCCAAAAATTGAGAATTAGTGGAATTTTCATTCAGTAAACAACAAAAGCAACAAAAAAAGTCTTATACGCCAAATCATGCAAACATAATCATGTTTCAGTTTTCAGCAATTACAAAAACGTTATAAATTGTTCTGTATTAATTTTGGCAGCTGTAATGTTTTAAACTGGAGTAGAATGCCTTTTACAGTGATATTGTACAGAATTAAAAGATATACATTCAGTGGGTTGAGAGTTATATCTTGTGTATTCACGGAAGTAAATTTACGTCAGAATAAATTCCGCAGTAGGGAACATATTTATAAATGACGTTTACGGATTAAACTCGTTGATAATTTTTACCAGCGAATGCAATAGACATTGTGACCTCAAAAACGCAAAGGCGAAATCATGAATTGTCATTGAAATATTATCGGCAAATAAGGATTAGATAAAAGTTGTTAAAAGCAACTTGGACAAAAAAATGTGGAACGCTTCACGATTTTGCGTGTCATCCTTGCGCAGGGGCCATGCTAATCTTCTCTGTATCGTTCCAATTTTGGTATATGTACCGCCGAAGCGAGTACAAACGTTACTGTCCACCTCGCAGGTATATATACAACTCAAACGTTGTTAAAGTTTCCGGTATTTCCGCTAACATTAATTATTTAGTTTCTCAAATCTCATTTAGAGAGACTCAATTGCGTTTACATAAACATAAACAAAACAACATCGTTATTATATCTATATAAACTATAACCATGTTTATTCTACTACAAATTTTATGCTTTTGAATGAAATAAAGTATCACTCGCATTTATGCATATTCTTTAATTACCATTCCTCAATATTAGTATTTACGTTTGTCGACACAATTATTTTTATGATAATCTGCCGCAAAAGAAAGTTTAGTAAACTATACAGTAATAAAACTAACCGAAATACTGTGGTATTTTTCTATTTTAGTTGGAGTGTACAGTCGGCTAACTTGACAAAACAACATATCTATGTTAATGTTTTAATATATGCTCGCATGATGGCTTTTCGTGCAGGGCTCCGTAACATAGGCCGTACCTGTAATTCTCAAACAAGGGTTCGAACATTCTGGTAGTAAACGAGAGATATGAGGAAGTTAAGTTCTACTTCTTTAGAAGAAAAACTAAGCGTTTTATATATCTACTATTACCACTATCCCTTATTTTTATATCCCTTCTACAAAATAAGAGAGCTTATTGTTATAACTATGTCATGATTATTCAGTTAGACGTTCATTTATTTCGTTGTAACTTTCATTCGTTCTGATTTATTTTGTTTTGCCGCTTGTACTTGTCCATATTGCGCCTCCTTATAACACGTTAGATCTCTTTACATTTTTATTTTATGTATTTATTTACCGTCCTAAATAGCCAGAGACTCGCTTTAGTACAGTACATTTTATCTCGATTAGTCTCCATTTATTATACTGCGATTCTACCGTATCCTTAGTTTTCACATCTCTTCCTTTACTTAACATTATGATCATGCTGTTATTAAATAATTCAGTTATTATATTTTATTTTCTATGCTTATTTGTTTTCTGTGTTTTGTTATCACGTCGTGGGCTTTTATTTTTAAATAAAATAACATAGTTAAAAGTATATGTTGGGCATAAAAGTTTGAAGTATATTAATTTATCTGAACTATATACAAAAACTTTGATAAAATAGATGGATATCCTTCCACAAATGTTCGATTCTTAACTGCTCATATGGACATTTTTACGAACTAGAGTTGAAACAATTCGTGGATACAATTCAAATTTCTGATAAATTCGTTTATTTAGATAAAGTACCTAGCTTAAATTTTGAACACATTCAAGTCGTGTCAAAAGTTCTGGAAACTTTGCTAGCTAAACCAAATACTTCCAAATAAGAATACAATCACTACCGCTTAATTTTCCTCAGGCTTGAGGTTCTTTTACTTGCCGTAAATCTATGACATGGGACCAACGTCTTTACTTCCCTTCCACAGCCATGCTAAAGATTTTTACGCCCGAAAAAAATCCATCGTCCTCCGCCGGATTTGACCCCGCGATCTTGGGGATATGAAGTTACCATGGTAACCATTACACCACGGAGGGTGACTATGTTGTAGTGTATGTATATGCATTCAGTAGAACTATTGAAATTAACGGAGGCACATAATATGTGAAGATTAAAAAATTAAGCCGGCATTGAAAAAAATTAGTTAGAACATACTTGAGTGTGGATTTATTTGCCCAACCAGTACATGTAATTTAAATTATAACTCAGAAATATATACTACAAAATTTATTATCTAAACTTCGCCCGAGAACACTGAAAAATAGGGTATCTTCATACATTAAAAACAAAAAGAGCTTGCAAACTGTATTTATGTTTCAGTTTTCTGCACTTTAAACGTCACAATTTCTTCTCTGCATTAAATTGACAGCTATAATATTTTTAAGAGTCGAGTGCATTTTGCAATGATATTGTACAGCATTTAAGCAAACATATGCAGCGGTTTGTGAGTTATCATGTGTACACACTTAGAAGAAAATCTATTTCAGAATAAACCTTGCAGCAGATACACTTTGATACACTTAGCAGCAAAGGCCGCAAAAAACGCAAAGGCGAAGCACTAAAAATTAATTTCGACTTTTAAAGATTAGATAAAACTCTGTAAAGTCAACTTTGGCAAAAAATGTGGAACGCTTCACGATTTTGCGTGTCATCCTTGCGCAGGGGCCATGCTAATCTTCTCTGTATCGTTCCAATTTTGGTATATGTACCGCCGAAGCGAGTACAAAGGTTAATACCCATCTGGCCAGTATATATACATCTCAAATACAGTTAAACTCTCCAGTATTGCACCTAACATTAATTATTTCATTTCTTAAATATCATTTAGAGACAGTCAATTACGCTTAAATGAACATATACAACACAACATCGTTATTATATTTATATAGACTATAACCATATTTATTCTACAATAAATTTTATATTTGTGAACGAGATAAAGGATATCTCGCATTTATGCGTAGCCTATAATTGTCATTTCTTAATATTTGTATTTACGTTGGTCAACTCAATTATACTTATGATAATCTGCAACAAAAGAAAGTTTTAGTAAACTATACAGTAATAAAACTAACCGACTTTATTGTTAAGTTTTACGTTCATTTACTTCACATTACTGTACTGTTATTTTTGTGTCCGTCTGACAAAATAGAAGACTTTATCGGGTTATCTACATCATATTAATTGGGATAGTTTTAGTTTATTTTGTTTTATCTTTCATTCGTTCTGACTTGTTTTGTTTTGCTGCCTGTATTGCCCCATACAACACGGTTGATCTCCATACATTATTATTTTATGTGTTTATATATAATTATTTACGGTCCTAAATAGATACTGATTTTAAGGAGAGCACATTCTATTTCCATCAGTCTCCATTTATTATACTGCTATTCTATCTAATTCTTATATTTCATATCTCTTCCTTTCCTTAACATTTATGATCATTTTGACCTTAAATAAGTCAGTTTATTATATTTCCTTTTCTATACTTATTGGTTTTGATATCTCGTCGTTTGATATCTCGTCGTTTGATATCTCGGGTTTTTATTTCTCAATAAAACAATACAGATTTAAATAAATATGTTTGGCATAATTTTGAAGTATATTCACCAACAATTTTATCTGAAATATATACAAATATTATAGTAATACAGATGGATATCCTTCCACAAATGTGCGATCCTTAACTACTCGTTTGGAAGGTTTTTACGCACCAGAGTTGAAACCAAATTCGTGGATACAATTCAAATTTGTCTAAAATTCGTTTAAATAGGTTTGTTTAGTTAAAGAAACTTGACCAAAATATTGAATACTTCAAAGTCGTTAGAGCCATTTTTGAGAAAATAAAATTTTCGAAAAACGTTCCATGTAAAGGGTAGTATGGGGTAGGGGAATTCTTCTCAAAATCTTTGTGTCGTATCCCTGGAAGATTCTAAACTTAAATACCAAGTTTCTTATTTTAACGACTTTTCGTTTTTGAGTTATCGTGTTCACAGGCACACACACACACACACACACACACACACACACACACACACACACACACATCTCGGTGAAATCTCGGTATCGAATTTTTTGTTGAAGTGCAATACCTTCTCAATACACTATGTACATACATAGTACGCGTAGAGAAACTAAACATATGTTGAGATCAAACTTTTTATAAGGAAGCACAATATGGCTATGTACAAGAGGCAAAACAAAACAAATCGAATAAATGAACGTTACAACGAAATAAACAAACGTCTATCCCAATAATCGTGACGTAGATATAACAGTTAGCTATGCTATTTTGTGGGAGGATATAAACATAAGGGACAGTGGTAATACAAAACATTTAGTTTTTCTTCTAAGGAAGTAGAACTTAACTTTCTCTTATTCTCTCCTGTATTACAGAAGGTTCGAATCCTTGTTTGAAACTATTGGTACGGCCTATATTACGGAGTCATACTTGAAAAGCTACCTACCATGCTTGCATATAAGAAAACATTAATATAGAAATGTGCTGCTTTTCCAAGTTAGCGACTGTACACTCCAACTAAAGTAGAAAAATCTGATGTGTACCATTCACATGACTTTCTCCATATCCCTGCAACAAATAATTCTTAGAAAGCTTATACTTCGATTTACTTTATGCTAATGAGAAAAAATTAGCAGCAATAGTCTAATTACTCGCTTCCTTGTACGTAGAAGCGAAATAAGGGACAGCCGTAGATTAAAGTGATAGTCAAAAGCTGGTTGCTATGTCAATGAAGTTCCTTTGTTTATATGGATAAGAGTTGACAAGTTCCTGTATGAGAAAAGTATACGTTTTTCATAGCAGAAACCAAAAATAAGGAATGTCACAAAAACGACGAACTCCACGAAAAAAATGCATATAACATAAATTGTGTGCTTTAATGTGCTCTACATTTTTTGTGTAGTAAGTTTTTATCCATCTCTTACAGTTTAGCAGTTATTCAAAATTTAGTACAATTCATCCAGAATAAACTACTCTTCAGAGGCTATTCCCAGAAAATTCAAGATATACACTTTATTTTTTAGGTAAATATGTTTAATATACGAAATTTTAATCAAAATCGTTAGAGCCATTTTTGAGAAAATCAAAATTTTCGAAGAAAGTTCCATGTAAAGGGTAGTTGGGGGTGGGGGGATTTTTCTCAAAATCTTCGTGTCGCATCCCTGAAAGATACTAAACTTAAATACCAAGTTTGGTATTTTACCGACTTTTCGTTTTTGAGTTATCGTGTTAACAGACACACGGACACACGGACACAACACACACACACACACACACACACACACACACACACACACACACACACATACGGTCCTTTTTGTGAAAATGCTTTTTTTGGATATTGGGGACCCTAAAACATATATTTCCGGTGAAATCTCGGTATCGGATTTTTGGTGGAGTGCAATACTTTCTCTATACACTATATACATAGTGCGTATGGAGAAAGTATAAATATAACAATTTCGGCTAATTTTATAACTGTACAGTTACTAAAACTTCCTTTTGGAGCAGATTATCATAAATATAATTGTGTTGACCAACGTAAATACTAATATTGAGAAACGGTAATTATTGGCTATGGATAAATGCGAGAAATACTTTATTTCGTTCAAAACCATAAAATTTGCAGTAGAATAAATATGGCTATAATTTCTATAGATATAATAACGATTATGTGTTGTTTATGTTCATTTAAGGTCAATTGAGTATGTCTAAATGAGATTTGAGAAATGAAATAGTTAATGTTGGGTGTAATACTGGAAACTTTAACTTTATTCGAGCTGTATATATATAACGGCCAGATGGACTCTAACCTTTGTACTCGCTTCGGCGGTACATATACTAAAATTGGAACGATACAGAGAAGATTAGCATGGCCCCTGCGCAAGGATGACACGCAAAATCGTGAAGCGTTCCACATTTCTTGGCAAAGTTGACTTTGGAAAATTTTATTTAATCCTTATGTGTCGATTTAATTTTTAGTGGTTCGTCTTTGCGTTTTTTCGATCACCATAACTATTGTATTTGCTGGTCAAGTGTATCAATGAGTTTAATCAGTAAACGCCATGTGTAGATATGTTCTCTGCTGAGAAGTTTATTCTTAAGCTTATTCTCTGTGAGTAGATATCATATAACTCACAAACATCTTAAATGTTATACAATATTACTGCAAAAGGTATTCGACTCCAGTTCAAAATATTATAGCTGCCAATTTAATGCAAAAGACATTGTAATATTTAATCTGCAGAAAACGGAAACAGTAGTTTGCAAGTTCTGATGCGTGTCGAGTTCTTTTGTTTTATTTTTTTTATTTATTTTTACTTTCTCTATACGAACTATGTACATAGTGTGTAGAGAAGGTATTGCACTCCACCAAAAAATTCGATAACGAGATCACCGGAAATATATGTTTTATGGTCCCCTGGATCCAAAAAAAAAGTATTTTCAAAAAAAAGGTCCATATGTGTGTGTCCGTGTGTCTGTGAACACGACAACTCAAAAATGAAAAGCCGGTAAAATACCAAAGTTGGTATTTAAGTTTAGTATCTTCCAGGGATGTGACACGAAGATTTTGAGAAAAATCCCCCCATCCCAAACTACTCTTTACATGGAACTTTTTTCGAAAATGTTGATTTTCTAAAAAATGACTCTAACGATTTTGATTAAAATATCGTGTATTAAAGATATTTAACTGACAAATAAAATGTATATTTTGAATTTCCTGGGAATAGCCTCTGAAGACTACTTTATTCTGGATTAACCCACAACAAATGTAGAGCACGTTAAAATACACAATTTATGTTATATACATTTTTTTCGTGGAGTTGATCGTTTTTGAGATATTCCTTTTTACTTTCTCCATACGCAATATGTACATAGTGTATAGAGAAAGTATTGCACTCCACCAAAAATTCGATACCGAGATTTCACCGGAAATATATGTTTTAGGGTCCCCAATATCCAAAAAAAGCATTTTCACAAAAAGGTCCCTGTGTGTGTGTGTGTGTGTGTGTGTGTGTGTGTGTGTGTGTGTGTGTGTGTCCGTGTGCCTGTGAACACGATAACTCAAAAACGAAAAGTCGGTAAAATACCAAACTTGGTATTTAAGTTTAGTATCTTCCAACGATGCAACACGAAGATTTTGAGAAAAATCCCCCCACCCCCAACTACCCTTTACATGAAACTTTTTTCGAAAATTTTGATTTTCTCAAAAATGGCTCTAACGATTTTGATTAAAATTTCGGATATTAAACTTATTTACCTGACAAATGAAACGTATATCTTGAATTTTCTGGGAAAAGCCCCTGAAGAGTAGTTTATTCTGGATGAATTTTACTAAATTTTGAATAACTGCTAAACCGTAAGAGATGGACAAAAACTTACTGCACAAAAAATGTAGAGCACATTAAAGCACACAATTTATGTTATATACATTTTTTTCGTGGAGTTCGTCGTTTTTGTGACATTCCTTCTTTTTGGTTTCTGCTATGAAAAACGTACTTTTCTCATACTGGAACTTGTCAACTCCTATCCATATAAACAAAGGAACTTCATTGACATAGCAACCAGCTTTTGACTATCACTTTAACATACGGTTGTCTCTTATTTCGCTTTTACTTACAAGGATACGAGTAATAAGACTATATCTGCTAATTTTTTCTAATTAGCATAAAGTAAATAGAAGTATAAGCTTTTTAAGAATTATTTGTTGCAGGGATATGGAGAAAGTCATGTGAATGGTACACATCAGATTTTTCTTGGTTTCAGCTTTGAAAAACGTACTTTTCTCATACAGGAATTTCTCAACTCCTGTCCATACAAACAAAGGAACACCAGTCACATAGCAACCAGCTTTTGGCTTTCACTTTAATCTATGGTACTCCCTTATTTCGCTTCTACTTACAATAAAGCAAGAACTAAGACTATTTCTGCTAATTTTTCTCGATTAGCATGAAGTAAATAAAAGATAAGCTTATTAACAATAATTTGTTACAGAGATATAGAGAAAGTCATGTGAATGGAACACATCAGATTTTTACATTTTCTATATGCACTATGTAGATAGTGCATAGAGAAGGTATTGCACTCCACCAAAAAAATTGATACCCAGATTTCACCGGAAATGTGTTTTAGGATCCCCAATATCCAAAAAAAAAGCATTTTCACAAAAAGGTCCGTGTGCGCACGCGTGTGTGTGTGTGTGTGTGTGTGTGTGTGTGTGTGTGTCCGTGTGCCTGTGAACACGATAACTCAAAAACGAAAAGTCGGTAAAATACCAAACTTGGTATTTAGGTTTAGTATCTTCCAGGGATGCGACACGAAGATTTTGAGAAAAATCCCCCACCCCTAAATACTCTTTACATGGAACTTTTTTCGAAAATTTTGATTTTCTCAAAAATCGCTCTAACGATTTTGATTAAAATGTTTTATACCAAAGATATTTACCTGACAAATAAAATGTATATCTTGAATATTCTGGGAATAACCTCTGAAGAGTAGTTTATTCTGGATGAATTTTACTGCATTTTGAATAATTGCTAAACCGTAAGAGATGAACAAAAACTTACTCCTCAAAAAATGTAGAGCACGTTAAAACACACAATTTATGTTATATACATTTTTTCGTGGAGTTTGTCGTTTTTGAAACATTCCTTATTTTTTGGTTTTCTCTATGAAAAACATATTTTTATCATACAGGAACTTGTAAACTCCTATCCATATAAACAAAGGAACTTCATTTACATAGCAACCAGCTTTTGACTATCACTTTAACCTATGGTAGTCCTTATTTCGCTTCTACTTACAAGGAAGCAAGGAATAAAACTATTTCTGCTAATTTTTTTCTGATAAGCATAAAGTAAATAGAAGTATTAGTTTTTAAGAATAATTGGTTTCAGGGATATAGAGAAAGTCATGTGAATGGTACACATCAGATTTTTTACTTTCTCTATACATACTATGTACATAGTGTATACAGAAGGTATTGCACTCCACCAAAAAATTCGATACCGAGATTTCACCCGAAATATATGTTTTAGGGTCCCCTGAATCCAAAAAAAGAATTTTCAGAAAAAGGTCCGTGTGTCCGTGAGTCTGTGTGTCTGTGTGTCCGTGTGTCTGTGAACACGATAATTCAAAAACGTAAACTCGGTAAGATACCAAACTTGGTATTTAAGTTTAGTATCTTCCAGGGATGCGACACGAAGATGTTGAGGAAAATCCCCCTACCCCAAACTACCCTTTACATGGAACTTTTTTCGACAATTTTGATTTTCTAAAAAGTGGCTCTAACGATTTTGATTAAAATATCGTATATTAAAGGTATTTACCTGACAAATAAAATGTATATTTTTAATTTTCTGGGAATAGCCTCTGAAGACTCTTTTATTCTGAGTCAATTTTACGTAGTTTTGCATAGCTGCTAAACCGTAAAAGATGGACAAAAACTTACCACACAACAAATGTAGAACACTTTAAAACACACAAGCTATGTTATATACATTTTTTTTCTTGGAGTTGATTGTTTTTGAGATATTCCTTGTTTTTGGTTTCAGTTGTAAAAACATACTTTTTCCATACTGGACTTTGTGAACTCCTGTCCATACATACAAACAAAGGTACTTCAGTCACATAGCAATCAGCTTTTGACTATCTATTTAACCTATGGTACTTCCTTATCTCGCTTCTACTTACAAGGAAGCAAGTAATAAGACTATTTCTGCTATTTTTTTCTCGATTAGTATGAAGTAAATGTAAGCATAAGATTTTTAACGATAATTTGTTGCAGAGATATAGAGAAAGTCATGTGAATGGAACGCATCAGATGTTTTAAGTTTCGTTTTGTTTGTTTTCTTTTTCTTTCCTTCATTCTTCAGGAGGGGAATGGTTTTTTTTTTTTTTCTTTTTTTCCGTTGTAATTTTATTCATGCTTCATCCCGTTAGTTCCTTTTTGGCTGGGAAGTCTCGGTGAAGATGCTCGGTGCGGCGTGTTAGGAAAAAAACATGCTCAAAGTGACTATCTCCGTCTCCCGAATTCGGTTATTTCCCGGATGAATACCGTTCCTGGAGGGGGGCGTTGGACACTGTATGAGACAGGGGCCCGATCTGCCTATCCGACTTCTGGGGTGCTTGAATCTGGAAATTGTAGGTACACTGTCATCTCTCTGCCGACGCCCCATGCTTCCGGCCGCCCCTTATATACTTTAATCCCATACCTCCCTCTCGGGGTTGCCTTCTCGTAGGCCGTAGGTACAATAGCCTAAATTGTGGTGCCATGTTCCCTCTATCTAATCCTATCCTGTCCTATCTAATGCTAGTTTGCTTATGTGTAGTGTAGTAATATTCAATGTCCTCTTTTAGATGTTTAATAAATTGTAATTTACTATCCATTACTTGTATATTAAATATATTTATAAAAAGCGAGTCTACGTCTGACATTTTGTACTTTGTGTTCCGCACTACTTCTGAAAACACACCCAACTCCTATACTCTCTGCAGTAAAGAAAGAAAGTTTAGCTCACCTTTAATTGCGCATATAGCAACACAGAGTTTACAATCAATTGTTTAATGTATTTGAGAGTGTTTTCCATCTTCATTTTAAATACAGGAATCTCAAATTTAACATTTTCTAATATAAATTATTTTCTTTTGCAAAAACTGTTGAGGATAGCCCAATGAAACTTTAGGTTACTTCAAACTGCACTTGTACACCATTATAGAGCTATATTAGGCTTAATAAGACAGTTGGTTAGTTAAATAAATGATATATATGCATATATGTATACTAATATAAGTTCAAAGAAAGTTCATCTTTAGTAAAATAATTTTAAATCTCCCTTTATAAAAACTTTATAGAATGCTTTTGATTCAATAGCCTTCTGAGGTTTAACCAAAATTACATTATAATTTTATCCATATCCCTTAAATAGTTTCTGGTATATAGGGGCAAGAAGTTGCGAATTTAATATTGACAGGGCAGAGCGTTCGATCTATCCGTAAAATATACGAAGGTAATTAACTGCAATGACAGTTTCCTACTTTTTATGCAACTTTGTATTATTTGGCGTAGTATGTATGTGTATATGATACCTGAAATGTATTATGTATTTGGTGTAGTATGCATGTGTATATGATACCTGACAATGTCAACAGATCATTTAAAATGATGGAAGCATAGGTATAGTAGTAACGTTATAAAATTAAGCCGACATTGAAAACACTTTTTCAACGCTATATGTTACATTAGATCACACCTTTGTGGGTCCCGTGTCGCAGATTTACGGTACGTAAAAGAACCTCAAACCTGATAGAGAGACCTCTGAGCAACATTAAGCGTTCTTTCACGCCCAGTATAGAATGGGACGTTGAGAACCACAGCAGTTAAAGAGCGTCAATAAATATAACGCCATTTCATTTCGATCATACCTTTCACAGCAGTGGTGGAATGGTTACCATGTTAACTTCATATATCCAAGGTCGTGGGTTCAAACTCGGCGGAGGACGATGGATTTTTTCGAGTGTAAAAATCCTTAGCATGGCTTCCTTCGGAAGGGAAGTAAAGCCGTTGGTCCCGTCGTAGATTTACGCCACATAAAAGAACCTCAAGCCTGGTAGAGAGGCCTCTGAGCAAAATTAAGCGGTCTTTCACGTCCAGTATAGAATGGGACGCTGAGAAGCACAGTAGTTAAAGAGCGTCCATTTACATTTTTTTACAGCAGTTTACGTTAGAACTAAAAATAATTAATGAATAAATAAAAATAAGCATGCACGGCAACAGAGTCGTGTACAACTTTTTTCTAAAAATCACCCTATAGTTTGAAAATGCTGTAACATTCAAGTATTAAAAACAAACAAAAGAAAAAGACTTGTTATACTCCAGAACATGCAAACTGTAATACTGTTTCAGTTTTCTGCACATTAAACTTTACAATTTCTTCTGCATTAAATTAGCAGTTGTAACATTTTCACTGGAGTCTTATGCCTTTTGCATATTGTACAACATTTAAGAATCTATATGCAGCGGTTTGTGAGTTATATCATGTGTACACACTGGAAAGAAAACTCAATCAAGAATAAAATTCGCAGCAGAGAACATATCTACACATGGCGATCACTGATTAAACTCGATGCTATGTTTCACCAGTAAATACAATAGATACGGTGATCGCAAAAAACGCAAAGGCGTAACACTAAAAATGAATATGATATATAAGGATTAAATAAAACTTTATAAATCAACTGTGCCAAAAAATGTGGAACGCTTCACGATTTTGCGTGTCATCCTTGCGCAGGGGCCATGCTAATCTTCTCTGTATCGTTCCAATTTTGGTATATGTACCGCCGAAGCGAGTACAAACGTTAGCCCCATCTGGCCGGTATATATACAACTCACACATAGTTAAACTCTCCAGTATTGCAGCTAACATTAATTATATCATTTCTTAAATCTCATTTAGACAGACTCAATTGCACTTAAATGAACATAAACAAAATATAATCGTTATTGTATTTTTACAAATTGTGACAGTATTTATTCTACTGGAAATCTTATGTTTTTGAAGGAAATTAAGCATCACTCACATTTATGTGTACTCAATAATTACCATTTCTCAACATTAGTATTTACGTTGGTCTATACAAATATATTTATGGTAATCTGTGGACAAAGAACGTTTTAGTAAACTATACAGTAATAAAATTAGCCGAAATTGTTGTTGTATTTTTCTATTTTAGTTGGAGTGCACAGTCGCTAACTTGGAAAATCAACACATTTCTATGTTAATGTTTTCAAATATGCAAGCAAGTAGCTTTTCAAGTATGGCTCCGTAACAGTAGTTCTGAAACAAGGGTTCGAACATTCTCGTAATAAGGAGAGATGAAGAGGAAGCTAAGTTCTACTTCCTTAGAAGAAAAACTAAAAGTGTTGTATTGCCACTATCGCTTATTTTTATACCCCGACTACAAAATGGAGAGCTTATTGCTGTATCTACGTCATGATAATTCAGATAGGCGTGTGTTTATTTCGTTGTAACTTTCATTCCTTCGATTTGTTTTGTTTTTCTGCTAGTACTTAAGCCATAGCGTTCCCCCTTATAACACATTTCATCTCCATATGTTTTTATTTTATGTATTTATTTATTTTCGTCCTAGAGAGCCAGGGGCTCACTTTAAGAACAAAACGTTTATAAAACTTTATGGTGGCATTAGTATAAACATTTATTCTATTTTAATAAGTCATATCCTATTACACTGTGCCTATCTCTTTCTTAACATTTATGATCATTGTTATTAAATAATTTAGATTATTGTACTTCTTTTTCTATTCTTATTTGTTTTCTGGTGTTTTGATACCTTGTTGTGGGTCTATTTTTAAAAAAGAAAATTACTCACATTTAAATATATATACTTTTGTATATATTGTGAATAAAAATTTGAAGCAAATTCACTAACAAATTTAATTGAAAAAATGTACAAAAATTATGATAATATAGATGGATATCTTTCCACAAAAGTTCCATCCTTAACTATTTGCTTGAAAAATTTTCGCACCAGAGTTGAAGCCAAATTTATGTATGCAATTAAAATTTACGTCAATCGGTTTAAAATAAGTTTTGTTTTCGAAACCGTCTTCAAAAGAACGACATAAATATTCAATATTTCCGAGAAGTGGTAAAAGTTCTGGAAACGCTGCTTTCTAAACCAAATACTGCAATTAAGAGGGCAATAAACGGTAAAACTCCTACTTTTTTTTAATTTTCGTTTTATCTGTTTGTTTGTTTCTTCCAGAGGGGAATGGCTCAGGCGTTTCTTTTGTGTCCGTTCTACCTAATCCATGGTTGTTTTTTTTTCGGGAGTTTTCTCTGGTTAACAGGCAAATTAGCTTTATTTCTTTCCTTGATTTTCTTGCCCCTCCAAGTTTTGATAAACTATACAGTAATAAAACTAAATTGTTGTTGTATTTTTCTATTTTAGTTGGAGTGTACAGTCGGCTAACTTGGAAAAGCAACACATTTCTATATTAATGTTTTCTTATATGTAAGCATGGTAGATAGGTTTTCAATAATGGCTCCGTAACATAGGCCGTACCAATGGTTCTCAAACAAGGGTTCGAACATTCTCGTAATACAGGAGAGATGAAGAGGAAGTTCTACTTCCTTAGAAGACAAACTAAAAGTATTATATTACCACTATCCTCACTTCATTCATCCTTCATTGGTTCCTTTTAGGTTTGGAAATGTCGGTGAAGGCGCTCGGTGCTGTGTGTAAGGAAAAAGCATACTCAAAGTGACTATCTCCGTCTCCCAAATTCGTTGCCCTCCGTGGTGTAATACCCAAGGTCGCGGGTTCAAACCCGGCGGAGGACGATGGATTTTTTTCGGGCGTAAAAATCCTTAGCATGGCTTCCTTCGGAAGGGAAGTAAAGCCGTTGGTCCCGTGTCGTAGAACCTCAAGCCTGATAGAGAGGCCTCAGCAAAATTAAGCATTCTTTCACGCCCAATATAGAATGGGACGCTGAGAACCACAGCAGTTAAAGAGCGTCCATAAATAACAGGCCATTTTTCCATTTTTTCCCAAATTTGGCTGTTTGCCGGGTGAATACCGTTCCTGGAGGGGGCGTTTGCGCCTGTGTGAATTAGGGGCCAGTCTTCCAATCCGACTTCCGGAGTGCTTCAATCTGAAAATTGAAGAGACCCTGCCATCTCTCTGCCGACGCTCCTGCTGCCGCTCGGCTATATCCTTTAACCCTATACCTCTCCCTCGCGGTACAAGGGCAAAGGTACAATAACCTACAGTGAAATGTCATGTTCCCTCTGAACGGATCCTAGCCTGTCCTATTCAATCCTAGTTTACTTATGTGAAGTGCAGTAATATTCAATTTCCTCTTTTAGGTGTTTAGTAAATCATACTTTACTATACATTGCTTGTATATTACTATATTTAGTAATTTAGAAGTGAGACTACATCGGAAATTTTGTACTCAGTGATCTGTACTACTTTCTAACTCTTCTAACTCTTTTACTCTCTGCAGTAAAGAGAGAAAGTTTGGCTCACCTTTAATTTTTTTTTTTTAATACAGTTCCGGATACTGGTCGCCACTCCGGCGTTGTATACCCTACTTCTATTTACCTATTTTTTTTTTTTTTTTTTTACTTTCTCCATACGCACTATGTACATAGTGTATAGAGAAAGTATTGCACTCCACCAAAAAATTCGATACCGAGATTTCACCGGAAATATATGTTTTAGGGTCCCCAATATCCAAAAAAAGCATTTTCACAAAAAGGTCCGCGCATGTGTGTGTGTGTGTGTGTGTGTGTGTGTGTGTGTGTGTCCGTGTGTCTGTGAACACGATAACTCAAAAACGAAAAGTCGGTAAAATACCAAACTTGGCATTTAAGTTTAATATCTTCCAGGGATGCGACACGAAGATTTTGAGAAAAATCCCCCCACCCCCAACTACCCTTTACATGGGACTTTTTTCGAAAATTTTGATTTTCTCAAAAATGGCTCTAACGATTTTGATTAACATTTCGGATATTAAACATATTTACCTGACAAATGAAATGCATATCTTGAATTTTCTGGGAATAGCCTCTGAAGAGTAGTTTATTCTGGTTGAATTTTACTAAATTTTGAATAACTGCTAAACCGTAAGAGATTGACAAAAACTTATTACACAAAAAATGTGGAGCACATTAAAACACACAATTTATGCTATATACATTTTTTTCGTGGAGTTCGTCGTTTTTGTGACATTCCTTATTTTTGGTTTCTGCTATGAAAAACGTGTACTTTTCTCATACTGGAACTTGTCAACTCCTATCCATATAAACAAAGGAACTTCATTGACATAGCAACCAGCTTTTGACTATCACTTTAACCTACGGTTGTCCCTTATTTCGCTTCTACTTACAAGGATGCGAGTAATAAGACTATTTCTGCTAATTTTTTCTCATTAGCATAAAGTAAATAGAAGTATAAGCTTTTTAAGAATTATTTGTTGCAGGGATATGGAGAAAGTCATGTGAATGGTACACATCATATTTTTTTATTTTCATTGCTGTATGATTACTGAGTTGCTGTTTTCTTCTGTTACACACACACACACCCGCGCACATACATATACACAAACATATAACACCCATGCCGAAGGTGGTACTCGAACCCTGGATCCCCTGCGCATTTTATTGGAACCCATGCGAATATAGCAACTCACACATTTACAACCATTTGGGTTCATTTTTCTTTAAATGTAGGTGAGCATGTTTCCCATGTTGACTTCAAACACTCGATTCTCAAATTTAACATTTTCTGCTTTCTCAACAACTGTTGAGGATAGCACAATGAAACTTAAGAATAATACAAACTGTACTTGTACACCATTAATAAAAATATTATAGAATCACTCTAGTTCATTAAACTTTTGCGATTTAATCAATATCACATAAATATTTTATCCGTATGTCTTAAAGAGTGTCTGGTATACAGGGGCAGGAAGTTAGCAAATTTAACATTGACGGGATAAAGCTTTCACCCTACCGTAAAATATACGAAGCTAATTAACCACAGTGACAGTTTCTTATCTTTTATGCAACTTTTTATCTTATGTTTGATATAGTATGTCTGTATGATACCTGACAATGTCATCCAGTTATTATTTAATTTGACGGAGGCATATAATTTGTAATATTATAACAATTAAGCCGTCATTGAAAAAAACGTTGAAAATAATTGAAAATAGTCATTATATACTAAACATTAATCTTGGCAAAAAATGTGGAACGCTTCACGATTTTGCGTGTCATCCTTGCGCAGGGGCCATGCTAATCTTCTCTGTATCGTTCCAATTTTAGTATATGTACTGCCGAAGCGAGTACAAAAGCAACTTTTTTTTCTTTTTTTTTTACCATGGAGGGGAAAAATGCATTACGCATTCAACCCCCAGCCGAAGTGCAATGGCTGGGAGGATATGTGGGACTCTCCGCCCTGCTGCGGCATACCCACTAAAAAACCCCTCCACGTTATAACACGGAGTTTTCTGAATCAATTCGTGCGTGAAGCTTTGCGCGGACCCACTGTTGCACCCGCGGTGGTATGTGGATTCTGGGATGCTGCCGCACAATGCAGTGTTGCCAACCAAGAAACCATTGAATGTCACTACAGGTTGAGCAAAATTCCGCTACAAAAATACACATTAAATTGCCATAAAAATGGTTACTACATACTTTTCTATGACGTTCCAGATGACCAAAATGATTATGGTGATATTGTTGTTATAGTAGGTAGTTGGGTCAAGCCTATTAGGGGCGTAATTTAACAAAATAAATGAATAACTATCACTGCAAATAACTGTACAGGCTGTGTAAAGTAGTTTAAGAGTCGTCGGACGATTCTCGAAAAATTATACATGGATTTCCCAAATTTATTTACATGTTCGTCGGTTTGTTTTGAAGAACGATTTTTACACTCAGAGTTTGAGGCATTATTTTGTTCCTTTTTTTGGATTTGTTGTCAGCCATCATGGAAAACACGCTTTGCACATCATGCTGCCCAAGGTATAGATTAGGCTTGCATAAACTATCTGTACATGTTTATAAATATTATCAGGCCGGGCGGTTGCCTTAAATAAATTTAACACGAGATATCAACTTATCGCCTACTTCCCTCTGCATAGTTGCCTAACATAGCAACTCTCAACCCACTTTTTCGAAAGCTCAAATTTCGCTACGCATCACTGGCTCAATGTGCGGGTAGATAGATGCTCATGTAGCTTCTCGGTTATGGCGTTACTGTACGCCTCTTCCAGCACAGCTAGGCGGGAGCGTTGCTGATCTCTACGCGGAGATCATGAACATCGGCGCTACACCAGATGCTACATGAGCATCAATCTTCTACCACCGCAACTAGCCACCTCGTAGATATATATATACCACTTGAAGGTTGTTAAAGTTTCCGGTATTCCAGCTAGCATTAATTATTTAATTTTTCAAATCTCATTTAGAGACACTCAATTGAGCTGAAATGAACTTAAACAATATAATATCGTTATTATATTTATAGAAACTACAACAATATTTATTGGCCTGCAAATCTTGTGTTTGTGAACGAAATTAAATATCACTCGCATTTACACGTAGCCTATAACTACCATTTCTCAATATTAGTATTTATGTTGGTCAACATAATTATACTTATGATCATAATCTGCGACAGAAGAAAGTTTTAGTAAACTATACGATAGTAAGACTAACCGAAATTGTCATATTTTTAAATTTTAATGGAGTGTACAGTCGGGTAACTTGAAGAAACAACACATTTATATATGAAAGTTTTCATATATGCAAGCATGGCTCCGTAACAAAGGCCGTACCATTGGCTCTCAAACAAGGATTCGAACATTCTTGAAGTGCAAGGGAGATGAAGAGGAAGCTAAACACTACTTACTTAGAGAAAAAATTAAAAGTTTTACAATAATTTTACTGTCTTTACTCCCTTATTTTTATATCTGTCTCACAAAATAAAAGAGCTTATCGTGTTATCTACATCATATTAGATAGACGTTGGTTTATTTCGCTGTAATTTTTCATTCGTTCTGATTTGTTTTGTTTTGTTTTGCTGCTTGTACCTGTAAAAATCTTCCATATTTGGATTAGTTTTCTTTCTTTCTTTTTTATGAAAAGTCCCTTTAACTTAGTTGATTATATCGGACGATGAATAAAATCGGTGAGATGATGCTCAAATATTCTTGGGTCCTTTGGAACTTAAAACTATTCGACATTCATCTTTTCAGGATAAGGAAAAATACCGAAAATAAGCTTATCCTGGTAACTCACCCTAAACGAGATTCGACTTCACGACCTCTTGAATATGAGGCAGATCCCTTACACTTGGCCTTGGCCACATTATTGTTACTTATTACACATTTGCTCTGCTTATTATATTTTTTATTTTATGTATATATTTACAGTTCTAAAGAGCCAGCGGCTCACTTTGAGGACAATACATTCCATTTTAATAATTCACCTTTTAATATTTTTCTTATGCTTTTGTTTCTTGATTATTTCTATTTTTACTTAACATTTATGTTCATTATATTATTAAATATTTCAGTGTATTTTGTTTCGCTTCCTTATGCTTTTTGTTTTCGTTACGGGCTAGTATTACTTACTAAAATTACTTACTAAAATTGAAGTAAATTTATTAACAAATTTGGTTGATTTATGCACAAACAATTATGATAATAGACTGCCTCCGTGGTCGAGTGGTCAGCGAGCTGACTTATCACCCCGGAGGTCCCGGGTTCGATTCCCAGCTGGGGCGGGGAATTTTTCTTTAACCAGAATTATTCCCTATCCCCATAGAGTCTGTGTTTAGTAATATAAAATTGATTAACCTAATGTTCTGAACCTACAGTTTCATAAGTCACAGCCCCCAATTTGACCATTGAGGTTAGGCTATACAAATAAAACAATAAAAAAAAATCTGATGTGATCCATTCACATGACTTTCTCTATATCTCTGTAAATTATTATTGTTAATAAGCTTATCTTGTATTTATTTCATGCTAATCGAGAAAAATTAGCAAAAAATAGTCTTATTGTCTTCTTCCTTGTAAGTAGAAAGGAAATAAGGGAGTAGCATAGGTTAAAGCGATAGTCAAAAGCTGGTTACTATGTGACTGAAGTTCCTTTGTTTGTATGGACATGAGTTGACAAATTCCTTGATGAGAAAAGTTAAGATTTTCGACCCTGAAAAAAAAAACAAGGAATATCCCAAAAACGATCAACTCCAAGAAAAACATGTATATAACATAAATTGTGTGTTTTAATGTGCTCTACATTTTTTGTGCAGTAAATTTTTGTCCATCTCTTATGGTTTAGCAGTTATTCAAAATTCTGTAAAATTCATCCAGAATAAACTACTCTTCAGAGGCTATTCCCAGAAAAATCAAGATATATATTTTATTTTTCACGTAAATGTGTGTAATATATTATATTTTAATCAAAATCGTTAGAGCAATTTTTTTAGAAAATCAAAATTTTCGAAAAAAGTTCCATGTAAAGGGTAGTT
Organism: Hymenopus coronatus; assembly: GCA_030762935.1. Lineage (NCBI taxonomy): Eukaryota > Metazoa > Arthropoda > Insecta > Mantodea > Hymenopodidae > Hymenopus > Hymenopus coronatus. The sequence continues at coordinate 29,566,872 of CM060883.1, forward strand.
TGGGGTGGGGAGATTTTTTTCAAAACCTTCGTGCCGCATCCCTGGAAGATACTAAACTTAAATACCAAGTTTGGTATTTTACCGACTTTTCGTTTTTGAGTTATCGTGTTCACAGACACACGGACACACACACACGGACCTTCTTCTGAAAATACTTTTTTTGGATACAGGGGACCCTAAAACATATATTTCCCGTGAAATCTCGGTATCGAATTTTTTGGTGGAGTGCAATACATTCTCTATACACTATGTGCCTATAGAGAAAGTAAAAATCTGATGTGTTCCATTCACAGGACTTTCCATATCTCTCTGTAACAAATTATTGTTAATAAGCTTATCTTTTATTTATTTCATGTTAATCGAGGAAAATTAGCAGAAATAGTCTTATTCCTTGCTTTATTGTAAATACAAGCGAAATAAGGGAGTACCATAGGTTAAAGTGAAAGCCAAAAGCTGGTTGCTATGTGACTGATATTCCTTCGTTTGTGTGGACAGGAGTTGACAAATTCCTGTATGAGAAAAGTATAAGTTTTTCAAAGCTGAAACCAAGAAAAAGGAATATCTCAAAAACGATCAACTCCAAGAAAAAAATGTATATAACATAAATTGTGTGTTTTAATGTGCTCTACATTTTTTGTGTGTTAAGTTGTTGTCCATCTCTTATGGTTTAGTAGTTATATAAAATTCATCCAGAATAAAGTAGTCTTCAGAGGCTATTCCCAGAAAATTCAAAATATACATTTTATTTGTCACGTAAATTTCTTTAATATATGATATTTTAATCAAAATCGTTAGAGCCATTTTTTTAGAAAATCAAAATTTTCGAAAAAAGTTCCATGTAAAGGGTAGTTGGGATGGGGTGATTTTTCTCAAAATCTTCGCGTTGCATCCGTGGAAGATAATAAACTTAAATACCAAGTTTGGTATTTTACCGACTTTTCGTTTTTGAGTTATCGTATTCACAGACACACGGACACACGGACACACACATGGAGCTTTTTGTGAAAATGCTTTTTACTTTCTCCATTCGCACTATGTACATAGTGTATAGAGAAAGTATTGCACTCCACCAAAAAATTCGGTACCGAGATTTCACCGGAAATATGTTTTAGGGTCCCCAATATCCAAAAAAAAGCATTTTCACAAAAAGGTCCGTGTGTGTGTGTGTGTGTGTGTGTGTGTGTGTGCGTGTGCCCGTGTGTCTGTGTGTCTGTGAACACGGTAACTCAAAAACGAAAAGTCGGTAAAATACCAAACTTGGTATTTAAGTTTAGTATCTTCCAGGGATGCGACACGAAGATTTTGAGAAAAATCCCCACACCCCCAACTACCCTTTACATGGAACTTTTTTCGAAAATTTTGATTTTCTCAAAAATGGCTCTAACGATTTTGATTAAAATTTCGGATATTAAACATATTTACCTGACAAATGAAATGTATATCTTGAATTTTCTGGGAATAGCCTCTGAAGAGTAGTTTATTCTGGATGAATTTTACTAAATTTTGAATAACTGCTAAACCGTAAGAGATGTACAAAAACTTACTACACAAAAAATGTAGAGCACATTAAAATACACAATTTATGTTATATACATTTTTTTCGAGGAGTTCGTCGTTTTTGTGACATTCCTTATTTTTGGTTTCTGCTTTAAAAAACGTATACTTTTCTCATACTGGAACTTGTCAACTCTTATCCATATAAACAAAGGAACTTCATTGACATAGCAACCAGCTTTTGACTATCACTTTAACCTACAGTTGTCCCTTATTTCGCTCCTACTTACAAGGATGCGAGTAATAAGACTATTTCTGCTAATTTTTTCTAATTAGCATAAAGTAAATAGAAGTATAAACGTTTTAAGAATTATTTGTTGCAGGGATATGGAAAAAGTCATGTGAATGGTACACATCAGATTTTTTTAGATAAAGTGGACCCTAAAACATATATTTCCGGTGAAATCTCGGTAGCGAATTTTTTGGTGGAGTGCAATACTTTCTCTATTCACTATGTACATAGTGCGTATAGAGAAAGTAAAAAATGATAATACAGATTGATATCCTTCCATAAATATTCGAGCATTAACTGCTCTTTTAAAAGCGTTTACGCGCTAGAGTTCGAACCAGCTTGCGGATACAAATCGCAGAAAAATCAAGATAAAATTTAACTCTAAATTTTCTCGGACTTCTAGCCAGCTCTGAAGACGAAGATGATGCTCATCTTCGAAACATTGGAGTCAATCCATTACTTACCTGGCTAGAAACCCAAGGGTATTAGAGTGAATACGTTGTCAAGGAAGCTTCAGCTCTTTCTTTAAGACACAATATTGTGATACACATATTCACAGAGAAGAGATAAATGACTTGCATACATATCTCATCTTTTGGATAGGTGGAGCCAGACTGAAAAATTCAATGGCATAGCCGGGATTTGATCCACGGATCTCCCGGTCTCTAGCCGGTTGCTCTATCACTGAGCTACCATGGCAACATGCTGGCATAGCATTAAATTTGTCAACTGACACGCATGTTTCCCGGTCCATAATAGTTTTCTAGACTATGAATCCTGAGACTTAAAGTACTTGGAAAATTGCAAGTCGCCATGGGGTTCATCTCAAAATAATTTTAGATCACCTTGTAATTTACCGGGAAATATACGAGTCAGTTGAGAAACTCTATATATATAAAACTAATCGAAATCAACATGGGTGGGGGAATAAAAGTATTAAAATTTAAAACTGAGTTGGGAAATAAATTCACACAAATAGTTACTTCTGTGAAATTATTCCAGTAAATGTATTTCGTCCTTCGCACGTCTTGCAAAATAATTCTCATATTGACTGAAATGCAATTCAGAAAAAGAATAACTTGTCAAGTTAGCCGGCAGTTTGTTTTAATTCAACTCTTGAATCCCTAAATTGCCGGTTTGATGGTCTAGAACTCTGACGAGCAATGCAGGAAAGAATGTTTTTCTGCGCAGACGCCCCTGAAAGTAGGGAGAACGTTCCCCCCACTACTTACTTTCTTCCTCCACCAGACCCGCGCGCATAAACAGTAAACACGTTTCCCCTACAGTGTTGATGACAATGACACGGAGGATGAGACAGTGAGAGAGGAACAAAGGGCGGTGGAGATAAGAGAGGGGGAAGCAGTTCATCCAGCAGCAACGGTAATTTTCCCTCTCAACATTCTTTTCTAAATTGTAAACCTATGGAATTCATGTCCGTTGTCTAGGGGCTTCGGACGACCGGAACTGTTTCCAATCTTACTGGTCTCAAACAATAGTGACAATTCGTGGCCGTAAAGACGGGGGATTCTGGAGTCGTTTAGGAAAACAGGGTTTCAGGGTAAATATTTGGTTTAAATAACAGTAACATTAATAAATATTCAAACAATAGGTTAGTGCTTTTTGAACTGCAACCGCTCATATGAGAAAGTGAGAGAGAGAAAGAGAGAGAGAGAGAGACAGAGCTAATTCTAAGAATCAACATGGCCACAAGACAGTCGCAATACAAACAAAATGTGATTTCGAAGTAATTACACAGCCACCAACTCTTAAAATATTTGACTATCGCTTAAAGCCTATCTTATTCCGCTAAGCATCGTTTATAAGGGACGCAGCTATGAGAGATTAGTAAAACAAAGATGGCTGATGCAGCAAATCAGGGATGGCAATATTCTAACTTGAGTCATTAACATATATACCTAACTAGAGAAATCACAAGGCAACGTATTTAAAAAAGAGGCACTATTTCGATCTTCAGTTAATATTATGATCCACTTTCGTCTTTAGGTACGCGGGCGGGCGGGCAGATAGGTTGGTTTAGGTAAGTACGAAGTAAACTATTGTACCAATAGTTTGTAGAGAAAGTCATGTGAATGGAACACATTAATATTTTTTTGTTTTACTTTCTACCAAATATCATATAGCTATATACATGGTAGCGAAGGTACTGTATATCACCCAAACACTTGATACCGGGGTTTCACTTTACTGAAGGCAAGTAAAATATCTACTAATTTTAGAAAAAGGTCCGTTGCTGTATCTGAGGGTGTGTGCGTGTGTGTGTGTGTGTGTGTCTGTGGACACATAACTCAAAATCTGGTGTGTTCCATTCACATGCCTTCGCTGTAACAAATTATTGTTAAAAACCATATTCTTCTGTGTACTTTATGGAAGTGGCGTGTTATTTATGGACGGTCTTTAACTGCTGTGGTTCTCAGCGTCCCATTCTATACTGGGCGTGAAAGACCGCTTAATTTTGCTCAGAGGCCTTTCTATCAGGCTTGTGGTTCTTTTACGTGCCGTATATCTACGACACGGGACCCACGGCTTTACTTCCCTTCCGGAGGAAGCCATGCTAAGGATTTTTACGCCCGAAAAAATCCATCGTCCTCCGCCGGGTTTGAACCCGCGACCTTGGGTAACCATTACACCACGGAGGGCGACTGTGTGTGTGTACTTTATGATAATCGAGATAAACATTAGTAGAACTTTTCTTAATTACTTGCTTCCTTGTAAGCAGAAGGAAAATAAGAGAATACACTAGGCTAAAACAACTGTCAAATCCTTTAAAAGCCGGTTGCCATGTGCTTGAAATCCGTTTCTATGAAGAGTCAATTGTTTACAACTTACCATGTGAGAAAAGTTTAAGTATTTTAAATCTGAAACAAATAACAAGGAATATCTCAGAAATAGTCAATTCTACGGAAAAAAAAAAAAAAAAAAAAATGTCACATAAATTGTCTGTTTTAACGTGATCTACATTTTTGTGTAGTAAGTTTCTATCTCTTACGGTTTACCACTTACGCAAAACTCGGCAAAATTCATTCAGAATATAGAGTCTTTGGAGGCTATTCCCATAAAATTGAAGAGATACATTTTATTTGCCATATAAATATGTTTAATATACGGCATTTTAATCAAAATCGTTAGAGCCATTTTTGAGAAAATAAAAATTTTCGAAATATTTTCAATGTAAAAGGTAGTTTGGGGTGGGGGGATTTTTCTCAAAACCTTCGTGTCGCATCTCTGTATGACACTTAACTTAAATAGCAAGCTAGGTATTTTACCAAGTTTTCGTTTTTCAGTTATCGTGTTTATAGACACTCGGACACACGGATCTTTTTCCAAAAATATAGTATTTCCGGTGAAATCTCGCTATCGAATTTTTGGGTGGAATGCAATACCTTCTCTATACACTATGCACATAGTATGTATAGAGAAAGTAAAAATGAAATGTCCGTTAAATGCCATATTTAAATTTAGTATCTTCCAAGGATGCAACACCTCAGGAAAATCCCTCCCCATAAACAACACTTCACATGGAAGATTTTGCAAAATTTTCCATTTTCTCAAAACTGCCTTAACAATTTTGTTTAATGCATGACAAGTAAAATGTATATTATCCTGAAATTCTTGGAAAAACCTCATAAGTCCTCTTTATTCTGAATGACTTTTACATAGTTGGTAAACCCTGAGAAACAGATAAAAACCTACACAAAAAATATTAAAGCCCACAACTTATGTCATATCTTTCATTACTGAGATATTCCTTAATATTAGTTTTAAAATTTCCAATACTTTGGCATTTTCAGAAACAAGTCGGTATGTGTGTGTATGTGTGTGTGTGTGTGTGTGTGTGTGTGTGTGTGGACAGCATAGCTCAAAAACGAAAAGACGGTTAAATACCAAACTTGGTATTTAGGTTTGGTATCTTCCAAGGATGTGACACGAAGATTTTTAAGAAAATTCCCCACCCCTAATTACCCTTTACATGGAAAAAAAAAATGTTTATCTGGAATTTTCTGGGAATAGCTCCTAAAGGCCTGTTTATTCTGGATGAATTTTGCTTAATTTGGCATAACTAGTAAGAGAGAGGCAAAAGCTTACTTTACAAAAAATTTAGATGTTATTAAAATGCACAAGTTATGTCATATACATTTTTTTTCGTGGAGCTTACTGTTTTCGAGGTATTCCTTGCTATTGGTTTCAATTGTGAAGTACTTATACTTTTTTCAGACAGAAGTGTGCGTGTTTCTTTTGTTCTACTCCTGGCCAAGCAAAGAAGCGATTTGCAATGACAATCGCATAACGACAGCTTTTAAAACTGCTATCACTTTAGCTTTGTGCACTCCCTTAGTTCCAGTCTACTTATATGGAACTAAATGATAAAATTCCACTAATGTTTATCTCGATTAGCATGGTGTTGGAAGAAGAATTATCTGCTGTAAGAAGTTTGTAGAGTAGCTAGAGAAAGTCATGTGGGTCTTAACACATCAGATTTTTTTCTGGTCTGAACATTTACTGATTATAGTAGTGCAGGCAAGATATATGCTAAAAACTGAAGGCGGTTATTTTCGGTTATTATCGAGAGAGTCAAGGTCAGGCGAATAATCGTAAAGCACATCAATGACACAGATTTTACAACCATCAAGGCCCTCGCAATAATGTGGAAGGTCAGTTCCCTGTGGATATTTCGAATTTTTACCATATGAGCACACAGTAAGAAAAAAATCTCACGTGTAACGTAACATTCATGCAATTGTTAATTTCTCTACTTAGTACATAGGTAGAGAAAGTATTGCATTCCATTCATAAATTCGATAGCGAGATTTCAATGGAAAAACACGTTTTATTGTCCCCTGAATCCAAGAAAGCATTTTTACTTTCTCTGCACCTACCATGTACATAGTGTATAGAGAAGGTATTGCATTCCACCCAAAAATTCGATACCGAGATTTCACCGGAAATACATGTTTTGGGTCCCCCTGAAATAAAAAAATGCATTTTTAAAAAAAGGTCCGCGTGTGTCTGTAGACAGCATAACTGAAGTATTTAAGTTTGGTATCTTCCAAGGATGCGACACGAAGATTTTCAAGAAAATCCGCACCCCCAACTACCCTTTGTATGGAACTTTTTTCGAAAATTTTGATTAAAATATCGTATATTAAATATATTTACCTGGCAAATAAAATATATGTCTTGAATTTTCTGGGAATAGCCTCTGAAGACTACTTTATTCTGGACGAATTTTACGGAATTTTGCATAACTGCTAAACCGGACAAAAACTTACCACACAAAAAATGTAGAGCACATTAAAACACACAATTTATGTTATTACATTTTTTTCGTGGAGTTGACCGTCTTTGAGATATTCCTTGTTATTTATTGGTTTCAGCTTTAAGAAGACGTATACTTTTCTCATACAGGAGTTTGTCAATTCCTGTCCATACAAACAAAGGAACTTCGGTCACAAGCAACCAGCTTTTGACTATCACCTCAACCTATGGTACTTCCTTATTTCGCTTCTACTTATAAGGAATCAAGTAATAAGACTATTTCTGCTAATTTTTATTAGTATGAGGTAATAGAAGCATAACCTTTCTAACAATAATTTGTTGTAGAGAAGTAGAGAAAGCCATGTGAATGGAACACATCAGATTTCTATAAAAAGATCGGCGCGCGTGTATATGTGAGACCACGGTAACTCTAAAATGAAAATTCGGTTAAATACCAAAGTTGATATTTAATTTCAGCATCTTCCAAGAATGCGACATGAAGATTTTCAGGAAAATTACCCCATTCCGAACTACCCTTTACACGGAACATTTTTCGAAAAATTTTATTTTCTCAAAAATAGCTCTATCGATTTTGATTAAAACATTACATACTTAAGATATTTTAATGACAAACAAAATGTATATGCTGAATTTTCTGGTAATAGTCTCTGGTGACCTCTTCATTCTGAATGAATTTTGTACAATTCGTCAGCCATAAGAGATAAAACTTTTCTTCACAAAAAATATAGATTCCACTAAAACATACAATTTATGTCATATACTTTTTTATTGTAAAGTTAACCATTAGCGGGATATTTCTTGATGTTGGTTTGAATTTTAAGCTTCTTAAACTTTCTCAAGTGGGAAGTCAACTTTCGTTTCATATTTCTTTTATTTTATTCTCGGGCATACACAAGAGACCCAAATAGCAATTGTTTCATATAGCGATGAGCTTTTAAAAGATTTGACTATCGCTTTAGCCTATTGTATTCTCTCACTTCCCTTCTACTTACAAGTAATAAGACCATTTCTGCTAATGTTTAGTTTTTATTATACGTTTCTACATTTTCGCCACTTTTACTTTCTCAGTACTTTTGTACACTATATCCCACGAAACAATTCGATACCGAGATTTCACCGGAAATACACGTTTTAAGGATTCCTGAATCCAAAAAAGTCAGTGAGTGTGTCTGAGGACAACTTAACTCAAAAATGAAAACCTGTTAAATATTAAACTTAGTATTTAAGTTTAGTATATCTTAAGAAAATCCCTCCTCTTCAAACTATCCTTTATATGGATAAAGTTACGACAAAAATTATTTTCTAAAAAATGGCTAAAATGTTTTTTGATTAAAATATCGTATATTAAAGATTTCTACATGACAAATAAAATTTATATATTGAATTTCCCAGGAATAGCTTCTGAAGATCACTTCATTCTGAGTAGTTTTTGCATAACTAAACCTTAAGAGATACAAGAAATTCCTTCACAAAAGCTGTAGATCTTATTAAAACATACACATATATATTTTTATGTAGCGCTAGCCATTTCAGAGATATCCCCTACTATTGGTTTGAATATTAAAATACTTAAAACTTTTCAGCGAGAAGTCTCATCCGTTTCATATCTCTCTTGTTTTACTTCCGGCCATTGACAGAGAACCGGATTTCAATTGAAAAGATTTGACTATCGTTTTAGCCTACTGTATTCCATTATTCCCCTTCTGCTTAGAAAAAATAGTAATAGGACAATTTTATGTAATGTTTATCTCGATTGCATGATGCAGATAAAATAATAATCTTTAGTAAGAATAATTTTTGAGCCCGACTGGGTAGTGTGATGTTAGCTTCACATTCAAAAGGTTGTGAGTTCGAATCTCGCTTAGGGTGAGTTGCCCGGATAAAGTTTTATCGGGGTTTTCCATTATCCTGAGAAGACGAATGTCGAATAACTGTAAGCTCCATGGACCCCGAGATCATTTGAGCATCATTTCACCAATTTCATTCATAGTCCGATATGACCAACCAGGTTAAAGGACGTTAGGCTACAAAATAAATAAATAAATAAATAAATTGTATGCAGAGCAGGTAGAGAAAGTGCGAATGTAACACACCAGATTTGTTTTAAAAAAGCAATCTTCTCATTTAATATTGTAACAAAATGACTACTTCAGTAACTTCTAAACAATTTTTTCGCCGCTTGTTCAGCTGTACTGAACTTCTCAGCTGTCGACTTCACTCGGCTGTCTCTCCGACTCAACCGAATGCTTCGAAGACTCTGTCAGATTTCACTTCACGACCCTAGCAGCTCACTCTTATACAGGATATGGACGTTGTTGTTCAGCTCCTATGTGATACGAAAATATAGTTTTCAACGCCAATAAAGGTAAATCAATAAACCGCCTCTTTTAAGCGTGGATTGGGCAGTTGCGCAGGAACAAAGCCTTGTTCCTGTCTTACACTACCGGAGATAACGCAGGTAATTTGGGAAGATCCGAGTTGCATGCTTTAGCAGTGTTTTGTAAACATACCAGCATGCTGCACAATAGCTACCTAAGATTAAAGGACTCTTTTGTTTTGCGAAACGCCACTAACGAACCTATACGTTAGTTATTTGTGTATTCTTCTAACACACTCTTTTATTCTAACAAACAATGAATGAAACGACTGGGAAAACATGCTGGAATATATATGCCCGATAAACTATCTTTTAAAGCAGATCTGCGAACGTTACTACCAAAGTGTGAAGCCCTTCTCCTACTTAGCCTCCCTTAGTGACCAACAAAGCACAGCGACCGGTTTAGGTGCAGAGTTGTCTAGCAGCTTGACTAAATTACCCGGTCGCCGCTGCTAGAGAAAACTGCAAGCACAAATTACCATATGTTTCACATGCAAAAGTAACCTCTAAACTCTCTGAGTTATAAGTAGACTTTGAGTACATAACTACCCTTTGCCCCTTTACCAGAAGGCTAGGACAGATTTGCTGAGTAACGTACAAGGAGAACCCCGTTTGTTTTCATGACATATACTTGTCAAGAACACCCTCTAAGTTGTATGTAGAAATCACACTAGTGTTTCGTACGCTGCCTAATTTCAATGTTACTTAAAAGCATACCTAAAGGAGCTTAATGCGACATCAAACTTCGGACTATTGAACTGGGTAAGGGAATTTAGAGATTTTACCCATGGCTGCTTCAGTGATTTTCCCTCTTCAACCAAATTAATAATTTTGTTAATTAATTTTTGCGTTAAAGATGGTGTATCTCTCTCGACCAGGCACAACCTTTTTTCTTTTTCTTTGTTAATAAATTATTTTTCAGTATATAGTTTAATTTGTTTAGTTAGATAATGCGTTTGATCAGTGGTGCTGATTAATTTGTTGAGGTTCTGTTGGCTGGTCGCGTCTTCGATGATTTCCATTACTTCATTGGGTACTCGAGAAGTTGGTTGAGAGCATTGAGCACTAGCAGCTCGCAGTGATATTTTCAGGGTGAGCAAATATCCGCAATACGCAAGCTACAGCTATCTAGCAGAAAAGTTTTGCTTAGGTATCTTTACTTGTAAAGTAGTAAAATGCGTCGATCCTTAATGTTGGCATATCGTTTGATGGCTTCATCGAGCCATGTCCCCACAAGTGATGAAAATCTCGTATATTAAAAATGTTTACCTGATAAATAACAGTATATCTTGAATTTTCTGGGGATAGCCTCTGATGATTATTTTGTTCTGGATGAATTTTACGGAATTTTGCACTGCCGGCAAACCGTAAGAGATAAACAAAAACTTACTTTACCAAAAATGTAGAGCTCGTTAATATACACAATTTATGTTATGTACACTTTTTTCGTGCAGTGAATCGTTTTTGAGATATTCTCTTGTTATTGGTTTCAGCTTTAAAAACTTATACTTTTCTCATAGGGGACTTTGTCAACTCCTGTCCATAGTAACAAAGGAACTTCAGTCACATAGCAACCAGCTTTTGACTATCACTTTAACCTATGGTACTCCCTTATTTCCTTCCTATTTGCATGGAAGCAATTAATAAGACTACTTCTGCTATTTTTTTTCTCAATTAGCATGAAGTAAAAAGAAGCATAAGCTTTTTAACAATAATTGTTTCAGAGATATAGAGAAAGTCATGTGAATGGAACACATCAGATTTTTTTTATTACATTTTATTTGTATAGCTTCCTTTAATTTCTATGGTCATATCGGGGACTTTGACTTGTGAAACAACTCGTCTGATCACAGTAGGCTATTGTAATTAACTTTATCATTTTATATCATTAAACACACGAACATTCACTCTCACATGCATACTTCCAGACTCTGTGGGGGTAGGGAATAATTCTGGTTACAGAAAACATTCCCGCTCCAGCCGGGAATCGAACCCCGGACCTCCGGGTGAGAAGTCAGCTCGCGGATCACTCGATCACGGAGGCAGTCTAAATAATTTGTGTGTGTGTGTGTGTGTGTGTGTGTGTGTGTGTGGAATTAACATCCTCCCCCCCCCATATTGGCCATGTAAGCTGAGCAGAATTCCATCACATAGCGACAGGCTTTAAAAGATATGCCTCGCTTTAGCTAATCGTATCCGCTTATTCCCCTTGAACCTACAAGAAAATATGCAGTAAAACAATTTCGGCTAATGTTTATCTCGATTAGCATGAAGTAGTAGAAGAATAATATTTTTAAGAAGAGTAGGTAGAGAACTTCAGTGAATATCATTTTTCTCCAATATTACTCAAGGCCAAATTGTTTGTTTTGTCGATCTGTATGATGATGTCCTTTCATCTATTTTAAATAGGACAAGGCAAATGTATAGGTCATTTCCTACGCATTTGTTTTTAAAAGCTCTCATGTGTTCCATTCACACGATTTCTCTAGCTGTTTACAAACAACTTTCCTTACAAAAGATTATTATTCTTTTATCTAGACTGCTAATCAAGGTAAACAGCATAAATTGTCTTATTTTTTACTTTCTCTACACGTACTATGTACATTACAATTAATGTACCCAAAAATTCGATACCGAGATTTCACCGGAAATACATGTTTTGGGTCCCCCTGAATCCAAAATAAGCATTTTTGGAAAAAGGTCCGTGTGTGCGTGTGTGTGTGTCTGTGGACAGCATAGCTCAAAAACGAAAAGACCGTTAAATACCAAACTTGGTATTTAAGTTTGGTACCTTCCAAGGATGCGACACAAAGATTTTCAAGAAAATCCCCCACACCCAACTACCCTTTACATGGAACTTTTTTCGAAAAATTTGATTTTCTCAAAAATGGCTCTAACGATTTTGATTAAAATATCGTATATTAAAGATATTAACCTGTCAAATAATATGTATATCTTGAATTTTCTGGGAATAGTCTCTGAAGACTACTTTATTCTGGATGAATTTTACGAAATTTTGCATTACTGCTAAACCGTAAGAAATGGAAAAAAACTTAGCACACAAAATATATAGAGCACATTAAAACACACAATTTATGTTATATCGTTTTTTTTTTTTCGAGGAGTTTTTGAGATATTCCTTGTTTTTGGTTTCAGGTTCAAAAACTTGTACTTTTCTCATACAGAAATTTGTTAACTCGTGTCCATACAAACAAAGGAACTTCAGTCACCTAGTAACCAGCTTTTGACTTCACTTTAACCTATGATACTCCCACATTTCGCTTCTACTTACAAGAAAGCAATAAATAGCAGAATAAGCTTTTCAACAATAATTTGTTGCAGAGATGTAGAGAAAGGCACGTGAATGGAATAAATCAGATTTTTTTTTTTTTTCTTTTTTAGCTTAACGTCCTTTAACCTGGTTGGTCATATCGGACGATGAATGTAATTGGTGAAATGATGCTCCAATGATCTCGGGGTCCATGGAGCTTAAAGTTACTCGACATTCGTCTTCTCAGGATGAGGGAAAACGCCGAAAAAAACCTTTATCCGGGTAACTCACCCTAAGCGAGATTCGAACTCACGACTTTTTGAATGAGGCAGACACGCTACAACCACACTACCGAAGCGGATTTAATTGTCTTATTGCTTGCTTCCTTGTAAGTAGAAGGGATATAAGGTAAATACACTATTCTAAATCGATACACAAGTCTTTTAAAAGCTGGTCCTATGTGAAACAATTGAAGTGAAGATGTGAATCGATATGAAGAATTCGCTCTGCATGACCTGCAGTAAAATAAAGCTGGTCCTATGTGAAACAATTGAAGTGAAGATGTGAATCGATATGAAGAATTTGCTCTGCATGACCTGCAGTAAAATAAGAAAATGATACGAAACATCACTTCCGGTTTGAGAAAAGCTTAAGTAATTTAAAGTTGTAACCAATAATAACGAATATCTCAGAAAGGGTCTGCTCCACGTAAAAAATCTTATATGTTCCATTCTCATGACTTTCTCTACATCTCTGAACAAATTATTGTTAAAAAGCTAATAGTTCTTTTTACTTCATGCTAATCGAGAAAAATTAGCAAAAGTAGTCTTATTACTTGCTTCCATGCAAGAAGAAGGGAAATAAGGCAGTAGCATAGGCTAAAGTGATAATCAAAAAATGGTTGCATGTGATTGAAATTCCTTTGTTTGTATGGACAGGAGTTGACAAATTCCCGTATGAGACGTTTTTAAAAGCTGAAATCAACAAGGAGTATGTTAAAAACGACCCATTCCACTAAAAAATGTATATAACATAAACTTTGTGTTTTAACGAGCTCTAATACTCTGTTAAGTAAGTTTTTGTCTATCTCTTACGGTTTGCCAGTTATCCAAATTCCGTAAAATTCATCCAGAATAGTCTCAGAGGCTATTCCCAAAAAATTCAAGATATGCATTTTATTTTTCCAGTAAATATATTTAATACACCATATTTTAACCAAAATCGTTACGGTCATTTTTGAGAAAATCAAAATGTTCGAAAATGTTTCCATGTACAGGGTAGTTGGGGGTGGGGGATTAGATACCAAACTTAAATACCAAATTTGTTTTTGAGCTATGCTGTCCACACAACACACGGACCTTTTTCCAAATTGCTTTTTTATGGTTTCAGGAGGACCCAAAACATGTATTTCCGGTGAAATCTCGGTATGGAATTTTTGGGTGCATTACAATATCTTCTGTATATACTATGTGCATAGTACGTGTAGAGAAAGTAAAAATATGTATGACATAAATGATGTTTTCACGAAATCTACATTTTTGGTGTGTTACTTTTTTTTTTTTTTTTTTTTTTTTTTTTTTTTTTATGTATCTCTTAAGGTTTAACCGTTATGCAAAATTCTGCAAAACTCGCCCAGAATCAAGAGGTTTTCAGAGGCTACTTGCAGAAAATTCAAAATATACATTTTATTTGTGATAAAATTTTCTTAAATATGGGGCATTTAATCAAAATCGTTAAAGCAATTTTTGAGAAAAACAAACATTTCAAAAACTTTTTCCATGTAAAGGGTAGTTTGTGGTGGGGGGATTTTATTGTAAATCTGTGTCGCATCCTTGGAAGATACTAAAGATAAGTGCCAAGTTTGGTATTTAATGGTCTTTTTCATTTTTGGCTATGTTGTCCACAAACACACACACATACACACATGACCTTTTACTAAAAATTATTTTTTTCGGACTAAGGGGACCACAAAACATATTCTCATATACCCAAGGTCGCGGGTTCTGGCGTAAAAATCCTTAGCATTGCTTCCTTCGGAAGGGCAGTAAAGTCATTGGTGTCGTAAAAGAACCTCAAGCCTGATAAAGGAGTCTCTGAACAAAATTAAGCGGAATTTCACGCCCAACGTAGAATGGGGCGCTGAGGACTATAGTGGTTAAAGAGTATTCATTAATAAAACTTATTTCATTTCAAAACATATATTTACGGTGAAATATCGACATCAAAATTTTGGGTGGAATACAATAGGTACCTTCTCTATCCACAATTTACATTGCACATACGGACTAGAGAAAGTAATTATAAGGCACCTGAAAGACTGAAGTAGTATTCATATCATACGTCTGGGAAAGCAGGCTGTTTGTTCCCACTGCGCTGAGAAAGAGAATGGAATGTTTAGGAAAGATGAATCTAGTACGAGATCGTAAAGCATACTCGATAACCCAGAGGTCAAAGAGCAAGGATACGGTCAGTCTCTTTCGTGCTATTGAGAAATGTCTTAGTTCATGTGATTAGGTCGATAATCCCTGCCCATGCATCGATAAGGAAAGCCATCAATCAGTCTCCTCTTAACATGTTCAACTAATACTTCCTATGTTTTCATCTAATGCAGTGACACTCAGAATGTCTGTCCCAGTTGGAGCCTCTGTTTGTAAGGCCATATTACACTATCACAGAAATGTGATCACATTGTAATATATCATCTTTGATCATATCTAGCTGTGACACACTTCTATGATAAAAGTTATACCCACCATCGCACGCTTTTTTTTTTAATTTATTTATTTAAGGTCACTTTATAACAACCGAGGTCATCAGCGACCACAGTATTCTTACAAGATCAATGTATATACAAAATTTAATACAAATATATGGTCATGAACTTAACTAATTGAACATCGGAAACAGTATAGTACATGTAAATTGGCAAACAATTATAATAGTATCAAACTGTGGTTATAACAATTAAATCACATTATATAAAAGACAACATTTGTGACATCTCCATTAACTTGATAACTTTTCTGCATCTTTCGGTGGTGTTAAAGATGGAATACAGATCACTCTTGAGGTTTAAGTTCCTTCTGTCGTTCAGTAAAGCAGGGCACTCGAGGATAAGGTGAGATGTTGAGACGACTTCTCGGGCTGAACATTTCGGGCACGGATTTTTGGTTGTTTTCTTCATCAGATAACCATGGCTGAGGTTGAAGTGGCCGATGCGCAACCTGGTAAGTAGGACTTTTTGTTTTCTTCGGAATTTAAGGTGTGCTATTGCCGGTTCTGTAATAGATTTCCTAACCAGTTGCAGTTTTGAGGGCGTAGATTTCCACTGTTTGTCCCAGGGGTCGGCGATATAGCTTTTAAATATCTTTTTAATATCCTGAAGTGTACCACTTAATCCAGCTTCAATTTGTTGCAGCCTCGTTGCATATTTAGCTGCCACATCTGCCTTTTCATTTCCGGTAATGCCTTTATGTGATGGAAGCCATACCAATGAAATTTTGATAGCCGTTATTGTAGTGATAATACAATCGTTCTTGTATACTTTGAATGAGTGGGTTCTTAGAGAATCTATTAGCAACAGCAGTAAGTGTTGCCATGGAGTCAGAGAAGATCACAAGTGGTATATTTATATCACACCTTTGATCATATCTGTGATGGAAAAAAAAATCTGGTGCTCCATTCACATAACATCTCTGTAACAAATTATTGTCAAAAGTCACATTCTTCTATCTACTTTACATAATCGAGACAATCATTAGCAGAAATTGTCTTAATTATTTGCTTCCTTGTAAGTAGAAAGGAAATAAGGGGGCTACACTAGGCTAAAACGATAGTCAAATCTTTAAAAAGCTGGTTGCCATGTGGTTCAAATCCGTTTCTATGCAGTGCTAGGATTTACAGTTTTCCGTGTGAGAAAATTTTAAGTGTTTTAAATCTGAACCAAATAACAAGGAATATCTCAGAAATGGTCAATTCCACGAAAAAAAAAAAACAAACAAACGCATGTGACAAATTGTGTGTTTTAACGTGATCTGCATTTTTTGTGTAGCAAGCTTTTCTATCTCTTACGGTTTATCAGTTTCGTAAAATTTTGCAAAATTCAGTCGCCCTCCGTGGTGTAATGGTTACCATGCTAACTTCATATACCAAGGTCGCGGGTTCAAACCCGGCGGAGGATCGGGCGTAAAAATCCTTAGCATGGCTTCCTTCGGAAGGGAAGTAAAGGCGTGGGTCCCGTGACGTAGATTTACGGCACGTAAAAGAACCTCAAGCCTGGTAGAGAGGCCTCTGAGCAAAATTGAGCGGTCTTTCACGCCCAGTATAGAATGGGACGCTGAGAACCACAGCAGTTAAAGATCGTCCATAAATAAAACGCCATTTCATTTTGCAAAATTCATTCAGAACAAGGTCTTTAGAGGCTACTCCTAGAAAATGCAAGCTATACATTTTATTGACCATGTAAATATCTATAATATAAGGTATTTTAATCAAAATCGTTAGAGCCATTTTTGAGAAAATAAAAAAATTTCGATTTTTTTCCCATGTAAAGGATTGATTGGGGTGGGGGGGTTTCTCAAAATCTTCGTGTCGCATCCCTGGAAGATTCTAAACTTAAACACCAAGTGTGGTATTTTACCGACTTTTCGTTTTGAGTTATTGTGTCCAAGACGCACGGATACTCACACGGACCATTTTCCAAAATGTGTATTTTTTATATGGGGGATAAAAAACGCGTATTTCCGATGAAATCCCAGTATCTAATTTTGAATGGAATGCAATACCTTCTGTATACAATATGCACATAGTACATACATATGTGTAGAGAAAGTAATAAAATGGCAGACAAGCACACTTGGTCAATGGCTACAACCAAACCACTCATTTCCTATTATTTATCACGCGAAATATATAACATAAAACATAAAGATTATAACATACAGAAACAAATGACTGCAAATATATTAAAACACAGAAGAAGTCATTAGTGTAGTATTTGAAGGATATATTGTGAATGCTCTGAGGAATAGATTAAATGGATTGAGAAGCCAATTATTAGAAGAAGAAAATGAATGTTATTATTACAACCTGAATTAATATTTGAGTGCTCTATTTGTTATTAATATTCATAAATGCAGTATTAACATCTTTAAGAAAATGTTTTTTTGAGGTTAAGTTTTAAGTTAGGCTACATGAAATTGTTGCATGTGAATTTAATTAAACGCTATTATAGTAACATTATTTATAAATATCCAATGACACAGCACACATTATAAACGGAAGAATTATAAAATTATTACAGCTCATGGTGTCAAATGTTGAGTATCTTTTTCAAAAGAGAATGAAATATGTGATCAATTAGTTGACATAGTAGGTACAATATACCCAACAGCTTGAAATATGTTCACATCATGTGATCAAATGTTTTATCACATTCTGTGATACAGAAATGTTATAGCGTAATATACGTAACCCTAAGCCCTGTGGGATCTTGGATCTCTTTGGTTGTTATTTTCTCTACCATATGCATCTATAGTAGGTAGAATAGGGGCCTGTTTCATAATTTTACAATGGAAGTTTGTAAGTTGAAGTTTACAATAAAATCTAAATATTTATGTTGAATTTTTATAGAGTTTACAAGTGTTTTGTTTCACAATCAAACAGTGATTTCACATATTTGTAATCTGAGTTCGTAAAATAAGCATTTTATTCTCGTTTGTAATTTGTAAAAATAGATTTCACACTGGAGGTTTGTAAAGTTGAACTTTTCAAACAAAATGGCATTTCAACCATTTACTTTTGTGATTGTCCAATGTATAGCATAAAGATATAGTTTAGAACATTATCTAATTTCTGCCAAGCATCTGTCACACCACCTATAACCCAGGTATTAAACAAAAATGTTGTTTTCATAAGTTTAATCAATTCATTTGTCATATTTTTTTTAAAA
This sequence comes from Hymenopus coronatus, assembly GCA_030762935.1. Taxonomy (NCBI): domain Eukaryota; kingdom Metazoa; phylum Arthropoda; class Insecta; order Mantodea; family Hymenopodidae; genus Hymenopus; species Hymenopus coronatus. Next base: position 29,585,551 of record CM060883.1, read on the forward strand.
TATTGTGATGTAATTATTGTTTATATATTTACTTATTAATACTTTATATATGATATCTGAATATTTGTTATAATGGTATAAACTAAAGTCCTAGAATGCTTCTGTTAATTAGGTCTAAATGTTTTGATGAATAAATAGACAAAGAGATAAATAAACAAATAATAAATCTTTTCAAGTGAAATTTTATAGAGTTTACAATTTTTTTTCACAATCAAATAGTAATTCCACATTTGTGATTTGGGTTTATAAAGCAAGCAGTTTAACTACAATGGGTTAAGATTTGTAGAGTAACCTTTATTTTAATATTAAGAGGAAAAACACATATAAAAGTATACAATTAAGTACTCAACTATATACATAGATCTGAAAACTACATAACATACTGTTTGGTAGATATTCCTGTGAATATATGCTCAGAATTAATGATTTCATGTGAGGGATATGAGTACAATGAAAGGTTTCAGATAACTCCCTTTGCAATGGAGTTGTCATTGCAAAGCTATAGAACTTCACACAGCATCCAACAGGAAAAAGTAGACCTCTAACCTCAAAACAACAGCTGTGTGTTGCTTTGCACTGGATGGGGGTACTGGCTGTCAGTTTCAGACATACAAAGAGTTCATTATGCAGATGTGTGCACAGAGAACCCCACGTACGTGCTTATATGAATTTATGCACATACGAGTATGACGCAACAATGCTCATTCTGCAAACTACCAATCAAGTCACAGGTCATCAGTGCAGCCAATATACTACAACACAAGACTTTGTATTTGTGTGTTGTTAATATTTGATATCTCTGAATCTTCAAAAACGATTAAATAGTTTTATATAGTGTATTCCAGATTAAATGCACACATAAAACTTGTGCTAGATGTATGGAGATATAACTTAGTGCCTCAGTATGTTTGTAAAGCCTAGTTGGCGAAGCTTTGAAACGGGAATATGACAGAATGCGCATAATGTTTACGGTTGTAAATTGGTTTTGCATACCTCCTCATACATTACCAATTATAATGGATTTAGCCAGCCTGCATAGTGTAGTGGTAGCGTGTCTGCTTCACACTCTAAAGGTTGTGAGTTCGAATCTCACTTAAGGTGAATTGCCCTTCACCAATTTCATTCATCGTCCGATGTGATTAACCAGGTTAAAGGACATTAAGCTACATAAAAAAAAAAAAAAAAAAAGTTTTATTGTGTATGAGAGTTTAAAAGGATTTGTAAATTTACCTTTTTGTTTGTAGATTGTTAATGTATAATTATTGTAAATATTGTGAAACAGGTGCCAGGTATTATGCGCAGGGGAGAGACCCCAAGAACGTTGGTCTCTCTAAAATGGGCACTATCGAATGAAAACTATCGAATTATTCAATAATCACAATACCATCGGTTATTCGATTGTTACCCAACTATTCGAGTTTCATTCGATTTAAATTGTTACTGTATATTGGTTGGCAGTCGATAGTACTCAATCACTTTTCAAGTCGCTTTTATCAATGAACCAATATAGATGTGATGTCAACCCCATTCCGGAAATATTAAGTGTATAGGTGTTGTTCTATTTTCTTTATTTAACAGTTTTGACAATTGATCTTAAAGTTTACACTAAATAATCCTACGTACTAACTATCGAGCAAGAAATATAAATATGCAGTTGTACTATTAGACTAGGACTAACAATGCTCCTAACATATGTATTAATAATGGTAATACTGCCGGATGTCACCATTTTTGAGAGAATAAAACTTTTCGAAAATTTTTCCATGTAAAGGGTAGTTTGTGTCGCATCCCTGGAAAATACTAAACTTAAATACTGAGTTTGGTATTTTACCGACTTTTCGTCTTCGAGTTATCGCGTTCACAGAGATACGTACCTTTTTCTAAAAATGTTTTTTGGATACAGGGAACCCTAGACCCTAAAACGTTATTTCCGGTGAAATTTCGGTATCGAATTTTTGGGTGGAATGCAATACCTTCTCTATACACTATGTACATAGTACGCGTAGAGAAAGTAGATTAATAAAACGTCTACACACGAGAGGAGTGTATATCGTTTGGCACGTTTGGAATGAAATGTTTAGAAAACTAGCGTCGCCATAGCAACTCAACGATGATTGGGTGAGATACTGTGGTTCCACCACTCCTATTCCGAGAACTTCTTCCTGCCAACGTCACAAATATAGTATACATACTGATGTGAATTTCTAACCAGGACGGTTCTGGGAAAAGATATGATATTCTAGTTACCAGCTGTTGTTGCGAGAGAGGATTCTCTAAGATTCACTCTTTATAACTAAACTAAGATATTCCATGAAGCAAGAACCTCTAAAAGAATTTATTGCTGGCGTTCATGGAACAAAAACTCGTAATACCTGTCTATGCGACAGATATATTGAAGAACTCAAAAGGATGTTTCCTTTTAAGAGGAGTTTTAAACTTTATTTCCATTACATTTGAGTGATACTACATACTTTGGTAAACATTTACATTGACTCCATGGCGCAGCTCACAACAGCCTTGTCCTACCGCCCATCCTCATCTCGGTCCATTACAGACGTCATGGATGGGGTGCAGTAGCTCCTCAGTTGGCCCCCCAGGGACCTCACGAGGCTGAGTTCACCCCGATCCAGGTCTCCCAGTGGGTAGGGGGGGAATCCCCACGCTGGTACTGGGAATCGAACCCAGGTCTCCCGCTTGGCAAGCAGCAACCCTACCACCGCGCTAAAGAGACCACCCTAGTCATATATTGCTTAATACTAAATATAGTTATAAATCAATAAATTAGTGAAGAACTAATAATTTTTACCTCGTAAACTTATGACATATTTAACTTATTACTGAGTCTAACAGTAACCAATCATTTATATAAAAATGTATTAATATTGGTGTGAAACTATCAGATTTACACAAAGAGAAGGAAGAATATTAATAATGAAAGATAATGATGTAGAAAGTAGAATTCAAATAAAACAGATGAGAAATAATACAAAGAAAAATCTGGGGTGTTCCATTCACATGAATTTCTCTATATCGCTGTAACCAATTATTGTTAAAAAAATATTCCTCTGTCTACTTTATGATAATCGAGATAAACATTAGCAGAACTCGTCTTAATTATTTGCTTCCTTTAAATCCTTTAAAAGCTGGTTACCATGTCGTTGAAATCCGTTTCTATGCAGGGTCAGGAGTTTATAACTTTCCGTGTGAGAAAAGTTGTAAGTATTTTGAATCTAAAACAAATAACAAGGGATATCTCAGGAATGGTCAATTCCATGAAAAAAAAAAAAAAAAAAGTATATGATATAAATTGTGTGTTTTAACGAGCTTTCTTTTACGGTTTACCAGTTATGCAAAATTCCGCAAAATTCATCCAGAATAAAGTAGTCTTCAGAGGCTATTCCCAGAAAACTCAAGATATACATTTCCTTTGTCATAAAAATATCTTAAAAATACGGTATTTTAATCAAAATCATTAGAAGCATTTTTGAGAAAATCAAAATGTTCGAAAAAAAGTTCCATGTAAAGGGCAAGTTCCATGTAAAGGATAGTTGGGGGTGGGGGATTTTCTTGAAAATCTTCGTGTCGCATCCTTGGAAGATACCAAACTTAAGTACCAAGTTTGGTATTTAACAGTATTTTCGTTTATAAGCTATGCTACACACACACACACACACACACACACACACACACAGACATTTTTCTAAAAATACATTTTTTGGATTCAGGAAGTCTCAAAACATGTATTTCCGGTGAAATATCGGAATTGACTTTTTGGGTGCAATACAATACTTTCTCTATACACTATCACATAGTACATGTAGAGAAAGTAATACGTGGGATTTTAAAAATATAATTATTTTGATTCAAAGTTACAAATTACCTCAGTGCGAAGTTCTAGAAGTGCAATATGAGGGAGAAAAACATTTCAGCCCTTGCGTGGGGTCGCCTTGTTTCTTGTATTCTTCCGCATTCCTCTGACTTCCAGATATGTGTTTTCCATGTTCTTGTGTCAGAGCTAGACCGCATTACTGGTGACCGCGACGTCACAACGGTGAAATGTGACACCAAAACCACTTAACCTCTCAGCCTCTGCGACGCTATAAAATTACGCTCTAACACAACACATGTTTGCTTCTGAATCTCATTAGCCAGCAAGATGTCAAATGAAAGACATGACATTCATTTCCACAAACTAAAACTCCTTAACTTATGCCACTGTAAATTTTGGAAAAATCCACAGTATATAAGCTGTCTTATTGAAATGTTTATCAGTTATTAAAAAATCTGATGTGTTACACTCACATGACTTTCTCTAGCTAATCTACATCAAACTTCTTACGAAAGATAATTCTTCTTTCAGTAGAATGGAACTAAGGGAATGCACTATATTCAAATGTTTTAAATGGCTGTCGTTATGCGATTGCCATTGCAAATCCCTTCTTTGCTTGGACAGGAGTAGAACAAAAGAAAAACGGACACTTCCGTCTGAGAAAAGTATAAGTACTTCACAATAGAAACTAATAACAAGGAATAGCTCGAAAACTGCAAGCTCCACGAAGAAAATGTATATGACATAACTCGTGTATTTTAACAAATGTACATTTTTTTATATAGTAGGTTTTTGTCTATCTCTTACGGCTTACTAGTTAAGCCAAATTAAGCAAATTTCATCCAGAATAAACAGGTCTTTAGAACTATTCCCAGAAAAGTCAAGATATGCATTTTATTTGTGATAGAAATGGCTTTAATATGTGGGCTATTAATCAAAATCGTTAGAGCCATTTTTAAGAAAAACATAATTTTCGAAAATCTCTCCATGTAAAGGGTAGTTAGGGGTGGGGGATTTTCTTGAAAATCTTCGTGTCGCATTTTTGGAAGAGGCCAAACTTAAATACCAAGTTTGGTATTTAACCGTCTTTTCGTTTTTGAGCTATGCTGTCCACAGACCCGCACACACATACATACACACACATACACAAACACACACACACACACAGACTGACAGACACACAACACACGGACCTGTTTCTGAAAATGCTTTTTTTTGGATTCAGGGGGTCCTAAAACATGTGTTTCAGATGAAAACTCGACATCGAATTTTTGGGTGGAATACAATACTTCTCTATCCCTGTGTACATTGTACATACGGGGCTAGAGGAAGTAAACATCTGATGTGTTCCATTCACATGATTTTCTCAGTAACAAATTATTGTTAATAAGCCTATTCTTATATCCACTTCATGCTAATCGATATAAATATTAGCAGAAATGCTTTCTTGCAAGCAGAAAGGAAATAAGGGAATACACTAGGCTAAAACGACTTTAAAATCTAGTTGCCATGTGGACGAAATCCGTTTCTATGCATTGCCAGGAGCTGACAAATTTTCGTATGTGAAAAGTTGTATTTTAAAACTGAAACAAACAACAAGCAATATTTCAAAAATGGTCAGCTCTAGGAAAAACAACTATATGACATAAAGAATGTTTTTTAACGAGATCTACATTTTTTGTGTAGTAAGTTTTTGTTTATCCCTTACGGTTTGCTAGTTAATGCAAAATTCACCAAAATTCATCCACACTAAAGATGTCTTTAGAGGCTATTTCTAGAAAATTCAAAATATGCATTTTAACTGTCGTGTAAATATCTTTAATATACGGTATTTTAATCAAAATTATTAGAGCTATTTTTGAGAAAATCAGACATACGGACTCACACACATATGGACATTTTTTCTGAAAATGCTTTTTTTTGTTGTTGTTGTTATAGGGGACCCTAAAACTTGTATTTCCCGTGAAATCTCGGATCGAATTTTTTGGTGAAGTACAATACTTTCTCTACACGTACTATGCACATAGTGTATAGAGAAGGTATTGCATTACCACCACCTCTACCGTCAGCAACACGACCACGGCGACCACCACATCAACTTACAGGTATACAACGAAGAAGCCTCGGGGAGCCTTTTATGCACTAATCCCTGTTTCTTTATAAACTTGCCCCGCTTCCACAGTTACCTTTCCTTTTCCCTGATTGGCTAAGTACCCTTTGAATGACCGAAGCAGGTGGTTCAGGCGTTTTTTTCCGCGACTTGCATTCGGTGGTATTGGGATCGATTCCCCGCGGCCGACCTCTCTGAACCATGTTTTGTTTTTTTTTACTTTCTTTATACGCACTATGTACATAGTGTATATAGAAGGTATTGCACTCCACCAAAAATTTCGATACCGAGATTTCACCGGAAATATATGTTTTAGGATCCCCTTTATCTAAAAAAAGCATTTTCACACAAAGAAAGGTCCGAGTGTGTGTGTGTGTGTCCGTGTGTCTATGAACACGATAACTCAAAAACAAAAAGTCGGTAAAATATCAAACTTGGTATTTAAGTTTAGTATCTTCCAGGGATGCGACACGAAGATTTTGAGAAAAATCCCCCCACCCCCAACTACCCTTTACATGGAACTTTTTTCGAAAATTTTGATATTCTCAAAAATGGCTCTAACGATTTTGATTAAAATTTCGGATATTAAACATATTTACCTGACAAATGAAATGTATATCTTGAATTTTCTGGGAATAGCCTCTGAAGAGTACTTTATTCTGGATGAATTTTACTAAATTTTGAATAACTGCTAAACCGTAAGAGATGGACAAAAACTTACTATACAAAAAATGTAGAGCACGTTAAAACACACAATTTATGTTATATAAAATTTTTCGTGGAGTTCGTCGTTTTTGTGACATTCCTTATTTTTGGTTTCTGCTATGAAAAACGTATACTTTTCTGATACTGGAACTTGTCAACTCCTATCCATATAAACAAAGGAACTTCATTGGCATAGCAACCAGCTTTTGACTATCACTTTAACCTACGGTTGTCCCTTATTTCTCTTCTACTTACAAGGATGCGAGTAATAAGACTATTTCTGCTAATTTTTTCTGATTAGCATAAGGTAAATAGAAGTGTAAGCTTTTAAGAATAATTTGTTGCAGAGATGTAGAGAAAGTCATGTGAATGCAACACATCAGATATTTTGGGGAGTTTCCCGGGTTACTAGGCGATTGCTGGAGAGGATTCTTCATTCCCCCGAACTTCCTATCCCTTCATTTCATCACAACCGGTATTTTTAAGGGTTGCTAGTGTCGACGAGGACCGCGGCAGAAGCGCCATTTCGTGGAAGTGACAGCGCTCTGGTAGTGGTTATCTGCGGACCCAAGTGGTCTATCCGGGATTGAGCCAAAGGCTCCTGTCGCTCCCCGCGTCGAGATGAAGAACTGCTTGTGAACTGTTAGAGACCGTCCACGACGGCTCTCTTCCTGTCCAGATGTGGCCGTCATCTGAAATTACATTCATCTCATCCTTTCTCCAGGGGTCTGAAGTACAATAAGCCCATGGCTGCAGTGTGGAATACCCCTCCGTAAGGTACACATACACACACATGCACACACATATGAGTACAGATAAGGTGACACACGCAGATAGAAACAGTATTGAAGAATAACACGCAGCTTACCTTAATAGATAAGTGGCCGTGCCAATTCCGTGTGCAATTCTGAACACGACGTTGTTTCATTTTCTAAGAAGAAGAAGATAAGTTTTTTTTGTGTAAGTGTGTGTGCACGTGTGTGTGGGCGGCATAGCTAAAAACGAAACGCTCGTTAAATACCAAGCTTGGTATTTAAGTTCAAAATCTTTTAAGGTTGCCCCACAAAGATTTTCAACAAATTCATCTCACCCCATTATGCTGTATATGTGACATTTTTTTCAAAAATTTTGATTTTATCAAAATTAGCTTTAACGATTTTTCATTAAAATACCATATATTTAAGATATTTTCTGGCAAACGTAATTAATACCTTGAATTTTCTGGGAATAGCCTCTAAAGACTGCTTATTCTGGATGACTTTTGCAAGTAAGAGAAAGACAGAAGCTCGCTGCATAAAACAAGTAGATTTCATTAAAACACACACTTTATGAGAGACATTTTTTAAATAAATAAATATAAAATGAGTTAACCGTATTATTCTTTGTACAACGGTAGCAATAAAGTCTTTATCGTTGACACGGAAACACCAATATAATATGCAACTGGTTGTGAGCTTGTGGCACTGGATATAAATACTGTTTATTCAGAGCTTCTTCATCATATTTGTCTATAATGCTACTTTTAATATCACGCCCTTCGGAATACACTATCGTACATTTCTTAGCTTCAGACATGGTGAAAAGAATAGAAAATCTTCTTACAACATTGAACTACTGCACTTATTATGCTAGGTAGGCTATGCTAGGTTAATACACACATCTGCAGGAATTATTACTGCATAACAGCTCACCGGGTAACCAGATATCGCTTTCCCCTCTCCCCACACCTCGTCCTGCAGGGCTCTCGAGCCCAGAACATAACCATATATATTCTTAAGGTCAGGCGATAAAAGCGATATAAACACTACGCTATGAAAGATGTATGTGCTTTCGTCATTCGATAGTATATGCCAAACGTCCCAAGTTATAGAATTTCACATATTCGAGAAGGAAAAGTCGTCTCCAGTTTTACCACCATACTGGTTGTAAAAAATCCCATATTTCATTCTGTTTAAAGTGTAATATGAATAGCGCGCATGTTCATTCAGCATAATGGTATCGATAACTGCATGGTCTTAGTGCACATATGGTAGCATGGCCACGTCACAGGGTTCTGTGGTCAAGCCAAGAACTTTAGTTGAGAGTGTATTAAGACGGAAATATATAAAAAAATTTCTTTAACGAAAAAATTTGAATATTTCGAGATAGTTGAAAGTGACTGAATGGATGAAATTCGTAAAGAAATTGTCAATATTTTCATTGACATATTTTGATTATGCTAATGTGATTTTATTGCGTGTTTATGGTTCATATAACTGTAAGAGGAAGCAATATTTTCAATTCCGAACAGAAAATTTAACACTGAAAGGAGTGAGTGTTCAAATTCGGAAAAAAAAAAAAAAAAAAAAAAAAAAAAAAAAAATGACGTGTCCCTTTCACATAACTTACTTATATGTTCTACAAATAAACTTCTTACAATAGATTATTTTTCTTTCTGCACCATGTTAATTCAGATAAGCATTAGCAGAATTATCTTATTACTTAGTTCCTTACAAATAGAAGGGAACTATATTAAGGCGATAGTCAAATGTTTTAAAAGCTGTAACTACGCGATTGTCATTGAAATTAGCTTCCTTGCACGGCCAGGAGTAAAACAAAGGACGACTTCCTGTTTGAGAAAAGCATATATATTTTAAAATTGAAATCAATAACAAGGAATAATACGGAAATGGTTAGCTCCACAGCAACGTAAAGAGTATACATAATGTGTTTTGACGAGATCTACAGTTTTGGTGTAGTAATTTTCGTCAACCTCCTTCATTTACCGGCTATAAAAAATCCATGCAGAATAAAGAAGGTTTCAGAGGCTATTCCCGGAAAATCAAGATATGCATTTCTAATTGTATGTAAATATGTTTAATATTCGGCATTTTAAACAAAATAGTTACAGCCGTTTCTGAGTAAATCAAAATGCTGGAACATTTTTCCAGGTAAAGGGTATTTTGAAGTGGGGGGGGGTTCTTGAAATACTAAATTTAAACACCTAGTTTGGTATTTAATGAACTTTTCGTTTTTAAATTATGCAGTCCACACGCACAATTAATTATCTTTTTCTAAAAAAATACTTTTTAATTAAGGAGGTCTCAAAACACGTATTTCCGGTGAAATCTCGGTATCGAATTTTTGGTGGAATACAATAGCTTCTCCACCTACTATGCACATTGCACATACACACTAGAGAAAAAAAATGTGTATTTAAAATTACACTGAAGTATGGTTTGTAAGGGGTTTTATGATCCTGTTAAGTATAATGCAAACTTTTTTTACCAACGCAATGAAACAATTTTTGCAACGAAAAATATCAAATTTGAAATACGATATTTCATTAAAATATGCAGATGACTAACCGTATATCCAAGACAGGTTTCTTATACATAATTAATAATCTTAAGAATAAAAATATTCTTTTACTCGAATGTTTCAGGCAAAGTTGCTCTGGGGTTTCTTTAAAATTTTAGCACAGAATACAAATAGACGTTTAATTGTAAATATACATATGTTCTACAAAGCAATATTTACAGCACCGCCTTTGGTCTTCAAAATCAGGAGGGGCGAGTATCTTTTATCACCATTTTAAAAATCTGGCATGCCTATCCGAGAAGCAGGTTTAAAACGAAGGATCCTTCTATATCTAGATATTTGTCAATAAAAATTTACGCGCATTTTAATTGCAATAGCTCTTGTTACATAATATATTTGATTTATGTAGCCGTGAAAATATAAATTTGATAAAATCCTCTTCGGGGATATTAACGTAAATATTCATGTTAAATGTGGAAATACTTTGTACTGCACAACTTCCTATTCCACTGTAGCCAACTAGTCACGTGACAGAGATACCACGAAAAGTCATGTGGAACATACTTTAATAGGTACATATAGGAGAATCGTTGCAAAGCGTATTATGTCTAAAGAGGAAAATTTTACAGGAAAAGCCAAAAATGATTACAGTTAACTATGGGAGGAATAAACGAACAATCACAAATCATGCATTTACATGTCCCAAAAGAAATATGTTTTTCAAAATTGAAGCTTTCAAAATTAAGAATTAATATTGAGACTAATGTGGAGCGTTACCACAATTTTCACATTTGTAAATAAGAAAGCAACAATGTCAAACTGAAGCATATAATTAGTAGGAATCATGTAAAAATTGTAAGGTACACTTGAATAGTAGAACTTCCTACATCCTCTAAGTGGTGCAAATGGCATCGTTATGATGTTTCCATGATCGGATTTGAATTTCTAATTCGCGAGTTCGCCACTATACGCCATGGTGACGAGGAATCGGCTGATGGCACTGCGAAACAAAATCACGACTTGTGGACGCGAAATTGCGGAAAAGTTTGCCCAGGAACCTTCTTCTTTCAAGGTATGGGGTTCTTTTATGTGCAAATAAACATTACACGGGACCACCGGCTTTACTTTCATTCCGAATGAAGCCATGCTAAGGATTTTTTTTGTGTCTGAAAAAATCCACCACTCTCCGCCAGGTTTGAACCTGCAATCTCAAGTTTTAGAGGCTAGCACGAAACCACTGCACTAGGAGAGCGACGTTCCTCTTGAAAATTGATAACATAAATTACATTAATTTTTATCTTACAGCAATAACAGTTTACTGCATTACAAAAATATGTTTCTTGTTAAAAAAATTTGATGTGTTACATTCACATGAATTTCTCTACATCTCTGCAACAAATTATTGTTAAAAAAATTATGCTTCTATTTACTTCATGCTAATCGAGAAAAAATTAGCAGAAATAGTCTTATTACTTGCTTCCATGTAAGCAGAAGCGAAATAAGGCAGTACACTAGGTTAAAGATATAGTCAAAAGCTGGTTGCTATGTGACTGAAGTTCATTTGTTTGTATGGACAAGAGTTGACAAATTCCTGTAAGAGAAAAGTATACGTTTGTTAAAGCTGAAACCAAAAGCAAGGAATATCTAAAAAAACGATCAACTCCATAGCATAAATTGTGTGTTTTAATGTGCTCTACAGTTTTTTTGTTTTTTTTTTTTTTTGTTGGTAAATTTTTGTCTATCCAAAAATTCGATGTAGAGATTTCACTGAAAATGTATGTATTGAGGTCTTCTGAGTCCGAAACATTTTTTTTAGAAAAAGGTCTGTTGTCTGGACAGCATAGCTCAAAAACGAAAATACCTTTAAATTCCAAATTTGGTAGGATTTATATTTAGTATCTTCCAAGTATGCGACACGAATATTTTGAAGAAAACACCCCCACCCCAAACTACCCTTTACATGGAAAATTTTCGAAAATTTTGATTTTCTCAAAAATACCCATGTTAAAGGTATTCGCATGAGAAATAAAATGTAATTCTTGAATTTTCTGGTAATAGCACTGAAGACCTCTTTATTTTGGATAAATTTTGCTGAATTTTGGATAACTGGTAAACGGTAAGAAATACACAAAAATTGTAGATTTTGTTAAAACACACAATTTTTGTCATACAATTTTTTTCGTGAAACTGACCACTTTTTAGATATTCCTTGTTATTGGTTTCAGTTTTAAAATACTTAAATGTTTCACACACGGGAATATGTCAACTCCTGGTTATGGAAAGAAACGGATTTTACTTACACGGCAAACCAGGTTTTATAAGATTTGACCTTTAGCCTAGCATATTCCCTTATTTCCTTTCTATTTACAAGGAAGCAAGCAATATGGACATTTCTGCTATATTTATCTCTATTAGCATGAAGAGGCCGCGCCGTGGCCGAGTGGTCAGGCCTCTCACCTAGACGGTCCGGGTTCGATCCCAAGTGACCGCATGTGAGATTTGTGATGGACAAAGTGGCGCAGGGGTGGGGTTTCTCCGGGTTTTCCGGTTTCCCCCGCCATCTCAGTCCACCGGGGCTCCATCTTCATATATCATCAGTGTCATCGCCTGCGGCGCCAGAGAGCAGTACAAAAATATATTAGCATGAAGCAGATGGAAGAATAAGCTTTTCAACAATAATTTGTTACAGGGATGTAGACAAAGTCATGTGAGTGGAACACATCAGATTTTTTTTTTGTTTACTTCAGACATTTTTTTTTTCTCCTTGAGAAGAAAAAATGTACATACGAATATTGCAAAAACGGAAACGAACTTTTTAGCATAAGTCTTTATATTTAGTCAAGTCCGAGTTTTTATTACTGTACCCGAAGAAGATATTAATAACTATTCACTCAGCGCTATTGCTGTTTTGTGAAAGCTTTGCGTCATTACAGTAAAAGCAATAACACTAAGAATAACTCAAACTGTATACTATGATAGCGTGTTGTTATTTGGTACAGTGCACAGCTGCTTAGCTTTATTTCCGGGAAAAAGATGCGAATCAAGATATGTTCCGTGACACACTAGTGCTGATAATACTCCTCATACAACAGTTTTTACCAACGTATAGGTCGCGCGCCAGTTCTTGACTTTTTTAAATGAGGGTACCCAAAGCAGGAAGACCAGTCAGATGTTCCTTTTTTTTTTTTTTAAGCTTAATCCTTTCACCTGGTTGGTATATCGGACGATGAATGATATTGGTGTAATGATGCTCAAATCATCTTGGGGCCCATGGAGCTTAGAGTTACTTATCTTCTCAGGATTAGGGAAACCCCCGAGAAAAAAAAAAACAACCTTATCCGGGTAACTTACCCTAAGCGAGATTCTAACTCACGACTTATTGAATGTGAGGCAGACACGCTATTCCCACACTATCTAGGCGGGCAGTCAGTTGTTATGTACGTTATCCTCATGTTTCTGCCCTTCAGTAGTACAACTACTACAAAGCCAAAATACTTGCAGTGATGTCAGTCACATGTATTCACTGTCAACCTGGGTTACTACTTACACCACACTTTACATCTACTTTTCTTGTATTTCTTCTATTCCCGACATTTCTCCCTTATCTTCTTATCTTGTAGTCATTTTCATTAATAACTAAGCATCTCTCGTTAAAATACTGGCAATGACATAAACCCGTAACACACAATATTTTGCAGTCAACTGTACGCTGTGTATTCTCGAAACGTAATCATAAGGAAGCAGAGATCTTTTTACTTTCTCTAGCCACTTATGTACAATGTACATAAGGATAGAGAAGTATTGTATTCCACCCAAAAATTCGATACCGAGATTTCACCGGAAATTCATGTTTTAGGAGCCCCTGTATCCAAAAAAAAGAATTTTCAGAAAAAGGTCCGTGTGTGTGTGTGTGTGTGTGTGTGTGTGTGTGTCCTTGTGTTAACACGATAGCTCCAAAACGAAAAGTAGCTAAAATACCAAACTTGGTATTTAAGTTTAGTATCTTCCAGGGATGCGACATGAAGATTTTGAGAAAAATCCCCCCACCCCAAACTACCCTTTACATGAAACTTTTTTCGAAAATTTTGATTTTCTTAAAATGGCTCTAACGACTTTGATTAAAATATCATATATTAAATATATTTACCTAACAAATAAAATGTATATCTTGAATTTTCTGGGAATAGCTTCTGAAGACCTGTTTATTCTGGAAGAATTTTGCTTAATTTGGCATAACTAGTAAACCGTAAGAGATAGACAACAAGTCACTATACAAAATATGTAGGTCTTGTTAAAATATACAAGTTATGTCATATACATTTTTCTTGTGGAGCTTACCGTTTTCGAGGTATTCATTGTTATTAGTTTCAGTTGTGAAGTACTTATACTTTTCTCAGACGGGAGTGCCCGTTTTTCTTTTGTTCTACTCCTGGCCAAGAAAAGAAGCGATTTGTAATGACAATCGCATAACGACAGCTTTTAAAACATTTCACTATTGGTTTAGCCTAGTGTATTCCCTTATTTTCTTCCTACTTATACGGAACTAAATAATAAGAACATTGTGCTAATCAGTACCACGATTAGCAAGGTACAAAAAGAAGAAAAATCTTATGTATGAAGTTTGTAGAACAGCTAGAGAAAGTCATATGAGTGTAACACATCAGATTTTTTTAAATGTATTTATTTAAAGTCGCTCTAAATACAATATTATATAGCGGCTTCTAATTAGGGCTACAATACATTAGTTGAATACATTCGTAAACTTATTTGCTACCCTGTTTAACAAGAGTAGGCTAGCTCATTGTATCTTAGCCAGGGTTGCCAACTTGACGGATTTTCCGTCAAAATTGAGAGATTTTCTAGTTGTATAACGGGCGAAATTTATTTTTGAAAGATGCCGGATTTTTTGGCGGATATTATTAGAAATTATTTATTAATGTTATGTTAGCTTTCTTACAAAACCTCACGGGTGTAAATCTTTGTGTACTAGCAAGGCCGTGTCATGATTATATACGCGTCTATATTGCTGTGGCATATAAATATTATACTGCATATTATGATGCCATGCAAAGAACGTAAAAAATCTGATGTGTACCATTCACATGACTTTCTCTATATCCCTGCAACAGATTATTCTTAAAAAGCTTATACTTCTATTTACTTCATGCTAATCAGAA
This sequence comes from Hymenopus coronatus, assembly GCA_030762935.1. Lineage (NCBI taxonomy): Eukaryota > Metazoa > Arthropoda > Insecta > Mantodea > Hymenopodidae > Hymenopus > Hymenopus coronatus. The sequence goes on from CM060883.1 coordinate 29,600,672, forward strand.
GCAATGAGCAGAAATAGTCTTATTACTTGCTTCCTTGTAAGTAGAAGCGAAATAAGGGAGTACCATAGGTTAAAATGATAGTCAAAAGCTGGCTGCTATGTCAATGAAGTTCTTTTGTTTATATGGATAGGAGTTGACAAGTTCCTGTATGAGAAAAGTATAGGTTTTTCATAGCAGAAACCAAAAATAAGGAATGTCTCAAAAACGACGAACTCACGAAAAAAATGTATATAACATAAATTGTGTGTTTTAACGTGCTCTACATTTTTTGTGTAGTGAGTTTTTGTCCATCTCTTACGGTTTAGCAGTTATTCAAAATTCAGTAAAATTCATCCAGAATAAACTACTCTTCAGAGGCTATTCCCAGAAAATGCAAGATATACATTTTATTTGTCAGGTAAATATCTTTAATATACGAAATTTTAATCAAAACCGCTAGAGCCATTTTTGAGAAAATCAAAATTTTCTAAACAAGTTCCATGTAAAGGGTAGTTGGGGGTGGGGGATTTTTCTCAAAATCTTCGTGTCGCATCCCTGGAAGATACTAAATTTAAATACCAAGTTTGGTATTTTACCGACTTTTCGTTTTTGAGTTATCGTATTCACAGACACACGGACACACTGACACACGCACACACACACACACGGACCTTTTTGTGAAAATGCTTTTTTTGGATATTGGGGACCCTAAAACATATATTTCCGGTGAAATCTCGGTATCGAATTTTTGTGTGGAGTGCAATACCTTCTCTATACACTATGTACATAGTGCGTATAGAGAAAGTAAAAATGTAAACAGCGTGTTATTTTTGGACGCTCTTTAACTGCTGTAGTTCTCAGCGTCCCATTCTAAACTGGACGTGAAAGACCGCTTAATTTTGCTCAGAGGCCTCTCTATCAGGCTTGAGGTTCTTTTACGTGCCGTAAATCTATGACACAGGACAACGGCTTTACTTCCCTTCCGAAGGAAGCCATACTAAGGATTTTTACACCCGAAAAAATTCATCGTCCTCCTCCGGGTTTGAATCCATGACCTGGGATATATGAAGTTAGCATGGTAACCATTACAATATGGAGGGCGACATGCAATGAATGTGCTTTACTTTATGAATCAGTGTGAATTCTGAAAGCAGAATAGTGAATGCAATGCTAATTCGGTGTTTGTGGTGCCTGGTTGCATGTTTAACGGTTATCTTATATTACTGTTTACTTTCTCTACACGTACTATGTGCATAAGAGAAGGTATTGCATTATACCCAAAAATTCTATATCGAGAATTCACCGGAAATATATGTTTTAGGGTCCCCTGTATCCAAAAAAGCACTTATAGAAAAAGGTCCGTGTGTCTGTGAACACGATAACTCAAAAACGAAAAGACCGTTAAATACCAAACTTGGTATTTAAGTTTGGTATCTTCCAAGGATGCGACACGAAGATTTTCAAGAAAAATCCCCCTACCCACAACTACCCTTTACATGGAACTTTTTTTTTTTTGGAAAATTTTGATTTTCTCAAAGATGGCTCTAACGATTTTGATTAAAATATCGTATATTAAAGATATTTGCCTGACAAATAAAATGTATATCTCGAAGTTGTTGAGAATAGCCTCTGAAGACTACTTTATTCTGGGTAAATTTTACGGAATTTTGCATAACTGGTAAACCCTAAGAGAGAGAAAAAAAACTTACCACACAAAAAATGTAGAGCACGTTAAAACACACAATTACTGTCCTATACATTTTTTTCGTGAGTTTGATCGTTTTTGGGATATTCCTTGTTATTGGTTTCAGCTTTAAAAATCTTATACTTTTCTCATACATGAATTTGTCAACTCCTGTGCATATAAACAAAGGAACTTCAGTAACAAAGCAACCAGGTTTTGACTACCATTTTGACCTATGGTACTTCTTTATTTCGCTTCTACTTACAAGGAAGCAAGTAATAAGACTATTACTGCTAATTTGTTCTCGATTAGCATGAAGTAAATAGAAGAATAAGCTTTTTAACAATAATATGTTGCAGAGATGTAGAGAAAGTCATGTGAATGGAACACATCAGATTTTGAAGTACCTTATTGAACAAACGATTAAGCGGTATATAAGTAATTTTAGAAAAGAAAGAACATTAAAGGTATGGTTGTTAGAGATGCCCGGGGAACATAGTGCGCGGTGCAAATATTTGCAATGCAACGTGAATGTGTGCTTGTAAGATTTACTTCAAGGAAAAAGTAGGAAGCATTTAAAAGCTAAACCTTTTTCAATTTCACGGTCAAAGTTGCCTATCAAGCACACGCATGCACGTGCAGCTGCTTTTGCATTGTTTGTAGTTAATTAATGTGCAATTAGATGCTTTGATCTTTCAGATCCAACCAAGGCATTTTTCCAAAGTGCTGACCTTGAGTTTTAATTTAATTTCTATTTTTGAAAGAAAATACAGAAATGTCTAATTTTGACGGATTGTTGGGTGTTGGTTTGACGGAAAAAATCTGATGTGTTCCATTCACATTACTTTCTCTACATCGCTGTAACAAATAATTGTTAAAAAGCATATTCTTCTACCTACTTCATGATAATCGAGATAAACATTAACAGAAATTGTCTTAATTACTTGCTTCCTTGTAAGTAGAAGAAAAATAAGGGAATACACTGGGCTAAAACGATAGTAAAATCTTTTAAAAGCCGGTTGCCATGTGGATGAAATCCGTTTCCATGCAGGAGTTGGAGTTTACGACTCTCCGTGTGAAAGTATTTTAAATCTGAAACGAATAACAAGGAATATCTCAGAAATGGCCAACTACACGAAAAAAAATGTATATGAGATAAATTGTGTTTTAACGTGAACTATATATTTTGTGCAGCAAGTTTTTCTCTATCTCTTACGGTTTACCAGTTACGCAAAATTCAGCAAAATTCATTCAGAAAAAGAGGTCTTTAGAGGCTATTCCCAGAAAATTCAAAATATACACTTTATTTGTCATATAAATTTCTTTAATTTACGGTAGTTTAATCAAAATCGTTACAGATCATTTTGAGAAAATAAAATATTTTGAAATTTTTTTCATGTAAAAGGTAGTTTGGGGTGGTGGCTTTTTCTCAAAATCTTCGTGTGGCATCCTTGGAAAATATTAAACTTAAATACCAAGTTTACCGACTTTTCGTTATTGAGATATCGCGTTCACAGACACACGGACCTTTTTTCTGAAAATACTTTTTATGGATGCATGGGAGCCCAAAACTTTCATTTCCGGTGAAATCTCGGTATCGAATTTTTGGGTGGAATGCAATACCTTCTCTATACACTATATACATAGGACGTGTAGAGAAGGTAATAATCATGCACAGCAACACCGATCTTTGCTAAAGGTCATTCGTCTGGAAGGATCGAGGAGCCTATATCCACCTCTATGACAAAACAGCTGTTCTAAATCACTTCACGATTGGAATACACAATATGCGCCGTTGTGATCTAATAATCTCTGATCGGATTTACGGTGCAATTGACAGATGCGTGAAATCATCTTGCTTGCAGCAAGTGTGATCCTATTATTAATCTAGACCTGAGGTTTATAACCTCGTCTTTCGATGACTTCCTTTCGAGCAGTGTTACCAACACATTATTATTATTTTACTCTGTCAGATTAATACATAAAATTCCGTCAAAACTAGACATTTCCGTATTTTCTTTCAAAATAAAAATTAAAACTTAATTTATTAGTTTCTTGGAAGTTTTTACTTTATCTATATGTACTATGTACATAGTGTATAGAGGAGGTATTTGTATTCCACCCAAAAATTCGACACCGAGATTTCACCGGAAATACATGTTTAAGACCCTCTAAATCCATAAAAAGCATTTTCAGAAAAAAGTCCGTATGTGCATGTGGGTGTCTGTGGACAGCATAGCTCAAAAACATAAAGACCGTTAAAAACCAAATCTGGTATTTAAGTTTGGTATCTTCCAAAGATGCGATACAAAGATTTTCAAGAAAATCCCCCCACTCCAACTACCCTTTACATGGAAAAAAATTCGAAAATTTTGATTTTCTTAACAATGGCTCCAACGATTTTGATTAAAATACCACATATTAAAGCCATATCTATCGCAAATAAAATGCACATCTTGAATTTTCTGGGAATAGCTTCTAAAGACCTGTTTATTCTGGATGAATTTTGCTTAATTTGGTGTAACTAGTAAACCGTAAGAGAAAGACAAAATCTTACTTTACAAAAAATGTAGATCTTGCTAAAATACAAGTTATGTCATATACATTTTTTTTCGTGGAGCTTGCCGTTTTCGAGGTATTCCTTGTTATTAGTTTCAACTGTGAATTACTTATACTTTTCCCCGACGGAAGTGTGCGTTTTTCTTTTATTCTACTTCTGGCCAAGCAAAGAAGCGATTTGCAATGACAATCGCGCAGCTTTTAAAACATTTGACTATTACCTTAGTCTAGTGCAATGCCTTAGTTCCATTCTACTTATAAGGAACTAAGTAATACAATTCTGCTGATGTTTATCTTGATTAGCGTGGTGTTGAAAGAAGAATTATCTTTTGTAAGAAGTTTATTTATAAAGTAGCGAGAGAAAGTAATGTGAGTGTAACGCATCAGCTTTTTTATTTCTCTACCACATACAATGTACATAATAGGAACAGAAGATATTGCATTCCAGGCGAAAATTCGATACCGAGAATTCACCGGAAATGTATGTTTTTGAGGACGACCTTTTGATTCCATAAACATCATTTTAAATGAAGTGTGTGTGTGAGAGAGAGAGAGAGAGAGAGAGAGAGAGAGAGAGAGAGAGAGAGTTTGTGAACTAAAAACAGAAAAGTCGGTTAAATACCGAATTTGGTGTTTAAGCTCAATGTGTTCCAAGGGTGCGCCAAAAAGATGTTTAGCTCGCCTGGGTAGAGTGGTGGTAGCGTGTCTGCCTCACATTCAACAGGTCGCGAGGTCGAATATCGCTTAGGGTGCCCTACCCGGATATAGTTTTTTTCGGAGTTTTTCCGTAAAGACAAATGTCGAGTAACTTTAAGCTTCATGAACCCTGAGAACATTTTAACAGTTTCACCAATTACAATTAAGAAGGTTAAAAGACGTTAAGCTACACACAAACACACACACACACACACAAAGAAGATTTTTCAGAAAATCTTTCCACCCCAAACTACCCTTTATATATTACGCAATTTTCGACTATATCAAAATGGCTCTAATGATTTTTATTAAAATACCATTTGCAGCTAAACGGGGCCGTGGCAGAATGGTTAGACCACTTGCCTCCCATCCGGGTTCAACCGCAGAGAACGGCATTGGGATTTGTGGTGACGAAGTAGCGTCTGGGCTGTTTTCCTCCGGTTATTTCGGTTTTCCCCACCATTTCACCAAATACTCCATCATCACCTTTCTTATCGACCATTTCCCTGCGTTTCATACCATCTTCATCCTCGTGTTCATACTAGGCATTGGGCTGATCCACCATCCTTGGATACTCTATCTGATCCATAGTTCGCCTGCTCAACAGGCATCTGGCCCCTGACGTTTGACTTGTAAATCCTGCGGTGTTAAGTCCTCTATATGAGGAGGGTAAACCGGAGAAGAGGAAGAAGCAGAGGATATTTAGATGACAAATAAAATGCGGTCTTGAATTTTCTGAGAATAACCTCTGAAGTCTCCAGTTAGGACTGCTTTTATATAGCTAATAAACAGAAAGACAAAAACCTTACTACACTACAACTCTGACGTGTTCCATTCACATTACTTTCTTTACGCCTCTGCAAAAAATTATTGTTAAAAAGCTTATGCTTCTATTTACTTCATGCTAATCGAGAAAAATTAGCAGAAATAGTCTTATTACTTGTTTCCTTGTAAGTAGAAGCGAAATAAGAGAGTACCATAGGTTAAAGTGATAACCAAAAGCTGGTTGCTATGTGACTGAAGTTCCTTTGTTTGTATGGACAGGAGTTGACAAATTCCTATATGAGAAAAGTATAAGTTTTTCAAGGCTGAAACCAAAAACAAGGAATATCTCAAAAACGATCAACTCCACGAAAAAAAAAAAAAAATGTATATAACATAAATTGAGAGATTTAACGTGTTCTACATTTTCTGTGTGGTAAGCTTTAGTTTATCTTTTATGGTTTAGCAGTTATGCAAAATTCCGTAAAATTGATCCAGAATAAAGTAGTCTTCAGAGGCTATTCCCAGAAAATTCAAGATTTACATTTTATTTGGCATGTAAATATCTTTAGTATACTCAAAATTTTCAAAAACTTTTCCATATAAAGGGTAGTTTGTGGTGGGGGGATTATCTTGAAAATCTTCGTCCCACTTCCTTGGAAGATACGAAACCTAAATACCATGTTTGGTATGTAACGGTCTTTTCGTTTTTGAGCTATGCTCCCCACAGACACACAGGTGGACATTTTTCTGTAAAGGCTTTTTTTTTTTTTTTAATTAGGGAGTCTGAAAATATGCATTTCCGGTGAAATCTCGGTATCGAATTTTTAGGTGCACCAAAAGTACCTTCTCTATACACATAGTACGTGTAAAGAAAGTAAAAATGTAATCTCGTTAAAACACACAGTTTATTAATATACATCTTTTCTAATGTTTATGAGATATTCCGTGCTATTGGTTTCAGTTTTAAGCTACTTAAACTTTTCTCAAACGGGATATGTTTATTTTCGTCTCCGTTTTGTATACTCCTATCGGGCAAAGAGAACCGAATTTCAATTGTTTCATATAGCGACCGGCTTATAAAAGAGTTGACTACTGCTTTAGGCTAATGCATTCCTTTATTCCCTTTCTACTTACAAAGAAGCAAGCAATAAGACCAATCCCGCTAATGTTTATCTCGATTAGCATGATGAGATAAAAGAATAACCCTTTGTATGAACATTTACTTTGCGGAATAGCTAGAGAAAGTCGTGGGAATGGAACACATCTGATTTTTCCCGCTATATTTAGCAAAGCATTATCTCAAGCAATAAATACCATCATGAAAATTATCTGCATAATTTATTGTAATTGAAATAAGTCAATACTCATTCCATCCACCGAAATTGTACATTTTACCTGAAATAAAAGCAAAATCTAAAATTCTTGTCGATTCACTGAATTTGATATCTGGGGATCACGTTAACCAGTGAAGAAGCGTGTGCGACAATTACTTTATGTTTATTAAATTGATACGCAGCATTGCCAACTACCTATAGTTGATATGATACAATTAGTCGAGCATTACCACAAGGAAAGCGGGGACATGATGAAACAACAAAAGCACTAGGAACATGTACCTATTATATACATATATAATAGGTACATACATGTTCCTATATATAATAGGAACTCTATACTTACAGTTCGTCTAATTTAGTTTATATTTTAAGGCGCCTGTAATTGACAGAAATTGAGGAAACTATATACCTATATTTTTGATTTGCATACTTAGTCTGTTAAGCAAATATTTGTATTCAACTCAGCATGATCTCAACGCGCTTAAAAGTTAAACTTACCTTGAATTTACAGATTCGCTCCTCATGCACACTTTGTCGCTCTTCACCGTGAGGTAACATCACGTCATTCTAATGGAGCACTTGCTGCATCTTTTCACAAAAATTGTTAATAACGTAATCTTGATAGGGTGACGTAAATTGCTGTTAACTTAACCTAGAAACGCGCACAATAGTTTAATTCTTCAATGTTAGATCACAAGGAAGCGCCACAGAGAACAAAAGACACTCGATTTGTGCACGCGCAACCAAAGTGGACTGGAAAGGAAACAGCTGACTCCGCACTGCTTCCGATCAGCTGGGCCGTACTACTGAGAATGAAGCGGTAGACGGACGTCCCAGGCGCTTGTTGTAAACATAAATGAACGACCTCTTATACAAAGGTCATACTCACTCTACGTTTGTGAATAGATCTCATTATTTAAGTTGAGCTCCTCATGGATTCAATGTCATGCTGCTAAGTGGTTGGTATTATTCTATAGATTCCCGCTAAAACCAAATGAGTTATCGTGGTTCGTTCAGATTTAAAGGGTAACTGAACGTTTAAAGCTTTTCTCTAAATCCTGATTTTATCGCAAATTCACCTATTTAGACCTCCGAAATTCACTCGGTCTAGGTGGATCAGTTGGTTAGGTGCTGCTTTTTGTTCTTAGGGTTATGGGTTCAAACCCGGCCCGGACCGATAGTTTTTAAGTGGTTTAAAAGCGACAGCCCCAATCCGTAACTGATACTCCTGGGTCCAAGGGAATTTTTTTTCCAGTTCGTGTGTGGTAGCACTGCGCTGCCCCTTTTATGCTCAGTTGTTTATCAGCCCACGGCATTGTAGCAGGCGTATCTTTGCTAGTTTTCCTTCTATAAAAGAGAAGGACCCAGGTGTATTTTCATTAAAATTTGTTCTTTTTCTTAACATCACTTGCAATATTTTGGGTTTATTCTTCCAGACTTCAGAAATGTCAGTGAGGAAGATATCATTGATGCATAGAACGAATTCCTGGACAGTGATATTGATGATATAAGCGGAAGTGACAGCGATTGTGAAACTAGTGAACATGAAAATGATGAAAGTGCTGATGATGGAGTAATGGACAATTTGCAACTCCGTGCTTCACTGTATTTTATGTAGTGTCTGGAAGAACTAACCAGGAATAATGAGGGTAGTTTTAAAATAGCAATAATACATCCTTACTAAATGTTTAATATTTAAATTCTACCCAATTGTTTTCTCTTCCACCAAAATCTACTCAAAATTAATCAGGCTTATGTGTTACACTTTTTGGGAGCACCATTAGGGTTAAGTGTGCTTAAAAGCGACAGCCACATGTCAGTAGATTTACTAACATGTTAAAGAACTCATGCGGGACAAGATTCCGGCACACCGGCGGCGCTGGTGATCCTGGTAATTGACAGTATCGTTAACAAACAATTAACAATAATTCCCTAGAATTCACAAATGCATGTTTATAAAAATAGGATGTGTTCCACTCACATGACTTTGTCTAGCTGTTCTACAAAATATTTTCTTATGAAAGATCATTTTATATAATACGAATCAAGATAAACATTGTCAGAGTTGGTCGTATTACTTGCTTCTTTGTAAGTAGAAGGGAAATATGGGAATACACTAGGATGAAGCGACAGTCAGATCTTTTAAAAGCCGTTCGCTGTGTGAAACAATTGAAATTCGGTTCTCTTTGCTTGTTAGGGGTAAATAAACGAGGAACGAAAAGAAGGATGTCTCCCTTTTGAGAAAAGTTTAAGTACCTTGAAACTGAAACCAATAGCTCGGAATATCTCGAAAACAGGTAATTATAAAAAAACCAATATATATATATATATATATATATATATGGCATAAATTGTGTGCTTTAAGGAGATCTATTTGTATAGTAAGTATCTCTTACGATTTACCAGTTATGTAAAATTCAGAAAAATGCATCCAGAATAAAGAGGTCATCGGAGGCTATTCGCATAAAATTCAAGATATACATCTTATTTGACATATAGATTTCTTATATATAAAAGATTTTAATCAAAATCGCTAGTGCCATTTTTGAGAAAACCAAAATTTTCGAAATTTTGTCCATGTGAAGGGTATTTGGGGGTTGCGGATTTTCTTGAAGATCTACGTGCCGCATGCTTGGAAGATACTGAACTTAAATACCAAGTTTGGTATTTAACCCAATTTTCGTTTTTAAGCTATGCTGGGCGACACACGCACGCGCGCGCGCACACACATACACACAAAATTCACCTAGACAAGCGTGTTTAATCATATACATTTTTTCTTGGAACAAACCATTTCTGAGAAATTCCTTGTTATTTGTTTCAGATTCAAAACGTTTTTCTCACATGGACCGTTGTAAACTCGCAGCCCTGCATAGAAACGAATTTCAAGCACATGGCAACCGGCTTTTAAAAGATTTGACTATCGTTTTAGCCCTTATTTTCGTTCTACTTACAAGGAAGCAAGCAATTAAGACAATTTCCGCTAATGTTTATCTCGATTATTATAAAGTAGATAGAAGAGTATTCGTTTTAACAATAATTTGTTACAGCAATGTAGAGAAAGTCATGTGAATGGAACACATAAGATTTTCCTTCATTTTTTACTGTATTCAAAAGCTATCTTCCCCTATTAAAATGTTGCTGCAGGTCTGAATATTTTCCCCAAAGTACTTCAGAATGTGTGCAATAACATGCTATTGTATTGGCATTTTGATACAGTAACAAATGCCTTTATTGACTTAAAATCGGTTACAAATACAGCCTTTGATACACTGCTGCAAACAATTCAGAATCATGACGGCTCTCTTGGAGAAACATCTCGAAAATCGAGAAGAATCATGACGTCTCGTGTTCCGAAGGTTCTTGTTACGTCTCGCCGCTCTTCCTGTTCTTGTTTACGCATCCGATGCGAAGACTCACATACCAAGACAAATGAGAGAACCATTGCTGAAAAAGACAGCACTGTCGCAATATTGGTCATAGTTTAGTTTTAAAAAAGTGATTTAATGTATAAAAAGTCGGAGGTGTCCCATTCATATAACTTTCTGTAGCCGTTCCACAAACAAATTCTTCTTACAAAAAGATTATTCTTTTATCTACATGCTATCTAGATAAACATTGAAAAAGTTGGTCTTATTACTTGCTTCCTTTTAACTTTAAGTAGAAGGTACCATAGACTAAAGCGATAGTCAAATCTTTTATGTGAAACAATTAAGGTCCGGTCACTTAGCAAGACTAGCTGTAAAGGAAGATAGATGAAACGAAAGGCGTCTTTCCGTTTCGTACTAGAAAAGTTGTATAGTCTAAAATTGAAACCAATAACAAGCAATAGCTCGAAAGTGATCAGCTCTACAAGAGAAATATATATGATATAAATCATGTGTTTTAACGAGATCTACATTTTGTGAAATAAGTTTTTGCGGTTAATCTGTTATACAAAACTCTGAAAAAATCATTTAGAATAGTCTTTAGAGACTATTTCCATAACATTAAAAATATAAATTTTATTTGTGTTGTAAACATCTTCAATATATGCATTTTAATCAAAATCGTTAGGGCCATCTTTGGGAAAAACAAACATTTCAAAAAATGTTCCATATAAAGGTAGTTTATAGGGTGGAGGGATTTTCCTGAAAATCTTCGTGTCGTATCCTTGGAAATACCAAATTCAAATACAAGTTTGGTATTTAGCGGTCTTTGAGTTTTAAGCTATGCTGTTCACAGACACGAACCTTTTTCTAAAGGGACAAAGAAAATAAAGACGATTAATTATGGGAAAATTCCAATCAAGCATTTTGTTACAAAGGTATTAAGGAATGCAATTTAAAATAATGACACTTTGGGAACCACATCTGTTGGTGAAGAGGGATTCTTAGTTATTTAATAAAATGTATATACATTAATATATACAAAATGACACTAGATATTGCGGTGAAGCTTGGTATAAATACTTCTTTTATTGCTAGCAATGCCTGTATAAAAATTCCGTGTTCTATTCACATGACTTGCTCTACATCTCTGTAACAAATTATTGTTAAAAAGCTTATCCTTCTAACTACTTAATGATAATCGAGATAAACATTAGCAGAACTTGTCCTTATTACATCTCTGTAACAAATTATTGTTAAAAAGCTTATCCTTCTAACTACTTAATGATAATCGAGATAAACATTAGCAGAACTTGTCCTTATTACTTGATCCCTTGTAAGTAGAAAGGCAAAGCTCTTGTGTTCCATTCACATGATATGCTCTAGCTGTTCGGTATACACATATTTTATTCAAAAACATTATTCTGTTATCTGCATAATGCTAATCAGATAAAAGCAGAATTAGCCTTATTACTAGCTTCCTTGTAAGTAGAAAGGCATTAAGAAAATACACAGGCTAAAGCGACAAGCGAGAGATGTCTTCTCGCTCGAGAAAAGTTTTAAGTGCCTTAAAATTGAAACCAATAAAACGAAATATCTCGAAAACGGCTGAGGTTATTAGATGACAGATTGTAAATCTATTAAGGGGATTTATTTTACCTTTCATGAGAGATAAATTGAGGTCTTATATTCATAAAATATTATCGTAAAATGCAATTCTGATTAACTCCACAAAAAATGTATTTGACATAAATTGTGTGTTTTAATGAGATCTACATTTTTTGCGTAGTAAGTATTTGTATATCTCTTACGGTTTGCCTGTTATGTAAAAGTCATCCAGAATGAAGAGGTCTTCAGAGGCTATTCCCAGAAAATGAAGATACAGAATTCGTTTGTCTTAAAATATCTTATACATAAGGTATTTTAATCAAATCGTCAAGAGCCATTTTTGAGAAAATCATTTTTTTTTTTAAAAATGTTCAATGTAAAGGGTAGTTTGGGGTGGGGGGATTTTCTTAAAAATCTTCATGTCACACCCCTGTAAGATACCCAACTTAAATATCAAATTTGGTATTTAACCAATTTTTCGTTTTTGAGCTATGCTGCACAGACACACATGGACCTGTTTCTAAAAATTCTTTTTTTGGACTCAGGAGGTCCCAAAACATGTATATCCGGTGAAATCTCGGTATTAACTTTTTAGGTGCATTACATAGTACGTGTAGAGAAAGTAAAAACCAAAGCTCTAGCTTTAATCTTTTATCCAGTATCTCCTAAATTAATTTTGTTGAATAATACACGCTCGAAATCAGCATTCGAGTGAGGCACCTTGGGACGAGAAAGTAAACTGAGGAAACACACAATAAAAGTTACTCATAAGCACCTTCTTTGAAGGTCAATAATCGACCCCAAAATTCATCACCTTCATTTGAATTAGTGATAACTTCATATCCTGAGGCAGTGCGATGTCAGCCTTCGCCATGCCCTCATCACTGTCACCCATGGACACAAATCTGACAACAGTCGGAACAGGGGTATCAATGAAGGGTTCATTCTTCGCTCTACATCCGCCAACTTCGGCGTGAAGAGAGGTAGCAATGGTAATAATGTCAGAATGGTTGTTCCTTTTTATTCCTGTGTTATGTGTATAGTGTAAAGAGGAGGTACCCCGGTCGTCTCCTTAAAGAGTGGTAGCGTTGCTGCTTGCCAAGCGGGAGATTTGGGTTCGATTCCCTGGGATTCCTGGACCGGGGTGCACTCAGCCTCGTGAGGTCCCTGGAGGGCCAATTGAGGAGCTACTTGATGGAGAAGTAGCAGTTCCAGGTTATGAGGACCGCATTAACCGGCCGGGGAGTTCGAGGCGCTGACCACGTCTCATTCTCCAATACTGCACCCCAGATGGAGGACGCAGCGGCCGCGCGGCAGGCCAAGCTTCCTTGTGAAATGTCGTGCCATGGAGTAATTGCTAACTGCATTTCACCCAAAAATTCGATACCGAGATTTCACGGGAAATATACTTTTAGGGCCCCCTGTAACCAAAAAAAAAAAGCATTTTTGTATGTGCACACGATAACTCAAAAACGAAAAGTCGCTAAAACTTGATATTTAAGGTTTTGCATCTTCCAAGGATGCGACACGAAGATTTTGAGGAAAATCACAATCCCCCCCACGAACAAAATTTGTCGAAAATTTTGATTTTCTCAAAAATGGCCCTAACGATTTAGATTAAAATAACGTATATTGAATTATTTACATATACAAATAAAATGTATATCTTGAATTTTGTGAAACCTTCTTTATTCCGGATGAATTTTGCAAACTAATAAACCGCAGGTAACAAACAAAAACTTACTGCAAAAAAATGTAATCTTGTTAAAAAAACAATTTATGTCACATACATGTTTAACATTTTTGAGATATTCCCTGTTATTGGTTTCAGTTTTAAAATACTTACAAATTTTCACTTCCGGAAATTTGTCAATGCAAAGAAACGGATTTCATCCACATGGTAACCAACCAACTTTTGGAAGATTTGACTATTCCTTTAAGGTAGCGTATCCCACCATTTCCATTCTACTTACAAGAAAGCAATTCTGCTAACGTTTATCTCGATTAGCATGAAGCAGATAGAAGCATCCTAAGCTTTTTAACACTAATCGGTTACAGAGATGTAGAGAAAATCATGTGAATGGAACACCTTAGGTTTTTTATTCTAACACGTACATACACAAGGCATTGTATACTACTAAAATATGTACATAATTTATAGAGGAAGTATTGTATAACAGCCAAAACTTAGATACCGAGATTTCATCGGAAATTATGATTTGAGGTCCCCCAAAACCAAAAAGCATTTTTAGGGAAAGGTCCGTGTGTGCGTGTTTGTGAACAGCATATCTCAAAACTAAAAGACCATTAATTACCAAACTTGATATTAAATATGTTAAAGCTATTTACATCATAAATAAAATGTATATACGTATTAAGCTTTCTGGGAATAGCCTCTGAACATCTGTTCATTCTGGATGAATTTGGTAAACCCTGAGATACACAAAAAAAGGTAGATCTCGTTAAAATACATAATTTATGTCATATATGTACATTTTTGTTGTAGAGTTGACCGTTTCCGAGATATTCCTTATTGTTGGTTTCAATTTTAGATTATGTATCTTCTCAAACCGAGTCGCGTTTTATTGTTTTTCAGGAAATGCAAAGCGAACCGAACTGGTGTATTCCCTTATGCTTATAAGGAGCTAAGTAGTAAGACCAATAGTTTAATGTTTATCTTGATTAGCATGATGGAGATAAAAGAATAATATTTTGTAAGAATACTTTGTTTGCAGAACAGGAAGAAAGTCATGTGAATGCAATAATCATATTTTTTCTTTCTGCAGACTTAACCACTTCTAAGATATTCCTGGTTATTGGTTTAAATTTTAAAACATATTCTTATCTCATCATTCGTTTTATGTTTCTTTTGTTTTACTTTTGGACCGTATAGCGAGAGCTTTTAAAGAATTCACTGTTACTTTTGCCTAGTGTATTCCCCTATTTCCCATCTACTTACATATAAAAATAAGAAAATATAAATTCTTTTTTTAAAACAAATCTGCTAATGTTTACCTCGATTAGCATGACGCAAATGGAAGAATAAGCTTTTGTAAGAATAATTTATAAAACAAGATATATAAACCAGTCGACTTCCCTTTAGGAAAATTTTTGCGGTTTAAAGTTGAAACCAATAACAAGGAACGCATCGGAAACAGCTCTTTAAGTGTTTTTAATAAGATTTACATTTTACTTTCTCTAGCATATATGTACAATATACCTATATAGTATATAGAGAACGTATTATATTCCACCCAAAAATTCGATACCGAAATTTCACCGGTTTATATGTGTATATATATATATATATATATCAACATAGATCTACAATGAAAAATACGTTAAATACCAACTTGATATTTTACTTTAAGTATCTTCCAAGGATGCGACACGAAGATTTTCAAGAAAATCCGCCACTCCAACTACCCTTTACATGAAACCTTTTCCGGACATTCATATTCTCAAAAATAGCTCTAACGATTTTTTTCATCAAAATTCCAAATGTTTTAAGATATTTTCATGACAAACGAAATGTATATCTTGAATTTTCTGGGAATAGCATCTGAAGAAAACAATGCCTTAGCACACACTCATTAAAACACACGTTTTAAATCATATAGGTGCGTTTTTTTCTTAAGTAAATAATCGTTTCTAAGTTATTCCTCGTTATTGGTTTCAATTTTAGACTACCTAAACTTTTCTGAAGGTCGTCTCCTTAGCGCGGTGGTAGCGTTGCTACTTACCAAGCGGGAGACCTGGGTTCGATCCCAAGTACCGGCGTGGGGATTTTTCCTCCGCGGGGAGACCTGGCCCGGGGTGCACTCAGCCTCGTAAGGTCCCTGGGGGGCCAATTGAGGAGCTACTTGATGGAGAAGTAGCGGCTCCAGGTCATGAAGACCGCATTAACCGGCTGGGGGGGATTCGAGGCGCTGACCACGTCTCACCCTCCAATACTGCACCCCATCCATGACTATAGTGGACCGAGATGGGGGATGCAGCGGCCGGGCGGTAGCCCAAGGTTCCCCGTGAGCTGTCGTGCCATGGAGTAAAACTTTTCTGAAATGGGAAATTATCTTCGTTTCAAACCTCTTTTGTTTTACTCCTAGAGACGCAATTTTAATTGTTTCAAAAAGCGACAGCTTTTAACAGATTTGACATCACATTAGCCTAATGTATTCCCTTCTACTTACAAGAAGTACTAAGACAATTTCTGATATTTATTTTGATTAGCATGATGATAAAAAAAGTAATCTTCTATAAGAATAGTTTGTTTGGAGAACAGAGGAAGTTATGTGAATGGTACAGGTCAGCCTTTTCTGTGCGGAAAAAGTAAACTAAACTTTGTCTTTGAATGTCACAATTCTTAACGCCTCATTAGCGTATATTGGGCGTGAAAGACCGCCTAATTTTACTCATTTATTAGGCTTGAGGTTCTTTCGTGTGCCGTAAATCCACGACACGGGACCAACGGCTTTACTTTTCTTCAGCAGGAACCCATGCCAGGGATTTTTACGCCGAAAAAATCCAACGCCTTGCGCCGGGTTAGAATCCGCGATCTTGAGATTCAGAGGCTAGCATTTTACCCCTGGATCTCGTAGGATGACGGTTTACGAGTTAAACAAAAATCACCCAGAATGAAGAGGTCTTCAGAGGCTATTCCCAGAAAATTCAAGATATGGTTTTCGTTCGTCTTGAAATATCTTAAACATGCATTTCAATGAAAATCATTTGAGCCATTTTTTGAAAAACCAACATTTTAGAAAAATGTGTACCATATACATTTTTGGGGTTGGGGAAATTTTCCTGAGTCTTAGTGCCGCATCTTTGGAAGATATTGAACTTAAATACCAAATTTGGTATTTACAACTTTTCGATTTTGATTATGCCTTCCATACACACGGACAATTTTCTAAAAATTTGTATTGGAATACATCTTTTCTATTTACTGTACATGTGTGCTAATCAAGAATAATAGTAGTAATAATAATATATTTTTAATTACTCATTAACCAAAACTTTGTATTAAAATGAAAAATAACGGCTTCTATCTCTCTTTGAAATTAGTAAATTCTGATTTTGCATTCATTAGGCAAATTAAGCCTTTATCTTAAGTTTTAAAAATCTTTTAGAAGGCAGCTACATTTCATTGCGAATAGAATCCCATCTTTATCGCAAGGAGGCCATTTTAAGCCGTAACAATATAAAGCAGACAACAGAATTTACTTTTTTTGTTATTCAGGTTAAATTAAAATTTTTATTTTCAGAATTGTTAAAAGTCTCATGAAGTAGTAGTAAAAACTTTAGAGCATTTGTTTGAGCCTTCAGGACTAGTTAATGTAATGACAGCATTTCTCATATTAACTCACTCTTGGTATTGAAACAAAAACAAGTCTTAGACTGCCTCTCTGGTCAGGGAGCTGACTTCTCACCCGGGGGTCCCGGGTTCGATTCCCGGCTGGGGCGGGTTATTTTTCTTTAACCGGAATTATTCCCTATCCCCCATACGAGTCTGGAAGTGTGAATGTGCATGTGTTTAGTAATATAAAGTTTAACCTAATGTTCCGAACCTACAGTTTCACAAGTGAAAGCCCCCGATATGACCATTGATGTTATAGAGGGGCTATACAAATGAAGTCTTAACACGTACTCTGTGAAAATTTCCTAGCGATACCAATACTGACAGAATTTTTCTCTATTACAAGTGTTCCAACTGTCATGTATATGACATGTACAACGTAACCTAAATTCGACTGTCCCATAGCCATATTGTCTCAGTAACCACTAAGAAAGGCTCAGTCTAAAATTGAATTAGTATCTGCAATTTTGCATCTGCTATATATGAAATTGGGCTACCTGGTATAGCTTAATTGTAGCATACAGGGTAGCTATGAAAAACGGCAGTTAGCCTTCATATTGCAATTAGATGTCCGATGTGGTTTTATTCACATTGGTTTGAAATAAAAGGATTGACTTTGGGTTTAACACCGTTTATCTACCTAATAATTTATTCTGTCCAAAATTAAAAAAAAAAAAAATTCAACATTGGATACCGCTACTTAAAATGTTTAACTCCTGCTTTATTTAAGGCAGCATTATTTGAGGTGCAGGAATGTTATTAATGTGGATTTTTAAAACAATTGTTAACACAAAATCTTACCCTTGCTTAATTAACAAACAATTTCAAAAAAGCAGCGAGTGACAAAGCAGTAAGATATACAAGGCTCATTTGGGAGATACAGATTCTCTCCTAGTGAACAGGATTTTTTTGTGGTCGGCAGGTAAATGCTGGGGAGGTTCCTATTTTACCACCCCCTTTATGTTGCTCATTTTCTGTACCTCATTCCTTCTATTTGAGTTGGACAAGTACATGTTTGCCATGTAGCAATTTGTAGTAGTTTTTTCCCTGACAGTTGGGAACACGCCTCTGAAGTTAGCCCCACCATGAGAGACCCATGGGTGAGGTCAGCTGTGTTCGAACTGGGTACTTTAGTGACCCCTTCTATACTTACATTCATCATTGCATATGGCCACCCTTCAAGTCTCTCGCCACTCTCGTAGGTTAAAGGCATACAGAGCCATCCAAAATTAGTTCCTTTACCGTTAGGAGAAAAAGTTTCATTTCCTTTTGAATTCACAAGCAGCTGCATCTATATTTCAGTGATCCAGTTATTATTCACAGGCATATTCTGCAGGCTGGTTGTGAAGCCCAGTAATTTTGTGAAGAGCCCCTATTTAATTGATCAATATTCCCAATTTGTTGTTTAAGTTCTAACCTAATGTGATGTGCCAATGTGCAGGATTTTTTATCATCTCAATTTCTCCCTTGCCAACCAATGTAACTTGAATCTTCTCAGGCAGGAGTAGCATGACTGTAATAATGGGTATCATCATAGGACAACAAATTAAAGGGAACTTGCAACAAACACTTCAGGTCTTCTTTCTCGTCAGGCGAAGCAAAGCTGCAGTGTTCTTGAGGACAGCCAAAGCTGATGTGTTTGAGCCTACTGATTTTTATTCCTGAAGATAGGCATTTTTAATTTGACACAAAATCAGAAGTTGTCCGTTTTAAAAATAGAGGGTCATTATTTTTCTTTGGCATGGTTTTTGTTTCTGAAACCATAAAATAATTTTTGTTGATTCACAATATATTTAGTATCTTTTTGGGTGGAAAATACGTTCTGTGTAGTTTTCCAAACATAATTTTCTTTTGAAGTTGGACTTGGCAGGTCATATTGGACAATGAATGAAATAATGCTCAAACAAGCCTGGGATCTATACAGCTAGTTACCCATCGTTGTTTCTCCAAGATATGCAAAAACCATCGGAAAAAAGTAGAGATTTGAACTTGGTACCTTTTAAATGTGAGGCTACTCTCACATCATGTACGCATACATTAGGGTTTTATTTTATTTTTGTTTCAATGATTTTGAGATATTAAATATTTCACTGATCAGTTTACTACTGGTTTATTTGTTCTGAGGTAATGTCAAAATTATAATTTTTAATTAAAAGATTAGATGCTGGAAAATTGGGGATATGTTTATTTGGATTAATATTGTAATGGTTTGCTGTTAATATTGGTTTATGCAAATAGAAAATACGAGAATATTCTGTTTTTCCTTTTTTTTTTTAATCTCAATCTCATTACATTTGAAAGAGCAATAATTTGAAAAAGACCATTACTCAATGTAAGATTTATATCTATTCCACACCAGCAGCTGCCCATGAATCTCCAACTTTCCATGTTCTGAAAAATAAATTCATAGAAATTAAAGTTTAAAGTAAGTAAAAGAACTGCAAAAATCCAATCCATATATCTTTGATTTTGATAATAGCATTTTTAATGCATTACTCTTTAAAACATATTAATTTGTTGGCAAATAAAGAAAGGTATGTGAAAAAAATTTCAACGTTCTATTGTGAACACTTCCTGAAAAAAAGAAATTCATATTCAGAAAATATGATAAAATGCATATGTCTGCCCATTTATAGCCTCAATTGAGGGCCATATTTAGAAGGGGGAGAGGGTTTAGATTCAAACTTTTCCAAAACATGACATTTTATTTGTTTAAATTCATATGAAACCAATATGGGAAAATTTTATTAGGTTTACTGCTAGTAACACATTTACAAGGAAGAAGCTTGTGATAACTGTATAGATAACTATTATATTTATATCTAGTTATGGACACCCCCTCACCCCAAATTCTGTTCTGGGTATGTGCATGCTTCAGTTAATTGGTAGCTAGTGTCCAAGTGGATTTAAAAAAAAATGAAGTTTAGGATTCAAATTATGTTACTATGGGGCAAATTAAATTTGTTCACAATTTTTGGTCAAATGTCACTTTAAGAGTAGTGTAGTTTTCATACTAAAAAGGGAATATTAATAAAACCATACATACATTTATTTGAAAAGCCCATTGCCAGATACAGCTCCATTTTCTTACTGAAGATCTTCCTAAACAGAAAAAGGAATTTTTATGTTTTATTTTGCTAATCAAAAGTCTACAAGTAAGTTTGGTAGGTAATGGATGCTATCAGATAGGGGCAAAAAAGACTTAGCGTGTTTAAAATTCATCACTGTTGTTCAACTGAACTATGATTTCATCATTTTCACATCCATAAAATAACAATACTCGATCATATTGAAATGTAGTAGGCCATTAGGTGTCCTACCAATCAAAAACCTATTATACAAAAAAAGGCAGATGCATCACTAAATGCAGTGTACTTAAAATAAATCCATACTTACATTTGTTTCAAGGGTTCATTGTCAGATATAGCTCCATATTCCCACTGACATTTCCTGTGAAGAAAAAGGAATCATATTGAGTTTTATTTATCCTAATCAAAGGAATACAAGTAATTCGATAGCTAATGGATGTTATCAGATAGGGGCGAAAAAGACTTAGCGTGTTTAAAACTCATCACTGCTATTCAACTGAACTATGATTTCATCATTTTCACATCCATAAAATAACTGTCTCACCATATTGAAATACAATTAACAATAGACCAGTAGGTGCAATAGGTGTTCCACCAATCCGAAGACCTCCTCCATTTAACATGTTCATAATTTTTACTACTTAAACATTAAAACAAAAAATAACTTTTTAATGTGGAGGCATTAAGTGGAGGATAAGCATTTTACAATGCATTGCAGTTCACATCTGTTACAGCACCAGTTGTCCACTGTTAAGTTCTTATGTGTATTTGGAAAGGATCTAGTCGCACATTTTACGTAATGTTCTGAAAGATGTTCCAAATCTAAATTCTACTAATCCATATGATCAACAATCTAATCAAATACATAACTTAAGCTTCAACAACAAACTATCCATATTAACTAAAAATATTAAAACACAAAGTATGATACAGTTTCTATTGTATGGCATCACCAAGCCTGCCATCTTTCACATGTTCATTGATGTGTTGTGGCAAAACGTAGGTTACTCCTCTGAGGAAGGCCACAGGTTCACTTCTCACATGTAGTGAACATTTCCCACCCCTTCTTTTAATGATGTTGAATCAACACACAGGGGATATTTATTTTAAGCATGCTTATTTCATACAAGACATTAGGCACAGTTAATAGTATAATTACTAGGATATTTCTTTAAGGATTTATTCTACCGAACAGCAATATGCAGCACACGAAGTGCAAATGCATCAAGCACAGTTCCCTCCCTCTCTATGGAGGGAGAAAAAAAAAAAAAGTACAGAACGAAAAGTATTGTGATTGTTAAGAAAACCAATGTTTTGAAACTAATTAAGAAATCTAATTTTAGATGTTTTGGGAGGTAGGAACTTACTTTTTTTTTTTATTTGACACACTCTTCGCAAACCGATCCAACAAGAAAATGCCATCTGCAACTGAAATAACATATTTCCAGATAAGGTGACATTTTCTACCACACATACAGGAAAGGTGAATGTTTATCGTTCAAAGAGGTCCTAATATGATGCAAAATACGTGGCTTTACAATTCCATCATGGGCGCATATCTGTATCATGTTGGAGCTGGAAATTAAGGAATGGTCTAGGCGTGCTGTGACAGCGGGATGATACAGTGAATGGTGTGCAGTTCACAGTAATACTCAATAATTTGAGTCCCTCTATGAGGATGAGATATCCTGATGGAATTGTTGAAGTTGTACAGGATATCAAGAGTGGTAGCCTCTCCTTGTTCACCAGATTTGAACCCTATTTAGAAAGTGTGGGCTGAGGTAAAAAGGGAAGTGCGCTTCAATTTGCCTGTAGATGGGTGAAGGTTAAAAGATGGCTTTTGGGCACAATTCTTGTAGCTTCTCGTCCACATTAATGCAAGCATTTAATTTTGTCTATGTCCCAAAGATTGAGGGCAGTTATGCAACCGACATTTATCTTTATCTTTTAATTTTAGAAGACAATAGTTTATTCACACAATTAGTTTTTTAACATGAGTGTTAGTAGAATATTTTTTTATGTGCATAGAGAGGCCCATAACTTAAAATGACTGTTACATTAATGCAATATTATGTTCTACATATAGTCATAAAATTAACATAAAAAAAAAAACAGCAAGCAGGACCATCTTAACCTCTTGGACACCATAATGTTGCTGTGTGATCTTTTTCCGTACTCATAAATTAACCATTACACTGTCACAGACCACTGTTCAGTTCTTTTGTGTGCTTTGTAAACACAGCTTTTCGATGGACACATGGAATTTGGGGATGACTTGTTTGTGTACAGCTGTTCATATGTACTAGAGAAAGTAAAACGTTTTTCATTTAAGGGTCCTCAAATCATGTTTTCAGTGATTTCTTGATATTACATACCACCCCTTCTATATCAACTATATACATTGGAATATGTGCTAGAGAAGGTAAAAATAATATATCTTCTTTAAGTTTAGAATTCAAATTAGTTTATGAAAATAACTTTTTAAAATTTTTCACAAAGTTTGGTTCAAATTTCATTGCACCTTAAGTGTAGTGTAGTTTTCATACTAAAAAGGGGAATGAAAATCAACTCATACTTACATTTGCATGAGGGCTCATTATCAGATACAGCTCCATTTTCTTATTGAAGATCTCCTGCAGAGAGAAAGGAATCTTGTATCAAAGGAACACACATAATTTGGTAAGCATGTAATTTGGTAAGCAATGGATGCTATCAGATAGGGGCGAAAAAGACTTAGTGTGTAAAATTCATCACTGATGTTCAACTGAACTATGATTTCATCATTTTCACATCCATAAAATAAACATCTGACCATAATGAAATAGAGTATTGTAGGTCAGTATGTGCAATAGGCTTTCCATGAATCATTTAACAACAGAAAATCTCAATGGATGAAGTCTTTGTTGAATACTGATCATGGTTTTAAGTGCTACATCAATTGGTACAGTAATAATGAGCCCACTGTAAAATTAATAACCAATATTTGTGATAGTCACCAGTGCTGCTATAATAATTCCAATTGCAAAAATAATAATTAAAAAAAAAATATATATATATATATATATAAATAAAAAAATAATCAATTTTTAATGTCTATTTTTGAAATTTATGCCTACATCTTGAAACGGAGTTCTTCGTTGCACATTTAACATCCAAACTTGTCACTTTTAATTCAGCAAAGATTTGGCCATGGAAACTAATATGTATAGTTAGTTAAAACCAAATAATCAACGAAAGGATGACCAATTAACCAATAGGAGCTAACCCTGGCTCTTACTAGATAGTGTGAGGTCTTTGCATCTTAGACTCTTAGAAAATGCATACATGTGTATGTCTGGTCTGTGTAAAATGTTGGCCATATTAACAAAGTGGCTTATTTGTACTGTTTATTACTCTACATTTACAGCATTCATGGAGTAAATAAAATTGTAGTTATTTTTTTATTGTTCCCTGACTTCCACCTAGAGGCACAGCCATAACAATGTAGATGAACAAGAATAGGAAAATAAAAACTATAATTAAAGGATAATGGAACATGTAATGCTAATTTGATTTATGAAGACGTATTAACTCTAAATTTTCTCAGGCTTCTACCCAGTTAAGTACATGGATTGACATCTTCGTCTTCAGGGTAAACTGATGATGCACATCTTCGAAATGCTGGAGTCAATCCATGTACTTACCTGGCTAGAAGCCCCAAAAAATTTAAAGTTATGTGATGCTTTATTGTAAAATATTGATGTTAATATTTTTGTACAATAGTCACTGATATTTACTTTCTCTAGACATACTATGTACATAGTAGATACAGAAGGTATTGTATTTTAGCCAAAAATTTGATGACAAGATTTCAATGGAAATACATGTTGAGAGGTCACCTGAGTACAAAAATATTTTTGAAAGCAAAATGTGCGTGCAAACAGCATAAATAAAAACAAAGTAGGTTAAATGCCAAACTTGGTAATTTAAGTTCAGCAAGTTCACTCTTCTACTTACAAGAACAAAGTAATAAAGATCATTTCTACTTATGTTTATCTTGATTAGCATGAACTAAATAGAAAAATAATCTTTTGTAAGAGTAGTTTGATTTCATGACAGGTAGAGAAACTAGTGTGAATGGAACACATTAGATTGTTCCTATTTGGGTTTAATACATTAGAAAACACACACTGTCTGGGGAATATCTGGCTAGGGACAAATTTCAAACCCCAACCCCTGCCATAAGTCAAACTTTGGACCTCTTAGTTGCTGAACTAAGAGACAAGTATTTGCATATTTATTCTGTGTGAAACTGTCCACTAGAGGTGGTCAAAACCTGTGCCACTCTCGCTTGTTACTTGTAAGCTACATAACTTCTCGAGAGTCTCATGTGTCGAGAACTAGTGCTTATGAGCGAGACAACTTGAATATTCTCGTCACTACAGGCATAGTAGGCTGACATATTATTTGTAGTATAAACTGGTTACATAATAACCAGGGCCCGGACTTTTAGGTTTTAACCTATTTTTTTCCTTATAAGTTAGAAAATTTCAAAGTACTTTTATGTTTCAAGCAGTTTGAACAAAAATGTGTGAATCTTGTTTAAAAAAAACAGAAGAGGCTAAATGGGACATTAGGACCTAAAACTTGCTAAACTTACATTTTTTCTCCCCCCCCCCCCCAGTAGGAAATGTATTAATTTTTTCTTAAATTCAACTGAATTACAATTACAATTTGTGTTTAACAATCTGTTAATTTTGTTTTGTTTGTGGGGATAGCCAAGGAAGTTTTATACAATTTCCATCTTAGTCTGAAAGTACGTGCATGACATCTTGCAATTTTGAAAGATCTTTTTCTGTCCACAGGAATATATTAAAAAACAACAGAAAATTTGGAAATGTGGCTGGTTGTGTACAGTGCTGAAATGTGTAGTGTGTTTTATGCGAGTGCTATGTATTAAAAATCTGATGTTCCATTCTCTACATCTGTGACAAATTATTGTTAACCCTAGAAAGGTGGCTCTAGTATGTCTTACATTAGTGGTGGTGCGGGGTCTCCTGCGACCCCAGGAGTAAAATGGTTGTTGTAAGCGAGCTAAATAAATATTTTTGTGAAATTATTGCTTATATTTACCTATCAAAATATAATACATTAAAATAACTGTTGGTGGTATAAAGATTAGCTTAAAAATGAAAAACTATTACAATATATGTCACCTTCTAAAATTACAGTAACTTGGAACTGAGGTGCAGCACAATACACAGACTTCAGTGTTCACTTCACTAGTATAATAATAAGTCAGTTAATAATTTTTTTTATCTCAACTGTAAAAACACATGTTTTTAGCCCTTTGCACACGATTATGCTGTGATCTCTAAAGGAGATATTGCATTTTATTTTTTGCTGCAGATTTTACATCTGGTAAGCGAGTCACTATATTGTGGAAGCAAGTGAGTGAATACTGAGTTCTTCCTCTTCTGCTTTTTGTTCACTTTCACTATTTCAAGTTCATCTTCGGTTTCACTATTTTCACCAACTAATATTTCCTCTTCTTCCACTTCCCTTATTAGGGCTAACAAACTTGCCTGTAGATCCTCATAACTCATGAGACATAAAACAGCACTACATTGCAAAATAAGTACGTATTATAGCCACAACTTCTCGGAGGACGAGCTATAACTACAGAAACAGTATGCCAGATGAGATAAAATAAGCAATGGGGGAGGTGGCGTGGGGTATTTACCGTCCTCCTTAGAGCCGATGCTGACAAATATCCCATTTTCTAGGAATGTGAGGCCTGTACTCCAATGCTAATGACTTCTAACAAAGGCCAACAAATGCAGTGAAAGGTAAGAGAAAGACAGAGTGCAGATATCCAAAAAACACTATTCACCTCTTGCAAATAAAACTGACTGGGGTCGGAAAATACTCCGCGCCACCTCTCTAGGGTTAAAAAGCTTCTTCTTCTATCTACTTCATGATAATTGAGATAAACACTAGCAGAAGTTGTCCTTATCCCTTGGTTCCTTCTAGGTAGAAGGGAAAAAATGTAATGTGTTCCATTTGCATATCATCTAATTGTTTGGTAAACAAAGCTTTTATTCAAAACATTAAACTGTTATGTACATCATGCTAATCGAGATAAACATAAGTAGAACTAGTCTTATTACCAGCTTCCCTGTAAATAAAGAGAAATAAGAAAATGCACAGGCTAAAGTGATAGTCTCCTCCTTTAACAGCCAGTTATTATGTGAAACAATTGAAATTGCATATCTTTGCTTACCAGGAGTAAAAATATGAGAAAAAAGATGTCCTCCCGTTTGGGAAAAGTTTAAGTGGCTTAAAATTGAAACCAATAATTTGGAATATCTCAAAAATGTTTAACTCTATTAAAAGAAAGAAAGAAAGAAAGAAAGAAAGAAAGAGAAAAAAAAAACCAACAACAACTTATGGTTTGCCAGTTATATATTCCCCAGAAAATTCCAGATATACATTTCGATGTCATAAAAATAGCTTATACATAAGCTATTTTATTTAAAATCGTTAAGAGCCATTTTTGAGAAAATCAAAAATTTCGGAAAATGTTCCATGTAAAGGGTAGTTTGTGGTGGGAAGATTTTCTTGAAAATATTTGTGTTGCATCTTTGGGAGATACCAAACTGGGTATTAAACAGTCTTTCTGAGCTATGCTGTTTGCATACACATTTGCACCTTTTTTAAAAAATGCTTTTTCTTTTGTATTCAGGGGGTCCCAAAACATGTATTTCCGGTGAAATCTCGGTACCAAATTTTTGGGTGCATTACAATATCTTCTCTGTACATACACGTGTAAAGAAAGTAAAAATAAATGCTGAGTTTTAGTTAAAATGCTCTAGCACGAGTATACTGTGTAACAAATTGTCTTAAATGACAGAACATATTAATAGCTTGCTTCCAGGAAGTAAAATAGTTCTCATATTTTTATTACGTTATAAAAGGTGTTTGTCGTCAACTTCCTTAAATAGGTAGGAAAATTGTTAAAAAAAAGCTAGGAACATTGTTTAAAAACCGAAAGAGGCTAATAGAAGATAGTAAAAGGCTAAAAATGAATTTCTAAAAAGTTCAACATCCATTCCCTAGTAATAACTCAAGGTAATTCATTGTTTAACAGTACATTATATATCTAGATGTTTGGTTTATGATGGTCCTTTCATTTTTGAGCTATGCTGTCCAGACACACACAGACCTAAAAATGATTTGTTTGGACCCACTCAAAACATATTTCTGGTGAAATTTTTTCATAAAACTTTTGAGTAGAATACCTTTTCTATCCACATTGTGCATAGGGGCTAGAGAAAGTAAAAATATTATTGTCCAGTTAAAAACAAGTTAAGCTACAATGTGCAGAATTTGCCAGAAAAACATCATTGTATACATTCTACACAACATGTAGCTGGATGTATCAGTACTATTAATAAAAATCACATTTTTTCATACAACCTGAGTCTTTGCATCATATCACACCCATTCACTTTCCCTTTAATCTTGAACAAGTCTGTTTCAACAGATAAAACACTCAGTATTCTGGAAAACCATCAACACATTTCGGGAATTAATTTACTAACTTTAATTTCCTAAGTGTAACATTCTGGTACAAATATAACGTGGCAACACTGTTCTTACGCTCCATGCTGCTTATAGAGGCACTTGTTAAGTAGTTCGGCCTTTTGCTGCACGAGTTGCATTTTTTTTTTTTTTTTCTGGGGCTACAGAAGGAAAGCTGTCTTGTCAGTGAGTCTCAGGTCTTCTCAGGGTGGAGCGGTAAGTGTTTTCTGATGGCATGATTCGCCATTACTTCTTTATTGTAAGGGCTGAACTGATCTCCTTTGTATTATTTGGACAGGATTTCTTGGTAAAACAAATATTTAAATACATTTGGGTTTTGTGAAAAGCTTAACTGCCATGATTTCTTATTTAATTATTTCGTTGCCAGTTAAGTGAAATAATACATAACATTCGACGTTCCGCATTTCAATGATCTTCATTTTTGTTAAAAGTTAAATTATGGGAAATGCTAATCTTGTTACGAGTTGAATAGGAATATAACTATATTATTCACATTATTTTATTATGTACTGTTATTGTTAAAGTTTGCATAGATTATTAATGAAATAAATTGCTGTTATATAAGTACTGGATCCCATTTTGCTCATTATAGTTAGCAGGGCAACACATACATAATTTGTGTCTGCTGTTACAGTGTTGATCCTTTATTGCAAATTTAGCCTGTTCTCCATTTTTCATAAATGTGAGTTGCGTGAAATCACCCAAAATACTGACAGAGAGTACATTAAATTATAGGCAGCAAAACTTTTTAATATAATTGAAATTGCTAGTGGATTGGTGGAACTTTATAACTCAAAATACTAAGTCATTTTTGAGAAAATACAAATTGCAATGAAAAGGTCTTTTAGGGATGGGGTAGATTTTCTTGAAAATCTTTTGTGTTGCACCGATCGCTGGACTTATTTTGTTTTTGAGTTAGCTGTTTATAGAGACAGGATTAATATTTTTTAACTATATTTTTTGGGAGGAACTGTAGGTTTCCAAAGAAACCTTCAATTCAAATATTTTAAACATTTACCAATTATTGAAATTGCAATTTGGCTCTTGCAATCAAGGGCCAAAAAGGTTTTGAAAATTTGCTTATCCTAATAATATTGAATTTCAGCGAATTTAACAAGGAATCCAACTCTACTATATAAATAGATGTGGGACACTGCTTTCAGGTGCCAGGAAAGTAAGGGTCTATCTGCACCTTTCAAATTTTCTACCTTATAGCATAACACATACAATTAAATGACATAATCAAAATCTTAATGTATTTAACCATTCCTGAGGAAAATCATAGGTAGCCTTACAGTTTATGATTGTAACTAGAAGAAATTCAGAACTTTTTGTTTCCAGAACTTTATACCAGTATGTAATGCTCAAACACAACCCCCATCATATTTTGATTCCTATAGTTCTTAACCAATCTGACAAAACTTTGGGAGCTTACAACACTAATTTCTAACAGTATAAAAAGCCATTATTACACAAGAATCTTTCTGCTTCACCTACAGAAATTTTAATTTTTTAATTGAATGATGTTTAAGGTTAGTTATAATTGTATTGAAGAAACATTTACCTTTCGACCATCAATGGAATTCTACACAGCTACAGTTGAAGCTAATAGAAAAACTAAGCCAGTCTTATTAATGGATTTTTTTAATATAGCTCAGCATATCTTCTTAATTGTAGCTTATTTGCTTGATAGTTTTACTGCTTTCAAAATGGAGCTGGAAAACAAAGGCAAAAAATATGTTAAAACCAATATTAATCGTTTGTCTCTATTCTATAGATAAAAAGAGGATGTTTCAGATAGGGGCGAAAAAATCCAGAGTATTTATCAGAACAATTCAATTGAACTATGAATTCATCATTACACATCCACAATTACACAAACCCAAGTCCCAAGAAGAAGTGTGGTTATATTTTTAACACTGCATTTACTTGCCAAGACTGCAATGTATGTTCAAGTCAATTTAAAAACTCCATTGACTGGGAAATTCACATACTTTTCTGCCTCACCCAGAGGTGCCTCTGCAGTAACAATTGCTGCTTATATTTTTATGAAGGGAGCTTACACGCAAAATGAAAGGAAACATTTGCCATATATATATATATATATATATGTACACACACACACACACATACAGAAGGAAAAAATCTACTCTTACTAAAGATTCTTTTATCTACATCATGCTAATCGAGGTAAACATTAGCATAATTGGTCTTAATACTTACTTCATTGTAAGTAGAAGGGAAATAAGGGACTACATTATGCTAAAGCAATAGTCAACATTTTTTAAAAGCTGGTTGCTATGTGAACAACTGAGGTTCGGTTTGCTTTGCATGATCCCAATTGAGAAATGTAGTTTAAAACTGAAACAATAAGGAACAAAAATGATCAATTCAAGTTGATGACAACATATATGACAAATGATGTGTTTAAACGAGATCTATATTTTTTTATGTATTAAGTTTTTGTCTATCTCTTATAGTTTAATTGGAGGTGGAAAACTATGCTGATTCATACGTCGAAGATGAACCTGTGAAGGTGGTTGAGAAAGAGAAGGCACCTGAATATGAAACAAATTATAGAAAATAATTAGGTAAGATTGATATAACTCCTGTACTATAAGTAGTATAACAAATGTTTATAACTAGAGCTGGGATTTTTAACTGGATCAATTGAAAATATGTAGAAAAATAGGAAATCTTTTAAAATATGTGATATAAAATACAAATTTCTAATATTATGCTCAAGAAAAATTCACACGTTTCTCAGTACAGTGTACAATTATTATTTGACGAAAATGTAACCTAGAAACCACATTATATTAATTTAATTTCGAAAATTAACTCTCAATTTCATCGAGTAAAAATATTATATTAGTAAACACAAATGTAAATGCAAATTCTATAGCTAAAGACATGCATTCATTAAATTTTGCAGCACAGTGGACAATTACATATTTTTCAAAATGACCGCTCAACATTACATGATGTGATGGTGGCAAATTTTAACAAAGGAATCTTTCCTGGGGAACTGTTCTCAGGACAATCTATAATGTCCCCTTTTAGAATTTAACACACACTGCGAAATGTTGAATATCCAGGATTTTTACTCAAACCTGTTTTTAATTTATTCCAGGCACTCTTACCCTTCTCACTACACTTAGTTTTTCAACTGTATCTTCCACAACACCAATAGAAGCTTCAATTGGAAATCCTGAAGTTTCCAAATGTGTGATACTCTCTGGGAGCCAGCTAAAGTTGCTTCTAATGTAGGAGATGGAACAAACCATTTTGGAATCACTGAAGGCATGCTGAGATTCATGAATAGCTGCAACACTTTCAGGGTCAAAATGTTCCACAACAGTCTTTGTGTCATCAAAATGTTCACCATAAAAGTTCACTGCTTCAATCCACGTTCTCCACCTAGTTAACACTGGTTCTGGAGGCAATGGTGTTCCTGGAAGTTGCTCTTTGTAGGAGTTCACTCTGTGGGGCTTTTAGAAATACTTTTTTTGTTGCCGAAATTAATGTATTCACTTCTGGAAACTTAACTCTTTTACCCTTGGCAACAGGTTGCAAATCATGAGCTAAGCACGTCAAATGAAGCATATTGGGGAAAAATACCTTCTGAGCAGTTGCAGCTTTAAGCTTGTATGGTGCTGCATCAGAATATAGCACTAACACTTTCTCTTCTTGTGTTCACAAATCTTGCAATAGTTGAATGATTTGTATGGTCCAGCTTTTTGTAGCAGATTAAACACGGGTTAGAAGCGCTGTTAGGTTCCAACCTTCCTACCACGAGATTTGCTATGTTATGTCTCTTAGAATCAGTTGTTTCATCATCCGCAACCCATATGAAAGAATATCCTATGTACTCTGTTATGCTGTCCATTATCTCATTGTAGCAGACTTGCAGATAGTTTTTGCATAATGTTGAATGGTCAGGCATATGTTGCTTGCAATATTTTTTCAAGAAAGATCTGAATTTAGGCATTTGAAAATTAGCAGCGATCATTGCACTGCACAAATCCTTTTAGGAAGGATTAATTGAAGTTGAAGAATTTTTTCATCTATGTTAGAAGAACTTGCTTTGTTGGTTGACGTAATTGTTTATATTTTCTATGCAGTACACTTCTTAAATGCTGTTCAAGCTGGGATTTCATAAATCATCCTATATGTTTGTTGCAATCTTGACAAATGACTATTTTGCCATCAGTCGTAAAGCACTCGTCAATTGCAGTCCATGATTTTAATTTTGAAGACAGTAAAGATGAGACAGGTGCCATATTCACACTAGACAGAATCGTTCACTTACCCACTTTGAATCTGAGTCAGTTTTTGTAACACAAACATCACTTATTTTTACTTACTGGAACCGGTTTCGGGTAACAGTTGTTCCCATTTTCAACCCTTAATTCCGACTAAATCTTTCTTAATTGTGGTGTATTAATTGTGGAGGCATCTGTTGCTGGATCTATGAACTTCCAGAGGTTGCTGTAAGGTGGCAAATCAAAATTCACGATATTGCTCTTTTTCTTCATGATGTAGATCTTCTCCCAGTCATCTAATTCTGTGGGTTTATAAGCTGGTTTTAATAGTTTTATATTTGGTGTGATTTCGTGACCTGATGTCCAAAAATGATAGGCAACTGCTGATTTTTCTATTTGTTTGTATTTTAGGTTTCTCATATGTTCCTTTAATCTGGTCTCCAAACTTCTCTTTGTCCTTCTGATATACACCAGATTACAGTCTGAGCATTTAATTTCATAAATTCCCGGTTTTTTGCCTGCAGAGATAGGATCTTTTAAATTTCTGCACAGCAATTTCTGAATGCCGTAGTTGTTTTTTGGAGCTAAGGTGATGTTATAATTCCTGAATATTTTCTGAAGTTTATTGTGTGCCCAAGGATGATAGGCGAATTTTCTGAATTGCGGTTGGTCACTGGGGTTCTGTAGGGTGGTTGTGTGTTATGCGATTCAGTTTTTTGTATTTATGTATTCTCTTGTCTACTGCACTTTTTTGAAAACCGTTGTTGGAAACCTTTTTGGAAAGGATTCTATTTGCTAAACAATCCGGAATGTCAAGAAATATCCAATCCACTAAATATCTAGATTGTTCATTCTATCCCACAAATCTCCTAGCCCATTCTTGATCATGCTCCTTGATCTTACTCAACCACATATTACATTCCATCTCATTCTCCTGAAACCTTAAACATATTTTCAAATATCTGATTCTGGCAGCTGCTGTATACGAAATAAATACTTGAGTACCCTCTCCATTATTTGTCCTCTAGTACTAACTCTCCCTAGTTCTGCCATCACTCCTGCATTACCTGTACACTGTGGTACTCCCAAAATGGGCTTGCAAAATATTCTCATAACCAAATCCAGCCTTTCCCACCCCTTCTCCAACCCCCAAATTTCAATTCCATTTATCCACCTAGACTCTACCAAGGCACAATATATTCGCTCAAACCATTCTACACTCATTGTTGGTGCTATATACAAGCATCTTCTTATGGCGCTCATAGCCAATCTCCCCTTTGCCAGGGCACTTCTTACCTGCTTGTCCCACCTTCCTGTGCTAGACAAATTCACCCCTAAGTAAATTCACTAACAATTTGAATTTCTCCACATTCTCCAAACCACTTTTCTTCCTTACTCAATTTTGATCCTTTCTTGAACACTATAATTTTTGTTTTCCTTTGGTTCATTCTCAGCCCCCATTTATTGCAAAATTGCTCTATTGCACTAATGGCCAATTTTAGACCCCTTACTGTTATTGATCCCATCATTAAGTCATCTGCAAATAGTAGACCTGGGATTTCTATGTTACTAACCACTGGCGCATGGGGATTTGCTAACTTAACCTCATCCAAAATATCATCAATAAATAAATTAAATAGCACTGGGCTAAGTTTACACCCCTGTCTTAAGCCCCTTTCTTGCTCGACTTCCTTTGTCAATTCATTCCTTCCACATCTTACACAAAATGTATTTTGGTGATACAGCTCTCCTAGCAGTTCTATCACCTTATTGCTCAATCCTTTAGCTTGTAGTTTGTACCATAGTGCTTCTCTTATCACCCTATCATAAGCTTTCTCTAAATCTACAAATACTGCATATAATTTACCCCTTTTCCTTGTTACATATTTCCATAGCAATGTGTCAATCACCAGTATGTTGTCAACTGTCCTACCCCTCCTAAAACCTGCCTGAAATGGTGACAGCCTGTTGTTCGTTTCTGCCCACCCTTGTATTCTTTCTGCCAATATGCCTGTAAATATTTTCCCCACATTTGAGAGTAGTGATATCCCTCTATAATTGCTAGGATTTGCCTCACTCCCCTTACCTTTATAAATTGGAACTATAATTGCTGTCCTCCAGCTCTTTGGCACTTGGCCCCTGTCCTTTATCAGGTTAATTAGCCTTGTTAAACATCTCAATCTTTCCTGGTCCTCACACCAAACTTTTAAAAATTCTGTGGGTAATCCATCAATTCCAGCTGCTTTCTTTCTTTTAAATTTCTGTACCTGCTTCAATACTTCCTGTGCCTCAAATGGCCTGTCTAATTCCTCCACATATGTATTCTGTATTTCCATCCTCCACCCCGTTGTATTGATCTCATGCTTTTCAAACAAACTCTAGAAATATACAACCCAGTCATTTGAACTAATATCCATGCTTACTTGTCTCTTTTTTGTACATTCCCTAATAACTTTCCATGCCTGTTGCATTCCCCCTGATCTAACCCCCTCCTCTATTTCTAAAGCCCTTGCCCTGCCCCACTCTTGCTTCTTTAGCTCAAGTAACTCCTTGTATCTCTCCTTTAGACACAACATAACTTCCCTTTCCTCTTTGCCTTCCCTCCACTTAATCACTGCCTTCCTAACCACCTCTCTCATCTCCCTACATTCACCATCGAACCATGTACTACATGCTTCCCTCACCTTCATGTTACTTGCCTCCATATTCCTACCTATAAGTAAATTCCCCTGATATATCTTTTCCCCCCAACATCCATTCAGAATTATTAACTCATTATTTTCACAAAACTCCACCAGTCTTGAACCTTCTTCATTCACCACTTTATCCTTGCTATGCCTTGGCCAGCCTCCATCACTTTCTTCTCCCTTCCCTTCCTCCCACACATTTAATTCTTCTATTTCCAGTTCTCCAATTCTGGCATTAAAGTCCCCTGTGAATACAATCTCCATAGTAGGGTGATCATTTTTTATCTCGTTAATTTCCCCTTCTAACTGTCTTAAAAAATCTACATTATGAAATTTAGAGTATCTTGGAGGGTTATATATAATTCCTAAACATACATCCCACTCCCTTATTAACACCCTCATTAATCCCGTAACTTCTGATTTCCTCTCCTTAACTTTATTTTTCAATTCAGTGCTCACCAATAAACCTATGGCTCCTGGTACCCTTCCTCTTTTGTTTACTCTTTCTCCTCCATTACTTAAGAATTCAAAGCCCTGTACCCTAATTACCTCCTCTCTGCCCAGCCATGTTTCAGCTAGCGCTAACAGCTGAACCTTTCGTAGTATCTCATTGACATGGCCATACCTCAATGCTTTATTCATACCTTCACAGTTCCAGAACCCCAATTTTATAACCTTCTGCCCTTCCCTTGTTTGCTATTGTGAACCAGCCCTGAATCTATATTCTTGTAATTTACTCTTGCTTCTTAACACTCTCTGTTCTGCGCCAGTCCCTTTTTTCCACCTGCTGCACCTCTGCATCACTATCTTCCCCTTGTAGTTGTAATATGCTCCCGCGTGGCGTTGATA
This sequence comes from Hymenopus coronatus, assembly GCA_030762935.1. NCBI lineage: Eukaryota > Metazoa > Arthropoda > Insecta > Mantodea > Hymenopodidae > Hymenopus > Hymenopus coronatus. The sequence continues at coordinate 29,636,498 of CM060883.1, forward strand.
AAACACTAGACGAAGAATCTGTTGCTACGTGCCACCTGTTTGACCTTGGCCTACTTCCACCAGCCAGCTTGCTTGTTTCTTCCGTCAGCTTTCTCTCCGGTGATATCTTCTTCCGTGCTGACGTCACTTGACCTTGACCATGCCCATTTGCCGTTCCACTATTCATTACTGTAGTCGCACCGACCTCTGCTCCTTCACCACGTGTTGTACCGGCCTTTGGACTTCCTCTCTCTATCTGCTCAATCATTTCCGTTTCTCGCCGCCAGACTTCCCTTGATCCACTATTACCCGCATCTCCTTGGTTATCAGTGAATAGCCGTAAATTGTGGATATAGGCACGCTTCCCTTCCAATCTCGCCTGTTTCATTTGTTGCACTAATTCTCTCTTTAACACTCTCTGTCGCACTGATAAATCCTTGTTTATAAAAATATCTGTTCCCTATAATTTCTTCGTTCTCCTCAGGATTTCGTATATCGTTCGTGTTGATACAAATTTAGCGACAATCATCTGCCTCCCGGTCTGCTTGCCCACACGAAAAGCATCTGCCAGCTCCAAGCTATTTAGCTTCATCCCAAGCTTACATTCCAGAATTTCCTCCGCCTCCTGCATTGGCTGTATTCCTCTTCTTTCTTGTACCCCTGATATCACCAGGTTAAATCTTCTGTGTTTTTCCTCCAGAATTTCCGTTCTTCTGTTGAGTCCCTGAATTTCTGTCTTCATTTGCTGTAATTCGGTTCTTATCTCTTCTTTGATTTCTCTTCCCAGGTTATTCATTTTATTTCCCAGCCTTTCTTCCATTCCTTGCATATTTTTTAAAATTTCGTCTAAAACATCTTGGCTACCCTTTGGTCCTGGGTTAATTTCCACCCCTCCAATTATCAATAGCAGCCCAATCACACTCAAAAGGGTAAAAATATCTATCCTTCCTTCTTTACTACCTTGTCTATTGCTTTGGTAGTTTTTAATATCATTAGAAAGTCCAATTCTACCTCTATACACCTCCACACTAATGCCCATTTTATTGTCACTTATGTCGTTTTTCCTTAGACTTCCGGAGCTCTCCTGCTACATGTCCACACGCTTTGACTGCTGGCTTAGCACTCTTTAAGTAATTAATGGAAAAGAGGGCTCTACACTTTTGTATCACTACATTGTTCCAATTGTAGTTGCTTAGAATCACACATTATTGTATTGTTCACTCCTGTAAAAACCCGGCTAACCACCACTTCTTGATTAAAAGACCCTGAATTTATCCAATTAGAAAGCAGTAGCTGGGGGGTTATATTCAAACGAATGTTGGTATTGATATCGCACACTTCGCTGTGGCTGTCCAAAAATCATGGGGTGTACATTACCAACCCATCAGCACTCATTGTGGGTGGGACTGCACCAGGGAAAATTGGATTCCAATGGACAAATTACATGTCAATACTAACTCAACAATTTGATACTCCAGCTGCAAAAATGGAATAACAGAAAATATAAGAAAAAAGAGGAATATACCATAAGAAGAAAAAACATGAAAAATGGAAGAAGCAAAGTACTTACAGAAAAAGAGCATATGCAGAGATTAAAAGCTTCATTGCAGCGATTTTGGGTCGAGCGAAGCATACGCTAGATGCTTTAAGGAAGGTGGAGAAGGTTTGCACAGAAAGCATTCACAGGAATTGGAAAGGCAATCAAATTTTGATAGCTGTTTTAAGCCATGCATGAAGGTATGATCAAAGTGCCACCCAATAGAAAGAGCGGAGATGTGATGAATAAATCAGAATTTATAGGCCCCTATAGAATTTAAGTAGCCCACAATGTCAAACAGGTAATTGGGCACAGACATGCATGAAAACACTTCAAGAAGTATATCAAACCACATGGAGGAACGTAGAAAGGGAAAGGAAACCTCCATGATGGCAACATGAAAATGTAGTTCAAAACTAGTTTTTTGAGATGAAGAATCTGAAAAATATTCTTCATAACTTAACACCAATTTAGGTTATATACATTTTTTTCGTGGAGTTGATCATTTTTGAGATATTCCCTGTTATTGGTTTCAGCTTTGAAAAACATACTTTTCTCATACAGGAATTTGCCAACTCCTGTTCACACAAACAAAGGAGCTTCAGTTACGTAGCAACCAGCTTTTGACTTTCACTTTAACCTATGGTACTCCATTATTCTGCTTCTACTTACAAGGAAGCAAGTAATAAGACTATTTCTGATAATTTTTTTCTCGATTAGCACCAAGCAAATAGAAGCATGAGCTTTTTAACAATAATTTGTTGCAGAAATGTAAAGAAAGTCATGTGAATGGAACACATAAGATATATTTTTTTGTTGTTCCCAGACTTCAACAGCAATGGACATATTGGTAGCCTGTATCTTTGGAGCACATGAAGAAACAGAAGCTAGTAACTATAGCACAAATATCAATAAACATTTTACAAGCATGTCATTTTTATTAGTTATAAATAGAGCTGGGATTTCTATGTAAATATACATTTTGCTCCTTGCTATTTAGATGATGGGAAAAGTTATTTCTTGCCAAGCCACCATGTTAGGGTTACTATAACTGAATTTCATTTTACATATTTCTAAATTTCACTGTATTCACGTGTGTAAATTTCTCTAAGCTTCTAAACTGAAGCTATGTGGATTTTGCCCCTTGCCACAATAAGGAGATTAAGAGGACTGACAGGCATTGAAGAACAAATGTCAGGTAAAGAAAGGAATGTGATTGACAACCACTTAAGAGCATGACTACAACATTAAAAAGAAACATGTTAGGCCTAATAGATTTGCTAATTATACCATGAAACTGCTGTAAATTCTGCACGCAATACTTTTCATTTCTTGTACTTAGTTTCATTCAGAATCCTACTCTACTATTTAAATAAAAGTGGGACACTGGTTTCAAGGTGTGCCAGGAAAAGTAAGGGTCTACCTTCATCTTTCAAATTTTCTACCTTATAGCATAACACATACAATTTAATGTTAATGCATTTAACTATCCCCAAAAAAAATTATAGGTAGACAAGAGTTTTTGGTTGAATCTAGAAGAAATTCAGAAATTTTTGTTTCCAAAATTTTATACTAGTATGTAATATTCAGATACAACCCCTCACCTTATTTTGATTCCTATAGTGTTTAACCTATCTGACCAAACTTTGGAAGCTTACAACACTAATTTCTAACAGTATAAAAAGCCATTATTTTAACACGATCCTTAACAGCTCTTATTTTCAACCCTTACACAAGAATCTTTCTGCTTCACCCATTGAACTTGCAACTTCTGAATTGAATAATGTTTTAGGTTAGTTATAATTGTATTGAAGAAGCATTTACCTTTTGACCATAAAAGGAATTCTGCATAGCTCAGTTGAAGTAAACAGAAAAACTAAGCCAATGCTTATTAATGGATTTTTTGAATACGAAAAGTAGAACATTGCTGGCATATCTTCTTAATTGTAGCTTATTTGCTTGATAGTTATACTGCTTTCAAAATGGAGCTGGAGAACAAAGAAAATAAAATATGTTAAAACCAATATTTATCTTTTGCCTTTATTCAACAAATAAATATAGGATGTTTCAGATAGGGGCGAAAAAATCCAGAATATTTATCAGAAGAATTCAATTGAACTATGAAATCATCATTACACATCCACAAGAACACAAAGTCCATTCCCAAGATGAAGTGTGGTTATATTTTTAGCACTGCATTTACTTGCCAAGACTGCAATGTATGTTTAAGTTGATTTAAAAACTCCATTGATTAGGAAATTCATATACTTAAAAGATGTTAGAACAGACCTCTTTTTTCTGCCTTACCCAGAGGTTTGGCATCAGCAATGACAATTGTTGCTTTTATTTTCCTGAAGGCAGCTTATATGCAAAATGAAAGGGAACATTTTAACCTTTATATATAAATACAGAAGAAGAAAATCTGATGTGTTCCATTCGCATAACGTTCTCTACCAGTTCCAAATACAAACTATTCTTACAAAAGATTATTCTTTTATGTACAAGGGCTGATCAACAAAGACAGACTGATTTTTTTCTGTAGCTTCCGTGATAGTTTTGAATCTGTAACATAAATATTTGAAATGAGCAGGTTTTTATGTATAATGTCGGTAGGCAGCAGCACTCTCATATCGGTAGGTTGGTAGCAATGCTCTATTTTGTGCATTTCGCATACCAGACAATGGAGGCGACACGAGAGGAGCAGTACAGTGCAATCAAATTCTGTTCGTTTAAACCATACAGCCACCGAAACTTATGAAAAGCTGAAGCAAGTGTACAGTGAACATGCACTACCTCGTGCAACAGTGTTTAGGTGGTTCAAGGACTTCAAAGAAGGCCGACTTGTCCGTGTTAAGCAAGGTGGGCCTGGTATTTCGGCATCTGCTGTGACTGAAGTCAACATCAACACAGCTGCTGTGATTGTCCGAGAGGATCGGCATATAATGTTACATAACCTCAGTGAAGTGTTGAGAATTTCATATGGCAGTGTGTTTACAATTATACACGACCATCTCCATATGACCCAAGTTTGTGATCGTTGGGAGCCACGTCTGTTGACTCCTGAACAAAAGGCTGTGCGAATGGAGACAAGCCGTGAGGTGCTGCGGCTCTTTGCCGCTGGAGGGGATGCATTTTTTATATTGATTATCACTGGTGATGAGTCATGGCTACATCTTTATGATCCTGAAGGAAAACAAGCCAGCACAGTATGGAAATCGCCAGGTTCTCCAACACCAAAAAAAGGCAAAAGTTGTTCCATCTGCAGGGAAAGTGATGGTGATCACATTTTTTGACTGCATTGGAATGATTTACCAGCATGCAGTTCCCCCTCACACTACTATTACAGCAGCATACTAGATGTCAGAATTGGCTACACTGAGGAAGCACATGGCAAAGAAACAACCAGAGCTTTCTTGGCCTGGGTGGCGACTTCATCATGACAATGCATGGCCTCATGCTGCAAATCAAGTCATGCAGGTCTGGTTCGATTCAACATTACCTGTGTACCATATCCATCTTATAGCTCCAATATTGCACCTGTGACTTTTTTTATTCCCATCACTAAAGGCAAAGCTTTGGGGTATTCGATTTGAGAACTCTGAAGCAGTGCTCAAGAAAATTGAGACGATTCTCAAGGACCTGACAAAGAATGGTCTGCAGCACGTGTTCAAGGACTGGCAGAGACACTATAAAAAGTGCATGGAATTGTAGAAATAAACATCTGTGATAAAAATCAGTCTCAGTCTTTGTTGATCAGCCCTCGTACATCATGCTAATCTACATAAACATTAGCATAATTGGTCTTATTATTTGCTTCATTGTAAGTAGAAGGGAAATAAGGGAATATTCATGCTTAAGCAATAGCCAATTTTTTAAAAGCTGGTTGCCATGTTAAACAACTGAGGTTTGGTTTGCTTTGTGTGGTACCGTTTTAGAAAAGTAGATTGAAACCAATAAGGAACATCTAAAAATGGTCAACTCTGCATGCAAAACGTATATGACAAATGATGTGTTTTAACGAGATCTACATTTTTGTCTATTTCTTATGGTTTAACCCTTAGGCAAAGTTCATCCAGAAAATAGGTCTTCAGAGGCTATTCCTCATAAATTCAAAATATACATTCTATTTGTGAGTAAATATCTTTAATATACAGCAGTTTAATCAAAATTGTTAGTCATTTTTAAGAAAAACAAAAAAATTTTTTTTTTATAAAGGGTAGTTTGTGGTGGGGGATTTTTTTTGGTTGAAAATCTTCCTGCCACATCCTTGGAAGATACTAAACATATACCAAGTTTTGTATTAACCGAACTTTCATTGCAGGTGCAATCATGCAAAATTTATTGTACTGTGAGAAGTAAAGGTTGATGCTCTTGGCAACATTCCTACAGATTATAAGAGTTTTGGAAATGGCTCATCTGATTAATAAGACAGATCTATCCGTTTAACTTAATGATACAGGGGCCTTTCTTTAACTATTTTTTGACCAGGGTCTGCTGAGAACAAGGACGTTATGCTTCGAAGTTAATGCTGTCCTTCATCCCATTAAGTGACAGGACTGCACATTTCCAGAGTTTTGCTGCAGGACACATGTTAAATAGAGCCGTAGCCTTAAGACTTTTGGTATGAATAATTATATGACAATTAACTATATTTATTATTCTTTTTAGGACTGGCCATAAAAAGGTCACACAGCCCGTGTGCAAAGGTTTGAGCAGACAAGGCTACTGCCGGGACAGTTTCTTTTCCTTATCCACGGTTTTGTTTACAATGCAATGAGGTAATGGAGTGTTTGGTTGGAGACCAATGTGTGAGATAGTATTAATTGATTCAAATACCCCGTAAAGCAGTAGCAGCAGCAGTAATAATGGTTTGCTTCCATAGTGTGGGGATGGCATGCCTGCACCTCAGTCAAGAGGTCCTGAGTTATGTACTATGAATTTGAGATTCATTTTACCTATTTCATTCATCATTCCATATGACCTTTCAGGTTAAAGGACCTTAAATTTCCTAATAAAATGATCTCTGCAGGGGAAGGCATTCAATTGGCATATTTCTGGCATAGTCATACCACAAATTGTTCAGAAAATCTTTTCCAGGAACTTCTGGAAGACATAGTGATTAGATTTAGGCTAAGCTTAGTAAATGTGGTGTATAAAAAGCCAGTCATCATAATTTAGAGACAGTGTAATTTGACAACATTGCATTAAATGATACTAGATGGATAATTTGACTGCAACGACGAGCCACATTGGCACAGCCTGTCTGAAAGAGTTGTTTGGCACTGCTTCTACCAAATCTGGCACCATATTTAGACCATCGCTGGTCAACAAACACACGAATCCATCTGGAAAAAAGTGCGGGGTTCTATCAGTGCCAAATTACAGATATGTGGAACTGAAGAATGCTGGACTAAAGAGCTTCTACCGTAAATACACTTTTCTCAAATACAAAGTTATCATGTATTAATCCTTTTTTATGCTCAAGCAAAGATAATGGAATTTCAAAGAGATCACTAACAACCAGCTCTTAAAATATTTGACCAACACAAGTCTTGTGTATTCCACTATTCCCACTGAATCTACAAACAAAGAAACATGTAATAAAGCATTTCTGAAATGTTCATCTTGAACATTAAGTAAAACAATAAGGTTTTTAAGAATAGATTCTTGAAGAATGGTACTATGTGCACTCTTTTTCTTAGGCACTAGTTTTATGGGGAAGCAAGGGACAGAAAAGAGCTATCCTGCTTGTCCTTCTGCAGTGTAGTCAACCAAAGAAAGTTTATTTTTTTTTAAGTCCTCAACCATCATGGTGAAAAGGTTATCTAGTTTACCACACACTAGCTGAATTATTAAACAAAATACAGTGCACATGCAAGTGTGTGAACTCTGGGATCTACAAACACAATTTAACCTTTGAAGCTACTAGATAGCAGGGAGTATAATGTAATTTAAATGTGAATGTTGTGGTGCTGCTCTGCTTTTAAAATTGCATGAAACCCATCAAATGAGACTAGGGAGTCAAGCCCCTAAGTAGATGAATCATGCTATTGTAACATAGCAAATTTTTTGTTTAGTATTCACATAGTTTCCCATATTACATCTGGTATCAATGCTACAAAAATAGGGTAGAGAGGAATGTGCAAGTCAATATGTAATGTGTTTCTTGGATCTAATCACTTGCATGAAACTTATTTAGAAAAAATTTTGAATTAAAATTCAGGAAGCTGAAGATGACATTAAGATTTTATCAGTACAGTTGGAAATGACAGAAAATCTCTCTGCAAGAATATGCATACTTAAAACCAAGATCTTACAATTACACACTTCAACTCAAAAATTCAATGTTTAGGTTACACTATAAGTAAATATATTACTAGCCTTTGATTAATTTGCAGCAGTGATGCAAAGATAACATGGGCACAATTTATATATCCAGTATATTTTTCAAGCAACCAACTTCCTTGAATAGTAATTATTCAATCCCAGTACTTCTATTTTGGAAACCTGCAAAACAAGAAACAATCTTAGTCTACTTTTGCTAAACAGCTTTAGCCACTTGAGAAAAAACTAATGCATGTTTCAGATAGGGGCGAAAAAAATTCTATACACTTGTCATAAAGATTCAATTGAACTATGATTTCATCATTTCACATCCATTTGAAGTAACTACAGATTAATAAGAAAAAACTTAAAACTAACCTCTGACTGGAGTTCCTTATTAGTTTGGAGCCATCTTCAGCAGATTCTCTGAAGATGGATTTGAAAACCAATGTAGAATTTATAGGCTATTCATATTTACAGCTTTTATCCTTTTCGGTTTCAACAGTGATAATCTTTCCATGAACATACTTTCTTCTCTTGTTAAGACCCTGTAAGGAATGTTAATGGAACTGTATCTTGCATTTTCAAAAATAACTTCAGCAACTTAGAGAATGGAAATGGATGTATCAGATAGGGGCGAAAAAATCCAGTATATTCATCATTGCAATTCAATTGAACTATGAACTCATCATTTCACATCCACAGGAAATCTTTGTGTTTCATTACATAAGTTGGTAAGGTGAAAAGGCAGCAACATGGTCGATTTTTGGGCAAAACTTCACACTGTTCCCATATATACGAAAACTTTACCTGTCTCAACATTAAATAGGATATCTCTGTCTCAATCTAATGCATACAGGTTGCCATTAGCCCCATCTTCCTCTACCTTTGTACTAATTTTAAACTTATATGATGCAGAATTTTTTTATGCCTCAGATTAGAGAACTTTTAGAGCCTTTAGTCCCCCCCCCCCCCCCGAGTCCAAATTTACAAAGAAAACAATGTGTTTAGCAAAAGTTTTTAATAATCAAATATTTACATAAATTCTATATCTATGTGGTACAAAAGTCAGGCAACGAGAAGCTTTATTATTGGGGTATACAACAGGGACCAAAGGAGAAAAAATATTGACAAGGGTTGGAGAGAGTTTTTAAAATAAGCTGGAATCCTGTAACTTATAGCACCCATTGTCTTCTTAATCAACTCACAGATAGCATCATCTTCTATGGTAGAAGTTAACATAAGTTTGTAAGGAAGTGTTTATAGCATGTGGAACATTGTGAAATGTTAATGTAGGTTATTGGTTTTGCAGCTCATGTGAACATTTATAATAATGAAAAGAGAGGAAGAGACAAAATGTTTGAAAACAAAGAGAAAAAAGAATGTGCCAGTTTATTCAAATAAAATAAGTTTTAGCAGATGAAAAAATGAAACACATAAAACTATCAGGTACTTAGAAACAGTAGTGTATAGCATAGAAAAGAAACAAATGTAACGACTATAAGGATGCCATTAAATAAAATGCAAAAAGGATGACAAAAACAGAAGCACACTACTTTAAAGCAATACTAAAGCACAAAAACAGTGTGGTGCATCATTTATTCCTTGTTGTTTTAAAACTTTCTTCCCATCTGAATGTAATTTTGCAAAGAGTAAACAATGATGATGCCCTAAAGAAATGAAATTTTATTATACCTATAAAAACATATTTTGAATTGCTAAAACTATAAATAGAAGAATTAAAGTGCAGGTGGAAATAAATAGGTTACAATAGCCTTAAATAGCAAGCAGATATTTCACTATTTGGTGAGGTATAATTCAAAAGGTTGATGAATTGGTAGACCTATCACACAGCTGTATGTGTATGTTCTAATGTGTGTATAGTACACATGGTAACAGTGTGCTCCATTTAACATGCACTGAATTCTGAGACTAATTCTGGCTTTAGGTTCCGATACACATTTCAAAATCTAACAGAAGCTCTAGATTTCATTTTAATTTAGTTTTAATTATAAAACATTAAAGAGTGGAGAGAAAAGATAATTTTATAAAAAATTTCATGAGCAATCTGAAGTCAGAAATTTTACACAGTTTACCACCACAGAGCAACAGTTAAAATGCTCGTGCTGAGGAAAGAGGAGCAATAGATAACCATCAGTTGCCACCATGCTGAGGAAAATTTTATTACTTGATGTAAGTGAAATCAACTCAATACTTTTAAGTTGCACCACACAAATATGAAAAATACTTACCTTTGATTTGCAACAGCCATGGAGAACTTTCTTGACATACAGAGATAAGGTACAAATGATTGTATGCTTTCCATACTATTACTGTTTTTCTCTTTCAATTTCAAAAGTAAATTTCTTGAAGAATAGCATCTACATTTTTCTCTTGCCAACACCCTGTAAAGAAAGTTATTGGAATTATAACTTGCACTTTCAAAAGATACTTAAGTTACTTACATAAAGAAAATTATGGATGCATCAGATAGGGGCGAAAAAATCCAGTATATTCATCACTGAAATTCAATTGAACTATGAGTTCATCATTTCACATCCATAAGAATCACATTCTCTGCATTTCAACAAAGGATAAGGTGAAGTGTTAAGAAAAATGGCAACTTTTCAGTAATGGTTCAGATTGTTCCAGTAACAAAACCACAAGTTCAAATAAGCATTTTAAATGTATGCCCATAAGTATTCCATATTATATTATGATCACCAAAGTATACAAGTAATGGTTTATTATATACTTGCTTCTATTCCTTTTTGTATCAGTTTATGAAAATGATTTGCTTTATTTTTCTTCTTTCATGAAGTTTTAACACATTGGATTTCCATTTTGTAAATCAAGACTCAGGTACCAGCTTTATTTTTGAGACTTTTTGTTTTACTTCAAATATATGCAAATAATTACAAGTTAAATGGCTATTTGTCAAATGCAATGTTACATCTTCCCAAATTGCATCTCGAGTAATTTCTTTCATATGTAGGTATACCCTAATACCTCAATAGTATAATTGAATCTGGAGAGAAAAAAAAAGTAGGATCTGTTTCCAAATCCGTCTAGTAGGGTGGAGCTTTTCAAGAGGATTAGCTCAGGCTATTTGTGCAAACATGTAACAAGATGAACTTTAGTTACATGAATGAGAATCACAGATACTATCTTTGTCCATCAAATCAAAGTTTTCCTCAAATTTCTTAATATATATGCTTTCCCAAACATCTAGCTCCTTGGGAGCGTGTACTGGTTTTATGTACCTAATTTTTTATTTCATGGCAAGTAAACATGTTTGTGACTTACCTCAAAATCTGCCAAAGAGCAACACCTCAAAATCTGCCAAAGAGCAACAGAAAATCAGCAGCCTTTTCATTATAATTATACTGCACAATATTGCTGATTAATATAGACCTCTCAAAGAAACACATTGCTTATATTCTACTTGGATCAGTTTGATTTTTTTTTAAGCGGCAGTGCTAGTTTCTGAAAGACAAAAAAACAAACCAAACATCCATTAATATTTGATACCAAAGGATTTATATTACTATTCAATTATGTACTGCTGTATGCATTACTCAGCTAGAGCTAATAAAGTTATCATTTAATCAAACAATTTTTGAAATTCTCATCACTATAATGCATACCAAATAAAAGAGCCTGTGCAACATATCATTTAGAAGGCAGAGTAAAATCAGACAACTTCCTCTATTAATTATTAGTGGCTATACAGGACTATGTAAAGTGCTGCACCAAGAGCTTCCATAAATCTTCTGAATACTGTGTGTGCCCCTTATGGGAATTTACTACAGTGTAAAAACCGCAAAGTCATTATCAAAGTTTTGTAACAGTGGAAATTGAACATTGTGCAACCTTCCTTATTATTAAATATGGCTTTAAAAAAGAAAGAAAAGAAAAGAAAAAGAAAAAAAAAAAAAGAAAAAAAAAAAAGAAAGAAAAAAAAAGAAGAAAAAGCTGGCCAAAAAAGGTGTGGATGTTTTTGTTTAAAACCGCTCTAGGGTTGTCCTAATTGGGCTAGAGAGCTTTTTATGCCCTTTTCAGTAATAAACAACATAGGTTCTAATAGAAATACATATATTCAAAATACAAATTGAAATTTTAACTTTTTCTTTCCAAAAAGTGCATAATTTTAAAATTTTCAAAATAGTACTGTTGTAAATCATTTGGCAAAATATAAATATGGGATGATAAAGGGTTCATTGTTACTTATTTCTGACTAATAGCACAGTTTGACTAAAGCACCTTTTAGTGAACAGGAATTTAATTAAAATATACAAAAAGGTAACTAAAAATATCAGGATAATGTTTAAAACAAAACTAATCAGCATACTCTATAATTATGAAGTTAATTTCTTTAATTTATATGATTAAAACTAATAGCCTATTAAATGGTAAACAAACTTGAACATGGGATTAATTAATTATAATTTTTAAGTAACTATCTATAAAGAATAAATTAATACTAACCTGAGGGGGGAAATTAAGTTTCCAGTTGAAAGCGGTTTCCCCACAATATTATCTTAGGCCTTCACAGATTATATTTTAAAAAGCCCATTCATTGGGTTTGGCTTGCATCACTTTCAACAAGAGTGTATGTTCTCCCAACCGGAATAAACAGATTTACTTTTGTGAGAACAGCCACCACTGACGCTCACAGGAGCATTTGTAGGATAGTATAATGTAGCTGGTCCACAAGGATGAAAAGTTACTTTTACTTCATTGTTCACTTTTTTCTAAAATATACTAAAGCCACAGCTTTTGTCATGCACAGTAGTAACAGTCTGATATGCCTTGTAACTCAGTTTGTCTGGTGATGTAGTTATTTCTTTCTCTCCCTCACCACTCTGCACATCTTCTGAAAAGCGTTTCACTAATAATTTTGATGTAGTGTTGAGAATGAATGCATCATGAAATTGCTGTGTTGTCAATGCTTCGAGCTGGCTTTTTAAGAACATTTGTGAAGCAGTGTAATCTTGAGTGGAATAGGCAAAGTTTATTTTTCATAAGTTACCTACTGCCCATTCAAACATATCTCTTGCAGCTTGGATCCAGTTGTCGCATGGGCCTTTGAACGAGTTGACAGTCTCTTAACAGAACTTCTGCTGCATTGCATGGCCCTTTTCCATGGGCTGTGGCTGAAAACTTTTATGTTGGTCTTCCCCATTAAGGCAAAAGCTCAGAAAGTTTTTCTTATTTTTGTATTGAGCGACAGAGTCGTCTGAAAAACAGTATCTTCTTTGGAAGCTTTTGAAATTTGTTAGATATGAAATTGTGCTTTAGACAATCAGAAACATGGACAAAGCTTACATGCTCAATTTTGTCTTCCTGTTTGTAATATAACAAAAGGATGTATAGTAATTGCTGGCTTGTCCAGTGTTAGCTCTTGAGCTTCATGCTGTAGAATTAATTTTCTGGAAAAAACCAAATGTAACAACAAATTCCGATTCATTAAGACTTTCTTCCAGCATTACCTCTCTCATTTGTTATTTTAGCAAATAGTGTTTCTATTTCAGTTATAAGCAGGGCTTTCGAAATTTTCCTTGCACAAATATTCTTTGTGCATCCAACTGTTCTTTCTTATTAACAGTTTTGCGATGAATATATGTGTTGCTGATAATTTCAAATCCAGCCTCAGAAAATATCTTTGCCAGAAAATCCAAGGAGAAATAGTATGCCCTGTAAGAAAATTAATACATGCAAGTTATTTGATTAAACCAGCTTAGCTAGCCTAATAACTAATTAAACAGCATTTATGCCAGTCATCAACATTCTACAGATTTTGGATTATTATCGGTTGATGACTGGCACATACACTGTTGAATTAGTAGGATCGGTCACAACCAAAAATCTAAAATAATCTTTGCAAGCAATAGATAAACACTGTAAAGCATGGAAATTAAAAATGTAATTTAGATTGTGGTATTTAAGAAAGAGAGAAAATTAAGAAAATACAAAAAATGGAAAAAATAAAATATGAGGTAGTATGAGAGTGCATGTACTTGGGAGTCACAGTTAATGCAGAAGGTTCATGGGAGAAACAAAAGAAATTAACATTATTAAAAGAGAAAGGATTTATGGTAACCATTAGAGGATGCAAAAGTATTATCTATCTCTCCTTACTTCACTGGTGATGTAAACCAACCAAAACAGATTCGTCTGCAAATGCATGTGCACACACCACAGGGTGCTAAGCTGTTTTTGTAAAACGACTTAGTTTCACTAATTTGACAGGAAAAGCAAAATTTACTTTCAAGATGTCACACCCTGGCTAATATAATTTTTTTTTACACTTTATGTGCTTTCAGAACAGTACTTTTCTTGCTACTTTGAACAGTTTTGTGATGAAAAGTGGTAAAACATTCAGCAACCAATCAGAGCCATTGCAATCTGTTGCTATTGTTTACCGTACCAGTTAAGTAAGGATGGATGGTGAATAGAGTACTAGATCTCCCATCAGTCTGTCGGCCAGTCACCTGTTTATGGCAGTTTGTTGGCCTTCCTAATGTTGAAGATAGGCATCTACACAAATTATTAAAGTCAAAGGAAGACAACTAAAATCAGCAGTTTCTTCAAACCATTAAGCGTGTCCAGTGTGATCAATGACAGTGTGCCTCTTTCCATGGTCTAATTCTGTACTGCGCAATGATGATATCTTGTATACTAAATAACCTTTATATTTCTTAAAATTAAAATTAAAACATTCTCTTTACTGAACAGTGCTTAAATATGTACCTTGGCTCATTTCATATGTTATTTTGTTTAATCTGGATTTTCCTTATTTTTGGATAGGCTAGAGTACCATTAAACCAGATTAATAGGTACAAGGTATATTACATGAATAAGAACTGGTATATGGAGACTAAAGGGGCTTAGAAATGGTATAACAAAGAACCAATGCCCCACGAAGACATTGAACACATGTATGAGTGTAAAAGGACTGATATATGGAGAAAACTTCATTTTTCAGAAAAATGGTTCAAAATGAGTAGATTGTTCAGCAAAGATAGTAAGAGATTAGGTCAGCTTTTAAATAATGTGAAAAGCAAGTGGAATTGGACAGTGAAAAGAGGAAACAAACAATACACGATATATCTTAAAAATTGCAAAATTCTACAGATATTGGTAATGTTGCCAAGGAAGGTGCAAGAGTACCAACTTTAGAAACTAAAAAGGTGCTGCAAAAGTGCAGAAGTTGGGCATCTGATACAATCAATGCTACTAGATGACTGGAGTAACATACTTGGTGATACTTTTGCAAATTACTTTAGAAATGGTTCACCCAATTAATAAGAGTCAGCTGAGAACAGAAATATTATATTCTGAATGAGCCTGCAATCTATTAAGAGATGGAACTACCGTTATCATGAGTTTAGCTATAGGTAGGAGAATGGTCTACTGGTACATAGAGGTGTTAGGAGTGTAATGCCATACTGAAAAGACTGGATCATCATAAATGCTGTTATTTTTTTTTTTTGGTAGTGTTTAACGCCCACTTTAACTACTAATGGCACCGCAGGCGGTGACACTGATGATACATGAATGATGATGGAGCACCGGTGGAATGCGATGGCAGGGGAAACCGGAGTACCCGGAGAAAACCCGCCCCAGCGCCGTTTTGTCCACCACAAATCTCACATGCGGTCGCTTGGGATCGAACCCCGGCCGTCTAGGTGAGAGTCGAGTGGTCTAACCACTCGGCCACGGCGCCGCCTAAATGCTGTTAGGACATACGCCAGTGTTTGAGGGAAGAAAATTTTATAAAGATTACCACCTGCCCAAGTACTCCTTATATAAGTTTTGCAAGTAAATTATCTATTCTGCAAATTTCTTGAGGAGACAGCAATGTTAGGCATGCAACAATAGCTGACTAATTTAGCTATTACTGGGAGGTATGCATCTCCAATGGATGACAAATACATAAACATAGGGTAAATTAGATAGTGCTGGCCATGCTGTTCAAATCAACGAGCAAAATTGATAAGAAATACCATCGCAGTGCATTGTGGAAGGAAACTGGATCCTTGGAATAATCGATGTGGTCAACAATGAGGTTTGAGATTTACTCAAACAGCGTCCTGAGTTTTAATGTGAAGTGAATTCCTAACAGATCATTTAGCCTAAAGAAACTGTTCATTTATGTCTTATATGTGAAATATTTTAAATAAAAATTCAGTAATGTAATGTAATTTTTCTTTCGGTAAGGATTAATAATTATTTCTAATAATTTACAGCAGTAAATTGCTGTGCTTCTCCCCTCTGAAATGTTGTTCCTGCTTCACTCTGATTTTTACAACTACTTTTAATATGATCCATTGCCATTAAAAAACAGTGGTCTGTTAGCTGTACTTGTTAGCAATTTTTTTTAAGCCTTTAATTCGTAAATGTTACTCGAATACGCAGGACCCGATTTAGGTATTTTGCTGCCCCTAGGCAGTGCTAACATTTTCCGCTTCCCCAATTTCCCCCCCAAAAATACATATATTCTCAGATTTGACTGTCAATATTGTTGTAATTGCATATTTATGTTCATAGGAAATTTCACGTTCTTTCATATTTTGATTTGCATTTTTTTCCAATCATTTTACCCTTTTCCAGCTAAGGCAGATGTTTTTCCAAACAGCCTATAGGGAGCCCAATAAACTGAACATTTACTTTCAGAAAACACTAACTACGATCTAGACTGCATTTCACCATTAATTAAAGTTCGGCTGAATTGATTACGAAAGGTATCAGGCAGTGTCGGAATATGTCGCCTCATGCACACAAGATTTTCATTGATATTTCGTTACACCATGTCTTGTTAGTATGTATCCTCGCGTTGCATTGTTTATAACCCATTTAGCAGGATCATTAACAAATTCACTATCTTCATATCCTCTTGAATCACATAAACTGGAACTATTGTTATCGTCACTCCTACTTGTACTTTCACCCGCATCACTTGTTCAAATGTACTTGTTTCCGTGAATTCTTTATTAGTATAATCTATATTAACAACAGCATCATGAGCTTTTTTTGTTGAGCAATGCTGTGGAAAGAAACGGTCTAACTTTTTACACTGTACAATTAAAGAAAGATATAGAAAATGCCAACCCCCCCCCCCGAAAATTGTCACAAGTTGCCTAGCCCTAAAACCGGCGCTGCAGACACTAAGTATATTATTATGTGCAAGCATTGGCTATTACATCTTGTAAGAGGATTCTGTGACAGAATTTTTGAGGTCAGTAGCATAGTCAGAAAAATGTTAAGGGTTATCATAGAAATCCATTTTTAAAAAATTTGTATACAATTAAATAATAAATATGAATCATTCCTGCATTCAAAATATTTTTAAAAATTGATTTTCTATTCATAGATTAAGGTACAGTAATTTTCATTAAAGTTGGCTTTTGTTATTACTTTATACATTTTTTGTTTTGTTTAGCAAGGGGTATTCCAATGCCCAGTTCGCCTATGTTTAAGGTTTACTAAATCTATTTTCATAGAAATTCTCTCATAACACATGTGCAAACTCCAAATACGCACTTAAAACACAAAACGCTTTATACAGTGTGACTTATAATAAAGTGACAATAATGTAATTAGGATAAACATAATTCAGCATACATCAATAGTAGAACAAAAATATTATAAGTATTTTGTTCCTAAAGTTATAAGGTTGTCTAATTCCTCCTGAAAATAAAACTGTTGTTTTTTCAAAACAATACATAAAAACACAGAACTGAAAATAATGGTAATACTTATCTATTCTATAGCTCTGTAAATTCTTACCAAATGAATAAATGTACCTTACATTTGCAAATTAACCACTGATGTCAGCCAAACTGAAATTTTGTCACAGGTTAATGTTATCACTAACAAACTATCTTGCATACACTTTCTGATCTGTACTTTTATCAGAACACAATACTGGTTTTCAAGAATCTGTTAAGTCACTTTTAGGAATTAAATCACTGTGCTAATTACACATACACACGCTTTAGGATGCATCCCTACAGTTACAGAAAGGGCAACAAACACTTCACACACTTCTATAAATTAACTCTATTAAATTATCTACATAAAACTAAAGCAAATATAAGTTGAATGGCACACGAGTTCAAAGATTGTAGTTTAAAAACACAATTAATTTTTTTGACTTTAGGAGTTGTCTTGAATCTGTCAAAGTATTTCCAGCTCTTGAAAAAATATGTTTGCAAGGGACAGAGCTCCCACAGACACATAAGCTTCTTTTTGTCTTGGATAAAACAGGCATTTTTCCTGCCACCACTTGCAGGGATCTGCCTTTCTCTTAAGTAGTGGCTCATATACATTTATCGCATTCGATTATTGCAGCCATTATTGGTGTCGTAGGAGTCGTGCATTCGCTCAGGCTGGAGTCGAAGTCGCCCCACACTAAGCACTCATCTTCAGTTTCAGATGAAATGCCTAGCATGTTAGAAGCCTCCAAATCACCCTCATTAGCAATTTTGATATCTGCTGCTCTCTGGCATACTGACTGTTTAGCCTTGTTGTATGCAGAGGCTGATAGAAACCCCTTGTTTTTGAATCTGGGATCCAGCAGAGAAGCTGCAAGAAGGCTCCTTTCCTCAATATCCTTAAACCTCTTCACCATTTCAGTTTGTATTTTTCTAACAGAGACAATTTCTGCAGAAGAGCTATTGCAGTTATGTTATTCAAAGTACTTTGTTAAGCTTCTCACGAACAAAATAATTTTTGAAATCGTCACTTGTTTTTCAGAACTTACATAATCTGTTATGTCAAAATGGTTTCAGCAACTTGCATATTTCCTCTAAAATTATGAAATCGTCTTTTGAGAGCATTATGCTAGGGTTTATCAATGCCAGCATTGACACAACAGCCTCGCGATCTTTCAGCACACTTTCAAACATCACTAGTGTTGAATTCCAGCGAGTCACAACATCTTGAAGTACTCAACCGCGGCTTTCATTCTTGTATGCAGATCCTTTATTTCCTGCACAGCATTTTGCACAATTAGGTTTAGAGTGTGGGCAAAGCATGGAATATGTTGCCACTCCAGAGTTTCTGCAGTGGCAACCATATTTGACATGTCGGAAACTAAGGCAACAACTTTCTTAGTTATGTCCCACTCTTGGCACATATGTTTTATTTCTATGCTTATATTTTCTGCAGTGTGCCTTTCCTCAAAAGAAAAGCACTCCAACAAAACACTGCTTAAAACATCAGCTTCGCCCAAATAATGGATAGTCACTGCAATGTAGCTATGTTTAAGGCAGAAGTCCAGCTGTCTGTAGTGAGGGAACATGCCACAACCCCTGTTAATGCCGCTTTTAAATTTGTCCTGACGGTGTTGAATGTAGCATCCAACATAGCGTTTGAGAGTCTCCCTTGCTGGAATGACATAATTCAGATTTAAATTGTGCAGCAGTTCTCGGAACTCTGGTTGCTCCACTAATCTGAAGGGATGAAATTGCTTAACAATTAAATTCAGCAAGATACAATCCACATGCTTCGACTTGGATGTTGATAATGGTTTGGAAATGTAGTCACTCATCCTGTTGTGTCCAGTCTTTCCTTTTTTTGACGGTGGCTCCGATGCTGCTGAAGAACTACGTGGTAAGAAAGATACTGAAGGTGTAGATGATATTTCAGATGCTGATAATAAAGTTGTGGATTCCAGAATAGTTGTATTTTGTTCGTAAGCTGATTCTTCTGGCTTTAATGCAGCTGTTGGATGCCTCAGTTTCAAGTGCCGTGCCAAATTTGAGGTTGTCCCAGCCTTAAAAGAATAAATATTTGAACAAAGTTGACATTTCGCATGACTTGGACTTACTTCTTGGAAGATTTCTAAATGAAACTAATCTTTTTAGACTCCATTGCAGTTTAAAACCAAGCACAAAAAATATGTTGAAAGTACAATCGCAAGATCAACTAAGAAATTAACCGATTTAGTAAGTTCACTTAAACTTAGTGAACTGATATGTCCTTGCATCTCACTTTAATAGGTATTGAAGGAAAAGGGTACTGGTAGTGTAAAAATAGGATTGGTTAAATTACAAAACTTCTATCTTGTATCCCTTTCTGTATTTGTCAGACGTTTTGTTTATAGGTGGAGTTTAAATGGTAAAACAATGGTGTTCTTCCTTCCAATAGAAACACCTGGTCAAAGGTAGAATAAGAGTGCACATATTTTCTTATACAGACCCTCAAAAGAGGTACCACATGTTTTGTTTACATGCTTTACCTGAATTTGGCATTTCACAGATGCTTAAATACAATAAGACAATATTGTTACAAATTTTTCTTTAAACTATTATGTTATTGTACTCAATATTTATTTTGTTTAAATCTTATCTTGTCACACATTGTTATTAATTGACCGCATTTTGTTATATTGTTTAAACCTACCATGGTTTATTCTCATTGTTACTAATTCTACAGTAATCGTGACTGTTCTTATTTTTAGTTCATACCTTTAATATCCTTTCTTGTTACTTGTTTATTATTAATAATCCTGATGTAATTATTAGTGTATTATAAGAAGAAGAAGAAAAGCTGCCTTAGGCAGGAATTCTCTCTCTCTCTCGTGAACATCTGTTTCGGAATAGCAATAGGTTCGGGTTTGGTTGCTTTTTATTTGTTGCTCATCGGGCTGAACAAATTCAATGCTGATGTAAGAAAAGGAAAGCGTGAAGAAATTATACTCATTTATATTTAATGCAGTATAGTTATCATTTAGTTTCACAACTTTCAATATCATTTTGTATTGGAGAGAGAGGGTTGTCTTCAAGTTTCCTGACTTACAATTAGGATAATAGCTTACCCTCTTAGAAGGGAGAGCAAGAAATTACTTTAGTTCAATGTCCTTCCCTTAACTGCACTATTCTACCTGAATGTGACAACTTAGACATGTTTAAAATCTTTTTTACCAAGCCATTTTCAATGTACATTTGTCCCCTCTTAGTATACTTAATATATCCCTTTTAAATAACTGTCTCAAGCAAACGACACTAATACTAACGCATGAACAAAGTGTAATGAAGAGGCAACGTTTAAATAAAGCAAATATAAAAATGTCTCGCCAGATAAAAAATACAGGGGACCTCAAAACATAATTTCCGATGAAATATTAACATGAAATTTTTAACTGGAAAACGATAGTTCACCATGACACAAACAGAATAGAGACTGTTAACAGAAAACAAGGTTTGTCAGGTTTCTGAGGTACTAAATTAATTATTAAAGGAATATGAAGGAATTTTCTCTAAAAGTTAAGCTTGCAATTAATATTGTCATTAATAATTCTTTTGAAATTAGACGTGCTTACAATCCAACATACCACGTTGTACGTTGAATGCAAACATGAAAAGCATATGCAAATTTGTATGTGGCCTAATCGGTAAAATCTATGAAATGAAATAGAAGCCTGGTATGCAATATCAGAGGTAACTTGTGCCTCACATATTAATAACCTGACTTTTATGACACGTTTTAGTAATTGATGATTTTCTTGAATTTCATGACGCCTCTTTGGAAAATAAGAGAATTTATATACCAAGTTTGCTATTTAATGGACTTTCCATTAATTATGCTGTTTAGAGGCCCACACACACACGCACGTAATCTTGTCCAGTTTTAATTAATAGGTGCCAGCATAAGTATGACAGTATTTTTATGGACACAGTGTATATCGTGTCAGAAGTCACGCGTTCTAAAGACATTAATGATATGCAGCAGCAGATTTTTTGCGAGTTTTATTTCTGCAAGCTAGCCTACCCGAGGTTTTGCGGTACCTGCCATTATAGTTAACTCTGCAGCAACATTACCTAAAATTCTAGAATACATCTCAAATCAAATGTTACAAAGTTGAGCCACAGATGCACTATTCTAGGCTTGAATTTCAAAACTTGTTTAAATTTGTTGCTGAATATTACAGGATTTAGACTACTACTCTAAATGTACTAAATTTTGATTATGCAGAAATCGGGCCGCTCGAAAAAATTGAATGAAACAAAGTGTAATAGTCTTCCACTAGCAATGAAACCAAGCTTTTTCCATTATAAATCCAGTTTTTATGCAAGTATTCCGGCATATAACATTATAAAACCATTTATCATTCATATACTAATTTTGTATAATTATTTGGTAAATATCTGTAACATATGCAATCTACAAACTGTTCCAGCATGCACATCAATTTATCTATAGTAGTAATAATAATAAAAAATTGACCACCAAATAAAACCTTTGAAACCAACCCACATACAAGATCGATCAATCAATCGCACTTAGTTTCATTCAATTTATCGAGCGGCCCCAAGTTCTGCATAGCAACCAAATTCTACTAACCTTGTTCCATCTTGTCTCGCGTAGAAGTTATCTGAAATTTTGTGGCCTGGTTTGAACCGGAACTGTGCCATATCATAGAGCCCATAGTCCCTCATTAAAACAATCCCACCAGGTCGGATGAGCTTAAAGATGTTATCCAGCGTCCGATTGAACTTATCGGGATGGATTGCCGATAGCACAAAAATCATTGTTGCAACGTCTACCGAATTTGACGGTACCTCTTTAACAGTTTCCGTTATGTCGGCTTGGAAAGCCTTAATTTTTGCTTCACAATACAACGGATGAGATTTAACGAATTCTACAGCTCTTGGAGATAAGTCACAGGCATAAACGAACATGTTAAACCCATCTTCCATCAATGGGAACACAAAATTACCTACTCCACATCCTATTTCTAACATTGTCTTCTCTCCTGGACCGTTACTATGATCTAAAAGTTCTGTAAATTCTCTGGTAGTCCAATGCCTATCCCTAAAAAATCTAGTTTCATTTCTTTTGTAAAACAGATCCCAGTTCTTTTTGGCTTCCGCTTCCAATTTCATTGCTTGGAAATCTGAAACCATACGTTTATTTTGGGATTCCAATTTCTCCTTCTCTTCAGGTGTTAAAAGTCTATTTGTTTCTGAATTTTCTTGTACATTTTTATTGGCATCCACGCTGTCTTCGCAGTTGTCCATTCCCACGTGTTCAACTTGTTGATATTAAGATTTATTTCCCTAGTTTATTTTTCCAACTTGCTTGGGTAGTTCAATGTCCGCCACAGTACAACAAACTTTAATAACACCAACTGTAAACAAATTTACGTGTTTCTCAAATCACAAAACAACGAAACTAACCTTTTATAACTCCAAGATAGCAAACGCTCCTCACTTGACCACGACTTCCGCGAAATTGAGAGCGGCATCAAGATGGCAACAGTAGAAGAGCGCTTCCTCTTCAGTACTCCCAACACAACTTTTTACTACATTCCCTGAGCTTGTTTGGATTTTCCCTTTGTATACGCAGTATTAATCTACGGTGTCAAGACCATGTGTGTGAATATGATAACTCAAAAACTAAAAGTCGATAAAATACCCAACTTGGTATTAATTTAGTATTTTCCAAGGGTACGGCACGAATATTTTGAAGAAAATCTCCCTTACCCCATACTTACATGGAAAAGATTTTGAAAATTTTGTTTTTCTCAAAAATGGCTCAATTTTTATTAATACACTATATTAAAGAGATTTACATGGCAAATAAAATGAATGTTTTGGATTTTCTGGGAACAACCTCTGAAGACCCATCATTCTTAGTGACTTTTGCATAATTTGTAATTCGATGAGAGATACAAAAACTTACTACCAAAAAGTGTAGATCTTGTAAAAACACACAAAACACTTAAAACTTTTCTCATAGAAGAATTTTTCAACTCCTGGCCATGAAAAGAAAAATTTCTATCACATAGCAACCAACTTTAATAAGATTTTACTTTTGTTTTAGCCTGGTGTATACTTATTTCCCTCTTAATTACTTAGAAGCAAAAATTAAAACCATTTCTGCTAATGTTTACTTCAATTAAAATGAAGCAAATAGAACAATAAGCTTTTTAACACTTTGCTACAAAGATTTAGAGAATGGAACATATCAGATTTTTAACTAAAGCATAGTATATCAACAAACAGTGTTGCCTTGATGAAAATCACAATGGTAATAGTATAAACCTAGAGAATAAATGTTAAAGATAAAAACACAAATGATAGTTGTTTAAATTAAAGGAATAAATATTAAAGATAAAAATTGCAACTGGTAACAGTTTAAATTAAAAGAATAGTTATTGAGATAGTATGTTTAACAAAGTTACTTTAAATAAAATTTAATAGAAAATGACTAGTTTTTGGACTTAAATTCACTTTTGACACTTTGGTAAATCACCTGTGTTAGATCAAAAGAATTAAAATTCCATCCTTCTCTCCTGGGGAGCAAATTTAGTAATTTTCTGTTACCTCTCTTCTCAGGTACGATTCCGAGAAAAACTTCTGATTCTCCTCAGTACTGTAACAAACCTTTCTATTGAAAATATACTTACAGGAATTGTAAATAGGATGACACTAATATTTTAAACTGCAGAAAACTTTGTTTTAGCATTGAATTAGTGCTCAATAGTTCCATGTTCATTTGTAGTTTTATTTCTAAACACTTTTATACTGTACACTATAGTCAGCTATTTTTCCTAAGTGAATGGCTTCGAAGAACTTGGCATATGAATATGAGAGACTAAACGTTGTTTTTAAATGATCCATTTAAAATTTTTAGTGTAGAATAATTTTAAAATGTTCAAGCACTTCAGAATAGAGGTTTATATTCAATATTTTTCTTCTTCTGTTTGAGACAAGCTTTCCTGAAAATTCATTCATCATATTATGTGACTACAGAGCAGCAAGTTTCTTAGATTTTCTGTGGATGTAAAAGATATAGCTTGCTTGGTTTTGAAGGATGTTGCAAGACATAATTGGAAATATGTCTTTGTGGGATGTGTTTGAGAAAAAAACAAATTTGAAATCTTCCAATAATGCTAAAATGTCTTAGGTACACAATTTCTTGAGGGCATTCTAGAATGATGATGATGATGATGATGATAACTTTATTTTGGTCAATAGACTGTTATAAGAGCACCTGACATTATCAATCTCAGCTATAAAATCAGAATACATAATTTACAAAAAGCAACTATTATATGCATACTTATATCTATTATAATTTAGTAATGTTCTACATGAATTTACCTATTATTAAATTTTAAATCTATAGTGTTCTTAGTGATTAATGGTATTTTATTATAAAGGATCAGTATTTTATAAGGTAACCCACTCTCTAACAATGTACGAGAGAGTCGGGAGTTGCTGGAAATGTTGATCTTCTGCTCTCAAACAAGTATGGTATCTCTTAAAATTGTTGTCATTCACTTGCTGGAGCTCATTATCAACTGTTGTAAGTATTCACATACCCATTTAAGTGAAACCAAGGTTGGTCAGAGAAAAACAAAAGCTGTGGGTCAATGAAACCTCTTTCTACAGATTGGAAAAACCAATTGCAATAATCCACACGTTTACCAGGGTCATTTACTTTTAATGCTTGCACTTGTGTGTAGTGATATGATTTTAGTTTCAAAACGTGTAGTATTTCTAGCAGAAGATGGTGGTACATCTGTTTGCTGTGCTAAATGGTTTAGTGATTTTCGAGGCAAACTCTCCAAAGTGGCACCTATTTTATTCAGTTTATTTTCTGTTAACTGTGACCTTATCCTAGAATGTTTCTTGTCCAACACTGAACCCGAAACTTCAAATTTATTGACGACCACATATATAGTTTTTCTTGCAGGTGGTGCAGAGTTTGTAAACTTTTGAGCCAACTCCTTATGCACACGGTGAGGAGATTCATACTTAAAATAAACTTTACAAATAAGCATACGTTCTTTCACAGTTAAGTGATGCACCATGTTTACTGCAGTGACAGAAGCACCTAAGTGACAATGATTGACTGCACGTGCACCTGACTCAGCATCACAGAAATGGCGACAATGCATTTTCAAGTGGGAATTCACAGTCTGAAGTACCGGCAGACATGCAGGAGCAGCAAAGGAGAGAAAAGCTACGAACGGGTTAATACAATACAGCTCTTATTTCATATGGGTCCTCGTCAGTTTGAGTTTTATTTATGCTCATCCTATGATAATCATTTGCCTCCCTTATATCATATCACAATATTTAATCATTTCTTGCACATAGTGTTTACCAATCTTGACAAGTAATTCCATCGTGTTAGAGCCATTTTTGAGAAAAACAAAATTTTCAAAAATTGTTTATCTAAAGAGTAGTTGTGATTGAGGGATTTTCTGAAAATCTTTGTGTCACATCCTTGGAAGATACTAAAGATAAATGACAAGTTTGGAATTTAACAGTCTTTTCATTTTTGAGCTATGTGTCCACACACACACATGCACATATCTTTTTCTAAAAATACTTTTTTCGAACTCAGGGATCCTCAAAACATATATTTCTAGTGAAATCTCACCATCAAATTTTGGGTGGAATAAAATACCTTCTCTATCCACTATGTACTTTGAACATATGGGCTAGAGAAAGTAAAAATGAATATTTATAGCTTAGAGGTGTACCTGTAGTTGTGTTCAATCCCAACCAATCAGATATGGCATCCTGACATGAGATCATCTATAGGTTAACAAGCAGCTTTCTGCTTAAGTTTTTCCGAGGTCCACTCTTGATGTCATGTAGGGGTCTTCCATCCAAGTGCTGACCATGCCCAATACTGCTAACTTTCTAAGCATGAGATCATAATAGGTCTAAATGCAATCTTCCCACATGATTTTCTCTACAGTCTATTCTGGATGGATGACCACAACATGACACCAGTTGACCTACCACAGATCTTGTGCCAGGATGTCAGGTTAGGATTGAACAACTACAGGTACACCTCCAAGCTATAAATATTCATTTTTACTTCAGTTTTGCCAGTTGTCTGATGAAGGCCACAGATTTAAGACGGTCGAATGCTTGGATTTTTACAACTCTAATTTAACTTGATCCTCAACCCATGAGTCGTTACTAACCAATGTTTGGAATCATAACTTTACAAAAGAATGGACTAAATTCACTGATCTGCCCCAATATTCACCCTTGTTAAAATGTAGACAGTACTTTTATTTACTTGACAATTGAAAATTAGTTGAGTCGATTTTGTAACCTACATCACTTACTTTTTATTTTGGGAAACATGTTTCAGAATCCATGTTTTCTAAAAGTGATGTAGTGTTACAAAATTGACTCAACTAATTTTCAATTGTTAAAACACATCACTGTCACAAAGTCCACCATATATCAGGATAATTTTATTTACTTGTTCATTAACAGGTGCAATGAGGTACACTAAATCTGTAAATATAGAAGAGTTACAGAAAAAAAAAAAAAAAAAAAAAAAAAAAAAGGTTGCTCCCTGTGAATCCCCCCCCGCCCTCCCTGTATAACCCTTGCCAATAAGGTGCAAGATATTAACATAACAAATTTCCTTACCGTAAACCATCCTTAACATGGCGTATGCCTTTTTTTTTTTTTTTTTAATATTATAACAATTTTGATTAGCATACCATATGTTTGCGACATTTGCATCAATAATAAAATGTGTATCTTGAATTTTGAACAGCCTATGAAATTCTTTTCATAACAAATTGAGAAATATTGCAAAAACCTGCTCAATTGGGCTGCAATGACCTGCAAAGTCAGAGGGGAAAAGGAAATCTTTCCCTTCCATGGCCTTACAGCTTATCCACATCCCTATGACTGAGGTGCTACTTAAAATGAATTCTGTGCTTTCTTACAGCTAAATATTTTTTTAGATTTCAGGCATTATCATAGAAGGTTGCTAACTTTAATCCAACATTGAGGTCATAATCTTCTTTTTTGATATGAACATTTAAAAGAAATTATGCTGTAGGTGTCTCTAAGGTAATTTAATCTTTTAATCATTATTTATGGAACATAAAATGGTTTGTGTGGGGTGAGTTGAGAAAAAAAGAACATAGGCCTATGTTCAGTGGCTTCCTGGCCTAAACAAACCTACAGAATGCTTTCTAATCTAATCCCTTGTAAACATAAAAAGTTAATTTTTATAAATGTATTCAAAGATAATAATTATCTAATTCTATTATCTGCCTTACTATATGTTGGTCTGGATGGCTCAATTGGTTAGGCTTTGGCCTTCCGATCTCAAGATTCAAACCTGGCCCAGACTGATGGTTTTTAAGTGTGCTTAAAAGCCCCATTCAGCAGATTTACTGACATGTAAAAAACTCCTGCAGGATAAAAATCTGGCACAATGGTTGTGCTGAAATGATCCTGGCAATTGACAGCATCATCAACAAATGTTATTATCATTGTTATTATTTCTATAATTATTACTGCCATACTATATCTGTTGTAGGCTTTTCCAAACCTTTATCTTAAGTTAAAGTTTATCCATATTTTTATTTGAGTTAAAGTTTATCCAATGTTTATTTCTGTTAAAGCTTATCCAAACCCTTATCTAAGTTAAAGCTTACCAAATCTCTACCCAAGCTAAAACTTAACCAAATCTTTACCTGAATTAGAATTTACCCAAACCTTGTTCTGTTAAACTCGCACGTATGTAAAGTAGTTTAATAGTGAATATGCAATATATATATATATAAAAAAAAAGAAAACTTTTTTTCAAAGTAACATTTTTATGAGGCATAAACTTTTGTAGCACCCTCAGTTTACAATTTCAGGCACCACCAGTGAATTTTAGGGCAGAATTTCTTGCAATCACACAACACTGCTGGATTATTATTAATTGTTTTATTTTTGAATTTCAGAAGGCACTAGGCACAAGTGCATACATGTAATTTAATGTCCATATATTATCAACAAATACAGAATAGCTGCGCAGAAAATTGGTATTTTTTGATACAGTGTTAATGGTTTAACACACTGTATATGATTTGCAAGCTTTACAAAGATTTCCTCCTGTAAAGCAATATATTGTTACATAAGTTAAACATAGATTTTTCCTTCTTGTATGTCATGGCAATCAGTCCATCTCTTTTATTAGAAGATTGCTTGCAAAAATGAGCCAGCCATCAATATGTTTTAAAAATAAAGGCACAACATGCATTGATCTAGTGTAAATAGCTAATTCCATTTTCTGAATTTTAACTGCAAGGAAATCTATATGGTAAATATTTAAGTGAAAACATGTCACTTTATTTTGTTATTGCAAAACTGGGTTCACCTGACATTTCATGCAGCAAGCAGTGCAGCTGGCATGACTATTTAAGATGCTATTTTACTTATGTATTATCTGAATTTGCAAAGGTTGCCCTTTTGTGTTCTGAAAACATGATAGTTATCCCACTTTTGCAAGCACCCATTCAATATTTCCTATTGTGTTTACAAGATTAGTGATCCAGTTCAGACAAAGCTACATTTACACTGTTTGAATATGTAGCATTGAAAACATTCCAAATGTTTACATCCTTTTTACTTTCTCTACTCACCTCGGGTAGAGAAAGTATTACATTTTAATAAACAATTAACAAGATTTTAATAACAAGGAAACTTAGTACAATAATTAATACAAAGCAACAATGTTTTAAAAGCTGTATGACAGATAAAGAGAATTCTCAGATGACTTAAAAACTTAAGTTAGATCTTTTTCTTTAAAGGATTACTCTTCTCTTTGTAGGATTATTGCACTGCTTTGGGCCAGAAGCCTCTCAAGGAGGAGCAAACTCTGGAGTATAGCATGTACAAGATGGATGATCAGCTCGATGAAGAGAAATTAAATATAGTGATGAAAGGGACGACAGAAAAATTCACAGATAAAATTATCCAAGGCAGCACTCACCCAGCGACCAAAGAAAACCAAGAAAAAATTTATAGTTAGGTTAGCTGGCCGCAGATTGAGTTCAGGACTTCCTGAATGCCATGGTTTTGCTTGGCAAAAGTTAGACATATTCTAAAATTCTTATTCAGAACTGATACTCTGACACTTTTCAAAGATACTTATAGGGTAAAGTTTTCCATGCAATTCCTCTCATACCAAACAAAACTTTGCATTGAAAAGTTATCATTATTTTTTAAAAAATAGATCTAATGACTTTGATTAAAATATATATATCTGAGATACCAGTATGAAAAATAAAATACATGTATTATATGTTATGTAAATAGAATGTTATGCTCTCTTTAACATTACCGGATTTTATAAAACTGAGAAACCACATTACATAACAAAACAATAAAAATTCTGGCCTTGTAGCTCAATTGGTGGAGCACCTGCCCGCTGTACGAGGGGTCTTGGATTTAATTTCTGGCTAGGGTATAGCGATTTTTCTCTAGTCCAGAATGTTCCATACCCTCCCCAGAGTCTGGAAGTATGAATGTAAGTGTGAATGTGTCTTACTGATAATTAAAATAATAATTACAGATGTATAGAAACTTGATGACTGCATTTCACAAATTAACACCATTGCTAATAGGCAATATGTTCCACAGGGAAGTGCTGCCAATAGGACCATGCAGTTAAATTGGAGCATAAATGGGGGATAAAACAATTAAAATATACACTTTTTTCTAACTTGTTTTAACATTAACTGTTTCTGAAACATTCATTGCTGTGTGTTTAGATTATCTCAGGTTGAAGTCTACTTTGGTTGTCATTTAGGACCATTTATAAAAATAGGCGATTCTGTTTGGATTTTTTTCCTACGTGAGCTAACTTTTGATATAAAGAGCTAAATGTTTCTGCATCCTATTCATCAGCAAGTTCATGCTGGGTACTTTGAAAATGCTTCTTCACAAATAGTTTGATCATTAGCATATAACTGGTATTGTGAAACGGTAATAATATAAAATGCCATTAATGTTCCATGTCACATTTTTTGTTATATGCTGGTTACTTATACAGAATCCCCAGAGTTCCCCAAGTGATTTTGAGTCACAGACCATCAGGGAAAAGATCACTGGGTCACCTTGTGAAGGAGAATTTTATGTGGACTGGAACAGTTCTCCTAGGACTATCATCTGTGGTTCGAGGTTTATCCATACCTGCTGCTACAGTGTTTATTTTTGTTAAAACAGATACAAAAAAAGGGGTATAATTTTTTGATAAGCACAACATGATGTAATGATAAAAGAGTACAACTTAATTTCTCTACAATCATAATTCTCTTATGTAATAATTAAATGTTTGTTAAAAATGTGTATTTACAGAATGTACTACCTACCTATCACTTCTTTTCATTTCCAAAAGTTGGCAACCCTATCGCTTATCCTGAGAGTAACTCATTGTTTGCTGCCAAGCTTGAAGCAGCTGCAACTGCACATTATATTAATTACTGCACCAAACCTTCAATTCTATACTCAGTAACAAAAGAGGTAGTTTGAGTAATGCTAATTTTTTTACAAGTTTTATCAGTTTTTGTTGATTTTAGATATAAGAAATACATACCAAACAAATCATTTTGTCATATTATGATACAGTGCACATGTATTCTTTGTATGGTTTTTGATACTAGCATAATAAGTACATCATATAAAATTCTTTACATAATAGTTTGCAACTTAGCGCTAATTTAATATGACAGTATACACATTTAAAACTCCCATACAAAGAGATATTCAGTATATCTAAAATATAGTATGAAGCTATACATTTATTCATTATTACATTACTAGATACATTCACTTTTCGTGAAATGTAATTAAATATGCCTTTACTCACAACAATTTTAGGAGCATTGAACAATACATTACAAATGATCCTTGGGGTTTTGAAAACACAAACTTACGTTTAATTAAACTCATTTACATAAAACTGGACTGAAAGTCGGAGAATTTAGAAAAATTTGCTGCTATAATTTTCAGTGTTTTAGCACATCACTGCTGCATAATGATGATAATCATTAGAGATAAAATGCCTGTCACTGAGGGCTGAAGATTTTTTTAGTATTTTTCATATCTACTTATGATTCAATTGTCAGCAGGATATGGATACTGATGTGTATCTTTTAATAGGCATGCTTACTGTCCATCTGGATTTGACCGGACAGCCCTGGTTTTCTTATACTGTCTTGGGTTTCAAACATAAAAGATTATTGCAATTATGATAAATTTGAAAAATTGTATTTAACTTAAACGAAAAGAAATTGAGTAGAAACAAATTGCTGTATATATTGCTAAAGCTGACAACTATAACATTGCAAGTTGCTTTGTTTAGATAAGTTACGGCTGTGTTGCATTTTCATATTTTGCCAACTGTATTCAGGTAGTATTGCTTGTATAAAAGCATGACCAATATTCAGCAGGTGAATTTTTTTTTTAATAGTGTTTAACGCAATGGCTGGAGAACCCAGAGAAAACCCATCCCTGCGCCGCTTTGTCCACCATAAATCCCATATGTGGTTGCTTGGGATCGAACCCGGGATCTAAGTGCGATGAAGCAGAGTAGTTCCAAGGTCTTGCATTTCATTAAAAGAAAGAATATTGCAGTGATATACTACTTAAAATCATCCTACATTTGCGATGTTGCTGTGGGAAAGAAAAGTGTACATTTAATGAAAAACTCCAAAACGGAAACAAGTTTTTGAAAACTGGTGATTGCACAGGCTGCTTTTTCTTTTCTAGATGAATTACATTTAGCAAAGATACAGTGACCCAGCCTACTCTTGATAAACAGGTCAGCAAATAGTTTATGTTATAATAACAAACAGCTTTGCTTCCTTAGATTACTTCTCGAGAATACAATGTATAGTTGACTGCAAACTGTTGTGCGCTATGGGTTTATGCCATTGCCAGTGTTTCAACGAGAGATGCTTAGTTATTAATGAACATGACAGCAATTCAGAAAAAGATGAGGGAGAAATGTCGGAATAGAAGAAATACAAGAAAATTAGGTGTAAGCGTAGTGCAAACAATAACAAAGGTTGAACTGAAATCGCTGGAAGTGTGATATTTGCTACTGTAGCCCAGAAACATGAGAATAACAATACAATATGTGACTGCCATTCCTGCTTCTGTGTACCAATGTTCAGTAAAGCTCTCATTTAAAAATGCATTCGTCAAGAACTGGCATGCAACCTGTAACATCATGCTACTTCATCATCAAATATTGCAGCTTGTTCAAAACTATAGATTACAGCGCTCCAAAATTTCCTGCTTCTTATATTATCCAATTATATGTAAACATAAATAAGTGGTTATTTGCTTATGTTTAGGAGAGTGTTTATTTTATAATTTTATGAACTATTCACTCACATGTTACTGGAAAGGGTTTTTTGGCCATGTAAAAATGAACAATATGTTTAATATCGTAATTAGTTATATTTGGGAAATAAAAAGTGGTATTAATATCCTGCAGCTAATGTTCTGTGTGGCCTGGCTTTCAGTAAAGAAAACAAGCATTTGTCCTGGTTTTGGTCTTCAAAAAATGGTAAGCCTAACCAAGGCATTACTAATGTATACACTAATTTGCATAAACAGTTGCATAATGTTTCATACAAACAATACAGGCTAGGAAAAGTTATGTTAATGAAACAAATCAGATATTTTAGCTTCTCTTTCTATTAGCACAAGTTTTGTGCGCCTGAGTTTAAGTATAGCTTTACATGTTCAAAATCTGAAAGATCATTTTGGGAATCCCTACATCACACCTTTTTTATCTCAGTTAAAAATGTTAATGATATTGGCCCTGATAACTATTAGCTATGATTGTTACTTAGAAACTAAAAACAAGCAATGAAAAATTATGTCTTTTTCCTTTTGTTAGTTAAAGAAAGAGCACAAAAAGGAACTAAATCAAGACATACAACAGTTTATACACATATTTCTGACATCACAGCTTCAATGCTCAGCAGCAAGTAATTTTAAAATGTAACAATTTTACTGTGAAAGACTACCCACTTATTTGTGTAACAGATTGGTGGAACTAATGATTGTTTCATTATAACAGCTATTTTCAAACTAAGACATAGCAAAGCCAAAAAGGTTGATACTAATTCTTTAAGTACCTTAAAATTTTACCAAAAATATACAAAATGGTTTAGATGAGTATAATCACTCATTTATCATGCATTTAAAAACAACAAATCATTTTTCTATTCACAAAATATTGTAAACCATTCATACTATTCTTGAAAGAACCTAGGGAACGTAAGTGGGAGTTTTGTGACAATCTCAAATATGTTGTTAAATTTATGGCCTGTTGTAGCTTAATTTGGCGCTTTCAGCTAATTTCATAAATATAGTTTTGCACAATCTTTAAATACTTCTGAGCATAGCGTAGTAGTACACATTAGAATTAATTGTTAATATAGTTTTTCTCAAAATGTCTCTGAATGTTTCATTATTTAAAATGCTCTAAGCATTGTATTTTTAGTCAATTAATTTTGTCAGTAAAATTCATGATTGATTACTAAAGGTACTCATTTGCTCATATTTTAAGAGCATAATTATTTTAATTTTTATTAAATATTCTCATAACTTGACATATACAGCATTTTTCAGAACATGATGGCCCTGCCCCACCTTTCTTCCAAAGTCAGCCTGTCTTTAAAGGTTGCAGTTAAGGGATTTATGGGTGGAAACCAACTTTCGCTCTTGCTAAGTCTTCCACTTACTGATCCCTTTACTGAGGTGTGATTCTGGGCTTGCAAGCAATGTTTCCAGGAAACAGATTTTACTACGTTGGCTCTCACCCCTAGTACAGGTTTACCTTTTGTTTGTTAATGGTTATTGCCTAGTGGTAGGGGTAGCGGTCCTGTTTGAGGACCATCATGTTTTGGAGAAAACTACACAGAGGTGATTTCTGACTGAAAATGGAGGACAAAAGTTTATATCACCTGTGTTCGAAAATGTGTAGTTTCCACGGCAATGAGACTGATGGCAGTGCAAGTTTTTGTGTTGCAGATACTGGGATTTAAGCAACATAGAAGCAAAATGGTTCAGTACTCATTCCAGGAACAAGCCAAGATGATATTTGTGAATGGCCATGCAGATGGAAAAAGTCGAGAGGCAATATGGATGTACCCAGCATGGACCCTGAAAGGCAGCATTAACCACAATCACACAATAAATACTTAGGCTTTCACAGTCGCATTGTCACCTTCATTGCTGGCCTACAAGCCTGACTACCATATACAATCAAATTCGCACCACACAATATTTGGAGCCATTTTTCGACATTTGTGTCAGCATGAGTCCTTTGAGACAGATGAATGTTCAGGGTGATTGCATACACCAATATGTAGGATTATGTTCTCCATGATATTGAAAACAACCCTGGTACAAGCTCCAGGCAATTGACCTGGTGTAAGCCAAAGGACAGTTATCTTTATCCTACATGACAACCGCTATTATTTGTATCATCTCCATCTGTACATGGTTTATCAATGGTGGGTTTTCCTTCATGGGAAAAATTCTGTTACTGGTTTATGCAACAGGACAGCACCACCAAGCACCAATATGGGATGTTCTTCAGTCCGTTTCACCAATGAAGAGAGATGGCATTATTAACTTGCATAATTGTCATCTGTAGGATACAGAAAATCCTTATGGATAATTGAAACATCTTATCAGCAGTGGTTCAGTATCAATTTTGAGCAGGGATCGTTGGGGCTGCCTACTTGGACCAGTTTCCACAACATCTGAATGAAGAAACAGTCTGGACTCTCAGCAAAACACTTTGCATCCATTGCTGAAGAATGTGCCTTTGACAATATGAAAGTTAATGAGGCTGCAGTACAGTGGAGCACCAGCTCACTTCTGTTCATCAATGTTCATCGATACTTCAACATCTTATCCAGGCATTGGATAGGGCATGAAGGCCCTGTTGCATGGCCTGCTCAATCATTGGACTTAAACACCCTGGATTTTTACTTGTGGCAGATCTGAATAGCTTGCTCAGATGTAGCCTGCGACAATATTTAGACACTGCCTGGAATATTCGAGTGACTGAGGCAATCCAAGTTGCAATGCATTGCATCCCATAGAGACCACTTTGAACATATGTTGTGTCATGGATGGCATTCAGGCCATGCATTGTGCACCAAGGCTCTTTGTTTGTGAAAACTGTACATTTCTGGACACAAGGTGATGTGAATTTTTGTACTATATTTCCAGTCAGGAATCATCCCCTGAAGTTTGTTATTGACTAAAAGCTCACCCTGCATACAACGGGGCAAAAAATGAAAAGCTCCATCTTTGGAGCTGGATGTAATAATGCACTATTTTGACATAAAGAGCATTCATTATAACTTATAAAAATTAATAGAAGTACAATATTTTTTTAAATAAATACACAGAGCTCTTAACATTTTGTATATACATTACCATTTGTAATAAGAATTTAAGACACTCAAATGAAAAGGTTTTTCCACAGGTGCATTGCCTTAAAAGTGCTCTTTTGACTATTAACACTATTTTTTAACTTTATACTCCAAATTAGGCTTACTCATCGTAATACATTTTACAGAGAGAAAATATTTCTTCATCAATTCTTCTAACACCAGTTTTCAAATACCATTCATTCATGCACATACACACACACATTAACAATGATTGTTTTTATCTTTTTCAACCTTTAAGAGCTGCAGAATAGTAGCAAATATACATGTGTTGACCTTATTTTTAACATGCTGACTGTGGTTATACCTTATTTAAGGCGTGCTATTTTGTATATATAAAAACGTATGTATTCAATGTGGGCGAGTCTATATTTTGCATCCACAATTATAATCGCCTAATTCTATGTATTTTTAAAAGAGTGATGCTGCCCTTGGTTGAGGTTCTTGTAAAGGAACTGAAAATGAGGATATTGCATTTAACTCAAATATTTAAAAAAAAAACTCAATATATATAATACATAAAATATATACACATACATACACTCAACTTTCTATGCTGTTGCTCTAACAACTGAACTATTACAACGTTAAATTTCCCATTAGACTTTAAGATTGTGGTTCAAATCCTGGTTAAATAACTGAAATTTTCAGCTTGATTTTTTTGGCCTACACATGGCTTATATCAGTAATTGATATATCGTCAACTTTGAAACTGGCAGACTTAAATGCACTGCCTAGCATATATACAACTGCATATTAAGAGATTATTTTATGAATACTTGATGTACTTTATTGTTGTTTTTAGTATTATACTGGCTTTTAACAATAAAATACAAACATTTTTAGCTATTCTTTATCATGAATATATTTATATATTTCAATAATATTGTAATTTTTTTAAAATAAAAAGCAAACTCCAAGTAATTTCATGTATCCTATCATTATCCATGCATGTCATCACCAGTTATTTTAAGTGGGCTCTCCCCATCCTTTACCACAAATACATTTGACTGCAGTTGCTGGGATTAGAACTCGTGCTATTTGGCTTTGAGTGGATGACCAGTGCATTTCGTGTTGCCTTAATGATCATGGCTATTCCAATTACTTACGTTAAGGCGCCTGTGACAGGGGATAAAAGCAGTTTAGGAATTAAAGTAAGGTTGCATTATGCAGCAAAATGATTAGTGCCAATTTGTGAGATTGCAAGTTGCTATTGGGATATGTAATCTCGAAATGAATTTGTGAATGCCTTGTGGTTTGTTGGGAAATTTGACATGATGGCATGCTGCCATGGTCGCTCAAGGGAAAGCTGAAGATCCATGGTTTGAATCCCAACTATGGCATTAAATTTTTAGTCTGATTATACATTTTCAATTGCAAAGTAGAAACACACATTATCAACCTAAAGAAAAAAGTAAAAATGAAGTTGTGAGTATACACTAGCAATGTTTATACAGAGTGTCTGTAAAGTCATGGAATACCTCTGACCAGTGACAGGAAATCAACAAAATAAGATAGAAATGTGAAATCTGCACCAAATTAAAGGAAAACTCTCCAAGTTTCCATAGTATGATGTAGTCTTGTATACTTGCAATTGTCAAGCACATGCACGCACAGATTTTTAGCTTATGTAGCTCTCTCATATAACCTCTACAGAGTAGTCACCACTGACAGTCTACCAGAATGGAGTTTGTCTAACAAACTGCCGGTATCCTTCAACTGCTTATCCCATAGGGTAATGTTATTTCTATGTGATGGCGCTTCATTATACACATGACCATGTTCATGTTGCACTTTTGTGATGGATTTAAATCTGGCAAGCCTCACTGTACTGCCCACATCTCGACAGGTGAGCTGATCCACTGTTGTGCAGTTTGTGGTGTTCATCATCTACACGCTTGCACATCATACTACAGAAACTTGGAGAGTTTTTCTTTAATTTGATGTAAATTTCACATTTCTATCTTGGTTTGTTGATTTCCTGTGACCGGTCAAAAGTGCACCATGACTTTACGGACACACTGTATATGATATATGGCTTTCAGCACATAGATTCTGTATGCAGCAACCTAGTGATTTTTTTTTCAAAATGAGCATAAAATATAATTACTTACACTTACCCAATATTTAAATTAATGAATAAGTATAATGCCAAAAATATTTAATTTTACAGTAAGTTTTAAACTTTGTTAATTCTTTGAGTGCCAAGTTTGGATGTGAGCCGATGCAATTTGACCATGTAAATTGTCAACATCAGATCTGATCTGATCCACTTAAAAAAGTTTGTTTTTACTTTCAAATAATTGATTCATGCAATAGATGCCCTAGCTAATCTATGATATTTAAACTGTGTATTGGTAGCAATATTACTTTCTCTACACATACAATGTACATAGTGTATAAATGAAGTATTGTATTCTGCCCAAAAATGTATTACCGAAATTTCACCAGAAATATATGTTTTGAGGTCCCTGAGTCCAAAAAAAAAAGGAGCCCTTTTTAAGTAAAACTTGAATACCATGTTTGATATTTAACAGACACATACACGGACGGACCTTTTTATCTTCCAAGGATGTGACATGAAAATTTTCAAGAAAATCCCCCAAACTTCCCTTTACATGGAATAATTTTGAAAATTTTGTTTTTATCAAAAATGGCTATAACGATTTTGATTAAAATACTGTATATTAAAGCTATTTACATCATAAATAAAATGTATATCTTAAACTTTTTGGGAATAGCTTCTAAAGACCTGTTCATTCTGAATGAATTTGGTTAAATTTGCATAACTGGTAAGCCATAAGGGATATACAAAAACTGTAGATCTTGTTAAAACTCACAATTCATGTCATATATATTTTTGTTGCACGGTTGATTGACCGTTTCTGAGATATTCCTTGTGATTGGTTTCAATTTTAAAATGCTTATACTTTTCTCAGACAGGAAGTGTGTGCTTTTCTGTTATTCTACTCCTGGCCAAGGAAAGCAACAAATTTCAATGACAATCACATAACGAAAGTTTTTTAAAACATTTGAAAATCACAACTAATATAAATTATGACACTACTTACAGTGAAGGCATATCTAATTAATAAGTGAAGTGAAGCGTGAGTAAATTTAACCCTTTTATTAATCTGACTATCACTTTAGCATAGCACATTCCTTTAGTTCCCTTCTACTAATAAGGAACTAAGTAATAAGAACATTCTGTTAATGCTTATCTGGATTCGCATGGTGTAGAAAGAAGAATAATCTTTTGTAAAAAGTTTGTTTGCAGAACAGTTAGAGCCATGTGAGTGTAACACAAGATTTTTCCTGTTTATTTCAGTTTAATTTATGAACTTATCAAGCAATAGCCATTATAGTACCCAGTAAATAGAACAGATTGTGGTGTTGTTTGTTTCATGCAGGTGGTTTCTTCTGCTTATGCTACATCATAGAATGGAATACTGGAACAAGATGTTACTGGCAGAGGAGGAACTTGAGGCAGCATTCCTTGGAAAGGATAGTTATAGTGATATTTCAATTAAAGCTGTTGATGATTACAGTAAACATTTGAATTAATGTTTAATATTATTTTCTCCACTTTCTAGTGTGTATGAATCTGTGGACAGCAAACTCAAAAACTAAAAGTTGGGTAAATACCAAACTTGATTTTTAAAACCAATATCTTCCTTGATGTGACATGAAGATTTTTAGGCAAACCACCCCCACCTTTTTTTTTTTTACACAGGACATTTTCGAAAATTTTGACTTTCTCAAAACTGGCTCTAATGATTTTGATTAAAATGCTACATGTTTAAGATATTTTTATGAAAAAAAAAATGGGAATAGTCTCTGAAGACCTCTTCATTCTGGATGACTTTTATATAACTGGCAAAGCAAAAGTAAACACAAAAAGTTGCTATACAAAAATGTAGATCTGGTTAATATTTTTATTGTTTAATGCCCACTTTTACTACCATGGCACTGCAGGCGGTGGCACTGATGATACATGTAATAAAGATAGAGCACTGATGGAATGTGATGGTGTGAGAAACCAGAGAATCCAGAGAAAAACCACCTATTCCACTTTGTCCACCACAGATCTCACATGTAGTCACTCGGGATTGAACCCAGGCCATCTAGATGAGAAGAGAGTGGTCTAACCACTCGGTCAGGTGCAGCCAGATCTTGTTAAAACACACAGTTATGTCATACACATTTTTTTTGTACAATTAGCTGTTTCTGAGATATTCATTTTTGTTGATTTTCTCAAAGGGAAGTCATCTTTTGTTTCATCTCTTTCTTGTTTTATCCCTGGTCATGAAAGAAAACCAAATTTCAATTGTTTCATATAGTGACTAGCTTTTAAAGGATTTGACTATTGCTTTAGCCTAGTGTATTCCTTATTTCCCTTCTACTTATAAGAAGGCAAGTAATAAGACCAATTCTACTAATGTTTATCTTGATTAGCATGATGTATATAAAATAATTTTTTTTTTTTTTTTTTTTTAGTTTAACGTCCTTTAACCTGGTTTGGTCATATTGGACGATGAATGAAATTGATGATATGATGCTCAAATGATCTTGGGGTCCATGGAGCTTAAAGTTACTCAACATTCGTCTTCTCAGGATAAGGGAAAACCCCGAAAAAAACCTTACCCGGGTAACTCACCCTAAGCGAGATTCGAACTCACGACCTTTTGAATGTGAGGCAGACATGCTACCCAGGCGGGCTAAAAAAGAATCTTTTATAATTTTAGTTAATTTGTGGGACTGTAGAGAAAGTTATGTGAATGGAACACATTAGACTACTTCTTCTTCTTCTTCTTTTTTTTTTTAATGCATTAGGACTTGAGTAACATCCTTAAAAGAGTGTGGAGAAATGAAATATATCACAGCCAATGCAAAAAATCTTAAATCAGCAGCTTCAAAATTGAGGGTGGACACCTAAGCAACCTCAACCTTTTACTTAGGACTAGCAGTTTAAGCAGAAAGATGTATTTTAGCTTGGCAGGCAAAGGGATAAATTTGGTCAAAACTAATTCTGCACAGGAAGACTTACAAGGGTTAAGAATAAGATGTTTTTAGAATGCTTCCAATTTTATGGTCTGTTTGTGAATTATGCAACAATCCATAGTTTAAATAACTGATTACAGCTGTCAAACTCATCCATTTGATTCCACAGTCAACATATTAATACTGCATGTCATAGAATATTATTTTTATTTTAAATTATTCCTTATAGTTTACTATTCAACTTAGGAATGAATGCATAAATTATAGGACAAATTAACACTAAAGTTAAGCTTGCATTTATTAAAATTATAACAACGATCAATGCACATGAACACTGACTAGGGAGCACAGTCTTGCCGCCTAAATTTTCTTCTGTTCATACACATCTTGAAGAAGAAAATATGTTAGTGATTTACACTGAAAGTCTTGTGTTTTGCATTCAAGCAACGGAATGGTCTGAAGATAAAGCATATACAATTTGACTTTGCCTTTCATCTTCTTGCATATAGGAGTTAAGTTAGAGAAAAAGCATTAGTTTTAGTTACATGGACTATGCACAACCAGTGCTGTCATGGTAAATTATATCTCGGCCATTTCTAAAAAAATAAAACTCATTCTCAAGGATCTTTTCTAGGTAATTGAAATGTTATGGGTAATTTAAACTTCAGCAGAACATAATAAAGTAATGTAATATAATTTCAAATTTGTTTAAAGCAACTTTGAAATAAAAATATATTGTTGAATCAATCTTATAATGCAATGTCTTAAAACTTACAATATTGTTTATGCTGAGTCAATTAAATACACAATGATAATAATTTGCTAGCCTTTTACTTATTTAGTAGAAGATCATTAACAAATATCCCACTGGATATTTCATACATAGGTAAGGTGACCATATCAAAATTTTCAAAAGAGGGTCACAATGAGTAAAAGGCCTTGAACACATTAAATTGCTTATTCATTGAGAAGACAATAAAAACAAGTTTGATATGAAGTATGAGAGGAAGATAAACTTTTAAAGATGTAATATGTTTAGCGCAGTGGCAGCACAGCTGCTTGCCAAG
This sequence comes from Hymenopus coronatus, assembly GCA_030762935.1. Taxonomy (NCBI): domain Eukaryota; kingdom Metazoa; phylum Arthropoda; class Insecta; order Mantodea; family Hymenopodidae; genus Hymenopus; species Hymenopus coronatus. Next base: position 29,678,673 of record CM060883.1, read on the forward strand.
TGGGAGACCTGGGTTCAATTCCTGATACCAGCGTGGGGAATTTCCCCCCCTGAAAGATCTGTCAGGGTTTACTCAACCTTGTGAGGTACCTGGGGGCTAATTGAGGAGCTGCTTGATTGAGAAGTAGTGGCTCCAGATCGAGAATACAGCATAACCGGATGAAAGGGACTTGAGGCGCTAATCACATCTCACCCTCCAGGCACTGCACCCCATTCATGATGCTTTTGGGCCGAGATGGGGGATGTAGCGGCTAGGTGATAGGCCAAGGTCCCTTGTGGACTGTCAAGCCATGGAGTTATGTTTAATATACTTAACAGTTCTAGGTTGATGATAGAAACTCACTGCAGCTTTTGAAGCCACAAATATGTAACAGTCACAGACCATGCTTTTTTCTACCATTTTTACATGACTTGCAGTGAGCATGGGTACATACTTCTAAAAAATCACTGAATTTGCACTTTTTTGTTTTGTTTTGACTTCTATTTTGTGATTGCCATTGTCTACCTTTTTCAGCATCTTTAAATGTGGAATTTTGATTTAACATAAATAAGAAGAGGAAGAATTATATGAGACTTAGGGCATAAGTCATGGCAACTTCTTTATTTTGTGACCATGTTATTGAAGCAAAAAATAGTATATGTCATAGGGAAGAAAGACAGCCCTAAATTGTATTAATACTGTCATCAGGTGGTGCTGGAATCACCTATAGGAGCGCAGTGAGCAATTGTGTGTGAGGAGTGTTGGATTGGTTTGTGAAGGACATGTTGATAAAAAGAAACAATGGCCTAAAATGATCGATGGAGGGATGTAACTTGTGTTGTTGATGAGCTTGTACATCAAAGCACCCATTCTCCATGAGAGAGGGAATTGGTGGAAGCTGTTGGGAATAATGCCCTGCCTTACTGGACAGTTGCGAGGTGGTTATTGGATGGCTATTGCATCGCTAGGGATGGGAAGAATTAGAGCACCTGCCACCATCCTGTCTCCATGCAACATAGAAACCTTAAAGACAAGGTAAAAGAATTATTATTGGTAGGCGATTTGCATCTGTGTAGCTACAGATGACCAGATTTTCACATGGGAGGAAAACAGTGATGCACATAGCATTCAGCACTTCCCACATCATTGGCAGCATTTTATGAATATTGCAGGGACTACTTTGAGGGCCTTTAGATTGGGTATGTAAACTATATTGTAATGAGCACAAAACATGAAACTAACAATGTCATATCAACAGCCTAATAAATATTATTTTGAGGTGTCCATACTGTTCATACCATCCCCTACAATGTGTATATTTCACAAGCACTGGTATTCCTACAAAAAATAAATAAATAAAATAGTTGCCATGACTTATGTCCCAAATCTCATATTTCCATAACAACTCCATAGAAACAAATGAGTAACATAATTAGAGCAGGAAACATACTTTGAAGTGAATGCTAAGATTCTGTGATGAAAGTCGACTGGAAGAAAGGTCAACACCTATCGTTTTGCTAACAGCAAAATTCCTTTTAAAGTACATAATTTTCATATTGCAATAAATGAAACATGTTCTGTTGATCTTGATTGTTGTCTGATATACAGTGTTTCCACATTTGGTACATTTTGTTGTTGAAAGGTAGAAAGCCAGACATTTTGGCTTTATCATAAAAACCCTGTTGAATGCTCATAAAATACTAAAAAAGTAGAACATATCTAGTGAAATCCGGACTCTAGTCACCCTATACATAGCTGCACTTTTATCCTGAGGCACCCTGGGGGACTGCAATGATTTTTCAGTCATTCTTTAATATTTTTTGGATTCACTGTTGCAGATGTGGATCATTTATACAGCATTAGTTGTGATATATAGTAAACACATTTTCAATTTTAACCCAACATTTTACATGACTAACAAGGATGTGCATTTTACAGTTTTGTGCTTATTTGGAAGTTGTGAAGTTTTTAAGCTCTCATAGGCCCATATGATTTCCATGACAGCACTAACTTTAGACTCATTTTATATGCTCTTAGCTAATGGGCAGATTCTCTTGAATCAAATCATATACACAGCTAGGAGCTGGAGAGATGGCTAGTGATGGATGAAGATAGGCAAGAAGAAAAATGGATTCTTTATGGGTGCTATCTCTTTTGAGTTCCTAGCTATACCGTTTGGCAGTTTTACATGAATCACAAATAGTACATATTTATTACATTATATACTTCACAATAAATGAATACAAATAAACATTCAAAAACTGCTTACTTAACATTTGTCCTTTTGCCCTTCTTGATAAAATTCCTTACATATAGAGGGAAAATCAATTCACTTACCTTTAAACTGTCTATAAAATTTTTCAGGAAGACACAACAGAATTAAACACTGCATTTCTCAACTATGAACAAGAACATATCATTATGGAAATATGGACTGAAGCTTTGGATTTTGTGAAAAAGCAGTAATTTTTAATATCCCTTTTAACACACAGGTAAGGCCCCATTTACAATGAAGAAGTAGCTTTAATGTAATTCAGCATTAGCACTAGTGCAAGGAAATACCATTTATAATGCAGTCATAAATTGACATGGGCTTCTAGATCCATAAATTACTTGCGGAAACCTTCTGAGTGCACAAGTTTTAAATTAAATAACATAACCAATAATATTCAATATGAAAATTCATCTAATCTTTCTAAATAAATAGAACACAAAGTTGTTTCCACTTTATGTTTGGCAAATACTTTTTAGAATGAAACTTACAAAGGGATATCAGAGATCTAATAATCATGCCACCCCCCCCCCCCCCACAAAGTGAAAATTTTCTTAAATCCCATAGTGTATTTTTTGCATAATTATAAGATTTTATGTGGAGAAGTTGGCCATACTGATTTCACTAAACATTGCCAATTACATTTTCTTTATTTACAAGTGAAAATTTCCTTGATTTTCAAGGTGTGTTTGTAGTACATTTATCATGTTTACCATTCTCCTAGGATTTTTTTAGATGCATTTTTTTTTTTTTTTTTTTAATTTTTGAATATTGAAAATTGCATTAATTTTACAAATAAATATTGTTTTTACTTGAATCATATAATAAATGTCCGTGTTAATGAAAACGTTAACTTTAAGTTTAGTTGGAGATAAAAAAATAATTAAGATCGTTAAGACAAACAGCTTCAACCCAACATCAACATTTTAGCACACAGACTGGTCAACTTATATGCAAATACAGGAAACTGACGAGTTAACATGATATACTATGACCATCTATATAGTGGCCTGGACCATGTCAGCTGATGTAACTATTTGGAAATGACATTTTTATGCATTTCAGGATTTCTATTAAAAGGGAAATAAATGCAGAATTTATGCATTTTCCTTTTAATACAGGTTACAAACAAGGATGCATGCTTTTGTTTTAAAATGCAGATAGTCATACAATATAATTATTTATAGTAGCCTTAATTTAGGCCTAAGTTACTGGGAAGAGTATTTGCTTCATTACTACAAGATATACTTTTAAGTGCAATATATGATCATTAATATGTTTCATGTGCTACCAAATAAAATCTAACTTTAATGCAATTTTTTGTGCTGAAAATACAAATATCAAGTGATTGTATTTTTAAAAAAAGCTAATTATGACCTGGAGAATTTGTCAAAGCTTAGGAAAATTGAAATTGAAAGTGTGTATCACTCAAATCATGCTTAAAAGATGAGGCTAGGGTTTCTTTACTTGGTCCTCAGCAGTTTGCAAATGTATTGGTATGAAATGCTCTTATGCCTTCAATCCATGTTATTTTGGAATGTGATAGACAACAATCATTTGTAACTTATATTTTGAAATTAGATGCCTCTAAGCTAAGATAAAAATTACAAGCAAATGCATAATTTGACTATAATCATGCACAAGTGTTTATTTGAACAAACAGCTCCAATTTTCCATATTGCACTTCATTGGTTTTTAATTGGAAAGAGATTTGCAAATTATCTTAAAGAGTTTTTAATGACTGTTGACAACTACTTCAGAGAGCAATCACTTTTATTGCTCAGAATCTATTTTGAGATATGCATAGCTTTAGCTCCAGCAACTACTGAAATAAATTAATGAATACATAAAATAATAGATTTTGATTCTCAGGTGTTTGTGGCACCCTCTAAGATAAAATAAAGACAATTCTCTGTCAAGAAAGAAAAATATAAATTGTTTGAATACCCAAAAATAATTAGTATAAAACACATTAATAGTTAATACAAAGTATTAACTATTATATTTCATTGCATGTATGATGAGAAGTGAGAAAAAAGCTTTTTGTAAGCGTAATTATTTTTGTCCCTTTTGAAAATGTGGATTTTTGCTTTTTGTAGCATATATGTAAAATGTACATAGTAGGTAAGAAGGTATTGTACTGTATTGTTTGATACAGAGATGAAATACATGTTTTAAGGATCTTGATTAAAAAAAATTAGAAAAAGGTCTTTGGTGTGTGTGTGTGTGTGTGTGTGTGTGTGTGTGTGTGTGTGTGTGTGTGTGTGTGCGTGCGTGTGCATGCATGCGTGCACTGGCAGCATAATTAAAAAATAACAAGTTCATATCTTCCAAGTATTTTTAAGAAACTCCCTCACCCAAAACTACCCTTTACATGGACAAATTTTTAAAAAATTTTATTTTCTTCAAAATGGCTGTAAAATTTTTGATTAAAATACAGTTCATTGAAGATAATTACATGAAAGACATGTCATATTTTTGTACAGCTAACGATTTCCAAGATATTCCCTGTTATTCATTTCAAATGGGAAGTCCCCATCCATTTCAAATCTCTTATGTTTTACCCCTAGCCACGGAAAGAGAATCGTATTTCAATGTTATCACAAAACAAGAGCTTTTAAAAGATTTGACTATTGTTTTAGCCTAGCATATGCCCTTACTTCCCTTCTACTTAAAGGAAGCAAGTAAGACAATTTGTGCTAATGGTTTTCTCGATTAGCATTATATAAAGGAATAATGTTTTGTAAGAATAGTTTGTAGAACAGATAGTAAAAATTTTGTGAACAGAACACACAAGATTTTTTATTAATGAGGATATGCATACATGATTTTTCATTTCTTTGGTTAGTTTTCATAATATGCCTTTATATCTGTAACTTGAATGAAACATATTCTCAGAGAGAGGCACTGGTCATGGGCTTTGAAACAGTACTTAAACACCTTTATCTCAAGGAAATCGAAAGAAAGAAAGAAATAAAGAAAGGATGTTTCTTTCTCAATTATAGTTCTGCCAATAAAATGCCTACACACTTTCTGGTCCATAAAGGCTGTCATTGCTTAAAACATGATAAAAAAACTTTAATACCTAATTCATATTCCCTTTACAGCTGACACAAAGACTACAGACTGCTGAGCTAAGAGTGCTAGTGTTCCATGTCTCCACTCTTTTGGCAGAGTTTCCTGTATTGGTGCTGAATGTTATTTGTTATACCTTAGCAAGAAGAAATATTGTGAGAATACATCAAATAGTACAAAAAGCAGTAAGATGGAAACAAACAAAATATGGAAGATATCAGAAGAAAACAGAATAGTCAATGTTTTTTTCACATAATAAAGGAGGGGGCGGGGGATTACATAAAAGTTCTTTAATGTTTTTAATGATTATAACATAACATGTTACTCACAAGCAATTACAACATTATGAATTACTTAAAAAGCAAAACAATAGAGGAGGGACTTTTAGAGACCAAGTCGGGTATATACCATACAAAGAACAAAAATTTTGAGAAAGTTTAGACAGGAAAGGCAAAAAGGAACATTTCCACCAGATAAAAAGAACATTCATTTATCAGAGATGTATTGGTAAAGCATATTTTCAGGCCCAAAATCTTGAAGGAGAAGAAAAAGTAGAGCTTCTAAAATCAGTACAAAAACTTAACAGGACTGGATACCTTGGGGGGAGAAACACACATCCACAGGATCAGAACTCCAAGTTCATTAAAAGGGCAGTAGAAAATGTAAATGGTGTTTTATTTATGGGTGTTCTTTAACTGTTGTGGTTCTCAGCATCCCATTCTACACTGGGCATGAAAGACTGCTTAATTTTGCTCAGAGGCCTCTCAATCAGGATTGAGGTTCTTTTACGTGCCTTAAATCTACGACACGGGACTAACGGCTTTACTTCCCTTCCAAAGGAAACCATGCTAAGGATTTTTACGCCCGAAAAAAATCCATCGTCCTCTGTAGGGTTTGAACCTGCGACCTTGGGTATATGAAGTTAGCATGGTAACCATTACACCACAGGGCAGTAGATGCAAGCAGAAAACTAAACCACCAAATTTCTGAACCTGACAAGTGGTAATGAGGCTGAGGAAGTTAATTTAGCATGGAAAGTGATAAATCTCTTTCTTTTCAATTGTCTGTAGACTTAAAAGTGCTGAAAAATAAATTGAATAATGTACAAACCTTGATAACTAATTTATTTTCAGTTTTTGATCTCTGATACTGCAAAGTATCAAAATATCATGATAAGTTAAATGTTAGCACACTAACCAATTTTTACAGTGAATCTAAGCTCACTGAAGAAAAGTTACTATTATACTTTGTTTTTACCCTTACATCTAAACTGCTTCTTCATTGTATAAAGGATAATTGTGAATTGATTATGGCTTAAGAACAGCAACCAGAACAAAACTGAGAATGGGAAGGCATGTAGGACACAAGATTTTGGTTCACAACAACCCAGAAACAAGAATGGGAATGCATTTGTTCTTCTTCTGTTCCTAGTCAATTTTACATATTCTGACTTCACTTGTTTTTAACTGACAAATGATATTTTTATCTGTCAACATAATGCAGGTTAGTCAACATTAAAGTGAACTCTAGCAGCTGTTTCAGTCATGGCCATTTAGAATAATCTCTACATTGAAGAGTTTAATATGCACAACATGTATTTAATATGCTGTGCCCGATAATGAGAATGTTAAAACTTGGCCAAGACTTGCTTCATGTTACTAGGGTCTGGGAAGGCTTCCTGTCAATTGTGAACGCTTCCATTGAAATACATGTATTTCAAGTTTGTCGTTCTCATTCTGGTTACCATTAGTGATTTTGCAAACCAGCCTTTATGGGTAGAGAATGCCATTTGTTACATATGTGTCTATTACATATCAGATTTGTAATTCTGCTGTATGCTTCTGAAACAGTTTCTTTTCCTCTAATGCTAGTCTCTGATGTAAATGAAGACAGTTGCACAATAGTTCATTTGTACATTCACTTGTTTCCTAACCAATCAGTAGCATTTGTTTTGGTGTGTGTTTGTGATAATTGCTTGCTGCTTAAAAGTGAAATTTGATAATTATGATTTATAAATCTACTGTGCACCACTTTGAGATTTGGACTTTGAAACAAAATCCAGTGACAAAGGATAGTTATGTAGTGTATTAATGTTTAACAAAAAAATATTTATTCTCCCAGTTCATGCCAAACTACTAATGGTTTTGGGACCTCTTTTAACTTCTTAAAGCTGGATTTATTTTGGTACATATGTTGCTTCCTATAACTCTTAAACAGGCTTTCATATCCCTTTTATAGGCACCACACAAGGCACTTGCTATCCATTCAAAGCCTAAAATCAAGTTAGAATCTCAGGAACTGCAATCAAATGTGTCTGTGGTAATGGACCTGAAGAGCTCAAATAAAATAATCAGTGTGAAGGCACACTTGGATGCTGATGAGGTTACATTTCACTGCAGTTACTTGGATTTTGCTTCTTCTTAAACACATTTATTTAACAAATTTAATGTTTTTACAATATAAAACAGCTAATTGATGGTGTTTTATTGTTCAAGATTAGGAAAATATGAAATTTGAAAAGAAGCCATTAAAAATCTAAAACCTTAACAAATATTTTTTGTGTAAAATATTCTACACCACACACTAAGGAGTTAATTTTTTTTTTTTTTTTTAAGTGTTTAATGCCAGTTCTAATACATTCAGCACCACAGGGGGTGGATTCTGATGACACATGAAAAGAAATTTATTTGAAAAGGAATTTTAGGAAGTAAGGTCTAATTATCTCAACATTTGCCAGTTAGGACTGAGGAAAACCTGGAAAGAAAAAGAATAAACCTGGCAAGATTTTAAACACACACCTCACACATTACCATGCAGTCATCTCACTTGGATTCCCCTTCCTCCTCCTTGCAACTGTCTTCCACTGCCTCCATTCACACCAGAGACTATAGATAACTAATCCAGAGTGTCACTAAACATCACTCCACATTTGTATCAAAATCAAATACAAGAAAACTCAACTGTAACAAAAGTTTGGGTAAATTTAACTATAACAGCTTTTTTTTAATAAAGTTATAAAACAGTAGTACACTTAAGTGATTCTTTAAAAAAGATATACCAATAATTGAGATTAATCTGTGATCTATTGTATAGCTTAGGGAAATCAATATATCTTGATGCTAATGAATCTGCCCATTATTGTACAACAGATACACTTGCCTGTGCAATTATTATCGGAGTAAGTGCAATCGGCACTTCTTGATACAATGGACTTCCAGTGTTTGTGATCCTTAGAATAATTTCATAAACCACTCAATATCTTTTCTGCAACTGGACCTACTTTTGCACTGACACGCTTACAACCAGATGTCGAATACAGATTTGCTGGCTCTGGTCCAAATGGTAATTCCTTGAGCACCTCTCTGCAAAAACAAGGTTTGGAAAATGCATTCAATAAAAATAAGTTAACAATGTGGATATTTCATATCAAACAATATACATGGTTAGCTAAAGATCTGTGGTTCAAATTCTGGTAATGGCATGAGAAGATAGAGTAAGCTAAAGATCTTTGGTTGAAATCCTGGCTATGGCATGAGAGGGAGAGAGAGAGGAGAAGGGAGAAAGTTTGGGAAAAGGAGAGGTGTAGGGATCATGCAGACTTACAAAGGCATAGAAAAATGTAAAAAAATGTTAAATCTATGGATTATTTTGGTAAAATTCCTGAATTTAATTATTTGATCGGCTCCTTTAAGGAAGCCAATAATTATTCCAAATTCATATAACCAACTCTTTATCCACTAATTATTAGCATACCTCACATCAGAAGGTCGTGGTTCTCCGAATCCCCTTCGTTTAAACTCTGCCACTATGCACCTGGTAATGTGATCTTTTTCCAGTGGTAGAAAAGGAACATAATAATCTATTAAATTGCTCTCTATTGTTTCACTTTTATGAAAGCCTCCTGCAAAAGAAATGCAGCACACATAACTACAGTGAATAATAATAATAATAATAATAATAATAATTTGATGACAGTATCTCTGGATATGTATGAGGCATGTAAGTATACAATGGCAGAACAAAAAAAAACTTAGGTACCCGTCTTAAAGAACATATTAAAAATAGGGAAACTGAAAAATCTGCAGTATCGGCTCATTTTTGGAACAACCAACATGATTTTAAACAAGACATCCATCTTTTGAAAAATGTGCAACAGACAGTAGAACTTGACGCATGGGAGAAAATATACATGAAACGCACCTCATGAATTTTGATCATCCCTTTGAAGAGAACCCGCTAATGAAGTTCATCAATCCAACAACAGAGGCAAGACAGTCATACATCAAGGATCCTCATGTTGAATTCGACAGTCGAAAGCAGTAGACAATGCATGTAACACACATGTGAAACTAGTTCTGCATAAATAAGTTTCTGTGCTTGTGCATCAAAATCACTTCCAAAAGTGAGGATTTGCTACATTCAATGAATGAAGGCCTATCCTCACCTGTTACCAAGAGAACATTATGACAGGGACTGCATGCATTGGACATTTGGGGTTGGTCACCTTACAAAAGGCTATTGCTTACACAGGCATATAAAGTTGCGTCTTCAATGGGCTAGACTCAAACAAGGACAATTAGCAGTAATGTGGTCTGACAAATTATTTTTTGCCTTTATTTAAATGCTGCATGTCGCTGAGTACACCGAAGGCCAACTAACTGAAGCATTTCATCCTGAAATGTGTACAAGCTCAGTTTCAAGACGGAGATAGGTTTATTATGTTTGGAGGTGTTTTTCTTATCATGGATTAGGCCTGCCCACTGAAGTGATTTCAAATATAAACCACTAAACATCCTGAATGATCAGTGTTGCTTTTCTGTCAACATTTGCATGATGAATATGCTTATTGATACCTCTATTTTTCAAGATGACCACAGAGCAGTTCACCGCATTAAAAGAATGTACGTTTGGTTTTATGAACATTCCCCCAACTTATTGCATCTCAATTGGCCTGCAAATCACCTAATTGAACCCAATAGAAAATCTGTGGGACATATTGGAATAGCAGGTAAAATGCCAATATCATTTGATGGAAATGTGGAATCAAATCCTCAGCCAGTGGCTTAACCTGGATCCAATGTACCTGCACAACCTTGCGGAATCACTTCCTGACAGAATTCAGGTGGTTATCGAGCCCAAGGCAGAATTACACAATATTAATACTTGTAATGATTTCTGTAGGGGAGACTTATTGATCTTATTTCTTTGTAGGTACAAGGGAAATAAGATAATACACTAGGCACTCTTTTATCTATAGGTTTTTATTCTTATCTTTCAAGCAATCTGTATATGTTTAGTTAGAGGTTATATACCTTTAAGATTTTGATTTTCAAAAGATAAAAAGAATATTGTTATAATTAATTCTCCATTTATTATTACTATATAATAATATAAAATAATAAACAAAATCAAAACAATAAATTCCAATTTGAAATATTTTTCTATCCAAATAAAATCCTTTTAACTATTATTTTTTACCAATCATTTTTATGTTTATTTATTACCTTAATTTTAATTATTTTATAATTATTCTATAAAAGTGGTAAGTCAAATCTTTTAAGATCTAGTTGCTATTTGATGGTATTGAAATACTGTTCTCCTTGCATGAACAAGATGAAAACAAGTAAAAGCAAATGATGACTTCTCATTTATGAAAAGTACAATTTATAAGTATACTGAGAAATTTAAACCAAAAGCAAGGAATATATTAGAATTATGTGTTTTAACAAGATTTACATTTTTTGTGTAGAATATTTTGTCTATCTCCTAAGGTTTACCAGTTATGCCTAATTCATTCATAATTGTGGATTCTCATTCTTAATTTAATTAGATTGTTGGTGCTATCGAATATGTTGTTTTTTATTTATTTATGAGAACACCCCAACAAGCAAAGCTTGCTTTAAGGAGATGTATACGAATTGAGATGAGATATTGAATCACAAAACATACATAATTGCATAACACAGAAAATACAACAAAAATTAAATTGAATATAAAAATGTTTGAAAGTAAAAAAACATGAACACAAATAAGAACTTTCCACATTTAATAACAATGAAACTAATGCATAAAAATAATAAAATAATAACTTAAATAGCACAAAATTAATGTGTTTCACTAATTTTAGTTTGAATTATATTTGTTTTTACTTTTAATTTAAATTTATGAAAATTGGAGATATTCTTTATAGCTTCTGGTAATTCATTATAGATTTTAGCCTCTTCAGCAATATGGATGAGATATGACGTCCTGTGCATGATTGTTAAATCATCCATTTTACCAACAGATAACATTGGATAACTCCATGAAATCATACAAACCTTGATGTCTGGATTTATGGCCATAAGATCTAAGGCATAATAGGAATGGCTAACCTATCAAACCATGTATTGCAGGATTAAATCCAGTCAAAATGTATGTTCTGCATTAAAGAGAAACTTTGGTAAAGGATGGGAAGGGCCCATCTAAAGCAATTGGTGTGATGGCATGGTTAGCTGACTATACTGGTATGGTCAGAGCCTCACAACACAGACCAAAATGTTTTAATTTTTTTTTATTTTAATACCTCGCTTACCTCCATTATTGTGTACCCCTGAATGGGTTAATTAAGAAATGTTTTAAGTCTTTTATTCCACAAGTTAAGCTTCAGAATAGTTAAAATAAAATGCTGTTTGTGTTAATATTTGTTTTATTCTAAAGATAATTTGTTGTGTACAACTATTATCAGTCTGCTCTTAGAACCAAACCTGATGTAACAAATGCCATTAACTATCCATGATACGTAGGAAACCAAAGCATTCAATAACATATAGTACCTTAAATACATGCAATTATTTTGGATTTTAAAAAAAATATGTTCATTAAACATAGTTGATATGAAATAGTAAATAATATGAACATTAAAACTAGAGAAGATTGCATTTAATTCCGATTGGTTTCACTCACCCCTCTTCTGCATTCATACAATGATGGTGAACAGTCAGTAAGTTAATAAACATGGCTGCTTCTACAAGTATTCTAAAGGTAAATTGTTACATCAGCAAAAAATGAATTATGTTGAATGTTTTAACAAACTAATAGAGGAGAATCTAACTGTCATTGCAAATAAAATTGTTAAACCAACTAAAGATATATCTGTGTTGCTGTGTGAAGTATTGAGGTACACCTAAAGAACACTGTAAATGCCAAAGAAAAAAAATATACAGCCATAAGCTGGAATTAGAAAAAAGCACATGGCTTTACCAAAACTAGGAAAATACATAAAGATATATCTGTGTTGCTGTGTGAAGTATTGAGGTGTACCTAAAGAACACTGTAAATGCCAAAGAAAAAAAAATATACAGCCATAAGCCGGAATTAGAAAAAAGCACATGGCTTTATCAAAACTAGGAAAATACAAGTTTTCCTGCCAATGCTAAAATCTTAAATTCTGACTATGTTTGAAGCAATCCATATTAGATATTATTAAGCTAGAAATTGTATTTAGGTTTGTGAAGAAAGATGTGATGTATCTACGACGAGACTTTTAGTTTAATTATTCTGCATTTAATTTCAACTCAGATTTTATTTTAGTGTTTATTATTAGATTATTATTATTATAATTAGTATTCAAAAAATAGTATTCAGTTCTACTGAATTATAAACAGGTACATGAGTATATGTGATTTTATGTTTTATTCTTGCAGCTGAGACAAACATGAGGTTAACGACAGGGATACAAAATGTTTTGTTTACCTCAAGTCTGACTCTAAGGCTGCATTGGCAGTATATAAATGCAGCACAAGATTGCAAACTTACCCTCTTCATTAAATGCACCCATTTTAATCAAATCTTCAAAGTCGCTTAGTTTGACATCTTCACGTTTTACGCCCTTCTCCCAAAGAGAGAGCAGTCGTCTTGTAATAAGCTCTCCTCCAGTATTGGACAGGAAGATGAATACAGATTTCCTAAAATTTATTACTAAGCATTACCAAGTACACTTTACCAGGTGTTAGAGAAGATATTATAACAATAGATTCTGTACGTTAACTAATGCTTTACAGAGAAGCAATAAATTAGTTCTGGGATAAAGTAGGAAACTAACAAAAAATAATATACTTTGTACCCTGGCACCTAATTTCTTATACTGCGGCTAATATCTCAGATCTTACTATTTATTTTGAAATTGAAGTTTGAGTGTAATCTATGATTTTATTCTTAATTTATTACTTATTTCTCTGTGCATTCCCATTAATGTTTTAAAATATTAATGCTTTGCAAACAAAGAAATTTGCTTTAGAATTCAAAATTATTTTATTGTTATAAAGTTTCGGCCAGAAACAATGCAGCTATGAAAAGTCAATTGGGTACTAGCCAACAAATCACCTTGGTGACAAATTCAAAAAAAACTTTGGGTTTAATACACTTTTGGCATTAAAATATTTGTTGTCTCTTTACTCTCACTTTTTAAATATAAAATAGTAATAGTAATAGCAATAGTAATAATAATAATAATAATAATAATAATAATATAATTATAATATTATTATTATTCCTCATCCTCTAATTGCCCTCCTTGTATGTAGGACTTACAAGCCAGTGCCGAGGTTAGATTTCTGTTGAGGAGCAGAGGCTCTGGATCAGATAGGGTAGCCAAGATGGTTGATCAGCGTATGAAAGTGGGAAAGTGCATGATATGAAATGGCAGTGAAAGAGATGAAAGGAAAAATGATTAAGAAAAACCCCCAGATGCTGCTTCATTTGCCACAAATCCACATGAGGTCCGGTCACAGGCAACCACAATCCCAGGCGACCGCATGTGGGATTTGACTTGAACAAAGCAGTACAGGGGAAGATTTTCTCTGGGTTCTCCAGTTTCTCCCACCATCGCATTCCACCGGTACTTTATCTTCATTCTGTATATCATGTGTCATCGGCTGCAGAAAAGTGGGCATTAAACACTTAAAATAACCCACTCTAATTGAACCTGGGGTGCCTAGGTGAGGGATGAGGGGTCTAATCACTCTGCCATGGGACTGCTTAAAATAACACTACTATTAATATTATTAATACTGCTAGTATGTTAAATAAATCAGATATAGACTGCCTCCATAGTTGAGTGGTCAGCAAGCTGATTTCTCACCCAAAGGTCCTGGGTTCGATTCCTGAGACAAGGAATTTTTCTTTAAACAGAATTATTTGTTATCCCCCACAGAGCCTGGATGTATGTATGCGAGGGTTAATGTGCATAAGTTTCAAGGAAAGAAAAAGATTAAAAACCCATCGTTAAATAACCTACAGTCAACAAGTTTCTAAAGGAAAGCCCCAAACATGACCACAGATGTTAAAGGGAGCTATCTATATAAATGAAACAATAAATTAATACACACAAACAGTTCAGAAAATTAGTGTATCATTATTTACACACACTTATTTTGCACACTTAATACTGGTTGTATACCTGGTATGTAACCTTTTATCACACAACTTCTCTTTGCTGACATCAACCAACTGTAAAAATATCACAAGAACTGCTTGCCATTTTGCTAAGTATACAACCTATAATCGTAAACTAAGGATATGTTTACAACTGAAAATCCCAGGCATTCCATTATAAACCAACCCCTGAAAGGAAAAATGCTGAACCTTTTCAAGGGCGTAAATTCCATCAGTATAAGTTGTCACAATAAAGTTTACACAATTTTATGTGACAGACTCTGGTGCTCAGCAGGGTGGACTTTCAAAGCCAAACTGCTTGGCTCTGGCACTTTAAGGGTTGGCAGCCACTCTACAGTGCAGCACTATGAGAGTTAAGCAGATGACATCTCTGCATCTTCCATTTATTACAACTGTCATTATCTAGTATTTACTGCAGTGTTGCCATTCCTTTTCAGATGCTGTAGCAAACTGTTCTTAAGATGTCTACCTTTACAAAATCAAGCGTACCTAAAGTCAGTGCCATCAATTTCTTTATGAAAATCCATAAATGCTTTGATGCCATCTAGCACTCCTCTGGGCATTTTATCAACTTCATCAAAAACAAATATTGACCTTTCACATTTAGTGACATTTCCTCTTATCCAGTCTGCAAGATGCATCTGGAACAGAAAACTTAATGGTTAGCTTCTGAAAATGAATAATCAGTCACATATGCTAAAGCTATATTTATTACAAAAAGTAGGCTTATATCCTTTTGGGAGGTCTAGAGATTAAAAATCTGATGTGTTTCATTCACATGATTTTTCTAGCTCTTACACAAACAACTTTCCTTGCAAAATATTATTCTTTTATCTACAACATGCTAATCATGTAAACATTAGAAGAATTTGTCTTATTACCTGCTTCCTTGTAAGTAGAAGGGATATAAGGGAGTATGCAGCTAAATCGATAGTCAAATCTTTTAAAAGCTGGCCCTATGTGAAACAATTTAAGTTTGGCTTGCTTTGCATGGCCTGCAGTAAAATAAGAGAGATGAAATGAAATGTCATTTCCTGTTTAAGAAGAGTTTAAGTAGTTTAAAATTGAAACCAATAACAAGGAATATCTCAGAAATGGTCAGCTCTACATAAAAAATGTATATGACATAAATTATGTTTTTTAACAAGATCTATATTTTTGTGTAGTAAGCTTTTGTCTATCTTTTACGGTTTAATTGTTATGCAAAATTTTACAAAAGTCATTCAGAATAAAGAGGTCTTCGGGGGCTATTCCCAGAAAATTTAAAACATACAGTTTTTTTGTAATGTAAATATCTTTAATATATGGAGTTTTAATCAAAATCGTTATAGCCATTTTTGAGAAATACAAAATTTTCAAACATTTTTAAATGTAAAGGGTAGTTTGGGGTGTGGGTATTTTCTTGAAAATCTTTGTGTCGCATCCTTAGAAGATACTAAACTTTTTAACTCTCTTTTTGTTTTTGAGCTATGCTGTCCACAGACACACACTATGCAGACTTTTTCTAAAATTGCTTTTTTTTGAAGTCAGGGAAACTCAAAACATATATTTACAGTTAATTCTCAACATCAAACTTTTGGGTGGAATACAACACCTTCTCTGTCCACTTTGCACATTGTAGATATGGACTAGCGAAAGTAAAAAAGCAGAGTTTGTGCATTTCATTATACTGAAATATTCTGATTTATATAATAATTTTGTGTTCTACATTTTATTATTTTATATAAAAGTTTTTTAATGCATACTGTTATCTTTCTATCATCCTATTAAATATAAAATACACATAAACCCAACAACAAGCATTATGGCTAATAAAAGTGAAAATGTAAGTTCAGTATCATGAAAAGCAGTGAACGACACCCAGCTGAATTTTTGGTAAAAAGCTAAATAAATGTCATTAATTTAACTTGTGTCTTCCAATTGCTGACAATAGAAACAACTCCTGCCATTCCTCTAGTGCTTTTCAGACTCAGATATATGCAATCTTAGCCTGTGCATTGTATCTTTCAAATATGCTAGGCAAATGAGCAGGAATGAATATTTACTTGGATTAAAAAAAAAAAAAAACAGTTACTTCTTCTATGACATGGAACACTCTCATATTTTACTATAACCTGCAACCTTAAACTTAGATCCACGTAGGTCACGTAGATCCACGTGTTTCATACATATTTACAAAGCATATTTTTATATGCATTGAGAGTAGGTCTTAAGAATAATATACAAACAAGTTACAATTAAACAATTATTTCAAACAAAAGAAAGATATTATTCATTATATGTAAGGCTAGATATAATTGCAGTATTCTAATTTGAATATATCTTAATAATTGTGTACTAGAGTGTTTGTCAGTGAAACGGTTTAGAGTATTAAGTTTTCTTTTATGTCTTAATATCATAAATCTCAGGTTTTCATTTTTATCCATCATGATTTCCCATGAAAGAAATGTTGCTGTTGATGCCATCACTAATGAAGAGAGTTTATGCACTATCCCTCTATTGAAATGTGATGCCAAGGCTGATGAAGCAAATTGAACATTGTCCCTCTAGTGGGAGGAGATCCTACTTAAAGTGATGCCATTATTGCTGACACAACTTCATTACTGTCCCTCTTCAGACTTGATGGCTCATGAGTTGCTAACATAAATTAATTTATATTGCTATCTTGGTATTAGAATGATAATATACTCAACCAGAACACAAGGTATGTTCAAATTAAGCTTGTCAAAAGAACAAAGCAACTTTTGAATGTTGTTCATTACTGCAATGGGACGGGGTGTGAGAAACTTGGTTATGTTAGCAACACAACCATATCCAGAGCTCTAAGTTTGTTTCCTTTTCTGTAAACCATAGGTGCTTTTTTTATGTATAGGTTGCTGTGATTGCTTTTTCTTCCACACATGATCTCTACTCCTGATCGACATAGCACTGGCTTCAGGCTTACCAGTCAACTATGATGTTATTTTTGCTCTCTCTCTGCACTGGAAATCATGGATAAAACTGAACATCCAATATATCATTGCCCTGTAATAAAAAATGTGTATTTAAAGATTTCATAAGTCTTAATGGACATTCCCCTATGGCATGTTCTGGTGTTTTTGTAATTCCACACCTATATATGTGTTTTTTTTCATTCCACGTCTTACTAAAATCTGCTTTTCCTTGCCTTACCTTGCACGTCAACAGTATGACAGGCTATAGTCCTCTCTTATTGGTTGCTGCACTTATAACTGCATCCAATGTATTCTTTGCATTCAGATTACTTAAGTCAAATTACTTTTCTCTCACGCAATGACGCATATGTAGATTATTATTATGCATTATTATTTTTTTAATACTTGAGAGTTTATAAGAGCAGCATATGCAGCATTACCACATCTTCACTGACCAAGCTGAGTTGAAGCTTCAGTTTATTAAAGGTTGTTATTCACAGAGTGTAAAGTGTGTGTTTCTTATTATGAAAATAAATAATGTATAATGGCAAGAAGAGGAGGAGTGTGATAAGTTGATTGAGTGATGTGATGAGTTTGTGATCACTACTTCATGGCAACAAACATTCAAAATGCTAGAGGTTAGGGTGCTGTTTAGAACAGTGTTGTCACAGGTTAATAACTTAAATTGGAAAGGAGCAATTACTTACGTCGTCAAAGAAAAAGAGGGGAGAGAAGAGAGGAAAGAGAGGAAGTAAGATGGGAAGGGAGATGAAGAGAGAGCAGAGAAGAGGACAAAAGAGAGAAGGCAAGGGAAGAGAAGAGAGAGGAGAGAAGAGGTGAGAGAGAATAGAACAGAAGAGGAGCAGAGAGTGGTGAAGAGAACAGAAGAGAAGAGCACAACAGAAAACAGAAGACTTCAATGGGCTTTACATATTTTTCTAAAATAAATTTTTGTCTGTCTAAAAGTTTCTTAATTATTCAAAATTATAATAAATTTAATCAAAATGAAGAGAATTTCACATGCTCTTCAGAGAAAGTTCAACACATTTTATTTCTCAAACAAATATCTGAAACTTAAGAGTATTTTAATCAAAATTATTAGAACTATTTTTGAGAAAATAAAAAATCATAAAAATTCTTGAATGTAAAGGATAGATTGGAACATGGACATTTTGTGAAAATCTTTTTGTGTTGCATTCTTGGAAAATTTATTTTGTATTTCTCTGACTTTAGTTTTTGAGTTATTTATTCCCTCTCCCTCTCTCTCTCTTGCATGTTTGTGCGATGTTGGATTTTGGGTGAAACACAATATTTCCTCTACCTATGACATGCGTGTGGTAGAGAAAATAAAAGATAGATATCAGCCATAATTATCCTTTAGACAGTGAATGCAAAACAAAAACATAACAAATGTGCTTACCTTATAAATATCTCTTTCACTGGCAGAAGGAAAATGAACTCGACCAGAAAAGAAATGAGCAAATTTACTCTTCTCTCCTTCTTTATACAAACTTTCAAAAATAAACTGGGTTACATATGTTTTTCCACTTCCAGTCCAGCCATGAAAACTCATTGCTAATGCTTTTTTTGGTGTAACACCTTTCTTAAAATGTGCTTTCAAGGCATTTATTATAACATCATGCACTAGATGCTGCCCATATAAGTCTACTAACATTCTTCTCTCCAAGTCTGTAAAACAAAATTGTCCATTAGGGGTTTCCAAAATTAAATAATGAAATGCTATGCTAATATCATTGAAATTCGCTTCTTTGCATGACCAGGAGTAAAACAAAATAAACATAGACTACTTCCTGTTTGAAAAAAATATAAGTATTTTAAAATTGAAACCAATAACAAGGAATATCTCTCAGAAATGGTTAACTTTGCAAAAAAAAAGACATAAATTGTGTGTTTTAACAAAATCTACCTATTTGATGCTGTTTTTGGTCTATCTTTTATGGTTTGCCAGTTACACAGAGGTTACAGAATTCAACCAACAAACTCCTGGGGTTACAGAGGAATAATTGAGGATGACACTGATATAGGACACCTATGATCTGTGACAACAAACATAATTTTACTGATAATTGCTTATATATATATATATATATATATATATATATAGGGACTGAATACACATGCAGTGGTGCTTTCCTTTCAAAAGAAGTTATTTTCTGCCACCCTCCCTCCCCCAACAACAAAAATCTACCAATGTGTTATGAAGTTATGAGCTTTGCTATTCTGAAGAAAATGCTCCCTCAACAAAGGCCAGTGCACCAATGAGTCAAATGAAATCAAATATAGTCACCATAAGATTTCATTACAGAACTATTGGCTTTGTCAAATATAAACAACTGAAAATCACAAAATACTGGTTGAAATTACATTATTTGAAAGGTTTAACACACAATTAGGAAATAAATTAACAAGATAAAGTTACTAATTAAAATAAGTTACAATTGAAATACAAGATACATTATTGGAAAAATACAGGGTGTACATAAATGAATATCAGGGTTTTAACTCTTTATAATATTTATTACATTCAACTTACAGTTATAAATGATATGTCAAATGAAAAAGCAACTCAAACAGTTTTGTTTGTTGGCCTAAGTGCGCATGTGCATGCAATGTTTCTGCCGCAATCTGCTAGACAGCGATAGTAGCAAAGATGGCGACTAGTAAACAGAAAGCATTTTGTGTTTTGCAGTTTGCAAAGACCGAATCTGTAGTTACTGTGCAACGTGCGTTCCGTAGTAAGTTCGGTTGTGATCCTCCTAGTGATAAAAAACATTCGTAGATGATATTATCAGTTTGAAGATACCGGCTGCCTTTGAAAAGGGAAGAGCATAGGATGACCAGGTGTAAGTGAAGAGACTGTTGAGCGAGTGAGAGAGTCGTTCACTCGTAGCCCAAAGAAATCAGTCCGAAAGGCTAGTCGTGAATAACAAGTTCCTGTGTCGACTGTTTGGAAAGTTGTAAGAAAACGCTTACAGCTACGTCCTTACCGTTTACAGTTATTACAGGCTCTAAAGCCGACAGACCATGGATTACATGCCAAATTCGCAAACGACATGTTTCATGACAATTTTGTGGATCGCGTTGTCTTCAGTGATGAATCGACCTTTCACCTTAGTGGACATGTTCACACTCATAATGTGCGCATCTGGGGCTCAGAAAATCCTCACAAGATGGTACAAATGCAACAGATTCCCCTAAGTGAATGTTTTTTGAGCCGTATCCCAGCGAAAAGTTTATGGGCCTTTCGTTTTTGGTGAACCTACTGAAACTGGCACTTCTTACCTTGATACACTAGAGCAATGGCTCTTCCCTCAGTTGGAAGAAAATGAGCCAGAGAATTTCATTTTCCAGCAGGATGGTGCGCAACCTCACTGGCATAACGAAGTACCCGATTGGTTGAATGTCACTGTACCTGAGCGCTGGATAGGCCGCAAGGGTCCCAATGACAGGGCTTGCTATGCATGGCCTCCACGTTCTCCTGACCTAACGCCATGCAATTTTTACCTTTGGGGCTTCATCAAGGATCGTGTGTACATGCTTCCGCTACCAGCTGACCTCCCTGAGTTAAGAAACTGGATTGAAGCAGCTGTTGCTACAATTACTGAATACACACTTATCAACGTTTGGGAAGAACTCAGCTATAGACTTGATGTGTACCCTGTGACAAAGGGTAGTCACATTGAACATTTATAAGCTTCTTGGTAAAACTGTTTGAGTTGCTTTTTCATTTGACATATTATTCATAGCTGTAAGTTTAATGTAATAAATATTATAAAGAGTTAAAACCCTGATATTCATTTATATGCACTCTGTATATATTATGTATATCCTAGATGTACAATGACCAATTTAATATAAAATAGATTTCTTGAAGTGAGTGTAGTCACTTAATCTTCTTCTCAATAGCTGGTGGTGCATTCTTCTTCCTGTTTATTTATTTACCGTGGCAGTTCTCGGATATGTAACAGACCCCATAAAAGTAATGTATTAGTATAAGTAGTTATTTAGTGAGTAGTTATTTAGTGGTACAGATTACGCAATTCACATAATTTCAAATCTTACCTATTCAGTGGCCCTTAAATTCATCAAATCAATAGAACTGATTATTAAGTAGGCATTTATGGATTTCAATTTTTAATTGCGTTATGCAACTTTTGTTTTTCAAATATATAGGTCGATGATTGTACAGTTTAATTCAAGCCTGTTTAAGTTCCACATTGTTGAAAACTGTATGAATTGGAGAGGGATGCTTCTTTATACAGCTTCATAAGCGAGTCTGATAGTCCTGGATAAGTCTGGGTTCAAACCTGGCTCAAAATCTTAAACTTTTTTTTTCCAAGCACATGAATGGCATATGTTTGGAGTGAACCCAATTTTAATTCTAGTGTTTCTTTAAAACTTATAGTGATTTTACGGAGGTACTCACATGCTATGTTTTAATATATTGCAAAGGAAAAAGGAAAAATCTTCCCATTCTTCTGTCCATGGTTTGTAAAATGATTTGCCATTATCAGGTATGCGGAAGTGAATGCGCACTTTTAAGATTCTTTCAGACTAATAGTGTATGTGTTTTACTACTTCTGATACGGTTACTATTACTCGAAGAACTCGTCTGCAGTGGCATAGCAGTAACATGTTCCTCTTTCAATTAGACAGTGCAGGGTCCAAACCATGTTCAAGCTGTTAATTTTTTTTCCTGAATCAGGTGAATGGTATAAGATTGGAGTAAAGCCAAGTTTCATTTATGGTATTTTTCTCAAAAAGTATATAAATTCATGGCATGTTGTACATAAGATACATTACTGCATTTTGCTTGTTTGTGCATTGTAGCATGAGTTAATGAGCAGGTATCAGGTATATGAATAAACTCATAGCTGTGCATACATACTTTCAAGGTCATTGCAGACTTAACAGCACATGAGTTACATTACTGCTCTGCCTGCTACTGGAACGGAATGATTCACATCTCACAAGTCGCCCTCCGTGGTGTAATGATTACCATGCTGACTTCATATACCCAAGGTCCTGGGTTCAAAACTGGTGGAGGATGATGGATTTTTTTCGGGTGTAAAAATTCTTAACATGGCTTCCTTTGGAAGGGAAGTAAAGCCGTTGGTCCTGTGTCGTAGATTTACGGTATGTAAAAGGACCTTAAGTCTGATAGAGAGGCCTCTGAACAAAATTAAGCAGTCTATCACAGCCCAATATAGAATGGGACGCTGAAAACCGCAGCAGTTAAAGAGCGTCCATAAATAACATGCCATTTACTTCTTTTTTTTTCACATCACGGTCATGACACACTCTTTTTCAGAGCTAACTGACCTGTATTTTGTTTATAGGAAGGTAGGAGAAAACTCACATGCAGTCAGATACCCTTGACACAAACTGCATTATTCTACTTTCCAGTCTATTCACCTGCAGGAAACTGGATCCCTAGCTGTGCATAGGCCTAATACCAGTGCAAAATAAACCCGCTTGCATACCAGGTTTCTAGGAAGAGGAACTTGAAAGGGGTCACAACAGGTGTTTGACCAGTACCTGCGCTTTTGCATGTACTATGGGCACAAATCATGTCCGTGTATAGAGAGAGATACAGGAAGATAAGACTCCATCCCTTCCATCTTCTGAGGGTACAGGTCTTGAGACCAGCTGACTCTGTTTCCTGAGTGCAGTTTTTTAATTGGGTCTGTGATTCCAGCATGATGGAGCTTTTGTTCACTTCAACAGGGATGTCAGAGGCCATTTAAATATGTTCCCAGGATGCTGGGACGTGGCGCTGATATTACTTGGCCATTACGTTCCCCTGATCCCAAATTTCATGATTATTTTCTGTGGGGACATTACAAGAGCCTCATGTACAAGACTCCTGTCAACTCTGAGGAGGATTTGCTGGTGAGGATATTAGCTGCATGTGGTGTAATTCGTAATACTCCAGATATCTCTGAAAGGATATGAGACAGATTTATTCAAAGATGCAAATTTTGTGGATGTTGGAGGACATCACTTTGAACAATTTCTTTAATTCATCTTGCTTGAAAGTAGGAGCTAAGTTTGCTTTTGTTATTTTTGTCCATGTTATTCCCAATTTCATTATTTGAAGAGCCTGATTAATATTATTTTTATTATAATATTACTTGTCCTACAATTCTATGCACGAATAAGAAACTTGGTTTTCTTTATTCTTTTGTGTGAATCAGAAATATTCTTAACTTGCAATGTGAATAATGATTCTAAATTTGGTTCCTCTTTTGCTATACCAAAGATTCTTCCATTTTAAGCATTTAGAGGTGTGTAAAAGTTTTTCCTTGTTTGTTTTTCTTCCTTATTGTTTGCATCCCTTCCTTGCTTTTGCTTATATTGTCACAATAAACCAATTTCTATATTTCCATTAAAGTCATCATCCTTATGCAAAGTTCAGCCATAGAATTTTCATCCTGCAGAGGAATTGCTGCACAGCTTGTAGTTTAGAAGTAATTTTCTGGAGCTTCTACACATGGCATGGAGTGTATTACTAATGGTTAATATTTAGATACACTGTTGATATAATTTAATTTTGCAGAAGCATGATTTTTCTTTTAAACTTGAATGAAGGCTAAAGCTGGAATAGAATCCCACTCTTGAATTTAAGTTTTACATCACTGTTGCTAGCTAGCACAGGGGTTCAGGGTTCTTAGGCACAAAGCTTAGCCAAGGGATCGAGAACACTAAGCCACAAAGCATAGCCAAAGGATCTGAGAAGAGAAAACCCCAATGAATTCTGCGTAGTCTAAGATATGTGGGGTCACTGATGCTGTAAAGCATTGCTGAGGAAAACATCCCTCGGCTACTTTCCTCAGGAATGCTTTACGGCTTAGAACCCTGAAACCATTGGCTGTTAAATCAGCAACCTCACACATCCCTCAGCCACACAGGATTCATTGGGGTTTGTTCTTCATAAATCCTTGCTTGTTCAAATTGTATTTTCAGCGTCATTTGGAACATTACTGTAGCCATATTTTCTTTTCCTAGGTTGCTAACACCTATTGACTGCTACTTTGGCACTCTTTTCATACCTTTAAGTTGAAAATGACATTGCTTTGCCATACACAAACAAGCTAACATATAAGGGTGGTGGGTAAAATGATTTTGTTTGAGCAACATCGTCTGCCTAATATGTTCCTTGCTCCTTCAGGATTACACTGAATATAAAAATCTCCGGAACCCATAAGTGTTTAGCTAATAAAAGTTTATACTACATTTGGAAGTGAAATCCAAATGGGTATGTTGTATTTAAAACTTTTATACTAAAAAAAGAAAGAATGCAGGCTTCTGCACTGCTTGGCTCGAATTTTCCTCAAAAGAAAAACACCTTTTCTGTATTATGTTTAAATGAAATAGATTCATATTCCATCCCTTCTCTCTCATTTAACTAAAAGGTATTGAAAACTGGAAGTAAATTAAAGACTATGTAATTTTCAAATTTCTAAAATATATGAACATGCACTAGTCAAAAGATGCTGTGTCTTACTCCAAAAATCAGCAGGAATCCAGACTTCATCACAGCACTCAAACACTTTGCAGTATCCATACCACGCTGCTGAGCTTAGTAAACCTCCAAGGACAACTGTAGTGCTTATTGGTTCCACAGCTATTGAAACCGTAACAAAGGATGTGAGGTAAAAGAATATGTTCCTCATTAACATCTGGAAACCAGAATAAAAATGGTTTTGAGCTCTCTTGAATTATTTTCCTTATCAAGATTATCAAAAGCTATAGTTATAGGAAGAAAACTTGTTTTTCTGATATACACACATTGGTTTTAGTGATAAATGACTGAGAATCTTCTCAGAAATACAATGTAAGTATATCTGAATTAAAGGAGATATGAAGCTAAACTCATTTACATAATTCCTTTGGCTAATGGATCTTGTATCTCTGAAACTGGTTTGACACTTATGTGATAACTAGTGCTATGAACATTGCCTTTTTAACAAATAATTTCAAATTTCCTACATATTATTTTTCAATTCTCTACATATTAGCAGAACTATGCACAAACCTATAACTCTCTTGGCCTAGGTATCTATAATCTTATATACATATTCATATAAAAATTCAAATTCCCCATAGAAAACTTCTCACATATGAAGTGAGATATTATATTAATGTATATGGCATCACTGCATTGAATTATCCAGTGTCATTGTAGTGAAACGCAGGTGAATTAAATCACTGCTGCTGCTACTACTACAACTACACTAGATGTCTCCTGAATACCAAGAACTGAGGACTAGGACTTTAATGTCGTCAGTATATTTGAATGAAAACAAGAAAAGACTATTTAAATGATAATGCCTTAAAGACTTACCGTGGAGGCGTAATATGGCAATATCAACTGTTAGTCATCTTTATATGCATATCGCTGAATTGACCATGTGCACCTTAACCTCTATGACAAGACCGGCAACTCAGTACACTTTCCATTTAATACACGTGACCTTTAAAATGCAAAATGGAGCATTTGAATATTATAATGCACATACAAACTATATGTCTGACGATTTACAGCACAAAGGTTATATTTATATTTTCAGAAAACCACTACCTAACCTTACACAACACAAGCAGCCACACAAGAGCAACAGCAACCAAAATACGAAAATATGAATGACGTCATCACGCCAGCTGAAATCAGCATTGCCAGCAGTGCTTTTCAAATGTCTATGAAATGTCAGATTTTTCTGAAAATAGCATTTTCTCGCAAAATGAATGATGTTTAGCTCGATCATAAGCTTGGACCACAATATTTAACCGTATATTAGGTAGCGCCAGCTTAAAGAGATTATCCTTCTAGGCAGGTAGCAAAGATATATCCAACAGCAAAAGTGAACCCAATGTAGGGAATTAAATCCCTATGAATTGAAATGCAGAAAACACAGTCCTGAGGTTCCCCAATTACATCATTAAACTTTTTCTTTCTCTACAAGACTATCACCACCCATATACTGACATGCGCGCGGCACGCACACACGCGCTAAGTTGTTCAGATGTGAAAGTTGCCAGATTGCCAAAATTTTGACTTCTTCTTGGGAACATTGGGGTTTTAGCTTCACAGATTCATCGTCTACACCCTGTCGCCTTCGGCCGCAACTGCTACACTCCTCAACTTATAAAAAATATCCCTCGGCTACGCATTGCGGCTTAGGGCCCTCCACGTTGGGCTATGCTTTGCAGCTTAGGGCCCTAAATGTTTATAACTGACCAGTAAGTAATTACAATGCGGCTCTAATGACGAAATAACAAAAGTACCCACTAATAGAAGTAATGCCAAGTGGTGGAACTATTGTATACTAATCATTTATATTCTACCTTAAGATTCGATGTTGAGACTGTAGTGGAAATATATGTTTTGAGGTGTTCCGAGTTTCAAAAACAAGAGGTCCGTATGCGAGGCCGTGTGTATTTGTGATAGTGTTTAACGCACGCTGTTATTCTATGGCACCGCAGGCGATGACACTGAGACAACCCGCCCCTGCACCCCTTTGTCCATCACAAATTCCACATGTGGTCGCCTGGGATCGAAATAAATAAAAATGGCATATTATTTATGGACGCTCTTTAGCATGTTATTTATGGACAGTGGTTCTCAAGCGTCCCTTCTATATTGGGCGTGAAAGACCGCTTAATTTTGCTCAGAGGCCTCTCTATCAGGCTTGAGGTTCTTTTACGTGCCGTAAATCTACGACACGGGATCAACGGCTTTATTTGTCTTCCGAAGGAAGCCATGCTATGGATTTTTACGCCAGAAAAACATGAAAACCTGAAATGGAACATCCATAAGCACAATCTCATAAAAACTGTGTTTTCCTCTTTTCATATTTTCATATTTTATTTATGAAAAATTTCTCTGTACTATGCATACTTTCACTGTATCATATCATATGGTGTAATACTATGGGGAAACTGAAAATGTCAATATTATATTCAGGTTACAAAAAGAGCTATTTGCACAATATTAAAGGTTAACAAAAGGACTAGTTGCAGATCACTTTTCAAAAAATTAAATGTATTACCTCTACCTTGCTTGTATATCCAGCAATTAGTTACTTTTGTCAAATCTAACATTCATTTATACACAGCAAATTCACAAATGCATACCCGTGATACTAGAAGAAAGGAGCAAATAAGAATAATCCCCCACAATACAAGCTTATTTGGTAGAAGTTTAATGTACTCTGGACTTTGCCTTTATAATGGCCTACTGAAGCACTTAAAAAGCCTCACAAATTTAAATTAGCTATCAAAAAGTTCCTGTTAGAACATAATTTTTACAGCCTAGAAGAATTTTTTGAAAGTGCCAAATATAAATAAATCAACCTGTATAACAAAATACATTCTTATCAACTTTGTATGTAAATATGAATTTTGTAACTCTTTTGAAAAATAGTTTGTATATAATTTTTCTTGCGTCTAATCTTGTTGTATATATCCATCAATGTGAATAGTTATAAGTTTTTGACATGTCGTACATCATGTACTATGATCAAACCATTAAATAAATTTCTATTTTATTCTATTCACCCTGAAGTTGATTTGTGCCAAAACAAAATTCAGGCAACCAATGCAATTTTTAATCTTTCACCATTTGCGCCAGAAATACTGTCACACTTTCACAACCACTTGACGATTACCTGCTGTGTATAATGCATTGAGCCATTATTTCTAACTTAAATGATGATTAACATAATATTCTGTTATTGCTAAGAGGTGATAATACTGATAGTCACAACAAAATAAATGGGCTCACATATACTTCTAAAAGAACCAGGCAAAAATATCATCCCATCAATATAGTACTTTTTTGGCCTCTTATGATAAATTCAAAAGCAAGTTGTGGTTATTATTTGTTAGTTCTTTCAAAAAAAGAGATCAAGTAATTATCACTCGGCTCAGAATTGGGCACTCCAAACTGACTCATTATCTTCTCACTAAGGATCAACCTGCAAACTGTATGAGCTGTGACAGGCACATCCTTACAGACTGCCCACTGCACAGTAGAAGTAGAAAATAAACCGGCATTTCCAGTCTTCATAATGCAGTTCATATCCAATATGCTGAAGAAGATGCTTTAGTTTCTAATGGATACAAAACTCTGTGATTTATTATAAATGTTAACCTAATTCTAAGATAGTATAGTTGTAAATTGATATTTAATGTATTTTAATGATCGGTTGTGATAAGACCATGTAGTCAAAACAACTTAAATAAACATAAAAAAACATGCAAGCAGGTTTTGATTGACCTGGCTGACATGATACTGCTGATTAGTCATTTTTGTATCCAAACAAATAAACAGATGAAGTTGCTGTTCCAAAACAAGCAATCGAATAAGGTGAGTGTTATTAGACGTCTAGCCAGGCAATTGTGTTGGTTCATTAATTAAAAATGATTAGATTTAAGTAGTTTAGGGGTCTCTCAGGCGTCTAGCAACCAACGGAAGGTTAACAGATAATCATCTTATGTTTTTGTAACTCTTAAGGAATTATTTTCATAATTATTTGACATATTTCACTGTTTTCTTAGACAATTCAGATTATATCTAGATAGCGGAAGGCTCCTCTTTGATAACTGCATAAACTCACTACCTGAGCAATATTCCATTGCATCCTGCATTTTGTCACTGCAGTGGCAGCTGATCATATACATTTTTGAGACAAAGAGAGGGTGGAAAACAGATGGGCTATAGGGCATAAAAGCATTACAGCTTGAAATATCCCAAGTAGCTGCAGGCCTTTGGAGATTGGACAGTTGCCAGAATGTACTCGAGGTAGGTCAGGAGACCAACTAACGGGCAACGGATATTTGAGTAAATGGGGACAGAAATTGTTAAACAGATTTATTTGTGTTATTACAATCACAAGGTCACAATTATTACTAACATAATAAAATTAACTTACTACTACGGCTAGAGCGATGACTATTATTACTATTACTATATTACTACTATTACATTACTATTGGTGCAACCATTCTTCATGAAATGAAGTTGGATATCGCATCTTCATTTCATTGTTATTACTCACTATCACAGATCATTGTTATTACTCACTATCACAGATCAACAAACTATATTTTAAATTATGAAAGGTAGCTATAGTCTATCCACTCAAGACTCGAGCGTTCCAATAATTGCTGGCAAATTGCTAACTGACAAGCGACAATGAACGAGCTGCGACTTGCCAGTGTTTCTTTAATAATGTGAGCCGAATACTACAGATGCAACAATGAAAAGTTACTAGAATAAGAATAGAAACATAGCGTTTTGCTACAATTAGAAATTAACAATAAAACCAAATTAAAAATTATTCATTAGTAAGGTGGCATTCAAGCCTACAGATTAAACTCACTGGCCAATATACCCAGAGAATTCACTCCAAACCAAGGCACTCTGGGTGGAGCCTTGAGATCTGGCAACCCTAACAGGAAATGAGTCTTTCTCATCAACTGGTTGCACCCCTCAGCCCCAACCTTAATGAATGAAATACTACAGCAAATGGATTCTTTACTTTATTCAAACTAAATGTCAGATATTGTTCAGACTTCAGAAATTTTATAGCATTCTAAAATATAATCAATTTATGATAACCAAATTCTGCCATAATATTATATAAACTAGAATGCTTTGTATTTACTAAAGAAGACTACATTAACAGAATTATTTTAATGTAGCACATCAAGAGCATGTAAACTGTTTTTTCGAGATTTAGGAAATTAATAAATGAGTGACATAATTAGCTCAGTATATCCTCAAGTTTCTTTGATGTAACAGCTTATATCAAGCATCACTAACTCACTTGTTTTTGTGCCAGTCATGCAAGCAGAGGATAAATATATGACAGTAGGTACATGTATAGCGTGTTATGTGTCAGCTTATATGTCAGGAACAGAAAGCAATCTAATATGCAGGCTATCGACTCCTACATTTATGACTGCCTAAAATGTAAATGGAATTTTATTTATGGATGCTCTTTTAACTACTGTGGTTCTCAGTGTCCCATTCTATGTGTGCGTGAAAGACCGCTTAATTTTGCTCAGAGGCCTCTCTTATCAGGCTTGAGGTTCTTTTACATGTCTCTATGACATGGGACCAACTGCTTTACTTCCCTTCTGAAGGAAGCCATGCCAAGGATTTTTACGCCCGAAAAAATCCATCGTCCTCCGCCGGGCTTGAACCCATGACCTTGGGTATATGAAGCAAGCATGGTAATCATTACACCACGGAGGGCAACATGGCTGCCTAGGAGGAATCTTTCTTATCTCAAGAAAGTGGAAGAATAAGTGTTTAGTTTTTGACAAATTTTTGGATTCAGAAAATTCAATTGTAGCATCATTAAGCAACCCATGCAAGTGAGTGCAACATCTACCCAGATGAAGAACATTTCTTTCAAATTGTGTTCAATACCAATTATTTACCAAGATGCCTGTTCATATTCACTGCTATAAATGTATAAGATTTTTATTGCAAGTTAATACTGTTGGTAATACAATGTGATAACAATGGTTTGACCAAGTCAAGGAGCTTGTTTTATTATGTTAATACTATAATAATAATAGTAATTACATTTTTTGCAATTATATGACCACCAAACATGAAAATCTCTAAATGTTCATATATGAGGTATAAATACTAATGCAAGAGACATAATAGAGCAATTGTTCTACCACTTATGAATCTACAATAGGTGTATTAACCTACGAAAAGTGGATTACTATTTTGAATGCAAAATGCTGCATACTGTAGGAATAATCGGTTCTTGCTTTCCATGTAGTTGGTCAAACGGTGTAGTGTTAGCATACAGTATATAGCTGCATGCAATCCATGGCTCATGCCCCACTGTCTGCTAATACATCAGTCAATCATGATTTAGTACAATTCACAACACAATACACCTCAGTGCAGCTCTTCCTCCTATTTATAGCGAGAAAATGATGTCACAGATTTTCTGGAAACTTGTGAAAGGTACTAGAAACTGAAGCTTGCAGAAACATCTTGAGTATAGGAAAACTCATGATGTCATGAGAAGAGTCTTGTATTCCGAAGGATCCTGTGGCACACGTCCAACTGCAATGTCTCACATTCCTGCATGCTAGAGTGACCTTGAGAGCGATCACTTACCAGACAGCATTGTCACAGTGTTTTAATCAAAATTGCTTGAGATATTTTTGAGAAAATTGAAACTTTGAAAAAATTATCATTTTAAAGGGTAGTTTGAGATTGCAGGATTTTCTTGAAAATGTTTGTGTTGCATCCTTGGAAAATACTGAATTTAAATATCAAGTTTGGTATTTAACCAACTTTTTCATTTTTGAGCTGTGCTGTTCTCACACCCACACCCCACACACCCCCACATTCACACACACACGCGGTCTTGAGAAGACAAGACTTTTACTGGCGATCCACATATGAAAAGGTTGAAATGCACCTCAGTTTCATTCTTTCCATCTCTCCTTCTCTGTCTCTCTCTCTCTCTCTCTCGCTCTCTCTATTAGTGATTCAGGAAATGTTTCTTTTTTTATCAACTTTTGTCATAACAAATATTTTTATTTACAAATAAAACCCTTCATTTCTTAATAAATAAATATAATTTGTAAATCTTTGTAGTACTGTACAGATCAAGATTATTACAATAATGTACACATTAGAAATATATAAACAGTATTTTACAATTTGACAGGTAACAAATGATCCTTTTATTAAATAACATGAATGTTGCTTATTCTTTAAGTTTGAACAAATGCATTTACGATAAGTTTCAAAAATGCTTTTTATCACAGCTGTTCTTAATTTTGGAAATACAAAACTTCTTCACATTCATCTTATTTTTCACATATTTATTGTACTCTGAACTCTTGCTGCTTATGATGGAAAATTGTATTGTTATTTATGATGTACAATTTGCAAAAAGAAATTTAGCAATCAATGAGTCATAACTAAATTGTTATATTAGGTACTTAATATATTTACAGATTTACAGTTATTATTTCAAGAATGAATTATAAGAAAAACATTCATGGATACAAGAGGAAAGAAATATAAGATGTTCCCATTTAAATTAAAAAGGTATGATAGATGCAGTTTGGCAGAAAATAAATACTAATGCTGTAGGGGGGGGGGAAGAATGTGACAAAAGTGAATTTGAAGATTAATACTGTGCTTTGTTGAAACTGAGAGCCCATTTGCAGCCTTAAATGTGTACAATATGAAGAAAATAAAAGTGCAAGGGCAAATCAAATATAAAAATAATTTTTTATTCTGAGCATATAATTTTAAACCAAACATGTTGGGTGGGGGTGTCAGGAGTGGAATGATGAATTGTTGGTCTCTTCAAACCCATTTTGTTTCTGCTCAATATGTCTGAGCAAAAGCTACATGCCTCTACTGAACAATGCATAAAGATCAAATTCCTTCACTCTTCTTTTTATGGAAGTTTGTAAACAGTGTTGTTATATTCATTTATTTGATGAGTCGATTAATTACACTAAACAACACTTACTTGGGATTTTTGCTTGAACATATTTTGAAGGGCTAGTTTCCTTCATTTTTGATGTCCGATTGAAAATGAAGGAAACTAGTCTTTCAAAACATGTTCCGGCAAAAATCCCAAGTAAGTGTTGTTTAGTGTAATTAATCAACTTGTCAAATAAATCAAATTCCTTGTATACAAAGGCGTAAAACTGGCAGAAGTTTTGCAGAGACTAGCCGCACAGTTCAATGATCAGATACTTTCAAAGCTTTCATGTCATGTTCGCTTGACGTACGCCATTTGTGGAAGGTTGTGAACAGATCAAAAAATGGGAACCTAATCTTGGTTGTCAGCTGGCAATGTGCTTGTGAGTGTGTTTTTGACTACAATAGCATTTTCTACACAAACATCACACTATTAATGTTGCAGTTTCCATCTCTATGGACTACTAAAGGAGGCATTACAAGGCAAATGATTTGAGGATGATGCAAGTGTGCAGGCTTTGTGTGCAACTGATAGAGACCACCATGTTCTTTTTATGAGAGGGTATCAAGAAGCTGCCAATATGTTGGACTATATGCATTTCCAAAGCCAGAGGTTATGCTGAAGAGTGATATGAATTTTGTTATTGCTACATCAAAATACAAAATTTAGAAAAAATAAGTCTCTCTTATATTTTATTTACCCTCATATGCCATTTAAACCAGGTATAAGCATAATTAAAAGTAACATGTCCACCATCTTTGTTGCATAGTTCACACTTCTTTTGCTACACATGAGAAACAAATAGCATCTGTAGTGAAAGCTTCAAACTATATTTTAGTGAAATTTCAACATTCCAGCCACAACACCAATGCAGAAAAAAATTATTGTGTGTTACTTTTGGACCCATCTTCGTAGTAAAACATTCTAAAAGTAAGTCTTTAAAATAAATGAAAGCAAATATGTTGAATGTTTTTGACAAACTAATGCAGAGAATGTCCTTGCATACTTCTTTTAAGAAATTTATCTCCCAAAAAGTACTGATGGTATGTATATTTAGGTTTATGAAAAGAAATGAAGTGAATGTAATTATTAACAGACAGGATAACTTTTGATGGAGACCCATAATTACATTTCTTTCTGGTAGTCCCACACATATACATAGATCCAACAAATTAACACAAGTTTTAATTTAATTTACTTGCATTTATTTTAAAAATGAAGACTGAACCTGCTTAATGACACTAAACAGTCACTTTTTAAATTTCCTGAAATATATTTTGAAGGTTAGTTTCCTTCATTATCAACCTGGTATCGAATGAAGGTGGTGAAGCTGATATATCTCTCAATGATCTGGTGGTGATTCTAGGGACTTGTATAATGTTTTAAGCTAGATTCTTGTGTAGGTATTTATTCTTGATTTTTCCAAGTAAGCAAGGAACATTTCAGATTGTTTAAACACAAATATCTAGAAAAATCAGCATTGCCATCCATTTTTTGACAAAAAGCCATGATATAAATCCTAAACCAAAACTACTGCAACACTTAATAGGAAAGCAAGAGTTGTAAACATGGGAGCAGATTTCCATATGGAAGAATAAGAACAAGACTTCAATTCTGGTATTCCCCAGAGCAACCAGCTGTATAACTTCCTAGAACCACAACCAGAATTGTCTATGGATGAATCAACTTCATCACCAATATCAGGCGATGTCAGATTAATAACGGAGGAAACTAGCCTTTGGTAGATGAGAGAAATTTAAAACCGAGTGTTGTTTAGTGACATTAGTCAATTTAGTTTTTACATTTTATTAATTTTAACAATACTGTCATCAACTTCCAGTATTTTAGGATACGAGGGTGATTAAAATATAAATGGTAATTGTTGCAAGTCATGAAGCAAGTGATTCCAATTGGGACTGTGAAGTGAGGGTTGAAGGTTGGTGTGTTAGGGAGGAGCATTCAGCTTGGTTAGATGCTTTGCTAGATTTTGGCATCACCACAGCATGAGTGAGCAAGAGGTTCCTGCCTTTGCTGCACAAAGCATAATTATCAAGTTTCTAACCAATGAAGGGGTTATACCCTCAGATATTTTAACTCATTTAAGGGCATAGTTTGAGGACACCACATTCCCAGAATAGAATATTTACTTGGGCCAGGCAATTGAAGAGCAGCCGAGGAATTGTGGAAAACGAAGCTTATGTGCAGTGCCAAGGTCAAGTTTTACAGATGACAGCATCTGTGCCGTTTTCACAACTTTTTTTCGACTGCAGAGGAGTTTTACTGTGTAATTTTCTTCATGATTGACGTATGGTGAATGTGGCTTAATATTGCTGATTTTTAAGGTCTGTAAAAGCTACCTATTGAAACAAAAGACGTCCCATCAGAGATGTCATCCTTATCCAAGACAATGCTATGCCTCACTTGGCAAACTTGACAATGGACACATTGGTGGACATGCACTGGAAAATCCTTGAAAATCCCTATACTCCAGACTTGTCCCCCCTGATCATTTTTAGTTTGCACCCATGAAATAATCACTTAGAGGGATAATTCAAAAGCAATGAAGACATTAAAGAGCATGTGCACAATTGGTTGGCAAACATGTGCTCAAATTTTTTTTGAGGTAGGAATGTTCAAGCTTCCAAAACGTTGGCAAAAGTGTGTAGAGTGTGAAGGAGGCTATGTAGAGAAATGCTGATGGTGTCACTTGAAATGAAATGGAGTTTCGTTTATGGATGCTCTTTAATTGCTATGGTTCTCAGAGTCCCATTCTCTACTGGGTGTGAAGGATCGCTTACTTTTGCTCAGAGGCCTCTTTTATCAGGTTTGAGATTCTTTCACATGCCGCAAATCTACAACATGGGACCAACAGCTTTACTTCCCTTCTGAAGGAAGCCATGGTAAGGATTTTTATGCCCGAAAAGGCTAGCATGGTAACCATTACACCACAGAGGGCGACATTGTATCATTTGTATATATGTTTAAACAATTAATAATTTTTAAACAATTATGTTTATATTAAAATCATCCTCTTATTTTATATTGGTATTTATTATTATATTAACTTTATTATTATTGGTATAATTATTACTTATTATACCCTTTTATAGCATTATAAACATGATACATGAGTCCACATGACATTTGTTTGTGTTTGTTCCTCACAGATTATATTAACATGAGGTTAATGTGGAGGGATACAAAAGGTTTTGCTTACATCAAGTCTGATTCTAAGGTTGGATCAATTATAGAGTTAAGTACTTCAATACTTCATTGCAACAGATGGGTAGGACTGTTTAGATCTATTTACCCATTCTCCTGTACTTCATGTATTTTCAGTTAAGTTCACTGTACAGAATTAAATGCAAGTCACTGTTTTATTTCCTTCATGAATTTTCATATTACATCCTGCAGGTATCTCCTCATGCATTGTTGCTTCTTGTCATCACATAATACTTTTTATATTTATAAAATGTCTTTATAGGATTATTTAGTCAACAAGTAAGAGAGGAAATAAGGAAAGAACAGTAAAGAAATGTTCAATGTGAAAGGATAAAGCATATTATAAGGTCCTTATCACCCTGTAACCTGGCATCACTCAACAGTAGCTTTTGTTCATTTCTTATAAAATAAATTGTTCCACTTGCTCTTTAGTTTATTGTGTACGAATCACAAAGATTAGCCAGTCGCAACAGTGCACTCGGTGTTGTCCTATAGTTTTGCTGTTAAAGCGCATTATAAGACAGGTGTATCACTAACACTGTGCCCAAATGTTTCAAGAATATTTATTCTAACCACTTTTGTATTCTGAAAGGTTATAGAGGCACCGAAATCTTGCCGAAATCTTGAAACATGCTACTGAATGGGCATGCTGGGCTGTTTTGAATGCTAGTTCTTCATAGCATTCACTTATAACAATTACAGTTGCAGCCAAATATTGTTATTTTTCATTCCGCAAATGAACTGTTGCAATTTCCTGTGTTGCTCTTTTTCCTCTGTTTCTCAGCCACACTCTCTTTTCGTGATCTGGAACAACAATAAACAGAAAAATACAATGTAATATAATCTATTTCTTATGTTGTCAAAGGGAGATGCTGAAATTATATCAACATGAGAAAACATAAAAATGAATTATATAATTTGGGTACGAAATTTGTGACTGTGATGTATTTGAATTAGAAGTTTAATCAGCACACACATGCTTTGAAACAAGTCCAGGTAAAAATAATCTGTTAGTGATGTTACAGTGTTACTGTTATCAAACTCAATTAAACTTCTAACAAAAGTGAGTTTTCTTGTAGAAATGAAACATCTTTTTACTGTCTCTACTTTGTATATAGTACATAGGTAGAGAAGATATCGCTTTCCAACTAAAATTCGGTACTAACAGTTCACTGGAAATACAAGTTTTAGGGTCCCCTGTATCTAAAAAAAAATTTTTAGAAAAAGGTTGTGTGTACGTGTGTGTGCGTGCACATGTGTGTGTGATAACTGAAAAAAAAAGTTGATTAAATACCAAACTAGATATTTAAGTTCAGCATTTTGTGATGATGCAATAAGATTTTCAAGAAAATCCCCCCATCCCAAACAACCCTTTACATAAGAACTGAAGCTTTCCTGGCGACGTGTTAATTCAAAATCTTCTTGGGCTTCTAGCCAGGTAAA
The DNA here is from genome assembly GCA_030762935.1 of Hymenopus coronatus. Taxonomy (NCBI): domain Eukaryota; kingdom Metazoa; phylum Arthropoda; class Insecta; order Mantodea; family Hymenopodidae; genus Hymenopus; species Hymenopus coronatus. The sequence goes on from CM060883.1 coordinate 29,716,541, forward strand.
AACTTGGCTTGACACCAACGTTTCGAAGAAGTGCATCTTCACCCTGAAGACGAGGAAGATGCACTTCTTCGAAACGTTGGTGTCAAGCCAAGTTTTTACCTGGCTAGAAGCCCGAGAAGATTTTGAATTAACCCTTTACATGAAAATATTTTGAAATATTTTATTTTCTCAAAACTGGCTCTTAACAATTTTGAATAAAATACTCTATATTAAAGATACTTGCATGACAAATAAAATGTGTATCTTGAATTCTCTGTGAATAGTCTGTGAAGTCTTCATTATTCTGAATAACCAGAATAAAATTACTTTCTCTACCTCTGCTGTAAACAACCTATTCTTACAAAAGATTATTTTGTATCTACCTCATGCTAATCAAGATGAACATTAGCAGAAACAGTCTTATTACTTGCTTCCTTGTAAGCAGAAGGGAAAAAAGGAATACACTAGACTAAAGTGATAGTCAAATCTTTTGAAAGCTGTCACTATGCAATTGAAATTGCAATTTGGTTCTCTTTCCGTGGCCAGGAGTAAAACAAGAGTGATATTAAACAGATGAGGACTTCCTGTTTGAGAAACATTAAAGTACTTTAAAAGTAAAACTAAAAACAGGGAATATCTTGGAAATCGTTAACCCCATAAAAAAATGTATGACAGAATCTGTGGTTTTAATGAGATCTACATTTTTTTTGTAGTAACTTTTTATTATCTCTTACAGATTACCAGTTATGCAAAAGTCATTCAGAATGAAGAGGACTTCAGAGATTATTTCCAGAAAATTCAATATATATATATATATATATATATATATATTCTATTTTTCATGCAATTATCAGTAATATAGGATATTTGAATCAAAATCATTAGAGCCATTTTTGAGAAAATCAAATTTTTAGAAACTTTTTCTATAAGAAGGGTAGTTGGTGGTGGATGGATATTTCTCCATGGAATTTCATATGGCAGTGTCATTATCATTACTAGACCTTGGACACAAAATTGCCAGATTGAGGTTCGGTGCACACAGAGTATAACTGACATGATGGAGTAGGCATGGTCTTTACAGCCATTTTGAAACTAGCATTGCTCACTGCCTGGCCTTGTTCAGTTCCTGCTAGTAGATACACCAGTGAATATTGAAAGAAAGTGTACATTGAAAAATGTCGATAATATGAAAGGGTAGGCGTTTGACACTGAACAAACTTATGAAAGATTCAAACCTATTTTGAGTGACAGGAGAAGAGCCTTTTCTTTTGATTCTGTAAAGATGTATTTTGTAATTCACTGCAATGAATTCTGAATGAGTTTGGTTGATTTATGTTCATTGTCTTTTCAAAGCTCTGCACATTATTATCCTGAATTTTTTGTATCAAGCTTTATACTTTGTGATTGGTTTAGTAAAGCTTTTCATCAATATAACTGCTAGCTGTCAACTGTAAGGTTTCTTCCCAGGGGTTTAATCATAAATAATTTCTCTCATGATGCTCTTAGAATATAAATGTATAGAATGAGAATAACTTACTTGCAACTCAATGGAATGATAGAAAATTTGATCACACTCTCAAATACACTGAGCATTATGTCCATTTATACTCTTATTTGTACTCCTATATTTTTTACTTTCTCTAGCCTCGTATGTACAATGTACATAGGGATAGAGAAGTAATTATTCCACCCAAAAATTCAATACCGAGATTTCACCGGAAATACATGTTTTAGGACCCCCTGTATCCATAAAAAGCATTTTCAGAAAAAGGTCTGTGTGTGTGTCCGTGTGTCTGTGAATACGATAACTCAAAAACGAATAGTAGCTAAAATACCAAACTTGGTATTTAAGGGATGCGACACAAAGATTTTGAGAAAAATCCCCCACCCCAAACTACCCTTTACATGGAACTTTTTATGAAAATTTTGATTTTCTTAAAAATGGCTCTAACGATTTTGATGAAAATATTGTATATTAAAGATATTTACCTGACAAATAAAATGTATATCTTGAAAGATAGACAAAAACTTACTATACAAAAAATGTAGGTTTTTTTTAAAATACACAAGTTATGTCATATACATTTTTCTCGTGGAGCTTACCGTTTTCGAGATACTCATTGTTATTAGTTTCCTTTGTGAATTATTATACTTTTCTCAGATGGGAGTGTCCGTTTTTCTTTTGTTCTACTCCTGACCAAGAAAAGAAGCGATTTGTAATGACAATCGCATAATGACAGCTTTTAAAACATTTGACTCTTGGTTTAGCCTTGTGTATTCCCTTATTTTCTTCCTACTTATACGGAACTAAGTAATAAGAACATTGTGCTAATGAGTACCTCGATTAGCAAGGTGCAGAAAGAAGAATTATCTTATGTAAGAAGTTTGTAGAACAGCTAGAGAGACAGTCATGTGAGTGTAACACATCAAATTTTTCTTGATTGTAAATGGCAGATAGAAAATAATGTAGTGAATGCATTGTAAAATAAGTAGTTAATTATTTAAAGGCAATACCTTGGCAATTCCTCTGTCTGTTCTAAAGTGTCTGTGAGATTGTGGTTGGCTGTTTCTGGCAGTAGTAGCACACTGAGGCCTCCAACTACACCAAATATACCAAGCACACCCATTGGTACTCGCTCTTCCATACCAGACTGAAACATAACAACAAATATTTAAAAGGCTGCTGCCCATGAGTAAAACATTGAATACATAAAGCTAATAATTTATAAACCATTTGAAAATGAAACCTACAGAGCAGTCACTGTGATGTAATCAAGTTCACCCGGAAACAAGGACAACATGCAGTGGGAGCGCTGTTTACTCACATAGCTAATATTGGGGTAGCAGAGCATGCATTGGCAGGAACCATCTGTTTAAGCGACACATTCTCTAATACATATTGTGTGTTATGAATCTTAAACTATTGGTGATAACTAAGGGATGTTCAATATTATTAATTTAATATAGAATAATGTAAACAGAAATAAACTTATTGCACAAGAAATAAAATACTACTATTTATTGCATAATAAAATTGCACATACAGATAATTGAAAACTGTTTACAGAATAATATTCTCTATTATATATTAAACTGATGATTAAATCCTGGTGTCAATATTTAAACAAATCATTCTTTTGTCCTTGTGAAAATGGGTTACTACTTTTATAATGCATACACTGTTGATGTGTTGATTATGTTGATGCAACCAGAGGATAAATTTACTGTGAGCCTGCACTATTTCGTTGAGATATTTTAATTCTTTTGTCCTGCAATAGTTTTTCAACATTAGGCTCTATGCTCTGACTCACACACAAATGAAGAATACATTTTAAGTTATCACCTTAAAGAGTTTCTGTGACGTAGTTTACAAGTCTTCATCAGTGAAAACAACTGCTCACATAAATAAGCAGTTATGAACATGCTAAAATATTGGGCAACAAAATGATGAAGTCTGGAAAGTGTGATGAAGAGAACTTGCTGTAGAAGTCACTCAGATTCTTTCTATTCTAGAATTTTGTTTTGAGTTTTATGTCATTCTGCAAGTTTATTACTTCTAGTTGCAGTGTGGTAAAAATAATATCAATTGTAACAGAGAGAGTTGCAGCAAATAATTGAACATCAGGTTCCAGGTCTATCAGTTCTTTAAATCTGGAGTTGAATCCAGTCACTTCTTGTATTATGCCCTTCCACACATGAACTGCCACTGAACAAATGACAATTTTACCTGCATTATTGCTGCTATAGTACACCTACTGATAGGTAATGGCTTCCTTTCTGTGCTGTCCATGTTGCCTGTACAGTCAATGCCTGCCCTAATGTCATTCTGCTTTGTTATGAGGCCACTGCTATAGAGAGAAGTAATGAATATGCGAAAGAGAAGTATTTGAGAAAGGATAGCCAGGAGTGGGGCAACTATATCTACTGAAAACATGGCAAAGATTTTACGAGGTATATTCCAAAATTAAGGTCCAGTGGACAGTATGTCACAGATGATAGGCTTGAATGACATTTCACACCTGCAGCGCTGTCTACCAACTCCTGGGGAACATATGACAGTGTTGGTGTGCCGCAGTAGGCGCTTGCCTGTCGATGAGAGCAGATTGAAATGGCCACGGCAATCTTAGCTCCCGCCAGTTGTGAAGTGCATGGGTGGGTGTCAAAACTGCATAGTGTACGATAGTTTTTGGAGCGCTATAGACAAGATGGAGATGGTTTGTTTTCCCACATTGTTACGGGAATAGTGTACACCAATGTAGAATCAAAACAACAGTCAATGCAGTGCGTTATTCCAGTTCATCCAAACCAAAACGTGTAAGCAATTCCCGCACATGAATCGCAAAACGATGGCTACCGTATTTTGGGATGAAAAGAGCATCCTGTTGATCGATTTCATGGATCGTGGGACAACCATTATGTGTACTGTGCAACGCTCACCAAACTGAGACATGCAATCCAAAATCGACGCTGCGGGAAAATGTCATCTGGCAGCATCCTCCTGAATGACAATGCACACCTGCATACTGCTGTTCAAACCAAAGAGAAGATTCAAGAGTTTCTTGGTAACTCCTTGACCACCTTCTGCACAGTCCCGATCTTGCACCAAGTGACTATTCCCTCCTCCTGCATTTGAAATGGTGGCTTGGTGGACAATGATTTCAAACCCACGATTAACTCAAGACGAGCGTTATTAATTGGTTCAGGTCCCAGGCGGCAGACTTCTATGCCGAGGGATTAAAGAAGCTGATGCAGTGTTACAGAAGGTGCACAGAGGTTACGGTGACTGTGTGAAAAAGTGAATTAGATATGTAGTCACATATTACTGTCAATAAAAACTTTGGCTCATGAGTGAGCTTAATTTTGAAGTACGCCTCGTACAAAAAAAAAAAAAAAAAAGGAATCTTACATGACAAGGTATCATCTAGCACAGGAATGTCTCTAAATGTGCTTTGGTTACACATTGATCCACATAGAAATGTCAAAAATGTTATAAAAACTTTCTAATGTACAAATAAAGTTTTAATATAAGAATATATCCTAGAAATTTACTGAGCTTCATTAAATAAGGTAAAGCTGAAGAGGTGTCTGAGAGTCTCACTTTATTCAGACTAAATGCAGATAAATTGTATATTATGTGTCAGATGTAAATAGGAAGAAAACCATATCTAAAAGTTGAAAATAAGTTGTATTCTCCTACAGCAACTTACAGCAGCCTAACAATTTAAGAGACTGGACGAGGCCAGTCTTGTGCGTGTTGGCATGAGGGAGGGGCTAACTAGGCATTACTAAGCAACCACTCCCCTCCAAGCCATGTTACTATAATGCTCATAGGCATTCTTGGAGTCTGGACTCTAGTCAAGACATCCAGTGCAGCGTAGGACTGTAGATTACAAAGGTGTGTTAGTTTTTGTTTTCTAATTTGCTGTGAATTCAACTGCTGGATCTATGTAAGGACTAAATATAATAGAATGTTGTTTGTTTGTAAGCTGTACTATCAGGGCCAGTTTCAGAGAAGATATTTACAAATTCATTTGCTCTTTCACTATTCACTCTCAAAATACAGGGTTTTAATGAACTGCACCGAAATATTTTCACAGAATATGTAGATTAGTTAAATAAGTAATTTGAGATAGGAGACTTATGGCCTGTTTATTGAAATTTCGAAGTAATGGCTATAAGTTTCTGAAGGGCTATTACGTCACGTGTCACGGCACTTTGTCTGGAATGAAAATAATAATAATAAAAAACATTTACTCTATGACAGATATCGAACTCATGACCTTTGGGATAGCAGCTTCCCGCGTGTATTAAGCCACCAGAGCAGTTGAAGAAATGCCTCCAGAGTTGGCTAAAGAAGTTAGTTAATGAATGCTCAGTGTCGCATTGTCAAGTGATTAGTTCGAGATTTTACAGATTTTTGCAACATTAAATCTTGAGAACGCTAGTAATGAGCAGCTAAAAATCAATATTTCTATACACTGGCAGCATTTTTAAAGACATTGTAAGCCATTTTTTCAAACTGCTTTGCTTTGACACCGACTTATCAGCATCTGATACCCACATGTTTAAAGCTATGTAGCTGCATTATGTTTATCCAGGGACCATCCATCGCCGATCTCAAATTACTTATATCAGTCAGGTGTACAATCTCACAAATTATATCAGTGTAGTTCATTAACACCCTGTATATTGGATTCAAGGCATTATCCAAAACAATATTTTTAGCAGCTTTTTCAGCAGCAATTTTGTTTCTTGTGCCATATGGAGTTCATATACAAGAAAGTCAAGGTGAGTCTCAAGACTCCCATGGTCAATTATAACTCGGATTGCTGCCATTGCTGACGTATGTACTGTCCCTCCAACAGCAGGATATTCTACTTAGTGTGATGTCATCCTTATGAGGTGTCTTGAATACTGTCTCTCTACTGGCAGGTGTTCATGCTTGATGTTTCAAAGTAACATTGTATCTTTGTATATAATCATAACTTAACAATATTTATACATCACTGCTATCTTGATAATAGAATGGTAACTACATAAGCAGAAGGTATGTTATGTTCATATTTGGCTTGTAAACAAAGAACAGAGCAAACTTGGAATATTATTCATTACTATAATGGAAGATGGCATGGGAAGGCAGCAACATCCAGAGTGATGTGATTTGCTTTCTCTTCTGCAAAACCATCATCATTCTTTCTATATAGAGGTCACTGTTATTGCTTCTTCTTCCCCAGACAATCACCACTCCTTCTTATAGCTTCAATGTAGGCTCACCAGTCAACTATGATATCAGTTTTGCTTTATTTGTGTGTGGAAAATCATGGATAAAAATGAACAACCAGTGTTTTTGATCAGCTATGATACAGAAATTATACAACTTATACTTCTATTTCTGTGAATTAATTTCTTGATAACTTACAAGATTCCAGAGATAAGGCACAAGCATAAGAGCAATGCCTGCTGGAACATTTGAAGATCCAACTCCTAGATTCCTTATCACAGTAGGGAAGAGTTCAGCAGTGAATACAGGCATTACAGCATTTGAAGAGGACACCGAGAACTTGCCAATCATAGCAAACATGATGGTTACCCATTCCAGGGAAGGATTACCTATCAAAAAAGAATTGCTATCAGTTCGTTACTGTAATTAAAATTTTACTGTTACATTCGCATAACTTTCTTTACCCCCCTCTTCCACAAAAAACTCACAATTATAATTATATTAATAATTTACAGAAATTCTTTTATTATACATTTTTTTCTAGGTACAGAGATACAATTCAGTGAAACCATGATCAAATCTTTTAAGGGAGGTTCACTATGACTTGGCCGGATCTTATGTGCAATAAGCACTAAAAATAAAATCTAGGCACCAATTATACGGCAATATAGGGAAGGAAAGGCACTTTCTACCACCCTAATGTATAAAGCTAGGGGTATTGTTCCCTCAAAAATTTTACTGAAGGGACCTAACTCCTCCCTACAATTAAAGAAAGGAAAAACTGGTTAAAATAGATCAAATGGAGTTGTAATAGGATTGCCTTTGTTTCAAATGCAGAGTTCAGCAGTTAACTGCAAACAATGATGATGTAACCTAGGTTTCATTTTCAGTAAATATTGGATTAGAATCAGACCACACAAATAATGAATTTCCCATGTGTTTACCCACCCATTCATGATCTATTATGGAAAAATATTTGTCAGCTTTAATATCTGTGATTAATTTTCAAAGTAAAGTATGATGCAAAACACAATTCATTTTGTATGTGGTGAAAGATTATTTATAGGAATTACTTAGCTCATTATTTCCAGTTAGAAACTATACTTTCTAGGCAGTAGCAAGTTTTTAAAATTACTGTCATTTGTGTGGGGCTAGGGATTGAATCTTCTTGAATTCTAAGTGCTGTTGCTATCATCCATTATTTTGGTGAGGAAGCCATGAATTTAGATCTTCATTCAGTGGCAGACAAATTATAAGCAGGAATGAACCTTTGCCCACTCTTACTGCATACAGCATCACAGGTGGTGGAAACTGATGATTCAAGAAATGATAATAATTGGGAAAGAAAATTCAGGAAGGAAACACTCCAGGCATATGGTCACATTCACATGCTATGAGGATTGATGAAAACTGGAAAAAAACTCAATCCGGGAGGATATTACTGCCAGGATATGAATCCCAGACCTCCTGTTCACAAGTCATGTCTTAAAGACCTTGGCCACATTGAAATATTGGTAGAAATGTAATGAGATGCAGTACGGTGGTCAGAATGCAGTTAATTTCAACAGACGTAGCACTAGTTTTCTTAAAACTTTATTAATGAACTATATATTTAATATTTGGTCGTCACTTGTGTGGCTGCTTGCCAAGCAGGAGACCTGGATTTGAATCCTGATACTGGTATGGGGAATATTACCCTGCAGGGAGACCTGATCCAGGGTGCACTCAGCCTTGTGAGGTCCCCAGGGGGCCAATTGAGGAGCTACTTGATTGAGAAGTAGCAGATCCAGATCGAGAAGACCTCATCAACCGGCCAGGAGGGACTCAAGGTGCTGATCATGTCTCACCCTCCGCCCTACACCCCATTTATGACACCTTTGGGCCAAGATGGGGAATGCAGCAGCCAGACAGAGGGCATTGCCCCTTGTGGACTGTCAAGCCAGAGAGCTATGTTTTTATATTTAATATTTAGCAGATACCGAGTAAATGTTGTGATTAAATAGATATATTTTAGATTATAGATGTGGTAAATATTTTATTAATACCTGACTTTATTGAACAATCCTGTGCTCCCAAAATGTATAACACTCGCTGCCTATGGACACCACAAGAAGTTCAAAATAGACACTAAAATAGGCACTCAGGTACAATCATTTCTTCATTTACCATTTAAAAACACACTTTGACATGATAGAACACTATAGAAAAATAATATGTACCTATATCAAATATAGCGTATATTAAATTTACTAAATTCCACTACTGTTAGTGAAGTAAACATTATTTCTTTAAATTTGCACTCTTCAGGAAGTATACACTTTTTATGACTAATCTTATCATCAGTTTTTAAGTAATTTCTCTCTTGAATGTGTTTTACACTCACATTAGTTTGTAATTTTTAACTTTTCTCAAACTGGGATCATTATTCATTTTTTTCATCCTGATCATGCAAAAAAGTCAGAATTTCCATGTCATCACATAGCGACCAGCTTTTAAGAAATTTTAGTATTGCTTTAGTTTTGTTTTTTTCTTTATTTACCTTGTACCTGAAAGGCAATATGAATAAAGCAATGGGCCGCGCCGTGGCCGAGTGGTTACACCACTCGACTCTCACCTAGATGGCCGGGGTTCGATCCCAAGCGACCGCATGTGAGATTTGTGGTGGACAAAACGGCGATGGGGTGGGTTTTCTCCGGGTACTCCGGTTTCCCCTGCCATCGCATTCCACCGGTGCTCCATCATCATTCATGTATCATCAGTGTCACCGCCTGCGGTGCCATTAGTAGTTAAAGCAGGCATTAAACACTACCAAAAAAAATAAAAAAAAAAAATAAAGCAATTTCTGCTAATGTTTATCTCGAATGGTATGAAGTGGATATAAGAATAATCTTTTGGAATACCTTGTTGCAGAGTAGGTAGAGAAATTCATGTGAATATAAACATAAACATTTTTAGTAATGCTTATTTTGACTGACATGCAGTAAACAGAAAAATACATTTTTGTAGCTATTAGCTTCAAATAAATGGACATGCATCAGAGAGAGAGAGGGGTGAGGGGGGAGGGAGAGAGAGACCAATTAATGGAATAATATAGAACTGAAGATTAAATTCATAACAAAATTTCAATATATTCCATTTCAAGAAAACCTGACTGATACATAAAAATGTAAGATGATACAAAAATAGCTTTTATAATTATAACAACTTCAATTCAGTCTCTCTAAATTATGTTTTTGGTTTTAAACTGTTCTTACTAGATTTTAAGTAAGAACATATTTCAGGAATTAATTTCTAGCATTCTCCCACTTTTATTACACAGAAAGTTTATTTATAGGTATGAATGCCATGAGAAAAATATAACAGCAACAGTATAAAAGTTATATAATGATATGCAAGGTTCTTACCTGGCGGAACAATGATAGTTAGAAGGCAGGCAATGCCGCTTCCAACCAATGTCAGACACAATGGCCAGCGACGGCCCATCTTCAGCAATATAAGTATACTGATTGCAATTGCTGGAATTTCCACCACTCCTGTAAACATAACAAATCATTCAATAAAACAAAGACTATAGTTGTACATGGAAAAAGTTGCATAGGCATAGATAAATATGCAACAACAGATGAACCTTATTATCTAAGTTTGCCAGGCTTGTTGGCCGTGGTCCAGTTGTTGGCATAACTGACGTTTCGCCAAAAGCTGCTTTTGGCATTATCAGGGTGAGAATCTAACTCCGGAGTCCACGCAACACTAAACTCTGCAAGTCTTGCCGTCTGGAGCTAGATTCTCACACTGATGATGCTGAACACAACTTTCGACGAAATGTCGGTTATGCCAACAACTGGACCATGGCCAACAAGCCTGGCAACGTAGATAATAAGGTTGATAACACTAGCCGTGAAAGCTAAGCCTCTAAATAACACCTAGATGGCTTAAAGTATGCCTTCTAGACAGCAGAGGTTTAATTCCAGTGGCTTTGAGTAAAATTTAAGGAATTGCTTGAAGAAAATTTGTATCCTCTTTTATTGATTCTGTCAATCATGAAACTATCACTTCCATGTTTATTTTGTGGCTATGTTATCATTCAGTAAAGCAATGTTTGCAAGCAATTTTAATCAAAGGGTGTTTGGAATAGTGATCTGTATGAATAGAATATTTCTAAGTTGGGTTTGTAACACTAAAGTATCACTTACATAAAGTTTTTCCAGACCGATTTTGAAGCCACCTATGATATTTCTGATTTGAAAAATTTTATTGTCTGTAACAAAATTTATACCTAAATTTTTGAGGCAATATCCTTAATTTTTAAAAAAAATGTATTGAACTTAAAAATATAACTCTAGTTCAGTGTAAGCGATAGATTATCTCACACAAGTGCACAAAATTTGAGCCCTGTAGCTTTTATAGTTTTTAAGAAAAAGGAACATATGTTTAAAAAAAAAGTATTTTAGAGATAATCTCAGTAACTCGACTGGAGATATGAGCGATTGTAGAATTTCATATTCTCCTGCAAAAATGTTTAAATAGTTATATGTGTCACACAGCTGGAGAAAAGCTATTTCAAGCCCATATATAAAGGTAAAGGGTATATGGACAAACCAAATAATTATCAGGGCATAGCGCTACTATCAAATGTGACATGTCATATCTCTGAACTACTTACCAGAGAGGACAGTGTTGATGTAAATATCACCACCTATGTTCGCCAGGTTGAGCACAAGACCATAATATACTAAATAAACACTGAACCAGATGATATACAGCACAAGAGAGTTTCTTCTTAGATTGGGAGTGCGGAAAAGGTCTAAGAAGCCTGCCTTTGGCGCCTCAGCAGCTTCCTTTTCCATAGCATCCTGAAATTATCAATCACCAATAAATAATTTATATACCTATAATAATAACGGTAATATCACCTCATATTACAGTTACATTATTTTATAAGTTTTCTGTTTTAAAGTTTTAAATTGAATAAAACATTCATTAATTAAACATTTTACTGTGACATACCTCACACATTCAGTAACTGAATGTAATTGATTCCATCTGTCGACATTGTTAAGTTATTTTTAAATTTTTCTCCACAATTTGAGGTTCATACTTATATTACTTGTCTTGATTACATTAGCTAACAGAACTTAGCCTCTACTGAATTATGATACGAGTCCTATTGTCATTCTGTGAATGCAGGGAAGAACAAGGCTATTGTGCTGTGCGCCATACAGTGCTACTCATTTGTTAAATTATTGAATTTCATTACAGGTTTTAATGTTCTTAACAAGTAAGTTAATGAATGAATTATCAAGAGGAAATCAATGAAAACCTCAATAAATTGAAGTTACTGATTATTCTCATTTATGTGTGGGTGTCCCACTAACCGGCCTCTACTTTAAAAAACACTTATTTGGTAATTTATGCTTTTTCCAGTTACTGAATTATTTTCATGTGTTTTTACTTTCTCTACACATACTATGTACATAATGTATAAAGAAGGCATAGTAGGCTACCCAAAAATTCAATACTGAGATTCCACCGGAAATGCATGCTTTAAGGTTCCCTGAATCCAAAAGAATCATTTTTTAATACAAAATGTGTGTGTGTTTGTGTGTGCGCGTGCATGTGTGTGAGGACAACATAGCTCAAAAACGAAAAGACTGTTAAATACTAAAATTGGTATTTAAGTTTAGTATGTTCTAAGAATGCAACAAGAAGATTTTAAAGAAAATCCCCTCACCCCAAACTACTCTTTACATGGAATATTTTGGGAAAATTTTGTTTTTCTCAAAAATGGTTCTAATGATTTTGATTAAAATACTGTATATAAAAGATGTAAAAGACAATTAAAATATATATCTTGAATTTTCTGGGGGTAGCCTCTAAAAACCTCTTCATTTTGGATGAATTTTGCATAACTGGTAAATCATAAGAGATGGACATAAGGTTGCTACACAAAAAATATAGGTCTTGTTAAAACAAAACTTATGATACACTTTTTTTCTTACTTTCTCTAGCCCTGTATGTACAATGTACATAGGGATAGAGAAGTATTATATTCCACCCAAAAATTCGATTTCACCGGAAATACATGTTTTAGGACCTCCTGTATCCAAAGGTCCGTGAGTCCATGTGTCTATGAACACAATAACTCAAAAACGAAAAGGAGCTAAAATACCAAACTTGGTATTTAAGTTTAGTATCTTTAGGGATGCGACATGAAGATTTTGAGAAAAATTCCCCCACCCCAAACTACCCTTTACATGAAACTTTTTTCGAAAATTTTAATTTTCTTAAAAATGGCTCTAATGATTTTGATTAAAATGTCTTATGTTAAAGATATTTACCTGACAAATAAAATGTTTATCTTGAATTTTCTGGAAATAGCTTCTAAAGATCTGTTTATTCTGGATGAATTTTGCTTAATTTGGCATAACTAGTAAACCGTAAGAGATAGACAAAAACTTACTGTACAAAAAATGTAGGTCTTGCTAAAATACACAAGTTATGTCATACATTTTTCTCGTGGAGCTTACCGTTTTCGAGCTATTCATTGTTATTAGTTTCATTGTGAAGTATTATATTTTTCTCAGACAGGAGTGGCTTTCTTTTGTTCTAGTCCTGGCCAAGGAAAGAAGTGATTGGTAATGGCAAACGCATAACGACAGTTTTTAAAACATTTGACAATCGGTTTAGCCTAGTGTATTCCCTTATTTTCTTTCTACTTATAAGGAACTAAGTAATGAGAACATTGTGCTAATGAGTACCTCTATTAGCAAGGTGCAGAAAGAAGAATAATCTTATGTAAGAAGTTTGTAGAACAGCTAGAGAAAGTAATGTGAGTGTAACACATCAGGTTTTTCTCTGTAGAATTAACTGTTTTTGAGATATTCCTTGTTATTGGTTTCAAATTTAAGCTACATAAATTTTTCTCAAATGGGAGGTATTCTTTTCATCTCTCTTTTGTTTTTCTTTAGCTGTACAAACTGAAATATGAATTTCAATTGTTTCACATAGTGACCAAATTTTTAAAAGATTTGACTGTCACTTTAGCCTAGTGTATTACCTTATTTCCTTTCTACTTAGAAGGAATTAAGGCAACCAATTCTGCAACTTTTTATCTTGATTAGCATAATGTAGATAAGGAATAATTTTTTGTAACAATAGTTTGTAGAGAAAAATTCATGTGAATGGAACATCAGATCTTTTTTGTGATATTAATATAGAAATATGCATTTTCTTTAAAGTTTACAGACAGTTTTTTTTTCTAAATTGTGAAAACTTGAAAGTTTATCTGTTAATTACATAGGCACTCATTGAAGAAACGAGACGATGATGACGATTAATAATAATAATAATAATAATAATAATAATAATAATAATAATAATAATTTCAGTATATCTTCTCAAATTGGGTTATTCCTGACTCAAAACACATCACTAGAGTAAACTCTAGGATAGGTACTGATGTATTAATAGCATTTGACAACGTTGAACAACTAGTTTTGGATACCAATGATTACTAATTTAACAAACACTTAATTCCGTATTGAACAAGAACAGTGAATGCAAAGATCTGTGTTTCTGATTTCAAGGTCGCGAGTTCAAATCCGGTTAATACCGATGGTTTTTAAGTGCAGTTACCTACTTAAACGCGATAGTTCCATGTCACTACATATGTAAAAGGTTTCCTGTGGGACAAAACTTTGGCATACGGCGTTGATTTGATCCTGGCAACTGACAGCGTCGTTCAAAAAAAAAAAAAAAAAAAAAAAAAAAAAAAATATATATATAAAAAGAGCTAGGTCCTGTGTCTATAGAACTTTAAAAGTTTCAAAATAACGAGCCGTCACTGATTGTTACCATACACGTTCAATGTTCTAGAACAAGATTAATCACCGAAGATAATTTTATAAACTAAACCATTAGGTTCGAACTGAGCACCGTTCTAAGTTCGAAGTAGATATGACGAAAACGAATAGTCGATAAATAAAAACAAAAAAAAGTACTATGTTGCCCTGTTACACAACACAGGTTATCTCGACGAACCATCGCCATATGCTAGCCTTTTCATATCGTGGTGTTCGCTTGTACATTGTAATTATAAAACAAATAGTGTGTGGTCCCATGGTGTAATGGTTAGCACTCTGGACTTTGAATCCAGCGATCCGAGTTCAAATCTCGGTGGGACCTTCTACAATTTTAATCATTGTAATATACCTAAGTATATTGCAGAGATATTCAATTCAGTATGTAAATGAATTTACAAGGCGCTTTGAAATAATAGTTGTATAAAAAGCCTCAGCGTCATTAATCGCGAGCGTATTATTCATTTTAGGCTATTTTAGATACCGGCTTTTCCAAAAAAATTGAATGTATATTTGGAACCAAGAGAGGTAGTGCTAGGTAATTCACATTCGGGAACTACCGGGTTCGAACCTCGACGATCGCCCAATGCAACCATGGATTTATTCGTGATATATTCCTGGTCACCAAAGTGAATACTGGTCTGCTGTGTTCTATCGCAATTCTCCTTTCTCTAATTTCCTTTCATTTCAATTCCCTATCCTGTATCAGGTGTGCTTTCAGGTCCGGCAGTGTCGGTGGTGCCGGGCAAATGGTGCAGATGCTTGCTATATGGAACGACTTCTCTCCGTGGCCGCCAGAGTGAGTTGTGTCGCCCTCTAGCTCTCTAAAGACGTGCTGGGGTTCCAACTGGAAATTAGTTCTAAGCGTCTCTTTTGGTTCGTTAGCCTGCGGCTTGTGGTCTCCTATATTTCCTTCGCCTCATTCTGGGTGTTAGCCACTGCATAAGTCCAGTAAGCGAGGTGTCCCCCTCCCTTGTTTGCCCCCTTTACCCTTTAAATACACTCCCTTAAGAACCCAAGCGATCACCACAAATAGCAATTTTAGTTATTTCCAGTTAATCCGAGTTAAGTGGCACTGGGTAACGTGTATGACTCACATTTGGAGGTCGTGGGTTCGATTCCCGCGGGGAGGATTTTTTTCGGAGGTTTCCGCGAGTTACCAGACAAATGCAAGGACGATTTATTACTTCCCCCCAATTTCCTGTTCATCATCTCTACCCATCACTTCGTTGATATCTTTTTCAGAGTAGAAGGACCAGGCGACGGTGTTCGGCGCGTTGCAGCTGGGCAGTGGTTTGAGCACTGTAGAAGTTTCTTCCTGGCTTCGCTGTGGATCCTCTTCTGGTGCTAGGACCCTTTCGGGAGACCCCCCAAGGCTCGGGTTCATGAGTTGGGTCTCTTTTGCGGATGTACTCTTCTCCCAAAGTTCCTGCAATTTTACCTCCTCCCCTCCAGTAGGAATAGTCAAGCTCTGCGAAATACACTCGCTTGTCTAGACGGCTTCATTTGATTCTAAATTTTGTTTCTGCGAGCTTTTCTTCATGTTTGCGAATAAGAAGAAATCAGAGAGAGCCAGGTCGAGTGAATATGGGAGCTGCGGCAAAAATCATTTATGTAGTTTAGCGTCGAAAATTCCAGATGAATGTGCTGGTGTATTGTCGTGGTGATACAGCACTTTTCTTCTTGGCCGAATGGGAGCATATCTGCTGCAACCACAAAGAGCGACTTAACATTAGAAGATTAGGTGTTACTGTCGATTGGTACATAATTGTCTGTTTACCGCAAAAAGTTAATGAAAAACGTCTGAAAGGAAAAATATCTTGACAACGCTTTGCCGCATACAGCAAAACCATGGATATCATAAAGATTAGCAACATGGGTCTATCGCCATACCTAGCACACCTAGAAGTTTGTGATTTCTTTTTGTTTCAAAAAAATTGAAGATAAAATGCGTGGAATCATTTTATCGTCATCAGAGAAGCAGTGGAACATCATAAAGCATTCGGAAGGGAAGTAAAGTCTATGTTCCCATGAAGTAGATTTAAGGCACGCTAAAAATCCTCAAGCCTGAAAAAGAAGCCTCTGAGCAAAATTAAGCGGTCTTTCACGGCCATATAAGATGGGACGCTGAGAAGCACAGAAGTATATATAGCAGCCATCTTCTTACCAGATCTACGAACCCGTAGGACTTCTGCAGGTTTACGTTTAGTTGAAAGCCCATTGAGTTTTCTTTCAAGACCATAACCACAAATCCAAAATTCATCACAGTAATGACTTTTCAAACCAAATTTAAAGTTCTGCCTTAGAGCTTTTCTCGAGTTTTCTGCACTAATCAATGCGTTTTTGTTTGTGATCGAGAGTCCGTTTATGTGGAGAATATCAACAACAAAGTTTCCTCACCTCTAACTATTGATGTAAAATATTTTGGATTGGACTCATACCAATGGCCAATAATGCCCGAATAATTTCATAAGATATCCTTCAATCTTCTTCAAGCATTGCAGGAACAACGGCAATATTTTCATCAGTAACAGCAGTCTTGGGCGTTCTTTACGACATTCATCACTAAGAAAAATTAAAGTCTTTTGAATTCGCTGGGCCAATTATAATTATTGCTTCTTTTTAAGATGTATTTTAAGCCAATCTTCACACGGATTTTGCGTTAATGGCGAATTAAAATCGTAAAAACATCATAGCTCGCAAAAGTTCTCTAGTCAAATCCATTATTGGGTGAACACAAAATCTTTAAATGATGACAATAAACTATTAGAACAAATCGAACAAACTACACTGCAATATAACTGAGCCAGGTGGCTTAGGCGCTTCGTCTGAGACTGGCATTTGATGGAATCGGTTCCGACGGTCGACCTCTCTGACCAATGGGTTTTCTCGTGGTTTTCCGTGGTCACTAGACAAATGCTGGGGAGGTGTCTCCATTCCCCCGAACCTCCTGTCACTTCATTTCATCTCCATTTTATCCAACCGGTCTCTTTTAGGGTTGGAAGTGTCGGCGAGAACAGCGGTGGGGGCGCCCTTCCATGGTGGAGCTGGAAATACAGCTCTCGGCGACGGGATGACGTTGGAAGTCGTCTGTAGACTCAGGGAGTTTGGTCAGACCTGGGGCGCGGGCTCCTAGCGGTCCCCAAAATTGGGATGAACAACTACTTGGAATATGCTAGGGACCCTAAGCGGCAGCTCTTCCTGCGCCATCCGGTTTAGACCACCTTTTGAAAATACTCATCTCATACTATTCTGCTGGGGTCTGACGTCAATAAGCCAATGACTGCAGTGCGGAATCCTATTCATCACACACACACACACACACACACACACACACACACACACACACACACAGATGGCAATATACTCGCAAAACATTTTAAACTAGCCATCAGATAAACACATTTATTTCCGTTTAGAACATGGCATTCTAAAAAAATTCAGTGTCGCGCTCGATATTAAGTTCTTATTATTTTGGAGCATGATTCATTATGAGTTCAGAACACATAATGACATTCCCTGTATAAATTTCATTTTAAAATGCTAATTGAAATACTAATTTAGTTTAATAATCAGCGTAAACAACTTTTTGTGTTACCTATAACAGTGCTTAAAAAAAAAAAAAAAAAAACCTAATGGTGTTTGTTACAGATGTTTATTACCTCTCCTTAAAAGAAAATAAAGGTTTATGGTACCTTGTAATCTTAACATTTTTCTCTACATACGCCTTTGAGACTTGTAAATAACATTTACTCTCTATGGCGTTTTACCGTATCACAGAATTAAAATTTGATAGGTCTCACCGAGATTTGAACTCGGATCGCTGGATTCAAGGTCCAGAGTGCTAACCATTACACCATGGGTCCGCATATATTCATACGGTTTGTTTTATGTACAACTAAGGAATTTTAAAGTAAAGTAAAATTGTCAAGGTCCCACCGAGATTTGAACTCAGATCGCTGGATTCAGAGTCCAGAGCGCTAACCATTACACCATAGGACCGAACGATACCCTTTGCTCCTCCTCACTGTTGTTATTGAAGTGGCCATCAAATAGAAGTCAATAAAAAAAATCATTTGACGATTATTGAATTTAAATAGATAATGACTTACTTTAACTTAAATTTAACTGATTTATAGATTTTCCAAGGTTAGAATATACACCGTTTAATTTTGGTCATGTTACTTTGTAAAATATGTTTCGGAAGTGATGGTTTACGAGAAATAATTCATGTTTACGATTTTTATCAATTTCTCGGAAATAGAAAGCTTCCCTGTCTGAAAGAGCAACCATACGACTTCAGATGTTCCAGCATGGCCTAGACGGCCCGGGTTCGATCCCAAGCGACCGCATGTAAGATTTGTGGTGGACAAAGCGGCGCAGAGGCAGGTTTTCTCTGGGTTCTCAGATTTTCCTCGCCATCGCATTCCACCAGTGCTACAAGGAGTAAAAGCGGGCGTTAAACACTACAAAAATGCTCTACTATGATATGATCTCATTGGTTAGTTGATCTGCCCATTGGTATGAGACGATGTAATATTCAAGGAGTTGATTATGTGATATGCTCATATATTGGTATGCTATTTTGAGTTGGTTTCTATGGCCACTTTTGTCTTTTCCTGGTTTCTCAAAGAGCGAGATGTGGGCATGTTTCCAAGATGAGGGATGGTAGCCATGTTTCAATATTTGATTGTAGAGATCTGAAATAAAGGAACCAGAAGTGTGATATTATGGCGTTAGTCAAATTATTTTGGTTGTGTTAAGTTTTCGGGTACTTGGCAGAGTATAAATTCAAGTGTACCGAGCCAGGTGGATCAGGCGTTTCGTCTAGGTCGTGGGAATGGTTAACCGCGGCCGACCTCTTTAACCCTTGGGTTTTTACGGGGGTTTTCCGGGTTACTAGGCGAGTGCTGGAGAGGATTCTTTGTCCTTTTTTTCATCCTTCATTTCATCCCAACCAGTATCTTTAAAAGTTGCAAGTATTGACGAGGATTGCGGCAGAGGCGCCATTTCGCGGTAGTGATTGCGCATTGGAAATACAGTTCTCAGCGACAGAATGGCGTTAGTGGTTGTCTGAAAACTCAGGTGGTCTATACAGACGGAGCTCCTGGCGCTCCCCGCGTTGAGTTTAACTGTTAGGGACCCTCCACGACGGGTCTCTCCCTGTTCGGATGTTGGCCGCCCTCTGAAATTACACTCATCTCATTCTTCCTCCGGGGGTCTGACGGCTGTAGTGTGGAATATCCCTCTGTAACGTAGACACACACACACACACACACACACACACACGTGCTCAAGTGTAAACACGCGCCATACCGAGCGAGGTGGCACCACAGTACTGTGTGGGACTTGCATTCCGGAGGTCCTGGGTAAGATCCCTGGCAGTCGTGCACTCTGACCCATGGTTTTCCGTGGTTTCCCCGTATCGGTAGACGAACGTGTTTCGATTTCCACCATCCCTTTACTGCCTATAATTTCCTCATCTGTTTCAGGGTTGAAGGGTCAGACGACGCCGTTCTGCGGTTAAAACTGGGCGGTGGCATGCGTTTTGTAAAGGTTTCTTCCTGGCGTCATTATGGGACCACTCTCTCATGACCCGCTTTCATATTATGGCCTTTACGGGGGACTCCCGGAGACTTCGGGCTTATGGGTTGGTTTCGGTGGGAATCGGATGGGTTCGATCTGAGAACGTTAGGGACTCCGTCATTGCTTGTGTCCATCGTTATCCAGAACTCGTTGTCCTTGGGATCTCCCCCGTATCCCTCCCTGGGGTCATGTATGTCACAAAGGACCCCAGGAACCTAGTGCGATGATCTGTCCCAGTGATTGGGGACCCCACCCGAGATGATGATGATCCAGTCCAGTGTAATTGGCAGGCTGAGGGCAGCCCGAGGTGTGCTAGACGTGTCCCTGTTCTCGGAGAGAACTTAACCACGTTCTAACGGGATTGTGGGTTTTGCAGGATGGCGGGTGTGTTTTGGGGTTGTGGAGTGACAGGAGGAGGCAAATATTGCTCCTCGACGGTTGCCTTGATGGTGCAACGGCCCTTGTGCACCGCTGGTGTGTGTTAATCAAAATATTTGTTTTGAGGTTTTAATTTTGAATCCAAGCAACTCTTGAAGGATTATAAGGAGCTTAGCCGTAGCAGCTGTTGGTGGTGCTCCTTCGTTACGGGGGATGCCCGCAAGCCATGCGGGGAAGCCGGTATCGCCTGAAGTGGCGGTTTGTGGCATCGTAATCCCCAAGAGACCTAACGAGGGCGCTCCGATGGAATGGTAACCCTTCGTTGAATTTTGTTGCCCGACGCCTAATCTCGTCCTCCAGGTATGGTAGACCAGAGGTTTCGTGCAGGAGTCTCGATGGAAAACCTCGAGGCACAGAATAGATAGCCCGAAGACACCTATTCTGTACCTTTGAAGCAACAGCAGACTGGAGTCTGCCGCCATGCCCCAGATCTCGCAGGCGTAGATTAACAAGGGGATTATGAGGGCCCTCAAAAGGCGCAACTTAAGGGGAACCGTCATCGAGGACCTCAGCATCGGGTACAGTGAGGCCGCAGCCCCATTGCCCCGGCACCACAGCCCCCTGATGTGCTCCCTAAAAGTGACGCCCCTGTCAAGCTTCACCCCCCAAGTAGGTGGTGGTGTTGGTCCATTGTATCCTTCGTCTGAGGTACGTGAATGTGGGGAAGTTTGCGGGAAAGCGGCGCTTGGTGAAGAGAATAGCGTGGCTTTTCTCCGGATTTATGGACAATCGCCAACGCTCGCACCACTCTTGGATGAGGCAGAGGTGTCTCTGAATGGGGTTGAAGGCTCTGCGTGGGTGTTTGTTGGTAGAGTATAACAGCACGTCATCAGCATACTGGGCTATGTTGACTTGCTGCACTGTTGGTAGGTCGGCCATGTAGACGCTAAAGAGCGTGGGGGAAAGTACAGAGCCTTCGGGGACTCCGCCTCTTATTGGTCTAGGTGTTAATTTGTGTCCCGCAACTGAAACTACAAAATATCTGTGTTTAAGGTATGAGTGTAGTAGGTGTATGATGTGTGTCGGGAGTTCCAGTCGCATGAGCTTGAGGAGCAGACCCGCGTGCCAGGTCGTAGAGAAGGCTTTCTCCACGTCCAGCGACACCGCCGCAGTGTAGGTTCTGTCCTGGAAACCCAGGGCAGCGGCCTCCACCACTCTCAGCAGTTGCTCTCTCGAAAACCTTCTGATAGGAGACTGATGGATCGGTAGTTGGATGGGTGTAACGGGTCTTTCCCCGGCTTCAAGATGCATATCATCCGGGCCTCCCTCCACTCGCGTGGAAAGTGGCACAAGGTGAGGCACATGTTGAAAACCTTGGTTAGAAAGAGTACCGCCTTGATGGGAAGGCATCGGAGCATGGCGGGGGTTAGTCCGTCAGGACCCACTGCCTTTTTGGGGTTGAGACGCCGGAGTGCGCCCTGGAGTTCACTGGGTCGGATGACGGGAAGTCGGCCCGCCTCGTCGGGGGGACGTCAAAGGTATCGACGCACCTCCCGCCGAGCACGGTCCGAGAAGTCTTCGTCCTGGGGGTCTTCTCGTGGCCTCATAGTCCTTTCTTGATAGTCAGCGAACACATCGGCTTTAGCTCGGGGTTCATAAGCCAGGCCTTGGGTGCCTTGGATTGGGGAAGGTGATTTGACCTCCGCGGTGTCGGAGAGCTTTGGCAATCCTCCACACGTCGCCATCCTCGAGCCTCAAGCGGGTCATCGTCTCCTCCCACGCTCGCACCCTGTGCTCGCGTAGTCGGGTCCGGACCTCTCGGCGTAAACGCCTTAGGAGTGCTCGGTTATGTGGCGTGCGGTGACGCTGGTAAAGTCTGCGGGCAGCCCAGGAACGGCGTACGAGCAGATGGAGTTCAAGGGGAATGACATCCGGGTGTAGAGGTGCTGGGGTGTGAACGGTTAGGTTATGGGCAGTTCGCACCACGATGGAGGTAAAGGATTGGACCGCAGCCTCTAGGGATGATGATGATGATAATCAGCATCCTTATCCTTAAATATCACCCAATGACAATGCTGTGCGCATTTGATTTAGAGCAACTGCGACATGTATCCGCCAAAGGATTTAAAGTAAGTAGGCCTAACCCTGAATCAGGTCGTAACCGAGGGATTTTTTTTTTTAAGTAAAGCAGTGAAGCAGGTTGCTGCCGAAGCCGAGGTCTTTTGAAGCTGAAATGCTCCTTGAATAATTAATTACATGACTTCCGAAAAAATTCTGTTTTGAAAAAGCAATTCAAATTAGGATTTAAAAAAATATCATCATAAATCTGTTGATAAATCAAAATTAAGAATTCACCATAGAAGTATTTGTTGTCATCCGGAGTTTGAAATTGAAAGAAAATATTCATTTAAAGGGAACGTTACTTTTACATATGCAGTTACTTTTAAATATTTTCTCAATCATATTGTTGTATGCTAACTTCAAAACGTTTTTGCACAGGAGATAAAAAACAGGTAGGTTCTCCACACGTACATGGAAACTTTTCTCTGCCGTCACTAGAGAGGGCAGACGGATTATCGTTTGAGGGATTGCAAGTTAACAGCGCTACGGGGATTGAT
Source organism: Hymenopus coronatus (assembly GCA_030762935.1). Taxonomy (NCBI): domain Eukaryota; kingdom Metazoa; phylum Arthropoda; class Insecta; order Mantodea; family Hymenopodidae; genus Hymenopus; species Hymenopus coronatus. Next base: position 29,739,682 of record CM060883.1, read on the forward strand.
AACGTAAGATATTGTAGGGTCGGTACCCTCATCATCCGTTCAAGAGTAGTTAGACGACATACTTTAACTACTCCTCCTGTTTTTTCTTTTTTTGTCAACTGTGGTAAACTACTGGTAAATATTTTGCCGAAAGCATCGAAGGTGTGGCATTTGCAAATAGTCATTTGTAAGAGATTTTTGATCGGAGCTCACCAGCTCACTCTGATGGGATGCAGAGAGAAACCTTTTTTACTTTATCTACACGTATACATAGTGTATAGAGAAGGTTGTATTGTACCCAAAAATTCGATACCGAGATTTCACCGGAAATATACGTTTTGGGTCCCCCTGAATCCAAAAAAAGCATTTTTACAAAAAGGTCCCTGTATGTGCGCGCGCGCGCGCGCGCGCGTGTGTGTGTGTGTGTGTGTGTGTGTGTGTGTGTCTGTGGGCAGCATAGCTCAATAACAAAAATACCGTTAAATACCAAACTTGGTATTTAAGTTTGGCATCTTCCAAGGATGCGACACGAAGATTTTCAAGAAAATTCCCTCATCCCCCTTTACATGGAACATTTTTCGAAAATTTTGATTTTCTTAAAAATAGCTCTAACGATTATAATTGAAATGTTAAATATTAAAGATATTTACTTAGCAAATAAAATGTATATCTTGAATTTTCTGGAAATAGCTTCTGAAGACTACCTTATTCTGGATGAATTTTACGGAATTTTGCATAACTGCTAAACCGTAAGAGATGGACAAAAACTTAACACACAGAAAGAGTAGAGCACATTAAAACATACAATTTATGTCATATATATTTTTTTTTCGTGGAGTTGATCGTTATTTAGATATTTCTTGTTTTTGGTTTCAGGGGGAGAAACCTATCCTTTTCTCATACGGACTTTGTCAACTCCTGTCCATACAAACAAAGAAACTTCAGTCACATAGCAACCAGCTTTTGACTGTCACTTTAACCTAATGTACTCCCTTATTTGCCTTCTACTTGCAAGGAAGCAAGTAATAAGACGATTTTTTTTCTAAATTAGCAAGAAGTAAATAGAAGAATAAACTTTTTAACTATAATGTGTTGCAAAGATGTAGAGAAAGTCATGTGAATGGAACACATCAGATTTTTTTCTTTCTTTCTCTCTTTTTCTTTCTTTCTTCAGAGTAAACGCTGCTTAGCAAACTATCGTAGGAACTTAACTCCCAAATATATAAAATACATTGTTGTCATTCCATTAAATGTGTCTTTTATGAAAGAAACTAAAATAGTACAAGATAGATGAATTACCATTTCTACAAACCACAAGTTTTTTATACAAATATTGTAAATATTCATTAATATATACTCCACAATATAGTGCCCCAGAAGTTATATGAATTATAAATAAACGTATAAATAAAATTCCATGTTTATGTGTAAATGTTTACTGGAATATAAAATGCGACAGCAAAACATTTCATTCTGCAAAGATTATACTGGTCCCGCCTGCCTTTAGTTTGTCTTCGCTGTCCAAAACCGGTGCTTTAGACAGGTGCTGGCGTCTACAGATAATAAGCAGTGAACTTCAGTTTTAACGTACCCCATTGCACTTTCTAGTGATCGCTATCCAAAGGTTATTGTACCTGTCTTAAAGTCTTATCCAAGCTGGGTGGCAGGGTACGTCCATTTACGCGTGCAGCTTCTTGTAGGATGGCCATCACTTCGTCCGTCTTGCCCAGAGCGAGCAGCCATCTTGGTGACTCCGGAAGAATCCTGAAAAAGTTGAGTAATTACTATATTAATAATAAGCTGCTTTAAAAGTGATCTTCTATCAGTTCCAAGATATAAAACAACATGATTATGTGAAAAAATCTGATGTGGTCTATTCACATGACTTTCTCTACATCTCTGCAACAAATTGTTGATAAAAAGCTTATGCTTCCATGTAAGTGGAAGGGAAATATGAGAGTACCAAAGCTGGTTGCTTTGAGATTTAAGTTCCTTTGTATGTATGGACAGGAGGTGACAAATTCCCGTATGAGAAAAGTTAAAGTATTTTAAAGCTGAAGCCAATAACAAGGAATATCTCAAAATCGATCAATTTACGAAAAAAATATATATAACATAACGTGTGTGTTTTAACGAGCTCTAAATTTTCTATCAGTAAGTTTTTGTCTATCTCTTACGGTTACCAGTTATGCAAAATCCTGTAAAATTCATACAGAATAAAGATGTCTTCAGAGGATATTCCCAGAAATTTGAAGATATACATTTTATTTATCATGTAAACATCTTTAACGAAAATTTGAAGAAAATCCCCCTGACCCCAACTACCCTTGACATGGAGAACATTTCAAAAATGTTTATTTTCTCAAAAATAGACCTAACGATTTGATTAAAATACCGTATATTAAAGCTATTTGCATGACAAAATGTATATCTTGAATTTCCAGGGATTAGACTCTGAAATCCTCTTCATTCTAAATGACCTTTGTATAACTAGAAAACCGTAAGAGATATACAAAAACGTACTACACAAAAAATGTTGATCTCGTCAAAACATAATTTATACTCTTTAGATTTTGTTATGAGGTTAGCAGTATCCGAGATATTCCTTGTTATTGGTTTCAATATTAGTGTGCTTGTAGGTTTTAGTGAAATGATTATTTTAAATGTAAATTACTTAAAACCTAGAAGCACACTAATATTTTTATAAATTAATTTATAGGGGAATATTTCTGAATATTTTAATGAACCAAACAGTTATCCATTTTTCCATAGAACTTCTAATTCCATAGAATACAAACAAACGTAATAAAGGTAAGTTTTATTTTGTTCTGTTCATTTTGGACATTACAGTTAGCCTTAAATTGATTGAAATTGATAGAAATTAGTAATATTAATATCAATTATTCTTCATTTTTGCAGTATTATGCCCCTATTTGGTCCTAATAAATATATTCTGGCATTAACAAATGAAACCAAGCGTTTTCTCCAATGCAGTTCAGAAACAAGAGGTTTAACGACTTACCACCAGAGGCCAAAGAGAAGCACACAGGGCAGAGTGATTGCCAGTTGGAGATGTGACCAGCCTCTGATGAAGTATGCTATACCAGCAATAGATATGTAGCTTAGTGGCACAGGAAACAGGTACGAAACACCAGAGATGGTTCGCCATTTTCCACCAACCAACTCCATACCTGAAACCATAAGTTATGTTAGTACGGGAACATAATGTGTACACAACTTTATTTCAAGTAAACAATTATATCACACACGGGAGAGTCAACAGTAACCTAACTTTTGTTTTTAGGTTCAGATAAAAGGCTAAATCTGTTGTATCAGTATGGGAAAGGATCATTTTAAGAAAAGATAAGAACAAAATCTGATGTGCTACATTCAAATAACTTTCTGTAGTTGCTCCATATACAAACTATTCTTACCAAAGAGTTTTATTTTATCTGCTTCATGCTAATCGAGATAACAATTAGCAGAATTGGTTTAATTACTTTGTTCCTTATAAGTAGAAGTGAAATAAGGGAATGCATTAGACTAAAGCGAGAGCCCAGCTGGGTAGTGTGGTGGTAGCGTGTCTGCCTCACACTCAATAGGTCGCGAGTTCGATTCTCGCTTAGGGTGAGTTACCCTGATAAGGCTTTTTTTCGAGGATTTCCTGAGAAGACGAATGTCAAGTACCTTTAAGCTCCATACACCCTGAGATCATTTGATTCCTAATTTCACAAATTTCATTCATCATCCGAAATGACCAAACAGGTTAAAGGACGTTAAGCTAATATAAATACACATTTTTAAAGCTGGTCACATTTTAAAAGCTCCTCACTATGTGAAACAATTGAGATTCGGTTCGCTTTGCATGGTGCCGTTTGAGAAAGGTAGTTTAAAATTGAAACAATCATAAGGAAAATGTCGAAAACGGTCAACTCTACAAGAAAAACGTATATGACTTAATGATGTGTTCTAACGAGATATATACTATTTTTGTGCAGTAGATTTTGTCTATCTCTTAGGTTTACAATTATGCAATATTCAGTAAACTTCATGCAGAATAAAGAGGTCTTCAGAGGCTATTTCCTGAAAATTCAAGATATATAACTATGGTCATAGTGTATAGAGAAGGTATTGTAATACCTCAAAAATTCTATACCGAGATTTCACCGGAAATATATGTTTAGGTTCCCCCTGAAGAAAAAAAAATACTTTCTCTACACGTACTATGTACATAGTGCATAGAGAAGATATTGTAATGCGCTCAAAATTTGATACCGAAATTTCTCCGGAAATACATATTTTGGGTCCCCTGAATCAAAAAAAAAAAAAAAATTAGAAAAAATTCCGTGTGTGTGTGTCTGTATCTGTGGACAGCATAGCTCAAAAATGAAAAGTTTGTTAAATATCAAGTTTGGTATTTAAGTTCAGTATGTTCCAAGGATGCCACACGAAGATTTTAAAAAAAATCCCCTCACCCACAACTACCCTTTACATGGAACCTTTTTTCAAAAATATTGATTTTCTCAAAAATGACTAACCATTTTGATTAAAATATCGTATATTAAAGATATTTACCTGACATATAAAATGTATATCTTGAATTTTCTTGGTATAGCTTCTAAAGACTACTTTATTCTGGATGATTTTTACGGAATTTTGCATAACTGGTAAACTGTAAGAGATAAATAAAAGCTAACTACTGAACAGAAAATGCAGAGCTCGTTAAAACACAATTTATGTTATACACTTTTGTCGTGGAGTTGATGATTTTGAGATATAACACACATGACTTGTGTGTTTAAACGTGCTCTACATTTTTTGTGGGTTAAGTTTTTGTCCATCTCTTACGGATTAGCAGTTATGCAAAATCCCGTAAAATTCATCCAGAATAAAGTAGTCTTCAGAGGTTATTCCCAGAAAATTCAAGATATACATTTTATTTGTCAGTAAATATCTTTAATATATGACATTTTAATCAAAATCGTTAGAGCTATTTTTGAGAAAATCAAAATTTTCGAAAAAAAGTTCCATGTAAAGGTTAGTTGGGATGGGGGATTTTCTTGCAAATCTTCTTGTCGCATCCTTGGAGGATATCAAACCTAAATACCAAGTTTGGTATTTAACGGTCTTTTCGTTTTAGAGCTATGCTGTCCTCAGACACACACACACATACACACGCACGGACCTTTTTCCAAAAATGTTTTTTTTTTAATTCAGGAGGACCCAAAACATATATTTCCGGGGAAATCTCGGTATCGAATTTTTGAGTAGATTGTAATACCTTCTCTATACACTATGTACATAGTACGTGTAGAGAAAGTAATAAAACGTATGCAGAAATGGTAAGTTTTTCAGAAATTTTGCTCTTACAGTGGATAAAACTCGTTTTTTAATCTAAGTTCTTAAGAGGATAATGAGAATCCAATACTTGAAGTTTCTCTATATACTATTACAACAAATTTAAAACATTTTAGTAAAAACTGTACAAGTTTTTGAAAAGAGCATATTTTTACTTTCTCTACACAGTACATGGTACGTAGATAGAGAAGGTATTGTATTCCACCCAAAAATTCGATACCATAGTTTCACCGGAAATACACGTTTTGGGTTCCCCTGTATCCAAAAGAAGCATTTTTAGAAAAAAGGTCCACGAGTGTCTGTGAACGGTAAACATCGTAAACTGAAGATATTTGCATGACAAATAAAATGCATATTTTGAATATTCTGGAATAGCCCCTGAAGAGCTCTTCATTCTGGATGAATTCTGCATAATTGGTAAACCGCAAAAAAAAAAAAAAAAATTATCGACATATTTAAGACATTTCTTATTTTAGTTTCAATTTTAAAATACTTTAACCTTAACTTTGCTCATACGAGAATTTTTCAACTCCTAGCAAAGCAAAGAGACGGATTTCAACCACACGACAACGAACTTTTTTTTTTTTAAAGATTTGGCTATCGATTTAGTCTTGTGTATTCCCTTATTTCCCTCATATTTACAAGAAAGCAAGTAATAGGACCATTTGCTAATGTTTAGCCGATTAGAATGAAGTAGATAGAACAATAAGCGTTTTACAATCATTTGTTAAAGAGATATAGAAAAAGTTACGTGAATACATAAGATTTTTAAACAAAAGTTATCAATAACTGAACAACTCTTAGTCTTAGATAAATTAAATTTGGTAGAACGTGTTTTTTAACCTTGATGCGTGCACAAAAACTGAAGACTCTGGATTTAAAATCTGGAAAGATTTTAGGAATTCTATTGGAAAACCTAAATTTAGTCTATGATGTGCGCACAATCGTCGTTTTATTTCACTAACATGTTATTAAGAATCTGATGTGTTCCATTCACATGACTTCCTCTACATCTCTGTAACAAATTATTGTTAAGGAGCTTATTCTTCTATCTACGCCATGCTAATCGAGACAAATATTAGCAGAAATCGTCCTTATTGGTTGCTTCCCTGTAAGTGGAAGGGGAACAAGAGAATACACTAGGCTAAAGTGATAGTCAAATCTTTTAAAATCTGGTTGCCATGTGGTTGAAATCCGTTTCTATACAGGGCCAGATTTACAACTTTCCGTGTGTGAAGTGTTTTAAATCTGAAACAAATAACAACGAATATCTCAGAAATGGTCAATTCAACTAAGAAATAAACGTATATCACATACATTGTGTGTTTTAACGCGAACTACATTTTTTTGTGTAGTAAATTTTTGACTATCTCTTACGGTTTACCAGTTACGTAAAATTCAGCATAATTCATTCAGAATAAAGAGGTCTTTAGAGCTTATTCCCATAAACTTCAAAATATACATATTATTTACCCCATAAATTTCTTTAATATAAGGTATTTTAATCAAAATCGTTAGTCATTTTTGAGAGAATCAAACATTTTGAAATTCTTTCAATGTGAAGGGTAGTTTGGGGTGTGGGGATTTTTCTCAAAAATCTTCGTGTCGCATCCCTGGAAGATGCTAAGCTTAAATAAGTTTGGTATTTTACCAACTTTTCGTTTTTGAGTTATCGTGTTCACAGACACACTGATACATGGAGACTCATACACGCGGACCTTTTTCTAAAAATACGTTATTTTTGGATACAGGGGATCCTAAAACGGTTATTTCCGGTGAAATCTCAGTATTGAATTTTTGGGTGTAATGTAATTACCTTATCTATACACTATGTGTATATTACGTGTAGAGAAAGTAAAAATAGTGTCCTTCAGCTTCTTGCTAGGGAATCTGCTGTAAGTTCCTATACTATAAATCTGTTTTGATGTATCGTAGGAATATATAAATATTTGTCTTTAAAGACGGTACACTTTTCAGTCACCTTTCAGGTATCTACATAATTATTTTATTGCACATATCACTTGAGCTTTAAAAGTAATTCGAATGTAGTATACAAGAAAACGCTTTCTCTAACACTGGAATTGTACAAAGTAAAGACCGCTAACACAACGTAAATTTAGACTAACCCTTAATTCGTACTAAGCATTTCCGGAAACACAGCATTGGAGGAAAGCAACTACCGTGCTTTCGTTTTATGCCAAGGCCACAACCGCTTTATAAGGTATCGGCCGAGACGAGTGACCTTGATATTATACCACTGCGCGAAAGCGGCGCGGGACGTGTCAAGGGTACGTATGTCCTCAGTGTGTTGTGAAGTGTTTCGACAGTAAGTGTATGATTTCCTTAGGAAATGCCTGCTAACAAATTCACACTTGAGAGTGCATTTTTATCTGCCACACATACATGTAGAGAGGTGTGCAGACAACAATTTCAACAGTAATTTTCTGGATATCCAGTTCCGGGTGAAGACACTGTGAGAATAACGGTATATCCAAACGCTAAACCAAAGAAGCGAAAGCATATTCTAACAGAGGAAAGACTGTCGAAATTGGTGCTGTATTTGAACGCTCGCCCCAAAATTCTCTCAGCCGTGTTGCAGAGCAAGTGGGTGTTTCACGACGTTCTGTTTATACTGCTACTAAACTTTTAAAACTGAAACCCTACGTGTGACTATAGTGCAGAAGCTATAAACATTACGCAAGTAGAACTTATGCGTGTGAATAGTAATTTCATCCGACGATGTCAAGAATCTTCGCGCAGATGGACACCACTTTCAACACTTACACCAAGGTTACTAGGAATAGCATCTTGGGGACCGATAGCGGGACACATGCGAATACCAGTTGCATACCTACGAGCAAAGACTGCGACTGCGCCGCATGTAAATAGCCTGTAGTAACGCATTGGTGAACGCAGCGGTATACTATACTGTATATTACAATGTTGTTTTATAGGTAATTAATGCCTTCGATGATAGTGGATGCCCTTCAATTAAACGTTTAAAAGCTCTTGCTTGAAATGGATTGCATGAAGATTTGGAATTCATAAAGAAGAACTTTACAGACATATCTACGACAATAATCATATTTGGAAACATCGAACATTGAAATGCCTTGAGCCCTGAAAGCTGTCGATGAACCTGTGTAAACAATTAATCAGAGATCCGTGACACTTGTTTTAGACAATGTGAAAAAGAAAGTGAAGCCAGTGTTTGGAAATAATGTCGGATATTTAATAATGCGTGAAATGTGCTACGAGGTGCTGCTACGGAAATAATTACTGATAATGTGTCTTATTTCCGTTTTGCTCCAATCACATCTTGTGATGTGAAGTGAAATTTTTCACAATATAAAGTCTGTTTACGTGCCAATCGGCGACGATTCACATTTGAGACGTTACGAATGTATGTTGTTGTGCATTGTAATCTATGTATCTTGAGAGAAAATGAAACGGGAAATGATGCTGATGGCTTGTTGCACAATAGCAATTGAATGTAGTAAATATTAAAATTGTTAGTTACCGTAAAGCAGTGGTATTTATGTTTACCACTCACCTAGCCTCAATCGTCCTCCATTGCTAGCGAAAACATCACTGTCCCATTTTCCTTCATTAGTACCACTACGTGCGCACAGCATTGGCAACACATCACAACTACACACACGCACACACACACACACACACACACACATATATATATATATATATATATATACATATACACACACAGGCACACACACACACAGAGTATTAATGAACTACACCGAAATAATTTGCGAGATTGTGCATGTGGCTATTATAACTAATTTGAGATCGACGATGCATGTCCCCGGATAAACATAACGAACTACATAGCGTTAAACATGTGGTTATCAAGTGCTGATAAGTCGATATTAAAACAAAGCAGGTTGAAAAAATGACTCAGAATGTCTTTAAAACTGCTGACCGAGTATAGAAATATCGATTTTTAGCAGCTCTTTACTAGCGTTCTCAAGAGTTAATGTCGCAAAGATCTGTAAAATCTCGAACTAATCACTTGACAGTGCGAGAGCATTTATTAAACTACGTTCTTGAGTTATGTAGTCTACTCTGGAGTCGTGTTTTCAACTGCTCTGGTGGCTTAATGCGTAACGCGGGAAGTTACTATCCCAAAGGTCATGAGTTCGATTCCTGTCATAAGGTAAATGTTTTTTATTATTATTTTTTCATTCCAGACGAAGTGCCGCGATACGTGGCGTACTGGCACTTTAGAAACTTATAGCCGTTACTTAGAAATTTCAATCAACAGGTCATAAGTCTCCTATCTCAAATTACTTGTTTAAGTGATCTACATATTCTGTGAAAATATTTCGGTATAGTTCGTTAACACTCTGCATATATATACCTACACCATGCTGCGCTAACTTCGGCCCCGCTATCAGTCTCCAAGATGCTATCGCTACTTATTACATATATGTTACTAACATTCATAGGTAACACAGGAGTTACGGAACGGAAAACCCCAGTGAGGTAGATTGTACGCGGAGCATAAATTCGCGCGATCCGCGGCCTTGGCACAAAATGAAGGCACTGTAGAACGCCGTTATTTACCTCACGCTCTACCGGTTTTCTTCCGCACGCTTTTTCGGTACCAGCTTGCCGCGTGGCAAGCCAGGTCTCCCACTTTTCTACTTCGAGCGATCTATCAAGTGTCTCAGGTTGTTTTCAATTTCACTTTAAGGTAAACTTTAACACTTTACATTAGCGACTAAGGTTGTCTGCCAGAGCACACTATCCTAAAAGACACGTGTAAGGCTAATCCAATAAATCCACAGTTGTGCTGGTAGGGCATCGTAGGAACCTCGAAGGCAATCCACTGTATTCCATAACAAGGCCACACGCTCACCTATGTGAAGCCGGTTGCTTTTATATGAAACAAACGTGCATTGATATATCGGAAATAAGCTTGCTAACCTTGTCTTGTTTGTAACAACAACACTATTTAAAGCATTGAAGAAAACCTGATACTCAAAGGTTATAAAACAAAGAACGCAGTAACTGAAAGAGCCGTTATTCATATTTACATTGCTTTTTGCCTCTACGTGGGCGATATGAAATCAAACAACGATAATAATCGTACCTTATATGCATAACGATTGTTCTGGTTTATAAATAAGTATAAATATTTATTAGTGCGAGGTTATTTATATACTTATAAATATCCTGACCATTTATTCCTTAGACCTCCGATTCACATTCTAAATTACATTCTGAGTTTTGACAATTAAAGGAAAAAAATGAAATGAAGTTTTATTCATGGACGCCCTTTAACTGCGTCCCGTTCTATACTGGGCGTGAAAAACCGCTGAATTTTACTCAGAGACCTCTCTATCAGGCTTGAGGTTCTTTTACGTGCCGTAAATCTACGACACGGGACCAACGGCTTTACTTCCCTTCTGAAGGAAGCCATGCTAAGGAGTTTTACGCCCGAAAAAATCCATCGTCCTCCGCCGGGTTTGAACCCGCGACATTGGGTATATGAAGTTAGCATGGTAACCATTACGATAATTAAAGGATTAAGGGCACGAGGGGCGTAAGTCCTTAGAAAAATATGGAAAAAAGTTATTTTTGGTAGATTTGTTTTGTTTTATTTCTCACCATGATCTCCTTTTAACTCGATACACTTTTCCCAGCGTTTCTCTAACTGTTTTAAGCCTTCCAAAAAGTAGAATTTCAGAAGGTCCTCAAAATAGGCATCTATTTAGGAGATGACCTCTTCGTTAGACGTGAATCGTTTTTCGCCGATCCACTTTTTCAAGTTTGGAAATAAAAAAAAGTCACTGGGGCCAAATCTGATGAATACTATGGATGTTATAGTAATTCGAATCTTAATTATACAATGTTACAATCGAAACTGCGCAGGTGCGTACCCTTGCATTCACCTAATGGAAGAAAATCTTTTTCTTTGCCAAATTAGGAATTTTGTCTTGATTTCTTCGTTCAACCGGTTCAATAACGATCTTAATACTTTCCATTTATCGTTCTTCCTTTCTGCAAGTACTCAATGTAGGTGATTCCACATGTATCCCAAAAAAACCTGAGGCCATCACCTTATCTACAGATTTCACCACCTTCGGAGCCGGTTCACCGCTAAAAACTCACAGTTTTAACTGTACTTTCTGTCTCTGGAATGTAGTAGTGAATCCAGGTTTCATCCACAGTTATGTATCAACACAGAAACTTGTCGGTAATTGCGACGGAAATCCAGCTTCCGAATCGATCACACGATTGAATTTATTCTCCATTGAGAGCAAACGCAGCACTCATTTTGCCAAAACCTTTGTCATACCTACTTTTTGGTGCAACATTGAGTGGATCACTCAAAGCCATATTAGTTCGCGAAATACTGGAGGCCACAGGCATATCACAAGGTACAGTTCTGTCAATCATTTCGGAGGAAGTCATTTCTACTGGACTATTGGAACGATGCTCATCATTTGTGGATTTGCGGCAACGTTTAAATTCATTTATCTACTCGTAAATTGTTGCAAAGGCAGGAGCAGATGTGCCAAGAACTTTATCCAACTTAACTTTTATCTTTTTAGATATTAAGCATTTTAAATAGAAGTGTCAATCACGGCACGAAACTCTTTTTATTCCATCTTTCTAAATAAGCACAAGATTAATGGTTCAATCGCCTATCGCTTATCATGTGATGGATATACTAAAACTTTAACTGTTATCTAGTAAAAGATGACGGTTACTAAATAACGACTTTTTTGATGCTACGAATGTAATTTCTTGGATTTTCTAATTGGACGCCGCTCATATAATAAAGGAAGTACAAACCAGTTCTATTTTCCTCTCAATTTTGCATCTCCATTTCCTTCTCTCACTCCACAACATTCTCTTAAACCTTTCGCCTGGGACCGTTATAATGCAGTTTGTTTACTTTTATAGTACTGGTATTTTAAAACTTCTTTTCTCTTATAAATACTTACGTTCCACCCTCGGTTTTAACACATTCCAAGAATATTGCTTGTATAAAATTTCCTCCGAGTCCTTTTCACACACCTAGCTTCCCTTTCCTTCCTGTTATCAGATTTCTGTACAGTTTTTCTTTCCTAATTCCGACTTTATCAGTTTTATAAAATGCCAACAATCTCATTTCCTTGCAATTTGTCTTGAAATCTTAGCTTATTTGTGTCCTCGTATATTTTGTGGCAATTTTCCAAAAACCCTATATTTTGATTTATAAAAATATGACTAATATGTTTTAATCATTGGCTTCCAATTAGCTGAGAGCAATTTTCATAAAAATCAAACATCCATTTTTTGCTGATTTTATTGTTTTCGTTTCTTCTTTTTTTCGTCACAATATGTCCTTTTCTAACTGCTTTAAAATTTAAATTGCACAAAACTTCCCACGTAAATAAGGTCTTCATGTTGCTTAGTTTTGTCTCTCTTTTTTTTTTTTTTATTTTTATAAATACAGTTCCGGAGGCTTCTCAGGAGGCTATATTTCCTTTTTTCTCCATTTTTTCCAGTTTCCTATATTTCCTTAGTAGACCTTATTATTTGTAACGTTTTCCTTTTACATATACATACACAAACATAGACACAATTACAAACACAGGAACACTCATGCCCAAGGCGGGACTCTAACCCACGATCCTGTGCACCACGAAGCGCCAAAGCGTGACACTTTAGCGAGCGCGGATCGGCATTCGTTCGAAACCTTTATAATTTCCATCCTGATAGCTTTTTTTTTCTTTTTTTTTGTAGTTTAACGTCAGTTAACCTGGTTGGTCATATCGGACGATGAATGAAATTGGCGAAATGATGCTCGGGGTCCATGGAGCTTAAAGTTACTCGACATTCGTCTTCTCAGGATAAGGGAAAACCTCACCCTAAGCGAGATTCGAACTCACGACCTTTTGAACGTGAGGTAGACATGCTACCACCACACTACCCAGGAGGGCTGACTGATAGCTTTGTTAACGCCTTTAAATACTTCTACTTTTTCCCTGTACGTTTTACTTATTAAACGTTGAATACCCCCACCACTTTTTCTCTTAAAAGAAAAACGCCCAAAGAGAATAGGTTCGCTTTCCCCTCTTCATGGCTCGCACTCTGTTCACCTCTTGCTTTGTGATATGCTACAGTTCTCCGTATAGGAAAGCTGCATCTAGAGGGGAAGACACTATGTGACTGTCACGAATCGCCTCTAAAGGTATATATTCACTTCAAGTATATTTGGCGCAATACATGCGTTAATGTGTGGTTTTGTATTACAGCTGGTATCACGTACGAAAGCAGCAGGTAGAAACAAACACCCGCCTGCCACTGTTACTACTACTACCACCACCACCGCAACTTTGCCACGTTTATTTTATGCCGAAGTATTTTATTCTTCACTGCTGCCCTCATTCATCTAAATTATTGGCCCGGTTAAAATATTTCAGTTCTTTTTTCTCTCCGCAATTTTGACACACTTATCGCAGGACTTTCTCAATTTATTTACACCTTCTCGAAGAGTTTGAAATACGCACTTGCTCTTAAAGATGGCGTCGCATTGTGTTTCCAATACTCTTTTATACAGGTGAGTTAAGTCCAGACAAACTTCAGGGGGTGATTTCTGACTGGAAATGGGGTAAAACAGTTCACATCACCATGTGTTCGAAAATACACAATTTCCACATGGATGGCACTGACAACTTTCTCATAACTTACAGTGTGCGTTTTGTGTTTTGCACATGGCGTGGTTTAAGGAACGTAGAAGCCCAATGGTCTGATATTCATTCCAGATAAAAACCGAGATGTTTGTGTATGGCCATTTTTATAGTGTTTAACGGCCGCTTTTACTACTTTGGCACCATCGGCAATGACACTAATGATACATGGAATGAAGATGGAGCCCCGGTGGAATACGATGGCGGGGAAACCCGGAGAAAGACCAACCCTGCACCACTTTGTCCACCACAAATCTCACATACAGTCACAGCCCAGGCCGCATTGGTGAGAGGCGCAAGGTCACGGCTCGGCCTAAACTGTTGCTTTAAAAGCGTATTTGGGATGGGGGATTTTCCTGAAAACCTTCGTGCTGCATCCTTGGAAGATGTTGAATTTAAACGCCAAGTTTGAAGGTTTTTTTTTTTTTTTTTTTGATTCAAAACACGTGATTCCAATGAAATCTCTACATCGAATTTTTGGGTGGAATACAATACATTCTCTACCTGGTCGAGAAATCACAAATCGAAGAAGAAAACACTTTTTAAGCTTAAATGATAGCATTGTAGTAAAACTCCATCACAAGACTTCAATTTGTAAAGGGCGTTTCCTTCAACTTCCTATCAGTGTAAGAATCAAGCGGCATACCTTGAACAGACGGAAGTTACTGCTTTATAAATAGCATTTTAAACCTTAGCTGTAACGGTCATGTTCTCAAACTGTTACATGCAGTCCAATATGTGTAACATGGAAGGAAAAATGTTTGAATTCGGCCTAATTTGGACGAACATATAGTACTCGTAATTCTGCGCCCGCATTTGGACTATCATTTAAAAATTCAGGGGCCACATTTGGATGATCACCTAGAGCGGGCCTTCTTGGCCACGCGCGGGGCGTGTGCCAGTGACCTCCACCCCACCCTACTGATTTGTTCCTTGTAACACAAAAGCAAACGTTCCACCCAGTGGCGGAACACTGCTACGAGTTGATTCCCACAATAGTTAGACGAAAATTCAAGGAAGAATGGACTATTTCATATTTTTAACATACAAAGGACCCATATATACAGAATAATTATTACCACATTGTTTCCCCCAAATGGAGGCTGCCATAAACAAAACATAGTACACAATGAGAATTTATAATTATAGGGTTTTTCAAAAGTCACTCCACATTTTAAACCGTTATAAATATTATAATATTTGAGACACGAAAAAAAAAAAAAAAAAGTCGCATATTAGGCAAACAATGTGGTTTTATAAAGCATTGAGAAGGTCGCGCCATGGCCGAATGGTTAGACCTCTCACCTAGACGGCCCGGGTTCGATCCCAAGCGACCACATGTGAGATTTTGGTGGACAAAGCAGCGCTGTGACGGGTTTTCTTCGGGTTTCCGGTTTCCCGCGCCATCACATTTTACCGGTGCATGAATGAAGATGGAGCCATAAGTAGTTAAAGCGGGCGTTAAACACTACAAAGAAAAAAAAAAAATAAAATAAAACGTGCATAATTCTTTCCGCACAGAATTTTGCACGTGTCGTCTTAGAATATTGCAAATTCCTTGCGAGATAGCTTCTTTCAGTTGTTATCGGGGTGTTGTGTGTGCCAGGAAAATGCGTTTTATAAGGTAACCCCACAACCAAAGTCGGTCAGATTAAGATCTGAAGATCGTGGCGGCCACTTTGTTGTAACTTTAGAATGAAACACAGGCCTGCTCTTATTTTGGTAAGAGTTCTAAAAACTCCTCTTGCTTTCTTAATAGCATTGAATCTGTATTGTATCTTTTAATGATAAAGTCATGATTTGTAACTTACTAATTCTTATAGCAGTATGAAGAAAATTACAACTGGTTTATTCAACAAACTGTATCCATGGTAACGGTTATCATAAGTTTCTTAGGCCGCATTGGACCAGAAATCAGTTTTGGGCCCCATATGGAAAGTGTGGGTACAGTCTTTTGCTTTTTGCAGACACCACTCAGACCGGTTTTTCCTGCCTGTCAGTGATCATTGGCCACTGCTGGTTTGGATTCTATGTAGACATCAGCGACCATTACCACATTCTTAGCAAGTTGAAGCCAATTAGCTTGACTGTCTTAGTTAAAGGAGGAGGCAAAATTTACATTAATTAAAGCGATAATGAAAAGTGAAGTGATTATTAATGTAACATCTGAATTCATAAAAATACAAAATGGTAACGTCAAAAGAATATTAGGTGATAACGGTAAAGATAATTAAAATGATAAAAAGTGATTAGTATAGAAGGGTACAATGTGATAATTTAGAACAATTTATGGTGAAAAATATTAACTTTATAAATATAGTATTGAAGAAAATTATAATTTTAAAATATGATATTGATATGTTAATAAATACAAAAATATTACATTAAATGCAAATAATACGATATTATATAATACCTTATTAAATGTATAACAAAATCACATTACTTTCTCTACATCTCTGTAACAAATTATTGTTAGTAAGCTATTTCTCTATCTATTTAATGCTAAAGCATTAGCAGAAACGGTCTTATTACTTAATCCCTTGTAGGTAGAAGGGAAATAAGGGAGTACATTAGGCTAAACCGACAATCAGGGGTTTTTAAATGTGGTTGCTATGGGATTGAAATTCGTTCCTTTGCGTTGCCAAGCGTTGACAAGTTTAAGTATTTTAAAACTGAAATCAATAACTATGAATGTCTTGAAAACGACCAAATCCACGAAAAAAACGTATATGACATAAATTGTGTGTTTTATCGTGATATACATTTTTTGTATAGAAAACTTTTATCTATCTCTTACAGTTTATCAGTTATGCAAAATTCAATAAATATCATCCAGAATAAAGAGGTCTTTCAGAGGCTATTCGCAGAAAGTTCAAGATATACATTTTATTTGGCATGTAAATATCTTAAATGTAAGATATTTTAATCAAAATTGTTTGAGCCATTTTTGAGAAAAATTTTTTTTTTGGAAAAGTGTTCCATGAAAAGGGTAGTTTGGGGTGGGGGGATTTTCTTGAAAATCTTCGCGTCGCATTCTTGGAAGATACCAAACTTAAATACCAAGTTTGGTACTTAACAGTCTTTTCCTTTTTGAGCTATGCTGTCTAAAGACACATGTGCGCGCGCACACACACATTCACACGGTCCTTTTCCAAGAATGCTATTTTTTTGTATTCAGGGAACCCAACACATGTATTCCGGGGAAATCTCAGTATCAAATTTTTGGGTGCATTACAATACCTTCTCTATACACACTATGTACATAGTACGTGTAGAGAAAGTAAAAAGTACACTTTGAAAAGTTAATACGATATTAAAATAATAATTAGGAGTTAATATAAGTAAAGGATAATCAGTTGTTGGGATTGCTGGTTTTCAGTAGGAATAATAGAATAGCTGAGAAGGTATATAGATCCAGTTTGAAAATGGCGTAAAGAAGTTGGGTTAATTTGGAAGGAAACGTTTGAATTTTACTACCCGTTTTGTGTTCAAAATTATATAAAATAATAAAATTTTTAATAAGAAGATAGTATAACATTTTGGAAAATCAATACTAAGAACAGAATAACGTAACTGGGAAAGGAAACTATATCATCGAAATACCGGGTGTAAGGGAAGTCATTACATTAATTTAAACCAGTGATACATCTCGATATTTGGAACACATTTTGTATCTTACGTTTTTGTTTCTGACTGTTTCCTACAGAGATAATTTAGCTTTTTCAAAAACAAGAGACTTTCAAGCTCGCAACGCTGCAGGTTGTGTGGGTGTCACTTGCACTAGGTCAGTACATAAACAAACATGCCTCGCTGATGCTACCACCTTAGTATAGCCCAATCAGAATGCCAGTTGAACTCGTTATCAGCTAAAACATTACACCACCCTGCGCCGTGTTTGCAAGCGACCGACGTGTTTACATCCAGAAGCCGGTTTAGAAACCTGACCAACCTCAACGCAACTTGCCGAGTTACTTCACGTCTGAAAAAACTGCTCAGAATATTCCTTTAATGATTAATTATTTCGAAACTCTGTGCGATGTCCTGCCGAAACTAATGTCAGAAATACGTTACTCTACGCATCTTACAAGTAGCTATTATTTTTGTACATTCTTGTGGAATTGCCCAAATCCCATTTGGAACAAAACCATTTTTTTTTCGAAATTGGCTCTTCAAAGAAGAAAATACCATTAGACTTTTTTGTTTGTAATGTATCTATGAAGCACAGGTATAATAGGATAGCAACATGAAGGATCACAAAAACTTCAAGATACAGAATTGCTTTTATGGAATATCAGGAAGAACATACTTTAAATGAACTGAAAGTGAAATGTGAATGTTTTAAAAACCATATAGTATTTGAAGTGTAGAGTGAAGTCTTTATGTTAACTAGAAGAGTTTTAATACATACAAAATATAAGTCTGACTGAATTGGTAAAAATTAAAGAGAGCCATAACAAAAGAAAATAACTATGTGCAAATATATTGAAAGCTAGAATTACAAACTTATGAAGAAACAAGACATTAAATGAAAAATCACTAGAAGAAGGAAGGGACGTAGGAAGAAAGAAAACAATTGTTGGAAAAGAATTAAATATAATTCAAGTCTTGATATGTGACACAGAATGACGTAGTACAGTTTTAAAATAATCCAACATTTTATCGTATGCAGTGGTTATAAATGATGGACACAACAATGTTAAAAGCATCTATATAGATATCTGTCATTAATTAAAAGAGGAAAAAGAGGAGAAGCTGTATAGTATGTTTTTTTTAGACAGCTAATTAGGTTAAGAATAAAACAGCTATGTATAAAGAATAAACGATTAATTTGCATTACCCTGGTTTAGATATCCAGATGCCAAGATGATATATTATAAATTTATTTAATTTTTTTATTTTTTATGTGTAATTATGGGGCGGCGCAATGACCGAGTGGTTAGACCGTTCGCCTCCCACCTAGGCAGCCCGGGTTTGATCCCAGACCCCGTATGTGGGATTTATGGTGGACGAAGCGACGTCTGGGTGGGATTTCTCTGGATCCTCCGGTTTCCCCGCCACTCATTCCACCAATTGCTCCATCATCACTTTTTCCTATCACACATTTCGCTAGCATTTCATATCATCCACTTCCTCACGCTCATGCCTGACTACGGGGCGACCACTCGTTCCAGGCTCTCCGTTCTGTGGTTTCGTGATATTGGCTCCCTACAGGCTTATAAGTCCTAGGGAGGTTCAGTCCTACATACAGGGAAGATAAATCGATTCCAAAAAAAAAAAAGAAAAGTATAATTAGTACCCTGGGATATTCATTTGATGGTCATTTAGTTGTTTCTTCCATAAAATAGCTAAATAATGCCTATTAAAGGATTATATTGGATTAACTCCTGAAAGAGGTCCCCAATCACTGGGGCACTGCACATAGACCCTAGGGGCCTTTGTAGCTTACGTGATACCAGGGAGATACCCGAAAGGTGACCAGATCCGAATGACACTGGACACAAGTATGAAGTCTTAACGGTTTCAAATTGACACCTCCGAGGCCTTCCGGAGCCAACCCTCAGGCCCGCTAAGACAGGTCCCGATACAGAGTCCAGTGACTACGTCAGGAAGAAACCTCTACAGTGCTCAAGTCACCGACATGCCGCAGCCCGCGGAACACCGTCGCCTGATTCCTCAACCCTGAAACACATGGCAAGGATGTGATAGGTATAGGACATTCGGGGAATGTAATGAATCTTCCCAGCATTCACCTAGCGACTCAGGGAAACCCCCGAAAAACCCATGAGTCAGGAAGGCGGCAATGGGAATCGAAACCACGGCCTCGCGAATACGAATCACACACATTATCACGGCTCCATCTTGCTCGGTCTTTTAGAGGGAATTAATATTTTCACTTTCTATACACGTACTATGTACATAGTGTATAGAGAAAGTATTGTATTGCAACCAAAAATTTGATACCGAGATTTCACCGGAAATACATGTTTTTTATCCATTAAAACAAAATAAAAAAAAATAATCAAACATTTTTCTGTTTATGTGTCAATATGTCAGTGCGCGCACGCGTTCGTGTGTATCTGTGGGCAGTATTGCTCGAAAACGAAAAGTCCGTTAAACTTGCTATTTAAGTTCAGTATCTTCCAAGGATGCGACACGAAGATTTTAAAGAAGATCGCCCACCCCCAACTATTCTTTACATGAAAAAAAATTTGAAAATTTTGATTTTCTCAAAAATGGCTCTAACTTTAAGATACATGACAGATAAAATGTAAACCTTGAATTTCCTGGGATTAGCCTATGAAGACCTCTTTATTCTGGATGATTTTTTTGGATTTTTGCGTAACTATAAACCATAAGAAACAAACACTTACTACACAAAAAATGTAGATCTCATTAAAACACACAATTTATGTCATATTTATTTTTTACTTTCTCTATACGCACTATGTATACATGTTACATCTACATAGTGTATAGAGAATGTATTGCACTCCACCCAAAAATTCGATACCGAGATTTCACCGGAAATATATGTTTTAGGGTCCCCAATATCCAAAAAAAGCATTTTCACAAAAAGGTCCGTGTGTGTGTGTGTGTGTGTCCGTGTGTCCGTATGTCTGTGAACACGACAACTCAAAAACGAAAAGTCGATAAAATACCAAACTTGGTATTTAAGTTTAGTATCTTCCAGGGACACGACACAAAGATTTTGAGAAAAATCCCCCCACCCCCAACTACCCTTTACATGGAATCTTTTTCGAAAATTTTTATTTTCTCAAAAATGGCTCTAACGATTTTGATTAACATTTCGTATATTAAAGATATTTACCAGACAAATAATATGTATATCTTGAATTTTCTGGGAATAGCCTCTGAAGAGTAGTTTATTCTGCATGAATTTTACTGAATTTTGAATAACTGCTAAACCGTAAGAGATGGACAAAAACTTACTACACAAAAATGTAGAGCACATTAAAACACACAATTTATGTTATATACATTTTTTCGTAGAGTTCATCGTTTTTGAGACATTCCTTATTTTTGGTTTCTGCTATGAAAAACGCATACTTTTCTCATACAGGAACTTGTCAACTCCTATCCATATAAACAAAGGAACTTCATGGACATAACAGCCAGCTTTTGACTATCACTTTAACCTATGGTAGTCCCTTATTTCGCTTCTACTTACAAGGAAGCAATAATACTATTTCTGCTAATTTTTTCTGATTAGCATAAAGTAAATAGAAATATAAGCTTTTTAAGAATAATTTGTTGCAGGGATATAGAGAAAGTCATGTGAATGGTGCACATCACATTTTTTTTCTTCGAGTTTTCCGATATATTCTTTGTTATTGGTTTCAGTTTTAGCTAGTAAACTCCCGGCCACGCAAATAGGCGGATTTCAATCCCATAGCAACCACATTTAAAACATTTGACCGTTTAGCCTAGTGTATTTACTTATTTCCCTTCTATTTGTAAAGAACTAATTAATACGACTATTTCTGCTAATGTTTATCTCGATCAGATTAATTAGAATTGACAATAATTTGGTACATAAATGTAGAGAAAGTTATGTGAGCACATCAGATTTTTCTGACATGGTATCAGATCTCATAACACTTTCTTTCAGTTACCTATAAGATGTTTAGTTTTACCATAGTTGTTTTTTTTTCCACACGAGCCGTGTGTTAGACACAATTTAACATAATTACTTACAGAGAACGAAGCCACTGAAGACAACGCTGACTGAAATGAAGCCGAGGCAGGAACGGAGGATGAGGTAGAGTTCGAACCATGGCGAGAAGGCCATGGTCACGGCAAGGCAGATCTGCAGCACCAGAGATCCCATCAGCGTCTTCTTACGTCCGAACCTAGAGGACACACAACAACTAATATGTGACACTTGCAGGATATCCTCTCTCCATAACTATTTCGTAGTAATTCTACAAGATTCATGCGAGTTATTGTTTTCTCTAGCATCTACATAAGTTAAAAACAACTATTTTATTCCACTAATACATTTATGATGCGGTGATATTGCCGTAGAAATTTCGCAAATTTTTATTTTGATAATGTTTAACGCATGCTTTTACTACTTATCACCGCAGGCGATGACACTGATGATACATGGAATGAAGATGGAGCACCGGTGGAATGCGATGGTGATGGAGAACCCGGAGAAAACCCGCCGCTGCGCCGATTTTTCCACCACAAATCCTACATGCGGTGGCCTGGGAGCGATCTCAAACCTCGAGATGCGAGTTTTTTTAACGCCCAAATAGCACCGCAGGCGATGACACTGACAATGCATAGAATGAAGTTGGAGCACCGGCAGAATGTGATAGCGGGGGAAGCCGGGGAATCCAGAGAAAACCTGTCGCTGCGCCGTTTTGTCCATCACAAATCCCACATGAGGATCGAACAGGGGCTCTCTAGGTGAGATGGCACGGCCGAAATCTGGGGATCCTCTTGCCAAACGGCGCGGCAGAGCGATCGGTGCCCTGTCGACTTTTAAGCTAACTTACTGTATAGGCTGCTCGTTCCTTCTAGACGAATGACAATTAGCGAAGATACAGTGAGCTAGCCTATCCTCAATAAACAGGTCAGCAAATAGTTTATGTTACAATAAAAATAACTCTACTTCCTTGTGATTATAGTAATTATATAGATTATAGTGGTGACTCGCATCTAATCTCTCATTTAACAATATAATTCGTCAAGAACGGTTGCGCGACTTGTACATGCAAACTACTAACAATTTATTTTGTTATGGAGTAAGAGGACATACCTGTCGGACACCATACCAGATACAAGGCCGCCCACTGCTACTCCTGCAAGAAATGTCATCTCTGCCAAGTTAGTCAGCTGCGATCTTTCACAAACCAGGCTCCACTGAAACAGTCATATTAAATTATGAGAACATTTACACTTAAAAATGGACACATTTGTGAAAAATATTGCAATTTAATATATCTACTACTTTCTAAAATAAGCAGAGAAATAGTTTATCCAGTCAAAAATTCAGAAAACCACTCCTACTCATATTTATACTCCCTAAGTTTGTAATGCTTGACAAATGGAAACGAATTAGTAAGATTAGTAATTGTCCGTAATACTTGGGTCCCTGTAAGTAGAAGGAGAAACATCTAATGTGTTCCATTCCAGCTATTCGGTAAACAAACCTTTTATTCAAAACATTAATCTGTTATCTACATCATGTTAATCAAGATAATTCCACGGCACAGCTCACTAAGAGCCTTGGCCTACCGCCCGGCCGCTGCGTCCCCCATCTCGGTCCATGACAGACGTCATGGATGGGGCCAGTTAACGCGGTCTTCACGACCTGTAATCAAGATAAACATTCACAGAATTAGTCTTATTACTAGCTTTCTTGTAAGTGGAAGGGAAATAAGAAAATGCACAGGCTAAAGAGATAGTCTTGTCCTTTAAAAACCGGTCGGTTAGTGAAACAATTGAAATTCCAATATCTTGTCTTGCTAGGAGTGAACAGACGAGAAACGAGGGGAAAAAAAAGAAGGATTTGACACAAATTGTGTATTTTAATGAGATCTACATTTTTTGTGCTTAAGTTTTTTATATTCCTTACGGTTTGCCAGTTATACAAAAGTCATCCAGAATGAAGAGCTGTTCAGAGGCTATTCCCAGAAAATTAAAAATATACATTCCGTTTGTCATAAAATATCTTAAACATAAGGTATTTTAATAAAAAAATAGAGATATTTTTGAGAAAATCAAAAGTTTCGAAAAATGTTCCATATAAATGATAATTTGGGGCGGGGAAATTTTTTTGAAAATTATGTATGTGTGTGTTTGTGTGTATGTGTGTATGTATGTGCAAGCTTTATCTCTTTCAAAATGAAGTAGATATGTAGTGGGTATACAAAGTATACAAAGTATTCTTACGTGAGCATATTTTCATATCTACTTCATTTTGAAAGAGATAAAACTATCCGGAAATAGCTGCATTATGCATTTCTTAAAGATACAAAGGGAATAGCGATAGCTAAATGCTTTAGAACTGGACGATAAACGTCGGCCTTAAAATTCTCTACTCTCTCTATGGCATTGCAAGAAACAATTGAAAATCGACACAGTTTTA
Source organism: Hymenopus coronatus (assembly GCA_030762935.1). Lineage (NCBI taxonomy): Eukaryota > Metazoa > Arthropoda > Insecta > Mantodea > Hymenopodidae > Hymenopus > Hymenopus coronatus. The sequence goes on from CM060883.1 coordinate 29,763,850, forward strand.
AAAAAAATGACAAAATGATGCATCTGTGACATTTGGAAAATTCACTGTATGTAAGATATCTTATTGAAAATTATATCAATTATAATATATAATAATAACACTTTGACTATATATCAAAATTATAGCTTACATGGTTATTTAAATAATATTATTTTACTGTCTAAATTCAATGTTCTAATAAAAGTGAGCTATGTGATATATTTTCAAAAATATTCGCATAAAACTTTCAGTTTTACAGAAAATGACTTACAAATAGATATGCCATATTATCGTATATGTTTTATATGAGCCCTAATTAATATAGCAAAAATATTATTTTTCATACTCTTCTAAACTCTGGACTTTCAAAATGTAATAATTTATTTCCCGAAATTGGAGTATTATTTCCAAAAGAGTACAGGACCATTTTGTTTACTGTACTTTTGAGAGGCACTGTACATTTTTTAAAAAAACTATTAAAAAGATTGCATTGTGAGGAGCATTTTGATTATGGAGAATGTTGGAAATAGGTTTGCAAGAAAATAAGGTTTAAATTTGGGTGTGTCTACTAATAAGCATGAGCCTATCCATTTATAGCTTTAGTTAATTGGTACTTAAAGTTTGTGAAGTGCGAGAAAGGATACGTTTTATTATAGTTTAGAATACATGTACTTTTATTATGAAAAAAAAAACTTTTTAAAATTATCAGTATTTATGGTCAAATTTCACAGTTGCATCATCTTAAAAATTGAAAAATTTCAACCACTATAACGGATATCTCGTAAATGGCTATTGCTACAAAAAAGTTACTTGCCATAAATTGTGTGTTTTAAAATATCTACACTTTTTGTGTAGTAGGAAGTTTTAGTCTATCCCTTAATGTTTACTTGTTGTGCAACATTATATAAATTTCGTTCTAAATGAAGAGGACTTCAATAGTTATTCCCACAAAAATTAAAGATATACCTATCTTTTAATTTTAATATATCTATTAAGATATATCTTATATGTTTTACAAATAATGTGCAAATACATGAAGTTTTAATCAAAATTGTTAAGAGTCATTTTTCAAAAAGAAAAGAAAAAATAATCGAAAAATGTACCATATAAAGGGTAGTTTAGGATGGAGGGATTTTATTGAAAGTGTCTGGGTCTTATTTTTGGAAAGTACTAAACTTAAATAGCAAACTTTATATTTATCCGACACTTCGTTTTTGAGTTATGCTGTTCACAGTTTCACACGTATACATAAACCAACGAGTATTTATTTTAAAACCCTTTTTTTATTTAGAGGAGTTCAAAACATGTTTCTTTTGGTGAAATATTGATATAGAATTTTTGGGTGGAATTTAAGAAATCCTCTACCCACTATATAAATTGTAGAGAAAGTAATAAAATGATTCCATTTATCTTATGTTTTACTATTTAGTTTTATATCTGTATTTTTGTACTGTCTTTTTATTATTGAACTACAGTGGGTTGAAAATTAAATTACAGTGTACGACACCGTTAAAAACATCCCAATGTCAATACCAGACATCTAATCGCTGTCTCCGTATCGCAGCCAGTAATACTGCGGAAAGAGGAACTGTTTAAGAAACCACCAATAATTAAAAAACCAATTTGACTGGAACTTTGCTCGTGTTTTCACTCAGTCGTCAGGAAAATATCGGACTGGCTATTGCAGTGCCTGGCTCAAAGCCCCTCCGGAGAATGAGGAGAGAGAATGCTGTGACGATGGCTGCGTCCTTAAAACCCAGGGGCCGCTGCCTAGCCTGTTCTACGACTCGCTTAATAATATGGTAAATGAACACAATAGCTGGACAAACATAGGCAGCCGTGTTACTTCCCTGCAGTCCAAGTAAAACAATCTAATGTGATTTCCGTGACTTCGACGACTGGAAATCTTCGGAGCCGGGCCATGAGGATATATAAGTGACCTTCAAAACTCCAGTAGTCAATGAGAAAGCCTTAGTGGGTTTGAAAACTCAATCTAGGGAGTACAAACGTTAAAGCAGTGAATAAGTATTTAGCTGACAGTAGACAGTACAAGAGTAGTCAATCGTCTGTTGTGACTCGGTTATTTTATGCACCAAGTGTGTAAAGTTAATGTTACAAATGTAACGTGTTGTGTAACGTTGAGTTACTTGGAGAGTTTACTGGAAGCGGATGTTTCTTATTTGTTACATTGGTGTCAGGAGTGGGATAAAAACAACAACACGGAGATGTTTCAGAGGTTATTAGGTAAGGTTGAGAAGACGGAGGTAAAAGTGGATTTTGGAATGGAAGAAACTAAGAATCAAATGAAGAATATAAAATCTAGGCTAGACAAAATGAAGTCAAAAATGGAATCCGAGATAGAGAAGATGAAGATAGTAGTGTCCGAAATACAGACCTTAGATATCCTCAAGACGATGAAGATGCTATTGACCAAAATAGACAAAGACAGGCCGGCGTGGAAAAATACGTCAATGGGCTCGTTGGAAAGGTGGAAGACATGCCAACGGCTTAACGCCCTGGAGGATTTCGGGGAACGGGTTAAGTCCTTGAAGCAAGAATCGACGGTAGTGCCAAGGTGCTTAACACTTTACTAGAAGAAATACTTAACGGAAGGCTTAGGGACATGGAGTTTGAGACGCCTGGATGCAACATTTCATCTGCGCGCGTCAAGCCACCGAAGTGCGATTTTTGAATTCTTCTACGGACAGTTTGCTGCCATCGCTATCTACAGAGGAGTAAGCAGCACAGCCTTCACGGACGGGCTGCAGGAGTTCTAAACTCATGCCGGATTCACAATGGAAGCGATACTGGCGACGCGACATGGGTCTCAGCGCGACTCCGCATTGGTCATGGGAACTAGTGGTACAATTTGACATTACTGAAGGGTTACTATGTATCTAGTTGTATTAATACACACCGGTTATTTCAGACTCACAGAAGGTCGTGGCAATTTCTGACCATTTATGCTTTTTCATCATATTTTTATAGCATAAGAATTTGAACTTCATAGAACTCGGGATGCAGCCTCACCATTTCAATAAGGATTTCTTCTGAAAACGAATGAACTGCCCTTGATGTTGACGCCATGTTTAACAACTTTAACAAGCGCCACAGAATATCAAACAACAGGAATTCTGTGGATGATGCCCATGCCGCGTGGTAAAAGTCCAATCCAATTCAACTTTCTTTGCACGGGTTTCGTCGCGTTAATTCTGAATTCCTATTGGCCAATCGTTTTGCCACGCGTGCCGCGTCGCGAATATCACTCACTCCATTGTGAATCCGGCATCAGTTTCTAGGTCGGTGTCGTCCGTAGACGTCTGGGAGGCCTTCAAAAGCAGCTTCGGGAACCATTGCTTGGCCGCAGTCGATCGTAGTTAGCTAAAATCGAGGCAGCAACAAGTACGAGAGACGATGCAGAAGCTTGTCTTGGCCATTGAACTATTATGAACAAAGATCAGTTATGTCTTCCGAGAAACCGCTTACTCTTTTGTTGACAGTTGTGGGATACCGACATACTGAACTTAAATATCAAGTTTGATATTTAACAGAGTATCATTTCAGTTTGTGCTATTCACAGTCACACACACGCGCGCAATACTCTTTACTTTCTCTAGCATGTATGTACATATGATGTTCATGATAAATAGAGAAAGTATTGTATTTCATCCAAAAATTCGATGTCGATATTTCATCGGAGATATGTTTTAAGGTCCCCTGAACCCGAAGAAAGCATTTTTAGAAAAAAATCCGCGTGTGTATGTGCGCGCGCTTGTGGACAGCTTAGCTAAAAAAAAAAAGACTATTAAATAACAAACTTGGTATTTATCTTTAGTATCTTCCAAGGATGCGACACGAAGATCTTCAAGAAAATCCCTCCACCTTCTTTTTCTCAAAAATGGTTTTAACGATTTTGATTAAAACATTAAAGATATTTATGTGCATCAGAAATAAGATGTACATTTTGAATTTTCTGAAGGCCTCTTTATTCTGGACGAGTTTTGCAGAATTTTACATACTAGTTAAACCGTAAATGATAGTCAAAAACTTAATACACAGAAACGTAGATCCCATTAAAACACATAATGTGTATATATATTTTTTTCCTTGTAGAGTTGACCGTTTTTTTAGATATTCTTTGTTATTGGTTTCAATTTTAAACGACCTAACTTTTCTCAAACCGGATTAAGCCAAGCAAACCGAACCTTAATTGTTTCACATAGCGACCAGTTTTTAAAAGCTATGACTGTTGTTTTAGCCTAATGTGTTCCCTTATTTCTCTTCTATTTGCAAGGAAGCAAGTAATAAGACCAATTCTGCTATTGTTTATCTCGATTAGCATTATATAAATAAAAGAAGAATCTTCTATACTAATGGTTTGTGTATGGAATAGCTAGAGGAAGCTATGTGAATGGAACACATGAGATGTTTTTGATTGTAGGATCCTCAAAACATGTAGATATTTTTAGTGAAGTCTCGCTAAACAACTTTTGAGTGGAATATACTAACTTCTCTGCGTACTATGTACGCGATAGAGAAAGTAAAAAGTGGAAAATATTTTCTCTACTACTAGCATAGTAAATAGAAAAATCTGATGTGTACCATTCACATGACTTTCTCTATATCCCTGCAACAAATTATTCTTAAAAAGCTTATACTTCTATTTGCTTTATGCTAATCAGAAAACATGAGCAGAAATATCCTTATTACTTGCTTCCTTGTAAATAGAAGCGAAATAAGGGACTACCATAGGTTAAAATGATAGTCAAAAGCTGGTTTCTATGTCAATGATGTTCCTTTGTTTATATGGATAGGAGTTGACAAGTTCCTATATGAGAAAATTATAAATTTTTCATAGCAGAAACCAAAAATAAGGAATGCCTCAAAAACGACGAAGTCACGAAAAAATGTATATAACATAAATTGTGTTTTAAGGTGCTCTATATTTTTTGTGTAGTAAGTTTTTGTCCATCTCTTACGGTTTAGCAGTTATTCAAAATTCAGTAAAATTCATCCAGAATAAACTACTCTTCAGAGGCTATTCCCAGAAAATTCAAGATATACCTTTTATTTGTCAGGTAAATATCTTTAATATACGAAATTTTAATCAAAATCGTTACAGCCATTTTTGAGAAAATCAAAAATTTTGAAAAAAGTTCCATGTAAAGGGTAGTTGGGGGTGGGGAGATTTTTCTCAAAACCTTCGTGTCGCATCCCTGGAAGATACTAAACTTAAATACCAAGTTTGGTATTTTACCGACTTTTCGTTTTTGAGTTATCGTGTTCACAGACCCACGGACACACTGACACACGGACACACACACACACACGGATTTTTTTTTGTGAAAATGCATTTTTTGGATATTGGGGACCCTAAAACATATATTTCCGGTGAAATCTCGGTATCGAATTTTAGGGTGGAGTGCAATACCTTCTCTATACACTATGTGTAGACCTTTTTGTGAAAATGAATTTTTTGGATATTGGAGACCCTAAAACATATATTTCCGGTGAAATCTTGGTATCGAATTTTAGGGTGGAGTGCAATACCTTCTCTATACACTATGTACATAGTGCGTATAGAGAAAGTAAAAACTATTGTATTCCACCCAAAAATTCGTGCACATACAAGTACATTGTAATAAAACTGTTTCTGCTAGTATTTATCATTGCATTTAATTATTTACATTTATGGTGTTTATCTTTTACACTTGTGCAATTCAAAATTTTTTATATCGGAGATTACAGATAATTGTGGTTTGGTTTGAAAATATAGAGAAATACTTTTCCTAAATCTAGCGCAGAGGCATTTTATGTTACGTTATATAATTTTTTTTTCTTTTCGGCTTGAGGTTGTTTTCCAGCATAACTTTATGTCGGTTGTGTACAGGTTTTGGTTAAACTTCAGTTTCTGAAGAAATCCATGTTTAAAACTAATTAGCTGTTTACTTAGGATCATTTCATTCTGGAGATTCGAAATATTTACACGTTATTATGACACCAGGTTGAAAAAATGGACACAGTTGCCTTAAATTATTTGTTCGGGATATGATGACAATGGAAATAACGATGGCCAGCTGAGGCGGGAACATCTAGCACCTCAACCACCGTGAATCTTGAATGAATAAGTGTATTTATTGACATAGCAATATCATACACAGAATTTCAACAATCGCACGGGTCCACAGACCGTACGTGCTTTTGTAATACACATTACAAACAATATTAAAACAACAACAAAGAATTAAAAGAGTAAACACGGAAATAAAAAGACAAAGGTAATACACAGTTAAAAGCAATATTAAAAAACAATAAAGAATTAAAAGTGAACCCGAAAATAAAAATACAAAGATATTCAAATATAGCAATTTAAATTTACAGCACAGAGTACATTTTCATAAATGCACCCTCTTATAATAGATAACTACACTTAAAAGACATATATACACATAATATATACACCATATATAAAACCATAGTACAACAGTGACCTAAGTATGACATAATATATATGTAGAACATTGTAGTCACTTTTGTTTAGTTGATCTTATTCCTCCCCCCCCCCTTCTCTGTTGGCAGCCTCCACAGATCTCAGCTGTCTTGCCTTAAGTATAAATTTACCTAGCCCGTCCATGTTTTCTGTGCCTGCCAGTAGCGTCCAACATGCTTCTAGCCCTACATTCGCAGTGGTAAAAAATCGTGGCAAATATTTTTCCCACCATTTCTCCGTACCCCTACAATCTTAGTGCTTACAACCGCAGGAAGATGGTGGTGAAGTAACCGTAGGTGACGAATGGACTACAGGTATAGACGCGCAGAATTGCCTGATAGTTCCAGACCAGGGAACACGCCCCTGCAGGGGAGGCTCGACAAGCTTGCCTCTGACAGAGCCGAGAATTTCCAAATCTCAAGCTCTACCCCAGCTATCACTACAGCCCTGCTATCAACCTGAAAGTTGAAAGGGAAATGAAAGGACAGGAAATGAGGGAAAGGAGAATCGCGGTAAAATACCAGCATTAGTCTTGGTGACCAGAGGAAATCTCCCAAAAGTGGACCGATCTCTGGACCTCCCGAATTTGGGCCGCAGACAAAACCGCATGAGTCATCCTAATCGGTCGGAATAAAGTTAATTTGTTTTCTACCACAAACTTTCAACATTGACAATTTTTTTTCTTGATGAGTACATAGCTTACCTTAGCAGTAATCGTTTCTCCAAACTCGTTATCGTCAAACTCCCAAGCTGTACAGGTGGTTGTTTCGTTGGTGTGGGTGATAACTTTTTGGGAGTAGTCCAGAACCCAGACGGAGCAGGGGTCGAACTCGGTCTTGCCATCCTGAAAAGCAGTGAAAGTAGCTCTAATGAAAATATATATTTATGCATTCTAGTACAGGTCGTAAGGTGAGATATGAACAAATCTTGCGCATAGGGGAAGTTGCTTTTCTTCCCTCCCTCGCTGTAACGGCTGAGAGGGGGAATAGAGATGTCAGTTAGGCGCGAATGACTAAACACAACCACAACAAGGTGAAGTGCTAAAGCAATTACAAATCACATAAAAGTCAATGTTGGCACAGCCATAGTTATAGTGAAGTCACTTTGTTCGTTATCAAGCTAATTTTAATTCATATATAATTTTAATTCACAGATTTAAAAACAAACCCCCCCCCACCACAAACTACCCTTTACATGGAACATTTTTCAAAAGCTTTGGTTTTCTCAAAAAAGGCTCTAACGATTTTGATTAAATTCTCTTATATTTAAGATATTTTTATATCAAATAAAATGTATACATTGAATTTCCTGGGAATAGCCTCTGAAGACGTCTTTTTTTGGATGAATTTGTCTGAATGTTGAGTAACTGGAGCACCGTAAGAAATAGACAAAAACTTATTTCACAAAAATGTATATCTTAAAACAGACAATTTGTGGCATATACTTTTTTTTCGTGGGGTTGATCGTTTTTGAGATATTCCTTGTTATTCTTTTCAGCTATAAAATACTTATCCTTTTCTCATACAGGAATTTTTCAACTTCAACTACATAGCAACCATCTTTTGACAATCACTTTAGCCTATGGTACTCCCTTATTTCCCTTCTACTTATATGGAAGCAAGTAATAAGACAATTTCTGCTAATTTTTCTCGATTAGTATGAAGTAAAGAGAAAAATAAACTGTTTTAACAATAATTTGTTGTAGATATGTAGAGAAAGTCATGTGAATGGAACACATAATATATTTAAAATTCTGTTCTAGGAAGATGTATACCATTATATTTTAATACACATTTAGAACCTGTTGTTTCAAACAATGTAAATGTTTTTAATACTTGTTTAGGTTTCTTTTGGCTTTGAAGCACAAGTTCACTCTTTCGGGCATACACAAGATTGTTCACTAGATTGCTACACTTGCACAGTAATGCTATTTCAAGGTTCTGATAATGCCTCTCGCAGCTCTTGTCTCTGCCAAGCATGTTTTACTTATCTCCAGTTGAGTTGCAGTATCGCTGTATGACTTACCGCACTTATGCGTACCAATTACTTGCCATTTTATATTCAGCTTCACCTTTTCTCTCTCCCCATTTTTACGTTCTCTAAACGTACTATGTACATAGTATATAGAGAAGGTGTTGTAATGCACCCAAAAATTCGATACCTAGATCTCACCGGAAATACATGTTTTGGGTCCCCCTAAATCCATAAAAAGCATTTTTGGTAAAATGTCCGTGTGTATGTGTCTGTGGAAAACATAGCTCAAAAACGAAAATTCCGTTAAATATCCAACTTCCAAGGATACGTCACGAAGATTTTCAAAAAAATCCCCTTACCACCAACTACTCTTTACATGAAAAAAATTTCAAAACTTTTGATTTTTTCAAAATGGCTTTAAAATTCTTGATTAAAGTTGCGAATATTAAAGATAATTACCTGACAAATAAGATGTGTGTATTGAATTTTCTGGGAATAGCCTCTGAAGACTATTTTATTCGGATGAATTTTAAGGAATTTTGTATAACTGGCAAACCGTAAGAGATAGACAAAAACTAACTCAACAGAAAATATAGAGCTCGTTAAAACACGCAATTTATGTTATATACATTTTTTTTGTGTAGTGGATCGTTTTTGAGAAATTCCTTGTTATTGGTTTCAGCTTTAAAAACTTACTTTTCTCATGCAAGGATTTGGCTACTCCTGTCCATACAAAGAAAGGAATTTCAGTCACATAGCAACCAGCTTTTGTCTCTCACCTAAACTATGGTACTGCCTTATTTCGCTTCTGCTTACAAGGAAGCAAGTAATAAGACTATTTCTGCCAATTTTTTCTCGATTAGCATGAAGTAAATAGAAGCATAAGCTTTTTAACAATAATTTGTCACAGAGATGTAGAGAAAGTCATGCGAATGGATCACATCAGATTTTGTTATTATTGTTTCATTTGTATGGCCTCCTTTAACTTCTATGGTCATATCGGGGGCTTTGACTTGAGAAACAACTACTGGTGTTTTCCTCACTGAACCTTTGGTATCTTAATGTAGGTTTTTCAGATTTATACTGTTAAATACTCGTACACATTCATTAACTCTCATATTCATACTTCTAGTCTGAGTGGGGGATAAGGAATTTCCCAGCCGGGAGTCATACCCGAGACCTCTGGATGAGAAGCGGTAGAGGCAGTCAATCACAATATTACATTAATTTATTTAAGATGCTCATTAAAGCATATTCTAACAGGTCCCGACACCTCCATTCCAACTAACATTTATTGTTAAAATAAAAATCTGATGTGTTCCATTCACATGACTTCTGTATATCTGTGCCACAAAGTATTGTTAAAAAGCTTATGCTTCTATTTACTTCATGCTAATCGAGAAAATCTTTATACTTGCTTCCTTGTAAGTAGAAGGGAAATAAGGGAGTACCATAGGTTAAAGTGATAGTCAAAAGCTGGTTGCTATGTGACTAAAGCTCCTTTGTTTGTATGGCTAGGAGCTGACAAATTCCTGTGTGAGAAAAGTAGTGTTTTTTAAAGGTGAAATCAAAACCCAGATATAACTCAACGAGAAAAATGTATATAACATAAATTGTGTGTTTAAACGTGCTCAAAATTTTTTGTGTGATCAGTTTTTGTCCATTTCTTACAGTTTAGCAGTTATGCAAAATTCCGTAAAATTCATCCAGAATAAAGTAGTCTTCAGAGGCTATTCCCAGAAAATTCAAGATATACATTTTATTTGTCAGGTAAATATCTTTAATATACGATATTTTAATCAAAATCGTTAGAGCCATTTTTTTAGGAAATAAAATTTTTCAAAAAAAGCTCCATGTAAGGGGTATTTGGAGGGTGGGAGGATTATTCTCAAAATCTTCGTGTCGCATCCCTGGAAGATGCGAAACTTAAATACCAAGTTTGGTATTTTACCTACTTTTCGTTTTTGAGCTATGCTGCCCACAGACACACACACACGGACATTTTTCTAAAAATGCTTTTTTTTTTTTTTTTGATTCAGGATGTCTCAAAACATATATTTCCGGTGAAATCTTGGTATCGAATTTTTGGGTGCAATACAATACCTCCTCTATACACTATGTACATAGTACATGTAGAGAAAGTAAAAATTACTCTCACATGACAGTGTTTGAACGTGGGACCTACACCTGAAGGCCAACGCGCTCACGGTTGTGCTGCGGGAGAAAGTCACTCACTTATAGGAATATAGTCAAATTAATAGTTAGATTTGGTATTAATAATTTACCTTAGAGTATGAAAATAATTAGTAATGCGGAGAGAAAATGCTATAACTGAAAGCTTGAGATATCTCTTCAATATTTTGCCAAGTTCAATAACAGTTTGGCATCGCCGTGAGACAAATGTACCTTACCTTCACGACTGTTGGATGACTGAGGTTGCGCCACTCGTCCACAGGCATGTTTAGAAGACTTGGAGGTCGGGCGCACCAGAAGTCCACGGCCGGCGCCTGGAAGGTCATTGCAAATATATGCCATGTGCAGGGGATGTTGAATAGTGACAAGAAGAAGGTCAGTTGAAACTGCCACCGCCCAAAGTTGCCTATCGCCTGAGATATCGGGTCGTCATCCTCTGGTTCTTCCTTGGTCACTACCACGGCAACATCCGCTGCAGTGGGGGGCGTCGAGCTCGTCGTCATAGCTGCGGACCAAAACATTTCTACCTTAGCTTCTGTATCCCTGGGTTATATAATACAGCAACCATCTCAGAACTGCCTGCCGCTGCAGGGAAAATTAATTATGCTTTACTCAAATTAGTTTTAATTCTTTGCTTCAGTGGACTCTTATTACTTTCTCTACACGTACTATGCGCATAGTAAGTAGAAAAAATATTTTATTCCGACAAAAAAATCCATATTAGCTATATATTTTAAGGTCCACTGAATAAAAAAAAAATATTCAGAAAAAATCTGAACTGTTACACTCACATGACTTTCTCTAGCTGTTCTACAAACTTCTCACATAAGATTATTCTTCTTTCTGCATCTTGTTAATTGAGGTACTCATTAGCACAATGTTCTTATTACTTAGTTCCTTATAAGTAGGAAAAAAAAATAAGGGAATACACTAGGCTAAAGCCATAGTCAAATGTTTTAAAAGCTGTCTTTATGCGATTGTCATTACAAATCCCTTCCTTTCTTAGCCAGGAGTATAACGCTGCCGTCTGAGAAAAGTATAAGTACTTCACAACTGAAACTAATGACACTGAATACCTCGAAAACTGTAAGCTCCACGAGAAAAATGTATATGACATAACTTGTGTATTTTAGCAAGACCTACATTTTTTTTACAGTAAGTTTTTGTATATCTCTTACGGTTTACTAGTTGTGCCAAATTAAGCAAAATTCATCCAGAATAAACAGGTCTATAGAAGCTATTCCCAGAAAATTCAAGATATATATATTATTTGCCAGCTAAATATCTTTAATATACGATATTTTAATCAAAATCGTTAGAGCCATTTTTAAGAAAATACAAAATTTCGAAAAAAGTTCCATGTAAAGGGTAGTTAGGGGTGGGGGGGGTTCTCAAAATCTTCCTGTCGAATCCCTGGGAGATACTAAACTTAAATACCAAGTTTGGTGCTTTACCGACTTTTCGTTTTTGAGTTATCGTGTTCACAGACACACGGACCATTTTGTGAAAATGCTTTTTTTGGATACAGGGGACCCTAAAACATATAGTTCAGGTGAAATCTCGGTATCGAATTTTTGGGTGGGATACAATACTTTTCTATCCCTATGTACATTGTACATACGGGGCTAGAGAAAGTAAAAACAGCCCGTATGTGTGGACAATATGGCTCTAAAACGGAAATACCGTAAAACACCTAACTTGGTGTTTAGAATCTTCCATGGATGCGAAACGAGGAGCTTCAAGAAAATCTCCCCACCCCAAACTAACATTTACATGGTCACATTTTTGAAAATTTTGTTTTTTTCAAAAATGCCTCTGAAGATTTTGATTAAAATTTGGTATATTGAGAATATCTACGTGACAAATAAAATGCATATCCTGAATTTTCTGGGAAAAGCCTCTGAAATCCCCTTCATCCTGAATGACATTTGCATAACTGCTAAACCGTAGGAGATAAACAAAAGATGTAGATCTCGTCAAGCACATAATTAATGCCATATACTTGTTCTTTTTTTTATAGAGCCAGCCATTTATATGCTATTACTTGTTATTTGTTTCAGTTTTCAAGTCCGTATGCTTTTCTTAAAAGGGAAGACGTCATTCGTTTCATATATCTCATGTTTTAGTCCTGATCATGCAAAGAAGATGAATTTTCCCGACAGCTTTTAAAATATCTAAATAACTGTTTAGCCTAGAGCATCCCTTAATACTCTTCTACTTATAAGGAGTTAAGTAATGAGACCGTTTCTGCTAATGTTTTCAAGTTTGGTATTTAACTGACTTCGTTTTTAGTTATGTTATCCACAGACACAGCACGGGCAGACTAATACCGGACACACAGACGGACCTTTTCCTTAAATTTTTTTGATACAGGGGACTCTAAAACGCATGTTTCCAAAGAAATCCCGCTATCAAATTTTTGGGTGGAATTGCAATACCGTCTCTCTCTTAAAAAAAGGAGAAAGAGAGAGAAGCAAAAAAATGTACTTAGATTAACCAGTTGCATATAGACAACACTGTATTGTGTTTAGTTTTTATATTAAACTGAATTTTAATTCGTATATTTTATTTGGTATAAGTTAGATATTTGTATAACGGTGTTCAGGCTATTGTTCTCATTATTATAAGTAGTGGTGATACTATACTTCAATAAAATGTTTCAGTTCATTTATATACACATTTAAAATGGAAGTTTTCACGCAAATTGTTGGTTCTGCCACTGTAGGACTTACTTTTCTTCCTGTAGCCGAGCGCCAGGACTTCCGGGCGTTTACTTACGCACGAGAGGGCAGTCAATTGAAGATGCCTGCTCTGTATCTAGGTCTTTCCTGCTTATGAATAGGGGAAGTCTCTTCCTTACAAAGAGAGACAATCAAACAGGATGTCTCTTCTTCCGGTGTGCACATTCCAGATATGGATTCGTCTCTAGATACGGTCGGCTGTTAATTTCCGGGGCTCTCAATGAAAACAGAATTAAGTTTTTTATTTTCTCTACACGTACTATGTACATAGTGTATAGAGAAGGTATTGTAATGCACTCAAAACTTCGATACCGAGATTACACCGGAAATACAAGTTTTGGGTCCCCATGAATCCCAAAAAAAGAATTTTTGGAAAAAAGGTACGTGTGTGTGTATCTGTGGATAGCATAGCTCAAAAACGGAAAGACCTTTAAATACCAAACTTAGTATTTAAGTTTGGTATCTTGCAAGGATGCGACACGAAGATTTTCAAGAAAATCCCTCTCGCCCCGCCCCAGAATAAAGTACTCTTCAGAGGCTATTCCCAGAAAATTCAAGATATACATTTTATTTTTTAGGTAAATAATTTTAATAAACGATATTTTAATCAAAATCGCTAGTCATTTTTGAGAAAATAAATTTTTTTGAAAAAAACTCCATGTAAAGGGTAGTTTGGAGTGTGGGGATTTTTCTCAAAATCTTTGTGTCGCATCCCTGGAAGATACCAAGTTTGGTATTTTACGGAATTTTCGTTTTTGAGACACGGACACACACACGGACCTTTTTCTGAAAAGCCTTTTTTTTTAATACAGGAGACCCTAAAACAAATACTTCCGGTGAAATCTTGGTATCGATTTTTTGGTGGAGTGCAATACTTTCTCTATACACTATATACATAGTGCGTATGAAGAAAGTAAAAAAGCATTTTCACAAAAAGGTCCGTGTGTGTGTGTGTGTGTGTGTGTGTGTGTGTGTCCGTGTGTCCGTGTGTCTGTGAACACGATAACTCAAAAACGAAAAATCGGTAAACCACCAAACTTGGTATTTAAGTTTAGTATCTTCCAGAGATGCGACACGAAGCTTTTGAGAAAAATCCCCCCACCCCCAACTACCCTTTACATGGAAGTTTTTTTGAAAATTTTCATTTTCTCAAAAATGGCTCTAACGATTTTGATTAAAATGTTGCATAACAAAGATAATTTACCTGATAAATAAAATGAATATCTTGAATTTTCTGGGAATAGCCTCTGATTAGCATAAAGCAAATAGAAGTATAAGCTTTTTAAGAATAACTTGTTGCAGGGATATGGAGAAAGTCATGTGAATGGTACACATCAGATTTTTTGGATAAAAGTTCCGCGCGCGCGTGTGTGTGTGTGTGTGTGTGTGTATGTGTATGTATCTGTGACTGTGGACACGATAACTCAAAAACGAAAGTCGATAAAATACCAAACTTGGAATTTAAGTTTAGTTTATTCCGGGGATGCGACACGATGATTTTGAGATAAATCAAACCACCGCAAACTACCATTTACATGAAAAATCTGATGTGTTCCATTCACATGACTTTCTCTGCAACAAATTATTGTTAAAAAGCTTATGCCTCTATTTACTTCATGCTAATCGAGAAAAAATTACCAAAATAGTCTTATTACTTGCTGCCTTGTAAGTAGAAGCGAAATAAGGGAGTACCTCAGGTTAAAGTGACAGTCAAAAGCTGAAGTTCCTTTGTTTGTATGGTCAGGAGTTGACAAATTCCTGTATGAGAAAAGTAAGTTTTTCAAAACTGAAACTAAAAACAAGGAATATCTAAAAAAACAATCAACTCCAGGAAAAATTTTTTTATAAAAGTAATTGTATGTTTTTATGTGCTCAACATTTTCTGTATAGTAAGTTTTTGTCCATCTGTTGCGGTTTAGCAATTATGCAAACATCCGTAAAATTAATCCAGAACAAAGTAGTCTTCATTGGCTATTCCCAGAAAATTCAAGATATACATTTTTTTGTCAAGTAAATATCTTAAATAACAAGATTTTAATCAAAATCGTTAGGCATTTTTAAGAAAATCAAACTTTTCGAAATTTTTTCCATGTAAAGGGTAGTTTGGAGTGGAGGGATTTTCTTGAATATATTCGTGTCACACCCTTGGAAGATACAAAACTTAAATACCATGTATGGTTTTTAACGGTCTTTTCATTTTTGAGCGTTGCTGAACACACACACACACACACACACACACACACACACACAAACACACACAAACACACACAGACAGACTGGCAGACAGGCAGACACACACACAGCCATTTTCTAAAAATGTTTTTTTTTGGATTTAGGGGGTCCCAAAACATATATTTCCGGTGAAATTTCGGTATCGAATATTTGGTTGCAATACAATACCTTCTCTATACATAGTACGTGTAGAGAAAGTAATATCTGATCAATACATCCAGTGTAACAAACTATTTACACTAGCAGAATTTATGTTATTATAGTTCTTTATAAGTAAAAGGGAGACACTAAGCTAACCCGACAATCAAATATTTTAAAAGATGGTTGCTACGTAAAGAAATTCGGTTCTCTTTCCATAGCAAGGAGTAAAACAAAAGATACACGAATGACAAGTTCCCGTTTCAGAAACGTTTAAGTAGGTATTTTAAAATTGATACCATTAACAAGGAATATATCAGAATGAGATTTTTTTTTTGTGTAGCAAGTTTTTATCTTTCTCTTATTGTTTACCAGTTGCACAAAATTCAGCAAAATTCTTCCAGAATGAAGTGGTCTTCAGACGCTATTCCCAGAAAATTCAATATGTAATTTTATTTGTAATGCAAATATCTTTAATATGCGGTATTTTAATCAAAATGATTAAGAGCTATTTTTGAGAAAAAACAATGTTTCCAAGTAAAGGATTGTCAAGGCTTGCCGGTCCCCATGGCCGCGCTCGCTAAAGCGTCTCGCTTTGGTGCTTCGTGGGCAGGGGAGCGTGGGTTCGAGTCCCGCCTGGGGCATGGGTGTTATATGTTTGTGCAATGTGTCTAGTTTGTAAATAAACAGTAAAACCAGTAATCAGTAAAACCTACGGGGGCAAATGTAAATAGGGATACAGTGCCGGAGTCCTGATCAGACTCCGGCACTGTTTAAAAAAAAAAAAGAAAAAAAAAGGGGGTATTTTCTTGAAAATCTTCGTGTCACATCTTTGGGGCATACTAAACTTCAATGAAAAATTTTGTATTTAACGGTTTTTAATTTCTCTACACGTACTATGTGCATAGTGTATAGAGAAGGTATTGTAAAGCACCCAAAAATTCAATACCAAAATTTCACCGGAAATATAAGATTTGGGTCCCCCTGAATCCAGAAAAAAAAAGATTTTTGAAAAAAGTCCGTGTGTGTGTGTCTTTGGATAGCTCAAAAAAGAAAAGTTCATTAAATACCAATCTTGTTATTTAAGCTGAGTATCTTCCAAGGATACGACACGAAGATTTTCATCAAATCCCCCCAACCCTCCCTGACACCCTTCCTTGGAAAACATTTTCGAACATTTTGATTTTTCAAAAACGGATCTAACAATTTTGATTAAAATCTCTTATATTTTAGATATTTACATGCCAAATAAAATGTATATCTTGAATTTTATGGGCATAGCCTCTGCAGACTAGTTTATCCCGAATGAATTTGACGGAATTTTGCATAACTGGCAAAACAGAAAGTGTAGAGCTCGTTAAAACACACAAATTATGTTATATACGTTTTTTCCTTCGTAATCATTTTTGAGATATTCCTTGTTATTGGTTTCAGCTTTAAAAAAACTTACTTTTCTCATACAGGAATATGTCAACCTCTGTCCATACAAATAAAGGAACATCAGTCACAAAGCAACCAGCTTTTGACTTCACTTTAACCTATGGTACTCCCTTATTTCGCTTCTACTTACAAGGAAGCAAGTAATAAGACTATTACTGCTAACTTTTTCTCATTTAGCGTGAAGTGAATGTAGCTTTTTAACAATTATTTACTGTAGCGATGTAGAGAAAGTCATGTGAATGGATCACATCAGCTTTTTTTGGCCCTAAAACGTCAGTTTCCGATGAAATCTCGGCATCGAATTTTTGGGTGCAATACAATACCTTCTCTATACACTATGTACATAGTACGCATAGAGAAAGTAAAACTCTGATGCGTTACATTCACATCTGTGCAGCAAATTATTGTTAAAAAGCTTAGGCTTCTATTTACTGCTAATCGAGAAAAAAATAGCAGAAATAGTGTAATTACTTGCTTCCTTGTAAGTAGGAGCGCAATAAGGGAGTGCCGCAGGTTAAAGTGATGGTTAAAAGCTGATTGCTTTGTGACTGAAGTTCCTTTGTCAACTTAGGTCCATACAAACGAAGTCCTGTGTAATAAATGTAAGTTTTTAAGGCTGAAACCAAAAACAAGTAATATCTTAAAAACGATCAACTCCATGAGAAAAATGCATATAACATGAATTATATGTTTTAAAGTGCTCTACATTTTTGTGTGGTAAGTTTTTGTCCATCTCTTACGGTTTAGCAGTTATGCAATCTTACGTAAAATTCATCCAGAATAAAGTAGTCTTCAGAGGCTATTCCCAGAAAATTTAAGATATGCATATTATTTGTCAGGTAAAGGGAGCTGGCACGGTAGTATTCTGTCGTCCCTACCGAGGTGCATATTACTAGCACTCATGGACTTTAGTAGAAGAGTATCGGAGCATACGTTGGTACCCCTCCCCTCCACGGAGTTGTTAGGATTGGGTTAGACTCGACGGGTAGAGTTAACGAAATCAATTTGGGGTTGAGATCGCCTGGTTGTGAGGAGGGGTTATGAGACACCTTAATGTTTTCCAGGAGGGTAGGTAGGTGGGGCTCTATTATTCTGTCGTCCCTACCAAGGTTGTTCGGGGTTAATAGGGATTATCCTCTACCGTGCGCAGGGAGGATCTTTTAAGAAACCGAGATATTCCGTCTAATAGAAATGCCCACGGAGGGAGAGTCGCTCGGTTGGCAGCTTTCCTGATTGAAGGACAGCTTACCCTCCAGCTAAGGTTTGCGTCTTCACAAGGTTTCATTAATTTGTTTCACGATGTAGCAACGTTGCTTAGAATGATTAACAGTTTAGATGTTAGGTAAATTATAATTTCCGCTATGTGATTATATTCCTTATACACATGCGCATATATCACAATAACACTTAAGTGTTCACTATTAAATTCTTTTAGGTATAAAATGTAATACAAAGCACACGATAAACGTGTGTAAGAAAATAATTTCTGGAACAGGAGGGTTATCAACGATCAACGATCAACGATCAACGATCAACGATCAACGATCAACGATCAACGATGAACGATGAACGATGAACGATGAACGATGAACGATGAACGATGAACGATGAACGATGAACGATGAACGATGAACGATGAACGATGAACGATGAACGATGAACGATGAACGATGAACGATGAACGATGAACGATGAACGATGAACGATGAACGATGAACGATGAACGATGAACGATGAACGATGAACGATGAACGATGAACGATGAACGATGAACGATGAACGATCAACGATCAACGATCAACGATCAACGATCAACGATCAACGATCAACGATCAACGATCAACGATCAACGATCAACGATCAACGATCAACGATCAACGATCAACGATCAACGATCAACGATCAACGATCAACGATCAACGATCAACGATCAACGATCAACGATCAACGATCAACGATCAACGATCAACGATCAACGATCAACGATCAACGATCAACGATCAACGATCAACGATCAACGATCAACGATCAACGATCAACGATCAACGATCAACGATCAACGATCAACGATCAACGATCAACGATCAACGATCAACGATCAACGATCAACGATCAACGATCAACGATCAACGATCAACGATCAACGATCAACGATCAACGATCAACGATCAACGATCAACGATCAACGATCAACGATCAACGATCAACGATCAACGATCAACGATCAACGATCAACGATCAACGATCAACGATCAACGATCAACGATCAACGATCAACGATCAACGATCAACGATCAACGATCAACGATCAACGATCAACGATCAACGATCAACGATCAACGATCAACGATCAACGATCAACGATCAACGATCAACGATCAACGATCAACGATCAACGATCAACGATCAACGATCAACGATCAACGATCAACGATCAACGATCAACGATGAACGATGAACGATGAACGATGAACGATGAACGATGAACGATGAACGATGAACGATGAACGATGAACGATGAACGATGAACGATGAACGATGAACGATGAACGATGAACGATGAACGATGAACGATGAACGATGAACGATGAACGATGAACGATGAACGATGAACGATGAACGATCAACGATCAACGATCAACGATCAACGATCAACGATCAACGATCAACGATCAACGATCAACGATCAACGATGAACGATGAACGATGAACGATGAACGATGAACGATGAACGATGAACGATGAACGATGAACGATGAACGATGAACGATGAACGATGAACGATGAACGATGAACGATGAACGATGAACGATGAACGATGAACGATGAACGATGAACGATGAACGATGAACGATGAACGATCAACGATCAACGATCAACGATCAACGATCAACGATCAACGATCAACGATCAACGATCAACGATCAACGATCAACGATCAACGATCAACGATCAACGATCAACGATCAACGATCAACGATCAACGATCAACGATCAACGATCAACGATCAACGATCAACGATCAACGATCAACGATCAACGATCAACGATCAACGATCAACGATCAACGATCAACGATCAACGATCAACGATCAACGATCAACGATCAACGATCAACGATCAACGATCAACGATCAACGATCAACGATCAACGATCAACGATCAACGATCAACGATCAACGATCAACGATCAACGATCAACGATCAACGATCAACGATCAACGATCAACGATCAACGATCAACGATCAACGATCAACGATCAACGATCAACGATCAACGATCAACGATCAACGATCAACGATCAACGATCAACGATCAACGATCAACGATCAACGATCAACGATCAACGATCAACGATCAACGATCAACGATCAACGATCAACGATCAACGATCAACGATCAACGATCAACGATCAACGATCAACGATCAACGATCAACGATCAACGATCAACGATCAACGATCAACGATCAACGATCAACGATCAACGATCAACGATCAACGATCAACGATCAACGATCAACGATCAACGATCAACGATCAACGATCAACGATCAACGATCAACGATCAACGATCAACGATCAACGATCAACGATCAACGATCAACGATCAACGATCAACGATCAACGATCAACGATCAACGATCAACGATCAACGATCAACGATCAACGATCAACGATCAACGATCAACGATCAACGATCAACGATCAACGATCAACGATCAACGATCAACGATCAACGATCAACGATCAACGATCAACGATCAACGATCAACGATCAACGATCAACGATCAACGATCAACGATCAACGATCAACGATCAACGATCAACGATCAACGATCAACGATCAACGATCAACGATCAACGATCAACGATCAACGATCAACGATCAACGATCAACGATCAACGATCAACGATCAACGATCAACGATCAACGATCAACGATCAACGATCAACGATCAACGATCAACGATCAACGATCAACGATCAACGATCAACGATCAACGATCAACGATCAACGATCAACGATCAACGATCAACGATCAACGATCAACGATCAACGATCAACGATCAACGATCAACGATCAACGATCAACGATCAACGATCAACGATCAACGATCAACGATCAACGATCAACGATCAACGATCAACGATCAACGATCAACGATCAACGATCAACGATCAACGATCAACGATCAACGATCAACGATGAACGATCAACGATCAACGATGAACGATGAACGATGAACGATGAACGATGAACGATGAACGATGAACGATGAACGATGAACGATGAACGATGAACGATGAACGATGAACGATGAACGATGAACGATGAACGATGAACGATGAACGATGAACGATGAACGATGAACGATGAACGATGAACGATGAACGATGAACGATGAACGATGAACGATGAACGATGAACGATGAACGATGAACGATGAACGATGAACGATGAACGATGAACGATGAACGATGAACGATGAACGATGAACGATGAACGATGAACGATGAACGATGAACGATGAACGATGAACGATGAACGATGAACGATGAACGATGAACGATGAACGATGAACGATGAACGATGAACGATGAACGATGAACGATGAACGATGAACGATGAACGATGAACGATGAACGATGAACGATGAACGATGAACGATGAACGATCAACGATCAACGATCAACGATCAACGATCAACGATCAACGATCAACGATCAACGATCAACGATCAACGATCAACGATCAACGATCAACGATCAACGATCAACGATCAACGATCAACGATCAACGATCAACGATCAACGATCAACGATCAACGATCAACGATCAACGATCAACGATCAACGATCAACGATCAACGATCAACGATCAACGATCAACGATCAACGATCAACGATCAACGATCAACGATCAACGATCAACGATCAACGATCAACGATCAACGATCAACGATCAACGATCAACGATCAACGATGAACGATGAACGATGAACGATGAACGATGAACGAAGAACGAAGAACGATGAACGATGAACGATGAACGATGAACGATGAACGATGAACGATGAACGATGAACGATGAACGATGAACGATGAACGATGAACGATGAACGATGAACGATGAACGATGAACGATGAACGATGAACGATGAACGATGAACGATGAACGATGAACGATGAACGATGAACGATGAACGATGAACGATGAACGATGAACGATGAACGATGAACGATGAACGATGAACGATGAACGATGAACGATGAACGATGAACGATGAACGATGAACGATGAACGATGAACGATGAACGATGAACGATGAACGATGAACGATGAACGATGAACGATGAACGATGAACGATGAACGATGAACGATGAACGATGAACGATGAACGATGAACGATGAACGATGAACGATGAACGATGAACGATGAACGATGAACGATGAACGATGAACGATGAACGATGAACGATGAACGATGAACGATGAACGATGAACGATGAACGATGAACGATGAACGATGAACGATGAACGATGAACGATGAACGATGAACGATGAACGATGAACGATGAACGATGAACGATGAACGATGAACGATGAACGATGAACGATGAACGATGAACGATGAACGATGAACGATGAACGATGAACGATGAACGATGAACGATGAACGATGAACGATGAACGATGAACGATGAACGATGAACGATGAACGATGAACGATGAACGATGAACGATGAACGATGAACGATGAACGATGAACGATGAACGATGAACGATGAACGATGAACGATGAACGATGAACGATGAACGATGAACGATCAACGATCAACGATCAACGATCAACGATCAACGATCAACGATCAACGATCAACGATCAACGATCAACGATCAACGATCAACGATCAACGATCAACGATCAACGATCAACGATCAACGATCAACGATCAACGATCAACGATCAACGATCAACGATCAACGATCAACGATCAACGATCAACGATGAACGATGAACGATGAACGATGAACGATGAACGATGAACGATGAACGATGAACGATGAACGATGAACGATGAACGATGAACGATGAACGATGAACGATGAACGATGAACGATGAACGATGAACGATGAACGATGAACGATGAACGATGAACGATGAACGATGAACGATGAACGATGAACGATGAACGATGAACGATGAACGATGAACGATGAACGATCAACGATCAACGATCAACGATCAACGATCAACGATCAACGATCAACGATCAACGATCAACGATCAACGATCAACGATCAACGATCAACGATCAACGATCAACGATCAACGATCAACGATCAACGATCAACGATCAACGATCAACGATCAACGATCAACGATCAACGATCAACGATCAACGATCAACGATCAACGATCAACGATCAACGATCAACGATGAACGATGAACGATGAACGATGAACGATGAACGATGAACGATGAACGATCAACGATGAACGATCAACGATGAACGATCAGCGCGATTAACACGCTACATAGCTATTTTAGTTTTGTTGAAAACAAGAGACAAACTGGCAACACTACAGGTTGTGTGGTTTTCACTTACACTAGGTCAGTACATAAACAAACACGTCTCACTGCTACTACCACAGCTGTGTAGGCCAATCAGAATGCTAGTTTCACTCGTTAACTTCCAAAACATTACACCACCCTGCATCGTGTTTGGAAGCAACCGGCGTGTTTACATCTAGAAGCGGGTTCAGATCCTTTAACAACCTCAGTGCAACGTTGCCGAGTTACTTCGTCTGAAAAAGCTGATCAAAATACTCATTTAATTATTTTGAAACCCTATGTGATGACCTACAATTCCTATCGAAACTACACATCTTACGAGAAGCAAACTGTTACCTTCGTATATACTTGTGGAATTACACATTACATTTGGAACAAAAACCATTTATTTTTTCGAAATCGGCTGATCAAAGAACAAAATGCCATTAGATGTTTTTACTTTCTCTACACGTACTATGCACATAGTGTATAGAGAAGATATTGTAATGCACCCAAAAATTCGATACCGTGATTTCAAGGGAAATACATGTTTTGGGTCCCCCTGAATCGAAAAAAGTATGTGTGTGTCTGCGGACAGCATAGCTCAAAAACGAAAACACCGTTAAATACCAAACTTGGTATTAAAGTTTGGTATCTTGCAAGGAAGTGACCCCCAACTAGACATTACGTGGAACTTTTTTCGAAAATGTTTGTTTTTTCAAAAATGGTCTAACGATTTTGATTAAAATATCGTATATTAAAGATATTTACCTGACAAAGAAAACTGAACTGAAAACAAACCTTTAGACTGAATGTGCTCTCGACCGAGAAGAACACGCGACCCTGGTCCAATTCTGATGCTCTTGAGACCATCGCAAACGGTGCCGTCAAGGTGCGAGTGTCAATGCAACCAGCTGGGCAAAAAGATTGCCTCTATGCAGTCGCCGTGCCATTATATGGCGTGAGATAACATGCCTAGCATACTGTTAATTGTGGTTGTAATTGCAGCCGCTGTTTATCGTAAATCCCTTTTCATCCGCTGCTGTAGTTTTTACTTTCTCTACACGTACTAAGTACATAGTGTATAGAGAAGGTATTGCACTCCACCCAAAAATTCGATACCAAGATTTCACCGGAAATACAAAGATTCGTGTGTCCGTGAACACGATAACTAAAAAACGAAAAGTCGGTAAAAAACTAAACCTGGTATTTAAGTTTGATATCTTCCAAGGATGCGACACTAAGATTTTCAAGAAAATCCCCTCACCCCTAACTACCCTTTACATGGAAAAAATTTAGAAAAATTTGATTTTATCAAAAATGCTTTAATTATTTTGATTAAAATCTCTTATATTCAAGATGCTGGTTGCTATGTCACTGAAGTTCCTTTGTTTGTATGGACAGCAGTTGACAAATTTCTGTATGAGAAATCTATAGCAGAAACCAAAAATAAGGAATGTCACAAAAACGAAGAACTCCACGAAAAAAATGTATATAACATAAATTGTGTGTTTTAACGTGCTCTACATTTTTTGTGTAGTAAGGTTTTGTCCATCTCTTACGGTTTAGCAGTTATTCAAAATTTAGTAAAATTCATCCAGAATAAACTACTCTTCAGAGGCTATTCCCAGAAAATTCAAGATATACATTTTATTTGTCAGGTAAATATCTTTAATATACGAAATTTTAATCAAAATCGTTAGAGCCATTTTTGAGATATCAAAATTTTCGAAAAAAATTCCATGTAAAGGGTATTTTGGGGTGGGGGGATTTTTCTCAAAATCTTCGTGTCGCATCCCTGGAAGATACTAAAGTTAAATACCAAGTTTGGTATTTTACCTAATTTTCGTTTTTGAGTTTCGTGTTCAGAGACACACGGACACACACGGACCTTTTTCCGAAAATGCTTTTTTTTAGATAAAGGGGATCCTAAAACATATATTCCCGGTGAAATCTCGGCATCGAATTTTTTGTGGAGTGCAATACATTCTCTATACACTATGTACATAGTGCCTATAGAGAAAGTAAAAAGGTTAGAAAATTTTGATTTTCTCAAAATGTTTGCAATGAATTTGATTAAAATACCATATATTAAGGATATTTATATGGAAAATGAAATGTATATCTTGAATTTTCTGGGAGTAGCATCTAAAGACCTCTTTATTCTGAATGAATTTTGCTGAATTTTGTATAATTGGTAAACCGTAAGAGATAGACAAAAATTTACCACACAAAAAATGTAGATCACGTTAAAACACAAAATTTGTCATGTACGTTTTTTTCGTTGGATTGACCATTTCTGAGATATTCCTTGTTGTTTTTTCTTCTTCAGATTAAAATACTGTAAACTTACGGCCCTGCATAGAAACGGATTTTACGGAATTTCTGCGGAAAAATGTATATGATACAAGCTGTGTGTTTTGAAGAGATCTACATTTTATGTGTAGTAATATTTGGTCTATCTCTTGCGAGTTACCAGTTATACAAAATTATGCACGACTCATTCAGAATAAAGAGGTCTTCAGAGGCTATTTCCAGAACATTCAAGATATAGTTTGTCATGCAAATATCTTGAACACACTGTATTTTAATCAAAATGTTCAAGCCATTTTTCAAAATAAAAATGGCGCTTTATTTATGGACGTTCTTTAACCACCGTGGTTCTCAGCGTCCCATTCTAAATTGGTCGTGAAAGAACGCTTAATTTTTCTCAGAGGCCTCTCTATCAAGCTTGAGGTTCTTTTACGTGCCGCAAATCTACGACACGGGACCTACGGCTTTATTTCATTCCGAAGGAAGCCATGCTAAGGATTTTTACGCCCGAAAAAATCCATCGTCCTCCGTCGGGTTTGAACCCGCGACCTTGGGTATATGAAGTTAGCATGTTAACCATTACATCTCGAGGGTGACAGCCATTTTTGAGAAAATCAAAATTTATGACATTTTTCATTTAAGGGGTAGTTGGGGATGTGGGAATTTTCTTGAAAATCTTCGTGTCGCATCCTTAGAAGACACTGAACTTAAATACCAAGTTTAACGGACTTTTTGTTTTCGAGCAATTCTGCCACCCCTCTCACATACAAGGCATTTTTCTAAAAATGTTTTTTTTTAATTCAGTGAGTCTCAAAACATGTATTTCCGGTGAAATCTCGGTATCGAATATTGGATGCAATACAAGAGGTACCTTCTCTATGCACTGTATACATAGTACGCGAAGAGAAAGTACAAATGTTTTTTTAAATACAGGGACCTTGAAACGTGTATTTCCGGTGAAATATCAGTATCGAATTTTTGGGTAAGGTGCAATATCTTCACTAGTTTTGTACCCGTACTATGTAGAGAAAGTTATACGTTCAGTCTAACGTATTTTTATGGGAGAAGATGTATATGTGAATATGGAAAACTAAAAAAGAAATTTAACGTCAGGAAAATGGTTTAACACAGTGTCATTTAACCAGTGCAACGCTTTAAAACGTTCTCCAAAATGTGTGTTACATCCGCCTTTAGAGAATCAAGCATTCGAAGTTCTCTTGGGCTTCCAGCCAGGTGAATCAGTTCAATTCATTCAGTAACCCTGAAGACGGGAACAATGTATGCTCCCGAAACGTTGGTGCCTCACCATATCTACACCTGGCTGTAAGCCCGAGAGAACTTCGAAGATTTACGCCGGCAGGAAAGCTACAGCTCTTATTACAAATATGTACTTTAAAGTACAGTGCTTTTTTGCACCAAAATTAAAAATTCTGATGTATTACTCTCACATAGCTTTCTCTAGCTGCTCTACAAACAAACTTATTACAAAAGATTATTCTTCTTTCTACAGCATGCTAATCGAGATAAACGAATGTTCTTATTACTTAGTTCCTTATAAGTAGAAGGGAACTAAAGGAATGCACTATGCTAAAGTAATAGTAAAAGGTTTTAAAAAAATTGTCGTTATGGGATTGTCATTGCTAATCGCTTCTTTGCTTGACCAGGAGTAGAACAAAAGAAAAACGGACACTTCCTGTCTGAGACAAGTATAAGGACTTCACAACTGAAACCAATAAAAAGGTATATCTCGAAAACGGTTAACTCCACAACAAAACCACAAAGGACATAAATTGTGTGTTTTGACGAAATATATATATTTTTTGCGAAGTAAGTTTTGTCTATCTCTTACGGTTTAGCAGTTAAGCAAAATTCAGCAAAATTCATCAAGAATAAAGAGGTCTTCAGAGGCTATTCTTAGAAAATTCAAGTTATACATTTTATTTGGGGTGTAAATACTCTTAATATTCGGGATTTTAATCAAAATCTTTTTCTTAGAAAAGACACATTTTCGAAAAATTTTCCATGTAAAGGGTAGTTTGAGGTGGAAGATACCAAAACTTAAATACCAGTTTGGTTTTTAACGGTCTTTTCGTTTTTGAGCTATACTGTCCACAGACACACACACACACACGGCAATTTTTCCAAAAAATCTTTTTTTGGGTTCCGGGGGACCCAAAACATGTATTTCCAGTGAAATCTCGGTATAGAATTTTTGGGTGGAAAGCAATATTTTCGCTATACACGATGTGCGTAGGAATTTTAAACTAAAATCGCTAAAAACAATTACTTTTTCCCTTAATGTATAAATGTAAATATTGTGTTAAAAGTGATTCTATGTTTGTGATAAAAGAGGCCTACCTTACGTACACATGAAGACCCAAAATCAATCTGCTGGAGTAAAACTTTGTAAGCTGAGTCTGCGTTCACTTGATAATTGTGAGCACTTTAATTTCCTTAAACGTCTTGAAGACCACCAAGTGAGAAAAGTTCCACAACTAAATGAATGCTTAAATTAGCCCGTGACCCCTCCACGCCAGCTTTACGATAAGGCATCCCCCCTTCCCCCGTACATCCTTGAAACATGGTTTGAGGCACGAGCAGGGCTTCGGGAGTCCTTGACAAAATAATTTTATTTCGTGAATTGTCCTGTTAATGTCATTGTAGCGGTATTATTGCAGAAGTTAAAAGAATATTGTAAAATATACTTAGTCCTACATTTCTTTAACTTAGGTATACATTATCAATTCTTACAGACATATTCGGTGCGTAATCTATTATACTCGTTCTAATGTGCAAGGTTTGGTTACCCTTAGGCGCTATATTCGCTTAGCTACCAGGTTGTTAGCAAGTTGTCCGCCTTTTTACAATTCATCCTGTGCGTTTTCTACCTAGTTTCTTTCTTACCCATTTTTCTTTTATCTTTTTAAAATTGTCATATAGACTTATTATTTTTTTTTGTCTTTATTTTCCCATGTAGCAATTTTTATCACTACTACCTCTGCTGGCATACAAACCCACTTGTGTTTTGAAATTTATTTCTTGCAATTTTTACCTCTTTACTTTTAGTTAAACAGCGAGCAATACTGTCTTGCTCCCCATACAAAATACGTCGTTCTGATTCACTGCTTCTCACTCCTTTCAAAAAGTAATGCTTTTGGCCTCATATAAGCTAATCTTTCTCTCTTTTCTTTGTTATATTTACTCGTAGAATATGCCTACCCAGCTCTCGTTATTCATTCTTTATTTTTCTGTATAAGAAAGCGACTTTTTTTTTCTAGCTCACCTCATATTTTCTGTTTATCCAATTCTTCTAATCTATTACTCAGAGATTCCCAAAATCCTTTGTCATTTTCGACTCCCCCCCCCTTACTCATTGTGGTCATGATTAATCAAGCTCCAATACTGGCACTTCTCGTTCTTAGTTATCTCCATCATTTCAAACATATGTTTTAATATATTCTTATATTCGGTCTCTCTATATTAGGTTGTACCAACTCTACATGTCTGAGTCGGAATACTCGTGCTTGCTCAAACATAAACCTCAGAGTCCTTTAGACGGGAAGGTGGTATCCAATATGTCACTACGCATAGATCGCATGCTTGTGCCTGCATTTCAACACGATTCAGCCGTGAAGATAGGTTACCCTCAATGACGAGGTGCATTACATACTGCATGCACACCCCTGTGAGAAAATGACCTACTCGCTGCTATTTTGCGCGCAACCAAGCTGAAATGATCTGCTCTACAGTGTCAATCGTTTTCTTCCCGTTTGTCCTAATTATACTATTGCTACTTTTTGGTGCTTCTCTGTTTAGGTCTTGGGGATCGAGAAAAAAATCTGCTTTCTACAAAATTTTGAAGAAGATTGAAGCATCAGTTTTAATATAATTAATACTGTTCTATTAAAGCGTTCCATTATTTAGGGTAACAAATTCACGGGTTACTTACTACTTTATAACTAATAACACAAACAAAGGTAATTTATATGCTATTTAAAACATTTGCTGAGAAAATATAATAAAAAGGTCTTAAATGAAATCACAAACAATCATTAAGACCATTTTGCCTATGATCCCAAAAATCAACACCTTTCTGATTTTTCACGATTTTCCCCTGATAATCTACGACTTCCGATCAGTGTTGCCAACACAATTCATTCGTTGTTCGGAACAACAAAGAAATTCTATCAATTTTTAATTTACTTCCTATTGTGTTTTGAATGATTGCGCTTTTAAATTTCCCCATTAAATTACTCTTTATTTTAGCGAATAATAAGAGCAGAAGCTAAAAATAAATTTTAAAAAATCTGATGTTTCATTCATATGACTTTCTCTACCTATTCTGCAACAAACAATTCTTACAAAATCTTATTCTTCTATGTCATGGTAATTAAGATAAACCTAAACAAAAATGACCTTATTACTTACAAGCAGAAGGAAAATAAGAGAATGTGCAGGCTAAAGCGATAGTCAAATCTCTTAAAACCTGTTGCAATGTGATAACTTGTTATTGGGTTCTCTTTACATGGATAAAATAAAACAAGAGAACAACGCACCATTTGAGAAAAGTATTAGAAAGCTCATACCAGTATTGAGTAATATCTCTGACATGGTTGAAAGTAAAACGAATAGTCTATACTGACAGGCGCAATGACAATTGTGCAGAAAACATCAGAGAGTAAATTATATGATGTGTTTGTGGGAAAAACTGTTCGACGAAGAGAAATAAACAACTAATGCTCTGAAGTGGATACATATTAAGATGCCAATTATCAAAACATTTGTACATACACCCCTAACATCTTGCATTGCCACCAGCGTCTCAGAGATGTTATACCTGTTTAAAAAATCTGATATGTTCAATTCACGTGTCTTTCTCTACATCTCTGCAACAAATAATTTTTAAAAAGCTAATACTTTTATTTACTTAATGCTAATTGAGAAAAAAATAGCAGAAATTGTCTTATTACTTGCTTCCTTGTAATTAGAAACGAAATAAGGGAGTACCAGAGGTTAAAGCGATAGTCAAAAGCTAGTTGCTATGTGATTGAAGTTCCTTTATTTGTTCAGACAGAAGTTGACAAATTCCTATATGATGAGAAAAGTATAAGCTTTTTAAAGCTAAAACAAAAAACAAGCAATATCTCAATTCCACGAAAAAAATTATATAACATAATTTGTGTGTTTTAATGAGCCCTACATTTTTTGTGCGATAAGTTTTTGTCTATCTCTTACGGTTTAGCAGTTATACAAAATTCCATAAAATTCATCCAGAATAAAGTATTCCTCAGAAGCTATTCCCAGAAAATTCAAGATATAGATATTAATTGTCAGGTAAATATCTTTAATACATGATATTTTAATCAAAATCTTTAGAGCCATTTTTGAGAAAATCAAACTTGTCTAAAAAAGTTCCAAGTAAAGGATAGTTGGGTGTGGGGGAATTTTTCTTTAAAATCTTCGTGTCGCATTCTTGGAAGATACCAAACTTAAATACCAAGTTTGGTATTTAACGGTCTTTTCGTTTTTGAGCTATGATGTCCACAGACACACATACACGCATACACACACACACACACACAAGGAACTTTTTCCAAAAATGCTTTTTTTTTTGGATTCAAGGGGATCCAAAACATGTATTTCCGGTGAAATCTCGGTATAGAATTTTTGGGTACATTACAATACCTTCTCTATACACTATATACATAGTACGTGTAGAGAAAGTAACAAGGTTGTTTACTAGAAATCGAATTAAAGCCGTAACTCTGATCTAAATCCAATGCTCAAGCAGCAGAACGTAATTCTGAGTACTTCTAGATCTGGAGAGGTGGAAGGTGGCTGACAAACTATATGCGGCTAGAGATTCTGTCGTGTCGAACGACTTAAGGGCAGTTGAAATGAGATTTTCATAATTACTTTCTCTACACGTACTACGTACATAGTGTATAAGAAGGTATTGTAATGCACACAAAAATTCGATACCGAGATTTCACCGGAAATACATGTTTTGGTTCCCCTGAAACCAAAAATCATTTTTGGAAAAAGGTCAGTGTCTATGTTTATTTGGACAGCATAGCTCAAAAAAGAAAATACCGTTAAATATCAAACTTGGCATTTAAGTTTGGTATCTTCCAAGGATGCGACACAAAGATCCCCCTGCGCCAAATACCTTTTACATGGAACTTTTTTCGAAAATTTTGATTTTTTAAAAAATGGCAAAGATTTTGATTAAAATCTCTTATAGTTAAAATATTTACATGCCAAATAAAATGCATATCTTGAATTTTATGTTATATACATTTTTGTTCGTGGAGTTGATCGTTTTTGAGATAGTTTCAGATTTAAAAACTTACACGTTTCTCATACAGAAATTTATCAACTCCTGTCAGTACAAAGAAACTTCAGTCACATATCAACCAGCTTTTGACTATCACTTTAACCTACGGCACTCCCTTATTTCGCTTCTACTTACAAGGAAGGAAATGTTAAGACTATTTCTGATAATTTTCCCTCGATTATCATAGAGTAAATAGAAGCATAAGCTTTTTAACTTGTTGCAGATATGTAGAGAAAGTCATATGATTGGTACACATCACATTTTTGGAAAAAGGTCCGTGTGTGTGAGTGTGTCGTGGACAGCATAGCTCAAAAACGAAAAGACAGTTTGGTTACTTCCAAGAATGCGACACGAAGATTTTCAAGAAAATCCCCTAACCCCCAACTATACTTAACATAGAACTTTTTTGAAAAATTTTGATTTTCTTAAAAATGCCTCTAACGATTTTGATTAAAATCTCTTATATTTAAGATATTTAAATGCCCAATAAAATGTATATCTTGAATTTTCTGGGAATAGCCTCTGAAGACATGTTTATTCTGGATGAATTTTACGGAGTTTTGCATAACCGCCAAACCATAAGAGATGGACGAAAACTTACCATACAAAAATGTAGAGTACGGTAAAATACACAACTTATCCTATATACGTTTTTTTCGTGCCTTTTAACAATGATTTGTTGCAGAAATGGAGAGAAAGACGTGTGAATAGAACACATCACATTTTTGCTAATGTCTCAACGATTGTTTTGTGTGTAATTCTGCGGAACATGTAGCATTCTGAAAGCGAATGAATCATTTGTAGTTACTCTCGTATAATCGACTCACTCCTTAAGGTCGCTAATGAAACGTTATCAAATCCTTTAAAAAGGGAAACAAACGTGACAATGAAGCATATAACAACAATAGCAATATAATAATAAATCATACAATGAAGAAATGCAAAATGCGGATCGAAGAACGAAAGGAAACGCGCCAAAGAAAAAGTCAAATTGAGTTTTATTTAAGAACGGTCTTTAACTGCGTTGGCTTTCAGCCTTCAATTCTAATTAGGGCATGAAAGACCTTTTAATATTTCCCAGAGGCCTTTTTAATCAGGTACTTTTACGTGTCGTAAATCTACGACAAGGGACCAATGGCTTTACTTCCCTTTCAAAGAAATCCATGCTGAGAGTTTTTACGCCCGAAAAAAATCCATCGTCCTACGCGAGTTTGATCCCGCGAGCTTGGAAACCAGAGGTCAGCCTGTTACTTCTAGATCTGGTGGACGACGTACAAAAGAAGGATGCGGGAATACAGGGAAAAGTTATTATATATTATTTGGTATTATAGAGAGTCAAATGTTTAAGAACTGAACGCTCTATGCTCTCCTTAAAGCTCAATGCTCGTTTCATGCAATCGCGAGAAACAGCTTAAAGTTGGCAGGATTCCACAATAATATAATTCGCCATCGGGGTATATCATCTCAAAATATTTTGAGATCACTATTTTACCGGGAAACGTCGGTCGAGGAATTTAATGCCGTGCCGGCATGTTGCCATGGTAGTTCAGTGGTAGAACAACCAGCTAGAGATCGGGAGATCCGTGGTTCAAATCACGACTATGGCACTGAATTTTTCAGCCTGACTCTACTTATCTGCTGCTCTTCTTTGCGCGTGGATTCCATAAGATTCAAGTTTTCGATCTGAAATGAACTCGTGAACTACTCAATTATGCCTGTTCGTAGCAAAAATGTTATTTATTCAGATGTCTTCCAATCTCGGTATCGAGTTTTTAGATGGAATGTAAAGGTAAGAAGTAGAGAAAATAGTAATATTATAATCGTGTTTACTCACCTAAGCTCAACGGATGTTAGAGAAGACATTAGTTTTTTGAAATGGTATTTTCTCGCCTTCAGCAGCCTTAATATAAACTATCAAGTACTTTTTGTTTTTCGTTTCTCTTATTGTTCACGTCAGAGTGTTAAAGTGGAAACGGTATCTAAAGGGGGGCGTTTCTCCTGAATTTGCAAATAACTATTTGGGATTGTAGTTTGAGAAGGGGCGTTACCCTCTCCCTCATTTTCCCACATCGACCTTGTTGTTCTCTCTAGTTTCTTCCACTCTTACGTCACAGATTTACATCCTTGGATGGTTTTGTTACCTTCAGTTCCAATCCCTTTACGAAAAGGAAGGGCTACGATAGCCAGAGATATCTCAGTATTCTATTGAATTACTTATACTTTGCTAGCTCATTAATATTTACGCTTTCTCTGTCCCGGCTGGTTAATACCGTTATGAAATAATAATTTTCTTCGTCCTTTCCTTTTTACCGTTCATTGTTTACGAATTCAAAATAGTACATTATCATAAAAGGGTTTAAAATCTGATATATTCTATTCACACACCTTTCTCAACATATTCTTACAAAACATAATTATTCTATATACTTCATGCTAATCGAGATAAACATTAGCAGAAATTGTCTTATTACTCATTCCTTGTAAGTAGAAGGGAAATAAGGGAATTCAATAGGCTAAAGCGATCATCAACATTTTTTAAAAGTTTCCATTATGCAATGGCATTGAAATTCAGTTCTCTTTACATGGATAGGAATAAAACAAAACAAAAAAGGAATGGCGACTTTCCATTTGAGGAAAGCCTCGGAAATTAATTCCACAAAAATATACTTAACATAAATGGTGTGTTTTAACGAGCTCTGTATTTTTTGCGTAGTACGATTTTATCTATCTCTTACGGTTTACCAGTTAAACCAAAGTCCTCCAGAATAAAGAGGGCTTAGGAGGTTATTCCCAGAAAATTAAAGATATACATTTTATATGCTATCATGTAAACATCCTTTAATATCTGGTAATTTAATCAATATCGTTAGTCATTTTTGAGAAAATCGATCATTTCAAAAAATGCTCCATGTAAAGGGTAGTTTGGGATGGGAGAATTTCCTGAACAATTTTGTGTCATATCCTTGGAAGGTACTAAGCTTAAATAATAAGTTTGGTGCATAGCCGACTTTTCGTTTTTGAGTTATATGAGTCAGTATAGGTGTCTGTGCGTGTGTGCCTGTGGACAGCATGACTCAAAATTGAAAATTCCACTAAATACCAAACTTGATATTTAGATAAGAGTCTCTCTACGAATATTTTCAAGAAAATCCCCCAACTCAACCACCCTTAACATGGAACATTTTTCGAAAATTCTAATTTTCCCAAAATGGTTCTAACAATTTTCATTAAAGTTTAATATGTTTAAGATATTTTAAAGACAAACGAAATGTATATCTTGATTTTTTTGGTAATAGCCCTGAAGACCTCTTCATTCTGAATGACTTTTGTGTTTTGTATAACCGGTAAACTGTAAGAGACAAAAACTTATTGCACAATAAGTATGGATTTCATTAAAACACACAATGTATGCCAGATACATTTAGGCGTTTTCTAGATATTCCGAGTTATTGGTTTCAGTTTAAACTTTTCTCAAACGGGAAATAACCTTTCTTTTTGTCTCTTTTTGTTTACTTCTAGATCATTCCCTTATTTATATTCTACTTACAAAGAAGCAAGTAAGAAAAAAACTGTTTGTGGGACAGCTAGAGAAAGTCATGTGAATGGAACACATCAGTTTTTTGTTTTTGTTTTATGAAGGCGTTGGTATTGAACAATGCTATCATAAAACCCATGCTTAAATCTTTAAATGCCGGACCTGAGAGTAAAACTGAAAACGCAAGGAATTCTTTAATACGCAAAAACGTAAAACAGGAAAAAAAATCTGATGTGTACCATTCACATGACTTTCTCTATATCCCTGCAACAAATTATTCTTAAAAAGCTTATACTTCTATTTACTGTATGCTCATCAGAAAAAATTAGCAGAAATAGTCTTATTTCTTGCTTTATTGTAAGTATAACCGAAATAAGGGAGTACCATAAGTTAAAGTGAAAGCCAAAAGCTGGTTGCTATGTGACTGATGTTCCTTTGTTAGTATGGACAGGAGTTGACAAATTCCTGTATGAGAAAAGTATGAGTTTTTCAAAGCTGAAACCAAGAAAAAGGAATATCTCAAAAACGATCAACTGCACGAAAGAAATGTACATAACATAAATTGTGTGTTTTAATGTGCTCTACATTTTTTGTGTGTTAAGTTTTTGTCCATCTCTTACGGTTTAGTAATTATGAAAAATTCATCCAGAATAAAGTAGTCTTCAGAGGCTATTCCCAGAAAATTCAAAATATACATTTTATTTGTCAGGTAAGTAGCTTTAATATACGAAACTTTAATCAAAATCGTTAGAGCCATTTTTTTAGAAAATCAAAATTTTCGAAAAAAGTTCCATGTAAAGAGTAGTTTGGAGTGGGGGGATTTTCTTGAAAACCTTGGAAGATGCTGAACTTAAATACGAAGTTTGATATTTAACGGTCTTTTAGTTTTTGAGCTATGCTGCCCACAGACACACATACATACACACAGCCACACACACAGACAGACGGACGGACAGACAGACACACGGACATCTTTCTGAAAATGCTTTTTTTTTGTATTCAAGGTGTCTTAAAACATATATTTTCGGTGAAATCTCGGTATCGAATTTTTGGGTGCATTACAATACCTTCTCTATACACTATGTACATAGTACGTATAGAGAAAGTAAAAATGTAATCTAACTTTCCAAACACAACTTTTCACTCTCGAAACTCTCACCGAAGGAAGTGTGATATGGGATGCCAATGCTGCAAATAGCTGAAGTAAAACTTTCTGCTCAAAATATAAAAAGATCTCTTCTCTAACAATCATATTTACATGCATATTGATGTTTTGTCAAGTGAGTGTACCAGAATGTTCTAAAAAATACTACGCAGGGTTATTTTCAAGAAGTTTTAAACTATTTAAAATTAGCCTACCTCTATGAAAGTTATATCAAAGTGAGCGGGAGACTTGAAATATTCATATGCGTTTAAAATATAAAAATAAAAAAAAAATACAAAAATCCCATTTCGACTCCCCCTCTCCCTTTTTTTACACATCAGATTTTTTTTTATTTTGTTTTTACGATTGCTACACTCAGCATTTTTTTTTGTTATTACGAATGCAAATAAAAGCACTGGCTGGCAATACTAAACTTTTTTTTTATAACTAACAGCATCAAATTTTTTTTTTAAATTTATTTTATTCATTGTAAGTGTTTACGTTATAGGTAAGGAAGGATTTGATGCAGGAAATTTTCAAGTGTATATTATTTTTAGGAGCCATGGTTGGAAAGGCGCGGTTTGGCGTTTCTGGTTAAGTTTCCATCTCTCAGTGTAGAAAAGTTGCCTTAGTTTGGGCAGCTCACAATCAGCGGGGTTGTCCAATGTCTGTAATCATTTAAAGGTACCCATTATCAACGAAATAAGGGAATTCGGCAGATTCAGATGGAAAATGTCGATTGGCGAAGGGTTCCAACCGCCAGGAATCCAAATGCGACATTTTACCAAAACCCAAGTCCATATGGCTGCTTTACCGGAACATTCGAGCAATCGGGAATTCGCTGCATGGCAACCCCTTAAGCATATCTCAGCTGGAATGTTGGTTTGCACTATTTACGATTCTGTTTGGCCACCTTCTCCATATATGGGGGAAAATCCGCACCCTTGGGGATCTCGAACCCATAGCGCATCCAGTAATGACCTCTATTCTCCAGCTGAATGCCGTGTAGCACAGGGCTTAGGCAAAGATATAACATTAATCCCTTAACAACCTGATAACCAGCCTTACGCTGTCACAAACCGGAGTGTTAACTCTAATGGCTGCGGGTCCCCATGACCGCGCTCGCTAAAGCGTCTCACTTTGG
This sequence comes from Hymenopus coronatus, assembly GCA_030762935.1. Classification (NCBI taxonomy): domain Eukaryota; kingdom Metazoa; phylum Arthropoda; class Insecta; order Mantodea; family Hymenopodidae; genus Hymenopus; species Hymenopus coronatus. The sequence continues at coordinate 29,802,076 of CM060883.1, forward strand.
TGATTCGTGGCGTAGGGGATTCGAGTCCATCCTTGGGCATTTGTGTTTTTTTTTTTTATTGTAAAACAGTAACGGAGTCTGATCAGGACTCCGGTACTGTATCCCTATTTACATTTCCCCCCGTAGGTTTTACTGATTACTGGTTTACTGGTTTTACTGTTTCTTTTACAAACATATACACATTGCACAAACATATAACACCCATGCCCAAGGCGGGACTCGGAACCCACGATCCCCTGCCCACGAAGCACCAAAGCGAGACGCTTTAGCGAGCGTAGCCATGGGGACCGCCCTGTTTTTGTATCCCTATACATTGTCATAAAACAGAAAACGGTAAGGGGGGAAAAAAAAAGGGAAAAGGAAAAAAAATAGGAGGAATACAGCGCCGGAGTCACGACCAGACTCCGGAACTGTATTTTTTATATAAAAATGGCTGGGATCGCTGCCTGTCGTAGCTTCTCACCTTCCTCACGATGCTGAGAGAGCACGATATTATACCCGGGTCAAAATCCGCACTCCCCCCCCCCCCCCCCCCCCCCCCCCCCAATAGGTAAAGTTGAACCCGGTCGCATTCCATAGCCAGGGCACTGTGTAACGGTACAGGACACTTTGGGAATATCTAAGTACATTAATATTTTTGTGGGTAAGGAAAGTCCAAAGGATCGTTACGCGTTTCACTTGGAATAATATATCAGCGTGGACTTCCTTAATAATCCGATTTTATATTATACTGTTATTGAGAGAAAAAAAAAGTCACATTTCCTGTTTATTCTTCTCTTCATATCCTTCCGTTGTACCCCAAGAAGAGATAACAGTTCAGCGCTCTCTTGACTACTAGACTTAAGCTTATAAAAACATTTTAACTTTATGAAAAAAATCTGATACAGTACATTCACGTGCCTTTCCCTTTTTCTGTAAACAAAGTAGGCATTCTTACAAAAGAGTGTTTTTACTTTCTCTACATGTACCATGTTATAGGGTATAGAGAAGGTATTGTAATGCACCCAAAATTAAATACCGAGATTTCACCGGAAATACATGTTTTGGGTTCCCTGAATCCAAAAAAGCTTTTTTAGTAAAAGGTCCGAGTGTGTCTGTGGACAGCGTAGCTCATAAACGAAAAGACAGTTAAATACCGAACTTGATATTTAAGTTCCATATCCTCCAAGGGTGCGACACGAAAGTTTTCAAGAAAATCCCTCTAGCCGCAACTACCCTTTATATGAAACTTTTTTCGAACTATTTGCTTTTCACAAAAATAACTAATGATTTTGATTAAAATATCGTATATTAAATATATTTACTTGACAAATAAAATGTATATCTTGAATTTTCTGGAAATAACCTCTGAGGACTACTTTATTCTGGATCAATTTCAGGGAATTGTGCACAACTGGTAAACCGCAAGAGATAGGCAAAAGCTAACTTAACAAAAAATGTAGAGCTCGTTAAAACATAAGCTCGTGGGTTTCAGCTTTAAAACATTTATGCTTTTCTCATACGGGAATTTGTCAACTCTGTCCATACAAACAAAGGAACTTCAGTCACATAGCAACCTGCTTTTGACTATCACTTTAACCTATGCTACTCCCTTATTTCGCTATTTCTGCAAATGTTTTCTCGATTAGCTTGACGTAAATAAAATCATAAGCTTTTTAACAATACTTTGTTGCAGAGATGTAGAGAAAGTCATGTGAATGGAATACTAAGCTTTTTATGTGCATAATGCTATCAAGTTAAACATTGTCAGAAATAGTCTTATTGTTTAGGTCACTATAAGAAGAAGTGAATTAAATTAAATGGAGTTTTATTTATGAACACTCAGCGTTCCATTCTATATTGTTACTGAAATATCGCTAAATATAGCTTAGAGGTCTTTTTTTTCAGGCTAGAGGTTCTTTTATGTTCCGTAAATCTACGACACAGGAACAAAAACTTTACTTCCTTTCCGAGGGAAGCCTTGCTAAACATTTTATGCCCGAAAAAATTCAATCGCCTTCCGCCGGGTTTGAAACCTGCAAACTTGGGAACAAGAGGCTACATGTTACCCCTAGACCACTAAGGACGACAGAAGGTAAAAGGGGGGTGTATGACTGCCTTCGTGGGCGAGTCGTCAGGGAGCTGACTTTACACCCGGAGTTCCCGGGTGCGATTCCCAGCTGGGGCGGGAAATTGTTCCTTAACCAGAATTGTTTCCTGTCCCCCACAGAGTCTGGAAGTGTATATGTAAGGCTGAACGTAATATCCTAAAGTTCTAACCCTACAGTAATACGAGTTATTTCACAAGTCAAAGCCCCTGATATGACTATTGAAGTTTAAAGGGGTTACACAAATGAAACAATTAAAAAAATGTGATGCGTTCCTTTCACATGACTTTCTCTACCTCTCTACAAAAATTATTGTTAAAAAAAACCCATACTTCTATATACGTCATGCTAATCGAGAAAAAAATATCAGAAATAGTCTTATTACTTGCTTTCTTGTAAGTAGAAGCGAAATAAGGGAGTACCATAGGTTAAAGTGATAGTCAAAAGCTGGTTGCTATGTGACTGAGGTTCCTTTGTTTGTATTTACAGGAGTTGACAAATTCCTGTATGAGAAAAGTATAAGTTTTTTAAAGCTGAAGTCGGAAACAAGGAATATCTCAAAAACGATCATTATCACGAAAAAAAGTATATAACACAAATTTTGCCCTACATTTCTTGTGTGGTAAGTTTTTGTCCATTTCTTACGGTTTATCAGTTATGCAAAATTCCTTAAAATTCATCCAGAATAAAGTAGTAGTTTTAAGAGGATATTCCCAGAAAATTCAGGATATACATTTCATTTGTCAGGTAAATATATTTTATATATGATATTTTAATCAAACTTATCAGTGCCAATTTTGAGAAAATTAAAATGTTCGAAAAACGTTCCATATAAAGGGTAGTTTGGAGTGGAGGGATTTTATTGAAAATCTTCGTGTCGCATCCTTGGAAGATAAGTTTAGTATTTAACAGTTTTTTCGTTTTTGAGCTATGCTTCCCACAGACACACACAGACACACATACACACACACGCACACACAGACAGACAGACACACACACGGACATTTGTCTAAAAATGTTTTTTTTTTTTGGATTCAGGGAACCCAAAACATGCATTTCCGGTGAAATCTATGTATCGAATTTTTGCATGCATTACAATATCTTCTCTATACGCTATGTACATAGTACATATAGAGAAAGTAAAACGGACTTTCCGAGTGAGAAACGTTTAAATATTTTGTAGTTAAAACTAACAGAAAATCCTTGAAATTGCTGTAGACACAAGGGGCTGAAATTCAGTATATAAATTTTATTTTCCACGTAAAATCTTTAACATACGACATTTAAATCAAAATCGTGGGAGCCACTAGTGATAAAATCGAACATTTCGAAAAATGTTCCATGTAAATGGTAGCTTGAGTTGGGGAGATTCTCCTGAAAATCTTCGTGTTGCATCCTTGGAAGATAAACTTAAATATCAAGTTCTAAAAATGCTTTTTTTTATTTTTTTTATTTAGGGGGTCTCAACGTGTATTCCCAGTGAAATATCGGTATAGAATTTTTGGGTGGAATACAATACTTCCTCTATACACTATGTGCATAATAGTACGAGTAGGGGAAGTAATTAGATGTAGAGAAATCGTTGATAATCCCCCCAAAAGGGGATTTTAGTAAAATTCCCTTGTGAGTGTGTATAAGTACATATGTGTATCTGTGAATAGTATAACTCAAAGGCGAAAGGTCGGTTAAATATCACACTTAATAAATTTGAGATTCTTCTTGGTATTTAAATTCATCATCTACGTCACGAAGATTTTCAAGAAAATCTCCTCATCCCAAATATTCTTTACATGGAAAAAAAATGACTTTCTGAAAAATGCCTCTAACGCTTTTGATTAAAACACCTTATTTATACGATTTTCATGACAAACGAAATGTTTATCTTGCATTTTCTGGGAGTAGCCTCTAAAGACCTCTCCATTCTGGATGATTTTTGTATAACTGGAAAACCATAAGAGATACACATAAACTTGTTTAACAAAAATGTAAATCTCATTAAAACACACAATTTATATCATATACATTTTTTTCGTGGAGTTGTTTATTTCCGAGATATTGTCTGTTTTTGGTTTCAGTTTTAAAATACTTTTAACTCTTCTCATATCTATGGGAATTTGTCTACTCCTGCCCATACAAAGAAACGAATTTTAATCCCATAGCAACCAACTTTAAACAGATTTGACTATCACTTTAGCCTAGTGTATTTCCTTATTTTCGTTCTACTTACAAGAAATCAAGTAATAAGACCAATTCTGCTAGATATTTTATCTTGATTACCATGAAGAAGATAGAGGAATAATCTTTTTAACAATAAATTGCTAAAGAGATGAAGAGAAAGTTATATGAAAGGAACACATCATTCCTTTTGGGGGTGGAATACAATGATTCCGTTATTTATTTTACACAGTAGAGAAAGAAAAAAATTATTTGATTTTGGCTACTGATCCTACGCTGTTTGACATCATATCGCAGTCGTTATTTTTTACTTTCTCTATACGCACTCTGTACATAGTGTATAGTGTACATATGTGAACACGATAACTCAAAAACGAAAAGTCGGTTAAATACCAAACTTGGTATTTAAGTTTAGTGTCTTCCAGGGATGCGACACGAAGATTTTGAGAAAAATCCCCCCACCCTCAACTACCCTTTACATGAAACTTTTTGAAAATTTTGATTTTCTCAAAAATGGCTCTAACGATTTTGATTAAAATTTCGTATATTAAACATATTTACCTAACAAATAAAATGTATATCTTGAATTTTCTAGGAATAACCTCTGAAGAGTAGTTTATTCTGGATGAATTTTGAATAACTGCTAAACCGTAAGAGATGGACTAAAACTTACTACAAAAAAATTTAGAGCACGTTAAACACACAATTTATGTTATATATATTTTTTTTTCGTGGAGTTCGTCGTTTTTGAGACATTCCTTATTTTTGGTTTCTGCTGTGAAAAACTTATATTTTTCTCATACAGGAACTCTGATCCATATAAACAAAGGAACTTCATTGACATAGCAACCAGCTTTTGGCTATCACTTTAACCTATGGTAGTCCCTTATTTCGCTTCTACTTTCAAGGAAGCAAGTAATAAGGCTATTTCTGCTATTTTTTTCTGATTAGCATAAGGTAAATACAAGTATAAGCTTTTTAAGAATAATTTGTTGCAGGGATACAGAGAAAGTCATGTGAATGTAACACATCAGATTTTTGTGGTTAGCAAGACGATGTTTATTTGTTTTAGTTATTGGCGTATGCGGATATGGAAAGTTTCGATAAAATAGAAGATATGAAGCAGGAAATGGATATGGATGGTATTCCTCAAGAACTATGTTAGGCAGATGGGGCGGAATCCCTATAGATTCTAATGTGTTGTAGTCATGCAACTTTCTTTACCAATTCTACAACAAACTTTTCTTACAAAAGCCTATTCTTCCATTTACTTCCTATTATTCAATATAAACCTTAACAGAAATGATCCTGTTGGATGAGTAGAGTCAGACTAAAAAATTCAATGCCATAGCCGGGATTTGAACCAGAGATTTTTGATCTCTAGCTGGTTGCTCTAACCACTGGTGGCACGACACTAGTTTCTCAACTGACTCTCACATTCTACATATTGCTTATGTGAAAAACCAATTAAATTAATGGTCCTATTACTTCTTATAGGTACAAGCAACAAAAGTCACAATTTTTACACCCGAAAAAAATTCATCGTCCTCCGCCGGATTTGAACCGCGAATAATTCAAAACGCATAGTCCCATCTAAATATCGGTACTGAGTTTTTGGGTGGATTAGTGAAATTAAAAACGAGATTTTTGGATTCGGGGGTTCTCAAAACGTATAGTTAAGGTGAAATACAGGATCGATATTTCTAACTTCCATATACATAGCAGAGAAAATAAATAGGTGAACATATTATAAACGTACTTTAAAATTTGTTACCATAAAACCATAAATTGCAAACACTTGTTTTCTGCAGTCTGTAAAATATCGCATAAAATAAATAAGGGGAGATGAAAGTGGCGTCATGCAAATATATGATTGCGCAAAAAGTTCCAACTGAAGTACGGCACAAGAGGCGTTTCAAATCAAGGCGTCTATTAAGTTTGTCTCGGAGGATACATTATTTAATATACATTCATCTATTCTACTGAGACTGATAAGCACATAACGCAATTATGAGATAACTGCATCAAATTACGTTAAGAAGTTATTGCATCCGGTTTGAAATAAACTCCTTTCTAGAGGACGTTTGAAATTACAATGTTTAACTGAAAGAAGATGAGCTCATCAAAGCTACTGCCCAAAAATACTCAAGGTCAAGAAACTTTTAGGGGACACTAGGAATGAAAATGTAAATTTCTGTATTACTTTCTCTAGCCCGTCTGTATAATATACATAGTGGATAGAGAAGGTATTGTATTTCACCCAAAAATTCGATATCGAGGTTTCACTGGAAATACTTATTGTGAGACCCCCTGAATAATAATAATAATAATAATAATACTTAGATGAATCATTATAACAACATATAATAAAAAAATTAAAGAAGATAATGTATTACAAACAAAAGGAAAACCATGGGAAAATTTATGTAATAACATGACCAGAATCACTACATTACCAAGAAAATCCTCTGTAGCAACTTTTAGACTCCTAACAGACCATGACTGTCTCAATAAACATTTATTCAGGATTGGTATAGTGAGATCTCCTCTGTGTCCTTTCTGTACACTTAAAGAAGATATGGATGGAAACCATCTACTGCGCTGCCCAACCTTAAGTCAACATCATAATATAACATCAAAATACTGGAATGCAGGAGAGCCAATGGGTTCACTGCCAACTGCTCAACATTAGATACCAACCAACCAACATTTTTGGAAAATGTACGTGTGTGCGTCAATGGACAGCATAGCTCAAAAACGAAAAGTCAGTTATATACCAAATTTGGTATTTAAGTTCAGTACTTTTCTAGGATGTGGAGTTAACCGTTTCGGAGATATTCCTTGTCATCGGTTTCATATTTCACAGACAATCTCATACTTTTCTCAAATTGGAAGTCGTTATTCATTCTTCTTTCAAGCAATGAAAACAGAATTTAAACACAAAGCGACCAGCTCTTAAAGCGACTGTCGCTTAAGTCTACTGCATTACCGTAGTCCCAGCGTATCTACAAGGAGTAATGTAATAAAAGTATTTCTGCAGATTTTTATCTCTATTAACACGAAGTAGATAGAAGAAAATATTTTTTTAAAGTATATGTTGTCAAAGAATGGGCTGTGAAAGTCATGTGAACACAGCCGCATTTTTCCAGTCTGGCTATGCAAATGGGAGAAACACCTCAATATAGGAAGCAGCTCTTTAAAGATTTTAGTATAGCTTTAACCCGGTGTATTACTTTATTCCCCTTATGCTTAAAAGGAAATAAGTAATAAAACCATTTCTGTTTGATTACCTCACTTAGCATGTAGTAGATAGAATAATAAGCCTTTTTGTAACAATATTTTATTCAGAAACGTAGAGAACGTCATACGATTTTTGGAATAAAGTCCACAGGTCTGTGAACTACATAAATCAAAAATGAAATTTCGGCAAACTTACTATTTAAGAAGACTAACACACATATATATTCCATTCACATGACTTTCTCTACATGGCTGTAACAAATTATTGTTAAAAAGCACATTCCCCTGTCAACTTTATGATAATCGAAATAAACATTAGCAGTAATTGTCTTAATTACTTTCTTCATTGTAAGTAAAACAACAAGGAATATCTCAGAAATGGCCAATTCCACGAAAAAAGCGTATGTCATAAATTGTGTTTTAACGTGATCTACATTTTTTGTGTAATACGTTTTGGTCTATCTCTTACGGTTTACCAATTACGGAAAATTCTGCAAAATTCGTTCAGAGGCTAATCCCAGAAAATTCGATATGCATTTTATTTGTCATATAAATATCTTCACTATACAGTATTTTAATCAGAATCGTTAGAGCCATTTGTGAGAAAAATAAAAAAATCGATTTTGGTTTTCTCAAAAATGGTTCTAAAATTTTTGATTAAATGCCGTATATTAAATATATTTACATGACAAATAAAATGTATATCTTAAAATTTCTCTCATTCTGGATAAGACTTTAGCATAACAGATAAACCGTAAGAGATAAACAAACACTTCCTGCCCAAACAAATGTAGATCTCGTTAGAATATACAATTTATGTCGTTAACGTATCTTCGTGATGTTGACTACTTCTGAGATATTCCTTGTCATAAGTTTCAGTTTTAAAATACTTTAACTTTTCTCACAAGGGAATTGGTCAACTCCTGGCCATGCAAAGAAAGAAATTTGAGTTACATGGCAACCAGCTTTTAAAAGTTTTGACTATCGCTTTAGCCTAGTCTAGTGCATTCCCTTATTTGTCTTCTACTTATAAGGAAGCAATTAATAAGACCATTTCTGCCAATGTTTATCTCGATTAAAATGAAGTAAATAGAAGAATAAGCTTTTTAACTGTAATTTCTAACAGAGATGTAGATAAAGTGAATGGAATTTTGGGACTGATCCAATTCACCTCTCTCTTACTGATCCAATTCACCTCTCAATAATCAATAAATTACATGAAGAATTCAAATTATTAATCGGGAAAAAAAAATTAATAAAGGATCCACATTTATTTTCATTTCTATTTTTTCTATTATCCTATTTAACAATTTTATAGGCCTATTCCCATATATCTTTACTAGAACTAGACATATAGTTATATGATATACCTTCACTACTTACCGCGTACATGATAGAGGATACAATCTACAACTCCTGATCCTTGATATCTAGTGCAGCATAACTCCATTTCTGCTAATTATCAAGGAATTATAATTATATTACTCTTAAGAGATCTTTTAAAATGGGGAGCAAGGCTATAACCGCATTATTACTAATTTGTGAACAATTATACAATGATAAATTATCTTTTAAAGAGAGTTGAAATGGGATTTTCATAAATTTCTTCTATTTTCATATTTTAATTGCACATCAATATCTCGAATCTCCCACTCATTTTAGTAAAACTTTTATAGAAGTACGCTAATTGTAAACAGTTTAAAAATATTGTTGAAAATCATCCTGCGTAGTAATTTTTTTAGAACATTTTGGTACACTCACTTAGAAAAAACATCAACAACTTTGTAAATATTAGTGTTAGAGAAAATATGTTATTTTTGTTTTGATCGGAAAGCTTTACTTTAGCTATTGGCAGCATTGTCATCCCGCTCATATTTGCTTCATGTGAGAGTTTTGAAGTACTTCGAATTTGAGTTTCGAAAGTTAAGATGCATTTTTACTTTCTCTATACGCACTATGTACATAGTGTATAGAGAAGGTATTGCACTCCCCAGAAAATTCGATACCGAGATTTGACCGGAAATATATGTTTTAGGGTCCCCAATATCCAAAAAAAAGTATTTTCAGAAAAAGGTCCGTGTGTGTGTGTCCTTGTGTCAGTGTGTCTGTGAACACGATAGCTCAAAAACGAAAAGTCGGTAAAATACCAAACCTGGTATTTAAGTTTAGTATCCTCCAGGGATGCAACACGAAGATTTTGAGAAAAATCTCACCACCCCCAACTACCCTTTACAAGGAACTTTTTTAAAAAAATTTGGTTTTCTCAAAAATGGCTCTAACGATTTTGATTAAAATAACGTATATTAAAGATATTTACCTGACAAATAAAATGTATATTTCGAATTTTCTGGGAATGGCCTCTGAAGACTACTTTATTCTGGGTGAATTTTACGCAATTTTGCATAACTGCTAAACCGTAAGAGATGGACAAAAACTTACCACACAACAAATGTAGAGCACATTAAAACACACAATTTATGTTATATACACTTTTTTCGTGGAGTTGATTGTTTTTGAGATATTCCTTGTTGTTGGTTTTAGCTATAAAAACATACTTTTCTCATACAGGAATTTGTCAACTGTCCATACAAACAAAGGAGCTTCAGTCACATAGCAACTAGCTTTTGACTGGGTAGATGTGTATGACACTCCCTTATTTTGCTTCTACTTACAAGGAAGCAAGTAATAAGACTATTTCTGCTAATTTTTTCTCGATTAGAAGGAAGTAAATAGAAGCATATGCTTTTTAACAATAATTTATTGCAGAGTTGTAGAGAAAGTCATGTGAATGGAACACATCAGATTTTTTTTTTAATTTTGTCTTTGAAGGAAATTTCTGAAGATGTAAAATTTTCTATATAAATGACCCATTATCTCATAAACTAATTGACACTAAGTGCTGACATTTTTACCACACATTAGCACGTAAATAGGCTTTATTTTGACGACACAGGTTTTATGTATATGGATTAGTTAGTTTTTTACAGTTTAAAAATCATCATTTTGCAACACAATTTTAACAGATTTATTAAAGAAACACACACATCTTTCCTTCTGATGAACTGAAGTATTCTATTTTTCATCAATAAACTGTAAAGACATTTCTGAATATACCTTGTGCAGTTTAGCTCCATTATCATAAATAGTTGCTGAGATAATGAGCCAAACTTAGATAAAGAATTTTGACTCCTCTTAATACAACAAAGGACTAATGTACACAGTGCACTATGTTTCTAGCATGATCTTGTATAGCCAATTTGTTACGAAACCTAATTACAATGTGAAACAGGAGAATACTTTTTTCCTCTCAAAATTTGGTGGAAAGTTTCCTTGTCACGGTTCGCTGGTTGTAAACATTAATGATCCAGATCGCTAATAGCGAAAGGTGAGAAGCTTGACGAAAGAATTCTGCAACGCACTTTCTGGGGTCCTGAACAATCACTATGACAAACATTAGGCAGAGGTCAAAAAAACTAATTATGTTAAAATTGCAAACAAAAATAGCTATTCCTTGACGTTCCCCAGGATTATGGCAACCCTGAGTAAGTCTTGAACGATAGAACTATTCTTGAACCAGGCCTTGAGGAGTTAAAATGGTTACGGAAGAAAAGAGGTAGTTATGTAACCAGTTTAGGTTGTATGTGGTATCGTGGAATACTGGAGTAATAAACAGCAAGAATTGGTTGAAGATTGGTGACGCCCTCCGTGGTGCAATGGTTACCATGCTAACTTCATACCCTGCGGAGGACGATGGAATTTTTCGAGCATAAACATCTTCGGCAAGGCTTCCTTCGGAAAGGAAGTAAAGCTGTTGGTTTCGTGTTGTAGATCTATGTCACGCTCCATATATATTGAATAGGACGCTGAAAACCACAACATTTAAAGGGAGTCCATAAATAAAACTCGCTTTATTTTACTGTTTAGGTTGTGTGTAAAATACTGGAGTAATAGACAGCATGCATTGGACGAAAAGTTGTTTAAATCAGAATGTTCATTCACTTTAGAAGAACAATTGATGTATTCTATTTACATGACTTTCTCAAACAAACTTTTCTTACAAAAATGATTCATTTATCTACATCTTACTAATCGAGATAAAATTTTGCAGCAATTCTCTTATTACTTGCTCCCTTCTAAACATAAGGGAAATAAGGCGATACACAGGGCTAAGGCGATAGGCAGATATTTTAAAAGCTGGCCGCTATCTGAACAATTTATATTCCATTCTCTTTGCGTGGCTAGGAATAAAACAAAATAGGTATTGAACGAAAGATGACTTCCCGCTTGAGAAATGTTTAAGTAGTTTAAAATTGAAACCAATAACAAGAAATGTCTTGGGAATGGTCAACTCTACAAAAAACGTATATGACATACATATTTTAACGAGATCTATATTATTTGTGCAGTACGTTTTTGTGCATTTTTTAGGGTTTACCACTAATACAAAAGTTATACAAAAGTCATCCAGAGACTATTCTCAGAAAATTCAAATTTATTGTTTTTTATGTCATAAAAATAAATTAAGTATATGCTATTTTATTGCGACTCCTTAGAGCCATTTTTAAGAAAATCAATATTTTCGAAAGGTAGATGGGGTTGGATGTATTTTCCTAAAAACCTTCGTGTCGCATCTTTGGAATATGCTTAACTTAAGAACCAAGTTTGGGTACTTAACAGACTTATCACTTTTGACTAATGCTGCCCACACACACACACACGCACACACACACACACACACACACACACGACAGTTTTATAGCTTCTTTTGATTCAGGAATTCTCAAAACATGTATTTCCGGGAAATTTTGATATAGAAATTTTGAATGGAACCCAATATCTTCTCTATTATGTACATTGTTCATACGCGCTAGAGAAAGTAAACATCTAAAGTGTTCCATTCACATTAGGTTCTCTGGCTATTCTGAAACACATTATTCTCACAAAGCTTATTCTTCATCACCGTTTATTATACTAGTAAATAAATGTTCTTTACAGGACATTGAATTCTGTTTTATAACGAGATTTTTGATAGGTTTATATAATACAAATATGTAATGAAAACTAACACAACTAAAAACATAAATATATTCGGTTGCAGTAGTTCATTCTTTGCTTATGGCTATATTGTCTGTAATTCATATCTTATAAATCGGATTTAGAATCAAGCCTTGATGTACCCCAATTTCTGCCATAGGATTTAGAAAGTTGAAAGTCCGTTAAGACAAGTAAGTATGTATGCGTGGCACACACAAACCATGAGTTTATTTTCTCCAAGAGCGCGGGGCTGAAGGTGTAAAGTTGAATTTGCAAGGTTCGCTGTAAGTGTTGCATTGGAACTGAGTTCGAATGCTTTTTGGAAGTCCAATGGTCTATACTACCTAGCCCAGTAGGACACTTATTGATGTGTGCAAAATAGAAACAAAATGGATAGTTTAAATTAGTAAGCGTGGTTCATTCCGCAGTTAGTAAACTATGTGATTGGTTTGTGGACAAAGAGAAGAAAACAATTGAGTACATATTATGGTACAATTTATCAAGATAGCTGCATCTATACCCCTAACATCCTGTGTAACTGTGACACTAAGTAGGCTCTGTTTATCTTGCGATAGATAAATATCTAAATGTAATTTCGCATGGACATATTTTCAAAGCTGAATGTAATTGTTTGGGAGGGTCCGCATTGTGTTTAAGCTTGTTACATAATATTGGCAATACCTTGTTAATCTGAATGTCAAGGATTATTTGGATGAATGCTCAAATTACTTTTTCATGCTGGTGGCTATTGCTGTACATTTCTGCACCATTTATTTTCGTAAATCTACTGTTAGATGCCCTCATTTGTATAATCATTTAACACCGTCCTTATTTAGTTCTGCTTTACTTTTAGCGAAAATTAATATCGCTAGAAGTAAATTGAGAATTATGTATATTCTTTCAAAAATAAACAAACGAATACGATTGAATGTACTGACAAGCACTATCGATTTACACGATTGTTACCTAACTATCGGTTGTCCGATTGTTACTCAAGTTATCAAGTTATCAGTTTTTCATTCGGTTTTAATATGTTACTGTGCTGTTGGTTGCTTGGCAGTCGATAGTACCCGATCAATTTTAAAATCGAAGAACCGATGTAAAATTAAATGAAATGAAATGAAGATTCATTTATGAACACTTTTTTATTACTATTGTTCTCAGTTCCCAATTTTATATTGGGCGCGAAAGACCGCTTAATTTTGCTCAGAGGCCGCTTTATCAGGTTTGAGGTTAAAAAATCCACCAGTCTCCGCCGGGTTTGAACCCGCGACTTTTCGTACAAATGACTAGCATGGCAACCACTACACCACACAGAGCGACGAACCAATGCAGATATGAAAACAACCCAATTTCAGAGAGTATAAATATCTTCTGTTTTATAATCTTTATTTAACAGTTTTGGCAATTAGACATAAAGATTGCACTAAAAATGTTACATACCAACTCCCAAGCAAGAAATATAAATATGTAGTTGGTCTACTAGGGCATATAGTCTGTTCTAAACATATGCACTAATATTAGTAATACTGCTGGATAGGTCGCCATTTTGTGGCGGATGCACCATCAGCCATGGTGGAAGGTGGAAAGAGCTATGCTTGTAAATAAAACCCAATACGTCAGACTGCAAAGTAAACCCGTTTTGCTAAACAGAACTTAAAGTTTTTTAGCATTGCTGCTTTATGTTTACTGGCTAGTTAACAGCCACAAATCTGTTGTAGCTGTCCACCTCTTTATGTATTAAAATAGACAAGCACATGACTACATAGAGCTTAGAATGTTGGCTATATCTTTCAGACAATTCAACTCCAAAAAAACATTTAGCCAAATTTAGGAACGAGTACAGCAAATACAGAATAAGGACTAATTATTAATTGCACAGAAATAACATTTGACATATTCATTTTAACGATAGATCAAATGGATACCAATAATAATAATAATATCAATAACATAAATAATATGATGTAACATGTAACAGAACATCAAATTACTGAACCATAACCGCACATAATTCTGAAACAGGTAGATAACCTTAAAAAGGGGAACATTTTTCTTTATATATCTTCATTTAAAAATCTGATGTGTTCCATTCACACGACTCTCTCTAGCTATTCCACAAGCTCGTAAATGCTGTCACTCTGTGATTGTCATTGAAATTCGTTTCTTTGCATGGCCAGGAGTAAAACAAACGAAAGAAGGGCGACTTTCTCTTTGTACAGAGAATATTTTAAAATTGAAACCAATAACAAGCAATATTTCGGAAACGATTAGCTCCACAACAAAAATGTAAATGGCATAGTTATACTGTGTGTTTTAACAAGATATACTTGTTTTGTGTGATAAGATTTTGTCTCTTACTGCGGTTTACCGGCTCTGCAAAAGTGAATCAGACTGAAGAGAGGTTCAAGGCTATTCATAGGAAATTCACGATCAAATATATATATATATATATATATATATATATATTTGTAATGTAAATATTTTTAATATATAGGATTTTAATAAAAATCGTTATATTTATTATTGAGAAAATTTTTTGAGAATTTTTTCATGTAAAGGGTAGTTTGTGATAAAGAATTTTCTTGAAAACTTCACACACACATACGGACATTTTACTGAAAATGCTTTATATGAATTCAGGAGATCATAATACATATATTTTCGGTGAGATCTTGATGTAGGATTTTTGGGTGGAATACAATATCTTCTTTACCTAGTGTGTACATTGTACATACGTGCTAGAGGAATTAAAACAGCATTTCAGAGTTTATTTGCTAGTATGATTAAAAAACGGTATGCTCTCACAATCCGATAGTCATGGCATTAATTATCGCTTTAATTACTAGAGAATAAACAAGGAATTGTGTGTTTTAATATTACTAAATAAGGTACAGTAAATTGAGGGCTAGAACGCCTATTACGTCGTACTTTTAATTCCGAATGAAAAGCGGTTACTCTATTACCTCATATATATTACTCTTCATACACCTTACGAAAATAAACGACTTTTAAATCCGAATGAAAAGCAGAATCATTCGATTGTTATTTTTCTCTACCTATAGTAATACATTTTAATGTCAATAACATTCGATAGTGCTTATCACTAATTGGAAGTACTTGGTACCAATTCACAAATTTTTGCTTTCTCTATACGTACTTTGTACATAATGCATAGAGAAGATATTGTAGTCCACCTAAAAATTCGATACCGAGATTTCACCGGAAATATATGTTTTAGGGTCCCCTTTATCCAAAAAGGGCATTTTCAGAAAAAGGTCCGAGTGTGTCCGTGTGTCTGTGAAAATGATAAATCAAAAACGAAAATTCCGTAAAATACCAAACTTGGTATTTAAGTTTAGTATCTTCCAGGGATGCGACACGAAAATTTTGAGAAAAATCCCCCATCCCCAACTACCTTTTACATGGAACTTTTTTCCAAAATTTTGATTTTCTCAAAAATGTCTAACGATTTTGATTAAAATATAGTATATTAAAGATATTTACCTGACAAATAAAATGTATATCTTGCATTTTCTGGGAATAATCTCTGAATGAATTTTACGTAATTTCGCATAACTACTAAACCGCAAGAGTTGCACAAAAACTTACCACACAAAAATGTAGAGCACGTTAAAACACACAATTTATGTTATATACATTTTTTCGTGGAGTTGATCGTTTTTTAGATATACCTTGTATTTGGTTTCAGCTTTGAGAAACTTATACTTAGCTCATACAGGAATTTTTCATCTGCTCTCCATGCAAACAAAGGAAATTCAATCACATAGTGACCAGCTTTGACTATCACTTTAATCTATGGTACTTCCTTATTTCGTTTCTACTTACAAGGAGGCAAGTAATAAGATTATTTCTGCTATTTTTTTCATGATTAGCATGAAGTAAATAGAAGCATAAACTTTTTAAAAATAATTTGTTGCAGAGATGTAGAGAAAGTCATGTGAATGGAGCACATCAGATTTTTGTCCTAGGTTACAGTAAAGCTATTTCTTGCTCGTAGTTTCATTCGATTAGTGCTTAATCCCATGAACGTTATTGAACTTTGGAGCACATCGTAAATTTTACGACATTTTACGACTGACCTTATGGATGTCAGGGTAATAAAAAGTGTCAAGGCTATTTTTGCATAGTTAAGTACAACTTTTGTAGGATAAGTGACTTTTACTTTCTCCACTGCGTATAAGTAACCTTGTATATAGTAATAACCTACAATTAGTAATTAAGGGAAGTATTGCAACTCGCCAAAAATTGATATCGTGTTTTCACTAAACATGTTTTGAGATCCCTGTATCCAAATGAAATCAGTTTTAGAAACATGATATGTGTGTCTGTAAAGAGCATAATTTAAAAAAGAAAATTCGGATGTTCCATTCTCACGAGATTCAATAAATCTCTGTAACATATAATTATTATTAAAAAGCTTATTCTTTTCCATGCTAATCGGGATAAGCATTAACAGTAATGTTCTTGTTATTTGCTTCTTTGTAAGTAGATGGGGAATAAGGAATACACTAAGCTAAAGAAAGTCAAATCTTTTAAAAACTGGATGCCATGGGTTGAAATTCTTTTCTTTGAATTGCCAGGAGTTTACAAATTCCTGTATGAGAAATGTATATTTAAACTGAAATAAATTACAAGAAATATTTGGAAATGGTCAACTCTAGAAAAATATATAGGCATGACATAAATTGTCTTCTTTATCTAAATGTTTTGTATAACAAGGTTTTGTCTCTCTCTTATGATTTACCAATTATGCAAAAGTCAACCAGAATGAAGTGGTCTTCAGAGGCTATATACATTTTATATGTCATGTAAATATCCTTAATATAGGTATTTAATCAAAATCGTTAGAACTATTTTTGAGAAAATAAAAAAGTTCGAACATTTTTCATGTAGTTTGGGGTTGGGGTATTTTCCTCAAAACCTTGTCATATATTCGAAAGAAACTAAACTTAAATATGAAGTTTGGTATTTTACAGACTTTTTGAGTATGTGCTCACAGACACACGGACACACACGCATAAACACGGGCGCACCTTTTTCTTAAGATGTTCCTTTTTGATGCAGGGTACTTTAAAGCGTGTATTCCTGGTGAAACTTTTTAGGTAAGGTGCAATACCCTGTCTACCTATATACTGTGCACTAAGTAGAGAAAGTAAAAATACTAAGATAGGAAGAATTTTAACTACATCCCACCACCAAAAAACAACGACATGGAAGGGTTTTCTAAATGTTTGATTCTATCAAAATTGCCTAAAGGATTTGGATAAACGTATTAAATATTAAAGATACTTAGATGACAAATGTAAATATCTATATATGCAGTTTGGGAATATCCTACGAAGTCCTCTTTATTCGGAAGGAATTTTAAGTAATCTCGTACATCTCTAAAATAATAATAATTATAATAAATAATAATAATAATAATAATAATAATATATTTTTTGTAATTTGTATAATAGCAAACACACCCGCACAAAAGTGTAGATCTCTTTACAACAAGCTTTTTAAATACCTTTTTATGTTGTAAATCATTTTAGAAATAAACGTTATTAATGCTTTGAATGTTCAATACTAATTAGGTCCTTTAAAACACTTTCGAAGTTCTTGCGATTGCATGGGAAGAGCATGTAATGTTAAGGCAAGCATATAGCATCCGGCTCTGAAACATTTGACTATTGCTATTCCCTTTGTATATTCAGCGAAATGTGTACTGTGGCTACTTCTGTAAAGAATTAAGTCAGTTAAACTGAAGTAAATGGAAAGATAAACTTTAATAAGAATGGGTTGAATATCCACTAATAAATGAAAGGGGTAAAGTCATGTGAATATAACGCATCAGACTTTTTAATGGAAAAATGCATTTTATGTGCGTTTTTTTCTGAAAAATTTCAAATATAGCATAGGCTGCTTTTGTGTTTTAATGATTAGTAAGTTAGCTTTCAAATCCAAAGGCTCCGGGTTTAATTCTTGGCTAGAGGGTGGGAGTATTTGTCTAAGCAGCATTATTCCCTATCCTGCTTACATATGGAAGTATGAGAAAGTAATTATACATACACATATAATAGAAATGTAACATCGTGGTAGCTAAAAAGCATACAAAATGCTAAGAAGAACCATGTTACATTTTTATTACTTTCTCTATACGCACTATGTACATAGTGTATAGAGAATGTATTGCACTCCACCAAAAAATTCGATACCGAGATTTCACCGGAAATATATGTTTTAGGGTCCCCTGTATCCAAAAAAAAAAAAGTATTTTCAGAAACAGGTCCGTGTGTGTGTCCGTGTGTCTGTGAACACGATAACTCAAAAACGAAAAGTCGGTAAAATACCAAACTTGGTATTTAAGTTTAGTATCTTCCAGGGATGCGACAGGAAGATTTTGAGAAAAATCCCCACACCCCAAACTACCCTTTACATGGAACTTTTTTCGAAAATTTCGATTTTCTAAAAAATGGCTCTAACGATTTTGATTAAAATATCATATATTAAAGATATTTACCTGTCAAATAAAATGTATATTTTGAATTTTCTGGGAATAGCCTCTGAAGACTACTTTATTCTGGATGAATTTTGCATAACTAGTAAACCGTAAGAGATGAACAAAAACTTAACACACAAAAAAATGTAGAGCACGTTAAAACACACAATTTACGTTATGTACATATTTTTCGTGGAGTTGATCATTTTTGGGATATTCCTTTTTCTTGGTTTCAGCTTTGAAAAACATAATTTTCTCATACAGGAATTTGTCAACTCCTATCCACTCAAACAAAGGAACATCAGTCACATAGCAACCAGCTTTTGGCTTTCACTTTAACCTATGGTACTCCCTTATTTTTACAATAAAGCAAGGAACAAGACCATTTCTGCTAATTTTCCTCGATTAACATGAAATAAATAAAAGATAAGCTTATTAACAATAATTTGTTACTGAGAGATAGAGAAAGTCATGTGAATGGAACACATCAGATTTTTATACTTGTCTTACAACAGAAGTAACTCCTTATTAAATGCTTTATCAATTATAAACTATTGAATAACTTAGTACACACAAATCTACTGCACAGTAAATTTGGGACTAATAGAAATAATCTTATTTATCCGATTTTTGCGTTTCATACATCGTTTTTTAAATTTTTTCATTTATGCACCCCCGTTTAACATCTGGGGTCTATTGGGGGTTTTGTTTTAGAGACAACTCGTTGACTAGATTCTTTAAAGTTGGGTTTTTAATGATTTGCTCATCTTCAAACACAGACACACCAGCCGGTTTGATCTTCGGTTTTTCGTGAATTTCCTTGGTCGGTAGTCGAATGTTGGGGCGGATTTTCTATACCACGATTTCATTTCCATCATTACTGTTTCTTATATGTATACTTTCTCTAGCACGCATGTACAATGTACATAGTGGATAGAGGAGGTATAATATTCTACTCAAAGATTCGGTACCGAGATTTCAACGAAATACTTGTTTTGAGACACCCTGAATAAAAAAAAAACTTTTTTAGAAATGTATCGTGTGTGTGAGTCTTTGTGTGTGTGCGTGTATGTATGTGTGTCTACGGGCAGCATAGCTCAAAAACTAAAAATCGTTTAAATCCCAAACTTGTTATCCAAGTTCAGCATTTTCCAAGGATACGACAAGAAGGTTTTTAAAAAACCTTTCCTGCTCCAACTATCCTTTACAAGGAACATTTTCCGGAAATCTTTATTTTCTCAAAAATGGCACTATTTTGATTAAAATACCATATATTAAAGGTATTTTCAGAACAAGCAAACTGTATACAATGAATTTTGTGGAAATGAAGAAAAAAATGAAGGTGTAACTTTTATATAAATGGTAAACTGTAAGAGATAGAAAAAACTTAGTACAAAAAATCTGATATGTTCCATTCACTTGACTTTCTCTACATCTCTGTAACAAATTATTGTTAAAAAGCTTATGCTTCTATTCACTTCATGCTAACTGAGAAAAAAATTAGCAGAAATAGTCTTATTACTCGCTTCCTTGTAAGTAGAAGGGAAATAAGGGAGTACTATAGGTTAAAGTGATAGTCAAAAGCTGGTTGCTATGTGATTGAAGTCCTTTGCTTTGACAAATTTCTATATGAGAAAAGTATGTTTTTTAAAGCTGAAACCAAAAACAAGGAATATCTAAAAATATCAACTCCACGAAAAAATTGTATATAACATAAATTGTGTGTTTTAACGTGCTCTACATTTTTTGTGTGGGAAGTATTTGAGCATCCCTTATGGTTTAGCAGTTATGCAAAATTCTGTAAAATTCATCCAGAATAAATATTTCTTCAGAGGCTATTCCCAGAAAATTTAAAATATACATTTTATTTGTCAGGTAAATATCTTTAATAGGTATATGATATTTTGATCAACATTTTTGAGAAAATCAAAATTTTCGAAAAAAGTTCCATGTAAAAGAGTGGTTTGGAGTGGGGGGAGTTTTCTCAAAATCTTCGTGTCGCTTCCCTGGAAGATACTAAACTTAAATACCAAGTTTGTTATTTTACCGACTATCGTGTTCACAGATACATGGACACGGACACACACACACACATAAACACGGACCTTTTTCTGAAAAAGCTTTTTTTTATATAGGGTACCCTAAAACATATATTTCCGGTAAAATGCCGGTATCAAATTTTTGGGTGGAATGCAACACCTTCTCTATACACTATGTACATAGTACGTGTAGAGAAAATAAAAATGTAAATCTCGTTAAAACACACAATTTATGTCATGCATTGTTTAGTAGAGCTAACTGTTTTCCAGATATTCAGAGTTATTACTTTCAGTTTTAAGCTACTGAAACTTTTCTCAACTGGCAAGTTAACTTAGTTCTCGTTAATCTTTGTTTACTACTAGCAAGCAAAGAGAGTTGAATTTAAATTCTTTCACATAACGACCAGCTTTTAATAGATTTGACTGTCGCTTTGGCCCGTACATTAAGCCTTCTACTTACAAAGAAGCAAGTAATAAGAACCTTCTGCTAATGTTTATTTTGATTAGCATGATGTAGATAAAAGAATAATATTTTGTAAGAAAAGTTTGTAGAGAGCCTGGGTAGTGTGGTGGTAGAGTGTTTGTGTCACATTCAACAGGTCGCGAGTTCGAATCTCTCCTAGGGTGAGTTATCCGTTCGATATGACCAAGCAGGCTAAAGAACGTTAAAAAAACAAACAAAAACAACTAACGTTTGTAAAACATTAGAAAAAGGCATGTGAATGGAATATTTTGTTTCTAGGTTTCGTAAAAATTGGCGGAGCAGATAAATGGCGCGAATTTTTGCTTAAAGGAAATAACACTCCCCGGAGACACTAGAATATGGTTGGTCATGATTCGTTCATTGCTCTTTATAGAAAGGTCCAGCAGCAGGTGTCACTTAAGTGACTTCTGCGTGTCTTTATGACCTGTCTGGCTGTGAACTATAGCCTCCTGTGGTCCTTTCATCACATCCCTTTCTCTTCACTATTTAACCTCCTCGTACGTAGGGCAAACACCTATCTTACAAGACAACGACGTCTTTTGAGGAGTAGACGGAGTCTGGATTAGAAAGATTAGTCAGTATGGCTTATCAGCACAATTGCTGGTAAGAGAGCAGTGAAATTACTGACAATTAGCGGTGGCAAACAAATGGCGCGAAGTTTGCTCAAAGGAAAGAATACCCCCCTTGCACTCTAGAGGAATACTTGGCCATGATTCGTTCATCAATCTCTATAGACAGATCTTCGGTGACTTCTACGTGTCTCTATGGCCTACGTACCTGCGGACTATAGCTTCCTGTGTTTTACTTTCTCTATACGTGTTATGTACATAGTGTATAGATAAGGTATTGTATTGCGCCAAAAAATTCGATACCGAGATTTCACCGGATATACATGTTTTAAGACCCCGTGAATCCAACAAAACATTTTTAGAAAAATTGTCCGACTGTTTGCATGTGTGTGTGTGTGTGTGTGTGTGTGTGTGTGTCTGTGGGCAGCATAGCTCTAAAACGAAAAGACCGTTAAATACCAAACTTGGCATTTAAGCTCGGCATCTTTCAAGGATGCGACACAAAGATTTTCAAGAAAATTCCTCCATCCCCAAGTATCCTTTACATGGAAACATTTTCGAAAATTTTGATTTTTTCAAAAATGGCTTTGACGATTTTGATTAAAATATCGTATATTAGAGTTATTTACATGACAAATAAAATGTATATCTTGAATTTTCCTGGAATAGTCTCTGAAGATATCTTTATTGTGGATGAATTTTGCGGAATTTTCAATAACTGGTAAACTGTAAGAGATAGACAAAAGCTTACTTAATAAAAATGTAGAGCTTGTTAAAACACACAATTTATGTTATTAACGTTTTTACTGGAGTTGATCGTTTTTGAAATATTCCTTGTTTTTGGTTTCAGATTTGAAAAACTTATAATTTTCTTATACAGGTATTTGTCAATTCCTGTCCATACAAAGAAAGGAACTTTAATCACGTAGCAACCAACTTTTGACTATCACTTTAACCTATGGTACTCCCTTATTTCGCTTCCACTTATTAAGGAGCCAAGTGGCTATTTATATTAATTTTTTTCTCGATTAAGATGAAGTAAATAGAAGAATAAGTTTTAGCAGTACTTTTGTGCAGACATGTAGAGAAAGTCATGTGAATGGAACACATCAGATTTTTTCCATTACATCCCTTCCTTTTCACTATTTAACCTTTTCGTACGCAGGACTTAAACCTCTCAGGACTTACAAGCCAATGCCTGGTGTCAGATGTCTTTTGAGGGGCAGACGAGACTGGATTAAAAAGAGTAGTCAGTATGGGTTATCAGCACAATTGCTGGTAAGAGAGGGAAAAAGATAATGTGAAATTATTGGCAGTTGGCGGTGGCAGACAAATAGCGCGAATTTTGCTCAAAGGAAAGAATACTCCCCGTGCACACTAGGGATACTTGGTCATGATTTGTTCATCAAACATCAGGACGGATCTTCGATGACTTCTACGTGTCTCTATGGCCTATCTGCCTGCGGACTATAACCTCCTGTGGTTCTTTCATTACATCCTTTTTTCTTCACCATTTAACCTCCTCGTACGCAGGACAAAAGCCTTTCAGGGCTTACAAGACAACGCGTGGGGTCAGATATCTGTTGAGGAGCAGGCGGAGTTGGATTAATTTTTTTGTTAGTGTTTAATGCCCGCTTTTACTACTTGAGGCACCGCAGGCGATGACACTGGTGATACCTAGAATGGAGATGGCGCACTATTGGAATGCCATGGCCGTGGGAACCCGGAGCAAATCCGCCCCTGCGCCGCTTTGTCCACCATAAATCTCACATGCGGTCTAGGTTAGAGGCGAACGGTCTAACCCTCGGCCACGGCGCGGCCGTTCTGAATTAGACAGAGTAGACAGTATGGGTTATCAGCACAATTGCTGGTATGGGAGTGAAGAAGATCATGTGACGTTATTGAAAGGAAAGGTGATTACGGAGAAGGTGGTGGAAAGAATGGCGGGGAGAACTTGGAGAAAGCCAGCCCATACACCGCTTTGCCCACCACAAATCCCATATGCAGTCCCCTGGGTTCGAACCTGGACCGCCTTGGTGAGAGGCGAGAGAACCCTTCTATTGAGCCAGTGCTAAATATTATTGCGAAACACTGATCGGAAGGCCGTCATTATCATAAGTACGTTAATAAACTCCTTTCACTGCTGCTTGTTTACGAGAAATTATTTTCTCTTGTTACACATCAGTAAAGCTGTTTTGTAATGCACTGGAAAGCGTTCCATATTAAGACATCGTGACAATGCAAGAATTCAAACACATTCTTATTTAGCTTGTCGTGATTTATCAACAGCTTGTAACGGTAAATTAAAAAAAAAAGTCTGATGTGCTACAACTCACATCACTTTCTCTACCTGCTCTACAAACGAACTTCTTGCAAAAAATCTTGCTACACCATGCTAATCGACATAAACATTAGCAGAATGTTCTTATCACTTACTTCCTTATAAGTAGAAGGGAACTAAAGGAATGCGCTATGCTTAAGTGATAGTCAAATGTTTTAAAACCTGCGTTATGCGATTGTCATTGCAAATCGCTCCTTGCATGGCCAGGAATAGAACAAAACAAAAACGGACACATCCGGTATGAGAAAATGTTAAGTACTTTACAACTGGAACCAATAACAAGGAATATCTTAGAAACGGTTACCTCCACAACAAAAACGTAAAGGATATAAATCGTGTGTTTTGACGAGATCTACATCTTTTGAGTAGTAAGTCTTTGTCTGTCTCTTACAGTTTAGCAGTTAAGCAAAATTCAGCAAATTTCATCCAGAATAAAGAGGTCTTCAGAGGCCATTCCCAGAAAATTCAAGTTACACATTTAATTTGGAATGTAAATATGTTTAATATGCGAGATTTTAAACAAAATTGTTAGAAGTTTTTCCATGTAAAGGGTAGTTTGTGGTAGGGAATTTTCTTGAAAATCTTCGTGTGGCATCCTTGGAAGATACCGAACTTAAATTCCAAGTTGGATATTTAACGGACTTTTTGTTTTTGAGTTACGCTGTCCACAGACAAGGACCTTTTTCTCAGAATGCTATTTTTGGATTCAGGGGGCCCAAAACATGTAATTCCAGTGAAATCTCGGTATCGAATTTTTGGGTGCAACACAATACCTTATCTATACACTATGTGCGTGTAGAGAAAGTATAAAGAACTTATTTGTTCCCCTAAGCGTACGAATTAAAGAAAGATTGAGCTATATTTCTTCACCAGGATGCCTGAGGTGATCTACAGCAAATGACAACCTAACCGCTCATAATTTCCCAAGGTGTCGGACTGTAAACCGGAAACGCAGACACAACCACAACCTGGAAATTCTCACTCTTCGCAGATAACACTGTTACGTTACGTATCTAGTTACGCAACAGATGTTACCGTCCTGCGCATCCGCAGCATGTGTCAACGGGGACGTTGCCGTCATTGTTACCCTATGACATTAAGCTTCAGGCGCCGGATGTCATTTGTCTTGCCTTGCATAATATCTAGACGAGCACACAGCTTTTCTCTCTCTTCTCATGGTGTTTAATTTTAATCTTGGAAAAAAAAAAAATAAAAATCTGAAAAAATCTCCATGACTTTCTCTACATCTCTATAACAAATTATGGTTAGTAAGCTTGTTCATCCATTTAATGCTAAAATATTAGCAGAAACGTGTTATCTCGTATAAGATTGAATTCCGTTTCTTTGCGTGGCCAGAAGTTGACAAATTTCCGTATGTGAAAAGTTTAATATTTTAATTGCTGAAATCAATTACGAGGATATCTCGAAAACGGCAAATTCCACGAAAAAAAATGTATACGACATAAATGAATATGACATTATTTGTGCAATAAGTTTATGTCTATCTCTGACGGTTTGCCAGTTACGCAAAATTAATTTTCATTCAGAATAAATAGGTCTTTAGAGGCTATTCTAAAAATTCAAGATATGCATTTTATTTGTTATGTAAATATCTTAAATATAAGAGTTTTTAATCAAAATCGTTAAGAGTCATTTTTGAGAAAATCAAAAATGTTCTAAATTTTTTTCCATGTAAAGTGTAGTTGGGGTGAGGGGATTTTCTTGAAAATCTTCGTGTTGCATCCTAGGAAGATACCGAACTTAAATGCCAAGTTTGGAATTTTAAGGTCTTTTCGTTTTTGAGCTACGCTGCACCCCCACACACATACCACACACAGGGACATTTTTCTGAGAATGTTTTTTTTTGATTCAGGGGGTTCTAAAACGTGTACTTCCGGTCAAATCACGGTATCGTATTTTTCGGTACATTACAATACCTTCTCTATCTACTACGCACATTGTACATAACGGCTAGAGAAAGTAAAAAAAACACTATCGTCGAAAAAAGCCTTCCTGTAATTCACTTACTGCATTTAAGGCATTCTTCTTGCATTACTCGGAGAAACATTAATTAATGCCAAGAACTTAGCGTCTGCGCAAACAGATGTCAACAAACAAGTTCACATCGCCCTCATTTCTTGACAGTTCTTTTATTAAAACGGACAGTCGTCGTGCGGAAATTCTCTTCCATGGAACTCTAAAGTGCAAGACAAATGACGATAGACCAAGGACAAACGCAACTGAATATTTGCGATGCGGGTGCGTAAGCAACAGAAGTAGCTACCGAAATAACTGAGCTTGTAAGTAATTAGCGCTAAAAGCACACCGCTCTTAAATTATAAAGAACCCAGGGGTATTTTAACTCATTCAGCCTCGCTTTCAGTTTTAATTACTGGTGATAAATCATCTAGTTAAATTGTTAGGCATTCGTCATAGGATTTCCCTGTATTGTTTAGCACGGGTGGAAGTTTTCACCATGGAGCCCGGAAGAGGAGTTTAGGTACCCGCCTCCATCATTCTATTCTGAATTTAAATACAGTTTTTCTGCTGAGGAAAACAGATAGGATAATTACGTATACCGAAGTCTTCCGTAAGTATTACGTTACAGATTGCCCTCTAATTATCCTTATAAGTCTTAATTGTGAAGACAACTCAACTACACTATTAAAGCGCAAATGGAATGGCCAATTTTAGGCAATTTCAACCAATGTCAGTCATCTAACTGGAGCGATATTGTCGAAAAATCTTATCGTAGCTGATGTTCATTTCTTTGAAATCTTGTCATACCTGACGTTCATATGTTTAATATCCTGTCTTGGTTATTGGTAACAAGGTGACAATCCAGACATCCAATTCTCACTTTTAATAACTGTCAGTTCCACAATTGTACTTTCATTTAATTCAGCTACAATGTTTATTTAAGTTTTGTACAGTTCATAATGTATTTAGTTCGAAACAGGTCTAAAATAATCACGATTTGTATTTCTTATGTATGAGATGAGTACAATAACCTCAAATAAAACAGCGGTTGTTTCTGTTTCATGTGTTACTTATTAATAGCTGAAATAAAATAATTGTTCTCTATTTCTATTGCTGCTATCGATATTCATATATTGGGTGTAGACACGGTCGGCCATATTATAATTCAGGAGGCAGTGAAAAAAAAAACAAAAAAAAAAAACAGGCGGTAAATAAACATGGTTGAATGAGTCACCTACCATTTGAGAACTAATGTAAGTATTACAATCATAGCCTGACAAAATCTCCCTTCCTATATATTATAAATATTAATAGTCCAGTTCGCTGAATTATCTTATCAAATATAACTCGTGTTTTCATCTCTCAGGACAATTGACTCTTGTCGCTTCGCTCCGGCCGTGATTATCGACAAGATGAAAATACTCCTGGTATTATTTATGATAATCAAAGAATCTAAAGGGTGACTCGGTAGAGAAGCTGCCCCTCCTTGGTCGAGTGGTCAGCGAGCTGATTTCACACCAGAGACCTCGGGTTCGATTCCCGGCTGAACGCAGAATCATTCCCTATACCTTATAAAGTCTTAAAGTATGTACGTGAGAGTTATATGTGTTTGAAGAAAAGAAAATTATAAAAACCCACCGTTAAGGAACCTACAGTCAAAGAGTTGTTTCTAAACCAAAGCCCCCATTATAACGATAGATGTTAAAATGGGCTATATAAATGAAACAATTAAAAAAAGAAAAAAAATAACCTGCCTGCTACACCGAGCCAGGTAGCTTAGTCGCAGCCAGGATTCCTAAAGTCCCGGGTTCGATCCCCGCTGCCTCCCATTCTGCCCCTAGTGTTTTCCATGGTTTTTCCAAAACCGCCAAGGCGAATACTGAGGTGCTTTTCATATAACATGAATCCTCTCCCTTCCTCCTCTTATTTCTTCTCCTCTTCATCTTTGAGGTCTGGTTGAAAATGGGGTTTTATTTATGGACGCTCTTTAACTGCTGAGGTTCTCAGCGCTAATTCTATATTGGGCGTGACAGACCGCTTAATTTTGCTCAGAGGCCTCATTTATCAGGATTGAGGTTCTTTTACGTTCCGTAAATCTACGACACGGGATCGACACTTCCCTTCCTAAGGAAATTATACTAAGGATTTTATACCCGAAAAAATTCATCGTCCTCCGCCGAGTTTGAACCCACGACCTTGGGTATATGAAATTACCATGGTAACCTAGTTGG
This sequence comes from Hymenopus coronatus, assembly GCA_030762935.1. Taxonomy (NCBI): domain Eukaryota; kingdom Metazoa; phylum Arthropoda; class Insecta; order Mantodea; family Hymenopodidae; genus Hymenopus; species Hymenopus coronatus. Next base: position 29,830,764 of record CM060883.1, read on the forward strand.
TGGTCTGCGTGCGCTCTGTAAATGATTCTTTACTGGTCGCGCTTGGAGCTTCAGGTTGAGGCTTTGAAGGTCGCTTCATCGCCCTCTCTCTACGTTGTGGTTCCTCGCCAGTTTGCCGGGACGTTCAAACTGTAATTGCTAAGGACTTCGTGCGTCTTTGTCATTGATCTCTGCCTTTCTTCGGTAAATTAAATTGAGTTTTATTTATGAACGCTCTATAATAGCTGCGGTTCTCAGGTCCCATTCTATATTGGGCGTGAAAACCGCTTTATTTTGCTCAGAGATCTCTTTATTAAGTTTGAGGTTCTTTCACATGCCGTAAATTTACTAGCATTCCGCCACGGTAAGGATTTTTACATCCGAAAAAATCCATCGCGATGTACTTGTGGAACCAGAGGCTAGGTGTTACCCTAGACCACGGAGGATGACAATTCTAATGCCGATATGTGCGGTTCCTTTCGCAATTCCTTCCGTCCGGTGGAAGTTGACCACATTTTTATTTATTTATTTTTTCTTTTCAAAATACAGTTCCGGAGGCTTATCGGGACTTCGGCGCTGTATTCCTCTTTCCTCTTTTATCCCCTTTTTCCATTTCCCAACATTTTTTTTTGTGTGTTTCTAGTTCATTACTGTTTTTGTTATTGCATTTTTTACTTCTAATACACACACCTATACACATTTACAAACACACAAACACCTATGCCCAAGGCGGGACTCGAACCCACGATCCCCTGCGCCACGAAGCACCAAAGCGAAACACTTTAGCGAGCGCAGCACATTAGGCCATACGGAACCGCAATAAGCGAGGTGTCTCCCTCCGTTCCTTGCCCCACTACTCTGAGAGATCCCGGGCTCGAATTTTTCGAACTTTTTCTCTTGCTGGTAAGGGATGCATTCAGGTCCCTGGTATCAATTGAGAAGCTGTTATATAGAAATAGTTGCGGCTGAAGTCCTGAAATCAGCAATATAGTAAGCGGCAAGTTGCTGCCATTTTGCTTTGTTGAATATATGCCGCCCTTGTTACTGCACTCTAAGCGGGATGTCCTAGGCGTGCGGAAGTAAAGCCGGTGGTCCCGTTTTTAAATTAACGGCACAGAAAAGAACCTTATGCCTGACAAAGAGACCTCTGAACAAAATTAAGCTTTCTTCACGCCCAATATAGAATGGGACACTGAGAACCACAGCAATTGAAGAATATCCATAAATAAACCTATAACTTACGACATTGTAGGTCGCCATTGGGGGTGTAATATAAAATTATCTCAGATCACCTTGTGGTTTACCGGAAAACAGCAAGTCAGTTGAGAAATTCAATGCTATACCGGCATATTGCCATGGTAGCTCAGTGGAAGAGCAACCGGGAGATTCGTAGTTCAAATCCCGGCTATGACATTGAATTTTTCAGTCTGACTCTACCTATTCAACTCCTGTCCTATACTGGCTTGTGTGAAAAAAACAATCAAACCAATACTAAATTTAATTTTAGCCTCCCAGGAGGACGAGGCGAAGGAATCATAGGAGGCCACAGGCAGACAGGCCACCAGAGACACGCGGAAGTCCTAATAGCGGGCCATCAAAGAGAGCGTGCAAGCGATCTGTTGACCACGAAGCACGAAACACATCTGGAAGTTGAGAGGGAAACGTAATGAAGGGAAGATAACAGAAAGGAAATCGTGGTGGATAAGAAACTACCCTTGCATTCGCCTGGCCGACCCGTGATCAGGATGGACGGTCGCCAGAGCCTCCCAAACCTGCCACCTCGTTCGGTTGAGGACGCCTCTAATGAATGGACCAGAATAAAGAAGTGAGGCCGGTGTTACAAAACACTTTGATCTCTCACTTGTCACGGCCAGAGCGGATGGGGAACTCCCCATAAAAACCTGGCCAGACTTGACCCAGTTCGCACAGTGTTCGCTTCATATGCATACAAAGTCGTTATGCTCTTTTTCCTTTCTGCTGCGTTACCATAACACTATACTGCCTTTCACCATTCTAACACACGCTCAGCGCTATTTACACTACTAATTTGTGTCTAAATATAATAAACCAGGGTTGCCAATTTGAAGGTCAAGATGTGGTCCATTCACATGACTTTCTCTACATTTCTGTAACAAATTATTGTCAATAAGCTTATTCTTCTATCCACTTCATGCTAATCGAGATAAACATTACCAGAAACGGTCTTATTACTTAGTTTCATATAAGTAAAAGGGAAATAAGGGAATATACTAGGCTAAACTTATAGTCAAATGTTTTAAAATATGGTTGCTATGGAATTAAAGTCCATTTCTTTGTGTGGCCAAAAGTTAATAAGTTTCTATATATCAAAAGTTTTATGTTTTTTAAAACTGAAACCAATAAAAAGGAATATCTCGGTCAACTCCAGGAAAAAAATGTATATGGCATAAATTGTGTGCATTACGGTTTACTGGTTATTCAACATTAAAAAAAGTCATCCAGAACAAAGAGGCTTATACAGGTTATTTCCAGAAAATTCAAGATACACATTTTTATTTATGTAGTAAATATGTATAATATAAGGTATTTAATCAAAATCATTAGTCATTTTTATAAAACCAAAATTTTCGACTTTTTTTCCATGTATAGGATAGCTGAGGGTGAAGAAATGGTCTTGAAAATCTTCGTATCACATCCTTGGAGGATAGTAAACTTAAATATCAAGTTTGTTACTTAACAAACTTTTTGTTTTTGAGCTATGCTGCCCACAGACACACATACACACAGACATTATTGTAAAAATGCTCTTATTTGAATTTAGGGGGTCCCAAAACATGTATTTCCGGTGAAATCTTGGTATCAAATTTTTGTGTGCAATACAATACTTTCTTTATACGTGTACAGAAAGTAAAAAACAGATTTGCGGACGACGGAATTTTATTTATTTATTTTTTATTTGAAATAAATGATTATGAACTATCTTTTGGGTGAATTTGCCTGATTGGTTTTATTTCTTAAACAATTCTGATGTTCCATTCACATGATTTTCTCTACCTGTTCTGCAAACTATTCTTACAAAAGATTATTCATTTATCCACATCATGCTAATCGGGACAAGCATTGACAGTGAGTGTCTTATTATTAATTGTTTCCTTTTTAGAAGAAGGAAAATAAAAGAATTCACTAGACTAAAGCGAAGTCAAATCTTTAAAGTTGGTCGTTTTGTAAACAATTGAAGTAAAGCAAATGATGAAACGAAAGTTGCATAGCTCACAATTGAAACCAACAATAAGGATTGTTTTGGAAACGATCAATTTAAAAAAAATGTCCATAGTGCATGTAGAGAAAACAAAAATCTGATATGTACCATTTACATGACATGTTCTGCAAACAAACTATTCTTACAAAAGTTTATTCTTCAATCTACTTCATGCTAATCGAGATAAACGTTAGCAGAAATTGAGTTATTACTTGCTTCCTTGTAAGTAGAATGGAAATAGGGGAGTGTACTAGGCTAAAGCGACTGTCAAATATTTTAATAGCATAAAACAGATAGAAGAATAAGCTTTTATAAGAATACTTTGTTGCTCAATATGTATAGAAGGTCATGCGAATGGAACTCCTCAGATGTTTTAAAATTCTGTTTCATATTCTTTGGAACTATTTTTACCTGTACAGGATCCATGTTATATTTATGAATTTCTTGTATTGCATCAAGAAAATTACTCTGATTGTGAATCAGATAACCTTCATCATACTTCCTGAAGTATAGATTAGGTTATCATACCATGCAGTTGTTACCATGGTAATTCCCCATCTGTTATCTACAGGCTGAACACGCGAAAAAATCTGGCGTGTTCCATTCACATAACTTTCTGTACATCTCTGTAACAAATTATTGTTTCTGCTTTATGATAATCGAGATAAACGTTAGCAGAAGTTGTCTTAATTATTTGCTTCCTTGTAAATAGAAGGTAAATAAGAGAATACATTAGATTAAAGTGATAGTCAAATCCTTTAAAAGCTGGTTGCCATATGGTTGAAATCCATTTCTATGCAGGGCCAAACATTTACAACTTTCCACGTGAGAAAAGTAAGTATTGCAAATCTAAAACAAATAAGAAATATCTCAGAAATGGTCAATTCCACGAAAAAAATGTATATGTCATAAATTCAGTTATTTAACTTGATATACATTTTTAATGTAGTCAGTTTATGTCTATCTCTTACGGTTTACCAGTTACGCAAAATTCAGCAAAATTCATTCAGAATAAAGAGGTCTTCAGAAGGTATTCCCAGAAAATTCAAGATATAAATTTTATTTGCCATATAAATTTCTTTAATATACGGTATTTTAATCAAAATCGTTGGAGCCATTTATAGAAAATCAAAATTTTCGAAATATTTTCCATGTAAAGTGTAGTTTTGAATATGGAGATTTTTCTCAATATCTTCGTGTCGCTTCCCTGGGAGATAGTAAACTTATATAGAAAATTTGGTATTTTACAGACTTTTCGTTTTTGAGTTATCGTGTTCACAGGCACACGGACACACACGCGCGGACCTTTTTCTGAAAATACTTTGTTTTGGAGACAGGAGACCCTAAAACCTGTATTTCCGGTGAAATATCGGTATCGAATTTTTGGGTGGAGTGCAATACCTTCTCTATACATTATATATATAGTGAGAGGGTAGTGGGTTGGTGGGTTGGTTTTTGAGGAGGTTAATATATTTAAAAGGAAACAAAGACCTCGCCTCCTGAAGAATAAAATCCAGCCCAAACTCGATTTAAAATATTGGATTACTTTGTAGTATATTTACAACTTTTTTGGCATTCACATGAAAGATTAGAAACTCGTTTAAACCTATGACTACCTATTCCCGTTATATCTGTAAGGAAATATTAAATCTATCTGTTTCTGTAAAGAATTATTTGAATTAAAACGAAGACCACAAAATCTGATCTGTTCCATTGACATGCCTCTACATCTCTGTACCAAATTATTAGTAAAAAGCATATTAAACTGTCTACTTCATGCTAATCGAGATAAACATTAGCAGAAATGCTTTCTTGTAAGTAGAAGGGAAATAATCGAATACACAAGACTAAAACGATAGTCAAAATTTTAAAAAAGTGGTTGCATTGTGGATGATGTCCGTTTCTTTGCATTGCCAGGAGTTGAAAAATTTCCGTATGTGAAAAGTTTTAAGTATATTAAAATTGAAACCAATAACAAGGAATATCTCAAAACTTGTCAACTCCACGAAAAATGTATATGACAATAATGTGTGATTCAATAAAATCTACATCTTTCGTGTAGTAAGTTTTTGTCTATCTCTTACGGTTTACTAGTTATGCAAAGTCCATCAAAATTCATCCAGAATAAACAAGCCTTCAGAGGCTATCCCCATACATTTCAACATATACATTTTATTTGTCGTGTAAGAATCTTTAATATGCGGCATTTTAATCAAAATCGTTAGCGCCATTTTTGGGGAAATCAATTGGGATTGGGGTTTTTTCACAAAATCTTCGTGTCGTACCTTGGAAGATACTACATTTATATATCAAGTTTAGTATTTTACCGACTTTTCGTTTTTGAGTTATTGTGTTCACTGACACACGGACATACTCACGGACCTTTTTCTAAAAATGCTTTTTACTTTCTCTATACCTGCTATGTACATAGTGTATAGAGAAGGTATTGCACTCCACCAAAAAATTCAATACCGAGATTTCACCGGAAATATATGCTTTAGGGTCCCCTGTATCCAAAAAAAATATTTTCAGAAAAAGGTCCGTGTGTGTGTTCGTGTGTCTTTGTGTCTGTGAACACGATAACTCAAAAACGAAAAGTCGGTAAAATTCCAAAATTGGAAATTAAGTTTAGTATCTTCCAGGGATGCGACACGAAGATTTTGAGAAAAATCCCCACACCTCAAAGTACCCTTTACATGGAACTTTTTTCGAAACATTTTATTTTCTAAAAAATGGCTCTAACGATTTTGATTAAAATTTCGTATATTAAAGATATTTACCTGACAAATAAAATGTATATATTGAATTTTCTAGGAATAGCCTCTGAAGAGTGGTTTATTCTAGATGAATTATACGGAATTTTGAATAACTGCTAAACCGTAAGAGATGGACAAAAACTTACTATACAAAAAATGTAGAGCACGTTAAAACAAACAATTTATGATATATACATTTTTTTCGTGGAATTTGTCGTTTTTGAGACATTCCTTATTTTTGGTTTCTGCTATGAAAAACATATTTTTCTCATACAGGAACTTGTCAACTCCGATCCATATAAACAAACGAACTTCATTGACATAGCAACCAGCTTTTGACTATCACTTTAACCTATGGTAGTCCCTTATTTCGCTTCTACCTTCAAGGAAGCAAGTAATCAGACTATTTCTGCTAAGTTTTTCTAATTAGCATAAAGTAAATAGAAGTATAAGCTTTTTAAGAATAATTTGTTGCAGGGATATAGAGAACGTCTTGTGAAGGGTACACATCAGATTTTGAGATAGAGGACCTCTAAAACGTCTATTTCCGGTGAAATCTTGGTTTCTAATATTTGGGTGGAATGTAATACCTTCTCTATACACTATGTATATAGTACATGTAGAAAAAGCAATAACACTTTGCTTTGGGAAGATTAGTTTATATAACTATAAATAAACGAGAGGATAGAGAAAATCATGTGAATGTAACAGATAAGATATGTTTGTTCCGTACAATACCGCTGCTGCCTTTCACCATAGTAACACACGCTGTGATAATGAGCACTCAAATAGAACAGTAATTAATTAATATCTGCCTACATATAATACACAGGATTTCTCGCTCTATTGCACAACAAACATCCTATCTGAAATGAAAGTGTTTTATAAGATAACTATTTGCGTCATGTTTTGTATTTGAATGCGGAATATTATCTTTACTTTCTCTACTAGTGCATTATAAGTAGACAAAGTATTGCATTCCACCCAAAAATTCGATACTGAATTTCACTGGAGGTCCCCTGAATAAAAATATCCATTCTTGAATAAATGTATGAATAAATGTTTTTATTCAGATACAAGTATACATACATTGATCTTTATCAATCGCTTTGGCCCACAGGCCGTACTTATTTTTGCAATCCACAAAATAGCAAGCAATATTAAAAACAAACCATGAAAAAAGTGAACATGAAAATAAAAGGACAAAAATATTCAGATACAGCTAGTTACATTTACAATACAGAATAAACCGATGCACTAGTGTATCTTATTATAGTAGACAGATGCACTTAAGGAAAATCTGATGTGTTCCATTCATGTTACTTTCTACACATCTCTGCAATAATTTACTGTTAAAAAGCTTATGCTTCTATTTACTTCACACTAATCGAAAAAATGTGTGTCTGTGAGCAGCATAACTCAAAAACGAAAAGTCATTCTTAAACTATCCTTTAAATGGAAAAAATTCGATATGTTAGATTTTCTCAAAATGGCACTAATGATTTTGATTATAACATCGTGCATTAAAGATATTTACATGAGAAACAAAATGTATATATTTAATTTACTGACAATAGCCTCTGAAGTCCTCTTCATTCTGAATGGAAAATTGCACGAGATAGGCAAGGATACTAAAATAATCTGATGTGTTCCATTCACATGACTTTCTCTACAACTACTGTTAAAAGTTTAAGCTTCTATTTACTTCATGGTAATCGAATAACAAATTAGCAAACATAGTCTTATTACTTGCTTCCTTGTAAGTAGAAGCGAAATAAGGGAGTACCATAGGTTAAAGTGAAAGCCAAAAGCTGGTTGCTATGTGACTGAAGTTCTTTTTTTTATTATTATTATTTCATTTATATAGCCTCCTTTAACATCTAAGGTCATATCGGTGGCTTTGAACTTGAAACATTTCGTTGTCAGTAGACTTAAATCATTTTGTTTTCTTAAAGCACACACACATTCACTCTCACATACATACTTCCAGACTCAGTGGGGGATAGGTAATAATTCTGGCTAAAGAAAAATTCCCCGTTCCAGCCAGGAATCGAACCTGGGTCCTCCGGGTGAGAAGTCAGTAGTCTGAAATTCTTTGTTTGTGTGAATAGGAGTTGACAAATTCATGTATGAGAAAAGTATAAGTTTTTTAAAGCTGAAACTAAAAACAAGGAGAATCTTAAAAACGATGAACTCCACAAACGTGTTTATAACATAAATTGTGTGTTTAACGCGCTCTACATTTTTTTGTGTGGTAAGTTTTTGTCCATCTATTACGGCTGAGCAGTTATGCAAAGTTCCGTAAAATTCATTCAGAATAAAGTAGTCTTCAGGGGCTATCCCCAGAAAATTCAAGATATACATTTTATTTGTCAGGTAAAACTATTGAATATACAATATTTTAATCAAAATTGTTAGAGCCATTTTTGAGAAGAAATCAACATTTTCGAAAGAAGTTCCGTGTAAAGGTAATTGGGGATGAGGGGATTTTCTTGAAAATCTTCGTGTCGCATCCTAGGAAGATACCGAAATTAAATACCAAGATTGGTATTTAACGGTCTTTTCGTTTTTGAGCTATGCTGCTCACTGACACAGACACACACACACACACACACACACTGACAGACAGATAGACACACACACACAGATAGTTTTCTAAAAATGTTTTTTTTTTGGATTCAGGGGGTCTTAAAAAATGTATTTCCGGTGAAATCTCGGTATCTATTTCTTGTGTGCATTACAATACGTTGTCTATATACTAAGTGCTAGTAAGTGTATGGAGAAAGTAAAAATATAACTCTCGTTAAAACACATATTTTATGCCACATACCTATTTTGTAGAGGGGACCTTTTCCCAGATAATCTTTGTTATTGGTTTCAGTTTTTAAGCTATTTAATTTTTTTTTTGAAACTGAAAGTCGCTTTTGGTTTCATGTCTCTTTTGTTTTACTACTAAGAAACTAATTTCAAAGACAATCGTATAGCGACAGTTTCTAAAACAACAGACTGTCCGTTTTAGCCTATTGTATTCCGCTATTTCCCTTCTACTTTTAAGGAGCTAAGCAATAAGACTATTCTGCTAACGTTTATCTCGATTAGCATGGAGTAAAAAGAAGAAGAAAGTTTTATAAGTAGATTGTTTGGGGAACAGCTAAAAAAAAGCCATATGTGTGGAACACATCCAATTTCTTTCTCTTTTGACCTTGAGTCACATCTTCTGAAATGTGTCGCTAGGTGGAATCATACAAATTCTGATGTGTTACATTCCATGGCCTCCTCTACCTTCTATCATTAATTAGAAATATGCAATCTAATCTTGTGAAGGCTTATTACTTTCTCTACCACGTATGTAAAAAGTAAAAATTCGAAATTTCACCTGAAATGTATGTTTTGACCTCTGAATTTATAAAACACACACGTTTTTAGTCCGTGTTTAGTGTTTAACTCAAAAATAAAAAGTCCAAATTTGGTATTTAAGTTCAGCATCTTCCAAGGATGCGGCACGGCGGTTTTTAGGAAAATTCCCCATCCAGAATTATACCTTTAATCGGAACATTTTTCGGAAAAGTTGGATAAAAATATATATTTAAAACATACAGATAACAATTATTTAATATATATACATATATATATATTCATGAAAAATTAATTGTATATCTTGCATTTTCTGGAAATTGTGAACAACTCTTCATTATGGCTGACTTTTGCAAAACCGGTAAAGCGTATGAGGTTCACAATTACCTATTACACGATAAATGTAGCTCTCGTTGAAACATATCATACATTTCTGATATAGTTAAACATATCTGAGATATTCCTCGTTATTGGTTTAAATTTTCAAGACATAATTTTGTCAAGCGGGAAGTCGTCATTCGTTTTTCTTTTGTTATTTTATTTTTTCATGCAGAGAAAATCAATTTTAGTGCCATCACCTAGCAACTAACTATCTATTTAGACTAGTATATATCCCCTTATTTCTCTTGTACCTGCAAGAAAAGACCGATACAATTATTTCTGCTGATGCTTATCTGGTTTATCACGAAGTAGAGAGAATAATTAGCTTTTGTAAGAATAATCTGTTGCAGAATAGGTAGAGACACATCAGATTTGTTTTCACCAGTTTGTTCGTAGAAAAGTATCTTGGAAGTAGGTGGGTGAGTTCGCGAACGTTCTGTACATGAAATACTTTATACCGGTTTCCACGTTACTTTCTGAGTAAATGATATGTTTGTTGGTTTTCACGGCTTTGATTTACTATCTGTTTACAACTGTTGAGCATGTTAAACTTTTATGTAACCAAAATTTCTTGAATTCAGCAAACTGTTGTTGCAGCTAAATAAAATCGCAAATTTATATAGAACGGCAAATCCCAGCAAGTTGAAATCAGGTTTACCTCACTGAGGAAACATATCCATGGTTTGCAATCTCTTAGTGCAGAAAAACAGCGTATTTTAGGAAGCAATTTGGGCTGTTTGCCAAATACATCGAGGACTGTTATCATATCATTATCCCACTTTATTTTCGAGAAAATGTGGCCCGACGATGTCGAACCCCATGGTGTTTCAATGTTCTTAGCGTTTTGTTGAGTGTCAGTGGTTGCCTGTTATGCTTCTTAAAAGTCCTCCATTTCTTTGAACTAGATGAAATGTGAAACCATGATTTTTAAATTGCGTCGTGCCAGTTTCCTTCTTCTATATAACAATAACATTATTGTTATTATTATTACAATTATTATTATTACATTCAATGTCACCTGTATAAAACATGCAATTTCTTTGACATAAACATAATTATGACTGAATTAAAATTAGGAAGTTTATTAAGGAAGTGTCTATAACATTAATTAACAATAAATTAGAACTTGGAAACGCTATTAAAACATTCATGCGCGCTATAAAATGAGTTTTCTTTTAGTATTTTAACTTAATTTCATTTTATATTGTAAAATTTAAGACTAATTCTTTCAGGAAGCATATTTAATATTTTAATCGTATTGAAAACTTGAATATATATATATATATATATATATATATATATATATATATATATTTTCTAACCTTGAAAAAGTGTTTAGTTGTCTGTGTGGTACCTTGTATTTTGGGAATGAATAAAGACATTTTTCTTTTAACAAAAGACAAAATCGAAACCAAAATGATTCAAGAAAAAATGAAAGAATCAAAGTTAAATTTGCTTCTTTTACAAATAAAGATCTGCAGGAAAATCAATTAAAAATCTAGTGATCATTCTTATAGCCTACAATAATAATAATAATAAATAATAATTATAACAACAACAATAATGCATTTTAGGTCAGAACAATTTCTGTACAGCAATAAACAACACCTGATTATTAGCTAGAAATAGACTGAAAGATTTAATATTGTAGACAGGATTTGAACCACAGACCTCGCGGTTTGGTCCAGTTACTCTAATTGAGCTGACGTGCCAGCATGCCACGACATTATACTCCCATTAAGGACTTGTGGTGGATGAATCGGCATATGAATGGATATTCTCAGGTTTCCATCAATTGATCCATAATAATCTTTTCTGACATCCCTTTCACTGTTCCTTCATATCATCCAGTTCCTTACTTTTATACTAGGCTTCGGGCTGATCACCCATCCCGGCTTCTCTCTGATCCAGAAACTTTCAGATTTGAGTATCCGGCCACAGGAAAGTTGATCAGAGGCTTCCCTCCAGCGGAATCGGGAAAACTTCGACTAAGCAGCGAGGTTTTAAATGCTGCCATGCTTTAGGGCCGATAAAAAGTTCCAGTGCGTAAGCCTCTAAGCCATCGTCCAACTGCGACCATAGCTCAGGCCCGAGTCATCTTGAAAATAAAGAGCGAAATGAATTGAGAGGAAATGTAGGAAAGAGGAAATTTCTGGTAGCCTTGCGACCAGGGAATACCACGAAAACCCCATGGTCAGGTTGGGAGGCTACCGGGAACGGAACCCGGGACCTCCGAATGCGATCCTCGCAGGTAACCGTGGCCCCATCTCGCTCGATTAGTGGATATAACTGGTATACAAGTAGAAACATTTCATGTTACATTCACATGAATTTTCCTATCCATTCTGCAACAAACAGCTCGCACAATTGCTTATATTTCTATCTACTTCATGTATATCGATATAAGCATTTGCAGACATATTAATTTCTCTATACTTACTATGTACATAGTATATAGAGAAGGTATTGTATAGTACCCAAAAATTCGTTACCCATATTTCACCGGAAAAATTGTTTTAAAACCCTTGAATCCTTGAATCTGTCAGTATGTGTGTGTGTGTGTGTGTGTGTGTGTGTGTGTGTGTGTGTGAGTGTCATTGGCCAGCAGAATTCAAAAACGAAACGTCTGTTAAATACTTGGTATTTAAGTTTATTATCTTCCAAAAATCTCCAAAAACTTTTCACACAAAATATATAGATCTCATTGAAACACACAGTTTAAGTCATATACTTTTATTTTTTGTGGAGTTGACCGTTTTTGAGATGTTCCTTGTTATTGGTTTCAGCTTTAAAATACTTAAAAGACTTTTCACATACGGGAATTTGTGAACGCCTAACAATGTAAATAAGTGAATTTCATCTACATAGAAACCAGCTTTTAAAAGATTTGATTATAATTTTAGCCTAAAGTATTCCGTTATTTCCCTTCCACTTACAAGAGATCACTTCTGCTAATGTTTAACTTGATTAGCATGAAGTAGATAGAAGAATAATCTGTAACTTGTTTCTCTTAGTATTGTGAGATTACTGCATGATTTTTTCACAAACGTATCCAAGTTATGAAACAAAAACACAAGAAGAATTACTTTACCCTTTCTTATTTAGTTAATTTTAGCATTGCAATAGTTAACAATATACGCAAATTTTCAGGGGTAAACTATTTCCTATTGTCAAGTAAGACATTCTTAAATGAAGAAAGAATTATTTCAATATAGAATGACGCATTGCAGCGTAAGGCTTATATGCTAATGCATAGGTTCTAGGAGTAATTTTCCTGCATATTTTTCTCCTTATAATACTAAACTGATGAGATGCTTGTCTTCAAAACCACGATATTGGTTAAAACTCTTCTGCAACTTTGACAAATATGCATTTGCCATTGATATATATATATATATATATATACACCGGGTGGAACGGAACTTACTACATTCCTTCTAATATATGCTTCATAGAAGCATTACAAACAAAAAAGTCTAATAGAATTTTGTTCCTTGATCAGCCGATTTCGAAAAAATAAATGGTTTTGTTCCAAATTGGATGCATAATTCCATAAGAATGTATGCATACACTGATTTATTACTTGTAAAATGCATAGAGTAACGAACTTCAGACATTAGTTTCGGAAGGAATTATGGGACATCACACAGAGTTTCGAAATAATTAATCACTAAAAAGAATTAAAGGAATATTCCCAGCAGCTTTTTCTTGTGTGAAGTACCTCGACAAAGTTGCGTTGAGGTTGGTCAGGGTTCTGAACCGCTTCTGGATGTAAACACATCGGTCGCTTGCAAACACGACGCAGGGTAGTGGGATAACGAGTAAAACTGGCATTCTGATTGGCCAACACTCGCACAGTAGAAATGAAAGGAATGCCTTCAACGTCCCAGTGAGGCATGTTTATGTACTGATATAGTATAAGTGACACCCACAGAACCTGTAGCGTTGCCAGATTGTCTGTCTCTTGTTTTCGAACAAAATAAATTATCTCCGTAGGAAATGGTCATAGCAAAAAATGTAGGAGAAGGTATTGTAATCCACCCAAAATTCGATGTCCAGATTTCACTAGCAATATATATTTTGGGGTCCCATGAGACCGAAAAAACATTTTTAGAAAAAGGTTCCTGTGTGTGTGTGTGTCTGTCTGTCTGTGGACAGCATAGCTAAAATCGAAAAGACCGTTAAATACCAAACTTGGTATTTAGGTTTAGTATCTTCCAAGGATGCGAAACGAAGATTTTCAAGAAAATCCTCCATCCCAACTACACTTTACATGGAAATTTTTTTCGAAAATTTTGATTTTCTCAAAAATGGCTAACGATTTTGATTAAAATGCCGTATATTAAAGATATTTACATCCCAAATAAAATGTATATTTGAATTTTCTGGGAATAGCCTCTGAAGACCGCTTTATTCTGTATGATTTTTGTTGAATTTTGCATAACTGGTAAAATGTAAGAGATAGACAAAAACTTACTACACAAAAAATGTACGCAGATAACGATAAAACACAAAATTTATGTCATAAACATTGGAGTTGAGTGTTTTTGAGATATTCCTTGTTATTGGTTTCAGTTTTAAAAACTCACAGGGATTTGTCCATTCCTGTCCATACACACAAAGGAACTCCAGTCACATAGCAACCAGCTTTTGACTATCACTTTAACCTAAGATAGTCCCTTATTTCGCTTCTACTTACAAGGAAGCAAGTAATAAGTCTATTTCTGCTAATTTTTTCTCGATTAGTATGAAGTAAATAGAATCATAAGCTTTTTAACAAACATTTGTTGCAGAGAAAATCATGTGAGTGGAATATATCAGATTTTCAGAAAAAGGTATATGTGTGTCTGTCTGTGTGTCTGGACAGCATAGCTCAAAAACGAAAAGACTGTTAAATACCAATGTTGGTATATAGGTGTAGTATTTTCTAGTAGGATGCGACAGGAAGATTTTAAAAAAAATTCACCCACCAAAACCTACCCTTTACATGGAAACATTTTCGAAAATTTTGATTTTATCAAAAATGACTAATAATTTTGATTAAAATCCCGTATGTTAACATGCCAAATAAAATGTACATCTTGAATTTTTTGGGAATAGCCTCTGAGAGCACTTAATTCGGTTGATTTTGCAGAATTTTGCATAACGGTTATACCGCAAGAGATGGACAAAACTTACTACACAAAACATGTAGATCTCGTTAAAACACACAATTTATGTCATATGTATTTTTGTTGTAGAGTTGACCATTTCCAAGAAATTTCTTGTTATTGGTTTCAATTTTAAAATACTTAGTTTTCTCAGGCAGGAAGTGACAGCTTTTGTTTAGTTCTACTCCGGGTCAAGCAAAGAAGCTAATTTCAATGACAATAGCATAACGATAGTTTTTAAAATATTTGACTATCATTTTAGCCTAGTACATTCCCTCAATTTCTTTTTACTTATAAGGAACTAAGTAATAAGAACATTCTGCTAATGTTTATCTCGATTAGCATTGTGTAGAAATAAGAATGACCTTTTGTAAGAAGGTTGTTTGTGGAGTAGCTAGAGAAAGTCATGTGAGTGTAACACGTCAGATTTTTTGTTTGTAGAGTTAATCGTTTTCTAGATATTTCGGATTATTTGTTTGAATTTTTTTCTCAAACGGGAATACACAGTTCTTCTTAGTTCTTGTTTGTTAACTCCTGGCAAGCTAAGAAACTGGAATTTCAATGGTTTAACACAGCGACTGGTTTTTAAAGGACGAGACGATCACTTTAGCCCGTGGATTTTCTTACTTCCCTTCTACTTACAAGAAAGCTAGTAATAAAACTAATTCTGCTTGTGTTTTATGTTAATTAGCATAATATAGGTAATGGATTAATGTTTTGAATACAAGGTTTTTTTATCGAACAGCTAGAGAACATCATGTGAATGGGACACTTAAATTTTTACTTTCTCTAGTCCTGTATGTACAATGTGCACAGGGTTAGAGAGGTATTGTATTCCACCCAAAAATTGATGTAGAGATTTCACCGGAAATATGTTTTGAGGTCCCTGAAACTTTCTAGACTTTTTAGAAAAAGGTCCGTGTGTGTCTGTAGACAGCATAGCTCAAAAACGAAAAGACCGTTTAAAACCAAACTTATTATTTAGATTTAGTATCCTCTTTCAAGAAAATCCCCCATCCCAAACTACCCTTTATATAGAACAAACTTAGAAAATTTTGATTTTATCAAAAATAGTATAACGATTTTGATTAAAATCTCTTATATTTAAGATATTTATATGCCAAATAAAATGTATATCTTGAACTTTTTGGGAAAATCCTCTGAAGACTACTTTATTCTGGATGATTTTTGTTGAATTTTACATAAATGCTAAACCGTAAGAGGTGGACAAATATTTGCCACACAAAAATGAAGAGCACGTTAAAGCACACAGCTTATTTTATATACATTTTTTTTTTCGTGGAGTTGATCGTTTTTGAGATATTCCTTATTATTAATTGCAGCTTTAAAAAACGTATACGTTTCTCATACAGGAATTTGTCAACTCCTGTTCATACAAACAAAGGAACTTCAGTCACATAGCAACCATCTTTTGACCATCACTTTAACCTATGGTACTCCCTTATTTCGCATCTACTTACTACTTACTAAATAAGTAAATAATAAGACTATTTTTGCCAATTTTTTATTTTCTCTATACGTACTATGTCCATAGTATATGGAGAAGGTATTGCATTGTACCCAAAAATTCGATACCGAGATTTCACCGGAAATATATGTTTTGAGACCCCCTGAATCCAAATAAAGCATTTTTAGAAACATGTCCGTCTGTGTGTGTGTATGTGTGTGTGTGTGTCTGTGTGTCTGTGGGCAGCATAGCTCAAGAACGAAAAGATCATTAAAAACCAAACTTTGTATTTAAGTTTGGTATCTTCCAAGGATGTGACACGAAGATTTTCAAGAAAATCCCTCACCCCAAACTACCCTTTACATGGAACCTTTTTCGAAAATTTTGACTTTCTAAAAAATGGCCCTAACGATTTTGATTAAAACCTCATATATTACTGACATTTACATACCAAACAAAATGTATATCTTGAATTTTCTGGGAATAGCCTCTGAAGACCTCTATTCTGGATGAATTTTGCCGAATTTTGCTTAACTGCTAAATGGTAAGAGATAGACAAAACCTTACCACACAGAAAATGTAGAGCACGTTAAAATACACAATTTATGGTATACAACTTTCTTTCGTGGAGTTGATCGTTTTTTAGTTGTTCATTGTTTTTTATTTCACCTTTCAAAAACTTATATTATCTCATACAGGAATTATTCAACTCCTCTCCTTGCAAACAAAGAAACTTCCGTCACATAGCAACCAGCCTTTGACTATCACTTTAACCTATGGTACTTCCTTATTTCGCTTCTACTTAAAAGGAAGCAAGTAATAAGACTATTTCTGACAATTTTTCTTTGGATTAGCATGAAGTAAATAGAAGCATAAGCGTTTAAACAATAATTTGTTACAGAGATGTTGAGAAAGTCATGTGAATGAGGCACATAGAGTTTTTTTATGAGAGCGATGACCACGTAACATTGCAGGTGAGCCAGTGAGATTTCCTTTCTCTGAATATCACACTCTGGTAGAGACATAATCATAATCACGCCCTTGACCGACTGAAGCGTTCCATGAACCACAAATGTGTTCTCTACCGCAAAAGTGCGGGTCTTCACGTGTGCGATATGTACTGACAGTGACCTTGAACTGTATCAGGTGACGCTGCTATTCTCTTCATCTCGAAGGCTGTGACCCAATTACTTGTCCACTACATGTTAAGGACCTTTGCACGCCCTAATAAACCTAAGAGTTCATTACTTTAACTCTCGCTGCAATGACGCGATCGGCACGGCAAAATGCTTTTGGCCTGCCGTATTTGGTATCCCGTTTCTTTCTTTTCTTTTTTGATGCTGTGCTATAATGAGAAACCCAGAAGCGTGCAAGATGATAATCAAAATAGAGATACAGACAGGAAATTACAGTTTTTGCAATGCAACAAAAATGTACGGGTCATTTTCTGATGGCATCTTCTGTGCGTAAGTGTTCGTCTGCAGTTAAAAAAAATTCTAGCAGCCAAACTAAGAGAGAAAAAATTCTCATTTTTACTTTACTTAGCACGTATGTACATACATGAATATACAAGTAGCTAGAGAAGGTATTGTATTCTTCCCAAAAATTCGATGTCGAGATTTCACAGGAAATATATGAAAAAACAATTTTTACTTTTTTTCACCGGCAATACATGTTTTGGGACCCACAGAACCAAAAAAGAAATCTGATATGTTCCATTATTATGAATTTCTCTACATCTATGCAATAAATTATTGTTATACAGCTAATTCTTCTATTTAATTTATGCTAATTGAGAAAAAAAATAGCAGAAATAGTCTTATTACTTGCTTCCTTGTAAATAGAAGCGAAATAAGGGAGTACCAGAGGTTAAAGTGGTAGTCAGAAGATGGTTGCTATGTGACTGAAGTTCCTTTGTTTGTGTGAACAGAAGTTGACAAATGGAGGAGGAGGAGGAGAAAGTATAGCATTTTAAAGCTGAAACTAATAACAAGGAATATCTCAAAACGGCCAAGCTCACGAAAACAATGTATATAACATAAGTTTTGTATTTTAACGAGCTCTATATTTTTATGACTGCCGTTGGGAAAACAAAACAGAAGCGTAATTGGTCTTTCCGCTGCATAGGTGTGAACAAAACAGTTGATGCCTGTGTGCTTCCCCTGCTTTCCGGTTGACCAATAAGTATCTTATTTACGAGTTGTATTAGCATTAATCCGTGTTTGTTTCCTTATTAATTTAGTAATGAGTGAACTTTCTTTTTATGATTTACGCATACCTATGAAAAAATCACGATAGAATAAATGGAAAAAGAAATGTACGGAAACGAAACAATACGTTTGGAGCGTGATGCAGAACAATGGAAAGGAGATTGTGAGTAGATAACGTTTTCTAATCATTTTTTAGAGATTGCAATATTAGGTTCCTATTTCTGAAAATATCGTCAAATAATATAGTTAATCAGATATGGTTTTAAAAGCTCAGTAAATATCAGAGTATATAAAAATGTTTTGAACTACAGAGATTACTTTTTGCATTTATCGTATAGGAAATATGCAGAACGTGGACAAGAAGTAGCAATGGTTTTACACCCAGTTAAAATTTACTCCAAATTAAAATCAGTGTAGAATATGAAACTTAAAGAAGCACCTAGGCAATTTTACCACAGCTTGATTAACTACAAATCCAAATGCTTAAACTTA
Source organism: Hymenopus coronatus (assembly GCA_030762935.1). Taxonomy (NCBI): domain Eukaryota; kingdom Metazoa; phylum Arthropoda; class Insecta; order Mantodea; family Hymenopodidae; genus Hymenopus; species Hymenopus coronatus. The sequence goes on from CM060883.1 coordinate 29,849,792, forward strand.
AGTGACATATGAAACTGAACTTTATTTATGCATGCTCTGTTATGGTACTGTCGGGACTTACAGCCCCTGCTTGCTTTAAAAGTTTAAATGATCTTTAGAAATAGGGTTTGTATTCAAGGACTAAATTCATATTTAATTAACCTCCAATCTCAACATAAAATTATTTTGCAATTAAACTGTAATGCATTTTTCCTTTTTTAAAATTAGAACATTTACGCAACTGCAGTCTAAAGTATTTCCGTCAGCAATTACGCCGATTATTTTATTTGGGCCCTCCCCGTCCTTTCCTACAGCAAGATAATATTTCATAACAGTGAAATAAAAACTAGTTTAGCAATATTTATTTTATACTACGTATTATTATAAAGTTTTTGTTGTTTTAAGTTATTCCTAACCTAGATCTCAAAGCCTCTTAACCACTATAATATAAAACAGTGTTGTCTGCTGTTTTATAGTGCTATGTAATTAATGCCAGCTTACATCTTCAATGTACATTCTAATATGCAGTTGGGATACGTAATTTATACAAAATGGAACGATTATCTCTTAAGACTGTTGTCATTTATTCGTAATGAAATGCACACTTTTTACTTTCTTTACATAGTATATGATACATAGATAGAGAAGGAATTACACTCCACCCAAATTTAATCACCGATATTTCACGGGAAATAAACGCTATAAGGTCCGGTGTAAAAAAAAAGAAAAAAAAAAGCATTTTTAGAACAGGTTCCACGTGTGTGTCCGTATGTTCGTGTGTCAATATGTCAGTGTGTCTATGAACACAAAAACCAAAGATGATGAGAAATATCCCCCCACTCCAAACTATCTTTCAGTTTTTTGATTTTCTCAAAAGAGACTCACGATTTTTGTTAAAATACCATATATTAAGTATATTTGCAAGACAAACAAAATGTATATCTTGAATTTCCTGGAAGTAACCTCAGAGGTTCTGTTCATTCTGAACGACTTTTACATTATTGGTAAACCGTAAACAGTATTGGTAAACTAAACAAACGTAGATCTCGTTAAAATAAACAATTTATATAATACGCATTTTTTTTTGAAAAAAACTGACTATTTCCAGGATATTTCCTGTTACTAGTTTTGGTTTTAAAAATTTAAAACTTTCTCATACAGCTCCTGATCAAGCAAAGAACGGATTTCAAGCACATGACAATCAGCTTTTAAAATACTTGATTATTGTTTTAGCAGAGTATTCCCTTGTTTTCTTCTTACTTAAAATAAAGCAAGTAATAAACCAAGTCTGTTAATGTTTATCTCGATTAGCATGAAGTAGTTAAAAGAATAAACTTTTTAACAATAATTTGACGCAGAGATGTAGAGAAAGTCATGTGAATAGAACACCAGACTTTTTGTTAGCAATTTCTTAAGTAACTTTTTAAATTAAAAGGTATATAAGGCCTAAAGAATACTCATGGGTTAAGTTTTTAAATGTTGCACTTTTTATCCAAGCTTTTAAAATATTGACGTATAATTCTCTAGCTCAATTATAAGTACGTTCTAATTTATATATATGTGTGTGTGTGTGTTTAATAGTTTTTTATTAAAAATATTTTTCTTTAATATATCCTATAGTCTTAGCTCAATCTATAAAATGGTGGATAACAGAATATCAGAATCGGTCAGATTATCTACAGTATACAGTTATTTAGTATAAATGTTCATGGTAATGTACACACTATTATCAAGCTCATTGCAGCCTGGATCAGTTTTTTGTAATTAAATTAGTAATTCTTTTTTGAGAAGTCCAACACTTTTACTTTCTCTACAACTTATATGTAAATTAAGTGTTGAAGAGTAGTTAAAATGTAAAAAGCGTACACTCTCAAAACATGCACCTTTATGACATATTTCACATAAAAAAGAAAATAGTAAACAAGGAATTTTTAGAAAAGGATTGGTGCTAAAGATAATATCTATTCGCTAAACATTATAACTTCCAATTGAGCCTACATTTCTACTGCAGTGATTTTGAAATTCAATATAACACTTCGATTGTGTTTCAAAAATAAATTAATCGAAATCTCGAATGTTGTTGAAAAGAAAAGATGGAAAGGAAACAAAATAGGGATAATATACTGTGTGGGATTTACTTAAACATGAAACCAGCATGGTAGCCAATACACCACAGAGGGCGATGGAAATAAGGGAATTAAATAGGCTATACGAAAGCTAAATTTTTTAAAAGCTGGTTGCTATTGGATTGAAATTCGTTTGTTTGCAGGCCAAGAGTTGACAAGTTCCCGTATGAAAATAGTTAAGGTGTTTTAAAACTGAAACCATTAAAATGGAATATCTGGGAAGCGGCTAACTGTACTAAAATAAGTATATGGCATAAATTGTTTTTTTAGTGGGATTTATATTTTTGTATCGTAAGTTTTTGTGTATCTCTTACGGTTTTCGAGTTACATAAAAGTCATCCAGAATGAAAAGGTAGTTATAGGCTATTTTCAAAAAATTCAGGATACACATTTCGTTTGACATGAAAATATCTTAAAAAATATGACATTTTAATCAAAATCGTTAGAGCCAATGTTGAGAAAACCAATATTTTCGAAAAAATGTTTCACATAAAGGGAAGTCGGAGGTGGAAAACTTTTTTAAAATCTTCGTGTCGTATCCTTGGAACATACTGTACCTAAATACAAATTTAGTTATTTAACCGACTTTTCGTTTTTGAGCTATTCTGTCCACAGACACACACATACATTTTTATAAAAATGTGTGTGTTAGAGAAAGTAAAATGTTCTCCTGGAATCTTTGAATAGTGCCTTGCTCAAGTAATAGATGCACTTATATATTTACTCGTACATAACTTCATTTTTGGATTAGGTTGTTCATTGACACACAGGTAAGCTCACCTTTTGGATTTACTCAAAACGCATATTTGCTGTGAAACTATTTGCTATAATAAACTCTACTTCCTACGCCTTAGTTACGTAAGCGATAGAGAAAGTAAAACCTTTAATCAGGACTGTATAGACCCTTAATTATTTTGAAAGATAAACTCACCCGTATCGACTGAAACTTCGGATATTTCTGCTAAAGTAGCTGACTGCGCACCATTTCGCATGATCCACTCTCATAGCATGCCAGGACGAGTAAAACAAATGAAGTTTGTGAAGGGGGCGTGTAAAATTAATTGTGGCATTGCACAGGAATTTTAAGGCCTGACCTTGTGGTAAAGCTCCATTTTCGTTGTGATAAGCTGGACCGCTGATAAACAGTGTACAAACTGGGACATCCTTGATATTTCAGTTTCCTCTACATTACGTGACGTAGCATGAATACTTCCGTTTAGTCTATTTTTACTTTCTCTACACGTACTATGTGCATAGTGTATAGAGAAGGTATTGTAATGCACCCAAAAATTCGATACCGAGATTTCACCGGATATACATTACTTGGGTCCCCCCGAATCAAAAAAGCATTTCTGGAAAAAGGTCCGTGTGTGTGTATGTCAGTGTGTGTCTGTCTATCTGTGGGCAGCATAGCTCAAACAAGAAAAGACCGTTAAATACCAAACATGGTATTTAAGTTTGGTATCTTGCAAGGATGTAACACAAAGATTTTCAAGAAAATCCTCCCACTGCAAACTATCCTTTACATGGAACATTTTGATTAGAGCCATTTTTGAGAACAACACAATTTTCGAAAAAAGTTCCATGTAAAGGGTAGTTTGGGGTGGGGGGATTTTTCTCAAAATCTTTGAGTCGCATCCCTGGAAGATAATAAACTTAAATACCAAGTATGGTATTTTACCGCTTTTCGTTTTTGAGTTATCGTGTTCACAGACACACGGACACACACACACACACACACACACACACACACGGACCTTTCTCTGAAAATACTTTTTTGGATACAGGGCACCCTAAAACATATATTTCCGGTGAAATCTCGGTTTGGAATTTTTTGGTGGAGTGCAATACCTTCTCTATACACTATGTATATAGTGCGTATAGAGAAAGTAAGAACTTATACTATTCTCATACAGGGATTTGTCAACTTGTGTCCATACAAACAGAGGAACTTCAGTCCCATAGCAACCAGCTTTTGACTATCACTTTAACCCATGGTACTCCCTTATTTCCCTTCTACTTACAAGGAAGCAAGTAATAAGGCTATTTCTGCTAATTTTTTCTCGATTATCATGAAGTAAATAGAAGCATAAGCTTTTTAATATTTTTTTTTGCAGAGATGTAGAGAAAGTCATGTGAATGGAACACATCAGATATTCTAATTTTTAAACTGTCATCGTTATTTATTACTCGTATTAAGGCATAAGGACGTGAAGTTTTTCCCTACTTTAATAATATTAACTTAGGCACACCTTTCTCAGAAGCCATTCACCTCAATACAACCAAATTTGGTCCATATCCTTATTGAAGTTGGTGCTATAAATTATATCAGTACTTTTTCAAAACAAATACCCTAAAACTCCAGATATTCCAGATATTACAATACTATTTATTCAAAATAAATGCACAGATATTATGCAACATATAGTAACTAAAGTTGGAAAACTTCTGTTGAAAAATGCAGAATTTATTAGTTGAAATTTGATGTGTTCCATTTACACGACTTTCTCTACATTTCTGCAACAAATTATTGTTAAAAAGCGTATTCTTCTGTTTACTTCATGCTGATCGAGAAAAAATTAGCAGAAATAGTCTTATTACTTGCTTCCTTGTAAGTAGAAGCGAAATAAGGGAGTACCACAGGTTAAAGTGATAGTCAAAAGCTGGATGCTATGTGACTGAAGTTCCTTTGTTTGTATGGAAAGCAGTTGACAAATTCCTATATGGGAAAAGTATACGTTTTTTAAAGGTGAAACCAAAAACAAGGAGTATCTAAAAACAATCAACTCCGCGAAAAAAATGTATATAACATAAATTGTGTGCTTTAACGTGCTCTACATTTTTGTGTAGTACGATTTTGACCATCTCTTACGGTTTAGCAGTTATGCAAAATACCGTAAAATTCATCCAGAATAAAGTAGTCTTCAGAGGCTATTCTCAGAAAATTCAAGATATACATTTTATTTGTCAGGCGGGTTTCTTTTTCTTGCTTGTGTAACATGTTGTACCAGAATGGACCAATGAGAATCCTGGAAAGATTCAATTTCCTGTTCAAAGTTTACATTTAACCCTATATTGAATGGTGCTGCCGCTTGGCAACAAAGATGAGAATCAAAGGTTTTAGCATTTTAATGGGCTTCTTTTCTAATGTCGTATTATACTAACTTTCAAAAATAAAATTAGACTATTTATAGCTATTTTATATTGTAAAAAGGTTAATAATTTTGCAATACAACTATACGGGGTTTTAAAATAATAAGGTGCAAAATCCATACAAGTGAAAATGTAACTCCGTCAGCATCCAAGCATGCTATCATACCAACTATTTTACTTGGGCCCTCCCCATCCTTTACCACAGGAACATTTAACTGCAGCTATTCAAGTCGCTTCGGTTGTGGTGCCGGGGAATAGCATATAAAACCCGGTTTGCGAATTAGAGGAGCGGCATATGTAACAACACAATTCATGCAATGTAGGGTTAAATCTCAACGCCAGGCATATTTTTACTTTCTCTATACGCACTATGTAAATAGTGTATAGAGAAGGTATTGCACTCCACCAAAAATTCGATACAGAGATTTCACCGGAAATATATGTTTTAGGGTCCCCAATATCCAAAAAAAGCATTTTCACAAAAAGGTCCGTGTGTGTGCGTGTATCTGTGAACACGATAACTCAAAAACGAAAAGTCGGTAAAATACCAAACTTGGTATTTAAGTTAAGTATCTTCCAGGGATACGACACGAAGATTTTGAGAAAAATCCCCCCACTCCAACTACCCTTTACATGGAACTTTTTTCGAAAATTTTGAATCTCTCAAAAATGGCTCTAATGATTTTGATTAAAATTTCGTATATTAAACATTTTTACCTAACAAATAAAATGTATATCTTGAATTTTCTAGAAATAGCCTCTGAAGAGTAGTTTATTCTGGATGCATTTTACGGAATTATGAATAACTGCTAAACCGTAAGAGATGGACAAAAACTTACTGCACAAAAAATGTAGAGCCCGTTAAAACACACAATTTATGTTATATATATCTTTTTCGTGGAGTTCGTCGTTTTTGAGACATTCCCTATTTTTGGTTTCTGTTATGAAAAACTTATATTTTTCTCATACAGGAACTTTCAACTCCGATCCATATAAACAAAAAACTTCAACCATCTTTTGACTATCACTTTAACCTACGGTAGTCCCTTAGTTCGCTCCTACTTACAAGGATGCAAGTAATAAGACTTTCTGCTAATTTTTTGTGATTAGCATAAAGTAAATAAAATTATAAGCTTTATAAGAATAATTTGTTGCAGGGATATAGAGAAAGTCATGTGAATGGTACACGTCAGATTTTTAATGTCTTTGAGTGTACAATACACACTGGATCGATGCCGAGTCCTCTATTAAAACGCCCTGTTTAAACCTTGTGAAGGGTAGCATGCGTCTTTAACTAAAGAATATTTTCTCTTCCATAACCTGGAGTGGAATCCGGACATTTGGTTTGAGAATTCAACACGCCCACCATCCAAACGCAAAGGACATTATTTAGGTACCGTTTTATTTCTGACATAAACGCTATCTCATAATCCAAGTTCGTAGAGGAAATATTTATTATTCTTCCTTTTCGTCGTAGTAGAACACGAAAATAAATTACTCCTTCCAAAGTTTTACACTGTTTGTCTTCCGTGAAGTGATTCTAAACATAGAACAGAACAAAGAATAAACTTTACTGTTTCCTTCCGTTAAAATGTGCGTTTCGTCTTAACACTTGACATTTGTATACCGCTCTGAGGTTTCTGACGGATTGGAAACTATTCCGCAGATTTTAATCTTTCTTGTTCTTTAAATTGGTTTCTGTGTATGCAATGCAGGCGGACCTTCAGTTCGTTGAGCTCTACGAGGAAGGAAGAAAACTATTCAGGGAGTTTCGCTTGGCTCAAAATTCAAATATTTTGGATACTTAAAGCTTTATTCTAAACCTTGCTTGTCTATTTCGGTGACGGAGAAATTGCTTTTACTTTCTCTACATAGTAGGTAGAGACGTTATTATATTCCATCCAAAATTTCGATACCAATATTTCAATGTAAATACATATTTGGGCGGAAACCTGAGTAAAAATAGCATTTTTAGAAAAAAAAAAAACTCATATGTGCGTGTCTTGTCTTTGTGTATGTGTATGTGTGTATACCATAACTCAAAAAGTAAAAGTCAGTTAGCTACCAAACTTGATAATTTAGCTTCATTATCTTCAAGCATATGACACGAAGATTAACGATCAGGGAAAAATAAAACTGTAGTTTTATTTACTTCCCTTCCGAAGGAATCTATGCTAAGGATTTTGTACCCGAAAAAATCCATCGTCCTCCGTCGGGTTTGAACCCCCTACCTAGGGTATACGAGACTAGCATAGTAACCACAACACCACAGCGAGAGAAATTTATCAGGAAAATTCCCCCAACCCAAGTTTCCCTTTATATGGCTCATTTTTGGAAAATGTTTATTTTCACAAAACTATTTCTAACAAATATAATTAAAATGCCAGTGTTTAAGATATTTTCATGACAGACGAAGTTTACCTTTCTGGTAACCTTTGTATAACTTGTACCGAGGGATAGATGTAAACTTACTACACAAAAAATGTATATCTCATTAAAATATACAATTTATGACGTATACAATTTTTGTTGAGTTAACCGTTTTCGAGATATTCCTTTTTATTGGTTTCAGTTTTAAATAACTTAAACTTTTCTCAAGCGAGAAGCCAACTTTCGTTTCATCCCTTTTGTTTTGCTCCCGGGAATGCAAAGCAGAGATGACTTTCAGTTGTTTCACATAGCGATAACATTTAAAACATTTGACTATCGCTTTAGCCAAGTGTATTCCCTTATTTACCTTCTACTTAGTGGGAAACAAGAAATAAGAACAATTCTGTTTATATTTATCTCGATTAGCACGAGATAGATAAAAGAATAATGTTTTGTAAGGAAAGTTTATTTGTGGAACAACTACAGAAAATCATGTAAATGGAATTATACATCGGATTTTTAATATAGAAGTTTATTTCTGGCATTCAAATCTCATGATTTATTTTATAAGGACACTAATGAGGTAGGAGTTGAGCGCCCTTAAACACCAATCACATACACTCACTTCATCATCATCATCATCATCATCATCATCATCATCATCATCATCATCATCACTATCATCATCATACTAAAACAAACTACAAAGTAACCAGATGAAGAAAAATCTGATGTGTTCCATTTTCATGACTTTCTCTACATCTCTGCACCAAGTTACTGTTAAAAGTTTATGCTTCTATTTACTTCATGCTAATCGAGAAATAAATAAGCAGTAATAGTCTTATTACTTGCTTCCTTGTAAGTAGAAGCGAAATAAAGAAGTACCATAGGTTAAAATCATAATCAAAAGCTGGTTGCTACGTGACTGAAGTATGGACAGAGTTGATTATTTCCCGTATGAGAAAAGTATAAATGTTTCAAAGCTGAAACTAAAAATAAGGAATATCTTAAAAACGATCAACTCCACGAAAAAAAATGTATATAAAATAGATTGTGTGTTTTAATTTCCTCTACATTTTCTGTGGTAAGTTTTTGTCCGTTTCTTACAGTTTAGCAGTTATGCAAACTTCCGTAAAATTCATCCAAAATGAAGTAGTTTTCAGAGGTTATTCCGAGAAAATTCAAGATATACATTTTATTTGTCAAGTAAATATCTTAAATATACGAGATTTTAATCAAAATCATTAGAGCAATTTTTTTTAGAAAATCAAACTTATGTGGAGGGTAATTGGGGGTGGGAGGATTTTCTTGAAAATCTTCGTGTCGCATCCTTGCAAGATACTGAACTTAAATACCAAGTTTGGCATTTAACGATGTTTTCGTTTTTGAGCTATGCTGCCCAAGGACACACAAATACGCAGACAGACAGAGACACACATGGACATTTTTTTTTTTTTTTTTCCTTTGATTCAGGGGTCTCAAAAACATATATTTTCGGTGAAATCTTGGTATCGAATTTTTGGGTGCAATACAATACCTTCTCTGTGTACATAGTACGAATAAAGAAAGTAAAAATATTATTCATATGATTCTTCTTCTTGTTCCTCTTCCTATTATTATTATTATTATTATTATTATTATTATTATTATTAATTATTATGTATTTCTAACAGTAAATAGGTACTTACTGGTTTATATTTGAGAGTAGAATAATCCTACAAGGGATGTAATACAGTTTTGACAGAAACCGCTATTCTGACAAAACTACAATGTTCACTCATGGTGTACCACTTCACGTGTAGCTGCAGATTGTATCGTGCACGCCTAAGTGTAACCTCCCTTTCACTGCTAATGTGACTACTGCATTTCGCAATTGTTGCTGGAAAATGTCCTTTAAATGTATCTATGTCAAATGCACAAGGTAGTCCCTAATGAGAAATTATCTTCCTACAAGTGGACGCTGCTTTAAAAATCTGCTGTATTCCATTCACATGACGTTCTGTATTTGTTCTGTACACAAACTATTCCTTCAAGAGATAATTCTTATCAACTTCATGCTAATCAAGATAAACTTTAGCAGTAGTTGTTCTGATACGTGTTTTCTTATAAGTTAGACCACTCGCCTCTCACCAAGGCGACCTTATGTGTGATTTGTGGTGGACAAAGCGCTGTAGGAGCGGGTTTTCTCCGGTTTCCACCTCCATCGCATTCCACCGGTGCTCCATATTCATTCCATGTATCACCAGCGACATCGCCTTCGGTCCCAAAAAAAGGTGACTATTTACCGTATGTGAAAGATATTTTAAAACTCAAAATGATTATGTAAATCAAGGCCAATTTCACGAGATAATGTAAATGACTAAATTGTGTGTTTTTAATGAGATCCAAAATTTTTCTTAAACCAATTTTTTTCCTTCTCTTGCGGTTATGCTAAATTCAGCGAAGTTCCTCCAGAATAAAGAAATCTATAGAGGCTAAAACTTCAGGATATAGATATTGTCATGAAAATATCCTTAATATACGATGTTTTGATTAAAATAGAGCCATTTTTGATAAAAATAAATTTTTTGAAACATTTTCCTTAGAAGATAGTAAACTTAAACACCAAGTTTGCATTTTAACGAATTTTCGCTTTTGAGTTCTCGTGTTCACAGATACACGGACAAACACACACACAAAATGTAAATGGCGTTTTATTTATGGACGCTCTTTAACTGCTGGTGGTTCTCAGCGTACCATTCTATACTGGGCGTGAAAGACCGCTTAATTTTTCTCATAGGCCTCTCTATCAGGCTTGAGGTTCTTTTACGTGTCGTAAATCTACGACACGGGACCAACGGCTTTACTTTCCTTCCGAAGGAAGCCATGCTAAGGATTTTTACGCCCGAAAAAATCCGTCGACCTCCGCCGGGTTTTAACTCGCGACCTTGGGTATATGAAGTCAGCATGGTAACCATTACACCACGGAGGGCGATAACACACACACACACACACACACACACACACACACGCGCGCGCGCGCGGACCTTTGTCAAATATATTTTTTTTTGGATACAGAGCGTTCTAAAATCTGTATTTCCGGAGAAATATCGGTCGAATTTATGGGTGGAGTGCAAGACCTTGTCGAACTACTTACCACGTACTATGTAGAGAAAGTAAAACTTGCTTTAAATGTGTCACATTTACATGCCTTTCTATTCCCAGTTTTTAACAAACTATTCTCAAAAAGCTTTATGCTTCTACCCACTTTAACCGAGCGGAATGGACCAGACATTCATCTTTGGCCCGCACTCGAACTCTAACTTACCCATGGTTGTTGCTTTTTGTGGGAGTTTACCTGGTTTGCCAGGCGAATACTGGGTAAATTCATTACATCCCCGAATTTTCCAGTTTATCATTTCCTGTTCCTGTCATTACTTACTCTGTGCGCACCTTTTCTTGGGCTCTCGACTCCCCAATCTTCATTTGACAGGTTTTTCACAATTTCGGAAGAACAGAATGACAATTTTGAGCATAACATTGTACACTATACATCTTGGCATCTAGTGGCTTCAGGGTCAAAGTTTCGTTCTGTGTGAAGATCTCCGAGTTCACGCACATGCGCGTGCGCTGTGCTTCGTTTAATAATTGAGCTAGTTCGCGGTAAGTTAGATGACATATTCACCACAATGGCTGAAGGTGCCAAATAAAGAAATAATGTGCGATAATAATCATTAGAGCACAGTTAGGAAGACACAGAACAGTCACCGATAGAAAGAGAAGGTAGTAGAGAGGGGTTTTTTTAGCGCAAACATGCACACGTGAGGTATAATCTGTTCCAAAAGTAGCTCATTACATGTGTTAACATTATATGCATATACATAATTAGCATTATATACTAATACATAAAGTAATAACACAATAAAACAATTATTTCATAATATGATTAGTAAATAAAACGAATTGTACTTTTACAAATACAAGTATAAAGCGTGATACAAAATATTCACGATAATAATATGCAGAGCTTTGAAAATATTTAAAACAAATCAACTAAACTCATCAGTTAATTACAAGATACATCTTTACTGTATCAAAAGAAAAGGCTCTCCTCCTGTCACTCAAAATATGTTTGAATCATCCACAGGTTTGTTCAGTGTTGAGCACCTACCCGTTTGTATTTTCAACAGTTTTCAACCTGCGCTCTCTTTCAGTGTTCCCTGGTTAATCTACTAGCAGGAATTAAACGAGGCCAGGCAGTGAGCAATGCTAGGTAGTGCAAACCGTGCAATGGGCTGTAAAGACCACGTCTTCTCCATCATGTCATATTTGTGTGCACCGAAGCTCAATCCGGCAATTTCGTGACTTTGAACCGAGCTCTAGTAATCATCGCTCTTTCGCGGTTGAAGAACCAGCGACGGAGTTCGGTGGGTTGCGGCTGGTTGGTGTATTGTGCATTATAAAAGATTATCCTGGCGTCCTCGTCGAGACATTCGGCCGGGATCCACCTTCGGGCTTGGGGCTCCCTCTGGGAGTTCGCCGGGAGGCCAGAGGTCTGTGAGTTCGGAGGCGTACCAGCTGTAGCCGTTAGGGACCCCGTCCAGGCTTACACCCATTGTCATCAAGGTATCTTCTCTCATCCCTCTTTCCCTGGGTTCACGAAAGGGACAAAGTGCCACAAGGACCTAGATGCGGTACTCTACCTCATCATTCTGGGGGCCCCGTCCATGCCTAATTCTAATCTATCTAGTTTATGGCAATCGAGATAACAAATGACTATAACTTTTTATCTACAAATAATATAGAGGAACAACATAAGGCTTTGTCGAACTGCGGCTTCATTTACATTTTTACACTCTCCCTTTTAAACAAGCTCATAATAAAAGTTCACATCACTTTCTCTACTCATTATTTAACAAACTATTCTTATAAAACACATTGCTTTATATAGAAATGTTAATCGTATAAACATTTGAAGAAACGGTTTTATTTCATAATTTGTAGTAGATACAACGTGAATATGGAATACAGTGATTTAAGTGGTAGTCAAAATTTTAATAGCCGGTTTCCAAACAATAGTTTTGACATTATCTTTACATAATCAAGTGGAAAAAAAGGAAAGACTTCCTTTTCGGGAAAACTCGGCTTTTATTCAATCATATGTTTTGCAATTCTGAGAGAATGTGCATTCCATTTTATCTTAATTAATCTAATAAGATAAAGATATAGTAAATATGCAATAATATACCTATAGTATAATCTTTAAACCAATAATAAGAAATATATTGCAATCACAAATTATTAATTATTATTATTATTATTATTATCATTATTATTATTAATACTATTATTGTGTAGTAGTAAGATTTTGCCTCTCTCAGACGATTTACCAGATATGCAAAAATCGTTCAGGATAAAAAGGACTTCACAGGTTATTCCCAGACAATTCAAGATAAACAGTAATTTGCCATAACACGTCTTAAAAGGTTGCATTTTAATAAAAATCTTCATACTCAATTTTTGAGAAAATAAAAATGTTCCTACAAAAAAGTAGTTGGGTAGGGGAAATCCTTTTATCTCATCCTTGAAAGATGGTGAACTTAAATAGACAAGTTTGGTATCTACCCGAGTTTTCGTTTATGAATTATGCTGCTCATAGACCCCCCCCCGCCACTACACACAATAGTCGAAACATTTACGTATTTCCTTTGACATCTCCTCAGCGAGTTTTAGGGTGGAATACAATACTTCTCCTATTTATTAAACGTAGTAGAGAAAATAATTAAAACAAAATAAGCTACTCAATGAGTTCTTGCATTTTTACTTTCTCTATACGTACTATGTACATAGTGTAAATGGTGTACATAGTAAGATACCGAGATTTCACCGGAAATGTGTTTTAGGGTCCCCTGTATTAAGAAAAAAAGCTTTTCAGAGAAAGGTCCGTGTGTGTGTATCCGTGTGTCTATGAACACGATAACCCAAAAACGAAAAGTCAGTAAAATACCAAAGTTGGTATTTAAGTTTAGTATCTTCCAGGGATGCGACACGAACATTTTGAGAAAAATCCCTCCACCCCAAACTACCCTTTACATGTAAAATTTTTCGAAAATTTTGATTTTCTCAAAATTGGCTCTAACGATTTTGATTAAAATATCGTACATTGAAGATATTTACCTGACAAATAAAATGTATATCCTGAATTTTCTGGGAATAGCCTCTGAAGGGTACTTTATTCTGGATGAATTTTACTGAATTTTGAATAACTGCTAAACCTTAAGAAATGGACAAAACTTACTACACGAAAAATGTAGATCACGTTAAAACACACAATATATGTTATATGCATTTTTTTCGCGGAGTTCATCATTTTTGAGACATTCCTTGTTTTTGGTTTCAGCTTCGAAAAACTTATAGTTTTCTCTTACAGGATATAAACAAAGGAACTTCAGTCACGTAGCAAGCAGCTTTTGACCTATGGTACTCCCTTATTTCGCTTTTACTTACAAGGAAGCAAGTAATAAGACTATTTCTGCTAATTTTTTCTGAATAGCATGAAGTAAATAGAACTACAAACGTTTTAAGAATAATTTGTTGCAGAGATGTAGAGAAAGTCATGAGAATGGTAAACATCAGATTTTTAAGTTCTTACTTTGAAATTACATTGTACAGGTTATCTGAGATTTCCCAACCAGATCATCGTATATGTGCATGGGTCATGTTGAAATTATTTTGCTAGGATTTCAGAAATATGCGAGTATCCGTACCATGCAACAGACGGTATATGCTTGGACCGCTGAACACTCCATCCTCCTTCGTCTTATTTATACCTAATAATTACTTACACAGAGTATTACAAAACATACTTTCAAAACAAACTTAATTTCAGCTTACCGGTCTGTGGCTGGTCTTGGCTCCTTCAGTGAAGCAAGAAAATTCTGTTACAACCGTCATTTATATCTTTTCGTAATTTCTAGACCTCTTGGGAAACATTTCTGTCTCGTGACAAAAACGCTTCAAACTTCGGAAACTGAGACATGGAGAAAAGGATATAAAATCCACAAAAGTTCGCTTAAAATAACACCAAAAAACTTCCAAAATTAAATTTAGAATTGCTTCATCGGAAAATCTATTTTTCTATCAATGTATATCAGCTATGCTTAAAATTCTTTTTGCAAACACTTATGTTTGGTCATGTGTCAAATTGGATTGACGAAATAATTTGAATATTAATATAAATCTGATGTGTTCTATTCACATGCCTTTCTCTAACTATTCTCCAATGGACTATTCTCACAAAAGTTTATCTGCTTTACTCTAATCGAGATAAATACTAACAGAAATAGTCTTATTACTTAGTTCCTTATAAATAAAAAGAAAACAAGGGCACACATTAGTCTAAAGCAGTAGTCAAATATATTAAAAGCTGGTTACTATGCGATTAAAATTCGGTTGTGTTTAAATGGCCAGGAGTAAAGAAAAAGAAAACAGAGTCATAAATTCATTTGAGAAAAGTTTAAGTATTTCATTTTAAAATTGAAACCAATAACAGGAATATCTCGGAAATGGTTAACTCCAAAATAAAACAGAAGAATACGACAAACTGTGTGTTTTAACGACATTTACATGTTTTGAACTGTAAGTTTTTTTCTATCTTTTAAAGTTTCGCAAAAATCATACGAATAAAGAAATTTTCAGACGATATTTCCAGAAAATTCAATATGTACATTTTATTTATTATGTGAACATGCTTAATGTAAAGTATTTTAATAAAACTTGTTAGAGTTATTTTTAAGTAAATCAAAAATTTCGAAAATTTGTCCATATAAAAGGTAATTTCGGGTGGTAGGATTTTCTTGAAAATCTTCGTGTCGCATCCGAGGAAGATGCTGACCTTAAATATCAAGTTTGGTGTTTTACAGATTTTTCGTTTATGAGTTATGCTCCCACACACATTTACACATGCCTTTGTCTAATTTTTTTTTGATTCGGGGATCTCAAAGCATGTATTTACGGTGAAATATCGATATCTACTTTTTGGGGTAGAATACAGTAGCTTCTCTTATCTACTGTGTACATTCTACATAGGTGCTAGAGAAAGTGAAAATAAAACCAAAGTATTTTATTTAGTTTAAAGAATATAAGGATAAATGGTTTTGCAAGGCTTTGGGATAACAACATATAACGGCGTTGTTTAGAAATTGTCAAACGTGTTTTCTGTTTTAAGAAGACAAACTATGTGCTCCAATTTGCACTTTATTAAGTGTGTTACACTGGTTTATTTCATGACCATTCCCCTGTGAAGAAGCATCTCAACACAATTGGAGGTAACTTAAACTGCAGCTTTTGCAAGAAGCAGGCTGAAACAGCCCAGCATATTTAAAGCTTTTGGGAAAATTCATAGAGCCAAACAATTTTCATCCATACTCATTGCAAGGCTGCCCTCCTTTTTACTTTCTCTATACGCACTATGTACATAGTATTTAGAGAAGGTATTGTATTGTACCCAAAAATTCGATACAGATTTCACCGGAAATATAGTTTTGGGACTCCCTGGATCCAAAAAAAAGTATTTTTAGAAAAATGTCCGTGTGTGTGTCTGTCTGTGTATGTGTGTGTCTGTGGGCAGCATAGCTCAAAAACGAAAAACCCGTTAAATACCAAACTTGGTATTTAAGTTTGGTATCTTCCGAGGATGCGACACGAAGATTTTCAAGAAAATCCTCCCACCCCAACTACCGTTTACATGGAACTATTTTCGAAATTTCTGATTTTCTCAAAAATGACTAACGATTTTGATTAAAATATCACACATTGAAGATATTTATCTGATAAATAAAGTGTATATCTTGAATTTTCTGGGAATAGCCTCTGAAGACGACATTATTCTGGATGAATTTTGCGGAATTTTGCATAACTGCTAAACCGTAAGAGATGGAGAAAAACTTACTGCACAGAAAATGTAGAGCACATTAAAACACACAATTTATGTTACATACATTTTTTTCGTGGATTTGATCGTTTTTACGATATTCCTTATTTTTAGTTTCAGCTTTGAAAAACTTATACCTTTCTCATACAGGAATTTGTCAACTCGTGTCCATACAAACAAAGGAACTTCAGTCACATAGCAAGCCGCTTTTGACTATAATTTTAATCTATGGTAGTCCCTTATTTCGCTTCTACTTACAAGGAAGCAAGTAATAAGACTATTTCTGCTAATTTTTTCTCGATTAGCAGGAAGTAAATAGAAGCATAAGCTTTATAACAATAATTTGTTGCAGAGATGTAGAGACAGTCATGTGAATGGAATACATCAGATTTTTAAGGGATGCAGGTGTAATGGGTTGGCTCTAAACGATACAGACAGCACAATAAGCCCCAGGCTGAAGTGCATCCGGAGAAATGATGGAAATCTGTATCGTAAATGAAGAAGAAATAAGGAAAGTTAATGATGCAAGCGGAGGAATTGTATTTTAGAGGAGAGAAAGAAAGGAGTTCCTGCTTTTAAAACATCGTTCAGTTGTAAATGCAACACTTGTGCAGTATCGTTGAAGTAAGTTGATAATGCGGATATGTTGTGGCGGGAAACCAAGCGTAACGTTGGGTCGTTCACTTTGTGAAAGTGAAGCAGAATTTCCTTACTTCTTACTCGAGTGTGAGGCAAGAGCATGCGTTTCTACCTCGTGACACTCTCACGTGCTAGCAGTGCATGAAGGATGAATGAAACAGCTATCAACGTGTTATGTCATATCACAACTCTCGTATCTGCATTCTCAGACTCACGTTATCACATGACATGCCCGCAACATAGATGTTAAAACGTGAGACTTTGATGATTCACTACCTATTCTGTAAAAAAACTATTCTTACAACAGCTCATTCTTCTATGTACTTCGTGCGGATCAAGATAAACTATAACAGAAGTTATCTTATTACTTATTTCCTAGTAACCACAAGTAAATAAGATCTTCAGGGGACATCTGAGTCTACTTTATTCTGAATAAATTTTACGGAATTTTGCATAACTGCTAAACCGTAAGAGATGGACGAAAAATAAAACACACAATTTATGTTATGTAATTTTTTTCGTGGAGTTCATCGTTTTTGAGATATTCCTTGTTTTTGGTTTCAGCTTCGAAAAACATACTTTTCTCATATAGGAATTTGTCAACCCCTGTCCATACAAACAAAGGAACTTCAGTTACATAGCAACCAGCTTTTGACTATCACTTGAACCTATGATACTCACTTATTTCGCTTCTACTAACAAGGAAACAAGTAATACGATTATTTCTGCTAATTTTTTCTCGGTTAGATGAAAAAATAGAATAATTTGTTGCAGAGATGTAGGGAAAGTCATGTGAATGGAACACATCAGATTTTTTTTTTGGATACTGGAGACACTAAAACAAATATTTCCGGTGAAATTTAGTTATCGAATTTTTTGGTAGAGTGCATTACCTTCTGTATACACTATGTACATAGTACATGCAGAGAAAATTAATTTTATCTATAGATACCTATAAGAAGTATAAAATCGGAATCCTTGCATATGTGGTCAAGATTGCGTTTGTACTTAATATTATCTTCATTACGTTATTTATGTAGTTTTGTATCTCAAGGGCTGTTTACGTAACGTACATTATCCACGTTCCAGTTGGAGATGCATAAATCTGTCTGCTTGATGACATGTTCCGCTTCCTTGCACAGCCTTTTGTGTCGTAACTATATTTACATGCTACTTCATCTCCATACCAAACATTACTCCACTCAGTGTGTTTAATCTGTTGCGTCCCATTCACATGACTTTCTCTACATCACAGCAACAAATTATTGTTAAAAAGCTTATGCTCCCATTTATTTCATTCTAATCGAGGAAAAATTAGCAGAATTAGTTTTATTACTTTCCTCCTTGTAAGTAGAAGCGAAATAAGGGAGTACAATAGGTTAAAGTGATAGTCAAAAGCTGGTTACTATGTGACTGAAGTTTCTTTGTTTGTATGGACAGGTGTTGACAAATTCCTGTATGAGAAAAGTATGTTTTTAAAGCTGAAACCAAAAACAAGGAATATCTAAAAAACGATCACCTCCACGAAAAAAATTTACGTAACATAAAATGTGTGTTTTAACGTGCTCTACATTTTTGTGTTTTAAGTTTTTGTCCATCTCTTACTATTTAGCAGTTATGCAACATTCCGTAAAATTCATCCAGAAAAAATACGTCTTCAGAGGCTATTCCCAGAATATTCAAGATACATATTTTTTTTCTCACCCGGAGGTCCCTGGTGCGATTCCCGGCTGGGACGAGGAATTTTTCTTTAACCGGAATTATTCCCTATCCCCCATAGAGTCCGGAAGTATGAATGTGAGAGTGAATGTGCGTGTGTTTAGTAATATAAAGTTTAACCTAATGTTCTGAATCTACAGTTTCACAAGTGAAAGTCCCTGATATGACCATTGGTGTTAAAGGGGGCCATACAAATGAAGCAAAAAAAATATATATATATATATTTTTTTTTTATTTGTCAGTTAGATATCTTTAATATACTATAATTTAATCAAAACTATTAGAGCTATTTTTGAGAATATCAACATTTTCGAAAAAAGTCCCATGAAAGGTTAGTTTGGGTTGGGGGAAATGCTCTCTAAATCTTCGTGTCGCATTCCTGGAAGATACTAAACTTAAATATCAAGTTGGGTGTTTTACCGTCTTTTCGTTTTTGAGTTATCATGTTCACAAACACACACACACGGACCTTTTTCTGAAAAAAAAATTGCATACAGGGACCCTAAAACATATATTTCCGGTGAAATCACGGTATCATTTTCTTGGATGGATTGCAGTGCCTTCTCTATACACTATGTACATAGTACGTGTAGAGAAAGTAAAATGTGTTGTGTTTCATTCGCATAAGTTCTTACAAAAGTTTATTCTCTTATCTGATTCATGCTAATCAAGATAAACATTAGCAGTATGGTCTTATTACCTGTTTCCTTATAAGTAGAAGGGGAAACATCTGATGTGTTACATTCACAGGACGTTTTCTACATTTCTGCAACAAGTTGTATTTAAAAAGCTCATTTTTTCATTTATTTCATGCTAATCGAGAACAAATTAGCTAAAATGCTCTTTTCACCTGCTTCCTTATAATTAGAAGGGAAACTAAGGGAATACACTAAGTTAAAGTGATGGTCAAATCTTTTAAAAGCTGGTTGCTATAAGACTGAAATGCCTTTGTTTGTATAGTCATAAGAATGAAGTATGAGCATAGTATAAGTATTTTAAAGCTGAAACCATTAACAGGAAATATCTAGAAAACGATCAACTACACCAAATAAATGTATATAACATAAATTATAATCCTTAACGAGCTCTACAAGATTTGTACAGTAAGTTTTTGTCTATCTCTTACGATTTACTAGTTACACAAAATCCAGCAAAATTCATTTAAGATAAAGAGTAATTTAGAGGCGTTTACGTTTTTTTTTTTTTTTTTTTGTAGAATTGGCCATTTCTGAGATATTCCTTGTTATTGTTTTCATATTTAAAAGACAAAACTTTTCTCACACGGAAAGTTGTAAACTCATGCCCCTGCATAGAAACGGAATTCAACCACATGGTAACCAGCTTTTAAAACATTTTACATTCGTTTTAGCCCAGTTTATTCCCTTATTTTCCTCCTACTTACAAGAAGGCAAGTAATTAAGACAATTTCTGTTAATGTTTATCTCTATTATCATAAAGTAGATAGAACATGCATTTTAACAATTATTTGTTACAGCTATGTAGAGAAAGTTATGTGAATGCGGCACATCAGATTTTTTATTGGTTTTTGATCTATGCTACCCACAAACACACACACACGCACACACAAACACAGGAAGTTCTTTTCTAACAATTATTGTTTTGGATTCATTGATATTCAAAACACGAGTGAAATCACGATGTGAATTTTTGGGTGGAATAATAACCTTTTTACCTACTATGCATACTGTACATAGTGCTAAAGTAAGAAAAATATGAATATAAACATCACATGTTTTGAATAGGTAGAGTCAGACTGAAAAATGCAATGCCATAGCCGGGATCTGAACCACGGATCTCCCGATCTCTAGCCGGTTGCTCTGCCACTGAGCTACCGTGTCAACATGCCGGCATAGCATTGAATTTTTCAACTGACTCGTATGTTTCGCGGTAAACCACAAGGTGATCTCAAATTATTTCGAGATGACAACCCCAATGGCGACTTATAATACTGTAAGTACCTTAGACCCAGGATTCATAGTATAGCCAACTATTATGGTCAATTGGTACTGGATAAATTGTTTTTTCACACAAGCCGTGTGTAGGACAGGAGTTGGATAGGTAGAGTCAGACTGAAAAATTCACTGCCACTGAGCTACCATGGCAACATGCCGGTATAGCATCCAACTCCTGTCCTACACACGGCTTGTGTGAAAAAACAATTTATCCAAGATATAAGATATTGTTCATAATCCTGACAATCCCTCCTATGATGCTGGAATGTATTGAAACGATTAGTTCTAACTTTGAAGCTCGATATCTCTAAACTACACTTTTTGATACATAAGGAACATTTTCTCAGAAACTGTTAGACATGGAAAGCTCATACTTTCAGGCATTATGTGTATATAGATGATAAACATTTTAACAGGGTCATTTTTAAAAGAATCTATGGTTTTGAAATTTTGAAGAGGTTAGTATGATATTTTTAATGACAAATTTGACAACTGCAAAACAATTATTTACTCTTCAAATAATTTTTCTACAAAAAAAATGTTAAAGAATGATCTTTTGCAAGAATAGTTTGTATATGGAACAGTAGAGAAAGTAAAGTGAATGGAACTCAGAAGATTTTTATATTTACTTGAGAGAATGATTAGTAGGTCACTACTTGGACACTGAACTCTGGCCATCCTTGAATGTTCACGGGTGAGCTACATGTAATTCTATGTATTGCCAACTTTCATGACTAAAGTTCCGGGCGTTGAAATAAAGCAACGTCATACCTTTACCTGACTTGCATAGCATAATAGTTCCATGTAATTTCTTTTGAAATCTCCTACTGTCATACTTGGACAGCGCGTATAATGAAAACAAGAGAGTTACGCTCAGGCAATTTTCGTCACACGGCTGTCCTGATTTTGTCATTGTGTTCAGGTTTTCCCAATTATTGCAGCATTTATGCCCAGTCACAGGAAAACGAGTCCAAAGTTTTCGGCGACTAAGAAGGCTTTCATTGGCGAACAGTACAGACGGACCAACCAAAATTTGATCAGAGATAACATTTGTTCAGCGGATTTTAGCTGAGTAACTGGCTTGATTGGCAATCAAGAGCGTATTCGGGGATCCAAATACTAAAAATCTGATGTGTTCCATTCACATGACTTTCTCTATATCTCTGTAAATTATTATTGTTAATAAGCTTGTCTTTTATTTATTTCATGCTAATCGAAAAAAATTAGCAGAAATAGTCTTATTTCTTACTTTATTGTAAGTAGAAGCGAACTAAGGGAACGTTAAAGTGAAAGCCAAAACTGGTTATTATGTGACTGATGTTCCTTTATTTGTATGGACAGGAGTTGACAAATTTCCTGTATGAGAAAAGTATTAAGTTTTTCAAAGCTGAAACCAAGAAAAAGGAATATCTCAAAAATGATCAACTCCACGAAAAAAATGTATGTAACATTAATTGTGTGTTTTAATGTGCTCTACATTTTTTGTGTGTTAAGTTTTTGTCCATCTCTTACGGTTTAGTAGTTATGAAAAATGTATTCAGAATAAAGTGGTCTTCAGAGGCTATTCCCAGAAAATTCAAAATATACATTTTATTTGTCAGGTAAATAACTTTAGTATACGATATTTTAATCAAAATCGTTAGAGCCATTTTTGAGAAAATCGAAATTTTCGAAAAAAGTTCCATTTAAAGGGTAGTTTGGGGTGGGTTTTTTTTTTCTTAAAATCTTCGTGTCGCATCCCATGGAAGATAATAAACTTAAATACCATGTTGGTATTTTAACGACTTTTCGTTTTTGAGTTATCGTGTTCACAGACACACTGACACACGGACCTTTTTCTGAAAAACTTTATTTGGATACAGGGGACCCTAAAACATATATTTCCGGTGAAATCTCAGTATCGAATTTTTTGGTGAAGTGCAATACATTCTCTATACACTATTTACATAGTGAGTATAGAGAAAGTAAAAACTCTCATGTGTTCCAATTACATGCATGCTGTTCCCAAGTTCTCTGTAATAAATTATGGCCAAAAAGGTTCATTCTTCTATCTCCTGGCGAACAGCGAAACTTCTGTTGAAGAAGGGCCAATCAGAGTTGATCAGAGATAGAACTTGTTCAGCGGATTTTAGCTGAGTAACTGACTTGATTGGCAATCAAGAGCGTATTCGGGAATCCAAATACTAAAAACTCTCATGTGTTTTCTCAACATCGGCGCCCTCCGTGGTGTAATGGTTACCATGCTAACTTCATATACCCAAGGTCGCCGGTTCAAATCCGGCAGAGGACGATGGATTTTTTCGGGCGTAAAAATCCTTAGCATGGCTTCCTTCGGAAGGGAAGTAAAGCTGTTGGTCCGGTGTCGTAGATTTACGGCACGTAAAAGAATCTGAAGCCTGATAGAGAAGCCTCTGAGCAAAATTAAGCGATCTTTCACGTCCAGTTTAGAATGGGACAGCAGTTAAAGAGTGTCCCATAAATAACACGGCATTTCCATTTCCGTTTTTCTAAACATCTCTGTAATACACTATTCCTAAAAAGCTCATTCCCCTATCTAATTCATACTAATCGAAGTAAACATTGGCAGAAATGGTCTTATTACTTACTTGTAATTAGAAGGGAAATAAGGGATGCTAAAGCGATAGTCAAATCTTTTAAAAGCTGGTTGCTATGTGGGTGAAATTCGTTTCTTTGTATGGCGAGGATTTGACAAATTTCCATTTGAAAAAATTTAGTATTTTAAAACTGAAACTTACAAGAAAGAATATCTCGGAAATGGCCAGCCTCTTCAAAAAATGAGCGTGAAATAAATTGTGTGTTTTAAGGAAATCTACTTTTGCTTTGTGTACATACAAAAGCTCATGTGATTAAACTTAATGCAACATTTCAAAAAACATCATAGGGATTTTCTGTTGTCAACTTTTTAGGAATTGCAGTATTACTCAAATAGTACTTAAATAGTTTGTTTTTAAATTGTGTTAAGTTAAGCGATTCTTTGATATTAAATGGGAGACTGCTAAATGTTTTGGTGACACTTAAAAATACTTTTTACTCCAAAATTGGTAGAATTAACTGACTCTATGCATATGTGATTGGCTGATCCTGTAGGAGTGAATATCTCTTATGTTTGACTTCTGTGGAGGTTAGAAAGTTATTATTTTCTCTATATGTGCTATGTATATAGCGTATACAGAAGGTATTGCGCTCCACCAAAAAATTCGATACCGAGATTTCACCGGAAATATATCTTTTAGGGTCCCCTGTATCCAAAAAAAAAGTATTTTCAGAAAAAGGTCCGTGTGTGTGTCCTTGTGTCCGTGTGTCCGAGTGTCTCTGAACATGATAAATCAAAAACGAAAAGTCAGTAAGATACCAAACTTGGTAATTAAGTTTAGTATCTTCCAGGGATGCGACACGAAGCTTTTGAAAAAAATCCCCCCACCCCAAACTACCCTTTATATGGAACTTTTTTCGAAAATTTTGGTTTTCTAAAAATGGCTCTAACGATTTTGATTAAAATATCGTATATTAAATATATTTACATGACAAATAAAATGTATATTTTGAATTTTCTGGGAATAGCCTCTGAAGACTACTTAATTCTCGGTCAATTTTACGGAATTTTACATAACTGCTAAACCATAAGAGATGGGCAAAAACTTACCACACAATAAATGTAGAGCGCCTTAAAACACACAATTTATGTTATATACATTTTTTTGGTGGAATTGATTGTTTTTGGAGATATTCCTTGTTTTTTCAACTATAAAGACTTATACTTTTCTCATACAGGACTTTGTGAACTCGTGTTCATGCAAACAAAGGAACTTCAGTCGCAGAGCAACCAGCTTTTGACTATCACATTAACCTATGGTACCCCCTATTTCAAGGAAGCAAGTAATAAGACTATTTCTGCTAATTTTTTCTCCATTAGATGAAGTAAATAGAATAATTTGGTGCAGTGATATAGAGAAAGTCATGTGAATGGAACACATCAGATTTTTTTTAGTTTTGTACATGCATAGAGATTCACTGTATTTACAGAGATATGAAAATGACAGCATGTTTAAGTCCATAGTTACTTCTATGGAAGGCTTTAAAGTATTAAATCCAGAACGTATTTGAATAACTCTCTTTTAAAATAAGAACTGAAGCTTTCCTGGCGACGTGTTAATTCAAAATCTTCTCGGGCTTCAAGCCAAGTTTTTACCTGGCTAGAAGCCCGAGAAGATTTTGAATTAACTCTCTTTTGTAGGATTTAGCTGCCTTTACTGTTGTTGGACCATACTTCATATAACAGAAAATTGGGGTGCAAGAGTGCAAAATAAAGAAGTTATTTTACAGCTGTTATCTAAGTCTAGATCTTTTAGTCTGTACAGTATGCGAATAATAGAGTTTATTTTGCTGATAATGTAATTTTGCTTGATTGTTTCTTAATGAGAGATAATATGTGAATAATCCTTCATTATTTTAAGAAGAGCCTATTGTCTGTGTAGAAATTAGGGGCCTATTCATTTTTGGACGATTCATTTCGTCTGGAGCTCGCAAGGAACACTCTTTCGCTCTCGATGCTTTAAACAAAGAAAAGAGCGTCTGTTGGCTTTGGTTGCTAAAACCAACGCCAGCAGGTTCCAGGTGGTGGTATTTGGCACTGTTGCCAAATCCATTTCGGCAACCAGTTGATGAATGCTCACTGATTTTTATGCAAACCAACTAAAAATCTCATGTGTTCCATTCACATGACTCTCTACATATCTACAATAAACTTTTATTAAAATGCTTATTCCTCTATATCATACTAACCAGGATGAAAATTATCAAAAATGGTCTTATTACTTGCCCTCTTGTTAGTAGAAGGAACATAAGGGAATACACTAAGCTAAACATATAGTAAAATATTTCCAAAGCTGGCTGAAATCCGTTTCTTTGCATTGCCAGGGGTTGACAAATTCCCGTATGAGAAGAGTTGTAGAAGTATTTTAAAACTGAAACCATTAACAAGGAATATCCATTTTAAAAAAATGGCAAACCCCACGAAAAAAGGTATATTACATTAATTATGTGTTTTAACGAGATCTACTTGGATTTTGTGGTACGTTTTTCCTATTTCTTAAGGTTCACCAGTTACGCAAAATTCAGTAAAATCCATTCAGAGTAAAAAGGGCTTCATAGGCCATTCACAGAAAATTTAAAGTATACATTTTATTTGCCAGTAAATATATTTAGTATACGATATCTTTACCAAAATCGTTATTGCTATTTTTGAGAAAATCAAATTTTTTGAAATTTTTTCCATGTAAAAGGTAGCTTGGGATGGAGGGTATTTTCCTCAAAATCTTCGTGTCGCATCCTTGGAGGATACTACACTTGAATAGCAAGTTTGGTATTTCGAAAACACGGAAGCACGGACTAACAAACACTCACATACATGGATCATTTTCTAAAAATATATTTTTTTGGATATGTATTAAAATGTGTATTTCTGGTGAAATCTAAATGTCGAATTTTCGGGTGAAGTGCAATACCTTCTCTGCCTACGTACTATGTAGAGAAAGTAATAAAATTGATCAGGGATTATACTGAATCTGTGCACTGCACATTTCAGATCTGTATAAGTGAGTCAATAAAATCTTCAAGAAAAATTTAAAACTTTTGGTTGTTACAGTCACAGGTCCTTCTCTAGGTATTCTTATTTATTTTTGTATCTTCTACAAACTATTCTTATAAAATCTGTAGTTACCCGCTGTAATTTGATTTCGTTATTAGTATTTGTGTTAAGCAATAGCGTTACCTTCTGTTTATTTTGACAAATGCTTACCCAAATATTTTTAATACACATTTTCCCTTTTTGTGCCTTACATAGCAAGAAGGGGAAGTATTATATTCCACTCAAAAACTCAGTGCCGAGATTTTACCGGAAATATATTTGGTGGCCCTCTGAACCCACCAAACATTTTAAAACATTGTAAGTATGTGTCTCTGGGCAACATAGCTCAAAAGCGAAAAGTCAGTTAAATAACAAACTTGGTATTCAAATTCACTATATTATAAGGCAGCGGCACAATGATTTTGAAGAAAACTTTGATTTTCTCAAAAAATACTAATGCTTTTTGTTAAAATGCTGTATGTTTAAGATGACAAGCGAAATGTATATCGTGAACTTTCTGGGAATAGATTCTGAAGACCTCTTCCTTCTGGATGACTTCTATATGCTTTTTGTGTAATCGATAAACCGTAAGAGATAGACAAAAACTAGCTACAAAAATGTATATCTTTAAGACATACAATTTTGGTCATATACATTTTTTCCCGTATAGTTAACCGTTCTGAAGATATTCCGCGTTACTGGTTGCAGCAAAGTTTAAAAGGCACTGTTTGCCCGGGTCCAGATCAGTCGGTCGAGCACTTCTTGATATCACTTTTACTCAGGACGTGTACATGGTTCAGGAATTTACTTGGTGTAAAGAACATTTGCTTTTCTTTGGAACACAGCTCGGATTTATTCAAAACTTTTCAACACAGTTTCAAATTTGAAAGATAACCTTCTTTCTTTACAATTAAAAATATTCTGTGATTTAACGACTTCATTCCCGACGAAATTTCTCTATTCCCGTCGAAAATTATTCACTTTACTAACGTCTTTCCCTTGCTTGAAATTTGCTTTCTTTCTAGCTCGAAATAAAATATTCCGGACAACGACTTTCTCAATTCCTCGGAAAAATGAACTATTTCGTCGAAAGTTCTAGCTAATGTACTTTTCGACTTTGAAGCAACAACTTCTTTTATCACCTTAATCTTCCTATCTAATGAGGAAATCTTATCCTTCAGACTTAGTCTCTCGAGGACCTACTTCCCCGGCGAAGTCGGAAGGAAAAATATAAAAGCTACAACATTTTCCTTGATTATGCAGTAAAACTTCGTTGTTAAAACAGGTTATTAACACACAATTAAACAACTCGTCGCCATATGAAACATCAACTGACAAAACAAAACCGCAACGAAATTCTATCTTCACAAAAAAGTAACCAAGGAGTAATAAGATAATGGAATAAGACGTATTCTAAAGAAGCTTATCATTGTGAAAAATACAAATAAAACATGAGATAAATGTGGCTATTAGTTCGCAATGCTAGATCTTGCTTACTGGTCTATCGTGCTTTTCGTTCTCTTTTGTTTATACCTAGCAAGCTGGGAGAACTAAATTTCAATTGCTTCACAAAGTGACCTGCTTTTGAAAACATTTAAATATCGCTTTGGCCCATGCAATCCCATATTTCTCTTCTGTTTACAAAGAAGCTAGCAAACAATTCTGCTAATGTTTACCATAATGTAGATAAAATAATTTTTGCAAGGAAAGTTTGCTTGACGAACAGCTAAAGTCAGTCATATAAATGAAACACATTAGCTTTCTTTATATTAAATGCATATTTAAATCTCCCTGACGATGTATTTAACCAATATCGTCAATGGCCGGAACGGAATAGTGGTAGAAACCACAACCCGACCTCGTCGCTCCGGAAAGGATGATGCCATTTACCTTCCGCAGGATGGTAATATTGAAAGGATTCACACTCAGTCCTCCCAGCGGGGGAGAGGGTTTCCCATGCTGGGACCGGAATCGAACCCCGGTTCCTGGCGCCAGAGGTAAGCGCGTAGACCACCCTGATGAGTTAAGAATATAATTTGTTAGTAATAATTGAATTAGTATTTCATATGCCTTAAATTAACTTTTTGCGGACTATTATTTTATAGAGTTGTTGCACTATTATTTATTTTAAAACATAGACAGTTATTCCATGCATCACCATAATCTATGTTTAATACTATAGAAGTATAAAAATTGTGTGTGTGATTATATGTAAAGAAATAACGAAAACCGTTCAACCGATTTTGAATTTTCTTCCACCACTGAGGACCTCAATTCATTCTGAATGGGATTGTGCTATACATAACTTTTAATTTAATTTAATTTAATTTGGTTATTCATATACAGAGGCGTTAATTTATCACATACGCTTTACTATCTGATCATTATTTTGTTTTGTGCCAATTACCACTGAGTCACTATTTTGTTTAGTCAATGACGCCAGGTTAATTTTTTATAGAATTTAAATTTTCTCGCCAAATCTTTACGAAATATTATTTAAATTCACTCCACTCGAAAATTTATCGGCTAGGTCAAACGTCTTATGGTATCACTAGTGATAAATAACTAACATATCAAAAAGAATTTACAAAACCCTTGTACTTGTATACGACACATCATAGTGTAGAATTCAATGCTCTTTCAAGCGCAATTTTACTTTGTCATCTTCATCATTAAGGGTTTTTGCATTATGTTTAAATGATGTAGTTTTCAAATCATTAAATAACTACCCGACCAAAAAGGAAGGTTAAACAATTAACCTGCTGTAATTATCTAACACACCTGATGTGTTCCATTCACATTACTTTCTCTACATATTTGTAACCTATTATTGTTAAAATGCTTGTTCTTCTATCTAATTCAAGCTAATCGAGACAAACAGCAAAAATGGTCTTATTACTTGCTTTCTTGTAAGTAGTAGAGAAATTAAGAGAATACAATAGGCTAAAGCGAATGTCAAATCTTTTAGAAGCTGGTTGCCATGTGGTTGAAATTCGTTTCGCATTGCGAGATGTTGACGAGTTCCCGTGTAAGAAAGTTTAAGTATTTTTAAACTGAAAACAATAACAAGTAATATCTCAAAAATGGTCAGCTACACGACAAATATATGACAAATTGTCTATATTTTGGTGCAATACATTTTTTTTTGTCTATCTATTACGGTTTAGCAGTTATAAAAAATTCAGCAAAATTCATCCAGAATGAAGAGCTCTTCAGAGGCTATTCTCAAAAAAGTCAAAATAAACATTTAATTTCATGTTCATATATTTAATATACGGCATTTTAATCAAAATCGTTAGAGACATTTGTGAGAAAATCAAAATTATCAAAATGTTCCATGTAACGGGTAGAATTTTTCTCAAAGTTTTCGTGTCGCATCGTTGGAATATACTAAACTGAAATACCAAATTTGGTATTTTACAGACTTTTCGTTTTTGAGTTATCGTGCCCACAGGCACATACACACACCCATGGACCTTTCTCTACAAACGCTTTTAAAGGATACAGTGGGCGCTATAACCTGTATTTCTCGGTATCTAATTTTTGGTTGGAGTGCAATACTTTCTCTACCTACTTATGATGTAATATGTAGAGAAAGTAAAAATTATTTGACCATTCCTTCCGAGGATTCTTCAACCACTAATGCTATGCAGTTCCAGAAATTGGAGACACTTAGGAGAAGGTTAAGGAAGTCAAAATTACTTCGATGTTTTCCGGGGAAATCTCGGTATCGAATTTTAGGGTGGAGTGTAATACCTTCTCTATGCACTATGTATATAGTAAATATAGAGAAAGTAAAAAAAGAAAGAGAGAAAGAAATAAATTCTGCCAGTTAAACTATGCTTTACGTAGAAATATTTTATATATTTTTTATCTTCTCCAAAAAGGTGTATCAATTGGTTTAATATATTTTCGTTGCAAATAAAGTGAATATCTTGCAGTTTCTGAGAATAGCTAACGAAGTGCCTCCTCATTCTGAATGGCATTTGTATAGTTTGTAAATCGCAAGAAATAAATCTATCTGCAACCAAGCTGCATATCATTGATGAATAAAGAGGAACAAGAGATAAATCTTACTCTCCGAAAAGTATGTAGATCTCTTTAAAACGCACAATTTATGTTACATATTTTAAGGTGTTATCGACATTTGTGATATTCTTTATTTTAGTTTATATTTTTCAAGCAGTAAGTTGCTATTGTTTTTCTCTGGTCAAGAAAAGAGATTGGAATTTCAAAGCCCCTCTATAAGAATACGCTTTTTAAAACATTGACGTTACGTGAATTAAAAGTTTATCTCATTATTTGTTTTTTACTTTCTCTACACTTACTATGTACATAGTGTATAGAGAAGGTATTGCACTACATCCAAAAATTCCATACCGAGATTTCACCGGAAATATACGTTTTAGGGTCCCCTGTATCCAAAAAAAAAAAAAAAAAAAAAAAAAAAAAAAAAAAAAAAAAAAAAAAAAGCATTTTCACAGAAAAGTTGTCCGTGTGTGTATCTGAACACGATAACTCAAAAACAAAAAGTTGGTAAAATACCAAACTTGGTATTTAAGTTTAAAATGTTCCAGGGATGCGACACGAAGAATTTCAGAAAAATCCCCCCACCGCAAACTACCCTTTACATGGAACTTTTTTTCGAAAATTTCGATTTTCTCAAAAATGGCTTTAACGACTTTGATTAAAATATCATATATTAAACACATTTACCTGAAAGACAAAATGTATATCTTGAATTTTCTGGGAATAGCCTCTGAAGAGTAGTTTATTCTGGATGACTTTTTCGGACTTTTAAATAACTGCTAAACCGTAAGAGATGGACAATAAGTTACTACAGAATAAAATGTAGAGCACGTTAAAACACACAATTTATATTATATACATTTTTTTCGTGGAGAATTTTTTCGTTTTTGAGACATTTCTTGTTTTTGGTTTCTGCTATGAAAAACTTATACTTTTCTCATACAGGAATTTGCCAACTGCTGTCCATACAAACAAAGGAACTTCATTGACATAGTAACCAGCTTTTGATTATCACTTTAACCTGTGGTACTCCCTTGTTTCGCTTCTACTTACAAGGAAGCAAGTAATACGACTATTTCTGCTAGTTTGTTTCTGATTAGCATGAAGTAAATAGAAGTATACGCTTTTTAAGAGTGATTTGTTGCAGAGATGTAGAGAAAGTCATGTGAATGGAACACATCAGATTTTTTTATATCGCATATTAAAGCGATTCTGCAAATGACCCATACGGATGAACTTTAAAAATACAAATAGGTAATGGAGTTTTTCATTCTTTTGAATTCATTAATTATTTGTATTCATGTTAATTTGTTGCTCATTTCTTATTAAGGAAAGTCTTATTTTCATAATTTGTTAAAAGAAAACAAAATTTTCAGCACAATGAGCAAAATAAAGAAATGTAGATAGTACATACCTATATTCCACAGTTAGTTTTAAAGCCAGAATGACAATTTTAGACAGTCTGGTAAAAAATTGCATCGTGAGGGACAAATTGGAATTAGGAAACTTTAAAAAATAACGAAACACAGAATGGAGTTTAAATATTTGACGAAACAGTAGACATCTCTACGTTCTGACCTGCTAGCCAATTAAAATTGACCAGGTGTGGAATAGCACATCTGAAGCGTCACATTGCACTCATGCATTTCATTGCATAAAAACTTATGGGAATACAATAGTTTCTGAAAGCATTAGGGGCTCATTAGGGATCATGTCCCTATTATAGCAATTAGGGATCAACACCTTCGTCACGTGACTCTTTTAATAGTGACGCAGGACAAAAAGCATGTGATGTGTTTCATTCATATGACTTTTTCTACATTGCTGACACAAGTTATTGTTAAAAAAGCGTATTCTTCTATATACTTTATGTTAACCGAGTTAACATTAGCAGAAATTGTCTTAATTAAATGCTTCCTTGTAAGTAGAAGGAAAATAAGGAAATACACTAGGCTAAAACGATGGCCAAATCTTTTAAAAGCCGGTTAAAATGTGGATGATCTGTTTCTATGCAGTGCCAGAAGTTTACAACTTTCCGTGTGAACAATTTTTAAGTATTTTAAATCTGAAAGAAATAACAAGGAATATCTTAGAAATGGTCATTTCAACGAAAAAAAAACGTATATGACAAATTGTGTGTTTTAACGTGATCTTCATTTCCTGTGTACTAAGTTTTGTCTCTTACGGTTTACTATAGTTACGCAAAATTCGGAAAAAATTCATTCAAAATAAAGAGGTCTTTAGGGCCTTCCTAGAAATTCAAAATATACATTTTATTTGCTATCGTGAATATCATTAATATATGAGAATTTAATCAAATTCCTAGAGCCATTTCTGAGAAAATCAAAATGTTCGAAATTTTTCCATGTAAGGAGTAGATTGGAGTGGGGGGATTTGCCATATAAATATCATTAATATACGATATGTCAATCAAAATCGTTAGAGCCATTTTTGTGAAAATCAAAATTTTCGAAATTTTTTCCATGTAAAGGGTAGTTCGAGGTGAAGGGGTTTGCCATATAAATATCATTAATATACGGCATTTAAATCAAAATCGTTAGAGCTATTTTTGTGAAAATAAAAATTTTCGAAATTTTTCCCATGTAAGAGGTAGTTTGGGTTGGGGTGATATTTCTCAAAATCTTCGTCTCGCATCCCTGGAAGATACTAAATTTAAATACCAAGTTTGGTATTTTACCGATTTTTCGTTTTTGAGTTATCGTGTTCACAGACACACGGACACACTGATAAACACACACGGACCTTTTTCCAAAAGAAGTTATTTTTGGATACATGGGACTCTAAAAGATATACTTCCAGTGAAATCTCGCTATCGGATTTTTGGGTGCTTTATTATTACCTTCTCTATACATTATGTACATTAAGAAAGTAAAAAAAAAAAAAAAAAAAAAAAAATCACATTATTGAAGTACAAGTCAGAATTATATTATAGGACAAAAACCAAATTATCGATTTTTGTTACTATTTGACCAATTTTCACAGATGACTCACTTTAACAAGAAATTGTTAAGATTAACAAGTTTTCGTAACAATAGTTTCTAGAAGAGTGAGCAGAAGTAGTCACGTGAAGTATACATATCCGATTTTTCACGCCACATGCATCGTCTTAAGCTAGTATGTGGTGAATGTCATTTGTTTACTATGTTGTTTCGGCTAACTCCGCTAGAGCAGCGGTACATGTGCACTATGACTTACTGCGTGGAAGTGAAACAGATGCTGGCACGCCACCTCCGCTCGGATCTGCCACGAGACTGCGCGATCTAACAGCGCTCTACATTAAGTAGTGACGGACAGACCTTCCACACACGTACTTACTGCCCCACTCCTAACCGCCGCCGTCGTCTTCATCAATTCTCTCTCACTTCCTTCTCTCCGCTTCCGATTAGGAACCAACGCAGCAATCAGGAAGCCTGAGCTAGCTACTGTAATTCGACGTAGGCTTCAAAATTAAAGAAAGGCTTGGAAACCACTGGGATGGGATACATATATCCATATGTAGCGGGGCAGGCAAACAGACGGAGTATTTGGAGAAATGTCTGATCTGTTCCATTATCATGACTTTCTCTACAACAAATCATTGTTAAAAAGCTATTGCTGTTTTTACTTCATACTAATCAAGAAAAAAATATCAGAAATAGTTTTATTACTTGTCTCCATGCAAGTAGAAGGGAAATAATGCAGTAGCATACACTAAAGTATTAATCAAAAGCTGGTTGCTATGTGACTGAAGTTCCTTTGTTTGTATGTATGGAGAAGAGTTAACAAATTCCCGTATGAGAAAAGTATGTTTTTTAAACGCTGAAACCAATAATAAAGTATATCTAAAAAAACGACCCACTCTACGAAAATGCATATAACATAAATTGTGTGTTTTTACGAGATCTACATTTTTGTGTAGTAAGTTTTGTCTATCTCTTGCAGTTTACCAGTTATGCACAAATTCGTAAAATTCGTTGAAAATAAAGTTGTCTTCAGTGGTTATTTCCAGAAAATTCAAGATATACATTTTCTTTATGATGGAAATGGCTTTAATATGTGGTATTTTAATCAAACTCGTTAGAACCATTTTTGAGAAAAACAAAAATTTCGAAAAAATTTCCACGTAAAGAGTAGTTGGGGGTGGGGGATTTTCTTGTAAATCTTCCTGTCGCATCCTTGGAAAATATCAAACTTAATTAGCAAGCTTGGTATTTAACGGCCATTTGGTTTTTGAGCTGCGCT
Organism: Hymenopus coronatus; assembly: GCA_030762935.1. Lineage (NCBI taxonomy): Eukaryota > Metazoa > Arthropoda > Insecta > Mantodea > Hymenopodidae > Hymenopus > Hymenopus coronatus. Next base: position 29,884,580 of record CM060883.1, read on the forward strand.
GTCCACAGACATCCAGACAGACACACATTTTTCTGAAAATATTTTTTTTGGATTAAGTGGGGGTTCTAAAATATGTATTTCCGGTGAAATCTCGGTATCGACATTTTGGGTGGAATGCAATACCCTTTCTCTGCACACTATCTACATGGTATGTGTAGAGAAAGTAAAACCTCAAGTTATAAATTTTCAAGTGAGATATGGGATACTCATTGAATAAGAAAGTCATTGATGATGACTATAAACATGATTCCTTAAAAGAGCTATCGTGTTCAAGAAAATCTCCCCACCATATACTAACCCTTTACATGTAAAATGATTCGAACATTTTGATTTTCTCAAAAATGGCTCTAATGATTTCGATTAAAATATCGTATAGTAAAGATATTTACCTGACAAATAAAATGTATATCTTAAATTTTCTGGGAATAGCCTCTGAATACTACTTTATTCTGGATGAATGTTACGGAAATTTGCAATACTGGTAGACAAAAGCTAACTTAACAGAAAATGTAGAACTCGTTAAAGCACACAATTTAAGTTGTATACATTTTTTCGTGGAGTTGATTATGTTTCAGATATTCCTTGTTATGATTTCAGCTTTAAAATACTTATACTTTTCTCATACGGGAATTTGTCAACTCCTGTGCATACAGACAAAGGAACTTCAGTCACATAGCAACCAGCTATCACTTTAACCTATGGTACTCCCTCATTTCACTTCTACTTACAAGGAAGCAAATAATAAGACTACTTCTGCTAATTTTTTCTCGATTAGTATGAAGTAAATAGAAGCATTACCTTTTTTTAACAGTAATTTGATGCAGAGATGTAGAGTAAGTCATGTGAATGGAACATATAAGATAAGTTTTTCTTTGTAATATGGAACTGTTAGTTCGTAGATGTTCTTTTTCTCGTCGTCGGGGTCCTTTGCTTGGGCAGGGCTCGTTTCAAATCGTATGTTGGATCTAATATTTAGCCAGCATAAGAGCCAGGTTAAAAGGCAAATATGTCAATACGGCATGTAGGCTATAGAACTCCCTTGTTTCCTTTTTTACTCACGAGGAAGTAAATAGAAGAATAAGCTTTTCAACAATAATTTATTGCAGAGATGTAGAGAAATTCATGTGAATGAAATACTTCAGAATTTTTTATCGCATACCTCTATTGTTATGTGTGACTAATTATTACATTTTGTGACAAAAGCACTAATAACTTTTGAGAAAAACATTTTCGGATTTTTAAAACTATTCTACCAAAAAAGCTCCTTACGCTTCAATTTTTAAAATTTTGTAACAGAACTTCATATTTACATTCCAGAAATATTACTTTAAATTATCAGGTGAGTTTCAAATTAATTAAATACTTCTGTAGGAAAAGTTATGATAAATTATCGTTCTTATTGTATTCATTATTTTTGTGGATTAATTAATTTTGTTAATATATATGCATAATTTTACTTAGAAAATTAGTTCGATATTGTTTTTATTTATTATGATATTAAGTTTCTCTGGTAGAAAAATCAAACTGATTGGTTGAAATTGCGCCGAAAGGATTATTTTGAACATTAGCATGCGTTGGAAAATACATTTAGAGAAACGCGCCTTTTAATATTTCAAATGTTATTTGTTACCATTAAAACTTCCATTTTAAAAGCCACGTGACAAGTGTAAAATTTGCAAGTGGCAACTTCGGCATATTTATCTACAAGTAACACGGTATATTAATGTGCTGAAATACAAACAACAAAAACTCCAAGGTACAGCTCACCAAGAGGCTTAGTCTACCACCCGGCCGCTGCGTCTCCCATCTCGGTCCAGACAGACTCGTGGATAGGGTGCAGTATTGGGGGGTGAGACGTAGTTAGCACTGCGAACCCCCCCCCCCCGGGCAGTTAATGCGGTCTTCACGACCTGGAGCCGATACTTCTCCATCAAGTAGCTCTTCAATTGGTCCTCACGAGGCTGAGTGCACCCCGGGACATGTCTCCCAGAGGGGAAAAAATCCCCACGCTGGTACTGGGAACCGAACCCAGGTCTCTCACTTGGCAAGCAGCAACGCTACCACCGCGCTAAGGAGACTTCCTGAAATACAAAACTCAACATTTACAAGCATTTTGGTCATTTTAATCAGGCTGGTCTTCTTAAAAATCAAGTTTGGTTTTTATTCAACTTTTTGGCTTTGAGTTATTCTTACAGGCGCATGCATTCACATACACGAACATATGCACACGCAAACCTACACTATACGCGTTCTTTTCTTACAATGTTTTGATTCAGAGGGCCTGAAAACATTTTTCGGTGTCACATCGACCTCGAATTTTGTAGTGAAATATAAAACTTCCCGCTATTGGTATACGTAGTAGAGAAATTAAACATTGTTTCAAGAGCAATAGTGTTAATGACAGCCGGAGTGTTTTTTGCTACGGGCTGTTGAACCATGGCGTTTTCATTAACTGATTTAGAAACTTCATCGGTATGTTTGTTATCCTTTTACTTCTAGTATTTTAATCTGTATCACGGATCTAAACCACGCAGAGAATGTCTGAATTTCCCATACACACGCCGTTATGTTCGCTTTAATGTCTGTATGTTGTGATTTGAAATGCATGAGCTTTTTAGGATCGCTTTAATTCGCATAAACTCCAAGATTTCGTAAATTGTACAAGAAATAACATTATTAAACCGGCCCTTCCGGGTACAAACTTACGTTTTAATTGCGAGGTAAATTTGAAGGCAATTTGACACTTTAACATGCCGGAGTTAAATAACAGCAAGCAATAAATCTTTGAAGCAAAGAAAGTATTTATTATCGTTTGTGAATCTTCATTGATAACACACAATTAACACCTGTGAGGGAAGAAAAAAAAAAAAAAAAAAAAAGATAACCTCTTAAGAATAGGATGTAGGATATTAGAACGAGACATAGGGGCACCATAATGGATCGATTGTGGTTACCCCCCCCCCTGGAGGCGTGTTGTTTTGAAGAAACCGGAGGAGTTCCTAGGCCCGCAGAGACGCGTAGAAATCCCTAACACTTCCAGTACATGTTTAGAGAATAATTCCAAGATAACGACGCAGTCGATACAGCCATCTCAGGCGGCCATGGGGAGAAATGTTTGCATAACGGAAGTAACTGCACCATCTGCCCGGCGCTGTAGATACTGTAAGACCTGAAATCGTACGAAACATGAAATTGAATTGAATTAAATTGAGTTTTATTTATGGGCAGTCTTTAACTGCTATGGTTCTCAACGTACAATTCTATATTGTGCGTGAAAAATTGCTTAATTTTGCTCAGAGGATTCGTTAATTTGAGGTTCTTTTACGTGCCATAAATCTGGGACACGGATCCAACGGCTTTACTTCCCTTCCAAAGGAAGCCAAGCTAAGGATTTTAGATCCCAAAAAACCCATCGCCCCCGTCGGGTTTGAACCCGCGACGTTGGAAACTGGAGGTTAGCAATTTCGATCACAGAGGGTGATACACAACACCAAATGAAAATGAAATGAAAGAAAATGAGGGAAAGCAGAATCATATTAGAATACCCACCCCGACAATACCTTGGCGACCAGAAGAAAACCACGAAAAGTCCCAGGAATCGAACCCGGGAGCCTTACACCGTAGAGCCATATTGTACGATAATCTTGTTTGTAACAGTAACATGTAATTTCTCTACCACTTACTAATATATTGGTATTCCACTGTCATTCGTCTAATCACTTCACAAAACTTCCCATCTTTCTCCACTTAACTTCAACAATAACACAAATTTACGTAGAAGCGGACCAATAATGACGTAATTTCAAGCAAGACTCCGAAACAATACTAATTTAATCATGTAATTAGTTCTTTTTATCAGTAATGAAAAAAAAATCTGATGTCTTACATTCACATGACTTTTTCTACCTGTTCAACAAACAAACTTCTTACAAAAGACTGCTCTTTTTTCTACACCATACTAATGGAGATAAACATTAGCAGAATGTTCTTATTACTTAGTTTCTTATAAGTAGAAGGGAACTAAGGGAACAATACTAGGCAAAGAGATGGTCAAATGTAAAAGCTGTCGTTATGCGATTGTCATTGCAAATTGTTCCTTTGCTTTGCCAGGAGTATAACAAAAGAAAAACGGACACTTTCTGCCTGAGAAAAGTATACGTACTTTACAGTTGAAAGCAAAAAACTAAGAATATCTCGGAATTGGTTATCTCCACAACAAAAATATAAAGAACATAAATTATGTTGATCTTTTGTCTATCTCTTACGGTTTAGATGTTGAGCAAAATTAGGCAAAATTCATCCAGAATAAAGAGGTCCTCAGAGGCTATTCCCAAGAAGTTCAAGATATACATTTTATTTATGATGTAAATAGATTTAATATACGGCATTTTAATCAAAATTGTTAGAGGCTTTTTGAGAAAATCACAATTTTCGCAAATTTTTCCGTGTAAAGGGTACTTTATGGTGGGGGAATTTTTTTGAATCGTGTCCCATCCTTGGAAGATATTAAAGATAAATACTAAGTTTGGTATTTAACGGTGTTTTCGTTTTTGAGCTATGTTGCCCACAGGCTTACACACGGATATTTTTCTAAAAATGTGTTGTTTTTTGGATTCAGGGGGTCTTAAAAGATATATTTTCGGTGAAATCTCGGTGTCGAATTTTTGGGTGCAATGCAATACCTTCTGTATACACTATGTACATAGTACGTGTAGAGAAAGTAAAAAGACTGACACTAAAATAATATGAATACGGTGTTCAACTTGCCTTAAGGTACTCAAATGATGCACATTGAGTCTACATAATCCAAGCATTTGTGGAACATGTTCTTGAACACTATGAATTTCCACGGCCGAATTGTTGAGAATGCACGCCGGTTACTGTTTTATATCGTCTTGCGTAAGCAGCTTTGTTGCATAAACTTTTAACTTCAAGCATTAGCCACAGATAACAATCACGTGGATTTAGAAATGGAAGGAGCAGATCATAAATACTGAGTGTTCATTTCTATCCGTGATTTTCCGTGCAGGAAATGTTATCGATTGCTGATGAAGCGAATTTATGTACTGTGCCTCTAGTCACAGAAGATCATGCTTGACTTGACTTTTCATAAAGAAGGAGTCGGGTTACTTTTCCTTAATACTAATAACTATAGGTTTATTGTATTATTCCCTTTATTTATAATTTAAGTTAAAAAAACATGTATTTCTATTGAGACAGTGACGGTGGGTTATTAACTACAAGGGATGAGTTAAAAGTAATGAGAACTATTTTTTTCCTCTGAAATTACAGGTACTTTTTGTTATTTGACCTTTTGTCAAATATTCGGAAGGCGTCATATACCATCTGCAGGTCTATTTCTGTTGATGTCCGGTATTGACCGCCCTGTTATATGGACAATGTCATTTATGGTGTTGTACCAGATCCCTCACAGTGGTTCTTTCACTTTGGCAAATAGATCGTAATCTCAGGGACACATGTTGGATGAGTACGTGGATGTTCCAGAATCTCCCATTGGTGCCAGAGCTCCTGGACAGTAGCAGCATTGTCAAGCAGAATGATAGGGTTCTGTTCCATGAAATGCTGTCGCTTTCGCCTGAGCGGTGGATGAAGGTGATATAGGAGTGTGCAGTAGTAGGCATCATCTGAATGGAGGCTTCCCAGTTCTCCTCATCCGAAGAAATTGCGCACTATGAAAGTGATGCTCAGAAGGAGCATTACAACATCATTCAACTACTAAAGTGGAGACTGTTTCCCATTATAAGCATATATTCACTATAATAGCTCCATGGCACGACAACCTACCGCCCGGTCGCTGTATCCCCCATCTCGGGCCATGACAGACGTGACAGTATTGGAGGGTGAGATGTGGTCAGCGCCTCGAACCCCTCCGGCCCTTTAATGCTGACCTCATAACCTGGAGTCATCAAGTAGCTCCTCAATTGACCCCCCAGGGACCTCACAAGGTTGAGTGCATCCCGGGCCAGGTCTCCCAGCGGGGAAAAATCCCCACTCCGGTACCAGTAATCGAACCCAGGTCTCCCGCTTGGTAAGCAGCAGCTCAGACGACCACAAGTAAACTAAACAAGTAAATATTACATACCTTTACTCATACATCTGTGTTGTTGAGGCGGCAGTTACCTATTCACCCGATCACATCTGGCTAACGACCCATTAAACAGACGCTAATTCCAACGGATACTCACAACGGAACTTATATATATAAAATGGATTCCATTTTGTTATTATTATTATTATTATTATTATTACTGACATTCCTAAATATTCCCTATATATCACAATATTGATGGGGTAATAGTGCATCCCGCTGTACAGCCAAGGGTGATACGCTCTCTTTTCCAAAGTGAAAGAACCACTGCGAGGGATCCGGTACAACACCAGAGATGACATTACCTATGCTATAGGGCGGCCAATACGGGACAACAAAAATAGATGTGCAGATGGTATACGACGCCTTCCGAACATTTCGCAAAAGGTTCTAAAAAACGAGGACGATTTTATTGAAGATATGTAACAATAAGTACCTCTGTCAATACAGTAATTTCAGAGAAAAAAAAATCTGATGTGTTCCATTCACATGACTTTCTCTACATCTCTGTAACAAATTAGTGTTCATAAGCTTATTCTTTTATCTACACCATGATAATCCACATACACATTAGTAGAAATTGTTCTTATTACTTGGTTCCTTGTAAGCAGAAGGGAAACAATCTAATGTGTTCCATTCACATGATATCGTCTAGCTGTTGGACAAACAAACCTTTTATTCAAAAGATTAATCTGTTATCTACATCATACTAATAAAAAAATCTGATGTGTCACACTCACATGACTTTCTCTAGCTGCTCTACAAACCTCCTACAAAAGATTACTCTTCTTTGTGCACAATGCCAATCGAGATAAATATTAGCAGAATGTTATTACTTAGTTACTAATAAGTAGAAGAGAATATAGGAATGCTCTATGCTAAAATGATTGTCAAATGTTTTAAAACCTATCGTTATGTGATTGTCATTGCAAATCACTTCTTTGCTTGGCGGACACTTCCTGTCTGAGAAAAGTTTAAGTACTTCACAATTGAAACAAATAACAAGGAATATCTCAAAAACGGTTACCCCCACAACAAAAACGTAACATGCATAAATTGTGTGTTTTGTCGTGATGTACATTTTTTGTGCAGTGAGTTTTTTTTCTATCTCTTACGGTTTAGCAGTTAAGCAAAATTCATTCAGAATAAAGAGGTTTTAAGAGGCTATTCCCCAACAATTTGAGATATGCATTTTATTTCGGACATGAATAGTTTTAATATACGGGATTTTAATCAACATCGTTAGAACCATTTTTAAGAAAATCAACATTTTCGAAATTTGTTCTATGTAAAGGGTAGTTTTTAGTAGGGGGATTTTTTTGAAAATCTTTTTGTAGCATCCTTGGAAGATACTAAACCTAAATACCAAGTTTGGTATTTAACGGTCTTTTCGTTTTGGGGCTATACTGTCCACAGACACACACACACACAGACAGACACACACGGACCTTTTTTTAAAAATGAGGATAGAATAGGATAAGGATATGTAATTTCAAAGGGCGCTTGAAAACGGACGTTGGAGAAAGAGCCACCGTGGAGGGTCCCTAAAATATTCCAAACAGTTAATTCCGCAGCGGGGAGCGCTAGGAGCGCACGCCCCAGATCTGACCAAACTACAGACGACTCCAGCCGTAGAAATGTATTTACAGAGCGCAGACACCACCACGGATTGGAGCCACCACCGAAGTCCTCATCGACACAATCCTGAGAGAGATCGGCTGGATGAAACGGAGATGAAATGAAGGGAGAGGCAGTTTTGGAGGAATGAAGAAACCTAGTCAGTGATCGGAGAAAACCACCGAAAAACTCACGGGTCAGAGAGGTCGGTCGCGCGAATCGATCTCACGATCTCCCTTCTTGGACGAAATGCCTGAGCCACATAGCTCGGTAGGTTAATGTAATAGATAATACCAGGTGAGACGAAGGTCAATGTGAACATCAACCTAACGTTCTGTAAAGACATGACTTTACGGCAAGGAAAACAACAGTAACGTGACTGGATTAGCGAAAACATAACGGAGCAAGGGTCAAGAAAGTCTTCTTTTCAATACAAACAATAATGTAGTTCTTCTGCAAAAAGTTGTTACCACAAATACTTACGAGGATATTTTGTTATGGAAGACTAGTAGACATAAATAACTCCAAAAATATCAGTAGTCTGCAGATTTTTCTATTTGAAACAATATATTCGGCAGTTCTTGTCGTCTATATGTATGTATGTATCAATTATGCAAAGCATAGTTTTGGCAGTCGAAATACTGGACAAGTCTTAAATCTTTTGCATACGTGATGCATACAATAATTTTTATATCTCTACACGTGCTATGTACATAGTGTATAGAGAAAGTATTGCACTCCACCCAAAAATTTGATACCGGAAATAGGTGTTTTAGAGTCCTCTGGATAAAAGAAAACATTTTCAGAAAAAGGTCCTTGTGTGAGTCCATGTGTCCGTGAACAGGATAACTCAAAAACGAAAAGTCGGTAAAATACCAAACTTGGTATTTAAATTTATTATCTTCCAGAGACGCGACACGAAGATTTTGAGAAAAATCCCCACACCCCAAACTACCCTTTACATGGAAAATTTTTTCCAAAATTTTGATTTTCTCAAAAATGGCTCTAACGATTTTGATTAAAATATCATATATTAAAAACATTTACCTGACAAATAAAATGTATATCTTGAATTTTCTGGGAATAGCCTCTGAAGACATATTTATTCTGGATGAATTTTACGGAATTTTGCATAACTGCTAAACCGTAAGAGATGGAAAAAATTTACCACACAAAAAAGTAGGGCACGTTTAAACCCACAATTTATATTATATACAATTTTTCGTGGAATTGATTGTTTTTGAGATATTCCTTGTTTTTGGTTTCAGCTTTGAAAAACTTACTTTTCTCATACAGGAATTTGTCTACTCCTGTTCATACAAACAAAAGAACTTCAGTCACATAGCAACTAGCTTTTGACTATCACTTTAGCCTGTGGTACTCCCTTATTTCGCTTCTACTTACAAGGAAGCAATAATAAGACTCTTTCTGCTAATTTTTTCTCGATTAGCATAAAGCAAATAGAAGCATAGTCTTTTTAACAATAATTTGTTACAGAGTTGTAGAGAAAGTCATGTGAGTGGAACACATAAGATTTTTAGTAAAAGCTCTATAGGTTATATTAAAATAAATAAATATAGCTACTGCACAAGTATAAAAGTTATAGTCAGCAATTTGTCATATTCTCACAGCCGTCTTAATCTTGCGTTATGAATCGTACCAACGCCTTCTAGGAAGCGTTGACCACAACAATTCGAGATGTTACAATCCTTATTGTGAGCGATTGTTTCTAAACAAAAGCTTGTAACTGAAAATAAGGGTGAAGATCCTTCGAAATTTCAATCCGAGTCAGAAATTGGATTCGGACCTGCTGCCAGCAAAATCTTCACTTACTTTAAAATGAAGAATTGTTTTGAGAAACATGCTGGTAATGTTTATGATTAGGGATAGCATCTTGGGGACCAATAGAGGAACACATGCAAATACCAGTTGCATACCTCCGAGTAGAGTCTGCTTCTGCCATATGTAAACAACTTGTAATAAAGCGTTGGGGAACCTGGCTCAACGCAGCAGTATACTATCCTGTATATTACAATACTGCTTTACGGGTAATTAATGCCTTTGATGATAGTGCATGCTCTTCAATCAATATTGTAAACTCTCTTGCTTCAAATGGATTGCATAAAGATTTGTAATTCATACAGAAGAACTTTGCATATATATATATATATATATATGAGAAACACACATATTTAAAAACATCAAATATTCAAAGCCTCGAGCCCTGTAAGCTGGCAATGAAGTTGTTCAAGCAATTCATCAGAGTCCCGTGACATCTTGTTTAGACCGCATGGAAAAAAAAAAAAAAAAAGTAAAGACAGTGTTTGGAAAAAATGTCGGATTTTCAATAATGCGTGAAATGTGCTACGATGTGTTGCTAAGGAGATAATTACTGACGGAGTATCTAACCCAATAGTCCGTTTTGCTCCAAACACATCTTGTGATATGCAGCGAAGTTTTTGACAGTATAAAGCCTATTTACCTGCCAATCGGAGACGATTCACATTTGAGACGTTACGAATATATGTTGCTATTCATTGTAATCGTATGCATCTTGAGAGAAAATGAAAAGTATAATGACGTTGATGACTGTTGTACAACAGGAATTGAATGTATGTACATGTTAAGATTGATAGTTCTCGTAAATCAGTGATTACCACTCACCCATCTTAATCGCCTTCCACTGCTAGTGAAAACATCACAGTCTCCTACGCAACCACTTACCCATTTTCTTTCTATTGGTACCACTATTACTATTTATAGGCTTATAACAATTCTTGTTTTATAATCAATTAGTTTGCTTGAATCTCTGTCAAATTTAGTATACTGTTCTGGATTTTGTTTATTACGTCTAAAAGTTTCTATGCCGCTAAAATACATATTTCGGTTTGTTAACGGTCCGAAAAAATAACTATTTAGAGAGCATATGCTGAAAACTGATTTAAATCTAATCTTCTCCAATGTGGTTCATAATTAATTTTGTTTTTTTCAATATGATATATAATCATGTGCTTTTAAAAACTGTTTTCATGCTTTCAATACGACGCTCTGAAATTTATGCTACATTTATTTAGTACAGGATGAAACGAGCTCGTGGCATGGCTCAGGGGGAAGGGGTATGAAGGATACTGTGGCTAGCGTAGCTATCCTCTATCGGAGCATGCCACGTGATCGTTCACAGCTGTACTAAATACGAGGTACGTCCAGAAAGTAAGTTCCGTTTCAATTTATCTCCGCTGCAGCGCTGCGATCACAGTTCCGCACATGCGCGGTAGACGCTCTGTTTCAAGGAGAAGAAACGTGCGCCATTTTGAGATCGCTGTCAGCCACATACGCTTTGTTGTGCTTGTTTACAATGTCGGTGTTGGTTGAAAATCCCGCCGCTTGTGAAATCTGATCTGTGATTCGTTTTCTGAATGCTAGGAAAGTGAAACCAATTGATATTTATCGGCAAATTTGCGAAGTTTACGGACAAAATGTGATGAGTGATTCAATGGTGAGAAGATGGGTCCGACAGTTCAATGAAGGACGCAGTGAAGTGCACGACGAAGAACGAAGTGGGCGTCCATCTTTGGTTACAGAACTTGTTCACGCGATTGATGACAAGATCCAGGAAAACCGCAAGTTTACAATTAGTGCTCTCGCTATGGAATTTCCCCAAAGCTCACGATCACTAATTCATGAAATAATTGTTACCGAAACTTCGTAAACTTCAACAATGACGAAGAGCTGAAAGAAAATGTTTCCAACTTTTTGAAGACACAGGCGGCAAACTTGTGACATGCTATGAAAAATGCCTGCAAAAGTTCGGCAGTTATGTGGAAAAGTAGTATAAGAGTTGTAGAATTTTGTGCAATAAATAATTATTCTGTATTTGTACACAATTTAATTTTATTACCAAACGGAACTTACTTTCTGGACGTACCTCGTAAATGTAGCATTAATTTAAAAATTTAGTCTTGAAAAGCTAGAAATGTATATTTATTAAAATATCAAGCAGGTATGCATTAAATTACAGAATAAAATCCAATACTTTATTCATTATAAATGATACGATAAGGGTTTGAAACTCAAAATATCTTATACTTCTTAAAACAATTATAAAATACATACAATATTACAATTTTACAGCAAAATGAATGAAATGAACTCGAGACTTAAATCTTCACAAAATAAATATCTTACTTCAACTGACGTTGTTGGGCATCTAATTGTAGCCAGGGGTACTTTCCCATGACTATTTGTTTCATATTGTGGAAAATATAAATTAAAACATTCATTAAAGCAGTGGTCGTCAGTAGGTTATCGCTAGTGTCAATTATACTTGTAGATTACACATAACTTCAGTTATGCATTTTTATCCTTTTATTGTTTAATATGCTTTGCTTGTGGCAGTCTCCAATTAGGGGAAACTGAATTTGGCAACAATTCCTGTATATACACACATTTATATATTTATTGTATATACACACAATTATATCATACACAATACATTGTAGCCCGCCTGGGTAGTGTGGTGGTAGTGTGTCTGCTTCACATTCAAAAGGTCGTGAGTTCGAATCTCGCTTAGGGCGAGTTGCTCGGATAAGATTTTTTTCAGGGTTTTCCCTTATCCTGAGAAGACGAGCAAATTTAAGCTCCATGGACTCCGAGACCATTTGGACATCATTTCACCAATTTCATTCATCGGCCGATATGACCAACGGTTAAAGGACATAAAAATTAAAAATACATTGCAGCTTCTTTGGAAGCTACAAAATATGAAAGGGCTCATTCTTCCCTTAATGTTCGACTAACTATTGTGGAATTCATATCGGAATGCGTACAGCAGTATTACGACATTGAGTGCAACACTGCTGTACGCTTGCTGTTGCAAATAATAAACGTGAAGGGGCGAGGTGAGGTCACTTGATGCGTGGTGACACGGGGTCAAGAATGCCCATGTTTGATATAGCATGCTGATATACGTATTCAGTGATGGGGACAATAACTCGTATCATGGTAAACGACTTACTGCATATTAACGTGACAAAAGGTATATCGTATCTTGAAGAAAATCTTTATTATTTGCGGAACTATTGTTTACATGATAAACAATAGTTCCAATCGTATTATAACCATAAGAAAAATACACAGGTAGTGTTCTGTCAAATCATTTTTTCCTTGATTTACTATCATGCATAGGAAATTGAATTTCCTCCAATAGGTGCTTTTTGCACTCTACTGCAGACGTATAAATGGTTGTTTAGATACAAGTGATTAAGGAGGGTTATTTTACGAATATAAAAGTTTGGGAAACTAGGCCATATACCAAGCAGTAATTTCAAAACAAAATTACTTTTAACATGTGTGGACAGCCCTGAATTTCGAAAAATAGTAATAAAATAACGCTATTTTGATTCCAGACCGATGTGAAATTAAGAGAAATGGCACTTAAACCGAGAACATCGCTAGCAGTGCTTATATTACACCATCCAATGAAGCAATTTTATTCCATATCATAGCTTTTTTAATGGATTTGTGTTGTAGGAACTTCAATACTAAGCATTCAGCATTTTCTAGAGTTTCGGCAGCTCTTGGAATTCAATTTCACCCATATTCGTGCTTGCCGCCATTTTATCGATTATCGGGTCACAGATAAAAGAATAACGATTCAGATCAAATAAAGTGCAAGTTACCAACACAAGGAACAAGTTAACCTTAAAATGGATTGAAATTAACTGAAGTGTGACGACTTAGATTGTGAACGGATAATGCTACTGACATGGGAAATTTATCATGTAAAAAGATAACGAACTGTAAAGGTAATCAAACTAAATCGGTTTGTTGAGCGTGTGCAAATGCAAGAGTATATGCCATGGAACTGGACTTGGTAACAATGGAGTGGCATAACAATTTTATGACACTAATGTGATTAAAACTTTTAATTCATGCGTCTTGTGTCAAAAGTTCTAGTTTTAATTTCAGCTGTCTAAAATAATGAATGTGTTAAATAGAGGAAGATTTCAGAGAGATAAGAATAAAATTAGAAAAAACAAAAACAATTTGGAATATTAAAAGTAAAAAGGAAAATTTCAAAATTATGACTGGCATTTTATCGAAGATTTCTATTGTTGCAAAGGAATTGTTGATAAATCATAGAAGAAAAAGTGCCCATTTTCCAAGGAGGAATCAACAGAGAAGAGCAAGTAAGGATAACCAAGTTGAGAAATAGCTGAGAACAAGGGATAGATAACGATTTTTGAAGCTAAGATTTTAGATGAATTAAAGGAACTACATTAAGTAGAAGAGAATGGAGATGGAGATGATAAGAAGTACAGAAATAGAAGATATTATTTGATATTTATTAGTAGAATTGAGAAAAAAGAAATAAGTAGAAGGAAAAGGAGATGGAGGAGGAGTGAACTTGAGGCTGAGAAAAAATAGAGGAAGATAGTAAGAAAGAGAAGAGAAGAAAAGAAGAAACATAAAGAACAGTGGTGAATGGAAGCAGATAAGGACAGTGAAGAGAGTGTAGTTCAGCATTCATTCTCCGAATCCAGAACTATGTTTTTGAATTTTGAATGTATCGAAGGATGAAGCCGTCATGTGGAAACCAAATTTTGAATTTTTAAATTATGAACAGAGCAACTGAAAATATTATTGGAACGAAGAATAATTAAATAAATGTTAAATATTAATGGAATATTAGTTTTGAGCTTTTTGAAATTTAATATAGGTATATTAAGGTAATTTTCATGTTATGATTTGAATGTTGAACATTAAGTAGTTGAAAATATTAATTATGAATTTGAAAGATTCAAATATATGAATAAGATCTTAAAATTATGGACATGTGAGTAGTTAATAGATATCGATAGCTATAGTTTTAGAGCACCGTTTGGCATTACTGGAAGCCAGTAGTTTAGTTTAGTTAGTAAATTAATTTTATTTTTAAACTGTATTGTAAATGTATAAGGTTTCTTCAAAGTAATATAGTTTGGCATGTGTCCTGACTTGAGACACTAGCGTCAAATTTATGCATGTGTGTCTAAAAAGTTATTTTAATTGACAAATTCCGTATATGAAAAGTTTTAAGTATTTTAAAACTGAAACCAATAGCAAGGAATATCTCAAAAATGGTAAACACGACGAAAAAACTTCTGATGTGATCCATTCACATGACTTTCTCTACACCTCTGCAACACATTATTATTTAAAAACTTATGCTTCTATTTAATTCATGCTAATCGAGAAACAATTATCAGAAATAGTCTTATTACTTGCTTACTTGTAAGTAGGAGCAATACAAGGGAGTACCATAGGCTAAGGTGATAGTCAAAAGCTGAAGTTCCTTTGTTTGTATGGGTAGAAGTTGACAAATTCCTTTATGAGAAATTTATAAGTTTTTCAAGCTGAAACCAAAAACAAAGAATATCTAAAAAACGATCAAATCCACGAAAAAAATATACATATAACACCCGCCTGGGTAGTGTGGTGGTAGCGTGTCTGCCTCACATTCAACAGGTCGTGAGTTCGAATCTCGCTTAGGGTGAGTTACCCGGATAAGGTTTTTTTTTTCGGGTTTTCTCTTATCCTGAGAAGACGAATGTCGAGTAGCTTTAAGCTCCATGGATCCCGAGATCATTTGAGCATAATTTCACCAATTTCATTAATCGTGCGATATGCTCAACCAGGTTAAAATGTGTGTCCATCTCTTACGGTTTGGAAGTTATGCAACATTCCGTAAAATTTATTCAGAGGCTATTCCCAAGGAATTCAAGATATACATATTATTTGTCAGATAAATATCTTGAATATACAATATTTTAATCAAGATCGTTAGAGCTGCTTTTGAGAAAATCACAATTTTTGAAAAAAGTTCCAAGTAAAGGGTAGTTGGGGGTAGGAAGATTTTCTTGAAAATCTTCGTGTCGCATCTTTGGAAGGTACAAAATTTAAATACCAAGTTTGGTTTTTAACAGTCTCTTCGTTTATGAGCTATGCTGCCCTCACACACACACACACACACTCACGGTCATTTTTGTGAAAATGCTTTTTTTTGAATCAGGGGGTCTCAAAATATGTATTTCCGGTGAAATCTCGGTATCGAATTTATGGGTGCATCACAATACCTTCTCTATATACTATGTACATGGTACGTGTAGAGAAAGTAAAATTGGTCAACTCCACGAAAAAAAGATGCATATAACATAAGTTGTGTGTTTTAACGAGATATATATTTTTTGTGTAGTAAGTTTTTATTTATCACTTACGGTTTACTAGTTATGCAACATCCAGCAAAATCCATCGAGAATAAAGAGGTCTTTAGAGGCTATTGCCAGAAAATTCTATATATATATATATTATTGGCCATGTTAATATCTTTAAAATACAGTATTTTAATCAAAATCGTTAGAGCTTTTTTTGAAAAAATAAAAAATTTCAAAAATGTGTCCATGTAAAGAGTAGTTGGCGGAGGGGGAATTTTCCTAAAAAACCTTCTTTCGTATCCTTGGAAGATACTGAACTTAAATACCACACACACACGGAGCTTTTTCTAAAAGTGCTTTTTTTTTGGATACTGGATACCCTAAAACGTTTATTTCCGGTGAAATCTCGGTATCGAATTTTTAGATACAATGCAATACCTTCTCTATACGCTATGCTCATAGTACGTGTAGAGAAAGTAAAACGGAGCGAGGAAATGGAAAAGGGGGCGATACAATCTCCACAAGTGTCGCTCCAGAAGTTTCTAGTTGATCTATAGAATATTCAATCCTGGCTTGCACGCTCTTATGTCAAACTAGTGAGGGAGAACCCTGAAACATGCGCCATTACTTTCGATGCACTTTCACCCCCCATTGCGAAATACTTTTAAACATGGTCTGGCAAGGTCTCTTTTTGAATTGAATAACAGCACTTTTTACGTTCTCAATTTTTTTTTCTCTCGGAAGCACTAAACGAGTAACATTATTTTATAGGACATATTTTGTATCATGTTTGCAGTGGAATGTATGCACCAGTGACCGGTTTTCTAACCTTGACGGAACAATGACCAACCTTCAATGCTATTATTGTTGATTGACATGTATTGAAAAACAGCCATTCAGAGCGTAACGTTGCTTTTATTTTTGGGGACATACACAAAACACATACCTACATGGGGGTCATTAAATTAGAAATATGGAACCTGCCAACCTTTAATGGATGAAATGCAGAAGATTAGCGTTTCTATTATTTAACCAACCCAAACATGCATGTAAACTAATTTGTTTCTTTCTAATACGCATACATTAGTATAAAGCAGTAATTCAATGCCCATATTGTTAGTTTGATTTTAACTTTTTATAGATTATTTATTTCTTTAATTACCTTGGTAAGAGTTAAGGCCACGAAGCCTTTTCTACCATCCCCTCAGGCAATACAATAAAACATACTAAAAACAAAAGCCAATGTGTTGCAATCATATTAAATTTTAATTCTCTACACGTAATATGTACATAGTGAAGGTACTGTATAGCACCCGAAAATTCGATACCGAAATTTCACCGGAAATACATGCTTTGGATCCCCCTGAATCCAAAAGGGTATTTTTAGATAAATGTCCATGTGTATGTATGTCTGTGGGCAGCATAGCTCAAAAACGAAAAGACCGTTAAACCAAATTTGACATTTAAGTTTCGTATCTTCCAAGGATGCGACACGAAGATTTTCAAGAAATCCCCCCACCCCAAACTACCCTCTATATGGAAAAAAATAAAAAAAAATTGGTTTTCTCAAAAATGGCTTTAACGATTTTAATTAAAATCTATTATATTTAAGATATTCATGTGACAAATAAAATGTATATTTTCAATTTACTGGGAATAGCCTCTAAAGACAGGTTCATCACGGATGGTTTTTAAGGACTTTTGCATAACTGGTAAACCGTCAGAGATAGACAAGGGATTAACACACAAAATGTAGAGCTCGTTAAAACACACAATTTATGTTATATATATTTTTTTTCGTGGAGTTGATCGTTTTTGGGATATTCTTTGTTTTTAGTTTCAGCTTTAAAATCGTACTACTGTGTCAACAAAGTTCCGGGAATTGGTCAATAAAACACATACAAAAAATGAATTATTCATCCACTTTTATTTTATCGCCTTCAAATAGGCCCCTTCTGAAATTATACATTTATGCCAACGAATAATCCAATCATCAAAACATTTTTTTTTGTAGGTACTTTTAGGCATCGCAAATTTTCCTTTATGTCTTCTATCGACTGAAAGTGGTACCTTGAGTTTTGGAAAGAGAGAGAAATTAGCAGGAGCCAGATCAGGTGAATACGGTGGTTGTTCGATGAAATTTGTTGAGTTTTTGGCCAGAAATTTGTACACACAATAATAGCCTTGTGAGCTGGTGCGTTATCATGGTGCAGAATCCACAAATCTGGCCTTTTTCACCGTATTTGTTTTCTCAAACGCCGCATAACGCTCAGATAATAGTCTTTATTTACAGGCAAGAACTCTGAGTGCACGACACCGCGATAATCGAAAAAAACTGTCAACATGTCCTTTAGTTTTGATCGAGTTTGACGTGCCCTTTTAGGTTTCTGTTCAGTTGGAAGGCGCCATTCGGAAGCTTGTTGACTGGTTTGAGTTTCAAACTCGTAAACCCACGTCTCATCACCAGTTACAATGCGTTTCATGAAAGTGGGGTCGGAACTGGCTCGTTCTAGCATGTCTTCAGCAATCCTTATGCGACTGAGTTTTTGTAGAAAATTCAAGTCTTTCGGAACTAACCGAGCTGCAACGCGAGTCATGCCCAAACAATCGTTTAAAATGGTACGAATCGATTCGTGAGACACGAAAGTTCAGCGGCAATCTCTCTCAGACCTAAATGAGATTTTCAGACACCATTTTCTTCACTTTAGCGATGTTCAGTTCAGTTGAAACCGTTGATGGCCGACCAGAGCGTGGCAAATCTTTCACCTCATCTCGACCACTTTTGAATGAACTGTACCACTCATATGTACTTGTTTTTGATAAATTTGATTCACCGTAAGCCCTCTGTAACATTTTAAGCGGTTAATACCATTGCAATGCAAAATTTGAGACAGATTCTTTATCCAATATTTGTATCCATCGTAAAATCGCAAATCACCTTTGAGATGAACTAACAAAAAGGCGTACTGTAAACAAACTAGATGACAGATGACGATCAAACTCCACGTGGGTATAGAGGAAAGTTGTACCAACTTAGCGACAATAATACTTCCGAATCCCCTATTAAACAGGATTTTTAAATGATCAATTCCCGGTACTTTATTGATAGAATGTATATTTTTCTCATACAGGAATTTGTCAACTCCTGTCCATACAAAGGAACTTCAGTCACATAGCAACCAGCTTTTGACTATCACTTTAACCTATGGTACTCCCTTATTTCCCTTCTACTTACAAGGAAGCAAGTAATGAGACTATTTATGCCATTTTTCTTGATTAGCATGAAGTAATTAGAAGGATAAGCTTTTTAACAATAATTTGTTGCAGAGATGTAGAGAAAGTCATGCGAATGAAACACATCAGATTTTTCGCTTTATAATACGCACACACATACACACATTAGTAATCCAAGGATCACCAGGGCTATATTGTCAGAAGTTTAACTTATTTGATTTACCCTGATAAGAGTTAAGGCTACGAGGTCTTTTCTTCCACTCTACCAGATATCGTACAACATAATAAAAACAAAATCCATTGTGTCACATTCACATGACTTTCTCTACATTGCTGTAACAAATTATTGTTAAAAAGCATATTATTCTATATACCTTATGATATGATAATCGAGATAAACAATAGCAGAACTTGTCTTAACTAGTTGCTTCCTTGTTAAGTAGAAGGAAAATAAGGGAATACACTACACTAAAACGATATAAAGCTGGTTGCCATGTGGTTGAAATCCGTTTCTATGCAAGGCTAGGAGAAAAGTGAGAAAAGTTCAAGTATTTTAGATCTGAAACAAATAACAAGGAATATCTCAGAAATGATCAATTCCACTAGAAAAAAAAAAAAAAACGTATATGACGTGTACTATGTGCTTTAACGTGCTCTACATTTCTGTGAAGTAAGTTTCCGTCTATCTCTTACGGTTTACCAGTTACGCAATATTCAGCAAAATTCGTTCAGAATAAAGAGGATTCAGACGCTATTTCCAGAAAATACAATTGTATTTACACTATTATATTATAATCACATACATCTTTAATGTACGGTATTTTATCAAAATTGTTAGAGCCATATTTGAGAAAATCTAAGTTTTCGAATTTTTTTCCAAGTGAAGGGTAGTTTGGGGTGGGGGATTTTCTCAAAATCTTCGTGTCGCATCCCTGGAAGATACTACACAAAAATCGAAGTTTGTAATTTTACGACTTTTCGTTTTTGAGTTATCGTATTCACAGGCACAGCGACAAATGGACACGCACACACGGACGTTTTTCTAAAAATCTGATGTGTTCCATTCACATGACTTTCTCTACACCTCTGAAATAAATTATTGTTACAAAGTTTATGCTTCTATTTATTTCATGCTAATTGAGAAACATTAGCAGAAATAGTCTTATTACTTGCTTCCTTGCAAGTAGAAGCAAAATAAAGGACTACCATAGGTTAAAGTGAAAGTCAAAAGCTGGTTGCTATATGACTTCTATTTTCTTTCTATTAGTACAATTACGTACACACTGCATTGTCAACACATCACAGCTGTATACCATGCTGTGCTAACTTCAATTAGGTCCTGCTATCGGTCCCCGAGATGCTATCTGTACAGTGACTTTCAAATGGCATGAGGATTGTCCTTCAGCGTCAATAGGCCGACAGCCAATCGGAGTGCTGCTGTGTTGACATATTGCATTCCCGCTTAACTGGGGAGCAACTCGCCAGGTGATTCCGTCTCTCATTAATATTCCTTGCGTTATGAAAAAAAAAATATTCAAATTTTGCAAAAAATAATTCCCGACGAAGATAGGGAGTAATGTTCGTAGCTGAACCGTGAAAACCACAGACTTTTAGCGCAAATAGTTTTCATAATACACATGAATAAATATTATGCCGTCAGAAAAATTAGCATGCTTAGTGTGCGAGTGAGAAGGAAATATGAAAAGAGTGGTGTAGCGACCTGGCAACGCAGAGTGCGATACCGCATCTCATTCGCTGCAGAGTAGAACTCTTCCCATTTGAAAAACATTATAGTCATTATAATATAACAGCAGATTAAGTTGGACTGTAAATGAATGCCCTAATAATTTTTTCCTCTTTAACGAACAAGTCGTCCTCCGTCGTGTAGTAGTTATCATGCTATCATGCTAGTCTTTCGGAAATAAAACCCTTAGAATGGCTTCCTTTGGAAGAGAAGCTATTGGTCCCGTGTCTAGTTGATTTGCATCTTGAAGTAAAATCTCCTTGGACTAAATTCTGTCATTTTCACGTCCGGCATTTAAGGGCAGCGAGTTGATCCCTCGTCACCATGTGCACATAGCTGCTAATCCGCGAACTGGAAATTCCATTGAGAGAGAAACCACCGTTAAAGTGACCCAATATGGCGACATGGAGTGACGGAACTTGAATGAATGAACGAACGAACTGAATAATGTTCCGGCAGTATTTAATGTACTTCCGGGAGGGAATTCCACAGACGAGCCAATGCTACGTGAAGGATGATGAATAGAAAATTGTTTCTAACCTACTTGTGTATTGTCGGGGTAGCGTGTCTGTTCTCATATTCAACAGGTCGCGGGTTCGATTCTCACTTAGGGTGAGTTATCTTATAAGTTTTTTTTTTCGGGGTTTCTTCATCCTGAACGGACGAATATTGAGTAAATTTAAACTCCATGGAGCTCGTGATCATTTGAGTATCTCTTCACCGATTTCATTCATTATCTGGCATGACCAACCAGGTTAAAGGTTGTTAAATCATTAAAAAAAAAAAAAAAAGAAAAAAAAAAAAAAAAAAAGTATGATGAGCAGGTCTAGTTCGGGAACGAGTTTCTCGATTATGAAGTCAGAAAAGTGTTTAAAGCCAACAGGTAAAGACGTATATCGCAACCAAGCTCTTGGCTAGCTCTTTTATCACTTGATACATTAGATATGAATTTTGGTTTAGAATTTAATGAAACTGAGATTCATTTATGGACGCTCTTAGTGTCTCTTATGTGTCGCAAATCTACGACATGGGACCAACGGCTTTACTTCCCTTCCGAAGGAAGCCATGCTAAGGATTTTACGCCCGAAAGAATCCATAGCCCTCCATCGGGTTTGAACCCGCGACCTTGGGTATAAGAGGCAATCACTACACCATACAGAGTGACTAGAATTTAATGAGGGTTATCCTAAACAATGCAAATATTTCAATGACATTTTAAACATCAACTATAAATGATGATAGTGGTATTTATAATATTAGCAACAACAACAATAATAATGGTAATAATATAATAATCTGATGTATTCCATTCACATGGCTTTCTCTAGCTTTATTTACAAAATATTATTCTTTTATCTACGACGTGCTAATCAAGGTAACCATTAACAGAACTTGGTCTTATTATTTGCTTATCTGTAAGTAGAAGCTACGTAAGGGAATACGCTAAGCTATATTATCGATAGTCAAATCTTTTAAAAACTAGTCCTATGTGAAACAACTGAGGATCCACTTACTTTGCGTGGCTTGCAGTAAAAGGGAGCGATATATATATATATATATATATATATATATATATATATATATGAATGAAACGAAACGTTACTTCTATTTTAGAAAAGCTTAAGTGTAGTTTAAAATTGAAACTAATAACACGGAATATCTCAGAAACGGTCAGCTCTACAAGAAAAACATATGATATAAATGATGTGTTTTAACGAGATCTACAACTTTTGTGCAGTAAGTGTTTTATCTATCTCTTACGGTTCAACCGTTATGCAAAATTCTGCAAAACTCCTCCAAAACAAGAGGTCTTAAAAGGCTATTCTCAGAAAATTCAAAATATGCAGTTTACTTGTGATGTAAATATATTTATTATACGGTATTCTAATAATAATTTTAAAGCCATTTTTGAGAAAAAAATTAAAAAAAAATTCCACATAAATTGATATATTTTTTAAATATACTGAACTTAAATACCAAGTTTAGTTTTTACCGGTCTGTTCGTTTTTGAGCTATGCCGTTCAAAGACAGACACGCACACACATACACAAACACACACACACACACACAGATCTTTTTGTAAAAGTATTTTTTCGGACTCAATCGACCTCAAAACATATATTTCTGGCGAAATCTCGGTGTTGAATTTTTGGTTGGAATACAATACCTTCTCTATCCAATGTGTACGTTGTAGATACGGGCTAGAGAAAGTTAAAAATGAAGATAAATAGTAATAATAGAAATAATTTTCTTTTATAAATGTATATGATAAATTCAGAAAATTGAGTTCCCTTCTTATTTTTGAGAAATCTCCTGTGTACAAAACCCAAACAAATTAGGGCTGTAACTGATGCAATACATTTGCTCATTGCTGAAGTAGTGACCGGATACATTTTACTAGGAAAGTTCGCTCTGGATTTCTTTTTACGAGATGTTTTGTTTGTTTTACTCAAGGTCTACAGTAGCGAATACTTTTGTATTAGCAGTGGTAAGTAGGTCGCGGAGAGTTAAAATGGGCCCATAGCCTTGGTACACCCCTCCTGCCCGGGGGCTGTTGTGCGTTTGTGCCCCGCGGCCCTACTTCTTTTTACTGTAACAAAAACTTGATCTGCCTTGCTGTCTCATTTACAAGCAAAAGTCCGCAGCACGCGAGTAGATCAATGACATGAGTATACTTCTTGCCGTAAGGTTACATTTAAACGGTCTTGTGGGTCATTCACAATGAAAATCGCACTCCGTGGCGTAGTGGTTGCCATGCTAGCCTAATATGCCCAAGGTTGCGAATTCAAAGCCGGCGGACAACTCTGGATTATTTGTCGGGCGTAAATATCCTTAGATTTACGGCTAGTAAAAGAACCTCAAGCGTGATAAAGAGACCTCTGAGCGAAACTAATAGCTCTTTCAAGCTCAACATAGACTGTGACCCTGAGAACCACCGTAGGTAAAGAGCATCTGTAAATAAAACTCCATTTCCATTTCCACAATGAAAATCAAGCATAACATTTAATCATAGATTTAAAGCTATATTTACCATTCGCAACTACAATCACAGACATGACTAGTAGTCAATGATAAGAAGGAGTGCATCTGGAGGTCCCGGGTTCAATTCTCGGCAGGGGCGGGGAATTTTTCTTTAACTAAAATTATTCCATTTCCACCGCAGTGTCTGGAAATATGTATGTGTGTGTATGTGGTGTGTGTGTGTGTGTGTGTGTGTGTGTGTGTGTTTGAGGAAAATGAAACGATTTAAACCCGACATAAAGAACCTACAGACAAAGAATTATTTCTAATGCAAAGGCCCCGATATGACCTTAGCTGTTAAAGCAGGCTATATAAAATAAAAAAAAGTCTGATGTGTTCCATTCACATGACTTTCTCTACATCTCTGGAACAAATTATTGTTAAAAAGCTTATACTTCTATTTACTTCATGCTAATCAGAAAAGAAAAATAGCAGAAATAGTTTTATTACTTGCTTCCTTGTAAGTAGAAGCGAAATAAGGGAGTACCACAGGTTAAAGTGATAATCAAAAGCTGGTTGCTATGTCACTGAAGTTCCTTTGTTTGTATGGACAGCAGTTGGCAAATTCCTGAATGAGAAAGGTATGTTTTTCATAGCAGAAACCAAAAACAAGAAATGTCTCAAAAACGATGAATTCCACGAAAAAATGTATGTAACATAAATTGTGTGTTTTAACGTGCTCTATATTTTTTGTGTAGTAAGTTTTTGTCCATCTCTTACAGTTTAGCATTTATTTAAAAGTCCGTAAAATTAATCCAGAATAAACTACTCTTAAGAGGCTATTCCCAGAAAATTCAAGATATACACTTTATTTGTCAATTAAATATCTGTAATATACGCTATTTTAATCAAAATCGTTAGAGCCATTTTTGAGAAAATCAAAATTTTCGAAAAAAGTTCCATGTAAAGGGTAGTTTGAGGTGGGGGGGATTTTTCTCAAAATCTTCATGTCGCATCCCTGGAAGATACTAAACTTAAATACCAAGTTTGGTATTTTACCGACTTTTCGTTTTTGAGTTATCGTGTTACAGACACAGGGACACACTGACACACACACGGACCTTTTTCTAAAAATACTTTTTTTTTGGATACAGGGGACCCTAAAACCTATATTTCCGGTGAAATCTCGGTATTGAATTTTTTGGTGGAGTGCAATACCTTCTGTATACACTATGTACATAGTGCGTGTAGTGAAAGTAAAAAACTGTGTGGAATAACCGAGCTAGTATGCTACATGCAAAGTACGTGTATTAAAGTGAGAAAACCCACCTCTGAGGTATGTGTTCCATTCACATGACTTACTCTACATCTCTGTAACAAATTAATTACTGTTTATAAGTTTATTCTTCTATTTCGTGCTAATCTAATAAACATAATCAGAAACTGTTTTGCTACTTAGTTCCTTATAAGTAGGAGGGAAATAAGGAAATACACTAGGCTAACCCGACAGTCAAATGTTTTATAATGTAGTTGCTATGGTATTGAAGTCTGTTTCTTTGCGTGGTCAGGAGTTGACAAGTTCTCGTATGAGAAAAGTATAACTAATTTAAAACTGAAACCAATAACAAAGCGGTCAACTCCAAAAAAAAAAAAAAAAAGAAAAAAAAAAGAAAAAAAAGTGTATGACATAAATTGTGTGTTTTAACGATATATACCTTTCTTATGTAGTAAGATTTTGTCTGTCTCTTACGGTTTACTAGCTTTGCAAAATTTAGCAAAATTCATTCAGAATAAAGTAGTCTTTAGAGACTATTCCAAGAAAATTCAAGATATACATTTTATTTCTGATGGAAATGGTTTTAATGTGTGTTATATTAATCAAAATCGCTAAAATCATTTTTTTAAAATAAAAATGTTCGAATTTTTTTCCATGTAATGGGTAGTTTAGAGTGGGGGAGTTTTCTTGAAAATCGTGTTGCATTCTTGAAATATATAAACTTAAATACCAAGTTTGGTATTTAACGTCTCTTCGTTTTTGAGCTATGCTGTCCACGCACGCGAACCTTTTTCTAAAAATGTTTTTTTTATTCAGGGGGTCCAAAAACATGTATTTCCGGTGAATTCTCGAAATCGAATTTTTGGTTAGAATACATTACTTCCTCTATACACTATGTGCATGGTACGTGTAGAAAAAGTAATAATTTGTTTTTCTATCTTTTTCCAAGGACTTATTCAACGCCCCTCGTATTATTTTGTCATAATTTCGCGGACAAAAGGACATAATATGGAAATTGTGGAATTTGCGATATTGGGCTTCAGTAGGTAATTTGGCTACCGTGCTCACGGTCGCGGGGTTTACACCGATTTAAAATGTGGGACATCCCACTGAAACACCCAATCTACAATAACAATATGCTTTTCTAGGTTAACAACTCTGAATTCAGTATGATAATTATCCAATTGTGGTGGTCGCTTCACATATGAACGGAAAAACAGCTTATCGCGCAAAAAACTAATTGTAGCAATAGTTGACCATAAACTTCGCACCCATATAGATGTTAGGCAAATAATTTTTTCTCGATTAGCATGAAGTATATAGAAGCATAAGCTTTTTAACAATAATTTTTAACAGAGATGTAGAGAAAGTCATGTGAATTAAATACATCAGATTTTTTCACATCTGTCACACAAAAATGTGATAGTGTAATGTAGGTCTGTCACAATTTATGGCGTGCATTTCGCAGTTATGTATTTCAACAAAGAGGGATGCTTGATGCTGAAAGTAGTAACAGCAGAATTCTTCGGGAAGGTGCTAACCAAGGAGTTGACCAAAGGTGTATTTAGAGAGGGATTTTTGGCGAGTGTCTCTCTCTCTCTCTCTCTCTCTCACACACACACACAATTTTTGCACACTGGGGATCTGAAATTATGATAATTTGCACGAAGTTTGACACGCAAAGCCAGGGCCATCAGTCCAATGAATAGGGGCCGTCACTTCAGCCAAGGTGATCTCAGCTGTTTGACATAAACAAATGAGGTCATTCTAATTTGCACTGTGAAATAGAGTAGATATTGGACTAATAACAGTTATTTATTATACATGTGGATAATAGAGGTTTGTCCACTCGTATAATACATTATTTTATCTTACAGATACGATAAATTACAAGGGCTATTTTTTCAACTTCCGATGGAGCACAACAGAAAGACAGGTGTGAATCAGAAAATGATTTTATCACCAGAAATCAAGCACAACTATAGTTAGCCACCATCTAGATAGCAGTTGTTTCGATATCCGGGCTTTCCAATACTCTCTTCATATAAGGTTGCCGCCAGAGTATGAAGAGAGGTCTTTACAGCATTTTGAAGTTCTCCATCGGTGCGAAAGTGTTGTCCTCTGAGACCTCATTTCAGCTGCTGAAAAAGATGAAAGTTGTTACGCTGATGAAGAGGAAGAGTTTTTGAGCTCCATTGTGACGGGGTTGATACGTGGATTCTTTACGACAATCCATTATCCAAAGAACAATCAAAACAATGGATATACACACATTTCCAGCAAAAACCCAAAAAGGACAGCACTTTCGCACCAATGGAGATCTCCAATATGCTGTAAAGATCTATCTCCATATGCTGGTGCCAACCGTGTATGAAGAGGGTATTGGAAAGCTCGTTTATCGATACGACAAATGCCTTAATCTTCATAGTGACTATGTGGAGAAGTAACTGTACTGTGCTTGACTTCAGGTACTGAAATCATTTTGTGACTCTTTGTCGTTCTGTTAATGATTTTACAAGAGATAACAATAAATTAAATAAGGAATAAGGTACTGAATTGCGGCGTTCTTATAGTTATAAACTATAGTAAGCTTATGAATGAATACTAATTTTGTTTTTATTGCTACTAGTTTAAAATTGATTAAGTTTACGATGGACGTTTAGAACGTTAATATATAGGTTCCAAATGATATATTAAATGAATCAAAAGAAACAGTTGAGGTTTTAGTACCGTCGACTTCAAGGAAATTATACGAAAAGTCTGATGTGTTCCATTCATATGACTTTCTCTACATCTCTGCAACAAATTAATGCTAAAAAGCTAATGCTTCTATTTACTTCATGCTAATCGAGAAATAATGGAGTACCATAGGTTAAAATGATAGTCAAAAGCTGGTTGCTATGTAACTGAAGTTCCTTTGTTTGTATGGACAGAAGTTGACAAATTCCTGTATGAGAAAAGTGTAAGTATTTCAAAAGTGAAACCAAACACAAGGAATATCTGAATAACGATGAACTCCACTAAAAAATGTATATAATATAAATTGTGTGTTTTAACGTGCTCTACATTTTCTGTGTGGTAAGTGTTTGTCCATCTCTTACGGTTTAGCAGTTATGCAGTTATTCCGTAAAATTCATCCAGAATAAAGTAGTCTTCAGAGGCTATTCCCAGAAAATTCAAGATATACAATTTATTTTTCAGGTATATAGCTGTTATATACGATATTTTAATCAAAATCGTTAGATCCATTTTTTATAAAATCAAAATTTTCGAAAAATGTTTCTAGTAAAGGGTACTTGGGGTGGGGGTATTTTCTATTGAAAATCTTCGTGTCGCATCCTTGGAAGATACAAACCTAAATACCAAGTTTGGTTTTTAACGGACTTTTCGGTTTTGAGCTATGCTGCCCACAGACACACACATATACACACATATACAGACACACACACACACACACACACACAGACATTTTTCTAAAAATACTTTCTTTTTTTTTTGGAATAAGGGGGTAAGGGAATGTATTTCCGGTGAAATCTTGGTATTGAATTTTTGGGTGCATTACAATATCTTCTGTATAGGCTATGTGCATAGTACGTGTAGAGAAAGTAAAAATAGGCCTCGTAATATATGACAAGTATTCAGTCAATGATTTTACAACAGATAGTAATAAATTAAATAAGGAATAAAGTATTGAATTGCAGCGTTCTTATAGTTATAAAATATGGTAGGCTATGTATGAATATTAATTTTGTTTTTATTGCTGCTAGTTTCAAATTGATTACATTTACGATGGACGTTGAGAACGTTAATATATCGGTTCCAAATCATATATTAAATGAAGCAGTTGGGGCTTTATTACCGTCGACTTCACGGAAATTATACGAAAAAGAGTTAAAAGGTTATAGAACATTTGTAGTTATCAACCATTTATTTATTTACTTTATCCCTCTCGTTACCGGAGCAACGAGTGAATTTTGTTTTCTTTATCCCATCCGTTGTGCTAATAACTATCAATTTGATTTAAAGTCCAAGTTTTCTTATGTCGTTTCTGCACGGCAACGGTGTCTATTACAAGTATCTGTAGGATAAAGTAGTTTTATTAGTGCTAGATGGTCAGCGATGAGCAGAATGGATTTCGCGACTCCTACCCGGCCGACGGTGCTGCTGGCAAGTGCATTCTGAGCGGGTGACGGCACGTCCGTAGTCAATATACTACAGTTAGTCGCGTAAGTTATTTGTAAAACAGAACTTTTTCTACATCTATGAAACAAATTATTGTTAAAAAACTTATTCTTCTATGTGCTTCATGCTAATCGAGATAAACATTAACAGAAGTGGTCTTATTACTTGGTTTCTTGTAAATAAAAGGCAAATGAGGGAATACAATAGGCTAAAGCGATTGCAAAATCTTTTAAAAGCTGGTTTCCATGTGGTTTATATATACTTGTTTGCATTGCCAGCAGTTGACAATTCCTGTATGAGAAAAGGTTAATATTTTAAAACTGAAACGAACAATAAGGAATATCTCAAAGTCATTAACTGCACGAAAAAAATTATTGGACATATATTTTAAATTTTAATGATATCTACATTTATTGTAAAGTACGTTTTTATCTTTCTCTTACGGTTTACCAGTTATACAAAATTCAGCAAAATTTAACCAGAGTAGAGGTCTTCAAAAGTTATTCCAAGAAAATTAAAGATATACACTTTATTTGTCAGGTAAATATCATTAATATAGGGAATTTTAATCAAAATCGTTGGAGCCACTTTTTAGGAAATCAAAATTTATGACAATTTTTCCATGTAAATGGTAGTTTGGTGTGGGGGAATTTTCTTCAAAACCCTTGTGTCGTATTCTTGGAAGATACTAAACTTATATACCAAGTATGGTGTTTTACTAACTTTTCGTTTTTGAGTTATCGTGACACACACGGACACACACACACACACACACTCGAACCTATTTCTAAAAATGTTTTTTAATTTCTCTACCTGTACTATGTACATAGTGTATAAAGATGTTGAAAGGCACCCAAAAATTCAATACCGAGATTTCACCGAAATATTTATTTTGGATCCTCCTGAATAAAAAAAAAAGATTTTTTGGGAAAAGGTGTGTGCGTTTGTATGTGTGTGTGTGTGTGTGTGGACAGCATAGCTCAAAAACGAAAAATCAGTTAAACACCAAACTTGGTATTTATTTCCAGTATCTTCCAAAGATGCGACACGAATATTTTCAAGAACCCCCCCCCAGCTACCCTTTATATGGAAACATTTTCGAACATTTTGATTTTCTCAAAAATGACTGAAAAGATTTTGATTAAAATATCGGTATTAAAGCTATTTACCTGACAAATAAAATGTATATCTTGAATTTTCTGAGAATAACCTCTGAAGACTACTTTATTCTGGATGAATTTTACGGAATTTTGCATAACTGGCACACCTTAAGAAATAGACAAAAACTAACTTAAGAGAAAATGTAGAGCTCATTAAAACACACAATTAATTATATATGCATTTTTTTCTCCTGGAGTAAACCGTTATTAAGATATTCATTGTTATTGGTGTCGGCTTCAAAAAACATACTTTTCTCATACTGGAAATTGTCAACTTCTGTCCATACATACAAACAAATGAACTTCAGTCACATAGCAACCAGCTTTTGACTAATACTTTAGGCTATGCTACTCATTTATTTCCTTTCTACTTGAATGGAGGCAAGTAATAAGACTATTTCTGCTACTTTTTTCTCGATTAGCATGAAGTTAAAAGGATCATTAGCTTTTTAACAATAGTTTATTGCAGAAATATAGAGAAAGTCACGTTAATGGAACACATCATATTTTTTTAATACAGGGGAGTCTGAAACTTGTATTTGGATAGAATACAATACTTTCTGTATACGCTGTGTACAAGGTACTGTAGAGAAAGCAATAAAAACTACTGTATGCATATAATTTAGAGTAATTATGATGAATGATAATGGGACCAGTGTATTTTGTAATGTTGCACGCCACATACTTCAGGCGATTATTTTGATATCGGTTGACGCAGACAATGAATGCGATATAGGAGGAAATAGGTGGAATATATCATCTACTGGTATTGACCTTCCCCAAAATGAAGCACCTTGACTTAATGTGTGAACAGCAGGAATGCTAGCAGGCAATGAATCTACCAAATCAGGAAACATATATCTAGTCAAGTAAACCGAGCTTTCCAATCTCACTCGCCTTGAGTTAAGAAGCTGATCAGGTGTACCACTTCGGTTTGAATTCCAGTACGACCATTTGCTGCACTTGTCAGAGGAATTAAACTGTGAGCCGCATCTTAAATGAAGTACAGATATTTCTCATAAAAAATATGATGTGTTCCATTCACATGACTTTCACTACATATTTGTAAAAAGTTCTTGTTAAAAATCGTATTCTTATATCCACATCATACTAATCGAGATAAATATTAGAAGAATCTGTGTTTATTACTTGGTTCCTTAAGGACAAAAATCTAATGTGTTCCATTCACTGATGTCCTCTAGCTGTTCGACAAACAATCCTTGTATTCAAAACATTAATCTGTTATCTACATCATGCTAATCAAGATAAACATAAGCAGAATTAGTCTTATTACTAGCATCATTGTAGAAGGTAACTAAAGTGCACGGGCTAAAGAGATAGTCTCGACTTTTAAAAGCCGGTCGCTATGTAAAAACACTTGAAATTCCAATCTCTTTTGTTTGACAGGAATAAAGAAATGATAAACGAGAAGAAAGATGTCTTCCCGTTTAAGCAAAGTTTAAGTTTCGGAATATCTCGAAAACAGTTAACTCTAGAAAAAGAAAAAAAAAAAATGAATAAAACTTGAATTTTGTGTTTTAATGAAACATACATGTTTTGTGTAGTAAAGTTTTTTTTTTATCTCTTATGGTTTGCCAGTTGTATAAAAGTCATCTACAAAAAGTTCTTCAAAAACTATTTCCAGAAAATCCAAGATATACATTTCCTTTGTCATAAAACATCTTAAACATAAGGTATCTTGAATCAAAATCGGTAGAGCATATGTGTGCCTGTGGGCAGCATAGCTCAAAAACGAAAAGACCGTTAAATAGCAAACTTGATATTTAAGTTCAGTATCTTCCAAGAAATCTCATTAAAACACATAATTAATGCTATATACATTTTTTTTTGTAGAGTTAACCGTTTTCGAGAGTTGGTTTCAATTTTAAGCTATTCAAACTTTTCTCAAAACGGAAGACATCTTTCTTCTCGTTTCCGGTTTGTTTACTCCTGGAGAGCAAAGAGATGGAAGTTTAATTATTTCGCATAGCGACCAGCTTTTAAAGGACGAGACTATCACTTTAGCCTGTGCATTTTCTTATCTCTCTTCTACTTAAAAGGCGCTAGTAGTACGACTAATTCTGCATATGTTTATCTTGATTAGTATGATGTATATAAATTATAATCTTTTGAATAAAAGGTTTGTTGACCGAACAGCTACAGGACATCATGTGAATGGAACACATTAGATTTTTCCCTTCTAGTTGCAAGAGACCAAGTAATAAGAACAATTTCTGCTAATGTTTATCATAATGCAGACAGAAACAAAAACTTTGAGACAACAATTTGTTACACAGATGCGATTGTAACACATCAGATTTTAGAAAAATATCCTCGTGTGTATCTGTGGTAGCATAGCTAAAAAAAAAGTCCGTAAATATCTTACTTGATATTTAAGTTCAGTATTTCCAAAGGATGTGACAAGAAGATTTTCAAGAAAATACCTCCACATCCAAATACCTTTCACATGAAAAACATTTCTGAAATTTTGGTTTCGTCAAAAATGGCTCTGAAGATTTTGATTAAAATCTCTTATATCTTAACTCCATGGCACGGCAGTCCACAAGGGATTATGGTCTACCGCCCGGCCGCTGCATACCCCATCTCGGCCCGAAGGCGTCATGCATGGGGTGCAGTGCTGGAGGGTGAGACGTGATCAGCGCTTTGGGTACCTCCCGGACGGTTGATGCGGGTTTCTTGATCTGGAGCCGCTACTTCTCAATCAAGTAGCTCCTCTATTGACCCCCAGGGACCTCACTAGGTTGACTGCACCCCGGACCAGGACTCCCAGTGGGGGAAAATTCCCCACGCCGGTACCGGGAATCGAACCCAGTTCGTCCACTTGGCAAGCAGCCGCGCTACCATCGCGCTAGAAGTGAACCAAAATCTCTTACATTTAAGATATTTACATGACAAATAAAATGTATATATTTAATTTTCTTGGAATAGCCTCTGAATACCTCTTTATTTTGGATGTTTTTTTCTGAATTTTGCATAACTGGTAAATCGTAAGGGACTGACAAAAAGTTTCTATACAAAAAATGTAGATCTCCGTAAAACACAAAATTGATGTTACATACATGCTTTTTTTGGGGGTTGACTGATTCGAGATACTTACTCCTTGCTATCGGTTTCAGTTTTAAATAACTTACACTTTTCCCATACGGGAACTTGTCAAACTCTGACTACGCAAAGAAAGTAATTTCAGTCCCATAGCAACCACATTGTAAAACATTTGGCTGTCAGTTTAGCTTAGTGTATTCACTTCGATAGAAGAATGAGTTTATTAAACAATTTGTTAAAGAGATGTAGAGAAATTCATGTAAATGTAACACATTAGATTTTTAAAAATCTTTTTGAAGTTTGTAGCGGGCTGTACAAAACCAACTCAAGAATCGGACTGAACCCCGGACCATAGTTTAGAGAATCCAGCCCTATAATTTAATCATACTATAAACAAAATATTCATATTGGAGTAATTGTTTTTACTTTCTCCATACGCACTATGTACATAGTGTATAGAGAAAGCATTGCACTCCACCCAAAAATTCGATACCGAGATTTCACCGGAAATATATGTTTTAGGGTCACCAATATCCAAAAAAAGCATTTTCACAAAAAGGTCCGTGTATGTGTGTGTGTGTGTGTGTGTGTGTGAACACGATAACTCAAAAACGAAAAGTCGGTAAAATACCAAACTTGGTATTTAAGTTTAGTATCTTTCAGGGATGCGACACGAAGATTTTGAGAAAAATCCCCCCACCCCCAATTACCCTTTACATGGAACTTTTTTCGAAAATTTTGATTTTCTCATAAATGGCTCTAACGACTTTGATTAAAATTTCGTATATTAAACATATTTACCTGACAAATAAAATGTATATCTTGAATTTTCTAGGAATAGCCTCTGAAGAGTGGTTTATTCTAGATGCATTTTACTAAATTCTGAATAACTGCTAAACCGTAAGAGATGGACAAAAACTTACTACACAAAAATGTAGAGCACATTAAAACACACAATTTATGTTATATATATATTTTTTTTCGTGAAGTTCGTCGTTTTTGTGACATTCCTTATTTTTGGTTTCTGCTATGAAAAACGTATACTTTTCTCATACTGGAACTAGTCAACTCCTATCCATATAAACAAAGGAACTTCATTGACATAGCAACCAGCTTTTGACTATCACTTTAAACTACGGTTGTCCCTTATTTCGCTTCTACTTACAAGGAAGCGAGTAATTAGACTATTTCTACTATTTTTTTCTGATTAGCATAAAGTAAATAAAAGTATAAGTTTTGTAAAAATAATTTGTTGCAGGGTTATGGAGAAAGTCATGTGAATGGTATACATCAGATTTTTTCACACAAGCGGTGTGTAGGACAGGAGTTGGATAGGAAGAGTCAGACTGAAAAATTCAATGCCATAGCCGGGATTTGAACCACGGATCTCCCGGTCTCTAGTCGGTTGCTCTGTCACTGAGCTGCCATGGTAACATGCCGGTTGGTTCAAATATTCTGGTGGTCTCTGTAGTGTGGTGGTAGCGTGTCCGCTCACATTCAACATGTCCCAAGTTTGAATCTGTGGTGATAGTTACCCGGATTTTTCCGGGATTTTCCCTTATTCTAGGAAGATGAAGGTTGAGTAACTCTAAGCCCTATGGATCTCGGGCTCATTTGTGCATAATTTCACCCATTTTATTCATTGTTTTATATGACGTAACAGACAAAAGGACATTAAACTAAAAACAACAATTAAAACAAAAAATCTAAGCGTACCATTTATATTACTTTCTGTATCTCTTAGGAACAAATTATTGTCATTAAAAAGCATATTCTTCAATCTACTTCATTTTAATCAAGATATAGGCTTATGACTTGGTTTATTTTAAATAGAAGGGAAATAAGGGAGTACATTAGATTAAAGCGATAGTCAAACATTTTAAAGCTCGTCGCTACTAGGTTTTTACTTTTTCAAAGTACGCATATATAATGTACGTAGTAAATAGAGTAGTTATTATATTCCACCCAAAATTTCCATACGGGATTTCACCGGATATACATGTTTTGAGACCATATAAACCCTCCAAAACATATTTTGGGAAAAATGTCCTTGCGAGTGTGCGCGCGTGTGTTTGTGTTGGTGTGAGTGTGTTTGAGGTTATTATAGCTCAAGAACAAACAGTTCGTTAAATACTAAACTTGGTACTGAAGATTACTGTCTTCCAAGAATTCGACACGAAGATTTTCAGGAAAATCCTTCCAACGCAAACTACCCTTTACATTTGAATACCTTGATTTTCCTAGAAATAGCTATAACAATTTTTATTGAGACACCGTTACAATATATATATATATATATATACATCACAAATAAAATGTATCTTGAGTTTCCTGGAAAAGGCCTCTGAAGATCTCTGTATTCTGGATGGATAACTGGTAAACCGTAAAAACACATCCGCCAAAATACATAATTTATGTCAAATACATTTTTGGGTAGAACTGACCGTTTCTAAGGTATTCTTTGTTATTGATTTCAGCTTTAAAACACTTATACTTTTCTGGCCATAGAAAGAAAGGAATTTCAATCACATAGCAACCAGCTTTTAAAATATTTGACTATCGATTTGGCCTAATGTACTCCCTTATTTCCTTCCTGATTTATAGGAAGCAAGTAATAAGACATTTCTATTAATATTTATCTGGATTGGCATGCTGTTATAAAAAGAATGTTCTTTTGTAAGAAAAGTTATTTGTGGAACAGCTAGAGACAGTCATGTGAATGGGACACATAAGATTTTTTACATTATTTTAGTACCTTTTTCATTCGTTTTTCATATGAAAATTTTACTTTCTCTACACGTACAATGTACATAGTGTATAGGAAAAGTATTGTAAAGCACCCAAAAATTCGATACCGAGATTTCACCGGAAATATGTTTTGAGAACCCCTGAATCCAAAAAAAAAGCATTTTTAGAAAAAATGTCCATGTGTCTGTCTGTCTGTGAGTATGTGTGTATCTGTGGGCAGCATAGCTCAAAAACGAAAAGACCGCTAAAAACCAAACTTGGTATTTAGGTTTGGTATCTTCCAAGGATGTGACACGAAGATTTTCAAGCGAATCACCCCAACCCCAACTACCATTTACATGGAAAAATTTCTAAAATTTTGAATTTCTTAAAAATGGCTCTAACGATTTTGATTAAATTCACTTATATTTAAGATAAATACTTGCCAAATAAAATGTATACCTTGAATTTTCTGGGAATAGCCTCTTAAGACCTCTTTATTCTGGATGGTTTTTATTGAATTTTGTATAATTGGTAAACCATAAGGGATGTACAAAAACTCGCTACACAAAAATGTAAATCTGGATAAAACACAGTTTATGTCATTTACAATTTTTCGCGGAGTTGATCGTTTTTGAGATATTCATGTTTTTTGGTTTCAGCTTTGAAAAACATACTTTTCTCATACTGGAATTTTTCAACTCCTGTGCAAACAAACAAAGGAAGTTCAGTCACATAGTAACCAGCTTTTGACTATCAGTTTAGCGTATGGTATTCCATTATTTCGCTTTTACTTTCAAGGAAGCAAAAATTAATACTATTTCTGCTATTTTTTTCGATTAGCATAAAGTAAATATAAACATAAGCTTTATAACAATAATTTGTTGCAGAGATGTAGAGAAAGTCATGTGAATGGAACATATCAAATTTTTTCCCTTATTTTAGAACCTTTTTCATTCGTTTTTCTTATGACATTTTTACCTAAAAGTTCTGACCCTGAAGTAACACAACGAGCAGATGACAGGCTGAGGGCAGCCCGAGGAGTGTTAGATGTGTTCCTATTCTTTAGGAGAACTTAACCACGTTCTGACAGGAATGTGGGGTTTACAGGATGGCGGGTGAGAATGAGGTTGGGGAGTGACGGGAGGAGGCAAGTTGTGCTCCTCAACGGTTGCCAATCATGGTGCTTTTGCAAAAAAATGTTATTTTTTGGGTTGTAAATTTTTAAGTCCAAGCAACTCTTGAAGGATTGTAAGGAGCTTAGCCGTAGCAGCATTTGGAGGTGCTCCTTCGTTACCGGGGATGCCCGCAAGCTATGCGGGGAAGCCGGTATCGCCTGAAGCGGCGATTTCTGGGATTATAATCCCCAAGGGATCTAACGAGGGCGCTCCGATGGAATGGTAACCCTTCGTTGAATTTTGTTACCCGACGCCTAAACTCGTCCTCCAGGTATTGTAGACCAGAGGCTTCGTGCTGGAGTCCAAGAGTCCGTTGAAGCAACAGCAGACTGGAGTCTGCCGCCATGCCCCAGATCTCGCAGGTGCAGATTAGCAAGGGGACTATGAGAGTCGTCAAAAGGCTCAACTTAAGGGGAATCGGCATCGTGGATTTTAGCCGCAGCCCCAATGCCTCGACACTGGTGACGCCTTTGTCAAGCTTCACGCCCAAGGTCGAAGAATAAGCTTTTATAAGAATAGTTTATCACAGAATAGGTATGCGAATGAAACATATAAGATTTTTTTGTAATTAATAGGTAATATAATAAACCTTTTGTATGTCTTTTTAATTGTTTTTCTTCGTCAAAATAAGTGTTTGCTTCTGACGGTACTTTTAGAGGACAGAGTGCTAAAATCCATCTTGCAGGAAAGTTACCATATCACGTAACTGTATGGTTAATCACGGAATGTAATTGCAGACCTTATAAACCATACCAAGTGTAATAAAGAGAACGTTTTTACTATTAGATTACATTTTACAAGGCTAATACATGTTTAATCGCGTGCAGCGTTTTTATTAGAATTTACTCCTGCTTTGTCCTTATATTACTCCGGAGCTACAGGTTAACAGTGCCATTTCTACCTTGCTGTTAACTGTCCATGAAATGACACGTGGCATCCTTCTGGCGACACTTATTTCCTGCAGCTATAGATAAGCGACAAATGTGTAACAGTTCTTTTGCTGCCTACTAGATGCTCGCGAGTTTGCAGATAGTTCATTAAAATTTATGAGAAAAGTACCCAACCCCTCTTAGAAAGTAAGGTGCCATTTTTTTCAAACGCAAACTATTTATTTCCTCAACATGGTTTCCTTTTATAGATATACACTTCTCCCAAAGTTCCTGCCATTTTAATCTCTCCAAAATGGGACATATATAGAGCAAAATACAGAGCAATCGAAAAATCACCATGCTTATACTTTTTTTTTACTTTCTCTACACGTACTATGTACATAGTGTATAGAGGAAGTATTGTATTCCACCCAAAATTTCCATACCGAGATTTCACCGCAAATACATGTTTTTAGGACACCCTGAATATAAAAAATGCATTTTTACAAAAAGGTCCATGTGTGTGTGCGTATGTCTGTCTATCTGTGTGTGTGTGTGTGTGTGTATGTGTGTGTGTGTGTCTCTGAGCAGCCTAGCTCAAAAACGAAAAGTTTGTTAAAAATCAAACTTGATATTTAGGTTTGGTATCTTCCAAGGATGCGACACGAAGATTTTCAAGAAAATTCCCCCACTCCCAACTACCCTCTACATGGAACTTTTTTCGAAAATTTTGATTTTCCAAAAAATGGCTCTAACGATTTTGATTAAAATCTCCTATATTAAAGATATTTATCTGAAAAATAAAATGTATATCTTGAATTTTCTGGTAATAGCCTCTGAAGACTACTTTATTCTGGGTGAATTTTGCATAACTACTATACCATAAAAGATGGACAAAAACTTAACACACAAAAAATGTAGAGCACATTAAAACACACAATTTATGTCATAAACATTTTTTTCGTGGAGTTGATCGTTTTTTAGATATTCATTGTTTTTGGCTTCAGATTTTCTCATACAGGAATTTGTCAGCTCGTGTCCATACAAACAAAGGAACTTCTGACACATAGTAACCAGCTTTTGACTATCACTTTAAAATATGGCACTCCCTTATTTCGCTTCTACTTACAAGGAAGCAAGTAATAAGACTATTTCTGATATTTTTTTCTCGATTAACATGAAGAAAATAGAGGCATAAACTTTTTAACAATAATTTGTTGCACAAATGTAGAGAAAGTCATGTGAATGGAACACATCAGATTATTTATTTATTTATTTTAGGTCTCTTTAACTCCTAGGTCATATCACGACCATATAATATTTATAACAATTAAATTCATAATATTACAATGCAATTATTTACACACATTAAATTACAATAGTGAAGCAAGTTTTACATAGATTTAAATAAAATATTGTGAATAAGTACATTACAGTTTCAAATCCAGTTTTATGCTTTTAAGAAAGTGTAGAAGTTGCTTTAATTTTTGTGGAGTATTCACCATAATACGACAATATTTCAACAGTGATTTAGACGGGAAGGGGGTTCCACTTTAGCATCAACAGATGCGGAATTATACAAAGAAAAGAACTACAGTAATATACCATATACCGCCAAAATGATGACTAGTCCCGTTTTTATCTTAGCGCCTCAATTGTTGGAGGAGAAACCTAGGATGATTTAAAAAATTAGATGTATTGTGAACCTAAGATTAAAGTATTAGAACAAACATTTAATTTATTTTGTCGCAAGTGATCTTTTTAGTGACGTGACGAAAACATAATCAAATTTGACGATAGCCTCCACACTGTTAGAGTAAAACTGATGTGTTGCTTTCACATGACTTTCTCTACCTCTCTGCAACAAATTATTGCTAAAAAACTTATGCTTCTATTTACTTCATGCTAATGGAGAACAAATTAGCAGAATTGGTCTTATTACTTGCTTCCTTGTAAGTAGAAACGTAATATGGGAGTACCATTGGTTAAAGTGATAGTCAAAAGCTGGTTGCTATGTGACTGAAGTTCCTTTGTCTGTATGGTCAGGAGTTGACAAATTCCTGTATGAGAAAAGAAGTTTTTCCAAGCTGAGACCAACAAGGAATATTTAAAAAACGATCAACTCTACGAAAAAAATGTATATAACATAAATTGTGTGTTTTAACGAGCTCTATACTTTTTGTGAAATCATTTTTGTCTGTCTCTTACGGTTTACCAGTTATACAAAATTCCGAATAATTCATCCAGAATAAATGTCTTCAGAGGCTATTCCCAGAAAATTGAATATGTACATTTTATTTGCCATTTACACATTTTAAAATACAATATTTTAATTAAAGTCGTTAGAGTCATTTTGAGAAAATCATCATTTTCGAAAAATTTTCCATGTAAAGGATAGTGGTGGGGCATTTTCTTTAAAATCTTCGTGTGGTATCCTTGGAAGATAATGAACTTAAATACCCAATTTAGTATTTAATTGACTTTTAGTTTTTGAGCTACACCGTTAACAGAAACACACACACGGACGTTTTTCTAAATCCTGTATTTCCGGTGAAATCTCGTAATGGAATTGTTGGTGCATTACAATATCTTCTCTATACACTATGTACATAGTACGTATGGAGAAGGTAAAAATAGACGAAATGTGTGCTGTAACTTATTCACATTATATTAACACCTGTGGTATAAATTTCAAAAGTTTTCAGTATTAGTTTGGAATTTCAAACTTTCAATCATACATGACCTTACGATGAGTCGAAATAGGATTTACATATTTTTTTCCATTTTCATGTTTTAATTGTATATGAATATTTCCAATTTTCCGCTCATTTTAATATACCTTTGTTTGAGGTACACTAATTGTAAATAGTTTAAAATATTGTTAAAAATAATCCTACGTAGTAGCTTTTTAGAACATTTTGGTACACTCACTTGGTAAAATATCAATAACTTTGTAAATATTAGTGTTAGAGAAGATCTTTTTGTTTTTATTTTGATCGGAAAGTTTTACTTTAGCTTATGAAAGCATTGCCATCCCATTTATGTTTTCTTCGTGTGAGATTTTTTTCGAAATTCTGCGAAGTTGTGTTTGGATAGTCAGGTTATTTTTACTTTCTCTATATTCACTATGTACATAGTGTATAGAGAATATATTGCACTCCACCAAAAAATTCGATACCGAGATTTCACCGGAAATATATGTTTTAGGATCCCCTGTATCCAAAAAAAAGTATTTTCAGAAAAAGGTCCGTGTGTGTGTCCGTGTGCCCGTGAGTCTATGAACACGATAACTCAAAAACGAAAAGTCGGTAAAATACTAAACTTGGTATTTAAGTTTAGTATCTTCCAGGGATGCGACAAGAAGCTTTTGAGAAAAATCCCCCCACCCCAAACTACCCTTTACATGGAACTTTTTTCGAAATTTTTGATTTTCTAAAAAAATGGCTCTAACGATTTTGAATAAAATATCGTATATTAAAGTTATTTACCTGACAAATAAGATGTATATTTTGAATTTTCTGAGAATATCCTCTGAAGACTACTTTATTCTGGATGAATTTTTCATAACTACTAAACCGTAAGAGATGGACAAAAACTTAACCCACAAAAATGTAGAGCACGTTAAAACACACAATTTATGTTATATACATTTTTTTGTGGAGTTGATCGTTTTTGAGATATTCCTTTTTCTTGGTTTCATATTTGAAAAACTTTTACTTTTCTCATACAGGAATTTGTCAACTCCTGTTAATACAAACAAAGGAACATCAGTCACATAGCAACCAGCTTTTAGCTTTCACTTTAACCTATGGTACTCCCTTATTTCGCTTCTACTTACAATAAAGCAGGAAATAAGACTATTTCTGCTAATTTTTCTCGATTAGCATGACATAAATAAAAGATAAGCTTATTAACAATAATAATTTACAGAGATATAGAGAAAGTCATGTGAATGGAACACATCAGATTCTTTTTAAATGTTATCTGAAGAAGTAAGTTTGTCTATACAAATGCCCCAGTATCTCAGAAACTAATTGATACTAAGGGCTGAAATTTTGGCCACACATTTGCACCTAAATATGTTTTATTATAACGAAAAAATTTTTATGTATATAGATTAGTTATTTTTTAAAAAATTAAAAATCATCGTTTTTCAATAAAATTTTAAGATCTTTATTTAAATAAGTCATACCTTACTTTCCAAACGAGAAAATATTTTAATTTTCAATCAATCAACAGTAAAAGTATTGCTAA
The DNA here is from genome assembly GCA_030762935.1 of Hymenopus coronatus. Lineage (NCBI taxonomy): Eukaryota > Metazoa > Arthropoda > Insecta > Mantodea > Hymenopodidae > Hymenopus > Hymenopus coronatus. The sequence goes on from CM060883.1 coordinate 29,927,146, forward strand.
ACATACCTTGAATGTTTTAGTTCATTATCTAAAATAGTTACTGAGATAATAGGTGAAACTTTAACATTGGCAAGATAGGCATTTCGACTCCCCTTAAAGGACCTCATGATCGTAGGATAGCCGGCTAATAGTAGGTTTTTGGTGACCTAAGTTAGACCTTCCATGTCCTTAGCATGACCTCGTCGATGTTTCTTGGATAGTTTTGTAGGATTTTTTTCTAGGCAAGATAATTGGGACCCCCATTTTTCCGTTTTGGCCTAGAGGAAAACAGATAGATCAACTATGGTCATGTTAGCGAGGTTAGTGCCAAGGCATCAAAAAGCTGCCATGCGGTGATAATTGAAAGTTGATTCAGTTTAATCTGTTTTTCAAGAACATTCTGACAGCTCACATACGTTATTCAAGGTAGACCTGTTTTTATTTATTACATTTTAATGGATATCTAATTACTTCCTTAATTTAAAATATAACTCCATTAGTGTGTGTATCATTTTATTTATTTGCCCCATACAATGTATATAGGAGATGACATTAAATATTCAATATCGAGATTTCACCAGAAATATATGTTTAGAATCCGCTGAATTCTAAAGAAGCTGCTTTAGAAAAAGGTACCTGTGTACCTTTAAGCTATGCTGCCCAAAGACACCACACACACACATGGCCTAGGACATTTTTCTAAAAAGGCTTTTTCTTTTTTTTTCTTGTTCTTTTTGTTTTTTTGATTCAGGGGGATCCAAAAATAAATTTCGGGTGAAATCTTGGTATCGAATTTTTGGGTGCATTACAATACCTTCTCTATACTGTATGTACATAGTACATGTAAAGAACATAAAAATGGATGAAATTTGTGCTGTAAGCCTGTAAGTGTGTGGTGTGTGTGTGTGTGTGTGTGTGTGTGTGTGTGTGTGTCCCAGTGCCTGTAAATATGGTAATTCACAACCGAAAATTCGGCTGAATACCAAACTTAATGTCCAAGTTCATCCAAAGATACGTCCGGAAGATTTTCAAGAAATTTCCCTCCATGGAATAAGTTTAGAAAAATTCGATTTTCAAAGAAATGTCTCCAACGATTTTGAAGCGGCTTATCCTCCCGGTATTTGTAGGACTGACACCCCCCCCCCCCAAGGACTGAAAAGTCAATGTCTAGGGGTCAGAAGCCTGTCGGGGAGCCAACGGCACGAAACCGCGTGGAGAATCTGTTACATAAGGAAGTGGGTGATGTGAAATGTAAGCGATATTGAGAATTGGAAAGGTGATGATGGAGCAATTGGTGAAAGGAGTAGCGGGGCAACCCAGAGAAAACCCGCCCATCTCAATCCCACTTGCGGGCCCCTGGGACCGTACCCGGGCCGCCTAAATGGGAGGCGAGCGGTCCAATCACAGAACCACGGCGTCGCCTATGTGTCTCATATTAAAGATACTTATATCTCCATGTTTTGGGCAATAACCTCTGAAGACCTGTTTATTCTGAATGACTTTTGCATAACTAGTAAACCGCAAGACAAAGACAAAACGTTACTACTCAAATACCCTCGTTAAAAGACCCAATTTATGTCATCTACTCTCGGAAGATTTTCAAAAAAATCCCCCCGCCGCTAACTACCCTTTACACGGAACATTTTTCAAACATTTTGTTTTTCTTAAAAATGGCTCTAATGGTTTTGATTAAAATGCCCTATATTAATGATATTTACATGGCAAATAAACTGTATATCTTCAATTTTCTAGGAATACCTCTGAAGACCTCTTTATTCTGAATGAATTTTACTGAACGGTAAGAGATAGACCAAAACTTGCTACGCATAAATTGTAGATCTCGCTAAAACACATAATTTATGTATACGTTTTTTGTGAGTGTTGGTCGTTTCTGAGGTGTTCCTAATTATTGGTTTAAATTTTAAAATACTTTTCTCATAGGGAACTTGTCGGCTCCTGATCATGCAAAGAAATGGATTTCAATTTCATAGCAACTAGCTTTTAAAAGATTTGACTATCGTTTTAGCCTAGTGTACGCCCTTATTTCTCTTGTCCGAGTACTTAGAGAATTTCTGCTAATTTTTACCGCGATTAAAATTAAGTAAATAGAAGAATAAGCTTTTTCTGTAACTTGCTACAGAAATGTAGAGAAAATTATGTGAAAGGAACACATCAGATTTTTACTTTCTCTACACGTAATATGTACATAGTGTATAGAGAAGGTATTACACTCCACCCAAAAATTCGATACCGAGATTTCACTGAAAATATATGTTTTAGGGTCCCCTGTATCCAAAAAACATTTTCAGAAAAAGGTCCGCATGTGTGTGTTCGTGAACACGATAACTCAAAAATGAAAAGTGTATAAAATACCAAACTTGGTATTTAAGTTTAGTATCTTCCAGGGATGCGACACAAAGTATTTGAGAAAAATCTCCCCACCCCAAATATCCATCACAAGAATTTTTTTCTCGAAGATTTTGTTTTTCTCAAAAATAGCTATAACGATTTTAATTAAAATGCCTTATAATAATGATATTTATATGGCAAATAAACTGTATACAAATCTTCAATTTTCTGGGAATAGCTTTTTACTTTGAATGAACTTTGCTGAATTTTAAATAACTGGCGAACCGTCAGAGATGGACAAAAACTTCCTGCACATAAAATATAGATCTCACTAAAACACATAATTTATATCAATACGTTTTTTGTGGATATTGATCGTTTCCGAGATATTCCTTGTTTTTGGTTTGAAAATACTTTTAAATCCTTGGTCATGAAAAGAAACTGATTTCAATCTCATATCAACCAGTTTTTAAACGATTTGACTAGCGTTTTAGCCTGGTGTACTCCCTTATTTCTCTTGTACTTAGAAGGAAGCAAGTAGTAGGGCAATTTATGCTAATGTTTAACTCGATTAGAATGAGGTGAAGAGAAGAATAAGCTTTTTAACTGTAATTTGCTACAGAGATGTAGAGAAAGTTATGAGAATGAAACACATCAGAAGTTTTACTTTCTCTACACGTACTAAAAATAAAAATAAAATCTCTATACTATACCCGATATCAAATTACTTACAGCGGGTCAAATATCTCAGACCTTATTTCGTTTATTAACAAACATTTTTTTTTAAATTTTACAAAATAAAATAAATATACAATTGTCAGATTAATAACTTAACCTAAATAGCTTAAATTATATTATACATCTGTACCTATATATTTATGAAAATTACATTTAATATTTAAATGTTTATGTATTATTTTAATTATTACTAATTACCTAAATTTTTAAATTATATATATATATATATATATATATATATATATATATATTTAAAATTTAGATTATTAGTTTAAACTATTATTAATTAATATCAATTATCACTTTATTTACTATAGGTAATATATTTAATTACTTATTATTATCCTTTTATCAATTTATTTCATATTAATTTATTATTATTTTTAATCAGTATTTATTATAACTTATTTTATTATTTATTATTATAATTATATATAAAATTCTCTAATATCTATTCTAATTATACCATTGCACTTTATTTTATATTTATTATCAATATTATTATTATTATTATTATTATTTTTAAATATTTTATTACATTATCCAACATTCTTCTTACTATATTTCTATAGTTACATAATGTGAGATAAACATCAAACTATTATTAAAATTACAAATTTTAAAAATATTGCTGGTAACCAGTAAACAAATAACAGGTAACCAGTTATTATAATATAAATTAAAAATTCAAAACCTAAACCAAAACCTAAATACGTACTATGTACATAGTGTATAGAGAAGTATTGCATTCCACCCAAAAATTTGATACCGAGATTTCATTGGAAATATATGTTTTGTGTCCCCCTGAATCAAAAAAAAAAAAAAAAAGCATTTTCAAAAAAAAGGCTCGTGTGTACCTGTGGACTGCATAACTCAAAAACGAAAAGGTCGTTGAATACCAAACTTGGTATTTAAGATTGGAATCTTCCAAGGATGCGACACGAAGATTTTCAAGAAAATCCCCCCATTTTTAACTAACCTTTATATGGAACTTTTTTTCGAAAATTTTGATTTTCTCAAAAATGGCTGTAACGATTTTGATTAAAATATCGTATATTAAAATATTTACCTGACAAATAAAATCTTGAATTTTCTGGGAACAGCCTCTGAAGGCTACTTTATTCTGGATTAAGTTTATGGAATTTTGCGTAACTGCTAAACCGTAAGAAATGGACAAAAACTTAGGAGACAAAAAATGTAGAGCACGTTAAGACACACCATTTATGTAATATACATTTTTTTCGTGGAATTGATCGTTTTTTTAGATATTCCTAGTTTTTGGTTTCAGCTTTGAAAAACATACTTTTCTTATACAGGAATTTGTCAACTCCTGTCCATACAAACAAAGGAACATCAGTCACATAGCAACCAGCTTTTGGCTTTCACTTTAACCTATGGTACTCCCTTATTTCCTTCTACTTACAATAAAGCAAGTAATAAGACTATTTCTGCTATTTTTTTTTCTGAATTAGCATGAAGTGAATAGAAGCATAAGCTTTTTAAAAATAGGTTGTTTTACTGAGATGTCGAGAAAGATATAAGAATGGAACACATCAGCTTTTGTTTTATTCCAAAAACGTGCATTTCTGTTGAAATCTGAATGTCTGTTAATTTTACTTGCTACGTGTAGGTACTAGATAGGACAATATTAGCTACTTTCTGGTGTGTATTAGGTATACAGTGTCACCAATTGTATAAAGCGTACATACCAAAATGTTCCAAACCTTAACTGCATCACCAAGGAGCAAACACTTGCACTGGTAAATCCCATTTATCCACTTCAATATTACGTCAGAGATCTTAGCTTAGATCTGATAACGATAAGACTTTTGTTTTCGTCTTCCGATTTAGATTATGTTGGTCCTCCTCCTGAGGTGGTGAAATGCAAAGCTGACACCAGAAAAGCTAAACATCTTTCCTTCATCAAAAACGCACTATATGTTTAAAATCTTTTCGAGGACATCGAAGAGGCGTAAAATACATAGGTTAGTTGAATTTAAGGCTAATACTGGTTTAAATGCATGGGTGGACGTTAGAAAGAGTTTAGAAAACCCGGCATACTACGAATGAAACGATCATTTGTATAAAATTAAGGTTAGAAGGTACAGAACCGACGTAGGAAAAGTTTCTTTTGTTAATAGGACCATTGAAGAATGTGATGAATGGCCTCTAGCAGCCTTTCTTGGCTGCCCTCTTACTTTGAAGAAGTTTAGGGATGATTTAAAGAGAATAAATATCAGATAAACAATTAAATAAATACTATGAAGTAATTAAGGATTTCAATTACTGATGTTGAAGCTTCATAATAGCTGTTATAAACGTGCAGGTAATTGACATAAGTATTGCTATACTGATTAATAAGCAGTTAGGTATTTCAAAAATCATGTATATATAGCAGGCTTGTTGTGTTACTATTATTAATTTAACTGTAAGATTATTATTGTATACGTGATTTTATACATTTAGTTCTGTCACCGGGCAGTAGCCAGTTGAGAGAATAAATACATACATACATAGTTCAGTTGTTTATGGACGCTCTTTAACTGCTGTGGTTCTCAGCGTCCCATTCTAAATTGGGCGTGAAAGACCGCTTAATTTTGCTCAGAGGCCTCTCTATCAGGCTTGAGGTTCTTTTACGTGCCGTAAATCTACGGCTTTACTTCCCTTCCGAAGGAAGCCATGCTAAGGATTTTTACGCCCGAAAAAACTCCATCGTCCTCCGCCGGGTTTGAACCCGCGACCTTGGGTATATGAAGTCAGCATGGTAACCATTGCACCACGGAGGGCGACATAACATACATAACATACATAACATACCATACATACATAACATGCATACATACATAACATACATACTATACATACCATACATTACATACATTATATACATAACATACATACCATACATAACATAACATTATATTACATACATATATTACATACATTACATACATATATACATTTACATACATAAATTAACATACATTCATTTGCATACATTTGCATATATATTTCACGTGTTATAAACAAGGAAATCACAAACGAGAAATGAAGGCTGACGAGATAATTGCAAATTACATATAATCCAGAGGTTTACTGCAGAAAATTAATATCCTGCGAGGGACAATAGCCTACTTATTTCACTCACCAACTGGTCAAGATTCTCCATAATAATTCAACTAGTTGTAGAGGACAAAGTTATACATAAGACTTTTCTAAGTTCTAACTGAGCGATATGGCTCCAAGTAAAGTATGAGGTTTACATTCTGGAGGTCTCGAGTTCATTTCCCGTCAACTGCACATTTAACCTAAGTAGAGTGGTTTATCATGTACCAGAGTCTCCTGCCCTTGTTTTCCTTCAGGGTTGTTGGATCAGACGGGGTGTTCTGATTGTTGTGGATGTGTGATTTGTAGAGGTTTCCTCTCTGGCATCGAATGGGATCCACCTCGAAACGGGCCCCATCAGGGGATAACGCCCGGTTTAAGGGTTTTTGTGTGGAATCGCTGTGTTCGAACTAGAAACTTTAGGGACTCTATCTGGGCTTGCGCCCGTTGTCATTCAGAACTGGTCGCCCATCCTTCAAGAAACTCAAAGGACTGAATACAGCATGAACGGGCTCCTTAATGCTTCCAGACTAAACATCTCCGTCGCCGCTCGAGCTCAATCCACAAGCCGTAGCCGAGTGGTTAGACCACTCCCTCTCACCTATAGGCCCAAGTTCGATCCAAAGCGACCGCGTGAGATATTTGTGGTGGACAAAGCGGCGCAGGGGCAGGTTTTCTCCGGGTTCTCCTGTTTCTCCCGCCATTGCATTCCACCGGTGCTCCATCTTCATTCCATGATTCACTATTATCATCGCTGCGGAGCCACAAATAGTATAAGCGGGCGTTAAACACTGCCAAAAAAAAGAAAAAAAGAAAAAAAAAAAACAAGCCCTGAGCCCTGGGGGTTACCTGGACGCACCCTAGCCTGAAAACATACGAAAGTGGGTCCCGATAAATAGATACCGCGACGACACTATAAATAAAACTCCACATGCAAACAGCCTACAGGCAGAACCCGCCGACCAAAACTCCTTCAGCCCTGACACAGACGACAACGGAAGTGAAGACAACAAGAAATGATGGACAAGAAAGTTCTGGAGATGTAATGAACATTCCCAGCATTCGCATGGTAACCCAGGAAAACACCAAAACGAAACCATGGGTCAGGAACATTGGCCACCAAAATCGACCGATCCCCATGGCCACGCTCGCTAAGGCGTCTCGCTTTGTCGCTTTGTGGGCAGGGGATCGTGGGTTCGAGTCCCACCTTGGGCATGGGTGTTATATGTTTGTGTAAAGGAACAGTAAAACCAGTGATCATACAGGGGGGGGGGATGAAAATAGGGGATACAGCGCCGGAGTCCTGACCAGACGCACGACCTTCTAAATGTGAGTAGCATATATTTCCACGGCGCCACCTCTCGGTGTAACACATAAATAAGCAAAATGTTACAGTAGGTATAAGGAGCTGAGACTTGCAAATAAAACTTACGCACACATGCTCAATTCACATGACTTTCTCTACCTATTTTGCAATAAAATATTCTTACAAGATTTATTTTATCTACTTCATGCAAACCATGATAAACATTAACAGAAATGATCTTATTACTAGATCCTTAGAAGTAGAAGGAAAATAAGGAAATACACTAACTAAAGTCAAATCTTTTAAAAGCTGGCTCTATGTGAGGTATGTGAAATTCTCTTTCCTTTGCATGACCAGGATAAAAAAAGGTGAATAAATCCTATTTGAAAAAAAATCTAACTACTTCAAATTTTAACACCAATAACAAAGAATATATCGCAAATGGTTAACTAAAAAAATCTGATGTGTTCCATTCACATTACTTTCTCTACATCTCTGTAACAAATTATTCTATTTACTTCATCTAATCGAGAAAAAATTAATAGAAGTAATCTTATTATTTGCTTCCTTGTAAGTAGAAGCGAAATAAGGGGATACCATAGGTTAAAGTGATAGTCAAAAGCTGGTTGCTATGTAACTAAAGTTCCTTTGTTTGTATGGACACGAGTTCACAAAGTCCTGTATGAGAAAAGTATACGTTTTTTATAACTGAAACCAAAAACAAGGAATATCTCAAAAAAATAAACTCCACGAAAAAAATGTATGTAACACATATTGTGTGTTTTAAAGTTCTCTACATTTGTTGTGTGGTAAGTTTTTTTCCATCTCTTACGGTTTAGTAGTTATGCAAAATTCCGTAAAATTGACCCAGAATAAAGTAGTCTTCAGAGGCTATTCCCAGAAAACTCAAAATATACATTTTATTTGTCAGATAAATATCTTTAATATACGATATTTTAATCAAAATCGTTAGAGCCATTTTTTTAAAATCAAAATTTTCATAAACATTTCCATATAAAGGGTAGTTTGGGGTGGGGGGATTTTTCTCAAAATCTTCGTGTCGCATCCCTGGAAGATACTAAACTTAAATACCAAGTTTGGTATTTTACCGACTTTTCGTTTTTGAGTTATCGTGTTCACAGACACACGAACACACTGACACACGGACACACACACACGGACCTTTTTCTGAAAATAATTTTCCAGTGAAATCTCGGTATCGAATATTTTGGTGGAGTGCAATACCTTCTCTATACACGCTGTACATAGTACGTGTAGAGAAAGTAAAAAGAAGACACATCAGGCATACATTGTATGTTTTAACATCATCTACTTTTTTGTAGTAAACCTTTGTCTATCCCTTACTGGTTACCAGTTATGCAAAGATCGTGAAGAATGAAGAAGACAAGAGGACAATTCCAAGATTACAGCTTGTCATGTAAAAATATTAAATGTAAGAGATTTTTATCAACATTGTTAGAGCCATTTTTGAGAAAATAAGACTTTTCTAAATGTTTTCCAAGTAAAGGGTAGTCTGAGGTGGGGGTATTTTGTTGAAAATCTTCGTGTCGCATCCTTGGAAGATACTGATCCCTTCTCTATCTACTATATATGCCGTACATATGCGCTAGAGAAAGTAAACATTGGGAAAGAGAGTCGTATGCATACAATACCAATTAGGAAGAAATGGGGGAGGATAGCATGTTAAGAGCAGGAGGCTAAAAGGGTAGAAAACTGATAGCCGCGAGTGAATGTCCACTATGTGGCGAAAAAAAAAAGAGAATATATACAAACATTGTATTTGAGCGTAGATAAACAAAATTTAGAGAAAAGTTTTATGTATGTATTTATTCTCTGCAATTGGGTACTGGCCGGTGGCAGACATAAATGTGCAAACTTCACGTATACAATAACAATCTTATAGTTAATAGTAGTGATACAAATTAATAATAGTAAATACAAATTGGTAATAGTAATACAACTAACGTACTATATACAGGATGTTAATAAACTACAGCGAAATAATTTGCGAGATTGAGCACGTGACTGAAATAAGTAATATGAGATCAGCGATGCATGTTCCCCGGATAAACATAACGCGGCTACATAGCGTTAAACGTGTGGGTATCAGGTGCTGATAAGTCGGTGTTAAAGCAAAGCAGGTTGAAAATCTGATGTGTTCCATTCACATGACTTTCTCTACATCGCTGCAACAAATTAGTTTTAAAAAGCTCATGCTTTTATATTTACTCCATGCTAATCGACAAAAAATTAGCAGAAATAGTCTTATTACTTGCTTCCCTGTAAGTAGAAGCGAAATAAGGGAGTAGCATAGGTTAAAGTGATAGTGAAAAGCTGGTTGCTATGTGACTGAAGTTCCTTTGTTTGTTGACAAATTCCTTATGAGAAAAGTTGAGTTTTTCGAACCTGAAAACAAAAACAAGGAATATCTCAAAAAAAGTGTATGAACATAAATTGTGTGGTTTAATGTGTTCTACATTTCTGTGTGGCAAGTTTTTGTCTATCTCTTACGGTTTAGCAGTTATGCAAAATTCCGTAAAATTCACTCGGAATAAAGTGGGCTTCAGAGGCTATTCCCAGAAAATTCAAAATATACATTTTATTTGTCAGGTAAACATCTTTAATATACGATATTTTAATCAAAATCGTTTGAGCCATTTTTTAGAAAATAAACATTTTCGAAAAAAGTTTCATGTAAAGGGTAGTTTAGGGGTGGGGGAATTTTTCTCAAAATCTTCGTGTCGCATCCCTGGAGGATACTAAACTTAAATACCAAGTTTGGTATTTTACCAACTATTCGTTTTTGAGTTATCGTTTTCACGGGCACACGGACCTTTTACTGAAAATACATTTTTTGGATACAGGGGACCCTAAAACATATATTTCCAGTGAAATCTCGGTATCAAATTTTTTGGTGGAGTGTAATACCTTCTCGATACACTATGTACATAGTACGTATAGACAGTAAAAATGACTTAGAATGTCTTTAAAACTGTTCTCGAGTATAGGAATATCGATTTTTAGCAGCTCGTTACTAGTGTTCTCAAGATTTAATGTCGCAAAAATCTGTAAAACCTCGAACTAATCTCTTGACATTGCGACACTGAGCATTCATTAACTACGTTCTTAAGTTATGTAGCGTACTCTGAAGGCGTTTTTCCCACTGCTCTGTGGTATAATGCCTAACGCGTCGCCCTCCGTGGTGTAATGGTTACCATGCTAACTTCATATACCCAAGGTCGCGGGTTCAAACCCGGCGGAGGACGATGGATTTTTTCGGGCGTAAAAATCCTTAGCATGGCTTCCTTCGGAAGGGAAGTAAAGCCGTGGGTCGCGTGTCGTAGATTTACGGCACGTAAAAGAACCTCAAGCCTGCTAAGAGAGGCCTCTGAGCAAAATTAAGCGATCTTTCACGCCCAATACAGAATGGGACGCTGAGAACCAAAGCAGTTACAGAGCGTCCATAAATAACACGCCATTTCATTTCATTTGTGACCTAACTATTTATTATTCAGTATAGCAATACTATTGTCAACTACCAGCATGTTTATGAAGCCTCAACATTAATAGTTACAAAACAGTTTTTGAGATCCTTAATTACTTCACAATATTTACTTTAATTATCTAAAATTTATTCTCTTTAAATTATCACAAACTCCTTTAAAGCCAGAGGGCAGCCCCGAAAGGCAGCTATAGGAAATTCATTCCATTCTTCAATTGTTCTGTTAACAAAATAAAAATTTCCTATGTCGGTTCTGTACCTTCTACCCTTAATTTTATACAAATTATTGTTTCGCCCGTAGTATGCTGGGTTTTCTAACTTTTTTCTAATGTCCACACATGCATTTAAACCAGTATAAACTTTAATAATGCAAGTAACCAATGTCTTTTACGCCTAACTTTTAGGGGCTCCCATTTATTCTCTTTGCCTTTCGAAGCCCAAAATCTTGATCTCTCTTTATGAATTTTACAACTCTTCCCTGTATCTTTTCTAGCGAATCAGTTTGATTAACCCTGTATGGGTCCCAGCATGCTACTCCATATTCCATTTCATGCATTGTCTAGAGAGAATAATGCGTTTTTTAATATAAATGACGTTTTAGAACAATTATAAAAACATAGGGCTATGCTTGGAAAAGGTATAAGAATTAAGAATTATTATAATATTTGTTACTTAAAACAGGGCCAGGGTCAAATTTAGGAGGCAGTCTTAACATATTCTAAAACTTAGTATTTCAATAAATTATAATTATTATTATATTATTATTGTTGTTTCTCAACTTAGTCTCCTTTTAGAGATATATACTACCCCTTTAACCCTTTTAAAATACAGGAATTGTCAAAATCTGCAAAATATACCTCTGTGTGGACGATGACCTCATTTGATCTAAATTTTGTAGTCGAGAGAGATTTCATGCTCAAGAGCAAGAAGAAATCGCAGGAGGCCAGGTCGGGCGAATATGGGGGGAAGTGACAGCAATTCATAACGCAATTACAACTTCGTATAGATGTGCTGCTGCGTTGTCAATAGCATTTTCTTTTTCGTCGAATGAGGCCGTGTTTACTTCAATTTCTTATCGATTGAGCCACTTAGCATTCTCCAGTAATCTTTTTTCCTTTTTCATATGAACACAAGAGTACGGCACCCTTCGCATTCCCCGAGAATCGTCGCCAACATTTTTACGGCAGATTCACCGGTAGTAACCTATTATTTTGAGTGTTTCTTGGTTTCCGGAGTATAACGATGAATACAGGTCTCATCGACGGTGACAACTCGATACATGATATTTCGGAATTAATTTAAATAGTCCCAATTACAAGATCCCTCTTGCTGTCAACTATGAGAAATCGGACTGGAAACTTTTTCATCTCCAACTTGACGAGGGACGTTAAATAAATCTTTAGAAAAGCCTGGAAATTATACTCGTAGCACCGAAAAAAGTTTATATTTAGTAACTGTCGTCTCTTACTAGATGGCAGTTAAAGTTTCAGCTATATCCATCATGTGGTTTCGTTGCCATAGGCGACTGAATCAACAATATTGTGATTCTTTAAAAGTATGGAAAAAAACACTTCTATTTAAAATGCTTACCACCGAAAGAGATAAAAGCCAAGTTGGATGAAATTCTGGCACATCTGCTCCTGCGTTTACAACACTTTACAATTGGATAAATGCATTTAAACTTAGCCGTACATCCACAAATGATGAACATCGTTCCGGACGCCCAGTGGAAGTGACTTCTTCCGAAATGATTGACAAAATCCTTGATATGGTTTTGAGTGATTGACGAATCAAAGTAGAGGCCACAGGCCTGATAGATACCACTGTATAAAGCTATGGACAGTAAACGATTCCGGAACATTGCTAGGATGAAACTACATCTAGCGGCATTTAGATTAGTTTGTTGAATTTGAATTTCGATTACCAATCTTAGGTGTATATATTGATAACCAATTATCGTGGACCACCCATATTGAACATTTAAAAAGGAGACTGTCTAGCATTATATTTTTAATTCGTAATTTCAGATATTCTATCCCAATTGAATACGTGAGAAGTATGTATTTTGCTTTATTTGAATCTGTAATCAGATATGACCTAATTCTTTGGGGTGGTGCTAACAAAGTAAATGAAATTTTTGTCTTCAAAAGAAAATTATTAGGATAATTAAAAAAAGTTCCTATATAACCCCATGTAGACCCCTATTTATTGAGTTAGGCATTTTAACTATTTATAATCTTTACATTATAGATAATTTAGTATATATACATGCCTCTCGTTATAGACAAATTTTGAGGATGGATATTCATAGTTATAGTACTAGATACAGGCGCAATGTAAACATTCCATATTCTCGACTAACAAAATCTCAGAATAGTATGTAAGTATTTAGGTATTAAGTTGTATAATAACTTGCCTGATAGTGTTAAATGTTTAAACATGTAGAATTTTAAGTCCAGGATATATACATGGTTAGTCAAACATCCTTTTTATTCTATACGTGAATATTTTAATGATACATTTTGTGATCTTGTTTTATACTGCTTTCAACAGACGTTGTCAATGCCTGTATAGTGCTTTTAGACAAATAAAAATGAAATGAAATATATACTTGTTTGCTTACACTCTTGCTTTGCGTTTGCTATACCATCTGCAAGAATTTGGATTAAAAGCTAAGTTTGCTTTTTGGGAAACTGCAGACATTTGTTGCATGCTGTCTTGGAAATCTTGAAGGTTTGCACCAAAAATTAAGTCTGACAAAGACCTCCGCAAGAGTAGGTGTCACGTTTATTCTCAATGGAGAATAGTAACAGTCGAAACTGTGGGTTTTTAAAGACAATCGTGGCGAAATATGCAGACAAGGTGATGACCTCAGTAGTTGTGATTCATGCAGAATCATTTATATTTATTACTTGCAAAAAGGAAGAACAATAAATGGAGACATGACTTGAAGTTTTCCTGGCGGCGGTATGAAAATAACTTTTCTCGGGCTTGAAAAGTATTCCAGAATTCACCTGGCTGATAGCCCGAGAAAAGTTATTTTCAATAAATGGAGAGTATTATGCATCGTTATTGCACCGGTTGAACGGGGAAATCAAGAAAAAGAAACCTCATCTGGCAAAGAAAAAGTTTCTCTTCCATCAAGACAGTGCAAGAGTGTACACCTCCACAGTTTCGATGTTCCACCGCATTCACCAGAATTGGTCCCCAGTAACTTTTTTCTTATTTTCAAATTTAAAAAAGTAGCTCGGCAGAAAACGATACGTTCTAACGAAGTCATCTCCCAAACAGATGCCTATTTTGAAGACCTGCCGAAATCCTGCTTTTTGGAAGGCTAAAAACTGTTGGAGAAACCTTGGGAAATGTGCTAAGAGAATATTTATTATGTCTAAAAATAAAAACATCTACCAAAAATAATTTGTTTTTCTTTCTTTTCTAAGGACTTACTGAACATGCATTTCCGTTCTCGCCTTTTTGGTATCTGCCACTTCGCGAACTTTCGTTCGATGATCTGACAGAATCAATTTCAATGATTCTCCTGATAACCACATCTGCCGGGGTTTCTGAAGGGTCCTCGTTAAATAGATAACCGAAGTCCCCATAAACAGTATTCAACTACGCTTTTATCTACTCAAAAGTTTTCCCATCCAAAAGTAAAACTTTGATGTGTTCCATTCACATGGCCTTCTCTACGTCTCTGTAACAATTTAAAAAGCCTGTTATTCTATTTTCTTTTATGCTAAGCGAAATAAACATTAGCAGAAATATTCTTATCACTTGCTTTCTTACAAATAGAAAGTAAATAAGGGAATATACTAGACTAAAACGATAGTCAAATCTTTTAAAACTGGTTGCTATCTGATTGAAATCAGTTTCTTTGCCTGACCAAGAATTGACAAGTTCCTGTATGAGAAAAGTTTAAATATTTTAAAACTGAAACCAATAACAAGAAATATATTGGAATCGGTCAACCCACGAAAAAAATGTATACAACATATATTATGTATTTTAACGAGATCTACATTTTATGAAGTTTTTATTTATTTCTTACGGTTTACCAAATATGTAAAACTCAGCAAAATTCATACATAATTAAGAGGTCTTCAGAGGCTGCTCCCAGAAAATTGAACATATACATTTTATTTGTCATGTAAATATCTTTAATATACTGTATTTTAATTAAAATCGTTAGAGCCATTTTTAGAAAATACAAAATTTCAAACATTTTTCCATGTAAAGGGCATTTGAGTTTGGGGAGGTTTTCTTAAAAATGTTCGTGTCTCATCCTTAGAAGATACTAAATTTAAACACCAAGTTGGGTATTTAACGGACTTTTTGTTTGAGCTATGCTGCACACACACGAAATTTTTCTAATTTTTGTTTTGGATTGAGGGGACTCAAAACGCGTACTCCTGGTGAAATTTGGTATCGATTTTTTGATGAAATGCAATACATTCTCTATACACTATACACATAGTACGCGTAGAGAGAATAAAAATAGGATCATTGAGCAATACTGCATTTTTTACTTTTTCTACACGTACTATGTACATTGTGTATAGAGAAGATATTGCATTCTACCCAAAAATTCGATACCTATATTTCACAAAAAATAGACGTTCTAGTGTCCCCAGTATCCAAAAAAGCATTTATAGAAAAAGGTCCGTGTCTGTGTGTCCGTGTGACTGTGAACACGATAACTCAAAAACGAAAAGTCGGTAACATACCAAACTTGGTATATAAGTTTAGTAGGTACCTTTCAAGTATGCGGCGTGTATTTTGAGGAATATCCACCCACCCCAAACTACCCTTTGTATGGAACAAATTTCGAAAATTTTGATTTTCTCAAAAATGACTAACGATTTTGATTAAAATATCGTATATTAAAGATATTTACCTGACAAATAAAATGTACATATTGAATTTTCTGGGAATAGCCTCTGAAGACTACTTTATTCTGGATGAATTTTACGGAACTTTGCATAATTGTTAAACGTAAGAGATGGACAAAACTATCCACAAAAAAAAAAAAAAAAATGAACACTTATGTTATATAGTACATTTTTTTTCGTAGAGTTGATAGCTTTTGAGATATTCCTTGATTTTGGTTTCAGCTTTGAAAAACTTATATTTTTCTTCTAATACTGGAATTTGTCAACTCCTCTACATACAAACAAAAGAACTTCAATTATACTTTAACTATCTCTTCTATATCTGCTAATTTTTCTCGATTAGCATGCAGTAAATAGTAGCATAAACTTTTTAACAATAATTTGTTACAGAGAGGTAGAGAAAGTTATGTAAATGGCACACATCAGATTTTTTTTTATTGTTTCATTTGTATAGCCCCTTTAACTTTAATGGTCATGTCGGGGTCTTTGACTTGTGAAACTGTAGGTTCAGAACAATAGGTTGATAAATTTTATATTACTAAACACACCCACATTTACTCTCACATTCATATTTCCAGACTATGGGGGATAGGGAGTAATTTTGTTTAAAGAAAAGGTCCCCGCCCTAGGTGGGAATCGAACCTGACCACTCGACCACGGAGGCAGCCTAACACGCGCTATCGTTTCCAGCCATATTGCTGTCAGTCACGTGAGAATGGAACCATCTTATGATAGTTGTGGAGTTTGCCCTTCTTGATTCCAACAGATGAGGAGATTGTGCTGTTTGAAACCAACATATGCTTTTAATGCGCTGAAAATATGGGATTTTGTTCTTTTAGAAATAAACAAGTACTTTAATTCAGTAGAGGGCTAGTAGCAGAATCTAGTGGTACCAATATCAATATCTCAATTTCGCATAAAAGTGGAGATTGCTCTTTTTGATACTAATGGCCTCATTTGTTTTAGTGGCATGTAACAAATGTGAGTACAATATGGAAATACCAACTTACCTTAGCAAAATGTCCATCTGCAACATATCAGCGCGTACTTGTTGAACCGCCCTGGTAACATTAACCTTTCTATCTCAGGTAATGTTTAAAGAAAGACATCTGCTGGACGCCATAATGAAATTAATTAATCAACTCATTGAGCAAAGGCTGAACAGGTTTCCAGGTCCAGTATCACCTTGAGCTCAACAGACCTACGACCTTATAAACACTGCCGGGTTCATACGCTTACTACAATTGTTGCCAACATAAAATTTAATTTCACATTAAAAAGGATATTCAAAGTCATCAGAAACCAGTAGATTTTCATTTTTATTTTCTCTAGCACGTATGTACTTAACATGTGCATAGTAGTTAGAGAAGGTATTGTATTCCACCCATAAATTCGATACCGAGATTTCACCGGAAACACATGTTTTGAGATCCCCTGAGCCCGTAAAAAGCCATATGCGTGTCTGTCAGCATAGCTCGAAAACGAAAAGACCGTTAGATATCAAACGTGGTGTTTAACTCTAATATCTTCCAAAGAAGCAACACGAAGATTTTCAAGAAAATCTCTCCACCTCAAACTACCCATTATATAGAAAAAAATTGAAAATTTTGTTTTGCCATAATATTATATAAAGGTACCATATAATAAAGATATTTAGATCACAAATAAGTGTATATTTTGAATTTTCTAGGAATATCCTCTGAAGACCTCTTTATTCTGGACGAGTTTTGCATAAAGAAACTCGCTCACGACACTCTTTCCTCCTTGCTATACCTGCTCATCATACAACCTTCTATTCATCATCATTTACAATAGATTTAGCTCGTCTTTGGAATTCCCTCCCTGAAGACGCAAGGGACTGCCGGAACGTTATACTGCTCAAGCAGAAAATTAGGACATACATTTGTAATCAAACCTAATCTGCTGTAGTATTAATATGATAAATACATCACTACTTTCATTTATTGTTATTAATATTTTATGTGCTGGCAAGTAATATGCATTTCAACCTACATGAATATTTCACTTAAAATAATTTTGTTTACAGTTTCTTTTTACTTCATATACTTGTTGCAACTTTTTATATCTCTGTTTATTAAGTTGTATAGACTTGTATTTTTCTCTTTACTCCTTTATTCATTGCATTATTGCTGTATTGAATTTAATGTATTGCCCGGTAGAGGGGAAGAAAAGACCTTATGGCCTTAACTCCAATCAGGATAAATAAATAAATAAGGCAAAGAAAGGGAAAGTTTCTATGGCAATGGCTGTGTCTTGCATCATCACACAACTCCAACCAATTGCAAATCAAGAGGTAAACGGGGTTGCAGTTGTGTGGCGAGGCGCGGTTACCCCATTGCCGTAACATTTTGAAATGAATTAATTTCCACTGTAGATATTGGAAGTTTAAGAGGTACTAGACGCCAGAAAATAAAATAGTGCTGTTTGCTGTATATACAATGCTGCAAATGATTTTTAAAAACGATTAACCTATAACCGGCCAAATATTTTGTTTAAATCCACATAATTCCAACTGGCCACTAGATGCAAAATTTTCATACCAGAACTGATTTAGTGGGAAAATCACTAACTTGGCAACATTATGCACGAAGTTCAGAATGGAGCCCCTTCTCTGACCTTGCAGCGGCAGCATTTGGTACCTTGATCAATAAGAAAATTGTAGTCATAGGTCGGGGCAAGTAGATTAACGTTTTCCTTATTGATATATAAACTTTAACACACTGTTGCAAATTGAAGGATAACTACCACTTTTCACCTTCAAAGTGTTTCGGTATGCTTCTAGGACACATTCTAATGACTAGTTACGGTACTTGTCTGGACACCTTGACCATCACTGAGATGGTAAGTTATAGAGACCCTACTAGTGCTGGAATTTCGACAGCAAGCGCCTCTAGCGGCAAGGGCGGGGAAGTTTTTCCGGGAAGGAGTATGATTATTGTACGCAATAGCTCGCATTCGCTCTGAGTAAACGCAGAGAATTTCAGATATTGCTACTGAAACTAATTTGCATTAGAGTGTGGTATACGTTCATTTTCAGAAAATAAAATAGGCTGCCTCATATTTCAGGTTTTGCACTTTAAAAAAGACACAAGCCTTCAAAATAGTCTAAGCTTCCCGTCTTTTCGCATGCTGTTTTTCGTTCGGAAACGAGAAAAATGTCCTTCTAGGAGGATAGTTTACTTTCTCTAGCACATACGTAGTAAAAAAAATGTCCTGTTAAATTTTATGGACGCTCTTTAACTGCTGTGGTTCTCAGCGTCCCATTCTAACCGGGTTTGAACCCGCGACCTTGGGTATATGAAATGAGTATGGTAACCATTACACCACGGAGGGCGACTACATGCGTAGTACGTACATAGTAGGTAGAGAAGGTATGGGATTCCATCCCACAAATCAGATACCGAATTTCACCGGAAATATATGTTTTGAGACCTCCTGAATAAAAAAAAAAAAAAAAAAAAAAAAAAAACTGTGTGCCTCTGTGGACAGCATAACTAAAAAACGAAACTTGATATTTTTTTCTCCTGACAAATGGCTCTAAGATTTTGTTTAAATACCATACATTAAAGATATTTACACGACAAATAAAATGTATTTTGTTTCATAATAAGATTAATGGTATTCATTCTAAAATGTAAAAATAGTTTTTTTACACTTCGGGCACTTTAACTACCAAATAAATGAAGCTACGAATGGGTAGCCAATTTAGGCCTAGTTTTCTCGCAAACTTTTTTCCAACATTTTTCCATACTCAAAATGATCCAACGATGCAAGTTTTCACTAACACATTTCAAAAAATGTATACTGCATCTCAAAAGTACATTAAAGGAAATTGTCATATATCTTTTACATAGCAATGCTGCGATTTTGATAAATAAATTATTAAACTTTGAAAAGTCAGAGACTTGGAGAATACGAAAAGTAATATTTTTTCTACTAATTAACTCTAATATAAAAATATAATATAACAGATCTATTTGCAAACCTATTTACTGTGAAACTTAAATTTTGTATGTGAGTATTTTGAAAAATTCATCACGTAGCTAATTTGTATTTGAACAGTAAATTTAGGCAATAAAAGCATAGCCGTGCAACATATAATTTTGCTACATTGCAAATATATCACTATTAATGTGTGCAATAGTATAGTAAATATAGTATTACCTGTGGCTCCAAATGGAGCAAAGGGCATCGTTACGATGTTTCCATGATCGGATTTGAACTCCTAGTTCGTGAGTTCACCACTATGCGCCATGCACAAGCTCGTCGGAAACAGATGGCGCTGCAGGAAGAATTCACGACTTGCGGACGAGAAATGGACGACAATTTTGCACAGGAACCTTTTCCTTTCAAGGTATGGGTTACGTGAAAATAAACATTACATGTCCATCGGCTTTACTTCACTTCCGAATTGTGTACCTACAATAACTGGTAAAAATGTAGTAAGATACCTTACGTACACTGGCATTTCTAAATTTCAAGATGCATCACATCAACTACCGCTGTCTCCAAACAAGTTCTAGTTGAGAAGATAAAATTCCGCTGAACCGGATTGACGGGTTGAGCTTTATATTCACCCGCCAAATACCATTTGTTCCGTATCCAGTTTTGCATTTTAGCCATCTTAAACTTGTACAAGTGTGGCTCATAGAAACATTTTATCTTGTTACGTTACTAGTAATGTTGTATATCAATTTTCCGTCTCACTTATTAACTGCAGACTGTGACTAGCGGTCTACTACTATCCACAGCTGTAATACTTTCCTGGTGCGGTTAAAAATCTCATAAGTTTTATTCACATTACTTTCTCTAACTATTCTATAAAACATTTCCTACAAAACATTATATATTTTTTTCTCTGCACGTACTATGTACATAGTGTATTGAAAAGCTATTGCATTCCACCCAAAAAATCGATACCCAGATTTCACCGGAAATATATGTTTTGGGTCCCCCTGAATCCAAAAAAAGCATTTTCAGAAAAAGGTCCCTGTGTGCATGTGTGTGTGTCTGTGTGTCTGTGGACAGCATAACTGAAAAACGAAAAGACCGTTGAATACCATACTTAGTATTTAAGTTTGGTATCTTCCAAGGATGCGTCACGAAGATTTTCAAGAATATCCCCCACCCCCAACTACCCTTTACATGGATCTTTTTTCGAAAATTTTCATTTTCTTAAAAATGGCTCTAACAATTTAGATTAAAATATCGTATATTAAAGATATTTACTTGACAAATGAAATGTATATCTTGAATTTTCTGGGAATAGCCTTTGAAGACTACTTTATTCTGGATCAATTTACGGAATTTTACATAATTGCTAAACAGTAAGAGATGGACAAAAACTTACCACACAAAAAATGTAGAGAATGTTAAAACACACAATTTATGTAATATACATTTTTTTTATCTAGAGTATTTTGTCGAGATAAACATTAGCCAAAATGGTCTTATTACTTGCTTTCTTATAAGTAGAAGAGAGACAAGGGAGTATATTATGCTAAACCGACAGTCAAATCCTTTAAAAGCCGATCGCTAAGCAAAACAATTGAAATTCCGTTCTCTTGGAGTAAACAAAAGACAGACGAAAGAAATATGACCTACCGTTTGAAGAAAGTTTAAGTAGCTTAAAATTGAAACCAATAACACGGAATTCTCGGAAACGGTTAACTCTACAACAAAAATGTGTATGACATAAATTGTGTGTTTTAATAAGATCTAAATTTTTTTTCTATGGTAAGTTTTTGTCTATATCTTGTGGTTTACCAGTTATACAAAAATTATACTAAAGTCATCCAGAATGAAGAGGTCTTCAGAGGTTGAAAATTCATGATATAAATTTCATTTGTTATAAAAATGTATTAAACACATATGATATTTTAATCAAAACATTAGAGCCATTTTTGACAAAATAAAACAAAATTCGAAAAATATTCCATGTGAAGTAGTTTTGGGCGGGGAATTTTCCTGAAAATCTTCGTGTTTTATCCTTGGAAGATACTAAACTTAAACACCAAGTTTGGTAACTAACCGACTTTTCGTTTTTGGCTGTTCACACACACACACACACACACACACACACACACACACACACACGGGTATTTTTACTTTCTCTATACGAACTATGTACATAGTGTATAGAGAAGGTATTGCACTCCACCAAAAAAGTCGATACCGAGATTTCACCGGAAATGTATGTTTTAGGGTCCCCTTTATCTAAAAAGTATTTTCAGAAAAAGGTCCGTGTGTGTGTTCGTGTGTCCGTGTGTCTATGAACACGATAACTCAAAAACGAAAAGGCGGTAAAATACCAAACTTGGTACTTAAGTTTAGAATCCTCCAGGGATGCGACACAAAGATTTTGAGAAAAATCCACCCACCGCAAACTACCCTTTACATGGAACTTTTTTCGAAAATTTTGATTTTCTAAAAATGGCTCTAACGATTTTGATTAAAATATCGTATATTCAAGATATTTACCCGACAAATAAAATGTATATTTTGAATTTTCTGGGAATAGCCTCTGAGGACTACCTTATTCTGAGAGAATTTTCCGAAATGTTGTATAATTGCTAAACCGTAAGAGATAGAAAAACACTTACCACACAAAAAATGTAGAGCACATTAAAACACAGAATTTATGTTGTATACATTTTTTTTTTTTTGGAGTTGATCATTTTTGAGATATTCCTTGTTTTTGTTTTCAGGGTCGAAAATCTTAAATTTTCTATACAGGAATTTGTCAACTCATGTCCATACAAACAAAGGAACTTCAGTCACATAGTAACCAGCTTTTGACTATCGCTTTAACCTATGCTACTCCCTTATTTCTTTTCTACTTACAAGGAAGAAGGTAATAAGACTATTTCTGCTAATTTTTCTAGATTAGCTTGAAGTAAATAGAAGCAGAAGCTTTTTAAGAATAATTTGTTGCAGGGATATAGAGAAAGTCATGTGAATGGTACAAATCAGATTTTTCTAAAAAGGGCCGCGCCGTGGCCGAGTGGTTAGACCTCTAGCCTCTCACCTAGACGGCCGGGGTTCGATCCCAAGCGGCCGCATGTGAGATTTGTGGTGGACAAAGCGGCGCTGGGGCGGGTTTTCTCCGGGTACTCCGGTTTCCCCCGCCATCGCATTCCACTGGTGCTCCATCATCATTCATGTATCATCAGTGTCACCGCCTGCGATGCCATTAGTAGTTAAAGCGGGCGTTAAACACTACCAAAAAAAAAAAAAATTCTAAAAAGGTTTTCTTTGGATTCAGAGGACCCTAACACATGTATTTCCGGTGAAATCTTGATATTAAATTTTGGGTGGAGTACAACACCTTCTCTATCTACCATATACATAGTACACACGTGCTAGAGAAAGTAAAAATGTACATCCAACATATGGACTGCGAATACACAGAAGAAGACTGACGTGGTTGGAAACTGTGGTTCTTTAGAATGTAAATAAAATGGCGCACCCAAAATAATAAACGTCAAAATTAACATAGTGGCATTTTCTTGTAACTTATGCACTTTGCATAATAGGCAGAGAGAGTTTTGTATTCCACCTAAAATTAGATACCGATATTTCACCGGAAATACATTTTTTGAGGACCTGAATTAAAAAAGAAATGCATTTTTAGAAAAATGTCCATGTGTGTCCGATGGTAACATAGATCATAAACGAAAAGTCCATTGAAAACTAAATTTGATGTTTAAGTTTAGTTTCTTTCAAGGATGCCACACGAAAATTTTCAAGACTGCCCTTTACGTAGAAGATTTTCTCAAAAAATCTTTATGATTTTAATTAAAATACCATATTTTAATGTCGTCATAAATAAAATATACATCTTGAATTTCCTGGGAATAGCATCTGAATGTCTTTTGCCTTTTGCCAACATTGATACCAAAAATGCGCCGAGATGGCAAGCTACCGATTCTAAAATGATTTCTTCCTCTACTTAGTACACAGTACATAATACATAGGTAGAGAAGAAATTGCATTCCACCCAAAATTCCAACGTCGATATTTCCCTGAAAATATATGTTTTGAGACCTATTGAGTACAAAAAAAAAACATTTTTAGAAAAACGGTGTATCTTAAGACTGTGAACCGTTAACTCAAAAACGGAAAGTCGGTAAAATACCTTTTGCGCCATAAGCCATATTAGAAATATCCGTTACTTATGGTTCTCTACATGTACTATGTAGATATTGTATAGAGAAGGTATTGTAATGCACCCTAAAATTCGATACCGAAATTTCACGGAAATACATGTTTTGAGACACCTGAATACAAAAAAAAATTAGAAAAAATTCCGAGTGTGTGTCTGTCTGTATGTGTGTGTGTGTGTGTGTGTGTGTGTGTGTGTGCGCGTGTCTGTGAACAGCATAGCTCAAAAAACGAAAAGACCGTTGAATACCAAACTTGGTATTTAAGTTTGATATCTACCAAGGATGCGACACGAAAATTTTCAAGAAAATCCCCCCACCCAAAACTACCCTTTACATGGAACTTTTTTTTTTTTTTCAGAATTTTGATTTTCTCAAAAATTGTTCTAACGACTTTGATTAAAATATCGTATATTAAAGATATTTACCTGACAAATAAAATGTATTTCTTGAATTTTCTGGGAATAGACTCTGAAGACTACTTTATTCTGGATGAATTTTACTGAATTTTGCATACCAAGCAAACCGTAAGAGATAGACAAAAACTTACTACACAAAAAATGTAGATCAAGATAAAACCCACAATCTATTTCACATACATTGTTTTCGTGGAGTTGATAGTTTCTGAGATATCCCTTGCTTAAGGTTTCAGCTTTGAAAAACTTAATACTTTTCTCATGCAGGAACTCCTATCCATACAAACAAAGGAACTTCAGTCACATAGTAACCAGCTTTTCACTGTCAATTTAACCTATGGTACTCCCTTATTTCACTCCTACTTACAAGGAAGTAAGTAATAAGACTAGTTCTGCTAATTTTTTCTCTATTAAAGTGAAGTTATATAAAATCAAAGGCTTTTTAACAATAATTTTTTGCAGAGATGTAGAGAAAGACATGTGAATGGAACACATCAGATTTTTTCAAGTTCTGTCGACATTTAATTGCTTCTCGAAATGTCACGGAAAGTGGTGCATTTTAATAAAGCGTCCTTTTCTTAAAGCATCTGGTCATTGTTGCTCCCTTTGTATCTTTAAAGAAATGTGTAATGTTGCTATTCCTATATAGGTTTATCTCAAGTAAAATTAAGACTTGAAAAAAAAAATCTGATGTGTTACACTCACATGACTTTCTCTAGCCGTTCTACAAGCTTCTTACATAAGATTATTCTACTTTCTGCACCTTGTTAATCGAGGTATTCAGCACAATGTTCTTATTACTTACTTCCTTATAAGTAGGAAGAAAATAAGGGAATACACTAGGCTAAATCGATAGTCAAATGTTTTAAAAGCTGTCGTTAGGCGATTATCATGACAAATCGCTTCTTTTTTGGCCAGGAGTTGAACAAAAGAAAAACGGACACTCCCGTCTGAGAAAAGTATAAGTACTTCACAACAGAAACTAATAACAATGATACCTCGAAAACGGTAAGGTCCACGAAAAAAAAGTATAAGATGTAAATTGTGTATTTTAACAAGGCCTACAGTTTTTGTATATTACGTTTTGTCTATCTCTTACGGTTTATTAGTTATGCCAAATTAAGCAAAATTCATCCGGAATTAACATGTCTTTAGAAGCTATTCCCAGAAAATTCAAGATATACATTTTATTTGTCAGGTAATATACGATACTTTAATCAAAATCGTTAGAGCCATTTTTAAGAAAATCAAAATTTTCGAAAAAAGTTCCATGTAAAGGGTAGTTTGGGGTGTGGGAATTTTTCTCAAAATCTTCGTGTCGCATCCCTGGAAGATACTGAACTTAAATACCAAGTTTGGTACTTTAGCTACTTTTCGTTTTTGAGTTATCGTGTACAATGTAGATCACATTAAAACACGCAATTTATGTCAAACACATTTTTATTTTCTCTAGCGCACATGTACAACCACAGAGTACAATGTTTTTCAGAGTATGATAGCCCTGACCCACTCCTCCTTCAAAGACGGCGTTAATTTCAAGTTTGAAATAAGGAAATATGCGGCTGGAAATCAACCCTCGTTGTTGCCAAGTCTTCCAGTTACTGGTGCCTCTTGTCCCTATTTCAAGCTCGTATTTTTTTTTTTTTTTTTTTGCTAATGGTTATTGCCCAGTGACACGGGGGAGCGGTCCTGTTTGAAGGCCAACATGTTTTGGAGAAAACTATAGATACAGTAGGTATTGTATTTCGCCCACAAATTTGATACCGAAATTTCACCGGAAATATGTCTTATGATGCCACCTGAATCCAAAAAGAACATTATTAGAAAAAGGTCAGAGTGTTTGTGTGTGTGTCTGTGGACGGCATTACTTAAAAACGAAAACTTGTACACCAAACCTGGGATTTAAGTTAATGCCAAACTTGGTATTTAAGTCTGACACCAAACATGGTATTTAAGTTTTATATCTCTCAAGGATGCGACACTAAAAATCCCCTAACCCAAACTACCATTATAAATTGATACTTTTTTGAATTTTTTTTTCTTTCTAAAAAATGGCTCAAACGATTTTGATTATACCGTACATTGACTATATTCACTTTTCTAGGAACAGCCTTTGAAGACCTCTTTATTCTGGATGACTTTTACATTGCTGGTAAATCGTAATAGATAGACAAAAACTTAGTATGTAAGAAATATAGATCTCGTTAAAACACAATTTGTTATATGCAGTATTTTTATACTTAGCCGTTTCCGAGATGTTCCATGTTTTTAGTTTCAATTTTCAGCTACTTCCATCTCTCGTTTGTTTTACTCCTAGCCACTGAAGGCGAAAACAGAGTGTCAATTGTTTCACATAGAGACCAGCTTTTTAAAAGATTTGACTATCGCTAGTTTGTAGATAAAGTCTCATGAATGGAACACTTCCGGTTATTAAATCCTGCCACGTGCACTTGTTTCTCGCAACTGCATGAAAAGAATATATAATTTTAAGATCAGCATATAGCGTCCAGCTCTTAAACATTTGACTGTCACCACTGCCTTTGTATCTGTATCAGAAAGTGTATTTTAGCTCTCTCTGCAATGGTTTTTTGATTAATTCGAAGTACG
Organism: Hymenopus coronatus; assembly: GCA_030762935.1. NCBI lineage: Eukaryota > Metazoa > Arthropoda > Insecta > Mantodea > Hymenopodidae > Hymenopus > Hymenopus coronatus. The sequence goes on from CM060883.1 coordinate 29,954,244, forward strand.
CAGAAAAAATATGATGTTACATTACTTTCTCTAATCTCTGTAACAAATTGTTAATAAGCTTATTCTTTTATTTATTTAATGCCAATCGAGAAAAATTAACAGAAATATTCTTATGTCTTGCGAAATAAGGGAGTACCATACGTTAAAATGAAAGCCAAAAGCTGGTTGTTATGTAACTGAAGTTCGTTTGTTTGTATGGTCACGATTTGCAAATTCCTGTATGAGAAAAGTATGTTTTTCAAAGCTGAAACTAAAAACAAGGAATATCTAAAAAATGATCAACTCCACGAAAAAATGTATGTAACATAAATTGTGTGTTTTAACGTGCTCTACATTTTTTGTCTGTTGAGTTTTTGTCCATCTCTTACGGTTTAGTAGTTATGCAAAATTAATCCAGAATAAAGTGGTCTTCAGAGGCTATTCCCAGAAAATTCAAGATATATATTTTATTTGTCAGGTAAATATCTTTAATATACGATATTTTAATCAAAATCGTTAGTCATTTTTTAGAAAATCAAAAAGTTCCATGTAAAGGGTAGTTGGGAGTGGGGGGATGTTCTTGAAAATCTTCGTGTCATATCCTTGGAAGATACCAAACCTAAATTTTAACGGACTTATCGTTTTTGAGCTATGCTGCCCAGACACACACACACACATACACACACAGACAGACATACAGACAGTCACATACACGGACATTTTTCTAAAAATGCTCTTTTGGATTTAGGAGGTCTCAAAACATGTATTTCCGGTGAAATCCCGGTATCGAATTTTTGGGTGCATTACAATACCTTCTCTATACACTATGTACATCGTACGTGTAGAGAAAGTAATATATGGTAGAGAGTGCGGAACGTCATGTGAACATAACACATCAGATTTCTTTATAGATAAAAATAGAGAAATATACATGCTCTGTGTAATTCAGCCCATCAGGCTGAAAATCTTCCTTCTATACATAAACTTAAATTTTCTGAAAATAATGTTACGACAGCATTATATTTGTTTTAATTTTTTGAAACTCAAGCTGTGAATTTATTAAAATAATTATGATCATAAACCTGTAAATTAAAAGCAACTAGATTGAAAGCTAGAGTAGTTTCCATTACTGTCCATGACGCACGATACCTTACCGCACATCAATGCCCGACAGTTATCGCATTCATAAACCTACCCTAAGAAATGTCGTGTGTTTTTCACTACGCAGCAATAAAGTATCTTCCAATATTTTATCGTAGTACATAAACAGGATTAGTTATTTCCATTACTGTTCATAGCGAACGATATCTTGCCGCACGACATCGTTCCATAGTTATCGTATTCTTAAACTTAGTCTAAGGCATGTCGTGTGATTTTTCGCAGCGCAGCAATAAATGTATTGTCCGATATTTTATTGCAGTGCATAAATAGAATTATTTGTTTCCATTACTGTTCAGGCTGCACGATATTTTACCGCACGACATCGTACGATAGTTATCGCAATCACAAACATAGCCTAACACATGTATTGGTAAGACATTTCGTCGCAATGAATAAACTGCTATTCATGACGCACGATATCTCACCGCAGAACATTTCTCTATAGTAATCGCATACATAAACCCATCACATCATATGAAATATATTGTTTTCCTTATGCAACTCACACTTATTCAAACTGACAGACACAACATTTAAGATTTTCTCTTAATCCGTTTTAGAATATACACATTTACAGAAGGACCACGCCATGGTCGAATGTTTAGAGCACTCACCTCTCACCTAGACGGCCCGGGTTCGATACCAAGCGACCGCAAGTAAGATTTGTGGTGGTCAAAGAAGCGCAGCGAGGTCCCCCGCCATCGCATTCCACCGGTGCTCCATCTTCATTCCATGTATACCAGAGCCATCGCTTGCGATGCCACAAGTAGTAAAAGCGGATATTAAGAATATAAAAAAATCTGATGTGTTTCATTCACATGACTTTCTCCATATCACTGCAACAAATTAATCTATTTACTTCATCTTTACTGAAGTTCCATTGTTTGTATGGACACGAGTTCACAAATTCCTGTATGAGAAAACTATAAGTCTTTATAGCTGGAAAAAACAAGGAATATCTCAAAAACAATCAACTCCACGAAAGAAATATTATATAACATAAATTGTGTGTTTTAAGGTGCTCTACATTTGTTGTGTGGTAAGTTTTTGTCCATCTTTTACGGTTTAACATTTATGCAAAATTCCGTATAATTGACCGAGAATAAAGTAGTCTTCAGAGGTTATTCCCAGAAAATTCAAAATATACATTTTATTTTTCATGTAAATATCTTTAATATACGATATTTTAATCAAAATCGTTAGAGCCATTTTTTAGAAAATCAAAATTATCGAAAAAATTTCCATGTACAGGGTAGTTTGGGGAGGGAGGATTTTTCTCAAAATCTTCATGTCGCATCCCTGGAAGATACTAAACTTCAATACCAAATTTGGTATTTTACCGACTTTTCGTTTTTGAGTTATCGTGTTCACAGACACACGTACACACTGACACACGGACACACACACGGACCTTTTTCTGAAAATACTTTTTTTGAATACAGGGGACCCTAAAACATATATTTCCGGTGAAATCTCGGTATCGAATTATTTGGTGGAGTGCAATACCTTCTCTATACACTATATACATTGCACGTAGAGGAATTCAAAGCGTGGATAATCCAGACAGCATCTATGACAATTTTTGGTCAAGTGCATCTGTTCTTCTATCACAGCTAAATTGTAGGAGGGTTAAAAAAACAATAATGAAGCCAGTTTCAAATCATTGTAATAGCAAAATGTAAATGTAGTTTTATTTATGGACGCTCCTTAACTATTGTGGTTCTCAGCGTCCCATTCTACATTGATGTGAAAGACCGCTTAATTTTGCTCAGAGACCTCTCTATCAGGCTTGATGTTCTTTTACGTGCCGTAAATCTACGACACGGGACCAACGTTTACACTTCCGTTCCACAGGAAGCCATGCTATGGATTTTTACACCCGAAAAAAATCCATCGTCCGCCGTCGGGTTTGAATCCGCGACCTTGGGTATATGAAGTCAGAATGGTAAACATTACACAACGAAAAAATGTATATGACATACATTGTGTGTTTTGTTGTGATCTACGTCTTATGTGTAATAAGGTTTTTCTATCTCTTACGGTTTACCAGTTATACAAAATTCTATAAAATCATCCAGAATACAAGATCTTCAGAGGTAATCTCATAAAATTCAAGATGTACATTTTATTTGTCATGTAAATATCGTAAATGTAAAATATTTTAATCAAAATCGTTTGAGCCATTTTTGAAAAAATCAAAACTTTTGGAATTTTTTCCATGTAAAGGGTAGTTAGTGGTGGGAGGATTTTCTTGCAAATCTTTGTTTCGCATCCTTGGAAGATACTGAACTTAAATACCAAGGAACTTTTCGTTTTTGAACTATGTTGTTCTCAGACTCACACTCGCACACACAGACACGCACACGCTCTCGCACGGACCTTTTTCCAAAAATGCTTTTTTTGGACTAAGGGGGACCCAAAACATGTATTTCCGGTGAAATCTTGGTATCGAGTTTTTAGGTGCAGTACAATACCTTCTCTATACATAAACATAGTACGTGTAAAGAGAGAGAGAGAGAGAGAGAGAGAGAGAGAGAGAGAGAGTAAAAGCATTTCTAGAAAAAGGTCCTTGTGTGTCTTTGGACAGCATAGCTCAAAAACTGAAATCCTTTAAATACCAAATTCGGTATTTAATTTGAGTATTTTCCATGGATACAACACGAAAATTTTCAAGAAACCGTCCTACTTCAAACTATCCTTTACATGGGAACATTTTCCAAAGCTTTGATTTTCTCAAAAATGACTAACGATTTTGATTAAAATCTCGTATATTTAAGATATTTACATGGTAAATAAAATGTATATCTTGAATTTTCTTGTAATAACTTCGGGATAATACGTCACGGCTTCTGCTCACTGAAACAATTTAATGGAATAGAAATAAGAAGACCGTTCCTGGAACACGTTTCAGAATGACAAAGTTACAAAGCAAGAAATAAATTGCTTCTCACGATGAGCTTGAAGAAAAACGAATTGCAGTCATTTACAAGACGTTTAAATGGTTGCATCCTGGCAGTAAAAGGTGGCAAATTGTGTAATAGCTGGTGAAGAGAGAGTTACAAAGGTGCTCAAACGGTTCATTATTATTCAGGGAACATACTTGTTCTTACATTCGATCCAATAAACTAATGAGAATACATGATCAGCGATCAGGATTAATAATACCTTGACCACATCAAGTTCTGCCACTTCTCTAGTTTGCTAAGCAGATTATGTTGCTCATTTATCTGTTAATGAATTCATTTATTCATTTAATATATTCCTGCAAGTTCAGGTTTATTCAACCTTAACATATCTGGAAAACATGGGTAAGTAACTAAATATAGTTATGCATAGTCTAGATGCAATACCGAGTGTAAACTGAGAACATTCCTTCCGAGATGAAAGCTAATTTTATTTAATTTTCAGGTAGAGCGTTTTATTAGCTTCTGTACCATGTACATATAGTGAGCATACTAGTAGATTTTTTTTTATCGATTTATATAGCCTCCTTTAGCATCTAAGGTCATATCGGGGGCTTTGCAAATAACTCGTTAACATTGAGTGTTTATTTTCCCTATACGTACTATGAACATAGTGTATAGAGAAGATACTGCTCCACCCAAAAATTCGTTACCAAGATTTCACCGGAAATAGACATTTTAGTGTCTCCTTTATCCAAAAAAAGTATTTTTAGAAAAAGGCTCGTGTGTGTCCGTGTGTCGGTGAACACGCGACTCAAAAACGAAAGTCTGTAAAATACCAAATTTGGTACACACGATTAAGTCCCAGGCATCACACAGATATGGCGCCACTAGGTCAGTTAGACGGTACCATCGCATAGTTTAACTCTAGACTAGCTTGTATCCATAGTTACAGGTCAAAAGCTTGTTTAGTTTTCGATGGACAGTATTTTAAACAAGACAACTTTAGGGCTTTCACGAAAATGGAGGATTTGGAAAAATGAGCACTGATTAAATACTTCCATTTGAAAGGCTTGATGCCTAAATAAATCAAGAAGGAAATACACAGTACATTGAAAGACTCTGCCCCTTCATATCCAATGGTTAGAAGGTGGGTTGCAGAGTTTAAAATGGGGCGTACGGGCACTAGTGATGAGCCTCGCTCTGGACGTCCTGTAGAAGTGACATCTCCAGAGATCATTGAAAAAATTCATCGTTTAGTACTGGAAGACCGCAGATTAAAGTTTTTTTTTTGAGATAGCAGAGGCTGTAAACATATCAAAAGAAAGAGCAGGTAATATTTTAAGTAACGTTTTGAGCTTTCACAAGGTCTGTGCAAGATGGGTGCCACGTTTGTTGATACCTGATCAGAAGTTCCAAATAAATACTGTTTCTGTGAAGAATGTGGAGCTCTACGTAAAATTCCAATACATTTTTGAGACAGCTTATTACCCTGGATGAAACTTGGATACACCACTACACTCCAGAAAGTAAATCACAGTCAAAACAGTGGATTGTGCCAAGTGAACCAACTCCAAAAAAAGCAAAGTAAATTTTGTCAGCTAACAAGGATATGACGAGTGTTTTCTGGGATGCACAGGGAATTATTTGTATTCATTACTTGGAAAAGGATATAAGTATCACTAAGGACTACTACGTATGTTTACTGCAACGTTTGAGTGATGAGCTGAAAAGAAAAATACCTCATTTGGCAAAAAAAAAAAAAAAAAAAAAAAAAAAATCTCGTTTCATCACGACAATGCTCCGGCCCATCGTTCAGTCATTGCAATGGGAAAAATGTGCGAATTAAAGCTCGAATTGCTTGAGCATCCATTCTATTCGCCAGATCTAGCACCCAGTGACTTACCACCTGTTCCCAAACCTCAAAAAAATTCTTGGAGGACGAAGATTTTACAGCAACGAGATCTTTGATGCAGTGAACAGCTATTTTGAGGACCTTGATATATCGCACTACAGAGATGGCCGATAATGCAAATGTATTTAGCCTTTCTGGAGATTATGTTGAGAAATAAAGCAAAAACAATTTTTTTAAAATGTTGTTTTAATTGACAGTCACGACACTTATTAGCCGACCCTAATAAGTTAGGCATCTTTCAAGGATGCAACACGAAGCTTTTGAGGAAAATACCCCCACCCAAAAATACCCCATGTAAAGGAACATGGAAAAAATTTACATGGAAACATTTTTGAAAATCTTGATTAACATACCGTATGTTAAAGATATTTACACGGCAAATATAATGTATATCTTGAATTTTCTGGGAATAGCCTCTGAAGACTACTTCATTCTAGATCAATTTTACGGAATTATGCATAACTGCTAAACAGCAAGAGACGGATAAAAACTTACCACACAAAAAAGTAGAGCACGTTAAAACACTCAATTTATGTTATATACATTTTTTTTCGTGGAATTTGTTGTTTTTGAGATATTTCTTATTATTGGTTTCAGCTTTAAAATACTTATACTTTCCTGATACAGGAATTTGTGAACTCCTGTCCATACAAAGGAACTTCATCACAGAGCAACCAGCTTTTGACTGAAACCTTAACCCTTATTTTGCTTTTACTTACAAGGAAGCAAGCAATAAGACTATTTCTGTTAATTTTTTCTTGATTAGCATGAAGTAAATAGAAGCAAAAGCTTCTGAGACTTCTGTGGTAGACGCACATCAGAATCACCGGTTTGTTGTGACGCATCACTAGTGCGTCATATTCCGGTATATTAAAAATATCTTCGGCCTGCTATCACATCCAGGGGATGTGGATGTCTGCTTACAGGTGCCATTTTGCTATATGACTGTCACAGCCTGATACTTCCCTTGCAACAGTTGCAACAATCACTGACTGACGTTCACTATGAGACACTTCCATATCCTCTGTACTCACCAGACCTCAGCACCAGATGTTTCAACAACTCAGGGAACACATTTCACTCCGATGAAGCGATGCACCAGTGATTGCGCACGCAACCTAGAGGAAAGCATACACTACCCAAGCGCTGAATTTAAAATTAAATTGATCTTTAAGTATGGACTCTCTTTAACCGCTGCGGTTCTCAATGTCACATTCTATATTAGACGCGAAAGACTGTTTCATTTAGCTCAGAGGCCTCTTTATCGTGCTTGAGGCTCTTTTACGTGCCATAAATGTACGACAGCCCGCCTGGGTAGTGTTTTGGTAGCGTGTCTGCTTCACACTCAAAAGGTCGTGAGCTCGAATCTCGCTTAGGGTGAGATACTCGGATAAGTTTGTTTTTTTTGGGGGGTTTCTCTTATCCTAAGAAGACGAATGTCGAGTAACTTTAAGCTCCATGGACATCGAGATCATTTGAGCATCATTTCTCCAACTTCATTCATCGTCGGATATGACCAACCAGGTTAAAGGACGTTAAGCTACAAAAAAATGTACGATAGGCAGCATCGTGGCCGCTCGCCTTAGCGCCCGCATGTGGGATTTGTGGTGGACGAAGCGGCGTCTGGGCGGGTTTACTCCGGGTCTTCGGGTTTCCCCGCCACTCATTCCACCCATGGCTCAATCATCACCTTTCATATCATCCACTTCCTCACGCTCATGCCTGGATATGGGCCGGCCACACTGTGGTTTCGTGCCGTTGGCTCCCCGATAGTCTTCTGACCCCTAGGCATTCGCTTATAAGTCCTAGGGGGCGTCAGTCCTAAATATGGGGAGGGTAAATCGACTACGAAACAAAATCTACGACATGAGATTTACTGTCCTTCTGAAGGAAGCTATGCTATGGATTTTTACATCCGAAAATAATCCATCGCCCTCCGCCGCATATGAACCTACGCAATGGAGTACAGTAAGGGAGAGGTGAATTGGATTTAAGGGAGAGGTGAATTGAATCAGTAAGGGAGAGGTGAATTAAGTAAAAGTAAACAAAGGCCTTCCCTTGTTTATTGAACGTATTGGAGATGTGCATAAACGATACATTTGTGTTGTTTTTCTTCTTCTGGTTACCCTCCTCGGATGTAGGACTTGCAAGTCAGCACGTGTGAGGATCAGACAGACTCTGGACCAGTGAGAGGAATCAGCTTTGTTATATCTGCAGACTGTAGTCCATTGAGGTTATGTTTTCCGGTGTAGGCCGCGACACGTTCTCTGCACGTACTATGTACATAGTGTATAGAGAAGGTATTACATTCCATCCAAAAATTCAATACCGAGATTTCACCGGAAATACATGTTTTGGATCCTCCTTAATAAAAAAATACATTTTTACAAAAAAGCCCGTGTGTGTGTGTCTGTGGACAGGATAGCTCAAAAACGAAAAGACTGTTGAATACCAAACTTGGTATTCTAAAGATATTCAGATGAAATTTGGTATAAACACCCTTCTGTTCCATTCACAACACTTCTCTAGCTATTCTGCAACAAATTGTTCAAACAAAAGCTGATCTGCCCGCCTGGGTAGTGTGGTGGTAGCGTGACTGTTTCACATTCAACAGGTCGTGAGTTCGAATCTTGCTTAGGGTGAGTTGCCCGGATAAGGGATTTTAGGGGGTTTCCCTTGTCCTGAGAAGACGAATGTCGAGTAACTTTAAGCTCCATGGACCCCGAGATCATTTGAGCATCATTTCACCAATTTCAATCATCGGCCGATATGACCAACGAGGTTAAAGTACGTTAAGCTAAAAAAAAAAAAAAATAAATAAATAAAATGCTGATCTCACTACTTTGTGCTAATCAAGATAAACAGAAGATAGCAATTATAAGTAGATATAAGTAGATGGTAAAGCGACAGTCAAATTGTTTAAAAAGTGGTCGCTATATGATTGAAATTCCTTTCACTGCATGGCCAGTAGTGGAGAAATTTCCGTGTGAGGAAAGTTTTAATTATTTTAAAACTGAAACCAATAAGGAGTATCTCGTAAATGGTCAAGAACACGAAAAAATATATGTAACATAAACTATGCGTTTTAATAAGATCCACATGTTTTGTGCAGCAAGTTTTTGTCTCTCTCTCTCTCTCTCTCTCTCTCTCTCTTTCTTACGGTTTAGCAATAATGCAAATGCCATTCAAAATGAAGAGGCCTTAAGAGGCTATTCCAATAAAATTCAAGATATATATTTTGTTTGTCATGCAGATATCTTTAATATACGGTATTTTAAACAAAACCGTTAGAGCAATTTTTAATACAATCAAAATTTTCGAACTTTTTTTCCATGTAAAGGGTAGTTTGGGGAGGGGGGGGATTTTCCTTCTCTGCCTACTATTTACTTTGTGCATACATGCTAGAAAGTAAAATGCACAATACCAGGTGGTCCAAAATCGCTTCGTTTTAAGTGTGCAGATAATCCTTCGTACGTTTAAAGATTTGCAGAGGTCAACGGGGCAAATCCAAGTAAACACCGGCCAGTAGCGTCGCTGTGACCGACCTGCGATAAGAAGTTAATTATTTTGCTTATGAATAACAATACTTTTTAGTTAATTTGGCTGTTCTAGAAAGTTTTAGTACAGATTAATGTTTAGTAATATTAGATACATTTATGTGTATAATAATGGTCGTAAGACCTTTTTTAAATGCATAAATAAATGATAAAGATTTGGAATGTATGGCTTAAAGAATTAGGTGCCAGAGTATCATATTGCAGATTTTCATTTTATTATCGTCTCTGCTTAGTAGATGGTACGTAAGTAGAGAGGGTATTGCACTTCCACCCATAAATATGATACTGAGATTTCACCGGAAATACACGTTTTAGGGTCCGCTGTATAAAAAGCATCTATATAAAAATGCCCGTGTTTTTTTTTGTAGTGTTTAACGCCCGCTTTTACTACTTGTGGCACCGCAGGCGAGCCGTGAGTGTGTGTGTCCGTGCGTCAGTGTGTCAGTTTTCCTATGTGTCTGTGAACACGATAACTACAAAACAAAATGTCGGTAAAATACCAATCTTGGTATTTATGTTTAGTTTCTTAAGGCTGCATGCTAAACACACACATTATTTACATTAATAATAGTAACAACGCAATTCCGTTGGATAATGATGTCATTTTTATAAAATGTTAAAATGCTCATCTCTTGCTTTATAATTTCCTCCATAGAATTGCTGAAAGACATCCTGAAACCTCAAAATAGAACAAGGAAATGGATGAGCAAACAGCTCTCAAAGGAGTGTGGACACGAAAATTTCACAGCTGTAAATGATGAGGTAGTTAATTCTAAGGAGAAAAATAAATGCTTTCGCCACTTTCTCTTAGCAGTAGCTGGGTTAATGAACGGAGGTTTACAAATTAATTAATCGACACAAATCGAAATTTTGTATACAATGATGCAATTACTTAATTTTGATGATAAAATATTATTTTAGTACATTTTACTGTAATTATAATTTTATTTTCATTATTACTATTGTTATAGCAATTTTATAGAAAATGTTTAATAACAAACAATATTATGTAGAGAAAATCAAATAAAAGTAACAAATTCGATTTAAAATATTTATTATTGGTATTAATATTATTATCAGGTAGATAATCATTATTTTATTTGTTATCTTTATTTGGTTTACTCTACCTTCTTTTCTTTATTTTTATATTCATTGTTTATATATATTGTGTGTTGTTATATATATTTATAAACACAACTGACGCGGCAGTGACGTTATAAACTGACCAAAATATTGAAAACTGTGAACATATGGAGACTACAGAAAATTATAAAGCTGTACTTTTAATGCAATGTGTATTATTTCTTTGCGCATTATACAAATTGTTAGAGGCAAGAAATCTAGACGCAGGTCATTAAATCAAAGCACAGAATCAGCAATGAAAAAATGGCGCGTCTAAGCCAAATGGAAGATCAGCATGTGCGCTTTAAAAACTCGCATTACGATCGTCTGATATTGTACAGCAGGCACTGCATACAGAAAAAGAGCAAAATTAATCCTCAAGGTTAGCCGGTCCCCATGGCCGCGCTCGCCAAGGCGTCCCGCTTTGGTGCTTCGTAGCGCTGGGGATCGTGGGTTCGAGAGTCCCGCCTTGGGCATGGGTGTTATATGTTTGTGTATATGTGTGTGTTGTAAAAGTAAGAAAACAGTAATAAACAATAATAGTACGGCAAAACAAAGTAAAAAGGAAAAGGTAAATAAAAGTAGGGTATACAGTGCCGGAGTCCTGATCAGATTCCGGTACTGTATTTACAAAAAAAAAAAAAAAGGATAAAGTTTGGAGTTTGCAAACTCTTTCATTACGTTTGCGTCTTGCGTGTTTCTATGTGAATGTCTACATAAATAATATGAGTCCAAACTCTTGCGGTTACGTCTGCAACCTATCTGTCCATTCTGTCCGTCATGTCTTGGTGAAGTGTGCTCGTCTAGCACCACTACGAGCTTTTTTTTTTTTTTTTTTTTTTTTTTTTTTAAATACAGTTCCGGAATCTGGTCGGGACTCTGGCGCTGTATACCCTACTTTTTATTTACCTAATTTGTTTACTTTGATTACTGAATTTCTGTTTTACTTTTTAGACACACATACACAAACATATAACACCCATGCCCAAGGCGGGACTCGAACCCACGATCCCCTGCGCTGCGAAACACCAAAGCGAGACGCTTTGGCGAGCGCGGCCATGGGGACCGGCAGCTTCGGAGGTCCTGGAGCGGTGCATAAGGTTTTAAATTTTTAGCCCAAGTGACATTTGCCTTCAGAACCTAGTTTTATTTCGATTTTTAAGTTTTGACGGCAGACAATGGGAGATATGTAATGCTTTTAAATATGTTATTACCTTTGCCACTTTGAGGCCTTGATTTTAACCTTTTTTATAACCTGTTCTCCCCATTGTTTACTATGTTTTCGTAGATTCACGTATGTTTTTGGGCGTTAATTGTTGTCTTTTACACAGATTTTATGTCATTTTTATTCTCCGAGTTATTTTAATGGTACTTTTAATTTCTGGTTCCTTCCGGGATTAAATTTCTGGTTTTAGCCGCTATTTTATTTTTTGAGGGCACTGATAACCTTTGAAGTTGAGCCCATTCATCATCATCATCATACATCTGCGCTTACATCTCTCTGTGCATATAGCTTAATAAATGTCACTTTGATTAAAACCTGTTTGGTAGTTTCAGAGAAAAAGGTCACAAACTTACACACTTTAACATTGACGAGATATGGCTTACCGTCAGCCAAATCCTTGCATTTGGAAATTGATGGATTAATGACGTAACATGAATCTAGAACCTACTATAGGCGACCCAAAGTTGATTTATTAAGGACAAGAAGTATTCAATTAAGCCGCTTATGCTATTGAACCTGCAAGGCCACTTCGCCCACTTTCATCGGAGCGAAATGATGCCATCCTGGGAACTTACATAATCGCATGAGTAATACTGGAAGGCTATTGACCCGCTATTGGTGAGAGCCCTGCTTCTTAGGGTACAGGTAAATCTGCTCTCAGCTGTTTGGCTGATCCAGGGAGCATCTCTCCTTGAGGCTTGGTACACTACCTGAAATTGCTAATTTCCTGAATTTTGCATACATTTGCTTCATATTGCTTACTTTCTCTACCACGCACAATTAAAAAAAATCTGATGTGTTCCATTCACATGCCTTTCTCTACTCACTGCTACAAATTATTGTTAAAAAGCATATTCTTCTTTCTACTTCATGATAATCGAGATAAACAATGACAGAAATTGATTTAATTACTTGCTTCCATGCAGGCAGAAGGAAAATAAGGGAATAAACTAGGCTAAAAAGATAGTAAAATCTTTTAAAGGCCGGTTGCTATGTAGTTAAGGTCCGTTTCTTTGCAGGGTAAGGAGTTGACAATCTTCCGCGTGGTTAAAGTTAAAGTATTTTACATCTAAAACAAATAACAAGGAATATCTCAGAAATGGTAATTTCAACGAAAACAAAAACCTATATGGCATAAATTGTGTGTTTTAACGTGATCTACATTTTTTGTTCAGCAAGTTTTCGTCTGCGTCTCACGGTTTATCAGTTACGCAAAATTCAGCAAAATTCATTCAGAATAAAGAGGTCTTCAGAGGCTATTCCCACAAAATTAAAGATATACATTTTATTTGCCATATAAATATCTTTAATATACGGCATTATAACTAGAATCGTTAGAGCAATTGTTTAGAAAATAAAAATTTTCGCCTTTTTTTTTTTCCATGTAAAAGATAGTTTGGAATGGGCGAATTTTTCTCAAAATCTTTGTGACAGATCCCCAGAAGATACTAAACTTAAATACCAAGTTTGGTATTTTACCAATTTTTCGTTTTTGATTGTCTCGGTATCGAATTTTTGGGTGGAATGCAATAACTTTTCTATACACTATGTATGTAGTACGTGTCGAGCAAGTAGTAAAACAAAATAAAATTCTGTAATACTAGGGGCGTTCAATAAGTCCTTAAAAATCCAAGAAACTACATTTGTAGCATTGAAAAAAAAAATTGTATTTAGTAACCATCATCTCTTATAGATCACAGTTAAAGTTTCAGCTATATTCATCACGTGGTTTCGTTTCCATAGAGGATTGAATCAACAATCTTATGCTTCTTTAGAAAGTTGAAAAAAAAATAGTTTCGTGCGGTGAATAAACACTTCTATTTAAAAGTATTAACACCAAAAGAGATAAAATCCGAGTTGGTTGAAGTTCGTGGCACATCTGCTCCTCCGTTTGCAACAATTTCAATAAATGAATTTAAACGTGGCCGTACATCCACAAATTATAGTCACTTCTACTGGACATCCGGAACGATGGTTAACAAAATCCAGGATATGGTTTTGAGTGTTCGTCGAGTCAAAGTTCGTGAAATAGTAGAGGCCACAGGCATATCACAAGGTACAGTGTTCTCAATTTTGCACCTAAAACTAGGCCTGACAAAGGTCTCGGCAAGATGGGTGCCGCGTTTGCTCTCAATGGAGAATAAACATAATCATATGATATATTCGGAAACTGGTTTGGCACTTTTTCGTCCCAATCCTGACGAGTTTCTGTGTCAATACACAACTGTGAATGAATCATGGATACACTTACACTCCAGCGACGAAGGAACAGTCGAAATAGCGTTTAAAGGCAAACTTGCTCCGAAGAAGGCAAAGCTGGTGAAATCTGTAGACAAGGTGATGGCCTCGGATTTTTGGGATGCACGTTGTATCATATACATTGATTACTTGCAGAAAGAAAGAACATTAAATGGAGAGTAATTTTAGAATTACTATTGCATTCACCGTATTCACTAAATTTGGCCTACACCTAGTTTTCTACTTTCTCTACACGTACTATTTACATAGTGTATAGAGAAGGTATTGTATTGCACCCAAAAATTCTATTCCGAGATTTCACCGGAAACATATGTTTTGAGACCCCCTGAATCCAAAAAAAAGCATTTTCAGAAAAATGTCCATGTGTGTGTCTGTGGGCAGCATAGCTCAAAAACGAAAAGACTGTTAAAAACCAACGAAGCGACACGAAGATTTTTCAAGAAAATTCCCCCACCCCAAACTACCCTTTACATGGAAAAAAGTCGATAATTTTGCATTACTGGTAAACCGTAAGAGATATACAAAAACTTACACAAAAAATGTAGATCACGATAAAACACACAATTTATGTGATACACATTTTTTCGTGGAGAGATATTCCTTGTTATTGGTTGCAGCTTTAAAAACTCCTTTAAAACAAAGTATTTTTAGTCACATAGCAATCAGCTTTTGACTATCACTTCAACCTATGCTACTCCCTTATTTCCCTTCTACTTACAAGGAAGCAAGTAATAAGAATATTCCTGCTAATTTTTTCTCGATTAGCAAGAAGTAAATAGGAGAATAAGCGTTTTAACAATAGTTTGTTGTAGAGATGTAGAGAAAGTCATGTGAGTGGAACACATCAGGTTTTTTTTTTTAATAAATTCTTATGCCATATCCCATTTCCGAGATGTTATTAATGATTAGAATTCTTCAATATTTTGTAGTTCTTTTGAAGTGCTTTCAATTTTCAGTTTTTCTAATGATTGGATGGAAAGAGTATGGAATATAAGGTCAGCACGAAGCACCCCAATTCACTATTGCTATTGCTATTCCTTTTGAATCTATAACGAAATGCGTTATATAACAAATTCTGCAAAGCTTTATCTCAATTAGAATCAACTGGATGAAAAGTTTATTTCAGAAGAATGCTTTGTATACCTGATACGATAAACTATGGAGGGTAGAGAAGGGGTTGTGATGTAACACATTATATATTTGCTTTCTCTTCACGGACTACGCACAAACGTATAGAGAAGTTATTGTATTCCACCCAAAAATTCGATGTCGAGTTTTCGCCGGAAATATTTGTTTTGAGGTCCCTTGAATCCAAAAGAAAATCATTTTAAAAAAATCTGATATGTTCCATTGACATGACTTTCTCTACATCTCTGCAACAAATTATTGTTAAAAAGCTTATGCTTCCATTTATTTCATGCTAATCAAGAAACAATTAGCAGAAATAGTCTTATTATTTGCTTCCTTGTAAGTAAAAAAGGAATAAGGGAGTACCATAGATTAAAGTGACAATCAAAATCTGGTTGCTATGTAACTGAAGTTCCTTTATTTGTATGTACAGGAGTTGACAAAAATACCTATATGAGAAAAGTTAAGTTTTTCAAAGTTGAAACCAAAAACAAGGAATATACTAAAAACGATCAACTCGACGAAAAAAATGTATACAACATAAATTGTATGTTTTAATGTGCTCTACATTTTTGTGTGGTAAGTTTTTGTGCATTTCTTACGGTTTAGCAGTTATGCAAAATTTCGTAAAATTCACCCAGAATAAAGTAGTTTTCAGAGGCTATTCCCAGAAAATTCAAGATATACATTTTATTTGTCAGGTAAATATCTTTAATATACGATATTTTAATCAAAATCGTTAGATCCATTTTTTAAAAAATAAAAATGTTCTAAAAAAGTTCCACGTAAAGGGTAGTTTAGGGTGGGGTATATTTCTCAAAATCTTCGTGTCGCTTACCTGGAAGTTACTAAATTTAAATACCAAGTTTGGTATTTTACCGACTTTTCGTTTTTGAGTTATGTTCACAGACACACACACACACACACACACACACACACACACACACGGACCTTTCTCTGAAAATACTTTTTTTGGATACCTACAAGGGACCCTAAAACATATATTTCCGGTGAAATCTTGGTATCAAATTTTTTGGTGGAGTGCAATACCTTCTCTATACACTAGTACACATATTACGTGAAGAGAAAGTAAAAAAGGTGTATGTGTCTGTGGACAGCATAGCTAAAAAGCTAAAAGATCGTTTAATACCTAAGTTGGTATTTAAGTTTAGTATATTCAAGGATGCGACACGAATATTTTAAGGAAGAACTCCTAACCCCAAACTACACTTATAGAGAAAACAATTTGATTCTTTTTTTTTCAAAAATGGCTGTAACAATTTTTATTAAAATACCCTATTTTATAAATATTTAAATCACAAATAAAATGTACATGTTGAATTTTCTGGGATGAAAATAAACTTTAAGAAATAGACTAAAACTTACTGTACAAAAAAAAAAAAAAAAAAAAGAGCTCATCAAAACAAAATGTATGTCATATACAATTCTTTTATTGTACAACCAACCATTTCCGAGATATTCCCTGCTATTATTTTCAATTTTACAATACTTAAATTTTTCTCAGACAGGAAGTCTTCGTGCATTTCATATAACTTTTGTTTTACTCTTGGCCTTGAAAAGAGAACCGAATTAAAATAGAAATTTCTTCACGACAGCTTTTAAAATATTTGACTGGTGGTTTTGCTTACTGTATTCCCTTATTTACCTTCTCATGTCAAGGAACCAAGTAATAAGACAGTTTCTGCTCTTGTTTATCTCAATTGACATGTAGTAGATAAAACAATAATGGTTTTGATACCTCCCATAGAGTCTGGGAGTATGAATGTGAGAGGAAATGTGCGTGTGCTTAGTAATATAAAATTGATTAACCTAATGTTCTGAACCTACAGTTTCACAAGTCAAAGCCCTCGATATGACCATTGATGTTAAAGGGGGCTATATAAATGAAACAATAAAAAAAAAATCTTTTGGACTGCCTTCGTGGTCGAGTGGTCAGTGAGCTGACTTCACACCCGGGTTCGATTCCCGGCTGGGGCGGGGAATATTTCTTTAGCGAGAATTATTCCCTATCCCCCCATAGTGTCTGGAAGTATGTATGAGAGAGAGTGAATGTGTGTGCGTTTGAGGAAATTGAAATGAAAGCGTAAAAGCACCTACAGACAACGAGCTGTTTCAAGTGCAAAGCCTCCGATATGACCTTATATGTTAAAGGGGGCTATATAAGCGAAACAATAAAAATAATCTTTTGTAAATATGGTTTGTTTGCAGAATAGCTACAGAAAGTCATATGAATGGAACACATTTTCTGTTTATCTATGGATTCTAACTTATATCTCACTGACTTCCAGAATCCTTTTTCAAAGTGACCAGAAATAAACGAAGGTGCATAGACAAAGACATGTGAGTGTAACAAATAAGATTTTCGTTTTTATTATTACAGTTTGTGCGGAATGTGATAATTCACTGTGAATATTTCCAGTTAACTTAATTTCTTATCTGTACACAGAATATGTTTTCCTTTGGGCTAGGTTGTGTTTACAAATTAGTGGCCTCGCGATGGTGGAAGAAACAACAGAAGACCTAGGCAGCAGATTTGTCTAATTGTAGGTCAAGGCGTCGGCCTATTAGCGATGACCTTGTAAATGTAACAGGACAGCATACTTATGGGTCGAAACCACTAAACTGGAAAACACATTTGAAGCCGTGAGTCATACGTCTATGTGTATAAGCAAATAACTGCACGCAGAGGTTAGGTTTCCGGTTCGCTAATATACTATCCGTGCGTCATTAAGTTTAATTGTTCTGTGTGCCTGCAGCGAGTAACAGAGACGTGAGTAAAAGGAAAAAATCTGATGTGTTCCATTCTCATGGCTTTCTCTACATTGCTGTAACAAATTATTGTTAAACAGCTTATTCTTCTATCTAATATTCCAGAAAAATATTACCAGAAATTGTGTTAATTACATACCTCCTTGTAGGTAAAAGGACAATAAGGGAATACTCTTAAGCTAAACCGATATTCAAATATTTTAACAGTTGGTTACCATGTGGTGGAAATCCGTTTCTATGCATGGTCAGGAGTTTACACATTTTTGTGTGAGAAAAATTTAAATATTTTAAGTCTTAAACAAATAACAAGGAGTATCTCAGAAATGGTCAATTCCACGAGAAAAAAGTATATTACATAAATTGCATGTTTTAACGAGGGCTACATTTTTGTGTAGTAAGTTTTTGTCTATCGTTTACGGTTTGCCAGTTATACAAAATTAGGCATTTTATTCAGAATAAAGATGTCCTCGGAGGTTATTCCCAGGAAATTGAAGATATACATTTATTTGCCATATAAATGTTTTTAATATACGGCATTTTAATACAAATCGTTAGACCTACATTTTTTCCATGAAAAGGATATTTTGGGTTGGGGAGATATTTTTCAAAATCTTCCTATCGCAATCCCTGGAAGATACTAAACTTAAATACCAAGTTTGGTATTTTACCGTTACTCGTTTTTGAGTTCTCGTGTTCACAGACACACGGACACATACGGACATTTTCTAAACATGTATTTTTTTTTGGGTTACAGGAACCTTAAAACGTATATTTCCGGTGAAATCTCGTTATCGGATTTTTGGGTGGAATGCAATACCTTCTATATACTCTATGTACATAGTACGTGTAGAGAAAGTAAAAATCTGATGTGTTCTATTCATATGACTTTCTCTATATCACAGTAACAAATTATTGTTAAACACGTTATTCTATCTACTTTATGATATTCCAGAACATTACCAGAAATTTTCTTGATTACACACTTCCTTGTAGGTAGAAGCACAATAAGGGAATACGCTAGGCTAAAACGATAGTAAAATCTTTTAACAGCTGGTTACCATGTGGTTCAAATCCGTTTCTGTCCATGGCCAGGAGTTTACAAATTTTTGTGTGAAAAAAGTTTAAGTATTTTAAGTCTTAAACAAATAACAAGAGTATCTCAGAAATGGTCAGTTCCACGAGAAAAAGTATATTACATAAATTGCGTGTTTTAACGAGGGCATTTTTAATGTAGTAAGTTTTTGTCTATCACTTACAGTTTACCAATTATGCACAATTCAGCATAATTCATCCAGAATAAAGAAGCCTTCAGAGGCTTTTCCCAGAAAATTCAAAATATATATTTTATTTGCCGTATAAATATATTTAATATATGGCATTTTAATCAAAATCGTTACAGCCATTTTTGAGAAAATAACAATTTACGAAATTTTTCCATGTAAAGGGTAGTTGGATGGGAGATTTTTTGAAAAAAATGTTTGTGTCACATGAAGTTTGGTATTTAATGGGCTTTTCTTTCTTGAGCTGTTGCCCCCCCCCCATACACACACACTTTTCTTTCATGAGCTGTGTTGCCCTCCCCATACACACACACTTTTCATTTTTCTAAAAATACTTTCTTTTTTTTTCCATTCAGAGGGTTCCAAATATATATTTCATGTGGACTGTCGATATCAATTTTTTGGGTACAATACAATATCTTCTCAATACCTATGTACATAATATGCGAGGGAAAGTAAAAACAAAATTGTCTCTGATCAGGTGGTCACGGTTCTGGCTCCTCTACTTGCTAGGACGTATCAGATTCCCCGCTGGGAGCAGAGAACTTCTTTTCTTCCGGAATCATTCCCTTTTCTTCGCAGTATTTGGCAATAGAAATGTGGGAGAAAAACAAACTAAAAAGTGTAAAACGACAAAATTTAGCGCTTTCTAATTTTAATAGAAAAAATCTGATGTATTCCATTCACCTAACTTTCCCAGACTGTTTCCCAAACATTTTTTATTACAAAATATTAATCTTCTATCTACGTCTTGCTAATATTCATAAACATTAGCAGAATTGGAATTATTACTTGCTTCCTTATAAGTAGAAGAGAAATAATGGAATATAATAGGCCAAAACGGTAGTCAAATATTTTAAAAGCTGGTCGCTATGTGAGACAATTGAAATTAGGTTTGCTTTGCATGGTCCCGTTTGAGAAAAGCTAATTAGTTTAGAATTGAAACCAATAACAATGAATATCTCGACTACTCTGCAAGAAAAACGTATAGGACGTTGATTGTGTGTTTTATCGCGGTCTATATATTTTGTGTACTAAGTTTGGTCTGTCTCTTACGGTTCATCAGTTACACAAAATTCAGCATGCCTCAACCAGAATAAGAAGCCTATGAGGCTATTCCTAGAAAATTTAAGATATACATTTTATTTGTGATGTGAATATCTTTAATATACAGTATTTTAATCAAAATCGTTAGATCCATTTTTGAGAAAATCAAAAGTTTCGAAAAATATTCCATGTAAAGGATAATTGGGGACGATGGGACTTTCTGGAAAATCTTCGTGTCGCATTCTTGGAAAATACTAAACTTAAATACCAAGTTTGACATTTAACCAACTTTTCGTTTTGAGCCATGGCCTTTTATTTTTGATAGATTCATAGGCAGACACGGACCTTTTTCTAAAATCGGACTCAGAGGACCTCAAAACATATGTTCGATGAATTCTTGGTATCGAATTTTTGGATGCAATACAATCCATTCTGTTTGCACTACGTGCATTGTAGATACGGACTGGAGAATGTAAAAATGGGATGTGTTCCATTCACATGACCTTCTCTATTTTTTCCGCAAACAAACTAGTCTTACAAAAGATGTTTCTTTTAACCACATTATGCTAATCAACATAAATATTATCAGAAATTGTGTTACTACGTCCTTCTTTATAAGTAGAAGCGAAATAAGGGAGTAAGTAACCTAGGCTAAAGCGAGAGTCAATTCTTTTTAAAAGTCATCGCTATGTGGGATAATTGCAGTTCGGTTCTCTGTATGTAGCTAGGAGTATAATAGAGAGTTAAAACAAAAGATGACATCCCGTTTCAGAAAAGTTTAAGAAGTTTAAAACTGAAAACAATAGCAAGGAGTATTTTGGAAATGGCTAACTTTACAAGTATATAGCATAATTTGTATGTTTTAACAAGCTTTATATTACCTGTGTAGTATGTTTTTGTCTATCTCGTACGGTTTACCAGTTATATAAACGTCATCCAGAATGAAGAAGTCTTCAAAGACTATTCCCAGAAAATTCAAGATATACATTTTGTTTGTCATGAAAATTACATAAATATGTGTCATTTTAATCAAAACTGTTAGAGCCAATTTTGAGTCAGTAAAAAAAAAAAAAAAAAAAAAAAAAAATGTTCCACGTAAAGGGTAGTTGGGATGGGGGATTTTCTTTAAAATCTTCGTGCCGTATTCTTGGAAGATACGAAGTTATTTTTTGTTTTTGAGTTATGCTGTCCACACACACTCAAACACCTTTTTGTAATTCTTTTATATTACAGGGAATCTCAAAACATGTATGTATTTTAGGTAACATTTCGGTACGAAGTTTTGGGTTCACAAACGAAAAGGAAACAAGAAGCCAAGCAAATAAACTTGCATTGCGTGCAAAAGCAGGTTCTGAACCTACCTAATATACTTCAAATCTAAATATATGCGTAAGCTTTCACGGCCGGTGTCCATGGTTTTAAAATTTTAATACTTTAAATCTACTATACAGGATGTTAATGAGCTACACCAAAATAATTTGCGAAATTGTGCAGGTGACTGATATAAGTAATTTGAGATCTGCGATGCATGGTCCCCGGATAAACATAACGCAGCTACATAGCGTTAAACATGTGGGTATCAGGTGCTGATAAGTCGGTGTTAAAGCAAAGCAGGTTGGAAAAATGGCTTAGAATGTCTTTAAAACTGCTGCCCGAGTATAGAAATATCGATTTTTAGCAGCTCGTTACTAGCGTTCTCAAGATTTAATGTCGCAAAAATCTGTAAAATCTCGAACTAATCACTTGACAGTGCGACACTGAGCATTCATTAATAATGTTCTTGAGGTAGCCTACTCTGGAGGGGTTTTTCCAACTGCTCTGGTGGCTTAATACATAACGCGGGAAGCTGCTATCCCAAAGGTCATGATTTCGATTCCTGTCATAGAGTGAATGTTTTTTATTATTATTATTATTTTTTTTCATTCCAGACGAAGTGCCGCGATACGTGAATGCGACCCGAACTCGGAAACTATCTTTCACTTGAAAGCCAGTATCATAACCACTACGCTAGAGAGGTACGCTGTGTTATGTCCCTTCGTATTTCGTGTTATGCTCTTGAATGCTTGATAAATTAGCCAGTGGCGTACTGGTACTTCAGAAACTTATAGCCGTTATTTCGACATCTCATAATTCAAATTACTTATTTAAGTGATGTACATATTCTGTGAAAATATTTCGGTGTAGTTCATTAACACCCTGTATATAGTTGAATATATTTAAACTATTGTAACTGTCATATCATTTATTGGTGAAGGATGTGAACCATCCCAAAGAGTTGTAAACTTTCACTTGGTCTCAGATTTGATGTTCCATTGCGAAGGTTAAATATTTTATTTCTAAGAACTTCATATTGCTTTCACATCTTTATGGATTTAGGGTTATAGTCACATTGCCCTCTTTAAATCATGTCACCATAAAGTGTTACAAGGTCGCATTTAATTTTGCATTTACCTTGACTTTAAATTTTAATACCACATCCTAAAAATTCCACATGCTTTTTTTATTCTTTGCTTCTCCTCACCTGTGATTGCGAAACATTTTCCTGAAAGTGGTTTCTATATGAGTGTTTGCGGCTTCAGTGAAGAATATCACATTAACTGGGTATAGTTCAGTTTTACAGAGCGAGGTGGCGCCACGGTACATGTGTGACTTGCATTTGTGAGGTGCCGGATTCGGTCCTTGGCGATCGCCCACTATGACCCACGAGTTTTTTGTGGTTTCACCGGATCAAAAAGTGAATACCGGGAGATTGTCTTTCTGCCACGAATTTCCTGTCCAGTATTTTGTATATGCATTGCCTTCTTCGTTGTTATGTGTAGATCTTGGATTCCTTAGCGCGCCTACTCATGCTATCTGCGCTTGGAAGGTTAGGTGTGTGTATCTATGTTAAGATTTGATTTGGAGGGATGGTGAGACGAATCATTTGCTCCGTTGTATAGATGCAGTGCAGTGAATGACAACGTGGCTTCTTGCTTTGCATTGTAGTTAGCATTTGCACAATATAATTTCAGTCTCCCACATTCTGATACAGAACATTAAAGGATAATTAAATATCATGTTAGGTGTTTAACAGACCTTTCGTTGTTGAGTTATGCCATTCACAGACAAACAGGCGCGCGCGCGAATGGATCTTTTTCTTAAAATGCCTTTTTTTTTTTTTTTTTTTCAGGGCGCTACAAAAATTCTATTTCCGCTGAAACCTTGTTGTCGAAGTTTTGGGTGATATACAATACCTACTCTACCTACTATGTATGTTGTACATACATGCTAGAGAAAGTAAAGTTCCAATACATTTTCTCAAATTTTGAGTCCCGTGGAATATTTTCTTCTTTAATATATTTGCGTATATATGAAATACTTTATATCTTGCAAAGTATTTATTCAATTTGAATGAAATTAGGTTCATATTAATGCAAGAACACTGAAATCACATTCTCAGAAAATCTATACAGAAATATAAAAATTACAAATGATGCTCCTAACACACATAGTTGGTAAATATTACATGAAGTAATTCCTTTACTTAATGCATAGTACATAGAGAACTTTCTGAATTCAAACCAAAAATTCGAAACATGTTTAAATATGTTTTAGAAATAAAATGTAGATCTTGAATCTATTGGGAATAACCTTTGAAGTCCTCTTCATTTTAGATGACTTTTGCATAACTGTTAAGCCGTAACGAACAGAAACAAAATTGTAGCCTAAAAAAAAATGTAATCTCGTTAAAGCTGGCACAATTCATGTCAGGTATATTTTATATGGAATTAACCGTTTCCGAGATAATCCTTGTTATTGGTTTTCATGTTTCAATAGCTATAGTTTTCTCAAATGGAAAGTCATTTGTTTTTTTCATTCTATCGTACAAGGAGACAGAAATTTTCTTACCAGCTCTTAAAGGATCTAACACTCTGGCCTAGTGCATTCCCTTATTTCCCTCCTACTTACAAGTAATCATGTAATAAGACCATATCTGCTAATGTTTATATCGATTAGTATGAATTATATAGAAGAATAACCTTTTGTAAAATAGTCGTACAAAAGGTAGGAAAAATCGTGTGAAAGCAAGACATGTTTTAAAATTGCACAGGTTTTGAGCATTTTAATGTATGGAGTACATAGAGTTATTGTATACCTACTATTTGTAGATATTAATAAAGCACACAATTTACGTTAAATATATGCTTTCTGACTTAACCATTTCCGATATATTCATTGTCCTTGGTTTAAACATTGCGACGTTATTTTTGTTTATTTTCTCTACGACGAGCACAACGTAAATACATGTTTTGAGGTCCCTCGTATAAAAAATATATCTTTGAACAACAAAATTCAAAACCGAAAAATTGGTAGTCTCTTCCAAAGATGCGACACGATGGTCTTCAAGGAAAACCTCCATGCATCCACCCTTTACACTGACCTTGGCGCAATTATTTTATTTTCTCCAAAATGGTTCTAAAGATTTTGATTGAAATACTATAAATGTAAGATATTTTCATGACAAATAAAATGCTTATTTTGAATTTTCTCTAAATAGCCTGTAAAGTCCAATTCATTCGACAGTAACGTTATATAATCCTGTATGACTATTAACGTTAAGTATAGATCTCTTTAAAACACACACCTTATTCCAAATAACACCTTTTCTTAAGCCTATTTTTAAAATATCTATGCGTTGTTAATTGTTATAATTGCTCAATACTATGTCGTTTTTAAATTAAAGTTGATATTCAGTTATTTCTCGCGATTTTCAAGTAACGAGTATGGAATTTTAAGGGTAGCGTACAGCGTCCAGTTCTTCCAATTCCCTTCGTGCCTATAACATGACGTGTAATGTAGCTATTTCTGCAACTGTTTACCTCGATTAAAATGAATTAGAAAAAAAAAGTGTCTTCCATTCACATGACTCTGTTTATTCAGCAAACAAGCTATTCTTACAAAAATATTTACTTTATCTAATAATGGTAATCAAGACAAATATTAGCAGAAATTTTCTTATTATTTGCTTCCTTGTAAGCAGAAGGTCACTAGGCTAAAGCGATAGACAAATCTTTTAAAAGCTGGTCGCTATGTGAAACAATTTAAATAACAAAGAATATCTCGGAAACAGCCAACTCTGCAAAAAAGGAACATGACATGAATTAGGTGTTTTAACGAGATCCACATTGTTTCTGCAGTAAGTTTTTTTCTCTCTCTCTTACGGTTTACCAGTTGTGAGAAATTCATCCGGTTAGACCACTCGCCTCTCACCTAGACGGCCCGGGTTCAATCCCTAGCGACCGCATGTGAGATTTGTGGTGGACAAAGCGGCGCAGGGGGGTTTCTCCGGGTTCTCCGGTTTTCCCCGCCATGGCATTCTACCGGTGCTGCATCTTCCTTCATGTATCACCAGTGTCATCGCCTGCGGTGCCACAAGCAGTAAAAGCGGGCGTTAAACCATAAAAAAAAAAAAAAAAATCATCCGGAATGAAGAGTCTTCAGAAGCTGTTTCATGAAAATCCAATCGTACATTTTATTTCTGCTGTAGGTATCTTTGGTATACGGTATTTTAATCAAAACCGTTAGTCATCTATTAATGTGAAAATCGTAGGGGAGGTAGCTTAGAATCAGGAGACGGATATAGGATACTTTTTTTTTTATCCCGTTTCCGTGGGACGTGACATAAAACGTGGTATAACAAAACGCAACAGACAGCTAAACGCATTGTTGTCTATGGTGTTCGTTTCGAGTTTCTATTAGCTTATTGTGCCGATATTATCATTAACAATGCCGCGACCAAGACAATCGAATCTTTCCCGACAAAGGATTCGAAACATTGCGAATGAAATTGCACGTGAAGAGCAACTATCCAATTAAATTTTTCAACTCCTTGGATGTGCCTGGCTTACCACCGCACAATTTACGACTAAAGGTTGGCTCCATAGTAATCATGCTTCGAAACATAAACCAACCAAAACTGTGCAACGGAACGCGTTTGGTGGTAGGTAAATTGATGAACAATGTGATTTACGCGACGATACTCGAAAGGAAAATTCAAAGGTGAGGAAGTTCTCATTCCGAGGATCCCGATGATCCCAACCGATTTGCCGTTTGAGTTTAAACGACTTCAATTTCCGATCCGTCTTGCATTCGCCATGACCATTAACAAATCACAAGACCAATCCTTGGAAATTTGTGGTCTGAATCTAGAAAATCCATGTTTTTCCCATGGTCAATTATATATGGCATGTTCACGGGTCTGAAGACCATCTGCGTTATTTTTCTTGCGCCTGATAATAAAACAAGAAATGTCGTCTATCACAAGGTGCTTCACTGAAGATTGCAACCCATGTACCAAAATACAGGCCAATAAATAATCATTAAAACACTTGATTTTTTGTCTCTATATTTATTATCCTAATAAAAATTTGAACTTAATAAAATCCCAAATCTGCTCATTTATTGATTCTAAGGCGGAAGAAAGTTCGCCGGGTCAGCTAGTTTTATATGAAAACGACATTGTCAAAAATTGTTCCACTTAAAGGGTAGTTAAGATTGGGGGGGGGGTCGTTTAAAATCTTCCTTTCGAAACCTTGGAACACCCTAAACTTAAATGCCAAGTTTAGTACGTAACGGTCTTTTCGTATTTGAACTTTGCTGTTCCCCCCTTCCCCTCATACATATCCGGACCTTTTTCTAAAAAGTTTTTTTAAGACTCGAGGAACCTCAAAACTTATTTCAGATGTAATCTCGTATGGAATTTTTGGATGGAATACAACACTTTCTCTATATACTATATACATACATTGTACATGTAGAGAAACTAAAAATCGCTGAGAAATGTCCCGTTTTTGGCTTAAAAAAATAGTCACATTAATTAAAATGTACATACAAAAATAAATCGTAGGAATAATTTGTATACCCACTCAAAAACATTAGAGGACAGAGAAATTCTTCTGAATAAAACTGTAAGAGAAAGTAAATCTAATGTATGCTATTTCTTTCCATGCACACTTAATAAAAGTAACACCCAAGGCCGCTAGAGTCCACTGCTGCCGCCATTTGAACATGTGCGGCATCTCGTAGCAGGATGTCGAAGTAGATACACTAATCATGCATTTCACAAAATGTCTAACTGGTCTAACAGAGAGCGCGCCATGTTCAGCAAATTGCTCTGCGGAAAAGTGGTTTTACCTTAAACTGAACTATTGAACTGTTATTAAACCTATTTAGCATTCACACAACAGAAAACTCTAATGTTAACTGTTAATTTTTACAAGTACTCAACCAAATGATTACTCTAAGAGCCGTTAATTCCGAACGAGGAGAATCTTCAAATAGCGGTGTTCTAAACGACGTATTCTTCTTTTGAATCACCCCACCATTTAGCGGTTCGCTTAAATCTATTGTAATTACCGTGAACTTGAAAATGACCTTAAAATGAGCGGATATAAACCTTATCCTGTGACACAAAATTTTCAGTAGTAGGAAAATCATCAACGGTCTTTTTCTGTGATGGTGAGTGCACATGCATTTCTTTATTTACGAATGCTAGAAACAAAACTTAGTATGTATTATCTACCTTTTTATAGTTAGAATTTGAAACACTAACGATAGGTAAACTAAATAACATTAATTAATTACATTAGGTAGGTATATAGTAAACAAAGAGCAAAACATTATGTATAACAATGTAAAGATAGAGTTGTATTTATTTGAAACATATCAGAAATAACAATAACATTAAAATAATGAATAAAACACGATTTTAAAGAATCAGGTTTTATAGCTCTTGTGCGTTACTAATTGTAGACTAAAATCCATTCACATGACTTTTCTACGTATTCTGCAACAAACTATTGTTACAAAAACTTATTCTATTTTATGATAATCGATAGAAACACTAGTAAAATTGATCTCATTACTTAGTTCATTGTAAGTAGAAGGGAAATAGGGGAATATACTAGGCTAAAGCCTAATCAATTAATCATTTAAAAGATAATCGCTATGCAATGATAATAGAATTCGTTTCTCATTTATGGCCTGGAGTAAAACAAAAGAAAAACGAATAACTTCCCGTTTGAGAAAACTTTAAGCATTGGAAAATTTTCACCATAAACCAGAATATTCCTGAAATGATTGATTCCACAAAATATAACCTGATATAAATTGTATGTTTTAACGATATCTCATTTATTGTCCACTGAGATGTTGTTTATCTCTTACGGTTTAACAGATATGCGAATGTCATACAAAAGGTCTTCAGAGGCTATTCCCAGAAAAGTTGAGATGTATTTTTCATTTGCCATAAAAGTATATTAAACCATGGCATTTTAATAAAAATTGTCAGTCATTTTTGAGAAAATCAACATTTTTGAAAATGTCCCATGTAACGGGTAGCTTAGGTGGGGGATTTTTCTGAAAACCTTTGTGTCGTTTTCTTGAAAGATGCCGAGCTTTAACATCAAATTTGCATTGTTTTTATTATACTGTTCACTCATGAGGCTTTTTCTAAAAATATTTTTTTTTATTTCAGAGGACCTCAAAAATGCACATATATATTTGGTGAAATTTTAATATAATTTTTGGACGGAATACAATACCTTTCTCGTCTACTTGTGTAATTGTACATTACAGAGAAAGTAAAGCTTCTACATTCATTTTTATCTCCATATTTTAAATTATCATAAAACAATAAAATAAACGAAAATAATAACATACTGCTAATCCTGTAGAAAAACAGAAAACATCGAACCTGCCTGGGTAGTGTGGTGGTAGCGTGTTTGCCTCACACTCTAAGGGTTGCGAGTTCGTATCTGGGTGAGTTACCCGGATAAGGTTTCCTTTCGCGGGTTTTCCTTATCCTGAGAAGACGAATGTCGAGTAACTTTAAGCTCCATGGACCCCGAGATCATTTGAGCATCAATTCACCAATTTCATTCATCGTCCGATATGAGCAACCGAGTTAAAGGACGCCAAGCTACATAAAAAACTACACTCACGTATATTCCTGCAGCCATTAGCATTATTACTTTCTCTACTGCTTACCTGTAATAAATATAGGCAGTATTGAATTCCAACAAAAAATTAGCTACTGAGTTTTCAGTTAAAAGGCGTGTTTTGAGGATTCCTGAATAAACAGCAATTTTAGAAAAAGGTTCGCCTAAGTGTATTCGTGTGTGTGTATGTGAACAACAAAACTAAAAACGAAATATTAATTAATTACCAAACTTGGTATTTAAGTTCAGTGTCTTTCAAGAAAGCAACAGAAATATTTTCAAAAAAATATACTCCATCCCAAAATATCTTTTACTTGCAAATGTTCCTGCTATTTGATCCTTCAAAGCTTTTTGATTAAAATACAACGTGTTTAAGACCTTTGCGTGATAAAACATATACAAATTTATATTTTCTTTGAATATTTAGCTTCTGATGCCAGCTTTATTCTGGATGAATGTTTTACAAGTTGTAAACTGTAAGAGACAAATAATTTTCTACACAAAAGATGAGATCTCGTTAGAGCACTTATATGAAATAAAATATTTTCGCGATATCCTTTATTATATCCTTTATTATACGTTTGAATTGCCAAACACCTTATACTTTTTTAACTGCATATTCGTTATTCGTTTATTTTCCCCTCACAGCTATGCAAAGAGAACTGGACTTCAAAATTATCGTAGATCTAACCGTTCTTAAAATATTTGTATATCATTTAAACCTAAATATTCCCTTTTCTCTTTACTTTTTATTTGTCTACACGTAAAATGTACATATAGGTAGTGAAGGTATTGCATTCCAATATTCGAGTGTGAGCTTTAACGGGAAATATGTCTTGTGGACCCCTGAATGAAAAACAGCAGTTTTAGAAAAAGGTTAGTGTGTGAAAACGAAAAGTCGGTCACATACCAAACTTGTTTAGGTTTAGGATATTCTATGGGTGTGACATGAGAATTTTGAAGAAAATCTCCTTCTATAAATTACTCTTTACTTGGAAGCATTAATCGAATTTTCGATTTGCTCAAACATATCTAAAAATTTTGTTAAAATACTATAGTTTAAGACATGTTATGACGAATGAAATGTATACATCAAAATTTCTCGGAATAACCTCCGAAGTCCTCTTCATTCTAGATGATTTTTGCATAACTAGTACACCGTAAGAGATAAGACAAAATCTTACCACACAAAAAGTATGGATCTCATTTTAGCCCTCAATTTATGTCAAATACACTTTTTTCGTAATTAACTACTTCCGAGATATTGCTATTTCTCAGTTTTAATTTTCCAATAATAATTACACTTTTCTCATATGGGAATCGTCATTTTCCCTTCCAAAAAGAACGGAACTGCAAAGCCATCACATAGCAACCAGTTCTTAAAATATTTGACTAGAAGAATAAGCATGTGTAAGAATACTTTGTAGCGGAATCGATAGAAAAAGCCATGCTAATGGAACTAATCTGTGTTTCCCCTTGCACCTACAATGAAATATGAAATAAAATCCATTTCAACAAATGTTTATCTCGGTTATTGTAAAATGGATAGAAGGATAAGTTGGTTTCTATTTTTGAAGAATGAATAGAGAAGGTTATGTGGATAAAACACATCGGATTTTTCTGTCAGATATATTCATTACTCTAAATGGAGCTTCTTTATCACTCGTGTACTTCAACTGACCCCAAATTTTGAAATGATCCAAAACTATTGCATATTTTGACTCTGTGTAAGATAAAAGTTCCCCTTAAAAGTTATGAAAATTTGTCTTTTCTACAACTTGAATTTATGTTTATTTTGTCTACTTAGTACATTGGTAGAGAAGGTATTGCACTCCACACAAAAAGTTGATACCGATATTTCACCGGAATTCCATGTTTTAGATCTACTGTATCAAAAAAATTAGAAAAAGGTCTACTTGTTTGTGTGTCCATGTGTCTGTGAGCATGTTGACTAAAAACCAAAAATCGTAAAATACCAAACTTGGTATTTAAGTTTAGTATCTTCCAGGGATGCGACAGGATGATTTTGAGAAACATCATCCCAACCCAATCTACCCTTTACATGGAAAAAATTCCAAAACTTTGAGTTTCTCAAAAATAGCTCTACAGATTTTGATTACAATACTCTACATATATTAATGATATTTACATGAAAAAAATCTGATATGTTCCATTCAAATTACTTTCTCTACATCTCTACAACAAAATATTGTTAAAAAGCTTATTCTTGTATTTACTTCATGCTAATAGAGAAAAAATTAGCAGAAATTGTCTTATTACTTGCTTCCTTGTAGGTAGAACGGAAATAAGTGAGTAGCATAGGTTAAAGTGATAGTCAAAAGCTGGTTGCTATGTGACTGAAGTTCCTTTGTTTGTATGGACAGGAGTTGAAAAATTCTCGTATGAGAAAAGTGTAAGTGTTTTAAAGCTGAAACTAAAAACGAATAATATCCCGAAAACAGTCAATTCCAAGAAAAAGATGTATATAACATAATTGTGTGTTTTAACCAGATCTAATTTTTTCTAGTAATTTTTTTCTCTCTCTTACGGTTTACTAGTTTTGCAAAATTCAGCAAAATTCATGCAGAATAAACAAGTCTTCAGAAGCTATTCCGAGAAAATTCAAGATGTACATTTTATGTCAGGTAAATATCTTTAATATAAGATGTTTTAATCAAAATCATTAGAGCCATTTTTAAGAAAAACAACATTTTTGAAAATGTTTCCATGTAAAGGGTATTAAGGGGTAGCGGATTTTCTTGAACATTCTTGAAAATTCGCGTGTCCCATCCTTGGAAGATACCAAACTTAGATACCAAATTTTTTAGCTATGCTGTCCATAGCCACTCACTAACACACACACACACGAACCTTTTTCAAAAAATGCTCTTTTTGGATACAGGGGGACCCAAAACATGTATTTCCGGTGAAATCTCGGTATCGAATTTTTGGGTGCATTACAATACATTCTCTATACACTACGTGCATAGTACGTGTAGAGAAAGTAAAAAGCATTTTTGGTGTGTTTGTGTCTATTTTATTATTATTATTATTATTATTATTATTATTATTATTATTATTATTTTGTTCTCTCTGGACATGCAGAGGGAACAGAATTCAATGCATTACATAGCAACCAGCTCTTAAAAGATTGGCTATCGCTTAAGGCTATTGTATTTCCCGATTTGCATTATATCTACAAGTAAATTTGTAATTAAAACATTCTAAAATATTTACCACAATTAACATGAAGTAGATTGAGGACTCGCAGACTTCATATACCCAAGGTCGCAGGTTCAAACGCGGCGTTGGACGATGGATTTTTTCGGGTGTAAAAATCCTTAGCATGGCTTCCTTCGGAAGGGAAGAAAAGCCGTTGGTCCCGTGTCGTAGATTTACGGCACGTAAAAGAACCTCAAGCCTGATAGAGAGGCCTCTGAGCAAAATTAAGCGCTCTTTCACGCCCAATATAGAATGGGACGCTGAGAACCATAGCAGTTAAAGAGCGTCCATAAATAACACGCCATTTACATTTTTCGCCTTTTGTAAGATTAGTTTTGGAAGAATATATAGAGAAAGCCATTTGAATGTAGCGTATTTGTTCTTTTTACTTTCTCTAGTTGGTATGTACAATTTATATAGTGGATGGAGGAGGTTCCAACCAAACATTCGATATCGAAGTTTCACTGATATATCTGTTTTGAGACGCGCTAAATCAAATATATATGTTCGCGAGCGCATGTGTGTGTATGTGTGTGTGTGTGAATGTGTGTGTGTGTGTCTGTAGGCACCATAGCTCAAAATCTAAAAGTCGGTTAAGTACCAAACTTGGTATTGAATTTCATTATCTTCCAAAGGTGCGACATGAACATTTTCAAGAAAATACTCTATCCCCAAATAATCTTTCATGGAAAATCTTTAAAAATTTTTGATTTTATCAAAAAATAGTTCTAACATTTTTATTACAATGTCATATATTAGATATTTTCATGACAAACGAAATGTACATCTTGAACTTTCTGGGAATAGCCTTTGAAGACCTCTTCATTCTTGTTGTCTTTTGTTTAACTAACAAACCGTAACAGATATACAAACATTTAATACAAAAAACGTTTATCTCATTAAAACATACAATTTATGCCATATATTTTTATTTGTAGAGTTAACCTTTTCGAGATATCCCGAGTTATTGGTTTCAGTTTTAAGGAACTTAAACTTTTCTTAGACGGGAGACATCTTTGTTTTCGTCTCTCGTTTGTTCATACCTAGGAAGCAAAGAGAACCAAATTTCGATTGTTTCACTTGGCAACCAGCTTTTAAAATATTTGTCTATCGATTTAGCCTAGTATATTCCCTTATTCGCATTCTACTTACAGGGAAGCAAGTAATATGACTATTTATGCTAATGTTTATCTCCATTAGCATGGTGTAGATAAAATAATCTTTTGTAAGAGCAATTCGTAAGTGGAACAACTAGAAATACTTAGAACTGTGAATAGAATACATAAGATTTTTTAGCTACAAAATGGATTGATGTATCTCTAAATGCAGCAAAAGGAAACATATTCAATTGTCATTTAACATTTTAATAGGGTTTGTTTTAATATTTTGAAAATTTTTGACACCAAATAATATTTTTTACAAAGGTAAATACATTATATATTACATTTTCCTTTAGAAAGACAATTCTAAAAGCTAGTAGCATATCTGAGATAAATCAGTTCCTAAAAACCAATCTCAAATAACTTTCAAGAAAAACCTTTTAGTGATATGATTAACTAGAGACCCAAAATTGAAGTTATAATAGGCGCATTGTAAACGGAAGGGGCTACAATATCAATATTTCTAATGTAATTATATGAAAGTTAATGACTTATCATATTTTGAATAATAATCATATGTACGATAGATAAAATGTAATAATAAGTTTTATAATTTTAATGACACATTTGCTAATAAGAAGTTGTGTGTTTTAACAGGAATTCAAGACAGCATGCAGATTTTTATTTGTCATTATACTGATAGCGAAATATGCAACTGCCAAAGTCCAACATAGAAATCAAAATGAAACATTGGTGAGAAATGAACCACCTGATAAGGTAGTCCAAGGATTGTCATCTAATTCAAGCTCAGAAGCGCTCACCAGTTTGCAGAATCTTACTTACCGTAATCTGTCAAATGGGCGATCCTTATATCCATATCCACAAATTGGTTTCCCAGTTTATGACATTCCTCAAGGAATAGCAGCGCACCCGGTGCACACTTATCCACCATTACTACTGCAACCTCGTCCGGTTTGGCCACTAATGTATCAGAATCTTTTTCATCCAATTCAGCAAATCCCTTATCCACTTCCTCAGATCACTCAAACATCTGATGAACAAAAGCTCACCGATGATGCCGCAACGCCTGACAACGCTTCAGCGCTCCCGGAACGTACACAATTCATTGATCCACAGAAAGAAGGTAGTTCAGCTTCATTTTTTCCCCACAGATATACAAGTACTCCACACAAGCCGAGCATAAGTAGTACAAATCTTCAGATCCCAGATGTGAATGAAAACTCCGTCATACATCTACCTCAACACGGAACACAACATGTACCTGCGGCTAAAAATCGAACACAACATACAAATATATCTTCCTTCAGTGAAACAACCTCTGACCACATGCATGATCAAAACATGAGTGTTACACCAACATCAGGCAACAACATTTTGTCTTCTATTATGCCTCCTGATCTAAAAAACAACACAAAAAGCTCATCAGATGAGGAAACTCAACAGAGTCACTCAGTTGCAAATGAATCACAAAAAGGTTTTGGAATTTCTGACTCCAAAACTGCTTCTAAATTTCCGGTTAATGCATCATATATTACAGCTGTAATCAAGCCAAATCATATTGGCCTGAAGCCATCTCCAACTGCCCCACTGAGAGATTTGTCACCGAGTCAGTGGCTAGAAGAATACAAAAAATGCAGACCAAAGCCTCCTGGAAACTATCCACCCAACCGTCCTCCAGGAAGACCACCTAAACCCCCTGTAAGGCCACCACCTTGGCCTCCATCGCGACCACCTAGACCACCTATAAGACCTCCTCGACCACCTGTAAGGCCTCCTCGACCCCCTGTAAGGCCTCCTCGACCACCCGTATGGCCCCCTCGACCCCCTGTAAGGCCTCCTCGACCCCCTGTAAGGCCTACTCCATCGCCTTCACCTCCTGAAGATTACGACGAAGTTATAGAGGATGATCCACCTGCCCTTGCACCTCCTCAGGATTATGAAGAAGAGGAAGAAGAACCGCCCATGTTTGTGCCTCCTGATGAATACGAAGATGAATCACCAGTACCAGATGAATCTCCCGATGAATATGATGACTATGGAGATGATTACGACCAGACTCCGCCATGGTGGCAAGGTGTTGGTGGTGAATTTGGAGAATATGGTTTGATTGGTGAGAAACCGTTGCCTCCAAATGCTATGTACTGGCTTAAGCACAACGTGACAGTGAAGCCTGTGTACTGGACCGAACTTTTGGCACCATCCACAAGCACCACCAACATACCGCTGGAGAACATAGCGTCCTTATTTAACTCCTTCAGGTCACGTGGAGTCAAAAAGAACAAGAAAACTGTTACATTGCGCACATATTAATCAGTTGTTTTAAGGGAGACTGGGAATGAAATTTTGACCACAATCGGTGAAAAAAATTCGGAAAATTCCTTTTTTTTTTAAATACAAATAGTAATTAGTACCTTTGGCATCTATAGGAAGTCGACATATCTCTGTCACCCCTTGCCTCGGGCTCTACAGCCATTTAAAGGTCGTACGATACACCTGTTTCCTAGCATCCTAATTCATCAAACAGCGTTTTTCTCAAAACTGAATTTTCACAATTTCAAAATGTTTCAAGGGTCTCATATTTTGTTTAAATATAACTAAAATTCCCCAAAATGTACAGAAGTATCTATTGTAATATTAGAAAGTGCAAACTTATCCTAACACTAATAGTAATTTTCAAAAAAATGTATTTTCATGAAAAATAGTTAATTTTAGAGGTTAAATGACTTTAAAAAATATTACATATTCAGCAATCAAAGTTACTGAAAGTTTTAAATTTTTTTTGTGTAGCTAAAAGCTTCAACTCAGATAAGCCGACAACTTGATCAACTTTTGAGGTGCATGGAACATTTGATTATGCAATATGTTTACATATAAAATTAATGAAATAACATATCTTGAAACTATTTATTCAATTTGAAAGACATTTGGTATTCATGTTAACATAAAAACAGTGCAATCACAGTAAAACGTTCAGAAAAAACGATACAGGAATATATACGTTTGAAATATCAAGTGTACCATTGTCAAGTGTATAAATGCTTCATCTATGTGATATATTTTTCTCAGGAATAGAACACCATTTATAATAATAATGTGTTTGTCATTCAAACGTTGCTATGCAGTGTTTTGGTTTTGTATTAATACAAGTATAATGAAAAAGTGTTTAAACAGTATCAACATTTATGTGATTTTGTGTTAGCCATATAAACTATGCTGGTATTTATTTGTCTGTAATATTTTAACCATAAATATATTAAAATGTATATCATTTTATAATTATACTGATCAACATACCCAATTGTTGTTTTCATGTTTTACTTGCAGATATAGCAGCTCTGTTCCCGATATGTTAATACGGCGTTTTCTTTCGCTATCTCCACTTTTTTCCCGAACTTTCTTCCCTTTTTACTTTCTCTACACGTACTATGTACGTAGTGTATAGAGAAGGTATTGCAGTCGATCCCAAAAATTCGATACCGAGATTTTGCCGGAAATATATTTTAGGGTCCCCTGTATAAAAAAAACGTTTTCAGAAAAAGGTGTGTGTGTATGTGTGTGTCGTGAACACGATAACTCAAAAACGAAAAGTCGGTAAAATACCAAACTTGGTGTTTAAGTTTAGTATCTTCTAGGGATGCGACACGAAGATTTTGAGAACATCTTCCCCCACTTCAAACTACACTTTACATTCGAACATTTTGATTTTCTCAAAATTGACTAACGATTTTGATTAAAATACACTATATTAAATATATTTATATGATAAATAAAATTAATATCTTAACTTTTCTGGAAATAGCATCTAATGACCTCTTTATTCTGAATGAATTTTGCAGAATGTCGCGTAACTGGTAAACCACAAGAGATAGACTTTAGCATTTTCCACATTAGTGATGGTTTACTTTATTAAAAGCTTTCTCAAGGTACACGGGAGTCATGTGGGTTTATAAGTTCAATTATGTTCATTTTATTGTGAAGAATAATGAAAAAATGTCCGTTAATTGTTATGAACTACATAAACCTAACCTTTACTTCAAGGCTAATTATCTGCTGGTACCAGTGTTTCGGTATCCCTTATCAGCTCTGTAGAAGCAAATAATACTCTATATAGGGGAATAATACTCTATATTCTTGCTGAATAGTTTTCTCTACCACGTATAGTAAGTAGGGGAGTATTGTATTTCACCCAAAAATTCACTGGAGTTGCGGAAATTTCACTGGAAATACAGGTTTTGCGTCTCTCTGAGTCAGAGCGAGTGTATCTGTGTTCTACGCGCGCGCAGTGTGAGTTTGTCTGTCTGTCCGCTTATGTGCGTGTGTGTATGCGTTATATGAACAGCGTAACTGAAAAACGAGAATATCTTCCAACAGTTGCGTGATCCCATTATTTCCATTCCACTTACAAAGAAGCAATACTGCTGATGTGTATCTGGATTAGCAGGAAGTAGACAGAAGAATAAGTTTTTTAACAATACTTTTTTGCAGAGATGTAGACAAAGTCATATGAATGGAACACATCAGACTTTTTTTTTTTTACTTTCTGTGCACTTACTATGTACATCATGTATAGATCCACCGAGATTTCACCGGAAATACACGTTTTAGGGAACCCTGTACCTTAAAAAAGCATTTTTACTTTTTCTACACCTTGCTATATACATACTGTATAGAGAAAAAATGCATTCAACCCAAAAATTCGGTACTGAGATTTCACCGGAAATAGACGTTTTATGGTCCCCTGAATCCAAGAAAAGCATTTTTAGAAAGGTCCGTGTCCGTGTATCTGTGAACAGGACGACTCCAAAACGAAAAGTCGGTCAAATACCAAACTTGGTATTTAAATTTAGTATCGTACAGGGATGCGACATGAAGATTTTGAGAAAAATCCCCCACCCCAAAATACGCTCTACATGGAAAACATTTCGAAAATTTTGATTTTCTCAAAAAGGGCTCTAACGATTTTGATTCAAATAGCGTACGTTAAAGATATTTCCATGGAAAATAAAATGTATATATGGAATTTTCTGGGAATAGCCTTTAAAGATCTTACTCTGCATGAATTTTGCTGAATATTGCGTAACTGGTAAACCGAAAGAGAGAGAGACAAAAACTTACTGAACAAAAAATGAAGATCTCGGAAAAAACACACAATTTGTGTCATATAATTTTTTTTTCGTGGAGTTGACCAAATTTGAGATATTCCTTGTTATTTGTTTGAGATTTACAATGCTTAATCTTTTCACATACGGGAATTTGTCAACACCTGGCTATGCATAGAAACAGAGTTCAACCACATGGCAACCAGATTTTATCCTAGTGTATTCCCTTTTTACTTTCTCCATACGCACTATGTACATAGTGTACAGAGGAAGTATTGCACTCCACCAAAAAATTCGATACCGAGATTTCACCGGAAATATATGTTTTAGGGTCCCCTTTATCTAAAAAAAAAACATTTTCGGAAAAAGGTCCGTGTGTCCGTGTGTCTGTGAACACGATAACTCAAAAACGAAAAGTAGGTAAAATACCAAACTTGGTATTTAAGTTTAGTATCTTCCAGGGATGCGACACGAAGATTTTGAGAAAAATCCCCCCACCACAAACTACCCTTCACATGGAACTTTTTTCGAAAATTTTGATTTTCTCAAAAATGGCTAAAGATTTTGATTAAAATTTCGTATATTAAAGATATTTATTTGACAAATGAAATGTATATCTTGAATTTTCTGGGAATAGCTTTTGAAGACTACTTTATTCTGGATGAATTTTTCATAACTACTAAACCGTAACAGATGGACAAAAACTTAACACAGAAAAAATGTAGACCACGTTAAAACACACAATTTATGTTATATACATTTTTTCGTGGAGTTGATCGTTTTTGAGATATTCCTTTTTCTTGGTTTCAGTTTTGAAAAACACACTTTCTCATACAGGAATTTGTCAACTCCTGTCCATACAAACAAAGGAACATCAGTCACAGAGCAACCAGCTTTTGGCTTTCACTTTAACCTATGGTACTCCCTTATTTCGCTTCTGCTTACAAGGAAGCAAGTAATAAAACTATTTCTGCTAATTTTTTTCTGATTAGCATAAAGTAAATGGAAGTATAAGCTTTTTAAGAATAATTTGTTGCAGGGATATAGAGAAAGTCATGTGAATGGTACACATCAGATTTTTACTTACTCTATACGTACTATGTACACAGTGTATAGAGAAGGTATTGCACTCCACCCAAAAAATCGATACCAAGATTTCACCGGAAATATATGTTTTAGGGTTCCCTGTATCCAAAAAAGAGTATTCTCAGAAAAAGGTCCGTGTGTGTCCGTGTGTCTGTGAACACGATAATTCAAAAACGAAAAGTCGGTAAAATATCAAACTTGGTATTTAAGTTCAGTATCTTCCAGGGATGCGACACGAAGATTTTGAGAAAAATCCCCCTACCACAAACTACCCTTTACATGGAATTTTTTCGAAAAATTTGATTTTCTTAAAAATGGCTGTAACGATTTTGATTAAAATATCGTATATTAAAGATATATACTGACAAATAAAATGTATATCTTTGATTTTCTGGGAATAGCCTCTGAAGACTACTTTATTCTGGATCAATTTTACGGAATTTTGCATAACTGCTAAACCGTAAGAGAATGGCAAAAACTTATTACACAAAAAATGTAGGGCACGTTAAAAAACACAATTTATGTAATATACATTTTTCATGGACATATTCTATGTTTTTGGATTCAGCTTAAAAAAACATAAATTTTTCTCATAGAGGAATTTGTCAACTCCTGTCCATACAAACAAAGGAAGTTCAGTTACATAGCAACCAGCTTTTGACTATCACTTGAACTTATGGTGCTCCCTTATTTCGCTTCTACTTACAAGCAAGCAAGTAATAACACTATTTCTGCTAATTTTTTTCTCGATTAGCATAAAGTAAATAGAGTAAAAGCTTTTTAACAATAATTTGTTGCAGAGATGTAGAGAAAGTCATGTGAATGGAACACGTCCGATTTTTTATCTTCTACTCACAAGGAAGCAAGTAATTAAGACAATTTCTGCTAATGTTTATCTCGATTATCATAAAGTAGATAGAAGAATAAGCTGTTTAACAATAATTTGTTGCTGAGATGTAGAGGAAGTCAAGTGAAAGGAACACATCTGATTTTTAAGACTAACAATGACATAACTAAAGAGCAAGGCTGGTTGGGCTATTGATAAGCTTTTATTTGCTGATAGCTTGTGTATTACACTTCTCCTTTTTAACCCAAAATATTACTTGATTAAATGTATTAAAAGCAACGCAATTGTAGTGTGATGGTGACGCGGGTATATTCCTGTTCTTTAGCTAGCTCATGTATCACATAACGTCAAATAACCAACATCTGCAATAGGAAGTTAAACCTAAAACGGTTCCCCTCATTTCTCCGCAATTTTCAGATTCCAAGAAGGGTGGATGGTTATGTTCATAGCTTATAACTTGTTCATTTTAAAGAATTACTACAAAAACGTACTTATTTTTTTATTTAAACGATGTGACCAAGGGAACGACAATTAAAACATAAGAAATACATTTGATATTCACAGTCATCTTGCGACACTGTCTCCATAACCGGGTGCATTCCCTTAGCCATCCCTTAGCATTGAATGGGGAAGAAAAATAGAACAGTGGGTACTACGGCCATCTGGTGGCAAATAAATAATTTCTTATTTTAGGTGTTCATCGACAGGAAATATATTTTGCTTCTTTATTTTAAACGATAGGAGTAAGGAAACATAGTTAATACATAAAGATGTACTTGAATTTCACTGCTGCATTGTGTCATCTCGATAAACTGTTGTGTTACCTTAACATTGTATGGGGAGGAAAAACACTACTACGGCCATC
The DNA here is from genome assembly GCA_030762935.1 of Hymenopus coronatus. Taxonomy (NCBI): domain Eukaryota; kingdom Metazoa; phylum Arthropoda; class Insecta; order Mantodea; family Hymenopodidae; genus Hymenopus; species Hymenopus coronatus. Next base: position 29,995,828 of record CM060883.1, read on the forward strand.
TAGTGGCAAACAAACAAGTACTTACTCAAGTGCTCGTCGCCAGGAAAGCTTCTTTGCTTTTTTTATTTTAAACGATAGGAGTAAGGAAACGACAGTTGATACATAAAAATGTATTTGAATTTCACTGCTGCGTTATGTCATTATCTCGATAAACTGTTGCGTTACCTTAACATTGAATGGGGAGGGGAAATATAGCTGTACTGCGACCATTTAGCAACAAATAACCGTGGTACCACTGCAATCTGGCGGCTATTAATCGAAATGCGTTCCCTTGGCGCTGTGTTTATTAATATTTTGAGATTTTAAAAACTTTCCCGTACTATTTTAAGCATTTTCGTTTCCACAAACCTTGTCGTGATAGTAATGAACACAACAAAAAAAGAATTGTTCAATTTGGTGCAGTCGTTTGGAAGTAATGCGCGTACATACATTTCGGCAATTCATTTTTATATAATGCACCTGTGTTTGTGCGTGTGTGTGTGTGTGTGTGTGAGGGTAGCATAACTCAATAGAATTATATTTTACGTAATGAGTAAAAGGAGTGATCCCATCTCCTAATGTACTCTATGTACAAGTACTCTAGAATGAACAGGATTTCAGAGGCTATTTCCAGAAGATTCAAGATTTATACAGGTCATTTATAATAAAATTATCATAAACATATTGTAATCATAATTGTAAGGCTCATTTTTGAGAAAATAAAATTTTTCAAAAAATATTTCATATAAATGATAGAAGATTTTGAAATAAAAATCCCCTTACCCCAAACTACCCTTTACATGTAACTTTTTTCAAAAATTTTGATTTTCTCAAAAATGGCTCTAACGAAATATCGCTTATTAGAGATATTTACCTGACAAATAAAACGTATATCTTACATTTTCCGGGAATAGGCTTTGAAACCATTTTATTCTCGATGAATTTTGTAATATTTTGCATAGCTGCTAAACCGTAAGAGATGGACAAAAACTTACCACACAAAAAATGTAGAGCACGTTAAAACACACCATTTATGTTATATACATTGTTTTTTCGTTTGAGATGTTCCTTGTTATTGGTCGCAGCTTTAAAAAATTTATACTTGTCTCATACAGGAATTTGTGAACTCCTGTCCATACATACAAACAAAGGAACTTCAGTCACATAGCAATCAGCTTTTGACTATAACTTTAATCTATGGTACTCCCTTATTTCCTCCTACTTACAAGAAAGCAAGCAATAAGGCTATTTTTGCTAGTTTTTCTCGATTAGCATGAAGTGAATAGAAGCATAAGCTTTTAACAGTAATTTGTTGCAGAGATGTAGAGAAAGTCATGTGAATGGAGCACATCAGATTTTTTTCTCTGCTTACTAGGCCTTCTATTGCAAGTTTACCATAGTTGTGTCGACTAATTATGTGCCCTTATGTTGTAATTTAATTGGCGTTGTATTAGCCATATATGATCAATTATTTAATGGTTTGTAAACAAGTGGGTATCCTCCTATTGTTTGACCTTGTGAATGAAATGAGAGAGTGCGCAGTTCAACTGTTTAGAAAAAGAATTCTCGTCTGCTTCTATGGACATACGGAACTGCATTCAAGATCTAAACTATTTTCATTTTTATTTCTAAAAACTGTAATAAGTTCTGCTTTATTTGAATATACAGTAATTTGAAAACTGTTGCAAAATTTCTGCAAGAGATAAATTTTAATTATCTATAATTTTTCACAAAACGCTCACTCGTAATGTATGTCATTATTACGAAAGTTATGACGTCATTAGAAACATTTTAAACTTAAATCCTATATATTTCTGTATATAATCTCAACGCTTTTATTAATGATATTAAAATTCATTGTTATTTCACTTAAGAACATTGTTATTTTGTGCTAATTTCTACAAATATATGCATCAATGCCACCAGGAAATTCAACTATTTATTTGGGTACCATAGTAACGTTTGTTGTATAAACAACTGGTAGCCTATAAGCGGTGAAGATTTATGCTTTATATGTATTACAGCTCATATAGGTGCCTTTTTTTTAGCGATTTTGATCAACAATATCGATTTTTGGTGCAAAATTCACCATTTGCAATGTTTGATTTTCCTCGGACAGATGTAACACATATTTTGGACGCCATTTTAAAGCATTGAATTAGTTAAATGACTCTCTATGTCAAACTTTGAAGCCATTTTCTCAAGTTCAGTTTTTCCCCTTATTTTATCATATTCAAAAATCTATTTTCTCCCACAAAAATACTCCTACAGTTCCTGAAAATTGTACCCAATGGACCAGAAGGTCTGCAATAAAATAGTGTATTGAAATTTTGATATCAGTCACTGTTTAATTTTTAAAACATAATTATATTGAGCTCTCATTTTTTAATCTGTTGTATAAACTATTTAAAAAAACTATTAAATATGGGAGAATTTCCATGTTGTTACGAAGCTATTAAGGAATGTAGTTTTAACAAATGATACTTTGGGTATGATATCTGTCGGAGAATATGGATTATGAATTTTGCTAGTAAAATTGATACAAATTAATGAATAGACCCACATTACAGTGAAAATTGGTATAGCTACTTCTATTGTTGCTAGTAATATTTTCTAAAGCTCTAGGTTTATAAAATGACATTCGGTGTTCCCATAATGATGTATCATTGATGTTGGCCTTGTGTGTGTACATTACAGAGGGGTGTTCCACACTCCTGGGCTATTTGTACGTCAGACCCCTGCAGGAGAGGATGAGATAAGTGGAATTTAAAAGGATGGCCGACATTCGGCCATGGAGAGAGCCGTCGTGGAGGGTCCCTAACAGTTCACAAGCAGTTGCTCATCTCGAAGAGGGGAGCACAAGGAGCACAAGGAGCACATGGCGCTGTCCCAGAGAGACCAGCGCCATTCCGCCGCCGAGAGCACTATTTCCAGAGCGCAGCAACCTCCATGGAATGGCGCTTCTGCCGCAGTCCTCTTCAACAATTACAAGCCTGAACAGACTGGTTGGGATGAAATGAAGGTACAGGAAGTTCGGGGAAACGATGAAATCCTCCCTAACATTCGCTTAGTGACACTATGGTTCAGAAAGTTCGGCCGCGGTCGACCGACACCGCGACCTCGCAATTGCCAGTCCCAGACGAAACGTTCGAGCCACCTGGCTCGTGAAGTTGGCTGTTTGTTAATTTTCTAAAGTTTATTAACAAACGACAAAATGTAAAGAAAATATACAAACTGTCATTTGTCTTTTTTTTTTATTTGTATAGCCCTCTTTAAATGCAATGACCATATCGGGGGCTTTGACTTGTGAAACTTTAGGTTCAGAACACTGGGTTGGCCTGCCTGGGTAGTGTGGTGGTAGCATGTCTGCTCCACATTCAAAAGGTCGTGAGTTCGAATCTCGCTTAGGGTGAGTTGCCCGGATAAGGTTTTTTTCGGGGGTTTCCCTTATCCTGAGAAGACGAATGTCGAATAACTTTAAGCTCCATGGACCCCGAGATCATTTGAGCATCATTAAAGGACGTTAAACTAAAAAAAACAACACTAGGCTAATACACTTTATATTACTGAACACACACACACATTTATTCTCACCAAGTCTGCCAGTTTCCAGGACTGTAGAAACTAGTCAAATCTCAGATTCTGTCGTGATTTGTAGCTAAGTAAGCCAGTGCTTTATTAGTAAGTTTTTTCAACACTATATTGGAAATTGGATCATGCCCTGGTAACTTTATGAGAGGAAGTTGATTGATAAGCCATTTTAGTTATTTTCTAGAAGTTTGAGTAATTCTGTTTGGTACATTGACTTGTTTATATGTTGTTGAAGCTCATACATGATCATGCCAGTTGTTTGTTCATTATCTAATGTTGGGTTTAAACATGTTTTCATAGTATGGTGCTAGCAGTTGCATTTAGATTGTGCATCAGCGACGATGAGGGAATCACATTTGGCTCTCGGAGTATTAGTTTTGTTGCCTGACAAAGCGTATTGTAATTGGATAGGGATGCTTGTTAGATTGATATAATTTAAGCCGAAGTTAATCTAACTCGCATTAATCATGCACAAACGATTCTTAAGTTGCCAAAGTTGTTCTCTTTTTCATCTACGTCGAATGTGATGCTTCTTTTGAATTAATGTAAAGGTAAATAGAAATTAAGGCTTGATCTCGTATAACAAGTGGTTGATTCTCTTACACACGAACAAAGTGTTTCAGCTGCTGTTGTTTCAGAACAATACGCTGATTGCACTGTTGCCGAAACGTGTCCCATTGAACAAAACTATTAATGAGCCTTGATGTGAATGCATTAAGATATTAGTCCGCAGTTGAAAATTGATTAAAACTGAACGTGGTCGAAATCACTGTCACAGATGTGATATATATCAGCAACTTCATGTTTTGTGAATTATAATGTCAAGTACATATTTTGGGAGGAATGTTAGCATTATATGAACAGTATGTGGCTCATCTGGAGCTAATATGTGTAGACTATAACTATTAACACTTGTAGAGGCGGTGCCATTTGGGTTTGTGGTTCTGTATCCCCAAGAAATATGTTTTCAGTCTAGATCTCCTAGCAATAGCTTAATGTTTTAATGAATATGTTAGAGGAGCCAATATGGTCAACCTCTGATGTTATGTATTTACCAATATTTCACCTCTGGTCTGTACAACATGTCTGCTGGTCTGCCAAAAAATAAATAGACAAAAACAATTTCAGAATGACTAATTACCACATACTTCTAGATGAACTTACCTGTAACTATGTGGATGCATTTTTCATCTTCAACCACATCTTTGTTGGCGAGGATGGAGATCTTCCTGTGGGTGCAGATCTCTTGTTGACCACATGTCTCGCAGGCCATCAACATTGACAGCTCCGTGATGGAGTCCTCTTCTTTGGAACCAACCATTATGGTTTATAATTTCTTAAAATTGTGTATTTTATATATTGAGTATATAGATGTAGTCCCTTTTAGAGCACACATAAAACTGTTATATAGGATGCACTGCCTTCTGCGATTTTCACACGCATTCTGAAAAGCGTCAGTAATATCTGCACGTTTTGTACTGCACTTAGCTTCAATCTAACATCTGTGCTCCCCATTCGTGAATTTATTGTTTAACTTAGGATACTTCTAAATCGTAAAAACTAGCCAGAGACACTGAATGTACGTCGCGAAAAAGAATGAATGAATCTGAAAGCAGTAATACATTTATAATAACCAAAACAAGTGAACCGCTGCGGCATGGCTGTGAAAAGACAGAGGTAGCAATTACTCAAAGAAGCAAGATGCACCTGCGTAAAGCAATGTACCTCAAGGCCTTCAAGAAAATTGGTGCAACGAATTAATTAATGACGGAAGCGAACTCGGATTCCTGTACAATCTGCTGTGGTTGACGGGAAACCCGGCTGAACTCATTTCAGTTAAACAGATCTTCCACGAATCGATTCCATGAACATTAGATTGGATGGAAAGTTATGAAGGTTTATAAAATCTCTCTTTTGTTATATTCACATGACTTTATCTACCCTCTATCATACATTTTCGAGTCGAAACAATTATTAATTTATTTTATTAGGATACATTTTTTAAAAAAACAAGTACAGTCGCGAGCGAAAAAGAATGCCCGTATAATGAGTTCTGCTTTAAGTTGGTAAGCATTAAAACACTTCTTCACATTCATGACTCCAGCTGATTCTAGTGAACCAAGTTGATAGTCATATTCTTTTTACTGTCTCTACTTACGTAGTACATAATACATAGAGAAGGTACTGTATTCCACCTAAAACTTCGATACCAAGCTTTCACCAGAAACACACTTTTAGTGTACCTCGCATCCAAAAAAAAAAAAAAAAAAAAAAAAGAAAAGAAAAAACATTTGTAGGAACAGCTCCGCGCGCTCGTGTGTCAGCGTGTGTGACTATGAACAACATAACTCAGGAACAAAAAATCTGATAAATTCAAACTTGATAATGAAGTTTAGCATCTTCCAAGGATGTGACACGAAGATTTTTCAAGAAAATAGTTCAATCCAAACTACACATTGCATGGAAGATTCTTCAAAATCTTTGATTTCTCAAAAATGTATTTAACGATTTTGATCAAAATACATGGCAATGAAATACATAAATTGAATTTTATGGGAAAAGCCTCTGAAGATCTCTTCATTCTGGATGATGTTTTGTTTTGTTTTATTGTGTAGCTAAACGTCCATTAAACTGGTTGGTCATATCGGACGATGAATGAAATCAGTGAAACGATGCTCAAATGATCTCGGGGTCCATGGAGCTCAGAGCTGCTTGATATTGGTTTGCTCAAGATAAGGGAAACCCAACCCCCCATAAAAAACCTTATCCGGGTAAATCACCCTAAGCAATATTCGAGCTTGCGACCTCTTGAATGTGAGACAGTAATGCCACTCCCATACTACTAAGACGGGCTTGCGTGACTTTTTTTATAACTGGTAAACCGTAAGATAAAGACCAAATTTACTACACAAAAATATAGATCTCGTTAAAACAATTTGTGTGAAACATACTATTTGTTGTGGAGCTAAACGTTTCCAAGGTATCGCTTACTATAGGTGTACGTTCGAGTACTACAGTTTTCTCAAATAGGAATCAATCTTTTTTTACCCTAGTCAAGGAAAGAGAACGGAATTTCAATACCATCACAAAACGACCAGTTTTTAAATGAGTTGACTATCGTTTTAGTTTATTACGAGAGTGGATCGGAAAGTAACACATAAGAACTTTTATGCTAAAAGTTTAATAGGTACTATTACAAACAAATGCACTATTTTTCTACATTGTCACCATTTTCTCGACACATTTCTCACATCGTGTTACCGGTTCCATTGAAGTCTGTTAGGTTGGAGTATAGCCATCTGCAGGCTGCTTTTTCACTTCTGCATCTGACGAAAAGCGTTTACCGACCAGGAATTTCTTCACGGGACCAAACAAATGAAAGTCCGACGGTGCCAGGTCTAGACTATATGGAGGATACTGGAGCGCCTCCCAACCAAATGAGTTGATTTTCTCACGCTGCAGCAACATGGTGGCATTGTCACGAAGAAGTTTTGACACTATCAGCATGAAAGTTACGGCGTTTGTCGCGAAGGGCACAGCGCAACTATACCGGTGTTTTACTGTAGGCTGCAGCGTTCACAATGGTCCCGTGTTCAGCAGAGTCCATCAATATTATGTCATTCATATCCAAGAATACCATCACAAGCAGATAGAAGCTTTTCTTTACCGGAGAAGCAACAGGTTTCTACTCCCAAGAGGCCTGCTTTGTTTCGGGCGTGTAGTAAGTAGTACGCTCACTACTCATCGCCAGTGACGATTCCCTTCTGCAGCATAATGCGATAAGTGATCCAAGCTTGTCATCACTCGCTGGCTCTTGTGGTCGTCTGTCAGGTTCTAGGCACCCAGCTAGCACTAACTTTATGAAACTGTAATGTGACGTGCACAATATTCTACACCGCACGGTATGAAATGTTGAACTGCTGAGATAAGATTCGTAATTGGATCCGCCAATCGTTCAAAATTGCCGCCTCAATGGCTCTGACATTCTGTGTGGTTGTATTGTGGCCGATCGTCCGAAATGTGGCGCACCACAAGGTTATCTCAGCTGTCTTCTAAGCTTGCACATTACCTGAAGACATTGCTACGATCCATACAGTTGTCCCCATTCACGCCACACATTTCCTTTGAATTTCACTTGGGTTATGCCCTTTAGCCTATAAAAATCGCTCTACACCTCGCTGCTCTTCACAAGTGGACGACAGTAACACGCGCACCATCTTTGTTGCATAGTTCACGCTTCTCTCGCTAGATCTACACATGAGAGACAAATACCGTCAGTAAAAGAAGCTTCAAACTGTATCTTGGTGAAATTTCAACATCCCAGCTGCAATACCAACGCAAAAAAAGTTATTGTGCGTTACTTACTGATCCGCTCTCGTCTATTTCCTTATTTACTGTGTAAAAGTAAATAATATCGTACTAAAATAATTCTGTTAAGTTTACCTTTATAAGCGTCAAGTAAATAGGAGCATAAGCTTTTGTATAATTAATTTACTGTAGCATAGCTAGAGAAGTTTATGTGAATGTAGTATATCAGATTTTGTAAGAAGAGATTTTTAAGACTGGGTAGCGTAAGGCATGTGAATGTAATACATCGTAATTTTTTTTCCTTTTTTTTACTTTATCTAGAGCATATATATATATATATGTACAAGTACTTAATAGATAGAGAAGATATTGTATTTAATCAAAAATTCGATGCCGAAATTTCCACCGGAAATTGTTTCGAGACCCGCTGAATCCAAAAAAAGTATTTTTAGAAAAACGTAAGTGTGGGTATCTATGGAAAATATAAGTCTAAAACGAATAATTTCTTAAATATTAAACTTGATGTTTTAGTATAGTATCTTTCAAGGCTACGACACGAAGATTGTCAAGGAAATTCCCCCACACAAACTGCTCTTTACATGGAAAAATTTGCGAAAATTTTGATTTTCTCAAAAATGGCTCTAGCGATTTTGATTAAAATGCCTTATATTAAAGATATTTACGTGACAAATAAAACGTACCTGTATTTCGAATTTTCTGGGAGCCTCTGAGGTCTCCATTCTGGACGAATTTTGCATTACTAATAAACTGTAAGAGATAGACAAAAACCTAGTGCACAAAAAATGTAAATCTCGTCAAAACACACACTTTATGTCATTTACATTTCTGTTGTTGAGGCAATCGTTTCCGAGATATTCCTTGTTGTTGGTTTCAGTTTTAAAATCCTAAAACTTTTCTCAGACAGGAAATCGCTCGTGTTTCATTTGTTTTACTTCTGGCCAAGCAAAGAAGCGAATTTCAATGACAATTCAGCTCTGCTATTAAAGAACCAATTGAATGGCAGATATTAGGCAATTTCAATCAATCGCGGTCATCTGACTGGGACGATATTGTCGAAAATCTTATCGCAGCTGATGTTCATTTCTTTGACATCTTGTCGTAACTGACGTTCGTTTGTTTGATCTCCTATCTTGGTTAGTGGTAACAAGGTGACAATCCAGGCAGCCAACCTTCACGTTTTAATAACTGTCAGTACCACAATTATACTTTCAATTAATTTAGTTACAATGTTTATTTAGTTTGATCCACTTCATAAGGCATTTAGTTCAAAAAAGGAGTGATAATAATCATTGTTTATGTTTCTTATGCATGAGATAAGTGCAATAACCTCAAATAAAATAATGTATTACTTATTGAAAGCTGAAATAAAATAAGGAAAAAAAAAAACATTCGGTAAATGGTTGAATGCGTCATCTACCATTCGAGAACTAATGTAAGTATTGTAATCATAACCTGATAAAATCTCCCTTCCTATATATTATAAATTATTAATAGTCTATTTCGCTGAATTGTCTTATCAAATACTACTCGTGTTCTTTTCTCGACAAGATGAAAGCACTCCTGGTATTACTTATAACAATCGCATAGCACAGCTTTTAAAACATCTGACTGTCGCGTTCGCATAATGCATTCCTTTAGTTCCCTTCTACTTATAAGGAACTAAGTAATAAGAACATTCTGCTACTGTTTATCTGGATTAACTTGATGTAGAAAGAAGAACAATCTTATGCAAGAAATTTGTTTGTAGAACAGTTTGAGAAAGTCGTGAGAGTGTAACACACCTGATTTTTTTTTTTTTTTTTTTTTTTTTTTGTGGTTTAACGTCCTTTAACCTAGTTGGTCATATCGGACGATGAATGAAATTGGTTAAATGATGCTCAAATGATCTCGGGGTCCACGGAGCTTAAAGTTAGTCGACATTCTCTTCTCAGGATAAGGGAAAACCCCGAGAAAACCTTATCCGGGGAACTCACCATAAGTGAGATTCGAACTCACGACCTTTTGAATGTGAGGCAGACACGCTGCCACCACACTACCCAGGCGGGCAACTGATCTTTTGTTAACAAACATACGTATACACAAGGAACTCAAAACATCAAAACCTAAGCACCTTATCGAGATGCCCGCTGCAATCTCAATATCTACGTCTCACATCACATGTTGGTAGCCGAGAATGATCGGTATGAGCTATAAAAAACGAAAACATACGAAGGTAATTGCGAATGGAAACGTCTGCCAATGACGCAGTATTTGCGGTTTTGGACCTCTGATGTGTATGGAAGATTGCCAAGGATCATCAGAAAGGATACGCTAGACAAGGATATACGGATGATGAGACGTGAATTTAAATGTACAAGAACTTCAAAAAAAGAATAAAAGCCTAGTTTAATTGAAACCGAGAAACAAATTCTTATTCACGCGAATATTGAGCAATGACTATCGAAAACTCAGTTTTAATAACAGCAGAAATAATCATTAATAATTTCTCAGTAGTATCACAAGCTGAATGAACATGTATCCGTTTGGAAATTTGCCATCAGATTAGTTTGATTTTACGTACTTTTGTGCTAGAATGTTTGCAATTAGCTTCCTTTACATTCAGAAGACACGACGGGACTTTAACAAATAACAAAGTATTGTTGTTATTATTACATTACGATTATTATTATTATTATTACAAATACTATCATAAGACTGCTCACCTAAAGGTTACTTCTCGAGCGGAATGAGAATGGTAAATTTGGATTATTTTATTAGTAATAGTAATAGATTAATAGTATAAGAATTTAAATACTATATATATATATATATATATATATATATATATATATATTTTGTAGTTTAACGTCCTTTAACCTGGTTGGTTATATCGGACGATGCATGAAATTGGTGAAATGTTGCTCAAATGATTAAAGTTACTCGACATTCGTCTTTTCATGATAAGGGAAAACCCCGAAAGAAACCTTATCCGGGTAACTCACCCTAAGGACCTTTTGAATGTGAGACAGACACGCTACCACCACACTACCTAGGTGGGCTATTATTATCATTATTATTTATCATTATTATCACAAGTAATTTAAGACTCCTAACCTAACCGATGCATTATCGAGTGGAACGAAAGTATTTATCTGGAAGGGTCTGTCCTTTGAATGATATTTATCTAGACTGTTTTATAAACAAGATATGAATATATATATATATATATATATATTAATTACTTGCTTCTATGTAAGTATAAGGAAAATAAGGGAATACACTAGGCTAAAAAAGGTGTCAAATCTCTGAAAAGGTGGTTGCCATGTGCTTGAAATCCTTTTTATGCAGAGCCAGGAGTTTATAACTTTCCGTGTGGATTATTTTATGTTGGTAAAAACTGTATATAATTTGTGTTCCACACCTATATGGTTGTGCTAATCTCTTATTGGTTTTTATAAAGGGAGCGGTGAAAGAGATGGAAACGGAAGCAAACATTGTGCGGAGTGTTGGATAAAATTGTCTTCTTTATTAGAAATACCATTTAAACGGAGCAAAGGGGTTGGACACCAAACGGAAAAGCTATTTACGTTATTGGCAAAGGTTATAGCGATCTGAGGGTAACGGAGCTATACGGTTATCTCCAATAACTACGTAAACTGGTGAAATAAATTCCACCAACGGTGTACCCGACCAATTTTCGTATTACAAAGGTAAAATAAAACAACACGGTAAGGAACTGAGATGTGCCTAAAACGAAAAAAGTATTACAAAATCTCGCAAAACATAGCAGTTTTGTCTTACTTGAAAACGGTTGGAATCTTCTTTATATTCATTTTCTTGCAAAGCTCTAATAATAAAATGTATTTAAGATAATATTAATTCTTAATAATGTAAAATAATAACAAAATATTCAATGACATGGCCTGGATTTCGAACCACCAATCTTCAGTTTCCTGTACCGCTGCTCTGCCATCTGAGCTACGAAGTCGATGTTAACACGCTATGAAATTCTTCATGTGACCAGAATTTTCGCGATAAAACTCAAGGCGTATTCAGTTTCTCGAGATACTACACCCGAATATCGACTTACATACTTTTTCATTCTGGTTGTACCTTTCCAACCTACCGAAGAATAGCAGACGACAGTCGCGGTTTCATACCCGTCGGAGGCGAGCATTATTTTGTGCACAGAATTTTAGCATAGCTTCCATCGGAACTCCAATAAAGATTTACGACATGTAAAAGAACTTCAAGCATAATAATGAAGACTCTGAACAAAATTAAGCAGTCTTTCACGCCCCATATAATAACCATAGAAGTTAAACAATTCACACAGAAGACTCAAATTCAGTTTTCGAATTTTTTTTAAATTAATTATTCTTTTAAGTTAAAGAACATATTTATGTGATTAAATAATAGAAGTATGGTTTCCTTTTCGGAAGCATATACTGAGTTTTGTTTTATTTTACAGATTGCGTAAGATACACCTAGAGGCAAGAGCCACTTATGACATCAGCATCTATGAAGAGACAAGCCAGAGGAATGTGGGAAGAGCAAATACGAAGAAAGGTGAGAGGAAAACGTCCAGAGATAATTCTAGACTAGAAAGTCTCACATTATCTTAAGAAAACACCGAACTGATTTTAAACTATAAGAACTACATCTTTAATTGTTACTTTCTCTACAAAGTACTATGTACGTAGTAGTAGGTAGAGAAGGTATTGTATTCCACACAAAAATTCGATACCGAGATTTCACAGGAAATACATTTTTAAGACTCATGAATCCAAAAATGGAATTTTTAGAAAAACAGCGTGTGTCTGTTTGTGTATGTGTCTGGGTGAGTGTTTGAATCTGTGGGCAGCTTAGCTCAAACTCAAAATTGGTTGAATACCAAACTTGGTATTTAAAACTTTCGATGATGCGACAGGAAAACTCCCCCACCCAAACCTACTCTTTATATGGAAGATTTTTCGAAATTTTCATTTTTCTATAAATGGCTCTAACGATTTTGATTACATACAGTATACTAAAGAAATTTATATGGAAAATAAAATGAATATTTTGAATTTATTGGGAATAGCCTCTGAAATCCTTCTTATTTTGAATGACGTTTGCTTAAATGGTAAATCGTAAAGGACAAAAAATAACTTGCTAAGCCCGTCTGGGTAGTGTGGTGGTAGGTGTCTGCCTCACATTCAATAGGTCGCGAGTTCGAATCTCGCTAAGAGCGAGTAACCCGGAAAAGGTTTTATTCGGGGTTTTCCCTTATCCTGAGAAGATAAATGTCGAGTATCTTTAAGCTCCATGAACCCCGAGATCATTTGAGCATCATTTCATCAATTTAATTCATCGTACGATATGACCAACCAGGTTAAAGGTCGTTAAGTTCAACAAAAAACCCTTAGTATTCAAAAAATGTAGATCTCGCTAAAATACATAATTTATATCATTTAAATTTTTCAGAATTAACTGTTTTCCAAAAATTCCCTTTTCGATTTTAAATGCTTATATTTTTCTAAAAGGGAAGGTCAACATTCGATCCATATCTGGCCATGCAAAAAGAACCGAATTTCATATTATCGCATAGCAACGACTTTTAAAAGATTTGACTAACGCGCTTTAGTCTAATGTATTTCCATATCCCCCACCTATTTACAAGGAGCTAAGCAGTAAAACTATCTGTGGTAATGTTTTTGTCTCAGTTACTATGAGGAAGATAGAAGACTAATCTCTTGTAAGAAAGGATAGGTAGAGCCACATTGAAAAATTCAACGCCTTAGCCGTGATTTGAACCACGTTTCTTCCGGTCTTTTGCCAGTTGCTCTAGCCAATGAACTACCATGGCAACATGCTGGCATAGCATTAAATTCCTCACCTGATGTGCATGTTTCCCAGTAAACCACAAGATATCTCAAATTATATTTAGATGACATACTACCAATGGTGACTTACAATATTTTAAGTATTTTAAGTCCCGGGCTACATAGTTCAGCCAACTATTAGGCTAATTACTGTTGATTAAATTAAATCGCCATTGGGATTTCATCTCAAAATAATTTGAGAACACCTTGTGGTTTACGGGACACAGCTGAGGAATCTAACGCCGTTCGGCATGTTGCTATAGTACTTCAGTGGTAGGAAGCAACTGACCGGAGATCCGCAGAACCGTGGTTCAAAACTCGGCTACGGCATTGAACTTTTCAGTCCGACTCTACTTGCCCAACTCTTATCCCGCACTCCCTTGTGTGGAAAAACAATTATCTAACACTTGTTACTTTCTCTACACGTACCATGTACATAGTATATAGAGAAGATATTGCATTCCACTCAAAATACATGTTTTGGGTCCCCTGAAACCAAAAAGAGCATTTTTAGAAAAAGGTCCGTGTGTTCTATGGACAACATAGCTCAAAAACGAAAAGACCATTGAATACCAAACTTGGTATTTGAGTTTGCTATCTACAAAGGATACGACATGAAGATTTTCAAGAAAATCCACCCCCACCACAACCACCCTTTACATGGAACTTTTATCGAACATTTTGATTTTCTCAAAAATGGCTCTAAACGATTTTGATTTAAATATCGTATATTGAAGATATCGTTCAGTGGTTCGTGTTTGAAATACCGAATTGTTTTTCAGCCTTTTTCTTATTATTGTTAATAAGTTTGTTGTTCAAATCTATTTAGTGCTTAAACATTTTTTCATAAAAGACTTTGTCCATTTGTTTTTTTACTTTCTCTGAACGCACTATGTACATAGTGTAAATAGAATGTATTGCACTCCACCAAAAAATTCGAAACCAAGATTTCACCGGAAATATATGTTTTAGGGTCCCCTGTATCCAAAAAAAAGTATTTTCAGAAAAAGGTCCGTGTGTGTGTATCCGTGAACACGATAACTCAAAAACGAAAAGTCAGTAAAATACCAAACTTAGTATTTAAGTTTAGTATCTTCCAGGGATGCGACACGAAGATTTTGAGAAAAATCCCCCCACTCCCAACTATCCTTTACATGGAACTTTTGATTTTCTCAAAAATGGCTCTAACGATTTTGATTAAAATTTCGTATATGAAAGATATTTACCTGACAAATAAAATGTATATTTTGAATTTTCTGGGAATAGTCTCTGAAGAGTAGTTTATTCTGGATGAATTTTACTAAATTTTAAATGACTGCTAAACCGTAAGAGATAAACAAAAACTTACTACACAAAAAATATAGAGCACGTTAAAACACACAATTTATGTTATATAGATTTTTTTCGTAGAGTTCGTCGTTTTTGTGACATTCCTTATTTTTGGTTTCTGCTATGAAAAACTTATACATTTCTCATACAGGAATTTGTCAACTGCTGTCCATAGAAACAAAGGAACTTCAGTGACATAGCAACCAACTTTTGATTATCACTTTAACCTATGGTACTCCCTTATTTCAAATCTGCTTACAAGGAAGCAAGTAATATGACTACTTCTGCTAATGTTTTACTGATTAGCATGAAGTTAATAGAAATATAAGCTTTTTTAGAATAATTTGTTGCAGGGATATAGAGAAAGTCGTGTGAATGGTACACATCAGATTTTTTTAATAGTGTTTTATGTATTTATTTATTTGGGGGGGTGGAAAGGAGAGAGGAGGATCCAGTAGAAAAGGCAGGACCAAGAGAGAGTTATTTGTATTTTTTATTTTATTTTTGTTTATTTGTTTATGTTTATTGCATGTAATTTTATTGTGATTACTTTGCCATTGTGGTCAGTACTATTTCACGTCTTGGGCATCGGTTATGTTTGTAACCCTATTTGAATGAACGCTATAATTCACATTAACGTAAAAACAGTGCAATTACAGTAAACCTTTTAGCAAAAATTATACAGAAATATATACATTTAAACTTCGCTCTCTGTGTTCGTTATGTAGGGTACTTATATGCAGCAAAAATTAAAAAATCGATTATTTTACCAAAACATCTGAAAAATCTCTTATATTTCCCCTTAAATTAGCATTAGATTATGTAGCAGGTATTGTAATTTCTCCTTGCAGAAATAATGGAAGCCATGTGTCACCTTGCTTCGTAAGCTCTTGGGCTGTCATCCATGGCCTAGCCTAGCCTAAAGAGGTAGGACCGGCATGCGCAGCATCTGTATTAATGCCTATCAGGTGGAAGGAGTGGAGGTGATTCTACGTATAGAGGTGAATGGAATCGTTATAATACGCTTTTAGACTTTGAGCACATATTTCAACTTACAATAGGCTTTCCGCGATTTTTTACAGATTATTAATATAAATATGGAGCGATTAAAGCCAACCTTATAGAAGTATATTGCATTTATGTAACTTTCTCTACTCACTCCTTCACAAAATTTGTTTTTCTACGATCGAGCGTAATTGGGTAGTTTATGAGCTCATTTAAGATGTTTACAGAATCCAATGCGACCGTAAAGTAATTTTTGAAATACTTGATATGTAAATTAACCATTCTGAACACATATTTGGTAATGTAAGCTAAATTTACAATGCATTTATTAATTGCCATGCCAACAAGCACTGTAAGTACTTGCAGTAAGAGTTTGAGAGGTCAGTACTACTTACAGTACAATTAGGAAATGACGTTAACACTCAAGACGTGCTACTTCAAGTAAAAAATCTATTGCAAAATTCATTAACAAAAGAGTGTATAAGAAGGTTTTGTCCATATAATTTAGATGTAGCCTTTCATTTGTTCACATCGATAATTCATTACTTTCTTTATGTACTTTCTCTATGTACATAGTGTATAGAGAAGTATTGTATTGCACCCAAAAAGTCGATACCGAGATTTCACCGGAAATATGTTTTGAGACCCTCTGAATAAAAAAAAAACATTTTTAGAAAAATGTCTGTCTGTGTGTGTGTCTGTCTGTCTGTCTGTGTGTATGTCTGTCTGTCTGTCTGTCTGTCTGTCTGTGTGTATGTGTGTATCTGTGGGCAGCATAGCCCAAAAACCAAAAGACCATTAAAAACCAAACTTAGTACACGAAGATTTTCAAGAAAATCCTTCCATCACAAACTACCCTTTACATTGAGAAAAATTCGAAAATTTTGATTTTCTTAAAAAATGGCTCCAACGATTTTGACTAAAATCTCTTATATTTAAGTTATTTACTTGCCAAATAAAATGTATATCTTGAAGTTTCTGGATATAGCATCTGAAGACATCTTTATTCTGGATAAATTTTACGGAATTTCGCATAACTGCTAAACCGTAAGAGATGGATGAAAACTTAAAGTACAAAAAATGTACAGCATGTTAAAACACACCATTTATGTTATATAATTTTTTCGTGGAGTTGATCGGTTTTTTAGATATTCCTTGTTTTTGGTTTTAGCTTTGAAAAACATACTTTTCTCATACAGAAATTTGTCAACCCCTGTCCATACAAACAAAGGAACTTCAGTCACATAGCAACCAGCTTTTGACTATAACTTTAACGTATGGTGCTCCCATATTTTGCTTCTACTACAAGGAAGCAAGTAATAAGACTATTTCTGCTATTTTTTCTCGATTAGCATGAAGTAAATAGAAGAATAAGCTTATTAACAATAATTTGTTACATAGAAGTAGAGAAAGTCATGTGAATGGAACACATCAGATTTCTTTTCAAGTATTTCAAAAGGAAATTGACTAAGTGCATTCTCGACCTGATAAGTGTAACTTACAGTTCTTAGTAAGCAATATACTTTGTTCAAACTAAACAAATAAACATATGGACATATAAACAAATATGGACCTACGTTTACCATTACTAAGAATTCAAACTATAGCAGGCGTGACAAACCAATATTATTATTGTTGTCCTGCGATGTATTTTGAGAAAATGGCAGCTTTTGAGTATTATGATATCCTTACAGCTGCGTAAGAAGCAAAATCAAATTTACTACCTGCTAAATCCCGAAAAGTTTGAGAAATTTATGAAGTGATGTTGAGCAAAAAACTATAACCCTTGGTGAATGGCTCAAACTTAACCTCAAATTTATTTCATCTATTATTGCTTTTCTTTTAATATGAGAATATTCTCGTAGAAAAAAAAAACATTGTATGATATGCGAACGTAAAGTTCTTTTTGACTCTCGCCTGATTGTGAAACTCGACCGCTACTCGCTTCACAATATTCCCGCTCGAATATAAAACATAACTTTATGTACTTACAGCATAAATAACTATTTACAGTGCTTATTGTTCAGATTATCCAAGATAAAATTTGCATAAATCGTCTCATTGCATATTTCCTTGCAGCTATAGTGGGATTAGGGGATTACAGTAGGCTTTAAGTGGGTAAATGGGTATCAATATATCATTTTCGGTCAAAAAAATAAGTTTTTTCCCTGCAAATATCAAGGTTATCAATCTGTTTTGTGCGACGTATCTAGCTTAATAAAATACATTATTTTTAAAAGCTTACACTCTTTAAATGGATCTTACATGTAAACTTTAAACTTAATTTACTGCCATCTCATTTTTGTAACATTTTGCTGCAAACAAAAGCATAACTGAAGATTTTGATGCAAAGAGTCTGAAAGTGCACTGGATGTTCAAGATGCTGTGGGTAAGAAACCTAAGTATTGGATTTATTTATATTGCACGCTTCATGAAATAAAAAATAAAATATTAGACATGAAAGCAAAAAACGCAAACATCTTGCCATCAGTACTATAAATATTGTTTATTTTGTACAGGAAACAGATATAATCATATTTTCTGGAACATTCAATAACATGTTAAGCCCCATCACATTAAGATTGCAGGGGGAGATATATTTTGAAAACACGGGTTTTTTAAACACAAAAACATTAATAATTAAAGAAATATTAAACCTACAGAATTGAATTTTCATTTAGTTTATACAGATGTTATGTAGCATATATGTACAAACAAACAATTAAGTTACTAGATTTAAAACTCTGCAAGTTAGATTTGAAAATCATTCCCTTCCTTAAGCGATATTCAAATCATTTAAGAGTCATTCGTTAATTTTAAGGCTTTGAAATTCCGTTCTCTTTAAATGTCCAAGGCAAAAAAAGCAACAACAAAAAATCTAATGTGTTCCTTTCACATGATTTTCTCTACATCTCGGTAACAATTACTTATCCTCCTGTTTCTTTATGCTAATTGAGATAAACATTAGCAGAAACGGTCTTATTACTTATTCCCTTGTAAGTAGAAGTGGAAGCAAGGTAAAGCACTAGGCTAAACCGACACTCAAATGTTCTGAAATGTTGTTGCTGTGGGGTTGAAATCCGTTTCTTTGCTGGCCAGGAGTTTACATATTCCCATATGAGAAAATTTTAAAGTATTTTAAAACTGAAACCAATAACAAGGAATATCTCGAAAAGGGCAAACTCCTGGAAAAAATGTATATGACATAAATTGTGCCTTTTAACGAAATCTACATTTTGTGTGAAGTAAGTTTTTGTCTATCTCTCATGGTTTACCAATTATGCAAAAATCCGCAAAATTCATCCAGAATAAAGATTTCTTCAGAAACTATTCCCCGAACAATTTAAGATATACATTTTATTTGACATGTAAATGTCTTGAATATAAGATATTTTAATCAAAATCTAAATATTTTCGAAATCTTTTTTCTATATAAAGTGGTTTAGGTGGAGGATTTTGTTTAAATCACCGTGTCTCTACTTTGGAAGTTACCCGACGGAAATACGAAGTTTGGTAGTATTTATTCAACCTTTCCTTTTTGAGTTTAAAGTGTCTTTTCTTAATTCTTTTAGTTTTATTTGGGACACCAAAAACTGTGTTTCTAATGGAATAAATCTCAGTATCCAATTTGCGGGTGGCACGAAATTCCTTTTCTATCTACAGTGCTGATAAAGAAAGAAAAAGTCTGAGATGTTCCTTTCACATGACTTTCTCTACAACTCTGTACAAATTTTGGTAACACATTAATTTTCTATCTACTTCATGTTATTTGAGATAAATTTAGCAGAAATGGTCTTCTTACTGGATTCCTCGTAAGTAGAAGGGAAACAAGGGAGTACCATAGGCTAAAACGATGTCTAATCGTTTAAAAGCTGTTTGCTATGTGATTGAAATTGCTTTGAATGGCTAGGAGTTACAAATTTACGAATGAGAAAACTATGAGTATTTTAAATCTGAAACCAATAACGAGGAATATCTCAGAGATTATCAAGTTCGTGAAAAAAAAGTGTATGACAAATTGTATATTTCAACGAGATCTACATTTTTTTGTGTAGTAAGTTTTTGTCTATCTCTTACGGTTTACTAGCTATGCAAAATCCAGCAACATTCATTCTCAATAAAGAGTTTTTCAGAGGCTATTTTCAAAAAATTCAAGATATATATTTTATTTGTAATATAAACATCTTTAATATACGATATTTTAATCAAAATCTTTAGTCATTTTTGAGAAAATCAAACATTTCGAAAATTTGTCTGTGTTAAAGGTTAGTTTGTTGTGAAAATCTTCTTGTCGCATCCTTGGGAGATACTTTAATACCAAGTTTGGCATTCAACGGACTTTTCGTTTTTTGAGCTAGACTGTTCAGAGACACACACATACACATACCAAACATTGTCTAATTTTTTTATTTAGGGGGTTTCAAAACGGATTTTCCAGTGAAATCTCGGTATCGAGTACATAGTAATGTAGAGAAAGTAAAAATAAGTTCCTAAGATATCGAAGCAATATGTACGTTGATACTACGGTTAGAGAACACGCAAGATATCTACTATCTCATGCAGCTACGGGAAAGAACAGATAAGATGCGAATGTGCTGAAGCTAAGTGTATCACTTAATATCGCACTGTATATTCCACTAATACACAACTCACTGCATGAAGATGTTGTTAAACACAACAAAGTCACATTCCAAGTTGTTCCACTGGCAGACACAACCTTGAGGCAACAAACACTCTCGCAGCTTCACTCAAACACAAAAGATGCTGTACTCACGCGACGCAAGGTGCCAGTCGATTACGATGAGACAAGATAACAAAATAATCGCAAAAGAAACTTTTAGCAGCGTCCTTCATTCCTTGGGCGAGCAAGTCCCTGGCCAAATTTTGAGGTTATGTCTCTATCAGGAAGTTGAGGCAGTCGTGCAGCAAAAGGAACTTTTACGGGTAGTAAACATTCAACCTTTGTGCCAATATAGTTATCTATACTTACAATAAAGCTGCAGTTTTCTGTTTCGGATGATTAACTTACATACTAGTAAATAAAATGGAGATAATCAAATGTTTAAGAACTGGACGTCTTATGCTGTGCATACATTGCAAAACAAAATCTGATGTGTTCCATTTACATGACTTTCTCTACATCTCTGTAACAGATTATTATTTAAAAGCTTGTGCTTCTATCTATTTCGTGTGTTAAGCGAGATAAATACTAGCATAATTGATTTCTTGTAAGCATAAAGCAAATAAGGGAATACACTAGACTAAAACGACATTAAAATCTTGTTGCCATGTGGATGAGGTCCGTTTTATGTACTGCCAGGAGTTGACAAATTCCCGTATGTGAAAGAATTTCAAGTATTTTAAAACTAAACAAATAACAAATACTGCCTCGAAAATAGTCAGCTATGCGAAAAAAAATGTATATGACATACATTCTGTGACGAGATCTACATTTTTTGTGCAGTAAGTTTTTGTCTGTCTTTTACGGGTTAACAGTTATGAAAAATGCAGCAAAATTAATCCAGAATAAAGAGGCCTTCAGAAGCTATTCCCAGTAAATTCAATATGTACGTTTTATTTGTCGTGTAAATATCTTTAATATACGAAATTTTAATCAACATTGTTGGAGCCATTTTTGATTTCCTCTATCATTTTATTGCAACCTTGGAGAATGCTAAACTAATATACAAAGTTTGGTATTTTACGGGCTTTTCGTTCTTGAGTAATCGTGTTCACATACACACTGACACACACGGGCCTTTTTCTAAAAATGCTTTTTTGGATACAGGAGACCCTAAAATGTCTTTCAGGTGTAATCTCGGTATCGAATTTTAGGTGGAATGCAATACCTTCTCTATACACTATGTACATAGTGAAAGAAAATTCCGGGCTTGATTTACGGGAGGAAGGATTTTTCTCTAGTCCAGATCATTCCCTATCCTGCCCACAGTCTGAAAGTATGATTGTGTGTGTTTATGTGTGTGTGTGTGTGAACCAATGCTAAAAGTTCGATGTGTTCCATTCACATGACTTTCTCTATACCTCTTAGCAAATTATTGTTAAAAAGCTTATTCTTCTATATACTCGTAGATCATGCTAATCAAGATAAATATAAGCAGAATTGATCTTAATTACTTGCTTTCTTGTAAGTAGAAGGGGAATAAGGGAATACACTAGGCTAAAGCGATAGCGAAATATTTTAAAATTTGGTTGCTATGTGGTACAAATCCGTTTCTTTGCATTGCCAGGAGTTGTCAAATTCCCGTTTGTATTTTAAAATTGAACCCAATAATAAGGAATGTCTAAAAAAAAAAAAATAAACACCACAAAAATTGCATGTGTCATAAATTGAGTGTTTTAACGAGATCTACATTTTTTGTGAAGTAAGTTTTTTTTGTACATCTCTTACGGTTTACCAGTTACGTAACATTCAGTAAAATTCGTCTAAAGTGAAGACTTCTTCAGGGGCAATTCTCAGGAAATTCTAAATATATATTTTATTTGTCATGTAAATATCTTTAGTATACCGTATTTTAATAAAAAACGTTAGTGTCATTTTTGAGAAAATCAAACATTTTTTCCAGATAAAGAGTAGTTGCAGGGGGGAGATTTTATTTGAAAATGTTAGCGTGACATTCTTGGTAGATACCAAACCTAAATACCAAGTTTGGTGTTCAACGGACTTTTGGTTTTAGAGCTATGCTGTCGACACACAACACACAACAAACGGGCATACACATATAGACAGACACACTGACCTTTTCTAAAATTGATTTTTTGTTTCGGATGCTCTCAAATAATGTAGTTGGGGTTGAGGATTTTATTGAAAATCTTCGTGACGCATCCTTGGAAGAGACTGAACTTAAATACCAAGTTTGGTATTTAACGGACTTTTCGTTTTTGAGTTATGTTGCCCACAGACACACACACACACACACACACACACACACACACACAGACACACACACGGACAGACAGACATACATTTTTCTAAAACTGAATTTTTTGGGGTATTCAGGGAGTCAAAATATACATTTCTAGTGAAATCTCGGTATCGAATTTTTTGGTGCAATACAACTTCTTCTCTATACACCTCTTACATAGTACGTGTAGAGAAAGTAATACACACACAGAGGCTGTTTCAAAACGACACCAAACAAAGCTAACAGTCGATTAACTTACACTTTGACTTGTGCGAAACTTGATGTCGCAACTTTCAAACTCTTTTATTTAAAGTTTTGTGTGTGTTTAAAAATCGTACGCATTTGGGATTAGGCAGCGAAGGAACAACGGTTGTCATACGCCACGTAAACAACCTCAGAACGTGTTATACGAAACACACAACGAAACCCACATGCTACGTTTTCAATTTCTAAGGTGACCTGTGCCGCGCCGGCGTGTCTATCAAACCACCCCTAGACCACGCGACGAAGACCTTCACTACTAACCGGCATCTATCTTGGAGTGGGCCAGGCACGTGCCATTTTGTTATGTACGGCTGCTAATCCATGGTGATTTTTTGGCATTTTGTGTATGTGCCAAATTTAGAGCTGAAAATTATATTCACGTATCGCGTACGGTATGACCAACCAGGTCCACATTTACGTTTGGTTTCGTTTTGAAATACTCTGTATATATGGTAATCGTAATTACGGTGTCATCTATCCAAAGATAGGGAATGCAGCTAGATCGGATGGCACCCCATCATCATTTGACTGTCGCAGAGCAAAGTATAATGGTGTAAAAGACAGGAGACTTCCTACAAGACCAGCTGTATAACTTAGTTTGAGTACAGATGGGAAAAATCTGATGTGTTCTTCACATGACTTTCTCTACATATCTGCAATAAATTATTGTTAAAGCTTATTTTTCTATTTACTTCATGCTAATCGAGAAAAAAATATAGCAGAAACAGTCTTATACTTGGTTCCTTGTAAGTAGAAGCGAAATAAGGGAGTACCATACGTTAAAGTGATAGTCAAAAGCTAGTTGCTATGTGACTGAAGTTCCTTTGTTTGTATGGACACGAGTTGACAATTTCCTGAATCAGAAAAGTATGTTTTTCAAAGCTGAAATCAAAAATAAGGAATACCTAAAAAACAATCAATTCCACGAAAAAATGTATATGACATAAATTGTGTGTTTTAATGTGCTCTACATTTTTTGTGGAGTAAGTTTTTGTCCATCTCTTACGGTTTAGCAGTTATTCAAAATTTAGTAAAATTCATCCAGAATAAACTACTCTTCAGAGGCTATTCCCAGAAAATTCAAGATAAAAATTTTATTTGTCAGGTAAATATGTTGAATATACGAAATTTTAATCAAAATCGTTAGAGCCATTTTTGAGAAAATCAAAAATTCCGAAAAAAGTTCCATGTAAAGGATAGTTGGGGGTGGGGCGATTTTTCTCAAAATCTTCGTGTCGCATCCCTGGAAGATACTAAACTTAAATACCAAGTTTGGTATTTTACCGACTTTTCGTTTTTGAGTTATCGTGTTCAAAGCACACTGACACATGGGCCTTTTTCTGAAAATGCTTTTTTTTTTCTTTTTTTTTTTTTTGATACAGGAGACCCTAAAGCATATATTTTCGGTGAAATCTCGGTATCGAAATTTTGGATGGAGTGCAATACCTTCTCTATACACTATGTACATATAAGTATAGAGAAAGTAAAAAGTAGCCAGATTGGATGGCACCCCTGGCGCGGAAGTGCTATGGGTATGGGGAAAAGACCGTGAAAGCTGCTATTCACCATACAATTACATGAGTATCGTGAACAGTACTGTCGCGATATGTCCAGCAGTTAAAGCGACGTCAAATAAATAGAATTTAAATAATCTTATGTGTTCCATTACATAACTTTTTCTGCTTGTACAAATTGTTACAAAAGATTATTCCTTCATCTATTGAGATGAACATTACCAGACATAGTTGTATTAGTCCCTTCTAAGAAGATGAGAAATAAGGTAATACATTAGGTTAAAGCTATAGTCAAATGTGCACTAATGTGAAGCAATTGAAATTCGGTTCGCCAGGAGTAAAAACAAAAA
This sequence comes from Hymenopus coronatus, assembly GCA_030762935.1. Classification (NCBI taxonomy): domain Eukaryota; kingdom Metazoa; phylum Arthropoda; class Insecta; order Mantodea; family Hymenopodidae; genus Hymenopus; species Hymenopus coronatus. Next base: position 30,020,955 of record CM060883.1, read on the forward strand.
TGCAAGCAAATATGACTTCTCGTTCGAGAAATTGAAACCAAAAACAAGGAGTATCTTGGAAACGGTTAGCACTATAAGAAATGTTTATGGACAGCATAGCTCAAAAACGAAGAGACACTAAATACCAATGTTGGCAATTAAATTCGGTATCTTCCAAGGATGCGACACAACGATTTTCAAGAAAATCCTCCACCCCAAACTACTCTTTACATGGAAAAAATTTCGAACATTTTGAGTTTCTCAAAAATGGTTCTAATGATTTTGATTAGAACCTCTTATATTTAAGATATTTACACGGCAAATAAAATGCATATCTTGAATTTTCTTGGAATAACCTCTAAAGATCTCTTTATTCTGGATGTTTTTTATTGAATTGTGTATAACTGGTAAACCGTAAGAGATAGACAAAAACCTACTACATAAAGATGTAGATTACAATAAAACACACAATTTATGTAATATATATTTTTTTTCGTGGAGTTCATCGCTTTTTTGACATTCCTTGTTATTGGTTTCAGCTTTAAAAACTTATATTTTTCTCATACAGGAATTTGTCAACTCCTGTCCATGCAAACAAAGGAACTTGTCACATAGCAACCAGCTTTTGGCTATCACTTTAAACTATGGCGCTCTCTTATTTCCCTTCTACTTACAAGGAAGCGAGTAATACGACTATTTCGGCTACTTTTTCTGGGTTAGCATGGAGTTTATAGGAGCATAAGCTTTTTAACAATAATCTGTAGCAGAGATGTAGAGAAAGTCATGTGAATGGAACACATCAGATTTTTATATTGTTTTTATCTTTTGCTATTGCCAGAATTTATTTTATAATGAACAGAAGTTGACAACCTTAAACCCCATTCATCCTCAGCATCATCATTATCAGAGAACATCAGCATGTGAAATGTTCTTTCTTATTGTTCATGGTAAATGTTAAATTATGAAATGTTTTTATAATGATATTTTATGCAAAAAATAAAATCATGATGATAAGGTCGATATTTATTTTGGTTACCTTGGCATACTTTTCCGTATTTACTTTCTCGTGGGTTTCACCTTGTCACGTGAGAGGTCCAATGAACCATACGGCCATTTGGAAGAGTGTTTTTTCCGCACTTTCCGGGTGGTAAGAGGCGAGAAGGAATCTAAGAATGACCCACAACAACCAGGGTTGCCAACTTGACGGATTTGCAAGTTATATGACGGACAGCATTTAATTTTGACGGGTGACGGATTTTTTGACGTATATTTTAGAAATTATTAATTAAATTTATAGTAGTTTTCTTCAGAAAAACTGTCACGCATATATTATACTACATATAATGATGCCATGCAATGAACGTAATTTACTTTATGAATCAGTGTGAATTCTGATGAAGCATAATTAACGCTGTGCTAATTCGGTATGTTATTGTGGTGCCTTGTATGTTTAACAACTAATTTATAGTGCTGTTTCTTCTTTTTATAGCTGCCTGATTGAACAGAAGGCTACGAAATTTTAGGAAAGAATGGTTATATAATGAACAATTCAAGTTAGAGGTGCCCGGGGAACCTAGTAGTGCGCGGTGCAAATATTGCCAATGCAACGTGAATGTGCGCTTGTCAGATTTACTTCTTCCTGAAAAAAATAAACATTTTGAAGCAGCTGATTCATAGTCAAAATTGCCTTTCCACCTATCAAATGCACTTATGAACGTGCAGCTGCAGAAGCTACCATGAAGGTTTTCGAGTTTTAATTTAATATTTATTTTTCAAAGAAAATACGGACATTTCTAATTTCGACGGATTTTTTGGTGTTGATCTGAAGTATTACAAATATATTGGCGTGGCTGCGAGGGAGATAACTTCATCGGCGAGCTAATTGAGATTCTTTTTTATAGTATTACTCACTGTAATAGATTTTATTACATCTCAGGATCGTGGCCGCGAGGGAGATAATGACTTGCAGGTAATATAATACTTGTAAATGATACACTGTAATAGATTTTATTACATCTCAGGATCGTGGCCGCGAGGGAGCTAATGCCTTGCAGTTAATATATTACTTGTAAATGATACACTGTAATAGATTTTATTACATCTCAGGATCGTGGCCGCGAGGGAGCTAATGCCTTGCAGGTAATACAATACTTGTAAATGATACACTGTAATAGATTTTATTACATCTCAGGATCGTGGCCGCGAGGGAGATAATGCATTACAGGTAATATAATACTTGTAAATAATACACTGGTAATATGTTCTTGTATATTCTTCAATATCACTGGATACAATAATTATTAACACTGTAGGATGGCACAGATAAATTAAGATTGCATTCTAATAGCATGGTAACAAACAGCACGCGTTCCCGCCAAATACATAGGACGCTACCTTTGTGCGGAGCAGTGATGATCACATGAAGACTGACCAATAAGGAACGACAAAGGTTGAGCGTCTATTCAGCTCTTATATAGGCTCGAAGCTTATTCTACACGTTTCTCCTTATTAAACATTCTTTAAGGAAGTATATAATACAGACTTCCTTTTATTTATAAATAAATTGCTTTTGGTACATATAATATTTATTTCATAAGCTATTAGCGCTTAGGGGATGCACTATACTAAAAGAACAACTTCCTTTTTCATACACGTGGCAATGCAATTTTCATTGTTGAATTTCTTTTAAATAATTAGTTCTGATCCTAAATGAAATTATACTTAAAATACATATTAAATTCAATATTCTGATATTCACAGAACACTTACAAGCCAATTACTTTCAGTAAATAATTTTTCCTTTACAACATAATCAATAAATCAATATAACACCAATTTCCTTCCATTAACAAAAATAAACACTTGGTATGAAAACGCTTGGGTTCCATATATTAATGTCTCAGACGGAAAAAGTAATCAAGTGTTGGCAACAGGTAAACGTGGCTCATAAGCTAGGGAATGGTAACCTGAAGACAGTTCCATTACCAGGCATTTCCAGCGTAGGGCTCGTAACTCAATTCTTTTCTGATATTCCTCAAGAATTAATAACAAACAGGTTAAAAAAAAAAAAAATCTGATGTGTTCCATTCACATGACTTTCTCTACATCTCTGCAAAAATTATTGCTAAAAAGCTTATGCCTCTATTTACTTCATGCTAATCGAGAGCAAATTAGCAGAAATAGTCTTATTACTTGTTTTCTTGTAAGTAGAAGCGAAATAAGGGAGTACCATAGGTTAAAGTGATAGTCAAAAGCTGGTTGCTATGTGACTGAAGTTCCTTTGTTTGTATGGACATGAGTTGACAAATTCCAATATGAGAAAAGTATAAGTTTTTAAAGGTGAAACCAAAAACAAGGAATATCTAAAAAAACGACCAAGTCCACGAAAAAAATGCATATAACATAAATTGTGTGCTTTAACATGCTCTAAATGTTTTGTGTGGTAAGTTTTGTCCCATCTCTTACAGTTTAGCAGTTATGGAAAATTTCGTAAAATCCATCCAGAATAAAGTAGTCTTCAGAGGCTATTCCCAGAAAATTTGAGATATACATTTTATTTGTCAGGTAAATATCTTTAATATACAGCATTTTAATCAAAATTGTTAAAGCCATTTTTAAGAAAATAAAAAATTTCAATAACATTTCCATTTAAAGGGTAGTTTGGGGTGGGGGGATGTTTCTCAAAATCTTTGTGTCCCAACCCTGGAAGACACTAAACATAAATACCAAGCTTGGTATTTTATTAATAATTTAGCAATCTCTTCCTTTGGTTGATATATGTGTGTAAAATAGAGTAGGTACCTATGTCTTAGGTTTCCTCTTGCAACGGCATGCATGAAAACATTCATAGTGTTTATTCCCTGAATATGATATTGTAGTAATTCTGCAACAAAACCCAAACCAAGCAATGAAGAAGTTTGCCGCATATCAGAAAGTGTTGAAATAAGGACATATCAGGAATTGGTTACAGTAGAATGCCGATGTGTTTGTGGTCAGCATCCAAAAAAGCAATACAAGCTAATCCCAAGTAAGTCACACTCTCTGCATAAGGCCATGTTGCTCTTGGCCATTTTACCAGACTAGTTTAATATTTATTCTGAGAGCAAGACCACACAGAGCTCTTACAAGTATGTACACTTGTTCAAGCAGGTAGACTAGAGCAAATGGTACTTAAATAAGTAGCTAATTTCAAATGGACTCACTTATTCTACCCCTCTATCTCCTCTTCCTTAAACCATTAGTGATTAACCTCTACCCCTCTTACTGCAGTGTGATGTAGTGGATCTAAATGCAGGAAAGATGGCTGTTCATCACAGAGTATATGCTACAGTTTTTAATGTAGACATCAACCAGCAACAGTATATAATCTGTGAATCACTCAATATAACACTTGTGTTGTTGAGGGGGATACCAGATAGATGCTCCAGGAGCAAATGGCACTATAATATTCAGAAACATGTATGAGGTGTATCCAGAAAGGAAATGCTGATCACCTCCAGAGATGACACCACAAGTTGAATAGGAATGTGCATGCACAGGTGTAGAGAGGAAGTAAGTGAGAATAATACACTAAAGTTTCAGTCTGGAGATGGTAGTGGTTACTGCGCTGTACTAGGAGAGAATCCAATGTTTTTACGCTCAAAACCAATCTCCAGCAGAATCCATCGCTACTTGTGTCACATGTTCAGACATGACATTATGTGCGGCAATATGGTCAGACGATGGTGCAGGCAATTAACTGAAGCACAGACCAATATTCACAACAAAGACCATAGCGATCAACTAACCCTGGTCATGCCAGAAGGTTGGAAAGTGTGCAGCAAGCAATTGTGCAGAACCAGCGCTTTACAATTTCAGAAGTCTCGTGCCAATTCCCCCAGATGTCTCACTCACTTTTGCACAAAATTGTCTCCTGGTGGCTTGGTTTTTACAAAGTGTGTGCAAGATAGGTGCTGAGGTAACTGACAGATGGACAACAAAACCAAATGTCTGGCTGCAGCATTGACATTCCTACAACAGTATATAGAGAGAGGTGGCATGATTCTAGACAATATTGTCACAGGGGATGAAACATGGGTGTCACATACCACACCAAGGATAAAACAATAATCAATGCATTGGCAGCATAGTGGTTCACTTCTGAAGATCAAATTCAAACAGACAATCTCTGTCAAAAAAATCATGTGCACTGTCTTCTGAGATCGATGTGATGTCCTGTTGTGCAAGTTTTTACTGTGAGAGGAAACTGTAAATGCTGGTTGGTATTGTTTAGATGTTGCATAAACTGAGGAGGGCAATCCAGAGCAAGAGACATGGGATGTTGAAAGAGGCATTAAGCTATTGCATGTCAATGCAAGACCCCATGCAACCAATGCCACACAAAATGTGTTGAATAAGTTTGGATAAGAGATCTTCAACCATCCACCTCAAATGATTTTCAACTCTTCCATTTCATGAAGCATTTTCTAGCAGGAAAACATGACACTGAGATGCAGATTAAAGTGACTTTGTGGCTCCAGACATTGGCAGCAGACTCTTTGACTTGGGTATACAATTGATAGTGCACCGTTATGACAAATGCCTCACCAATGGTGGTAACTATATTGAAATGTAGCCAGTGACTATGCAATTATTCTAATAAATATTTCTTACTTAGTGATGTTTGTGTTCTCTTTATCGGGCATTAGCACTTACTTTCTGGATGTGCTTCGTATATAAACAATATATACATAGTATTAAGTATGTTAAAAAGTTTAAAAATTGATTCAATTTAAAAGTGTTATAAAATAAATAAAATTACAAGCCCCAAAGAACTATAACATGTAAACTGTAATATTGTTTGTTCTTTCCGGATATAAACAATGAAATAATGAGCATTTGTTCAATTTGGCTTGTAGACTCGAGTCACTGCAAATATTTAAATTAAAAAGAGAAATTTAAAACTAGATATTGTATGAAAAATATTTGACATGCTTTTGATTGTTTTAAGTTTGACTGTGAAATCATTTGTTATTTGAATGTACAATCATCTGTTTTTTCTTTCTAGGATGGACATTTTCTAGCACAAATTTTAAGAGAGAACACCCAACTTACTAGAGTTCTTTAGTTCAATACATAAAAATGAGTTTTCCAATGTTATGGTTCTACTTAAAAGTGAAGGATCATCTACAGAAAAAGTTGGTAAGTATGGATCTGACATGACCAAACCAATTGCAGATTCCAGATTAGCAACTATGAGCATGAAATCAAGTTTTTGGAATTACTTCGTGATAAACAGCTAAGCCAGGACAATCATATAGAAAAGTTAACAGGAAAGCTAAGTAGAGTCTGCTTTGATCTTTAGCAGATAAAGTCTTGGGTATCTCTCAGCAGGCTTAAAACATATTACCTTGCTTATTTTCAGTTGTTACTATTGTATGGATTACCATTATGGGGAAATACTGCCAATAGTATTATAATTTTTAAATTACAAAAAAAAGAAAACAGTAAGAATTATAGTAGGTATACAAAAAGCAGAAAACTGCAGGGAATACTTCCACAAACTGAATATTTTGACTCTGTTACATTGTCAGCTGGTAATTTTAACCTGTATTTTGTTTTATATAACCAAGTAAAGTTCATTTTACTTATGTTGGCACTTCCAACTAGAAACAAGATATGCGTCTTTCTACATCCTCTTCTTGTAGTCATGAAGTAACACTTAAATAAATATGCATTATTTATCTAAATTGTTTTATGTAAACAACACTCATGTGCTCTCATAATCTATCAGGTGATGTTCCCATGGTGCTAGAGTGTTGTCTAAGAAGAAAAGTGAACTGGTAACTGTGCATAGAATCTTGATTTCTGAAATATGAAAAAGAGAGGTTAAGCAACCCCTGAAATACATGTGTTTGAATTACATAGTGGCTGCATCACCTCATTGTATGGTGAACTGCTGTATGTTTTGGTATCTTAATAAAAAAAAAAAAAAAAAAAAAAAAAAATGTATAAATAAACAATGCAGGAAGCTAGAGCAGGTGGTTCTTCGAGTTCCATGACTACATTTGTGTCTGTGTCTGGTGTACTAGGCATAATCAAGCTGGAGGGAAGAGTAAACTATATAACATGGAAGTTTCAAATGAAATGTTTTCTGATAGATTGTGGACTTTGGAAAGCTGTTGAAGGAACCGGTACCAATGAAGGACATATTCAATGAGCACTTGCCAAGATTGGGATGGCTTTGATAATATCTTGTCATTTGCATCTCCTGGGTAACCAAACTGCTCAAAAAGTTTAAGTGTATGTTAGAATCAGGTAGGTTGTAAAATCAAAAGATTTAGATCTGATAATGGAGAGGAATGTGATTGTGAAGACATGAAGCAGTTGTGTAAAGACAATGTCATTGTTATGGGATTTACTGTCCCATATACACCAGAACAATATGGAATCACTGAAAAACTTAATAGAACTTGTGTTGAACGTGCTAGAGCTATGCTTTTTCAGGCAAAGATGGACAAGAGGGGCAGGGGTTGTAAATACTGCAATTTATCTAAAAAATAGAGTTCCACCTAAGCTCTTGATAAGTTACCTCTAGAAATGTGGACTGGTAAAAGGGTAGATTTGTCTAATATCCATGAGTTTGAATGTAAAGCTATGTCTATGATACCCAAAGTGAAACGTAAAAAAGTTGATCCGAAGTCTGAAGAGAAAATAATGAAAGGATACTGTGGGAGATCAAAAGGGTATAGGCTAGCTGAATCAAAGTGACCAGGTCATGTGAATGTATATAGAAATGTAATCTTTGATGAAAAAAGGCTGGGTTGTGTCCAAGATGAAACTGATGAAGCCCCTGAGTTTGTAGAACTGATCTTACAATGGGAAGACACTGCTGAGGTTGAAAATGTAGAAAAGATGGAGAATAATGATCAAAATGAAGATGAGTCTGATAGCGAGAATAAGGTAGAAATACTAATAGACCTCGAAGGGAAAGGTGAGCCCCCACTTGGCTTGATGATTATGAAACAAATTTTTGTGTAGCCTTAAGTGCAATTGATACAGTTCCCTCTTCTGCTTCAGAAGCACTGAAGGATCCTGATTGGAGACGGGCAATGGAAGAGGAATACATTGCGTTGATAAAAAATGATGTGTGGGAACTAGTAAACAGACCTAAGGAACAAAATATTGTTAAGAGTATATGGTCTTTAAATTAAAAAAAAGATGCATCTGGTAATTATGAATGCCATAGAGCCAGACTGGTAGCTCAAGGTTTTTCTCAAAGGAAAGGTATTGATTACCAGAAAACTTACTCTCCAGTTGTTCGACCAGAAATATTAAGACTGATCATGGCTATTATGGAACATGTAGTTATTACCACCGCTTGTCGCCCTCTGTGGTGTAATGGTTACCATGCTTACTTCATATACCCAAGGTCGTGGGTTCAAACCCGGCTGAGGACAATGGCTTTTTTTGGGTGTAAAAATCCTTAGCATGGCTTCCTTCGGAAGTCCCATGTCGTAGATTTACAGCATGTAAAAGAACCTCAAGCCTGATAGAGAGGCCTCTGAGCAAAGTTAAGTGGTTCTTTCATGCCCAATTTAGAACCAGTAGAACTTGTCTGAAGAGCAAGTTCTAGCTAATATTTGAGAGTAGTGGTTTCAGGGATGTACCTATGTGTAGTATTTTCTAATAGTGTCACACATTAGCACCAGTATAATAGAGGCTGAAGAGCAAGTTCTAGCCAATATTTGAGAGAGTGACTTCTATACCTGTGCTATATATAATAAACTCCTGTGGTGCTAGATGCTCTTGGCACAAGAACTGAGGTTAGTACTTTTCTAAGGAACAAATTCTAGCCAATATTTGAGAATAGAGCCTTCAGGGACGTACCATTGTCCTATAGTGAATGTGCTATTTTAGCCAGTACTGACATTGTCTGAAGAGCAAGTTGTAGCCAATTTTTATGAGTATCGGTTAAAGGAATATACCCCAGGTGTTAGGCCTTACTTTCACCGGAACAGATATCAGCATGTATGTATTTGAAGAGGGTGTTTCAGCCAATTCTTTAAGGTAGTCTATTGAGGGAAGTACTTTATGTATAGTGATTGCCTGTCATTTACGACTTATTGCCACCAGAATTGTAGTCGATATGTATCTCATGGGGACAAGGTACTCTGAAACGGTCAAAAATCAAGTTTTTTATTTTAGGCACTAATAAAATCTCTATTATTTTCAGTTTCAGTAAATATATACTTTTGGGGGGTTAATAGGATTTTGAGGCATTTAAATAGAATTTAAATGCTAGCCCGCATTCCTTTAAATCTGTTATGTAATGCTCCTTAGTAGAATATTTGTATCTTTAAATTCAGTTTTCTTAAAACAACGTTTTTGAATACTTATGTGCCTTTTTCTCAGAAAGTATAAGCGATAGAGGGCTGAAATTTTCAGTACTTGTACACAACACATAGTTGAACTTTCTGAATCACAATCATAATCTTATAATAGATATTATAAGCAATAACATTGCAAATGTTCCACATTTATACTATTTTGACCTTGCAAATAACTTTTTTCTTTCAATTTATAGTGAAATAATAATATAATTGTGGCCCAGAAGATATAGCTGATTATACTAAAAGCAAATGTCTGATTCTGTATTGCAAGTAATGTCAGAGAAAAGGGTACATAAATTCACATGTTTTAAGAGCAAATTTTATTATTTTTCTGCTGACTGAAATACTCTTTATAGACTCAACCACATAAGTTATCAATGCAAACAACCATTTGAAATCATTTTTGTAAATTGTAGAATAATTCGTAAACATTTCAGGAAAAACTATTGAAAATTTTGAGAGCAGTGGTAATTTAATTCACATAAGGTGTAATTTTTACACGTTCAGACTGCCTTGTCCCCTTGAATGTCCCAGTGATTGGTTGCATTTGCCAGCATCAGAGATGTACTTGAAAATGTGGTGATAAATCATAAATATCACTGTCAGTTTGCGGTCAGCATGGCAAATTTTGCTTCCAGTTGTTGAGTATATGTTTTAATTGTACCCAATAGTGATGTAGATATATAGATCTAAATCATTAAGATGTTATAATAAATGTTGGGGGTCCAGTATTGAGTTGATTATAAAAAGCAAAGATCATTTTAGAGGGTAGGTAGATATGTTTGAAGAAGATGAGTGTCTTAAGCTGAATTAGCAATGTTTGGTTATAAACCATAAAGTTCTATTACATGAGATGAAGTTAGGCTTGAAGATTTGGAGAACCAATTTCAGAACTAGATATCTGTAGTTATAAAATTTAGAATCTCTTACAGCTTCACACAAATCTTTGAAAATGTGGGGCTAAAAAGTATGAAGCAACAGAAAGTGAATATATAATAAAGTTTTTGAATTCTCAGTACTGCAGTAGATATGTGTGGCTACAAAAATGATATATCTTACGTGTCTTGATAGAATTACTTCATGCAAAAGTTATTTTATAGAACTTAGCATATTAATATAGTTTATTCATTTTATACACTCTTTTATCCATTAAAATACATATAAATACCTTTTACATTAGAACAGATATTTACATTTGTTCTATGTATTATATATATATATATATATAATACAAGAGGGTAAAAATGTATTGACATTCCAACAAGATTAGCAATGAATCAACATCATTATGCATATATGGGTATTAAACTTATTATAGACTCCTACAAGAATTAACAACAGTTAGTACTAAACAATTTAAATGCATAATTACGAAATGGCTAAAGCTAAAATCCTTTTATAATGTAGATGAATATTTTGACTGCTGTATGGATGATTTATTTTATATGCAACAGTAAGAATTAGATATTTTATAATTGTATAATTTTTATATTTTTGTTAAACTTTAGAGTTATTTAATAATGACAAACATTGTAAATATACTATATTACAAATATTGTAAATAGATTATAGGAATAAGACAAATATTGTAAATAGTTTACAGGAATATAAATTTACAAATATTGTAAATACTGGCTGTGATGAAGCCGATATCTGTAAGATTTGATGGTGAATAAATTCTGATTCTGATTTTCATTCTGTCTATTTGTCAGTACTGGAGTAAATATGTGTAATTATAGTTCACGATATTGTGCTGCAGATAATTAAATATATCTTTGAAGATATTGCTTCTCCTGATTTACTCATTATTTGGTTTTGCCAAAGTGGATCCTCTGTTTCAATTCATGAGGATATCCTTAAGATTTGGAGAGTTGAGTACTTAAGTGCAGAATCTGTGGTAATAATCAAGAAAAAACATAGGGAACATGAAGGCTTTTTGGAGATTTTAGGTGGCTTTTACCTCTTACACTGTTATTTATAATCATTAAATGTGATGGTCTAAAAGATGTGTTGAAGATTACATTGTTGAACTGAAGTATAGTTATTTTGGATTAATAAACTCAATATAAACGATTGAAGATGGTTGTTAGAAAGTATTGATATTACTCAAGTACTATAAAAGATTTGCGTTTAGTGCTAGGGGAGTTAATTGCCTCTTGGTGAATATTAGTTATTTGAGGCATAGCACATGTAGAGTTGTAGCTAAATGTGAAATATACTTTATGGATATTAATTGACTTCCAGCAAAGAGTAGATATGTTGGTTTGTGAGAAGGCCATCTTTGTTTTAAGAGTTGTTAGTTTTTAATCAATGTGTTATACCAGAAGAAATATGTACCGAGATCAAGTATTTGAGTGATGCGTGGTCCTTAAATATACTATTAAGAATGACATAATATTAAGAGTGACATAATTAGAAAAAATTGGGTACCATACTTTTTCTTGAGGTCGACTTGACTGAATGATAATTGTGTCAATTCCCATAGAGAAGAGCAAAATAATGGTGTTAACAGACATAGGTAGCAGAATATAGTAGCTCTAGGTATAAAATGACATGGGTATCAGAAAAAAAAAATAAAGTAAGGGAAGATAATTATAAATATGTAATTGCATAAAACTATCTATCATTGTAGCCAACACTGGTAGGGTTTTTACTGTCGGAAAGTTTGTTTACCTGATAAAATGTAAAACTATTTTCGTCCAATAATATTCCTTGCCAATTATATGTCTTTAGTAGCTTTGGTTTTGATTAATAAATTTATCTTTCATATCTGCCTGGCCAACTTGCTATTTTTTATATATATATATATTTAAATTTGCATGGACTCTTTTTCTCAAGGCGATTTGTATAAGGAAGGACTTGCTACTGAATAAACACGATTCATTTTATAATTCCACAAAATGTTTTATTTTGCTATTAATCTTTGAAATGAAAATTCAATTAATCTTACAAGTATCTTCTTAAATGAATGTTTGTATAAGAGATTAGTTATTCCCTCGATTTACAATATGTACCGTCAAAGTATTCAAAGATATCACACAGATATTCATTCCTTCTCTTTTGTTCTTCTATGCCCCCAAGTAAACTTTTTCAAACACACATAATACAGGAGACAATCATTTGTTCCTTCCTCAAGCAAACAAGATTATTAACATTAATAAACATTTCATCTTTTATACGTATAACATCCCTTTTAACCAATAATAGTACAAATTAAAGGTAATGAAATAAAATTGCACAGTTACATAATAATATTCCATTTCAACACTAAACAATCATTCATTCTTTAGAAGACAAAAAGGGCTGCATGTTGTAGGGGTGATTTAATGCGAGTTGTTAAATATTTATTTTGGGTGCCATCAAGACATCAAGCTACTATGCTTTAAGTAGGTTAATAACGAAGTCTATGACATTCCATGCAAACATGTTTATAACACAAAGAAACTTGAGAGTTAAAAATGAATTATTAGTTTTATATATTCAAAAGCACCAGCCATATTTGGAAACACTTTCTGAAAGGAATTCAAATGTAATTAAGGAATAGCTGCACTTATTAAAAAAATTATGATAAGGTCATAGCAGAAAGGAATAGGCAGAATGCTACAAATAATTTGGTTCAATTCCAATGTATGGAGAAATGAACTCACATAGTAAGCACACATAAATCAGTACTCTCCTAATGGTTACAAACAGTAATGAATAATTGCAGAAATCTGACGCAAAAACCAAATGTAAAGTACAGAGTAATTTCAGCACATAATTCACATAAAAATGTAATTAGAAAATAATTAAAAAAGAACAAACAAAAGATTTGGAATTGATAAGAATTTTTGATAGCATTATAATGAAGTTGAATAAGACAATGTACATAGGTTATGAAGATAATCAAGACTTTGATTAGAGTAATGCTGTAAATGACAATATTGGAGGAGGTGGAATAAGCATTAGAATTTGGAATGCATGCTGGGGCATTACTTAGAGATGAGGATATTAAAAAAAGAATTCTATGGAGAATTGTTGTTATTGAAAGTGCAATCAGTTGCAGTAATATAATAAATTAAGTTAAAATTGTAAATTTCATTAGTATATTAGTAACTTTCTAATGTGAAGTGCCCCACAGTGAAGAAGAATTATTGTGCTGTTATGAAATATGTAATGCTCTCAAATGAGTTAATATTGCTTTTGTGTTTAATGTTATGTGAAGAAAGGTAACAGAAGGAAGTGGATGAATGAATGGTTTGTTGTTGACTACCATAAGAAATGAAACAAATGATAGGCCATATAGCAGTAAATCTTGGTCATGTTCACACTTACTTTTCTGATTTCTACATATCATTGTTAGAATTAGAACTAGCTGTTGCATTATTAGGTCTTATAGCTTGGTGAAGTGAAGTGCCTTGCATGGAACAGTCATATGGAGTTAAGTGGCTCAAGTGTATGAAGATTTTGTTTTGAGGAACTCAGCACAATGAAATGATGAGCTGTTATAAAGCATTATTACAGTGCTGTGTAGATTAATTGAGGCACATTGAATTTAAATTACACATTACATTGTTGCTGAATAAGTTTTGTTTAAAATCATTACAACAATATACAACAATGTACCAATAAGGACAGCTAATTTAACTGATAATTCTTTCTCTATTTGGTCTGAATTTGCATTTAGTGGCATTGATAATGTGAAGGTTTAAAAAGGATTTTTGCATTTTTTGTTTACTATGGAATCACACCCCATAATAGTGCCAAAATCATTGCTTTTAATGAAACCACGGAGTTGAATATAAGACAGATAGCATGCAGTTTGTGTTGGTAAATCTGGCGTGTCAAGGATTGTGAACCAGCATAAAGACACGGGGGATGTGAAAATGTGAAGAAAAGGATACTGTGGGGCAAAAAGGAAAACTACGCCCCAAAGAATCAACATCATCAACCCAAAGAAGACCAGCTATGACATAAAAAGAGGATGTCGCATCTCATGGGATTGATGTAGATGCTTCCGCTGTGCATCGCCCCTTCTGGAGTATGGCTGCCCAGCACAGCTTGCTATTAAGAAACAATTCTTGATACCCCTAATGAAGAAGAAACGGCTGTCCTGGACAAAAAAAAATATAAAGACTGGACTGTAGAGCAGTGGAAAAAAGTGATTTTTTTCTGACGAGACCTATTTTGAAGTTCAATGGTACAGATCAAGTTTATTTGGTGCTTATCAGGGGCACCTCATCATCCTGGCCACATCCAGCAGGCCCCCAAACCCCCACCAAAGGTCAGGTTTGGGGATGTTTTACAGTTTCGGACGAGACACCCTTCATTACATTGAAGGAATGATGAATAGTGTGAAGTATATCAAAGTACTTAGGACTAAAGTGATTCCAACCATGCGAAGGAGCCTTCCTGATGGTGATGGGATATTTCAATAAGATTTGGCTCTCTGCCATTACTCAAAGCTCACAATGTCCTTTTTGTATAAGGAAAAGATGACATTGTTGGACTGGCCAGGAAATTTGCTGGATTTAAATCCGATTGAGAACTTATGGTCCATTTAAGGCTTGAATCACAAAGTTGGACTGCACCAAAAAAACCAAGATGATTGAGAGTATCATCTAAGTTTGGTATTGGTACCCAGAAATGAAGGAGATGTGCAGGTAACTCATAGATTCAGAGTGCAAGAGGGTGCAAGAATGTTAGTTAATTTGAGTAAATATTGTGAAGTAATAAAGGATCTCAAAAACTGTATTAATGTATATCTCATATATATTAGTAATGTATAGTATTTATGCTGAGGCTTCATAATAACTGTTTATAAATTAGCTGGTAGTTGACATAATTATTGCTATACTGAATAATAAAAAAAAAAACAAACATATAATGTAATATGTTAGTTGTATTACTATTCTTAATTTAACTTAAGATTATTATTATAGGTCAATTTTGTACATTTAACACTGCCACTGGGCAGCCCCAATTGCAGAGAGAGAAAAAAAAAACATGCACGCACACACGCACATGTGCACATGCACGCACACACACATCAAATGAAAAAGGCCACATATATTAAAATGTAAGAGAAACAAATAAATATTCATAATAGACTTATGTTTGTAATTTTCCTGCTTGTCCCAATTAATCGGCACAGTACTCTATGTATATAAGCATAAGGAATAAGGAGATTACTTTAGGGAAAAGAGAGCCCTGCATTGAAGAATGTGAGTTTATAAACTTTGAAAGTTCCAGGGGATATGAAGATTGGTTACGGTGAATGATATCAATAGTGAAAAACTAGATATGTGATCCTATAAAGAATGAACATAGCTCAGAAGAGAACACAGCTAGTATCAACAACGATATACGTAAATATTAACAAAACATAAATTTATGCTACAGGACATGACATTTTGAAGACATAGAGTGCCAGTGCAATGGACAGGTGTGATCATAAAACATATGTTTTAGGTGTAGTAATGATAAATTTGAAGAGGTGGAAGTAATGACATGTGTACTTGCAAAACTCAAAGACTGTTATAAGACATGCAATTACATTAGAAGAAGTGGATTGCCCAGGAGTGCAATAGATATTTATTTGTACTTGTAATGGCTTAAGATCTGTTACAAGACAATGCTATTTCAAAGATGTAGAGTGACCAGTGGGAAGTATTAGATGTGGTTATGAATAGCAAAGGTCACTTACAAGCAATGAGATGTCTTTAAAAATTTGGACTACCAGGTAGGAACTGTTCATACTCAAAAACAAGAAGTGTGTAACAGTCTTGAAGATATAGTTGAAGATGCAAAGTGTGCAATACCAAGTAAATATCTGTATTATTAAAATAGGTAGAACTCTTATAGAACATGAAAATATCCATAGTTTGTGGAAGAGTCCCTTAGTGAAATAAATGTGTGTAGCTGTAAAAGTATCTATTACTGTTAAACTAGAAGGTATTAATGTTTTGGAGTATCCGTTAATGAATAAATATGTTTGGTTATAAAACATGTAGTTTCTTACTGAACATGAACATATTGATGAAGCTATTGAGTTCCAATTTGTGAGGTTGGTAAACGTAGTAAGTAGTAAAAGAAGTAGATCTCCTACAGAACATGAAGATATTGTAGAAGTTGTGAAGTGCCCACTGGTTAAATAGATATGTTTAGTTTTATAATAGGCATATATCATACTGAATCAGAAGTTATCATTGAAATTGTAGAATGTCCTCTAGTGAAGTAGGTATGGACAGTTATATAACATTTATATCTCTTTTATAACAATAATATATCGCTGGAGTGTGAGGCGTCCATTCATGAAGTAGATATACGTATATTTAAATAAATTGAGTCACCTTTTTTTTTACACTTTTTGTGCCAACTTTGCCTTTGTTTAGGAAGACAAATTTCAGAGTAGGTACTTTAACCCTGTCTTTAGCTCTGCGGTTGACTGACGCTACATACAATAGATGGTTGTGTGTAGTCTGGTGTTGTGCTACCTTCTCTTGTTAACAGGATGACATCATCAATGGCGGGGACCTCAAAATTCATAAGGGAATCTCTTTGAGATCCCCACCATTGATGATGTCATCCTGTTGACAAGAGTAAAGGGTAGCACAACACCAGGCTGCACACAACCATCTGTTGTATGTAGCATCAGTCAACTGTGGAACTGAAGAGAGGGTTAAAGTGCACTGAAACCGGTGTTCCCAAATGAAGGCAAAGGTGGGAGCACAAAGTGTAAAAAGGGTGACTCAATTCATTTAAATTATGGCGCTCCACTGTCTAAAATACTTCTTTTTATTTGATAGATAGATTTAAGTTGTAAAATTTGTATATCTCTTACAGAGCATCAAAATATCATTGTAGTAGATGAATGCAAAGCAGATATGCAGTTATAAAACATGTTACAGCTCTTACAGAATCTGTCGTATAGTAAAGTAGCAATGGTAGTTATAATAAGTGTAGATCACTTACAGTACTAGAAGATGGATATGTGGAGTACCCACTAGTGAAGTTCATGTGTATAGTTATACAACATGAAGATATTGCTGGAATTGTGAAGTGTTCATTAGTGAAGGAGATAATATGTGTAATTATAAAACTTGTATATTAATTACATAACGTGAAAATATGGGCAATTTGCTGCACTTCCATTACAGAAATAAGCATTTTTAGTTCTTAAAAATTACAGATCTATTCAACAACAATATTGTTCATTTAGTGCACTGTTCTCCAGTGAAAGGGATATATGAAGCTATAAAATGTATACATCTCTTACAGAAAGTTAGCATAATGTTGGAGACTTTTTAGTGTTCTTAGTGAAGGAGATATATGTAGATATAAACATTTACTGTCTCACAGAACAGGAACATATTACTAGTGTGATGGAATGTTCATTAGTAAAGTAGAGTCGCTAAAACATGATTAGCTATAAAATATGTATATCTCTTACAGAACATGATATCAATAGTGTTGTGGAGCTTCCATTAGTGAAGTACATAGTGTATTTATAATATATGCAGACATCTTAAAAGTACATGTAGATACCATTGGAGTACTGTAATGTTAATTAATGCAGGAGATGTGTATATTTATGGAATAGTCATTTTTACAGGAATGATACCATTGGGATTGTAGAGTGTCTATTAATGAAATAGATATATTCAGTTATAGTACCGGCAGATAACTTAAAGAATATGTAGATAGTATTGGAGTTGTTAAGTTTCCATTTGTTTAAGAGGCATGGGCGGTTATAAACAATATAGATATTTTACAGATCAGGAAGTAATAGACTGATTTTTGGAGTTTCCATTAGTCAAATAGATATCTGTAGATATAAAATATGTTATTTTGTTACAGAACATGATAATATGGGAGATGTGATGTGTCTATTATTGAAGTACATATGTGGATTTATAAAATACTTGTATCACTTTTAGAATATGAAAATATTAGAATACCGTAGAGTCCATTAGTGAAGTAGGTATGGGTATCTGTAAAATGTGTATATCTCTAAGGAGCATGAAGGTACCTTGGAGTTGTGCAGTGATCATTAACGAGGGAGATATGTGTGCCTAGTTATAAAAGACAGTCTCTTACAGAACAGGAACATATTGTTGTATTTGTTGTTTGTGCATTTATGAAGTATAGTCTTCTCCAAAACATGATGGCCTTCAAACACGACCACTTCCCCCTGCCATTGGCCAAAAAACAAAAGATGACCCTGTGCTAAGGACAAAAGACAAGGTAGTAAACTCTTTGTTTCCTAGAGACATGGAAGACTGCCTGCAAGTCGACATTATCCCTCAGTAAGGGACCAGAAAGTGGAAGACTTGGCAACTGTGAAGATTGGTTTCCAGCCATACACTTCCTAATCTTAAAGTTTAAAGTCACACCACTTTTGGCAGAGGGTTATCATGATCTGAGACATACTATACTTAAGAATAGTTACAGAACTTGGAAGACATCATTGGAATTGTGGGGTGTCCGTTATGTGTACTTGTAAACAATATTGATCTATTATAGGACATGAAGATATTCCTGGAAGTGTGAAGTGCCCTTTAATGAAGGATAGAACACGTAAATCACTTACAAAACATGAAGATACTAATCTGTTGTAGAGCACCCTTCAGTTATGGAGATATGTGTAGCTATAAAACATGTAGATACCTTGCAGGAATATAAAGATATCTTTGAAGTTTTGGAATGTTCCTTAGGAAATAAATATTTGTAGTTATAAAGCAAGTATCTCTTACAGAACTAGAAGATATTACTGCAGTTGTACCTTGACTCTACCCATGACCCATGACGAATCATATTGGCAGCACGTTCGAGGCCTATAACTCATGACTTAAGACACATGGCTACTGACCCCTTACTTCTGATTTGTATCACAAGATAAGAGACTCATGGCACCTGACTGACTGTCACTCTGACTCTCTCTCTCATTCTCACACACTGTTTCACATGCTCTTAAACTCTCACACACTCACTCAACACACTCTGACTCTTGACGCATGAGTCATGACTTCTGACTGGTGCTTCCTGGCACTGTGACCCTGGCCCCTAACACATGACTCGTAACTTTCACTCTGACTCTCTCTTACATTCACTAACACTGATTCCTGACCCCAGGCCCATGGCCCTATACTTCTTACCTCTGAGTCACGAGTTACCTGTCACCAGTCATAAGGCACCAGTGACCGGTGACGTGTCTCGAACCTCGACCTTCGATTCTCGAATTCCGACTTCCGGCTCTTAACTCCTGACTCCTGACGCAGGAATGACGACTGCTTGCTAATGAGTCGCGTCTCGCAGCTTTCGAATCTCGATTCCCGGATCCCTACACATTCTAACGTTTCCCGGATCCCGACTCCTGACGAGTGTCCCATGATTCATGACTCCTGGCTCATGACTTAAGATTCCTGGCATATTGCTCATGACAGCTTATTACTCCTGGCCTCTATCTCTTAAGATCATGTCTCGTGACTCAAGACACATGAATCACGACTACTGACTCATGATTCTTAGCTGCTACTCATGATCCTACACCCGACTTACGACTCTCGACTCTTAGAGTGTCGGTTCACGAATCCCGACTATCTGTGCCAAACGCTTAATTCAGGACTCCTGGCTCATAATTTCTGGTTCATGGCTCTTATTTCGTGATTCATAACTACTGGGCGCATGTTCCAGGCACATAACTCATGACTTGAGACACACGAGTAAGACAGTGTGAGACGGAGAGCGTAGGAGTGTTTAAGTGTGTCAGACGGAGTGAGTGAACGTTTGAGAGTGTGAGACGGAGTGAGTGAACGTTTGAGAGTGTGAGACGGAGTGAGATTTTTTGAGAATGTGAAACTGAGTGAGTGAGTGCTCTAGACAGCGAGAGCGTTTGAGAGTATGAGACGGAGTGATTTAGTGGGTTAAGGAATTATTGAGTTAAGAGGTTTATCAGCTATGGAGTTAGGGAGTTATGAGTTTTATCAGTTATTGAGTTAACGCGCTGTGAGTGAAGCTGTGATGAGTTAAACCATTGCGAGTTAAGGCGATGTGATTTAAGGCGATGTGAGTTGTGCGTTAAGGCGCTGTGGTTTAAGGCGATGAGAGCTGTGCGTTATGCCGCTGTGAGTTAACATACTCTGGGTTAAGGGTTGTGTATTAAGGCCTTGTGGGTTTAAGGTGTGTTAAGGTGCTGTGAGTTAAGGTGAAGTTATTCTAGGCGCTGTGAGTTAAAGATCTGTGATCTGTGATTTAAGGAGCCCTGAGTTAAGGAATTAAAAGTAGAGTTAAGCGGTTGTTAGGTAAGGAGTTGAGTCAATGTTTTTGTGAGTAAAGGAGTTTAAGAGCTAAGTACTTTATGGGCTAAGGTGTTGGGTGGGAGTGTTTTAGAGTAGGAGACGGATAGAATGAGAGAGTAAGACCGAATGAGTGAGAGTGTAGACGAGTTTGAGATGGATTGAGGGCGTAACACCGCATGAGTAAGAGTATGAGAGCGTGCCATGGACTGAGTAAGTTAGCGATATAGTGAGACGGAGGAGTGTTTGACGGTGTGAGACGGAATGAGAGAGTGTTTGAAATTGTGCGTAAGAGTGAGCAGTAGTGAGTTATTGAGTGCTTTAGTGAGTTAGCAAGTGAGTTAGTGTGTGTCAGATGGAGTGAGTGAATGTTTCAGGGTATGAAAATGCCATAGTGTTAGAAAGAGATAGCGAGAGTATTGGACAATGTGGGACGGAGCTAGTGTTTTAGAGTGAGACAAAATGAGTGTTTGAGGGTGTGAGATGGAGTGAGTGTATAAAAATGTGAAAGGGAGGGAGGAAGTGAATGTGAGACGTAGTGATTAAGAATGAGGGAGCGGGTTAGTCAGGGGCTTAGGGAGACAGAATGAGGGAAAGTGAGAAAGCTAGGTAGTTAGTGAAACTGAGAGACAAAGAGAGGAGAGAGAGAGAGAGAGAGTCGGAGAGTGAGTCGGAAAGTCTCGGAGAATGTTAGTGTGAGAATGAGGGCATGTGAGCGAGTGTGAATATGACAAATGGCGTCTTATTTATGGAAGTTCTTTAACCGCTGTGGTACTCAGCGTCCCATTCTATTGTGGGCTCGAAAAATCGCTTAATTTTGCTCAGAGGCCTTTCTATTAGGCTTAAGCTCCTTTTATGTGCCGTAAATATGCGACACGGTACCAACGCCTGAACTTCCCTTCTGAAGGAAGTGAGGGTGAAGGTGTGGGTGAGTGGCAGTAGGGTGTGAGAGAGGGAGGGTGTGGTGGTGAGAGTGCGCGGTGGGGGAGGGTGAGTGAGTGAGAGTGAAATTATAGGAGTATGAGAGAGATTGTGAGAGTATAAGAATGAGAGTGTGAGAGTGATAGGGAGCGGGGTATTGTATTGGGGGAGAGAGAGTGGGTGCAGTGAGAGTCTGAGGTAGAGCAACAGTGTTACTGTGCATGTGAGAGTGTGAGAGAAAGTGAGCGGAGGAGTGGGAGAGTGACATGTGGGAGAGTGGGTATGTGGGAGAGTGGGTATGTGGGAGAGTGAGCGTGAATGAGAGCGAGTACGGGGGTGAGGGTTGGGGTTAGGGTGAGAGTGAGTGTGAATGGGAGAGTGAGCGCGTGAGTGAGTGGCAGTGGGTGTAAAGGTGAGGGTGAGAATGTAAGCGGGGTGTAAGAGAGGGAGGGGGGAAAGAAAGTGTGTGTGTGGGGGGGAGAGGGTTGTTGATTAAGAGTGAGTGATGGAGTGATATAGGGAGAATGTGAGTGTGAGATCCTGAGAGACAGTATGAATTTTAGTGTGAGGGTGTGCGGGAGTGTGTGTCAGCGAGTGTGAACGAATATGAGAGATTGTGAGTAAGTGTGTACGAGTGTGAGAGTGTGAACGAGTGTAACAGTGTGAGATGCTGAGGTGTGGTGAGGGGTGAATGAATCGGAATGGGTGTTTGGGTATGGGTGAGAGCGAGAGTTGGGTTGTGAGTGACAAATGATATAGTGTTTAAGAGTGTGAGATAGAAAAAGTGTGATCGTGAAAGGATGAGTGAGTTTACGATTTAATGAGAGTGTTTGAGAATAGAAGACGCAGTGAGTGAGAGATTTTGAGAGTGTGAGACAGAGAGAGAGAGAGAGAGAGAGAGAGAGAGAGAGCGACAGGGCTAGAGAGTGAGTCGGAGTGAGGGTTTTATAGAGTGAGACGGAGGGAGTGTGTGAATGAGAATGAGGATGTGAGAATGAGAGATTGAGTGAGAGTGCGAGACGGAGTGGCAACCAGCTTTTAAAAGATTTAACTATGTTTTATCCTAGTGCATTCCCTTATTTTCTTCTGCTTACAAGAAGCAAGTAATTAAGACAATTTCTGCTAATGTTTATCTCGATATCATAAAGTAGATAGAAGAATAACATTTTTAACAGTAATTTATTACAGAGATGTAACGAAAGTCATGTGAATGGAACACGTCATATTTTTATTGTCTTTGAGTGTACGAGGCATAGGAGATAATAGGAAGAAAGGAAAAGAGGGGAGTAAGAAAAATGTAAAATGGAGTGCCAGAACGAGACAGTGGATGGGGTTTGGGTATAGCTATGATGATGTAGTATTTCCTTACCAATGCCTAGGTATAAAAACACTGCGCGTATATTCATTCATTGTGCATCAGCAATTGAATATTAAATGTTGTTTTTGGAATTAAATAACGCGCAAAAGTGACATATTTTCTTATTCCAACTCTATGGGCTGGAAATTAGATTTTTCGCCATTAAAAATCTACAGTTAATAAGTTGCATAATATCTATGAAACATGACCCCATTAGATAACGTTTTGTGTGTCCACGCAATACAACATTTATGGTGTTTTTGTTGTTGTTTTTTTTTTTTTTTTCATATAAGATACAACGAAGATAGAAACGCTATTTAGCACTGTTTTGCTATGTTGTGTACTACATGTTTGTTACATTACATGAAATATTTATGAACTGTAAAGTACGTATTTCTCCGTATATGTATATGATTACATGAGACCATGTCACATGCGAGCGAGTAATTTGTACCGTCATCAGATTAAAAGCCAAACAGGGTAGATAAAACTGCTTCCCCAGCCTGTTTTGTGAGACTTTGGTTGCACATGGCACCCTTAAACCCTTTGATTGCGCATCCAACAGCTAAAACGCGTCTTGTTACACTCAAAAGTCTTTCCCCACTCATTATTATTCGTCATAGCTTTTCTCCAAACCATTGTCATCAAAATATAGCGTCTTTCAAACTCACCTCAAACATTAAATCGTTATAGATATTATAACATTTCGGATAGAAAAAACAAAAGTCACATACTGAGCAAACAACGAGTTTATATAAAAGATTGGGGGCTTTCTCAGTTCTTTTGTTCAACTTACACCATTATTTTTGCGACTCCATACACAGCATTTTACAGATATCATCTTGGAATATTAGCAATTTATTGCGCGATACCATCTTTCAGTTGCTGTCGGGTTATTGGATCTGTCGTTCTTTAAGGTAACTTCCACAACCAAAAGTCAGTCGGATTAAGATCTGGAGATCGCGGGGGCCACTGTTGGAGCTTTACGAATGAAACAAGGGCCTGCTTTTAAATTATTAAAAGATCATTTTCTCAGACCTTGAGTAAGACTCCCCATGCTTTCATAATAGCACTGAATCAGCTGTATTCTATTATTTAGTAATAGAGTCACGATTTGTAACTTATAAATTCGTATAGCTCTATGAATAAAATTACTGTTTCATTCCACAAAAGAGCACCTCCATGCTAATCGAAATGAACATTAGCAAAACCGGCCTTATGTCTTAGTTTCTAATAATTAGAAGGAAAATGAGGGAATGCTCTAAGCTAAATCGACAGTCAAATATTTTAAAATGTAGTTGCTATGGCATTGAAATCCGTTTCTTTGCATGGCCAGGAGTTGACAAGTTCCCATAAAGAAAAGTTTAGTAACTTAAAACTGAAAAACCAATAACAATAAATATCTCGAAAACGGTTAACTCCACGAAAAATGTATATACAAATTATGTGTTTTAAGGAAGTTCACATTTTTGTGTAGTAAGCATTTGTCTATCTCTTACGGTTTACTAGATACGCACATTTAAAAAAAAGTTTCCAGAGGAGATCTTTAGAGGCTATTTTCAGAAAATTTAAGATAATCATTTAATTATGTAAATATCCTAAATATAAGAGATTTTAATTAAAATCGTTAGCCATTTTTGCAAAAAATAAAAAAAATCTAAATTTTTTCCATGTAAAGGGTAGTTTGGGGTGATGGAATTTTCTTGAAAATATTAGTGTCTTATCCTTGGAAGATACCGAACTTAAATGTCAAGTTTGGTATTTAATGGAATTTTCGTTTTTGAGTTATGGTGTTCCTCCCACACACACGGACATTTTTATAAAAATGCTTTTTTTTTGGATTCAGGAGACCCCAAAACATTTATTTCTGGCGAAATATCGGTATCGAATTTTTGGGTGCAATACAATACCTTCTTCTCTATACACTCTGTGCATAGTATATGTAGAGAAAGTAAAAAACCAAAACCATTGCTTGCCCAGTATGTTTTGTATTTATTCTACCTCAATATTATAATATTTATAGCGGTTTGATATTTGAAGTGACTTTTGAAAGACCCTATGTGTTGCCTTCTCTACCACATAGATGGTAAGTGGGTAGAGAAGGCATTGTATTTCACCCAGAAGTTCAGTACAGAAATTTCACAGGAAGACATGTATTGTGGGTCTATGAATCCATAACAAAGCATTTAATATTTCGCAGCACAAATTTAATAATGCATGATACAGCATTTGTTTTAAAAAAATCTGATGTAGTACGTTCACATAACTTTCTCTACCTATGCTGTTACCAAGCTGTTCTTACAAAACTCAAGTGAAAACTCAATTTCAATTTTCACTTTCTCTGCACGTACTATGTACATACTGTATAGAGAAGGTATTGTATTGCACCACGATGCCGAAATTTCTCCGAAAATATATGTTTTGAGACCTCCGAATCCAAAAAAAGAACATTGTTAGAAAAAGGTCCATGTGTGCGCTTGTGTGTGTGTCTGTGAACAGCATAGCTCAAAAACGAAAATACCAAACTTGATATATAAGTTTGGTATCTTCCAAGGATGCGACACGAAGATTTTCGAGAAAATCCCCCTACCCCAAACTACCCTTTACATGGAAAACTTTGAATTTCTCAAAGTGGCTCTAACGATTTTTGATTAAAATCTCTTATATTTAAGATATTTACATGCCATATAAAATGTATATCTTGAATTTTCTGGCAATATCCTCTAAAGACTACTTTATTCTGGATGATTTTTATTTTGCACAACTGTTAAACCCGCAAGAGATTAAAACACATAATTTATGTTATATATATTTTTATGTAGAGGTGATGTTTTTGAGATATTCCTTATTATTGGTTTTAATTTTAAACTAATTGACCTTTCTCCAACGAATCGAACATCAATTATTTTACATGGCAACCAGCTTTAAAACTATTTGACTATCACTTAGCCTAATGTATTCCCTTATTTCCCTTCTTCTTGCAGGAAGCAAGTAATAGGATAATTTCTTATTATGTTTATCTTAACTAGCATGGCGTAGATAAAAGAATAATATTTTATAAGACAAATTTGTTTTTGGAACAGCTAGAGTAGCTTATGTGAATGGAACAATCAGATTTTATGTGGTACGTTTTTTCTATCTCTTACGGTTTAGTAGTTATGCAAAAGTTAAATAAAAGTCATCCAGAATGAAGAGGTCCTCAGGGGCTATTCTCAGAGAGAGAGAGAGAGAGAGAGAGAGAGAGAGAGAGAGAAAATCATAATACACAGAAAATGTAGATCCTGTTAAATCCCATAATTTGATACGTTCATTTTTTTTGTGGAGTTAAACCATTTTCGAGATACCCCCTGTTACCGATTCAAATTTGTCCAAATACATACACATTTTCTTACTTGGAAATTAGCATTCAGATCTTTTTCTTTTCTTCGTACAAGTTTAAGTTCATCTGTATTAATAAGAAAGAAAAGAATAAGCTGTGGTATAAATAGTTTGTAGGAGAGCAAGCAGAGAATGGCATATGTCTACCACACATGAGATTTTTATTACATATGTTCTTGCTTTATTATTTTAAACGCTCTAATTTGCTCAAAATCGTATGTAATAATCAGCTTTCGCTTGGCGTTTACTAAGTCCCAATATGGCGTCTAGCGCAGTGCTTGGCTTCATGCACGTCAAAGGAGCAGCACTCGAGTTTCTTTTCTGTATACCTACTCTCTATTCTATGCCCGGGCCTTCTAGGTGAGAGGCTACGGCGCGGTACCAACAGCTAAATGCTACATTCACAATGAGATGCAAGCGCAGACGTAACGTAGCATAAGCGCAGACGCAAGGCTACACCATTTCCAATGCAATCGTAAGCGCAACGCAAGAAGTTGACACGGGTTTCTAGATCCGCAAGTTACATGCGAATATCTTCCAAGCGCTCTGCAAGTTACAAACTGAATAACATAACCAACAATACCACATAAGAAAATTCACTCAATCTTTTACAAATAACTACATTATATACTAACAACTGACGCTCGTGACAGTGACGTCACAATAATTATTCATTCAAAATTATTGAAAATAGTACAAGCACAGAGACGGCAGAAAGTGATAAAGCTACACATTTAATGGACTAAGAATTATCGCTCTGAGTCTTCGATTTATGAGAACAAAGAAATCTAGACACAGATGATAGTTACATCCGTTAAATCAAAGAAGGATTCGCAAGGAGACTGTCATAACCTCTTGAGGGAGATTAGAGATGGCGCGGCACTACACGGCCAAATAGAAGAGCATGCATGTACAGCAGGCTCTGTAAAGTCTCGCAGTGCGATCGTTTGTTATTGAATTCATAGGCAATGCATAAAGTAAAGAAGCAGAATTCATCCTCTTTGCATGCAATGCAAGGATAAAGTTTGGAGTTTGCAAATTCTTGCGTTGCATTGCGTTGCGTTGCGTCTTGCATGATTCTATGTGAATGCTTACATTAAATAATATGAGTCCAAACTCTTCCACTTATGTTGCGTCTGCGCTTGTATTTCATTGTGAATGTAATATTACTTCCCTTCCGAAAGAAGGCATGCTGAGGATTTTTACACCGGAAAAAAGCCATCGCCCTCTCCGGGATAGAACCCGCGACCTTGGGAACCCAAACCCCTACACCATGGTAGACGACGGATAGAATTCGTGCGAGTGTTCCGTAATTAAGTTTGAACGTTTCACCCAAAGCAGTGTAATAAACGCAAGTGTCTGCGCCGAAAATATACTTCTCTTAGTAGTGCACGTAATGTAGCTTTTTGCAGCTTAAAATACTTATATTAATGTAGTGAGCACTTAAACCTTTGTTTACTAGAAAATATGTAAGTGGAAAACATAAAAGCCATTTACTCAGGACGATATAATTGGTCCACGTGTAGCTCGCACTTTTATATGCAGCCATGGTGACGTACAAAACTCTAGTACAATTTGCAATTGCTGTGACGTGTCTCGTTTTATTTCAAGTAAGTTTTAGCAAATTATACATTTTAAAAAATCTGATCTGTTACATTCACATGACTTTCTCTACATCTCTGCAACAAATTATTGTTAAAACTTATGCTTCTATTTACATCATGCTAATCGAGAAAAAATTAGCAGAAATAGTCTTATTACTTGCTTCCTTGTAAGTAGAAGCGAAATAAGGGAGTACCATAGGTTAAAGTGACAGTCCAAAGTTGGTTGCTATGTGACTGAAGTATGGACAGGAGTTGACAAATTCCTGTATGAGAAAAGTATAAGTATTTAAAGCTGAAACGAAAAACCAGGAATATCTTAAAAACGATCAACTCCACGAAAAAAATATGTATATAACATAAATTGTGTGTTTTAATGTGCTGTAAATTTTCTGTGTAGTAAGTTTTTGTCCATCTTACAATTTAGAAGTTATGTAAAATTCCGCAAAATTCATCCAGAATAACGTAGTCTCCAGAGATATTCCCAGAAAATTCAAGATACACATTTTAACTATCTTAAATATAAGAGATTTTAATCAAAATCGTTAGAGACATTATTAAGAAAATGAAAAAAATTCACATTTTTTCCATGTGAAGAGTAGTTTAGGGTGGGGGATTTTCTTGAAAATATTCGTGTCGCATCCTTGGAAGTTACCCAACTTAAATACCAAGTATTTTGAATCCTAAACAAATAACATGGATTATCTCCGAAATGGTAAATTCCACGAAAAAACGTATATTGCATAAATTATGTGTTTTAATGTGATCTACTTGGTGTAGTAGATTTTTGCCTACCTCTTACGGTTTACCAGTTACGCAAAATTCACCCTGAAAATTCAAGACATGCATTTTATTTGTCATATTAATATCTTTAATATACGACATTTTAATCAAAATCGTTAGAGCCATTTTTGAGAAAATCAAAAGTTTCGAATTTTTTTTCCATGTAAAGGGTAGTTTCCGGTGGTTTTTTTCCCTCAAAAACTTCGTTTTGTATCCCTGGAAGATACTAAATTTAAATATCAAGTTTAGTATTTTACGGACTTTCCGCTTTTGAGCTATCGTGTTCACAGACACGCGGACATGGACCTTTTTCTAAACATGCTTTTTTTTTGGATACAGGTGACCCTAACACATTTATTTCCAATGAAATCTCGGTATCGAATTTTTGGATGGAATACAATACCTTCTCTATACACTATGTACGTAATACGTGTAGAGAAAGTAAAAAGGAACATTTTGGCTAGAATGACAATTTCAACATTTGCATACCATAAGGAATCAAACTAGAGGATGTGGCACAATCGTTATGTTCAGTTTTCTGGTAATAGCCTCAGAAGACATGTTTATTATGGATGCATTTTGCATAAATGGTAAACCTTAAGAAATAGACAAAAACACAGCCTACAAAAATGTAGCGCTCGTTAAAACAGGCAATTTACATTACAACATTTTTTTTCGTAGAGTTGACCGTTTTTAAGATATTTCATGTTATTGGTTTCAGCTTTAAAATACTTATACTTTTTTCATACGGAAATTTTGTAACTCCTGTCCATAAAAACAAAGGAACTTCAATCACATATTAACCAGATTTTAAAGGATTTGCCTATCGCTTTAACTATGGTACTCCGTTATTTTCCGTCTACTTACAAAGAAGCAACTAGTAAGACCCTTTCTGCTATTTTTTTTTCTCGGTT
Source organism: Hymenopus coronatus (assembly GCA_030762935.1). Taxonomy (NCBI): domain Eukaryota; kingdom Metazoa; phylum Arthropoda; class Insecta; order Mantodea; family Hymenopodidae; genus Hymenopus; species Hymenopus coronatus. The sequence goes on from CM060883.1 coordinate 30,050,535, forward strand.
AGCATTAAGTAAACTGAAGTTTGGTATTTTACCGACTTTTCGTTTTTGGGTTATCGTGTTCACAGACACACGGACACACTGACACACGGACACACACGGACCTTTTTTTGTGAAAATGCTTTTTACTTTCTCTATACGCACCATGTACATAGTGTATATGGAAGGTATTGCACTCCACCAAAAAATTCGATACCGAGATTTCACCGGAAATATATGTTTTAGGGTCCCCTAAATCTAAAAAAAGCATTTTCGGAAAAAGGTCCATGTGTGTGTGTGTGTGAGCACGATAACTCAAAAACGGAAAGTTTCTTCCAGGAATGCGACACGAAGATTTTGAGAAGAATCCCCCCACCCCCAGCTACCCTTTACATTGAACTTTTTTCAAAAATTTTGATTTTCTCTAAAATGGCTTTAACGATTTTGATTAATATTTCGTATATTAAAGACATTTACCTGACAAATAAAATGTATATCTTAAATTTTCTGGCAATACCCTCTGAAGAGTCGTTTATTCTGGATGAATTTTACTGAATTTTGAATAACTGCTAAACCGTAAGAGATGGACAAAAACTTACTACACAAAAAATGTAGAGCACGCTAAAACACACAATTTATGTTATATACATTTTTTTGTGGAGTTCGTCGTTTTTGAGACATTCCTTATTTTTTATTTTTGCTATGAATAACATATATTTCTCATACAGGAATTTGTCAACTGCTGTCCATACAAACAAAGGAACTTCAGTGACATAGCAACTTAATTATCATTTTAACTTATGGTACTCCCTTATTTCACCTCTACTTACAAGGAAGCAAGTAATATGGCTATTTCTGCTAATGTTTTACTGATTAGCATGAAGTAAATAGAAGTATAAGCTTTTTAGGAATAATGTGTTGCAGGAATATAGAGAAAGTCACGTGAATGGTACACATAACACTTTTTTAGATAAAGGGGACCCTAAAACATATATTTCCAGTGAAATCTCGGTATCGAATTTTTGGGTGGAGTGCAATACCTTCTCTTTACACTATGTACATAGTGCGTATAGAGAAAGTAATAGTTTTGTGTATGGGCGGATTAACATGTTATTTTTTCTTTACATGTGGACCAAAGATGGTAGACTCGCAGAGACCTCGAAGGTCGATTCATCACCACCGCCACCACAACCGCAACCGTAACCATAACCGTCACAGGAACAGCGTGAGCGACCAGGACGAGAGTTCCCCATCGATGGACCTTCATGAGCAGCACTACCTTAACAGGCCGATAGTGGCAAATAAGATCGTCGAGTTCACCCCGATCAATGGCTCGCAGGGCAATAATAGCCACTACTTCTACTTCTACCACTACTTCTTGCCTTATCCGCACAAGGTGCCGCTTGCAAAGATACCCAATGATGAACCAGTTCAATACTTTAGCGCAATAGGGCATTGAAATACAAGTGATCACATAGATAGTGTTATTGACTCGACATGTCGATATTCTGTGCAGTGTGCGCATATCCCTACATCATCCGAAAACGTAAGGAGGAAGTACTTCTTCGATGGCAACGTGAATGAAACAAAACACCCCAATCAACCCAGCATTAACAGCAGTTATTAATGGACATGGGAAAACTTGGCATACCATGAATAATAAAATCTGATATGTTCCACTCACATGATTTTCTCTACATCTCTGCAACAAATCACTGATAAAAAGCTTGTTCTTCTATTTACTTAATGATAATCGAGAAAAAATTATCAGAAATAGTCTTATTACTTGCATCCTTATAAGTAAAAGTGAAATAAGGGGAGTAGCATAGGCTAAACTGACACTCAAAGGCTGGTTGCTATGAGACTAAAGTTCCTTTGTTTGTATGGACAGAAGTTCACAAATTCCTGTATGAGAAACGTATGTTTTTAAGGCTGAAACTAAAAGCAAAGAATACCTTAAAAACAATAATCTCCATGAAAAAAATTATATATCATAAATTATGTGTTTTAATGCGCTCTACATTTTCTGTAGAGTAAGTTTTCGTCCATCTCTTACGGTTTAGCAGTTATGCAAAAATCCGTCAAATTGATCCAAAATAAAGTAGGTTTCAGAGGCTATTCCCAGAAAATTCAAGATATACATTTTATTTGTCAAGTAAGTATCTTAAATATACGAGATTTTAATCAAAATCGTTAGTCATTTTTGATAAAAACAAAATGTTCAAAATTTTTTCAATGTAAAGGGTAGTTTGGGGTGGGGGGATTTTGTTGAAAATCTTCGTGTCGCATCCTTGGAAGATACCAAACTTAAATACCAAGTTTGGTTTTTAACGGTCTTTTAATTTTTGAGCTATGCTGCCCACACACATAGATAGACAGGCAGACAGGCGCGCGCGCGCGCGCACACACACACACACACACACACACACACACGGGCATTTTTGCAAAAATGCTTTTTTGAATTCAGGGAGTCTCAAAACACGTATTTCCGGTGAAATCTCGGTATCGAATTTTTGGGTGCATTACAATGCCTTCTCTATACACTATGTACATAGTACGTATGGAGAAAGTAACAAGGATCAGTCAATAAATAATACTTCATATTCGTAATTCCTCTAGCGCATATTTACAACGTACATAGTCAGAGAATGCATTGTATTCACCTAAAAATTCTCTACCGAGATTTCACCGGAAATATGTTTTCAGACCCCTGAATAAAAGAATATATTTTTAGAAAAAGTGTCTGTCCGTCTGTGTATAACTTAAATACCAAACTTGGTATTTAAGTTCAGTGTCTCCTAAAGATGCGACACGAAGGGTTTCAAGAAAAGCTCTCCAACGCAAACTACACTTTACAACGAAAAATTATCAAAAATTTTTATTTTTCAAAAATGCCTAACGATTTTTTATTAAAATGCCGTATATTAAAGGTATTTACATGATAGATAAAGAATATACCTCGAATTTCCTGGAAATAGCCTCTGAGGTCCTCTTCATTCTGAATGACTTTTGCGTAACTGGTAACCATAATCTACTACACAAAAACACAAAAAATGTAGATCTCGTCAAAACAAGAATTTATGTCCTCTAAATTTTTGTTTTAAACCGTTTCCAGGATTTAGCTTGTCAATGGTATCAGTTTTAAAATATGTTACCTTTCTCAAACAGGAAGTCGCCTGTGTTCCTTTTGTTTTACTCCTGGTCAAGCAAACGCAAAAAGAGAACTTCAATGACAATGCCGTAGCGAAAGCTTTAAAACATTAAACTATCGCTTTAGAATAGTTAATGTCTTTAGCCCCCTTCTGCTTATAAGGATCTAATTAATAACATTCTGCTAACGCTTATCTCGATTAGAATGTTGTAGAAGATTAACATTTTGTAAGAAGTTTGTAGATCAGCTAGAGAAAGTCATGTGACTTAACACATAAGATTTTTTTTATCTTTTAATTTGCAAAAATAAATAAATAAATAAATAAAACTGTAATTACATGAAAGCAACAACAATGAGGAGAATTTCTATTTTTTCAATGTAACCTCCGTCTTTTCCACAGTTTTGCTCCTTCTTTTACTTTCTCTACACGTACTATGTACATGGTGTATACAGAAGTATTGCATTTCACCCAAAAATTCGTTACCCAGATTTCACCGGCAATACATGTTTCGTGTGTGTGTGTGTGTGTGTGTGTGTGTGTGTGAACAGCATAGCTCCAAAACTTAAATACAAAACTTGGCATTTAAGTTTGCTATCTTGCAAGGATTCGACACGATTTTCAAGAAAATCCCCCCACTACAAACTACGCTTTACATGGAAAAAAAATTCGAAATTTTTGAATTTCTGATAAATGAATAACGATTTGATTAAAGTCCGGTATATTAGATACTTACATCCCAAATAAAATGTATATCTTGAATTTTCTGGGAATAGCCTCTGAAGACCTCTTTATTCAGGATGAATTTTGCGGAATTTTGCTTAAATGCAAAACCATAAGAGATAGACAAAAACTTACTGCGTAAAAAATTTAGATCTTGCCAAAACACAATTTGTGTCCTTTACGTTTTTGTTGTGGACGTAACCGTTTCCGAGATATTCCGTGTTGCTGGTTTCAATTGTAAAGTACTTATATTTTTCTCAGGTGGTAAGTGACCGTTTTTCTTTTCTTCTACTCGTGGCCGAGTAAAGAAGCGATTTGCAGTGACGATCGCGTAATAAGTACGTTATGCTAATGTTTATCTCGATTAACATGGTGTAGAAAGAAGAATATTCTTCTATAAGAAGTTTTTAGAGCAACTAGACGAAGTCATGTGAGTGTAACACATCAGATTTTCTAATTTCGTATTACAGTAACCTTTAACAATAAACTGTTATATTGTAAAAATGTGTGTTTTTGTTTTAATTAAGTGCATCCCTTATACAACTGCAGTCAAATATAACCCGATCAGCATCCAAGTGTGACATCACACCGGTTATTTCACTTGGGCCCTCCCTATCCTTTACCACAGACACATTTGACTGCAGTCGCTAGGACTCGAATACGCGACGTTTGGCAAGGATGGCCAGTCCACTTTGTATCGCACTAACGATCACGTATATTCAAGTCGCTTCAGTTGTGGTGCCGGTGAAAGGGATATAAAATTGGTTTGCGGTTTAGAGGAAGAATGGCATATGTAACAAAATAATTCATGCAATGTAGAGTTAATATAAATAGGAAAAACATGTTCTAAACTGCGGCGGTTCCCTATTATTGGGGTGGTGCCGGATTCGAATCCCACGCGCAGGTTTGGGAAACTTATCGAATGATGTGGAGATGTGGGTGTCCTAGCTCAGGATATGTTTGGCTTAGAATCTTCCTCGGGCATGATAATTCATAAGTGGTATTCTTTTCGAGTTCAGGATTATTTTTGAACTCATTTACTCATTTTCTTGGACATTTTCTGCCGTAGAACACACACGCATTCCTCATAAATTTTCCCCTTTCCAAATATGCCTTACGTGACCGCGCCTGACATCTCTTATTACTTTTGACCGTCTTCTCATGTATTAAATAAATACTGAATCTATCGTGGCCATGTGTAGCCCGTTCGTTTCCAACGCGGACTCAGATAATCATGTCTTAACACACAAAGTCTTTGTTGAGTTAGATCATATTCTGATGTATTAAATCAACACTCTTTCTGTCGCGGCCATATGTAGCCCATTCGGCTCCACTGCGGACCTAAATATCACATCTTAACTCCGCAAATCTTCCATGGCTAGTGAGATCGTGTCGCTCGACCAAATGCTTGCTTTGTTATGTCCATCCTCGGGCAGAGGAACTTCCAACCCCCTTCGATTCATTGTCCTGCTCTTAACGTTACATTTCTTCCCTAGCCATTTCTTATGTATATTTTCCCTTCTTAGTATAATTTATATCTCTTTTTAGAGATCTTTTAATTCCGTGACCCAATCTGTACTGCCTCAAAACGAATAGATTACTCCCTAGTGGAGTAAGTAAACTACCAGTTACTTTTTAAAAAAAACAAAGTCATGTCCAATGGCGTTGATAACTGATTCGTTTTCCTGCGAGTTCCTCTCGTATTTTCGGGCTGTAGGTCTGAATACAAACAGTGTTTAACCTTTCTATTTCCTGCAGGGAATATTGAACATCTCTTCCTATGTAATGCACATATAATAACAAGAATGAGCAATAAATGGGAGACCATTATCGTGCTGTCACTAAAAGCCTGTGAAGTAGCATGCCCCAATAATAATTATTACCGACCACTGACGTCATTAAATGCAGGGACAATGGGGCAGTGTGCTAATTGACTAACGCTGTCACTGCTGGCGTAGATAATGCATGTCCAGATAACGTCGTACAAACAGCCACGTCACGGCTCGACACGGAAATCGGGGATGTGATTTTCTGCAAAAGCTAGGCAAATATTCGTATTCGCTGATATTACAACAGCTTCTATGTAAATTCCAGGGGCGTAACGTTAGGGCCTGTATTGCAGATGGCCTCAGGATTCTGCGGCCCGCAGAAAATCAAATAAAAATATTAGTTATTATTAATACTAAAAATAAATATAAAGATCAATATATACACACACAGGTGTTAATGAACTGTGTACGTGACTGATATAAGTAATTTGAGATCGGCGATGCATGGTCCCCGGATAAACATAACGCAACTACATAGCGTTAAACGTGTGGGTATCAGGTGCTGATAAGTCGGTGTTAAAGCAAAGCAGGTTGAAAAAATGGCTCAGAATGTCTTTAAATTTGCTGCCCGAGATTAGAAATATCGATTTTTAGCAGCTTGTTACTAGCGTTCTTAAAATTTAATGTCGCAAACTTCTGTAAAATCTCGAACTAATCATTTGACAGTGCAACACTGAGCATTCATTAACTACGTTCTTGAGTTATGTAGCCTACTCTGGAGACGTTTTATCAACTGCTTTGGTGGCTTAATGCGTAACGCGGGAAGCTGCTATCCCAAAGGTCATGAGTTCGTTTCTTGTCATAGAGTGAATGTTTTTTATTATTATTTTTTCATTTCAGACGAAGTGCCGCGATACGTGGCGTACTGGCACTTCAGAAACCTATAACCGTTACTTCGAAATTTCAATAAATAGGCTATACGTTTCCTATCTGAAATTACTTAAGTAATTTACATATTCTGTGAAAATATTTCGTTATAGTTCATTAACATCTGTGTGTGTATGTGAGTGTGTGTGTGTGTGTATATATATATATACATATATATATATATATATATATATATATATATATATATAGAGAGAGAGAGAGAGAGAGAGAGAGAGAGAGAGAGAGAGAGAGCTAATGTTCAGGCTTGACTTATCGGCATTCGCCTTATAAATACAAAGTTCGCCCGTTTTTACTACTTTGGGCACCATAGGCGATGACACAGCTGATCCATGAAATGAAGATGGAGCACCAGTGGAATACGATGTCGGGGAAATCTAAGAACTCGGAGAAAACCTACCCCTGCGCCACTTTCTCCACCACAAATCTCATATGCGGTCGCATGGGATCGAACCCGGGCCGTCTAGCCGTCTAGGTCTAATTACTAGGCCCCGGCGCGGCTGTATATAAAGCAGTGGCATTACTTCTGGACAATATATAAAACGTACATAGTAGATGGAGAAGGTATTGTATTCCACCCAAAAACTCGATACCCAGATTTCACCGGAAATATATGTTTTGGGAGGCCTTGAGATGCGTATAAGCATTTTTACTTTCTCTACACGACTACGTATATAGTGTATAGAGACGGCTCGTAATGCACTCAAAAGTTCGATACCGAGATTTCACCGGAAATATATGTTTTGGGACCCCATTAATCCACAAAAAAAAAAAAAAAAAAAATAGAAAAAGACCCGTGTGTATGTGTGAGAGAGAGAAAGAGAGAGAGATTGATAATTAAGTTCGGTACCTTCCAAGGATGCGACATGAAGATTCTCAAGAAAATCCCCACACCCTCAACTACTTTTTACATGTAACATTTTTCGATAATGTTTTAAAATATAATACCTTATGTATAAGATAAACGAAATGTATATCTTCAGTTATATAACAGATATACAAAAACGTGCTACACAAACATTTTAAATCTCATTAAAACACAATTTATTACATATACATTTTTTGAAAAGTTAAGCATTTTCGAGATATTCCGCATTATTGGTTTCAATTTTAAGCCACTTAAACATTTCTCAAATGGGAAGACATTCTTTCTCGTTTCTCATTTGTCTTGACAAGCAAAAATATTGAAATTTCAATTGTTTCACATAGCAACCGGCTTCTAAAGGACGAAACTATCGTTTTAGCCTGTGTATTTTCTTATTTCTCTTCTACTTACAAGGAAGCTAGTAATGAAGACAATTTCTGCTAACGTTTATCTCAATTATCATGAAGTATATAGCAGAATATCTTTGTAATAATAATTTGTTACAGAGATGTAGAGAAAGTCATATGAATGGAACACATAAGATTTTTAGAAAAAGGTCCGTATATATCTGTGGTACTGCATAGCTCAAAAATGAACAGACCGTTAAATAACAACCTTGGTGTTTATGATTAGTATCCTCCAAGGAAGCGACACAAAGATTTTAAAGAAAACCCTCCCACCACAAACTACCCTTTACAGGGAAGAATTTTTGAAACTATTGATTTTGATGGAGATGCTGTACATTAAAGATATTTACATCACATATAAAATGTATATTTTCAATTTTTATGGGAATAGCCTCTGAAGCCCTCTTTATTCTGGACGAATTTAACAAAATTTGCTTAACGGCTAAACCGTAAGAGATAGACAAAAACTTACTGCCCAAAAGATATAGATCTCATTAAACATATTATTTTAGTCAAAAATGTCTTGTAGAATTGGAGTTTTGGAGATATTGATTTCAATTTTAAACTACCTAGACTTTTCTCAAACGGAACCATGCAAAACGAACCGAACCTCAATTGTTTCACCTGGCGGCCACTTTTTAAAATATTTGACTCTCGCTTTAACCAAATGTATTGCCTTATTCCCTTTTTACTTATAAGGAAGCAAGTAAGAAGACAATTTTTATCTCAATTAGCATTATGTATAAAAGAATAACCTTTTGTAAGAATAGTTTGTAAATGGAAAAGCTAGAGGAAGATTTACGAATGGAGCACACCATATTTTACTTTCTCTACACGTACTATTTACATAGTTTATAGAGTAGTTATTGCACCTCAGCCAAAAATTCGATACCGAGATTTCACCGGAAATATATATTTTAGGGTCCCCTGTAACCATGAAAGCATTTTCAGAAGAAGGTCCGCGCGGACGCGCGTGTGTGTATGTGTGTCCGTGTGTCTATGAACACGATAACTAAAAAACGAAAAGTCGCTAAAATACCAAGCTTGGTATTTAAGTTTAGTATCTTCCAGGGATGCGACACGATATTTTGAGCAAAATCCACCCACCCCAAAAATATCCCTTATATTAACTTCGAAAATAATATTTTATTTACTTAAAATGGCTAACGACTTTGATTAAAATGCCGTATATTAAACATATTTAAGTGACAAATAAAATTTATATCTTGAATTCTCTGGGAATAGCCTCTGAAGACTACTTTACTCTCGAAGAATTTGACGGAATTTTGCATAACTGCTAAACGGTAAGAAATTGACAAAAACTTATCACACACAAAATGTAGAGCACGTTAAAACACACAATTTATGTCGTATACATTTTTTCGTGGAATTCATCGTTTTTGAGACATTCCTCGTTTTCGATTTCTGCTTTGAAAAACGTTTACTTTTCTCATACAGGAATTTGTCAACTCCTGTCCATACAAACAAAGGAACTTCAGTGACATAGCAACCAGCTTTTGACTATCACTTTAACCTATGGTATTCCCTTATTTCCCTTCTACTTACAAGGAAGCAAGTAATAATACTATCTCTGCTATTTTTTTCTCGATTAGCATGAACTAAATAGAGGCATAAGCTTTTTAACAATAATTTGTTGCAGAGATGTAGAGAAAGTCATGTGAATGGAAAACATCAGATTTTTTTTTATTTGGGATTCATTTTTTTTCTTATAAAGTTTGATTTAATAATCCTTTAGGTTTAAATAGAAATATTGATAAAATCATATTTGGAAAGGAAGATTGCAACAAGATCACAATAAATATAATTCGGCCTATTAATTTTGCAGAGTATTGAAATAATCGTTTACATTATCACTAGGGATAGCATCTTGGGGGCCGATAGCGGGGCAGAATCGAAGTTCGCGTGGCATGGTATATAGTTGACATGTGTTGAGAATGCAGCGTGTACATAGTGGTATTAACAGGAGGAAAATTGGGCAGTGGTAGACTGATGTTTTCACTAGCAGTGGAAGGCGATTGAGGTTGTGTGAGTGGTAAACATAAACACCACTGATTTACGGGAACTAACAATTTTAATATTTACATACATTCAATCACCGTTTTCCGACAAGTCATCAGAATCATTATCCGTTTCATTTTATCTCATATACGTAGATTACAATGCACAACAACATACATACTTAACGTCTCAAATGTGAATCGTCTCCAATTGGCACGTAAACAGACTTTATATTGTGAAATACTCCGCTCCACATCATAAGATGTGATTGGAACAAAAAGGAAATAGGAAACAACATTGACTTTTGGTTAAGATACTTCATCAACAATTATTTCCGTAGCAACACCTCGTGGCACATTTCGTATTTCACGCATTATTGAAAATCCGACATTTTCCCAAACACTGTTTTCACTTTATTTTTCTCACGGTCTAAAACAGGTGTCAGGGTCTCTGATTAATTGCTTGCACACGTTCATTGACAGTTTTCAGAACTCGAGGCATTTCAATGTTCGATGTTTCCAAATATGTGTGTTATTGTCATAGATATATCTGCAAAGTTTTTCTATACATATGCAATGCAAATCTTCATGCAATCCATTTGCAGCAAGAGATTTTATAATCTTGATTGAAGAGCATGCAGTATCATCAAAGGCATTAATTAACTGTAAAGTAGTATTGTAATAGTGTACTTCCCACGTTCTCCAACGCATTAGTTAGGTTTTTTACAAGCGGCGCGTGCAGTCGCCAATGCTGGTCGGTCTCAACTCGGTAGGTATACAACTGGTATTCGCATGTGACCCGCTATCGGTCGCCAAGATGCTATCCCTAATTATCACTATTATGTAGACGACAAAACTAAACTTTTTTGTTAGATAAAATCCTTAACAACCAGCGTGTTCATTCCACAAAGGTGCTAAGCAGAAAAACAGATTCTTCTCCGCTAAATATTACAAAAATTTCACATTGCATTGACAGGACAAAGTCGATGTATTAGTGGTTGAATAATGTCCTATGAGAAAAATGCTGGAGAAAGAGAAGCAAGGGCCGCGCCGTGGCCTCTCACCTAGATGACCCGGGTTCGATCCCAAGCGCATGTTGCCCTCCGTGGTGGTAATGGTTACCATGCTGACTTCATATACCCAAGGTTGCGGATTCAAACCCGTCGGAGATGGACTTCTTCGGGCGTAAAAATCCTTAGCAAGGCTTCCTTCGGAAGGGAAGTAAAGCTGTGGGTCCCGTGTCGTAGATTCACGACATGTAAAAGAACCTCAAGCCGGATAGAGTGGCCTCTGAGCAAAATTAAGCGGTCTTTCATGTCCAGTATAGAATGGGACGCTGAGAACTACAGCAGTTAAAGAGCGTCCATAAATAAAACGCCATTTTTACAAACAACTTCATGGGAGATTTGTGGTGGACAAAGCGGTGCAGAGGCGGGTTTTCTCCGGGTTCTCCAGTTTCTCCCGCCATCACATTCCACCGGTGCTCCATCTTCATTCCATGTATCACCAGTGTCATCGCCTGCGGTGCCACAAGTAGTAAAAGCGGGTGTTAAACGCTACCAAACAAAGCAAATGATTTAACGATGAGGGCTGGTTGGAATGTTACACACTTTTAGCACTAAGGAGCAAATCCACAATTCTCACTTGAATACTTATACTCAACTCATTGGTTACTCACTCAAGTATGAGTGCAGATTCTTCCTTGCCTTGGTAACAAAGACGTTTACTTGAGTGAGTATGTTGGTGTGAGGTGAGTGATCACTCACTACAGAGCATTAAATAACAATTAAATTAGCTACTATAAGCTAAGCGATAGCCAAATCTTTAAAAGCTGGTCGCTATATGATGGACTGAAAATTATGTTTTCTCTCAGCTTGACCAGGAGCAAGAGGAACTAAAACTAAACATAAACACTTTAAAATTGAAACCAATAAAAAGGCATACTATAGAAATATATTTAACATTATGTGTTTTAACGAGATCTACACTTTTTTTGCAGCAAGATTTCGTCTAGCTGTTACGGTTTACCAGAAATCACCCAGAATGAAGAGAACTTCAGAGACTATTCCCAGAAAAATCAAGTTATGCATTTTATTTCTGATAAAAATTTCTTAAATATACCTGGTTGTCCAACTGCCCCTATTTGTCGTGTGCAGACATCCCTTCGTGCGTTAAAGAGTTGCAGAACTTAACGGTGATATTTCAAGTTAAACCCGATCAGTGGGAAACTACCGAGGTTAACCTTCGTTTTACCCCTGTCAATTAGCGCGACCCGCTAATGAAGGTCGCTCAGGCCGAGTCTCCACTGGCCGATTTTAACTTGAAATTGCCCCTTTTATTTATGCAATTCTTTTAACGCACAAAAAGATATCTGTACGCGACAACTACGTCACACGTGGGTACCTGGAGTCGTAATTTAATGAAAATCGTTAGACAAAATTTTAAAAGTAAAACAATGTCAAAACTGTTCTATGTAAAGGTTAGTTTGAGAAGGGGGAATTTCTTGAAAATCTTCGTATCCTATCATTGGAAGATGTTGAACTTACTTAGGAAGTTTAGTATGAATGCCGCTTTTCGTCTTGGAGTTATGCTGTTCTTTCTTACTTTCTTTCCAACTTTTTTGCTTTCTCTACACGTACTATGTACACATGTGTAGATAAGGTAATGTATTGCACCCATAATTTGATACCGAGATTCCAACGGAAATACATGTTTTGAGGCCACCTGAATCCAGAAAAATCATTTTTAAAAAATGTGTGTGTGCGCCTGTGGGCAGCACAACTCAAAAACGAAAAGACCGTTAAATACCAAACTTGGTATTTAAGTTTGGTATCTGCCAAGGATGGGACACGAAGATTTAAAAAAAAATCCCCCATCTCAGAATCCGTTACATGGAAAAGAAATTGAAAATTTTGAATTTCTCAAAAATATCTCTAACTATTTTCATTAAAACCTCTTATATTTAAGACATTTACATGACAAATAACATGTATATCTTCAATTTTCTGGGAATATACTCTGAAGACATGTTTATTCTGGATAAAATTTACGGAATTTTGCGTAACAGTTACAGTGTAAGAGATAGGCAAAAACTTACTTAACAAAAAATGTAGATCTCGTTAAAACACACAATTTATGTAATGTACATTTTTTTCGTGGAGTTGAATGTTTTGAGATACTCCACTGTTATTAGTTTCAGTCGTATAGTACTTTTATAGACAGGAAATGTCCGCTTTTCTTTTGTTCTACTCCTGGCCACGCAAAGAAGCGATTAACGATATATTTTAAAACATTTGACTATCACTTTAGTGCATTCCTATAGTTCGCTTTTACTTATAAGGAGCTAAGTAATAAGAATGTTCTGCTAATGTTTATCTTGATTAGTATTGTGTAGAAAGAAGAATAATCTCTTGTGTGAAGTTTGTAGAGCAGCTAGAGAAAGGCATGTGAATGGAACACATCAGAATGTTTGTTCAAGGAGCTCAAAACATGTACGTATTTATGGTGAAATATGGATATGGAAATTTTAAATGAAATGCAATAGTATTTATGCCTACTAAGTGATGTGATAAAATAAAATGCCAAGCTCGAATCAGGTACTTCTGTATTTTAACGAGCACATCAAAAAAGCGATAACCGTGGGAAGCAGCTGAAGTAAGACGCCTGTTGTGGGGTGATAAAAAGCAGTAAAGATAGAAAATAAACCCTTCATTTGTGGCCTGGATGGAAGGTGGTTCATTTCCTCAAAACCGACGAACTAGTAGAGATGCACTTGTAACGGTAGTTAGTTAGTAGTTAGTTGGGAAAGTCTTCGTGAGGCGAGAGGAATTCTAAACGGTATGTTGTTTGTATCAAGTCCAAACTAATTCTTATGAACCTACTTTTTAAACTAGAGAAGGTTGTTATCTACATCTACAACTAAATGCATGTCAATTATAGAAATAAGACCTTCTGTGTAATACTCACATGACATTCTCTACCTTTTCTGCAAAATAAATTACTTTAAAAGCCTATTATTCTATCTCATGCTAATCGAGAAAAAAAAGTGATATAAATATTTTTTTTACATATTTCCTTTTAGCACGAGTAAAAGGGAAATAAGCCGTTACACTAGGCTAAAGCGATAGTAAAATGTTTTAAGAGGTAGTTGCTCTGTGATGGCGGGGAAAATGTATAAGCACTGGGAAGTTTATACCAAAACAAAGAAAACCTCGTTAAAGGTTAACTGTACAAAACATTTGACAGGCGGTGTGTTTTAACGAGATCTGCATTATAAGTGTATTCAGATTTTGTTCACCTCTTATGAATTACTAGTTGTGCAAAAATGATTCAGAATGAAGAGGACCTCGGAGGCTATTCTAATAAAACTTAAGCTACATAATGATTTGGAAATATCTGTAATATATGACATTTTATTCAAAATAGTCATTTTAAATCTAAAATTCGTTAAAAAAATACATTTAAAAGGTAGTGTGAAGGAAATTCCTCAAAATGTTTGTGTCACATCCTTATAAAATGCAGAACCTATTACCAACTTAGTTATTTAAAAAGTCATATACATTTAATTAATATCACAATTAGTCCTTATGTTTTTACTTTTATTTACTTTGCATTATGTACATTTTCCTTCGTATTATTTCCCTTTATTTCTTATTTTCTCTAATGTTCTATTTCCTGCCTGTTTTACTTGAATTTCTCGCTTTCTACATCATTATTTTTCAATTTCCTTCTCTTTATGTGAATATACTGGTTTCACGTTAACCATTAACATGTAAATAACAATGTATTAATTACAAAGTAGAGTTATCTCTCTCGTAGCGTCAGGTTTCAAGTAGAGATTACCCAAGCACCACGTTCTGTCTCCTATCTTTAATTTAAGCGTAGGACAATTGTAAACCTTATACTTCAGGCTACGTCCAACCATAAGCATTCCTTTATCCTCAACCAGTAACGCTACATATTTGATTGAAACGGTGTTAGTCGTCTTGTGCGAGAGCGTCGTGGCATATTTGGTTGGAGCCTCCGATTTTAGGGTGAACCACAACCTCTGATGTCATCGTGACAATACAATATAGTGGTCTTACATTTTTACTTTCTCTAGCAAATATGTATAATGCACATAGTGGATAGAGTAGGTATTGTATTCCACCCAAAAACCGATACTGAGATTTTACCGGAAATTTATGTTTTGGGATCCCCTGAATCCAAAAACAAAACATGTTTAGAAACATTTCCAGGCATATTTGTGGGCAGCAAAGCTAAAAACCAAAACTTGATATTTTAAGTTCAGTATTTTCAGGATGCGACACGAACATTTTTAAAAAATCCCCCACCCCCAACTACCCGGGCTGCCTCAGAGAGTAGAGTCACGGTGGCCTTACATCAAAATGCAACAATCAAAGCTATTATTGCTGTTAGAGTTTGTGTTTCCATTTTGCTTTCCCTACACGTGTATAGAGAAGGTATTGTATTCCACCCAAAAATTCGATACCGAGATTTCACCAAAAATATGTTTTGAAACCCCCTGAATTCAAAAAAAAGTATTTTAGAAACATGTCCGTTTGTGCCTGTCAGTGTGCGTGTGAGTGAGTGAGTGAGTGAGTGAGGCTGTGGGCAGCATAGCCCAAAAACGAAAAGTCCGTTAAATATCAAACTTCATATTTAAGTTCAATATCCTCTAAAGATGCAAAACAAAGATTTTGAAGAAAATCACCACAATTCCAACTACACTTTACATGGAAAAATTTTCGAAAATTTTGATTATCTCAAAAATGGCACTACTGATATTGATTGAACTATCGTATATTTAAGTTATTTACGTCGCAAATAAAATGTATATCTTGAATTTTCTGGAAATAATCTCTTAAGACATCTTTATTCTGGATAAATTTTGCGGAATTTTGCATTATGGTAAAAAGTAAGAGATGGACAAAAACTTACTTAACAGAAAATGTAGAGCTCGCTAAAACACACAATTTATGATACATACATTTTTTCATGGAGTTGACCGTTTTTCCGATATTCCTTATTATGTGTTTCAGATTTAAAATGCTTATACTTTTCTCATATCAGCTCCTATTTATACAAAGGTACTTCTATCACATAGCAACCAGCTTTTAAAATATTTGACTATCGCTTTAATCTGTGGTACTCCCTTATTTTCTTTGTACTTGCAAGGAAGCAAGTTAAGGAATTCCTGCTAATTTTCTACTTTATTTATACGTGCTATGTATATAGTGTATAGAGAAGGTATTGCACTCCACCAAAAAATTCGATACCGAGATTTCACCGGAAATATATGTTTTAGGGTCCCCTGTATCCAAAAACAGTATTTTCAGAAAAAAGTCCGTGTGTGTCCGTGTGTCCGTGAACACGATAACTCAAAAATGAAAAGTCGGTAAAATACCACACTTGGTATTTAAGTTCAGTATCTTTCAGGGATGCGACACGAAGATTTTGAGAAAAATCCCCCAACCCCAAACTATCCTTTACATGGAACTTTTTTCGAAAATTTTGATTAATATATCGTATATTAAAGATATTTACATGGCAAATAAAATGTATATTTTGAATTTTCTGGGAATAGCCTCTGAAGACTACTTTATTCTTAGTCAATTTTACGGAATTTTACATAACTGCTAAACCATAAGAGATGGACAAAAACTTACCACACAACAAACGTAGAGCACCTTAAAACACACAATTTATGTTATATACATTTTTTTCGTGGAGTTGAATGTTTTTGAGATATTCCTTGTTTTTTTCAGCCATAAAGACTTATACTTTTCTCATAATGGACTTTGTGAACTCGTGTCCATACAAACAAAGGAACTTCAGTCGCAGAGCAACCAGCTTTTGACTATGACTTTAACCTATGGTATCCCGTTATTTCGCTTCTACTAACAAGGAGGCAAGTAATAAGAATATTTCTGCTAATTTTTGCTCCATTAGATGAAGTAAATAGAATAATTTGTTGCAGTGATATAGAGAAAGTAATGCGAATCGTATTTGAGAACATCATATTTTTCTTGATTAGCATGGAGTAATATAAGAATAAGCTTTGTACTCGTAGCAATAATTTATTGCAGGGATGTAGAGGTGGTCATGTGGATGGAACATATCAGAATTTGTTAACTTTAATATTAAATACAATAAGTGTATGGCGGTGTAGAAAAAAGTATACGATAAAAACTGACACGACTGTAGAAGTTTAGTGTAGCTATCTATTGTAGGTCACATGTAGCAAATTCATGCTATAGGTGTGCATGTATGTGGTACTTATAAAGTATTAAAATCGTTCACAGCTGAACTATCACTAATTACTGCAATAAATCATCTTAACAAGTTAATTCTTGACATAGCTGTTTCCGAGTTTCAGCCACAATTAAGCAGTTGCGCATTTGTTTTTTGAAAACTTGTGATTCAGAGAAAACAGCTACTTTCCAGTTTACTTCATATGCCTATGTAGCTTGTCCACTTTTTTGTATGAAAATGCGATAAAATTACAATTCCAATCAAAACCAGAGGAAGGAATGTCTCGAAAATATTTAACCTCACAAAAAATGTATTTGATATAAATTGTGTATGCTATTCTTTTATAATAAAGAGATAATTAGAGGCTATTTATGCAAAATTCAAGATATACATTTTATTTTCCATATAAATATCTTTATAACACCGTATTTTAATTCAAAATCGTTAATCGTATTTGAGAACATCAAATTTTTCGAAATTTTTTCTATGTAAAGGGCAGTTTGGGGTTGGGGGATTTTTCTCAAAATCTTCGTGTCGCATCCCTGAAAGATACTAAACTTAAAATACCAAATCTGATATTTTACAGACTTTTCGGACTATTTTCTAAAAATTTGATGATCTCCATTCACAAGATTTTCTCTACATGGCATATTCTTGTATCTATTTAATGCTAAAACATTAGACTTATTACTTAGTTCCTTTATAAGTAGGAGGGAAATAAGTGAATACACTAGGCAAGACCGACAGTCAAATGTTCTAAAATGTGGTTGCTATGGGATTGAAATTAGTTTCTTTGCTTGTTCAAGTGTTGACAAGTTCCCGTATGAGAAACGTTTTAAAATACTTAAACTGAAATCAATAACAAGGAATATCTCGAAAACGGCCAACTCCACCAAAAAATGTAGAGGACCTAAATTGTGTGTTTTATCGTGATCTACATTTTTGTGTAGTAAGTTTTTGTCTATCTCTTACGGTTTACCAGTTATGCAAAATTCAATAAAATCAATCAGAAAAAAGTGGTCTTTAGAGGCTATTCCCAGAAAATTCAAAATATACATTTTATTTGGTGTGTAAATATCTTAAATATAAAAGGTCTTAATCAAAATTGTTAGTCATTTTTGAGAAAATAACATTTTTCGAAATTTAGTTGGGGGATATTCCTCAAAATCTTCTTCTCGTCACCCTCCGTGGTGTAATGGTTACTATGCTGACTTCATATACCCAAGGTCACGAGGACAAACCATGGACGATGGATTTTTTCCGGCGTAAAAATCCTTAGTATGGCTTCCTTCGGAAGGGAAGTAAAGCCGTGGGTCCCGTGTCATAGATTTACGGCACGTAAAAGAACCTCAAGCCTGATAGAGAGGCCTCTGAGCAAAATTAAGTGGTCTTTCACGCCCAGTATAGAATGGGACGCTGAGAACCACTGCAGTTAAAGAGCGTCCGTAAATAACACTACATTTTTTCCCTTAAGCAAGTGATGAGACTCTTTCTGTTTTCGATTAGCATGAAGTAAATAGAAGTAGAGAAATTCATGTGAATGGATCACATCAGATTTGTATACAGGGGATCTTACAACATATATTTCCGGTGAAATCTCGGTATGGAATTTTTGTGTGCATTACAATGCCTTTTCTATACACTATGTACATAGTACGTGTAGAGAAAGAAGAATTCGAGAAGTCAGTCCCAGTATTCCATATCATGTAAAAGCCCTGGTCATACACCAATCATAACATTTCTCAGACAGTATATAGGATGTGTGGTAGTGTGAGTAAAGGGTGTAATCGCTTGTCTGTTGTTTGCGGCAGTAAATACCACGCAGAGGGTCGTTGTGTGGACAGATGGCTGTTAGATAAAGTGCCTTCTGCACGCATCAAACTAGCCCCACTCTGATTAATCGTCAGTCCGGCACACGGCGTCGCGACGTCATGAGATTCTGGCTCGGCGTCGCTCCTCTGCTACTGGCCTCAGCAGGACTAAGAGCACGGCGCAGTGACGTCATCCTCGCCATGCAGAGAGTCTATCTCTCCGGATGCGTCTACTTGTTCCAGGAGCCTTCCATAGGTAACACCAACTCAGACTTTGTTTTCCTTTCTGCATCACTTTGTTAAAAGTAATGCTATATTAGTAACAATATGATGTATTGGATACATAGACAGACTGAAAAATGCAATACCATAGCCGGGATTTGAACCACGGATCTCCCAATCTTTAGCCGGTTGCTCTACCACTGAGTTACCAGGGCATCATACCGGCATAGCATTGAATTTCTCAACTGACTCGCATGTTTCCCGGTAAACCACAAGGTCATCTCAAATTATTTTGAGATGACAACCCCAATGGCGTCTTGCAATGTTGTAAGTACTTTAGGTCCCAGGATTCACAGAATAGCCAACTATCATGGTCAAATGGTATTGGAATAATGCCATAGCCGGGATTTGAACCACGGACCTCCCTGTCTCTAGCCGGTTGCTCTGCCACTGAGCTACCATGGCAACATGCTGACATAGCATTGAATTTCTCAACTGACTCGCATGTTTCCCGGTAAACCACAAGGTGATCTCAAATTGTGGCGACTTACAATGTTGTAAGTACTGAAGACCCAGGAGAGGCAGAGCAACTGGCTAGAGATCAGGAGATCCCTGGTTCGAATCCCGGCTATGGCACTGAATTTTTCAGTCTGATTCTACCTATACAACTCCTGTTCTACACACGGCTTGTGTGAAAAAAAAACAACAATTATTCAAAAATCATGTATTGAACTCACTACTTTCTCCACATATCTGTAACTAAGTATTATTAATAGGCTTGTTGTTCTATTTAATGCTAAAGCATTAGCAGAAATAGTCTTATTACTTAGTTTCTTGTAAGTAGAAGGGATACAAGGGAATACACTAGAATAAACAAACAGCTAAATGTTTTAAAATATGGGATTGAAATCCGTTTATTTACCTGGCCAAGCGTTGACAAGTTTCCAAATGCAAAAAGTTTAAGTATTTTAAAACTGAAATATATAACAAGGAATATCTCAAAAAACGGCCAACTCCACGAAAAAAATGTATATATCATAAATTGTGTGGTTTATCGATATCTACATTTCATGCAGCAAGCTTTTCTTCTATCTCTTATGGCTTTCCAGTTATGCAAAATTTAATAAAAATCATCCAGAATGAAGAGGTCTTCAGAGACTATTCCCAGAACATTTAAGATATACATTTTATTTGTCATGTAAATATTTTAAATATAGGAGGTTTTAATGAAAATCGTTAGAGCCATTTTTGAGAAAATAGAAATGTTCGAATTTTTTTCGTTGTAAAAGGTAGTTTGGGCTGGGCAATTTTCTTGAAAATTTTCATGTCGCATCCTTGGAAGCTACTGAACTTAAATATCAAGTTTGATATTTAACGGACTTTTCAGGCTTTAACAGAACATTTTTAAATCTAAATAAAAAAATAAAACCTTTAAACATAAAGGCTAATTTGAGCTATGCTGCCCACAGACACACACATACGGACTTTGTTCTAAATTTTTTTTTTGTGTTCAGGGGGCCTCAAAATATATATTTCCGTCAAAATCTCGGTATTGAATTTTCGTGTGCAATACAATACTTTCTCTATACTCTATACTCTAGTACGTGTAGAGAAACTAAAAATTCCGCTTTTTTCAAAAATGACTAACGATTTCGATGGCATATGTTTATGAAATTTTCATGACAAACGAAATGTATATCTTGGATTTTCTGTGAATAGCCTCTGAAGACCTCTTCATTCTGGATGGCTTTAGTAAAACTTGAGAAATAAAATGAAATCTACTACACAAAAAATTTAGATCTCATTAAAACATAAAACTTATGGCTTATACATTTATTGTATAGATAATAGTTTCCGAGATATCAATTGTTATTAGTTTGAATTTAAAAGTAGTTAAACTTTTCTCAATTCTGAAGTCAACTTTCGTTTTCCCTCTTTTGTTTTACTCCCAGGTATGCAAAAGAGAATCGGATTTTAATTGTTTACATAGGGATAGTTTTTAAAAGTTTTGACTATCAGTTTAGCCTTGTGTATTCCCTTATTTCCCTTGTACTTAGAAGAAAGTAAGTAATAAGAACCATTTTCGCTAATGTTTATCTGGATTACCATATCCATGACGTGTATAAAAAAAATAATCTTTTTGTACCGAATTTTTGGTTGTGGAACAGCTAGAGATTATCATGTAAATAAAATACATTACATGTCCTTCTTTATGCAAAATTTCATTAATGTTTGTCACGAAAAGTAATGCTATATTGGTTATAATCTGATGTATTGCACTCACATGACTTCTCTCTTTATAACTAAAGAATGAAAAGTCGCTTAATACTAAATTCTAAGGATTGGACTCGAAGGTTTTCAGGAAAATCCACCTACCACGAACCCATTACATAGTACATTTTTCAAAATTTTCGATTTTCTCAAAATAGGCTCTTAAAGATTTTGATTAAAGATATTTACATGGCAAAAAAAAAAAAACCTTAAATTGTTTGGGACTAGCCTCTGAAGTGCTTTTCGTTCTACATAACTGGTAAGGCAAAAAAATTTAGACCTCGTTAAACACACAATTAGTATCATATACAGTTTTTGTAGCGCTAACCATTTCCGATATATTGCATGTTATAGGTCAATCAGTAAGTCCTCGTACCTTTCATATCTCTTTTGTTTTAATCCTAGCCATGGAAAAAGAGCCGAATTTCAATAACAATCGTAGCGACAGATTTTTAAGAGAGCTGACTGTCACTTTAGTCCAGTGAAATATTATAGGAACTGAGTATAAATCCATTGCTGCACTATTTATTTCGAATTGACGAGTTAGATAAAAGAATGATTGATCTTTTGTAAGAATTATTTGTATAACAGATAGAGAAGGACATATGAATGGAGCGCATCAGAATTTTACATAACGTTTCTTTCTTGCTGCTTATACATTAAATTATCATTTTGATAATGGGTAGTTAGTGATTTATAATACCTACATAATAATTGCATGATAACATATTTAAATATATAATTTAATCTCCTTCAACCTGAAAGGGTATATCGAATAATGAATTAAATCGGTGAAAGGATGCTCAAATGAACCTGGGGTACATGGAATTTAAACTTATTCAACATTATTTTTTCAGTATAAGGGGAAAAATAAATCCCACCCGATAACTTAGCCAAACCGAGATTCGAACTCGGAAGCTGCTGGATGTGGGGCAGACACGTTTGTAAACATTATTTTACTGTTTTCTCATTTATAAATGTTGAAATACACATTAATTTCGCTCAGCTTTGCGGCTCTTATGTTTTTAATTTATGAGGGCCATTTTTTTCAACTTCCGATAGGCTATAAATAAAAGACAAGTTCATTGAAAAAAATTATTTTATTACTAAAAGTTTTGTACACTTATGGTTACTTTTCAACGTAATCACCGAAAATATTGAGACATTTATCGTACCTGTACACAAGCTTTGCAATACCCGCTTCAATAAATGTTGCCGCCAATGATTTTTGTCAACAGCTCTAAAAATATTGTCTTCCATTCACATGTCTTTCTCTACATCTCATCAACAAATTATTGTTAAAAAGCCTCTACTTACATCATGATAATCGAGAAAAAATTAGCAGAAATAGTCTTATTACTTGCTTCCTTGTAAGTAGAAGCGAAATAAGGGCATACCTTAGGTTAAAGTGACAGTCAAAAGCTGTTGCTATGTGACTGAAGTTCCTTTGTTATATGGATAGGAGTTGACAAATTCCTGTATGAGAAAAGTAAGTTTTTCAAAGCTGAAACCAGAAACAAGGAATGTCTCAAAACGATCAACTCCACGAAAAAAATGTATATAACATAAATTGTGTGTTTGAGTGTGCTCTACATTTTACTGTGGTAAGTTTTTGTCCATTTGTTACGGTTTAGCAATTACGCAAAATTCAGTAAAATTCATCCAGAACAAGGTAATCTTCAGAAGCTATTCCCAGAAAATTCAAGATATGTATTTTATTTGTCAGGTAAATATCTTTAATGTACGACATTCTAATCAAAATCGTTAGAGCGATCTTTGAAAAGATAAAACCTTTCGAGAAAATTTTCAATTAAAGGCAGTTTAGAGTGGGGAGATTTTTCTCAAAATCTTTGTGTCGCATCCCTGGAAGATAACTTAACATAAATAACAAGTTTGGTATTTTACCGACTTTTCGTTTTTGAGATATCGTGTTCACAGACACACGGACACGCAGACAGATACACACACACGGATCTTTTTCTGAAAATACTGTTTTTGGATACAGGTGACCCTAAAGCACATATTTCCGGTGAAATCTCGGTATCGAATTTTTGCATGGAGTGTAATACCTTCTTTATACACTATGTATATAGTAAGTGTAGAGAAAGTAAAAATATATTACGAGATAATTTTGATAAAATATTTGGAACATTAAAATATATGAATTGCCTTAAGTTTGTATCGTCGTGGACATCCATTTGGTCTTCCTATTAGTGTATTCTCCGGACATCTTAACCAATCTATCGTCCATCGTCCTGTCGATGTGTTTTAATTCTATTTTTCTATGATTCATTCACCCAGTTTGTCTCTTATATCATTTCTTTGAATTCTGTTTGAAAATGTTTTTTTCCCTCAACAGTTCTAAAAATTCTCATCTCTTATCGTGTTTATTAGCGTACTTTTATGAAGCACTAAATGTTTAACTTCTGAAAAATTGTTGAGTAAAGTTATGTATGTTTCAGATTTTCATATTGGAGCAGAACTCCACAGGATACAAAAGGAACTATCCAGTCTTCACGTCCAGACAACTATACTGTATCTGAACACCAGCAGTGTACTTTCAGTAAACGAACTGAGGTGTAATCGTAATCTACCATTAGCTGTCTTCCTGAGAGCGACCCCGGCCGTCCAGCTCGTCCTTGAAGAGGTATATGCAGCAATTTAAGTGGTTTCTTTGTTACAGGAGGAACAACTGTAAAGCATGTGCAGACGAGTGGCCCAACGCTCCCTACCGACGCTGCAACTGAAGAAAGTGACGCTCCAATCACAATGAAAACTAAGCGTAAGCGTAACTTAAACTTAAAATCTAAGCGAATTGTATTGTGTAAGAGCTTTTCACAATGAATCACATAAACATAATAATAAACATCGAATTAGAAGGTCTAAGCTGTCAGATTTATGTCTACGTCAAACACCAGAAATACTAGCCAATGACATCCATAATGTATTGTTCTGCCACGTTAGGTTTTTCATCGCCATGTACTGACTTATTAACTGTTTTTTTTTTGTGTAGGTTCACTGGGAATCATGGGGTATGTACAAGAGTCACTGGAAATTAGAGAATGAAAGCAATTTTAGAAAAATCATATCCGATCATTGCGTCTCTTTAAAGTGCTCTCCGTTGCATTATTTGCAATATCTGCTTTCAACACACTTTCCTAATTCCGAACAGTCTTCTTCTGATAGACAGAAAATACATTCTTCGTAAACAGCTATTGAGTTTCAAGTCATTCAAAATGTTGATCTCGAACTATTTCTTTATCATAGGTTATGGGTACATAGTGCATTCCATTGTTCCAAACTGAAATTCAACCTTTGAACAAAAAAAAAAAAACTTACAAAAAACTTAGCAGCAACAGAAGAAGATCAGCAGCCAGCAAATTATGTAAGTATGAGCTCACAAAATACAGGGTTATTCTAAATTAGTTACCTGAAAGTATGACTGAATTATTTTGAAACTGCTGACGGAAATTTATTCAGATGTTCATCAAACCTTGTATCATATCATGAAGTTTTAAACCTGGTTGGCAAACCTCGCTACATGCTCTCGTTCGCTCGACTGGCAGGGAAAATGTGAAGCACTCGCAACACCTGAAGCCTGCCGATCCCCATGGCCGCGCTCGCCAAAGCGTCTCGCTTTGGTGTTTCGCAGCGCAGGGGATCGTGGGTTCGAGTCCCGCCTTGGGCATGGGTGTTATATGTTTGTGTATGCGTGTGTAAAAAGTAGAACAAAAATTCAGTAATCATGCAGTAATCAAAGTAAACAAAATAGGTAAATAAAAAGTAGGGTATACAGCGCCGGAGTCCCGATCAGACTCCGGTACTGTATTTAAAAAAAAAGAACCTAGTAAGCAGTCTTATAGCGGTGCGGGGCGCGCGCAGTGTTATCCGTGGTTTCATGAAATTAGATCGCAAATTACCGTACAAAGACGTTTGTCTGTGGGGTTACGTTAAAGATAGCGTGTACAACCCTCCACTGCCGACCAATCTCGACGAGCTTTGTCAATGAGTTAGCGTAGTGGTTGCGGGCATGATCACGCGTATCTGGGAACTTGTCATACAGGTGGGATATCTGCTAGTGACACAAGGGAGTCACATTGAACATTGATAAACATTGCAAATAAACCTTAAAGTTATGTCAATGTATATAATGGAAAATGGAAATAGACTACGTAAGATAACTATGTGTAATGTAGCTTTATTATCAGGTAACTAATTTAGAATAACCCTGTATTAATTCGAGTAATGAAGCCATTAATGCTTTCCGTGATCCTAATAACAAGACGACTATACAAACGAAGTCTCTAAAGCGTCGAGAATGTTACAGTTCACCGTGCACAGTTTTCTAAATTATCGCTACCTCAAGGATACAAAGATGCAGTTTCAAACAATGCTTTAGTTAATGCATTTGCTCAGAGTTTTGTTAGCTCTGTCAACAAGCATACGAGCAATGTTTGTGCTGGTACATAGAGCGCATATATTTCAACCTTGTCTTAATAGATTTCAAGCTTTTGCTAATAACGTGACTGATTCTGAACTGTTCGAAGGTTAAGGAGAAGATTCTAAACATCTGCCTTCGTAAAACAGAAAATGCTAAACTGTTAATACAAAGTTCAACAATACACTTGATGAATTTCGAGCCCTAACATCATATTTCGATTCCATACATGAGGAATACTTCACTCTCAAGGACCCAGGACTTACTTTCTGACTGATAAAAAACCTTTGATGAACTACTTGCATTAAATTACTCATTGTACAAAGTAAGACGTCTTCATGGAAAGAACAAAGAGCCCATTCATTTGTGTGCGGTGGAACTCACTTATTGCGATCAAGGAAAGCTCATCCTTAACCTCGCCCATCTCTTTATAGCATTGCCAATGTAGAGCCACGAAGGAAATATAGAGAGATCCCATAGTGTATTCATTGCAAAACCTTGGGGCACACTAAGAATTGTTAGTCTATACCGAAATGCGAAACATGCCTTAAAGATAATCATTTCTCTGAATGTAGCGTTCCAAAATCAAACCCTTCCAAGTGCGTCAATTGTCATCAGGAGCATTTAGTCAACTTTAGCGGCTGTCCTTATCTGAATATTAAACAACATACACGTAATCAACATGGATCTGCTCCCCAAAGGATGCAACTAAACAATGAAAACCCTATCACCCTCTTCCTTTAGATATTTCTGCATTTATCCCGCTCTATCAGAATCAGCCCAGTTTGGCAAACTCAGGAACAAAACAACGGCATCCCAATCCACCAGAGCATCTAATAGCCATACTAATAGCTCACAACAATACAGATATGATGAAGCAACCAAAAACTTCAGCTCATGTAGACAAAATCAATCTGCTTCTGATTCCTCAGTCAATTCGGTTCTCACTGGACTCTTAGCTCAGTTTGTTCATATATTGTCGTATTTACCAACAATTCCTTATTTCTCTACTTCCCTTAACTACCTAGAATAGCTGTGCATTATTATACCTCCCTTTATCTACCCATAATTGTGCATTGGAACTCTGCCGTTCTAACTGAAGTTCCTTGATTAGGTTTTTGTGCAGTCATAACATGGACATAGCATGCTTTACGGAAGATTCATTTTGTAGTAACGGAACCTTCAATATTCTCGGCTAAAATTCTAACAAAGACAGACTTTTTGACACAGCTTCTGGAGGGGAGGCTATATTAATCAAGAGCAGCATTATACATCATGTAATAATGACTTCCAATAATACGGAATTATAACTAATTACAAGAACCAAGATGCAAGCCAGCAACATCAGGGATTTTATTCTTCTCTGTTCCTCATTAAATGTAACGTATATGTCACTACTCCTTCCAGATGTTAGCTCGACCTCCTACTGGGAGACTTAAACCGCAAAAAGTATCATGGGTCTATCGAACAACGAACCCCAATGGTTGCCTTCTTTATAATTTTGTAAGCACACAAAACGTGCACATTTTAGTACTAACTGAGCCGATTTATCATTCTTACAATCCAGCATTTCTTCCCGATATCCTAGATACAGCATTACACAGAAACATGCATTCTCCAATGTACGCCACCTCTATGACCACTCTCGAGTCAGACCACTGTCCAGTTCTGGTCAGTTTTCGTCCAAAATCTGCCTGTTCAGAAACCGTGAATAATAGACGGTTTCAACATAATTTGGATTCAGCATTAGTCTCAACATATCAGCTAGGGACCCAGAAGAAATTGACAATGATGCGAAGTATTTTACAAATGCCATATGCTCCAGCATCATAAAATCAACAGTACTCCCACAGTGTTCACTTCTTTCTACCGTCGCACATTATACTTATACGGCAAAAAATCAGAAGAGAATGGCAGCGAAGAAGCTTCAATGGACTTGCACGGGTGTTTAGAAGTGAACTAGAACAGCTCGTCTTTACTCGTACCAAATCTAATTATCCTCTCTCCTACTGACAATGCCTCTGGCGGGCTACAAAAAGAATCCTTCCAGAACAAACTATCATCCCTTCTATTAATGAAGATTCTCAGATACACACCGATACTCAATCAAAGTGCATGCTCTTAATACGAACAATGAATGGCCCCAAACTACTTTAGTAAACATCAGACATTGAGTATGACTTTTATCAAAACATTCTTATATAACCTACCTCAAACAGTTTCCAACACGTCTCCACTGGAATTAGTACATCTAATTAAAAAACTTCAGAATAAAAAGTTCATTGGCTATAATCTAATACATAATATTGTGCTCAAGTATCTGATCTATAAATCTCTTACACAACTGAAATTTTCAATGGCTCCTTGAGAGTGGGTTACTTTGATCAACCATGGAAGTTTGCAGAAGTCATTGCCTTTTGTAACCAAATAAACCAAAATACTTGCCATCCAGCTATAGACCAATTAGTCTATTGCACTCTTTATCAAAACTATTTAAGAAAGCGATAATGAATCGCTTATATTCATTTGTTTACCAGAATAATATAATTCCAGTATTTCAATTTAGTTTTCGCCCACAGCACTCAGCAGTTCATCAATTATTGAGAATTATTATATTCATTAGAAAAGTTGTTGAGGGGAAACAAACTGTTGTTCTTCTCGACGTCGCTCAAACTTTTGTCAAGGTTTTGTATCCTGGGTTACTATTAACATTGTACATAACTGGAATTCCTAACTATGTTATCAAGAATGTTTACAAACGCCACATTTTAGTCCGCATTGCTAGCTACACTTCAACTGCTCGGTGAATAACAGCTGGGTTTCCCCAGGGCCCTATACTAGCACCAGTTCTATATAATAAATTCAATATGATCTCCCGAACATCCAAAACGCTTCTATCACTTAATATGCAGTTGATACAATTATATTTTTTCCACCACAACTTTAAGTACGGTTATCAAACATCTGCAATTATCCTTTTCTTCTCACTGAATGGTTCGCTATTTGGCGTATTACACTAAATATCAACAAAAGAAGCAAAATATTCTCGTTAAGACTCTATATGTTCCTCCACCATTTATTCTAACTAATGAACTAGCTTAGCTTCCTGCAAGGGTGGCAGTGAAATATCTTGGGAGTATTGCTTGACACCAAATTGTGCTGGCACTTTTACATTTCTCACATGGCAACACTTGCAATACCAGACTTATCAAACTGTATCCAATAATTAGCAGATATTCAAAACTTGGCCATGAATGTTCAGTTCTGCTATAAAAGTCCTTAATACATGCATCATTTTATATGGAGCACATTCAGCAAGACGCATATTTATTGTCTGCAAGTTACACAAAATAAATTCCTTCGGAAAGTCGCCGGCTCTTCCTGGTATGTAAGAAACAACCAACTTTACCAGGAGTTTTAAAGTCTCCCTCTAGTAGGATAGTCAGAACTCTCTGCAAATCTTTTTTCAACAAACACTCAAAAGTTCCTGGCGGATATACATTCAAAATCAGTATCAGAAATCATCACTGAACCAGACTCAAGGAAAACTGTTACAAGACCTACTCAGTGATTCAGACGGTAGTGCTTTCACATAACGTGTTTTTAGCACCAGACTTTGCTATTCATTTTCACAGATATTTATTTTCATTGCTTGTCACTCATAGTTGTTGTATTCTAGTGTATATTTACACCATGTACATTTACATATATTACACCATGTTTTAAATTATTTATATCTAATCTGCATATTATATTTCATGTTAGAGGAGCCATGGAGCAATGTTAAAGTAAGTTATCCATTACGGATTACCAATGGCCTGTATAACAGTATAGTTGGTCTGTTTTAGGTAGATTATTATAATGAAAATGATACCACACACAAGGGACGGTTGTCATATTGATGATCATGAAAGATTTCCAGATCGAGCTGGGAATTCTATAGATAAAAGTAGATGGGGAAAAAAAAAAAAAAAAAAAAAAACGCGAGTCACGGCTCTCTCTTACATAGGTCAAAGCATAGCAAGAAACAATTACTTGCAAATTAAAATAAGCCACTATTATGATATAATTTCTTGAATAGATATCGGCGTTTAAAAAGTACCAAATAAGAGAACTTACAAAAAATGGGCAATTGTTATCTCTTCAGAATTTTTCTTGAAGGTATCCATCACTGTGGAAAAAATCTTCTGTGTTTCATTCATGAGACTTCCTCTAGCTGTTCCACTTACTAACCTTTCTTACCAAATATTATTTTATCTTCGTAATGCAAATCAAGATAAACATTGGCAAAATTGGTATTATTACTTGCTTTTTGTAAGCATAAGGCCAACTAGGGAATATACTAGGCTAAAGCGATAGTCAAATCCTTTAAAAGCCGACCACTAGTGAAATAAATGAAATTCGGTTCTCTTTGGTTCCTAGGAGAAAATAAAAGAAAAACGTAAAGAAAGATGTCTCCTGTTTGAGAAAAGTTTAAGTACTTACGGTTAACTCAAGAAAGAAATGTGTATGGCATAAATCGTGTCTAATAAAATTATATTTTTCGTATAGTAAGTTTTTGTCTGTCTCTTACGGTTTACCGTTATACGAAGTTATACAAAAGTAGTCCAGAATGAAGAAGTCTTCACAGCTATTCCAAGAAAATTCAAGAAATACATTTTGTTTGTTATGAACATAACTTAAACGTATAACATTTTAATAAAAATCGTTAGAGCTATTTTTGATAAAATAAAAACTTTCAAAAAATGTTCCTCGTAAAATATAGCTGGGGTGACCGAATTTTCTTGAAAATCTTTGTGTAGAATTCTAGGAAGATATTGAGCTTAAATACCAAGTTTGGTATATAACCGACTTTTCGTTTTTGAGCTATGTTATCCATAGACACACATATACACACTTTCTCTCTCTCTCTCTCTCTCTCTCTCTCCGCCTTACACACACACAGATACACATGGACATGTTTCAGTCTTCTTTTTTTTGGATTCGGGGTCTCAAAATATGTCTTTCCGGTGAAATCTCGATGTCGAATTTTGGGTGCAATACAATACCTTCTCTATCCACTATGTGCACTGTAAATATGGGCTAGAGAAAGTAGTACCCATTTCACGACTCTTTCTCCCATGGGCCAAAATTTGACAAGAACAAATTATTTGGAAATTACAATAATCCACTAATATGTAATGTGTGTGTGAGGATGTCTTCAGAATTTTTCCTGAAGGCATCCATCACTAGGGAAAACATGAAACGTAACTGCGGCAGATTTCTCTTTCACTGCATTAAATTTTGATTGATAGTTATCTTTAGTGCGGTTCCTACGCAAGATACTTGTAGCCTAGGTGCGGGCAAAGATTATCAGCCCCTGGTATAGTACCAGTCAGCTGGCTGTTGAGCGGAAGAGAGACCTAAAGGCAACCGTTGTAACTTAACTTAAAACTGCACAAGTTTTCCAGCGAATAGGGAGCTTATGGGAGAGAAAATTGATATGGATATTTTTGTTTTCGATGTATTTTCACTATAAATTCTAACTCAGTCTGTTACATCAATGTGGCAGTGAACCCTTGTAAGTGTACAGTAATGGAAAAGTCACTTTAATGCTTTGTAATAATGCAATGGAGCCTACATTTTGCTTTCCATACATAAACTGTAGGCACAGAAGATTTAGAATGACTGAAGCTAAGCCACAACTAGATTTCCCGCTTGTTGTTTCCTACCACTCTTCCGTTGTTCCTCTGCATCACTCGTCTGCGCACGTTTTGTTCATGTCTAATCCTGTTATATAAAATATTTTATTTCTAACAGGTATCAAACTTGTCCAAACTCTCTGGACCGACATGGTTGACATTCCTGAACAAGGAGGAGGCTGTATTGGAAGATTTCTTCCGAAAAGTATACGTGCCATTCGACTGCGAGTTCCTTGTGGCAATCCCCCGGTACCAGGGCTTCTGGATCCGGGAAGTGTATCGGACTGCCGAGCAAATGCCTCTTAGACAAGAAGTGTTTGCCTTATGCTGCCCTCTGGATCGTCGTGTTCCTGCCCTGTACCAGAGGAGATCTGATCTGCAAGGACTCGTCATAAAGAGCGCCTGTTTAGATGTAAGTCTTGCATGTGTCCCTTTTCCTTGAAGGGAGTTTTCCGATCTGTAAGCTGAAGAAGTTTAAATATACAGGAGATAGGCAAAATAACGTGAACACCGGTACTTAATTTGGAATGGTTTTTAATAAGGAGTTACACCTCCATTTGCACGTAATATAGCTTCATTTCTTCTTGGAATAGTGGAATATAATGATTGCATAGTCTTCAGTGGAATGTTATGGCCACTCTTCTATTAGAAGCTATTCCAACTTCTGTAGTGACGAGGGAGGAGGAAATCTGCTACGTAGTCTGTTCTGCAATACCGCCCAAACTGGTTCGATAATTTCAAGTCTGGGGACTGTGCTGGCAGGGGGAAGATGCTGCAGTTCATTTCCATGCTCCTCAAATCACGATTGTACTGTCTTAGCTGTGTGAATGGGTACATTATCTCCTGAAATATGGCATTGTTGTTGGACAATCCGCAGACTTCAAGTCGTCCAGAACAGGGCGTTAAGGATGATCTATGATACTGGGTACAGATTCCCATCTCACATCCTACATACCTACTCAGGAATCCCGTATATCATCGACGTCGTGAGGGAACGAACCCGCACGTTGTATGATAAACTCCCCTTTCACCCTAACCCTCTGGTGCGCACTTTGGGCGACTACGACCATAGGGCGCCAAGAAGGAGAAAATCCTACCCCCTGCCAAGGGACGCTCTCGGTCCACTGGCCTGAGAGACTGCCATCCCTTAATCCAAACAAGCCCCCAGGTTATACAGCAACGGAAGGGGTGGCAGCCGGTCGGGAGACCACCCGGCTGAAACCCTGCCCCCTCTGACTAACCTGGAACACATCACCCAACCAAATCCATAATCCTACCAACTTTCCTCCCACCTGGCCTGCTTAACCCGGTGGCCACACAAGCGGCACGTCGAGTTAAGCAGCATCGAGCGTGGTCACCACTTGGGTGGGTGACCACCCAAGTGACCGACTACACTCTGCCCTAAGGCTGCGGAGGAATTTTAACACCGCCCGGCGGACGCAGACAATAAAGCTTGTGAACAAAATCTTTTTCCCCTATAATATCGCACAGGTAAAACCGCTTTTAGCGGTTAGGTACTGTGGCGACTTTACACTCCGCCCAGGTAAACCTGGGCGACCTGTTCTTGGACTCTGGGAACAACATCTGAATCATGGGGTGCACCTGAACTCCTAAAGTGTTCAAATACTCTTTGGCGTAATGATGTAACCAGCAGAATGCCATGATATGACTGCCCACACGATCACGCTTCCACCTCCATGCTTAACCGTTGGAATCAAGCACTCAGGATTGTAGGCTTCTTTTGGAGTTCTCCAGACGTAAATCCGGCCTGATGTTGGAAATAACGTAAACGTTGACTCGTTGGAGCACATGACTTGTTTCCACTGATTAGCCGCTCAGGCTACTGACACCATTTTTTACGCTTCTTTTAGTCATTCGTGGTTTAGGTATAACAGCTCGTCCATGAATATTCGCTTTATGGAGTTCTTGGTGGACAGAATCTAGAAGAAGATTATTGAGCTCTGCAGTCACTTTAACCTCAGTATTTTTGTGTTGTTTTGACACAATTCTTGTTAGTATACGACGAATTCTGTTCCTTAGCTTTGATTTTCTCCCATTATTATTTTTACGTGATGTCTTTCCATGTTTTGTGCAGGCTATCATGAGTGTTGGAACAATTGCTCTTGAAAATTAAATAACCTGGCTGTCTTAGTTAATGTTACTCCAGCTATTCAAACACCCACAATCTGCCCTCTTTGGAACTCTTAAGTCTTTCACTGCAAGTCTACCTGTGCCTCTTAATGCAAATACGAAGTGTGCACTGCTCGTAAACAACTGCACCTATTCAGTAATGAACACGCACAGTCACGTGCCTTACCCGAGTTGTTGACCGTCAAACACAACCATCTCTTTACTACCACTGTTCACATTATTTTGCCTATTCCCAATACAAAGCAATGCTATTTAAAATTTCACTGAGGGAAATGATAACAGCTGACATCATGGACAGAAAAAGAAAACCCTTAAACTAATTCTTAACGCGGTGCATCTGTGAAATTTGGAAAATTCATAGTATGTAAGGTATCTTATTGAAATTTATACAAACTATTATACACAATAATAGTCATACCTTTTCATGTGTCAAAATTCTAGCTTGCGTGGTTGTTGAAATGTTTACTGTGTACATACACTGCTCCAATAAATAATAAGTCACATGATGAATTTTTAAAAACATTTGGATAAAAACTTTCAGATTTATAGCAATTTGTTTTACAAATAGATCTGTTATGTTACATTAGCCTTTATTTGTGTATAAAAATTATTGCATTGTGTACTTTCCAAAAGTCTTAAAATAAATGTAATAATTTATCAAAATTAAAGCATTATTTTGAAAAAAAGTAATATGACTATTTTTATTAATGTGCTTTTGAAAGGTACAATAACATTTGTGAAATACCTTAATAAAGGTTCTAGCGTTTGGAACATTTTGAGTGGGGAAACTTTTTTTCCAGAAACAAAAGTTTAAAGGGAGTGCCTATTCATAAGCACACCCCTATACATTTATACCCTCAGCTAGTTGATGGTTAAACTGTGCCAATTGAGAAAATTGATATTTTGGCATAAAATTTAAAGCTCACATCAAATTGCGAAACATTTTTTTTTCACAATTTTTTATCAAATTTCACGTATCTTAAGCCTTAATTAAAACGCCTTTCTACTTTTACACTTTTAGGTCAGTTAATTATTTACTAGAATCGAATCGTCAGTCTGTCGTCTTTTCGTCTGCGAATTAAATTAATGCGTATCAAAATAACTTGTGATATCCTTATAGCTTACCGGAGAAAACACGAGTCAGTTGGATAATTTAGTACTATGGTAGCTCAGTGGTCAGAGCAACTGGACTAAAGCCAGGAGATACGTAGTTCAAATCCTATGGCATTCCGGCATGACGTTAAATTCTTCAGTCTGACTGTGCCACTCCAATTTCTGTTAATGTTTATTGCAATTAACAGTAAGATAATCTATTTTTTGTAAGAACAGTTTATAGATCAGGTAGAGAAGGTCATAATATTGGAACACATCAGATTTTATATTCTGGTGACTAATAGAACGCTGACACTTTATTTTCAACTAGGTATTCTATGTTTGGTTGGATAATATAACAAGCAAGACACATTATAGAGAGCAGATTATTATAATTTAAATTAGACCACCAAATTATTTTACTCTAGTTCATTATTTAAAATAGCTGTTTGCATCTTTATATGAAACCAAACATGGGCATTTTTCGTACTGAACTTTGTTTCAAATTAGGACAAGCGTTCATGGTTAGGAATAGACAAGTTTAGCCTGTGGCTTGCTTGTATATCCAACACTAGGGATTAGAAATCCTTATTGGGCCTCCAATACTCACTACAGCTCATAACACAGGGCCAGGATTAAACAAAATGCAGAATAGTGGAGTGAGTAAAGGAGGGATAGCGGACCATCCCACATCTGCTTTAGAGTATAATGGTTCCATATATGTTGTGGCGTTTTGATGTAATATTTTACTCCCTGGTCTTTGAGCATTACATTTAACTTTAAATTTCTTTAAGTCGACATAAAAAGCTATTGTTGTTTTGTACTCACCAGAATCCTCCTGTGACGACTCTGACACGCACGAAGAAAGGCTACGACGTGGATGGCTACATCGGACAAGTGTGGAAGGTCCTGGAGAAAGCCATGAACTTCAGGTAACTTCACAATGTTCATTTGTGCAGAGTGCGTACAAAGTCCCTTACTTACTAGCTATACCTAAAACACTGATATAATTACAGATTCTATAATAATTATATAATTGTACCCTATATAACTCACACCTTTACACGACCGATGTTAGCGCTTTTATTGTTAGATTCAAGGCTGGAAAATTAAATTTTGTCAGATCAAAGACACAGTTATATAATTTAGTATTTCATTATTTTTATACCACTTACGTAGCAGCAGAGGTATTGCATTAATTCCCCAAAATATATAGGAGTTAGGGGAATGAGTGCGCAGATTTTGCAAGCTGGAAGATCCAAATATTGAAGTCTTAGTAACAGCTTCCTTTATCTTGAAAGGTAACGGGGATAATTAAACATTACTGAATAGATTATTTGCACATCCTGGCTACAGAGAAGGACTTAAGAGCCGAACGTTTTGTTTTGGTTTGTGCTTGAAATCCGGTTTGTCATGTGCATGTGTGTTTATTATCAGCTACTGCCACTAACGAGGGATGGGGTAGTTTTCTTTCAAACCATGCTTTCAGGAGACTTGAACTAGAAGCTGCGTAAGAGGCTACGCTTAAGTTTTAATCTGGTGATCAAAGACAAAGCAAAATCAAATTTAAATTATGGAAATACCTCATTCAGGTGTATTGTGGACAACTAATAAATTTCCTGTTTAGTAAAAATGTACCTTTTATTTAATAGTCCAGTACTGCAACATCAACAATATATGTTCATTTACAGTAGATGCTCAAAAATGTGATGTGCTTTCAAAGCTGAAACCAAAAACAAGGAATATCTAAAAAAAAAAAAAACGATCAGTTTCACGAAAAAAATGTATATGACATAAATCATGTGTTTTAATGTGCTCTACATTTTTTGTGTAGTAAGTCTTTGTCCATTTCCTACGGTTTAGCAGTTATGCAAAATTCCGTAAAATTCACTCAGAATAAAGTAGTCTTCAGAGGCTATTCCCAAAAAATTCAAAATATACATCTTATTTTCAGGTAAATATGTAATATACGATATTTTAATCAAAATAATTACAGCCATTTTTTAGAAAATCAAAAATTTTGAAAAAAGTTCCATGTAAAGGGTAGATTGAGGTGGGGGGATTTTTCTCAAAATTTTAGTGTCGCATCCCTGAAAGATACTAAACTTCAATAGTTTGTTGATTTCAGCTACTTTTCGTTTTTGAGTTATCGTGTTCACAGACACTGACACACGGACACAGGACCTTTTTCTGAAAATACTTTTTTTGAATACAGGGGACCCTAAAACATATATTTCCGGTGAAATCTCGGTATCGAATTTTTTGGTGGAGTGCAATACCTTCTCTATACACCATGTACATAGTACGTGTAGAGAAAGTAAAAAGTGCTCCATTAGAATCTAAGAAAGCACGCATATTAGCCAATTTTACCCTCCTTCGTTATCTGTGCTCTGCCCAATCCCTAAGGCTGCTACAAACACACGTGTGCGAAGATGTTATCTATGGTAGCAACCTCGTCATGGTATATACTTTACTCCCAAAATAGCTCCAGAAATAATGACGGATTGAGCTTTGCCATAAACAAGAAGCATATCTGGATATTCTTGATTTGTAAAGACTGCGGGAGTTGTAAATGCATTTAACGCATCTGAAGCACTGACAGAATCAGCTGCTGTGCAAGGTGTTGAGGTAAAAGATTACTGTTTTTACAGAATGTGGAGAAAGCCATGGGAGTGGAACACGTCAGTTGTTTTTTATTCTGTAACTGATAGAACATAGAGATGTCTTACTTTCAACTAAATATTCTATGGCTGGATAGTACTGCTAGTAAGAACAGTTTATCATTACTTAAATCATACCGCGGAATTGTTTATTTTGGCCCATTAATGTAAATAGCAGTTCATACATGTATGCTGCACCTAACTGGACATTATGCGTCCTGGAAATTGTTTCTAGTTGTGATGCGTTTCCATGGTTAGGAACAGATACGTTTAGCCTATGCCATGCTTGTATATTCAGCACTGGCAATTAGGAATCCTTGCTGTACTGCTCATAAAGCAGTGTCAGAGATAAACAAGGTGGAGAATAGTGGAGTGAGTAAAGGAGGAGTAGATTTTATGGACCTCCATATGCCTGGTGTAAATGTATTTTGTGCTCATTTTGTATTGGTCTTATTTAACATCAGAATGAGAACTTGCCAACTTACGTTTTAGCACCCTGACCCTGCCTGTTAAGGACAACGCCTGGGGAGTGAAGGGCGAGAACGGCTCCTGGGACGGCATGATCGGCATGATATTACGTCACGAGGTGCAGATGGGTCCCACAGCCACCGTCATGACTATAAGTCGCATCAAAGTAGTCGACTTTACCATACCACTACTTTTCTTCAAGTGAGTTCATCACCGTTTCTATAGCAACAAACATTCCTTAAACTTGGAGAAACTAATTAATCCTCTTGTAATTCTTTCACACCACATGACTTTCTATACACCTGTGTAATATTATTGTTAAAAAGCTTATTCTTCTATCTACTTCATGATAATCGAGATAAACATTAGCAGAAATTGTCCTTATTACTTGGTCCTTTGTAAGTAGAAATACAAAAATCTAATGTGTTCCATTCACATGATGTCCTCTAGGTGTTTGGTAAACAAACATTTTATTCGAAACATTAATCTGTTATCCACATCATGATAATCAATATAAACATAAGCAGAATTATCCTTATTACTAGCTTCCTTGTAAAGTAGAAAGGAAATAAGAAAATGTACAGGCTAAAGCAATAGTCTCATTCTTTAAAAGCCGGTCGCTATATGAATCAATTGAAATTCCATCTCTCTGCTTGTCAGGAATAAACAATCGAGAGACGAGAAAAAAGATGTCTTCCCGTACGAGATTAAGTATAAGTGGCTTAAAATTGAAACCAACAATCCGGAATATCTCGGAAACGGTTAACTCTAAAAGTGTATATATATATATATATATATATATGTGTGTGTGTGTGTGTGTGTGTGAGATCCACAGTTTTTGTGTGGTACGTTTTTGTATATATCTTACGGTTTGCCCAGTATATAAAAATCACCCTGAGTGAAGAGTTATTCAGAGGCCATCAGTTCGATGAGATCTCATTCACATCATGCAAAGAAAAAACAGAAGTTGTATAGAACAAAAGCAACAATGCAAGAAGAAAGGGACAGAAAAGATAGTAGCAGGGGAGAGGAAAAGGAAAGCTTAGGGTCCAATCTATCACTAGATGGATTTTAATTTGAGCCAAGCATTCAAATCTTTCCTTGTTTTCTCGCTATTAATATTTTCAGCATTTTTCTTCCTGTAAAATGCTTCTTGCCGAGCAGTTTTTTGGTTACACAAATAAAATTTGTTGTGCATGTTCACAAAGATACAATGAATAAGAATTGTCCTAGGTTTTACTGTCAAATGTATTTAAGCATACGTTTTAAATCTTCAAACACAAACATTATATTTTTATGGTTAAAAAAAAGCACATTCCAAAATTTAAAGCTTTGTGGAGCCTAAACCAAAAGAGACCCAGAAAAACTTGGGGCGATGTCGAAAGGTAGATGTATTGTTGACCTAGGTTTAAGATATTAGACAAACTTTTTATTGCTTTGTAGCATGGGACTTTTTAGTGACGTGACAAAAATATAAAGACATTTGACTATAACTTCCAAACTATTAGAGCAAACTGGATAATATTTGCCTTGTAACTTATTTGCATTATATTACATCTGTGGTATACATTTTAAATAATTGGCATTATTAGTTTGGAATTTCATATTTACAACCATTCATGTCCTTAAGGTTGAAATTTCAAGAAAAATCACAAAAAAGTATACTTTTTTTTACTTTAATTCCATAAAATAGTTTAAACATTCCTAAATACAAAAAAGTTATAATTAACCAGCAGGGGCCATTTTAAATCCTTAATGCAAAGCAATAGAAGTGAAACTTTAGTTGACTTGCAGGAAAAACTTCAGTGCAACGAGATCTCAATTACATATTGCAAAGTAAAAAAAACGAAGACGTGCAGAAGAAAAGGACAGAAAAGGCAATAGCAGAGGGGAAGAAAAGAAAGCTGAGAGTCAGACCTACCAGACCGGTGGGCCTGCATTGAAATCTTTCTTGTTTCTTCGCTATTGATATTTTCAGAACTATTCTTCTTGTAAAGTGCTCCTTGTGGTGCAGTTTTTCTGTTACACAAATAACATTTTCTGTACATGTTCACAGATGTACGACAAATAAGAATTGTCCTAGCTTTTACTGTCAGATGTATTTAAACATATGTTTTAAATTTTCAAACATAAAATTATATTTTTGTTACAAAAAAGCAGATTCGTAAATTAAAAAATTTCTGGAACTTAAACTAACAGAGAGACAGAAAAACCTAGGACAATTTCAAAAAGTAGATGTATTGTGAACCTAAGATTAAAATATTATTAGACCATTTTTGTCGCAAGGGAATATTTTAGTGACATAACAAAAATATAAACAAATTTGACCATAACCTGCAAACCATTTGAGCAAGCTGGATAACATTTTTATTGAACTTATTTGAATTATATTATATGTATGATATAAATTTTAAAAATTTGGTATTATTAGTTTGGAATTTCAAGCTTTCAATTATACATGTCTTTAAGCCAACTTTATCCCAGGATGTCTTGTGCTCAGTTTCAGGGTGTTCATCAAACAGTCAGCGAACAGCCAGCTGGACTGGGGCAAATATCTTATGCCGTTCTCCAACCGTCTCTGGATGGCACTGCTGTTCGCCATATTGATAGTAGCCACCATCCTCATCTTCCTGTACCAAGTGGGTCGTTATTATGGAATCATCCCTAGAGGGCGCTGCAATTCCTTCGATGCGTTCTTCTTTGCCTATGCAGCCTTCTGCCAACAAGGTGGGTTGTCACTGGATTCTTAGGATATTGACTGGAGTCGTTACTTCTTCTGAGGCCAGCTGCTTCAGTGGCAAGATGTGAGGTCTTTCTCAAAGGGTTTATGATGTCGGGAAAAATGGATCACACCAGTTAAATTTAATGAAAATGGTGTTTTATTTATGGACGCTCTTTATTTGCTGTGGTTCTGAGAGTCTCATTCTATACTGGGTGTGGAAGACCGCTAAATTTTGCTCATAAGCCTCTTAATCAGGCTTGTGGTTTTCTTACAAGACGTAAATCTACAACACGGGACCAACGGCTTTACTTTCCCTCCAAAGGAAGCCATGCTAAGGATTTTACTCCGGAAAAAAGCCATCGTCCTCCGCCGAGTTTGAACCCGCAACATGGGCATATAAAGGCTGTACTTAAGCGTTAACGGTAACACGAATAAGCAGAAGACGCTGTGGCAGCTACATTTTCG
This sequence comes from Hymenopus coronatus, assembly GCA_030762935.1. Taxonomy (NCBI): domain Eukaryota; kingdom Metazoa; phylum Arthropoda; class Insecta; order Mantodea; family Hymenopodidae; genus Hymenopus; species Hymenopus coronatus. The sequence goes on from CM060883.1 coordinate 30,091,622, forward strand.
AAATATATCACCTTTGTTAATCTAAGTCCCGCCTACTTCTGACTACCCCACCAAGGTTCCTACATTCTATGTTTTCAAATTTTAAAGCTTCTTATATCAACATCTCTGACACAGCCTTGCTAATTTTTAGTATTCTTATTGGTATCTAAGTTACAGAAATGTGTTTATATGTGTTTTCAAGCCACCAGAAGATTTCTGAGAGTAGTAATCCTCATGAACAAAGCCTTTAGCTAATGAATTTCTTGTGAACTAACTTCGTGGATTACCTAATTACTCTCACAATTCTGACTTTGAGCTAATTGATTTATCTAAAAGTTCGTGAACAGCTTACCTATTCAAATAATTATAACCCATTATTGCCTTCTCTGCACGTAGTATGTAATTAGTATATAGAGATGGTTTTGTAACGCAACCAAAAATTCGATATCAAACTTTTACAGGAAATACATGTTTTGGGTCCCCCTAATCCAAAAAAAATTATTTTTAGAAAAGGGTCAGTGTAGACGTGTACGCGTGTGCGTGTGCCTGTGTCTGTGCATGCATGCGTGTGTGTGAGTCTGGACAGCATAGCTCAAAAACAAAAGGACCGTTAAATACCAAACTTGGTATTTAAGTTTGGTAGCTTCTAAGGATGCGATACGAAGATTTTCAGGAAAATTCATCCGCCCCAAACTACCCTTTACATGGAAGTTTTTTCTAAAATTTTGATTTTCTCAAAAATAGCTCTATCGACTCTTATTAAAATATCATATATTAAATGTATTTACCTCACCAATAAAATGTATATCTTGAATTTTCTGGAAATAGTCTCTGAAGACTATTCTGGATGCATTTTACGGAATTTTGCATAACTACTAAACCGTAAGAGATGGACAAAAACTTACCACTCAAACAATATAGAACTCTTACAATTTTCTCATGCAGGAATTTGTCAACTCATGTCCATACTAACAAAGGAACTTCACATACCAACCAGCTCTTGACTATCACTTTAACCTATGGTACTCCCTTATTTCGCTTCTACTTACAAGGAAGCAAGTAATAAGATTACTTCTGCTAATTTTTTCTCGATTAGAATGAAGTAAATAGAAGCATAAGCTTTTTAACATCATTTTTGTAGAGGCATAGAGATAGTTATGTGAATAGCACACATCAGATTTGTTTAATTTTATAGCCCCTTTTAACATCTAAGAACATACCGGGAGCTTTGCATTAGAAACAACTCGTCTGTTGGTTGGTTTTAAATCGTTTTATTTTCCTAAAGTACACACTCTTTCACACATACTTCCAGAGTCTGTGGGGGACAGGGAGTAATTCTGGTTAAAGAAAAGTTTCCCGCCCCAGTCTGGAATCGAACCCGGGACCTCCAGTGAGAAGTCAGCTCACTGGGCTTTGCAGACATAGACACAGACATTTTTCCAACATGTATTTCCACTGGAATCTCGTTATTGAAGTTTTGGTTTGAATATAAAAACTTTTTATCTAACATGTATATTTTACGTGGTAGAGACAGCTTTCTGTGTATTTGTTTTCAGATCACTCGCTACACGTGCAATCTCCGTCCGTGCGAATGACGTTCTTTTCAACATACCTGGCAGCCGTGATCGTCCTGGGAGCGTACTCAGGAGCTCTGGTGTCGTCTTTAGCAGTCAACAAACCTGAACTGCCGTTCAGCAATCTCCAAGGGCTCACCCTGAACGGTAAATACGAGCTCGGTGTGCCGAAGAGGTCAGCCATACACAACATGTTCATGGTGAGTAATATTAAACTAATAGTAAAATGTTAGCTATAGAGCTTCTAGTAGCATTCGGGGCATTTTTTACACACCAGTACCTCAATATGACAATTCATCTACCCATTTGTATTATTTTCTCTACGCATATGCAGAATATACTTATAAATGAGAGAAGATATCGTATTCTTCCCAAAAATTCGATACCTAAACTTCAATCCCAACATATTTTAGACCTCCTAAATAAAAAAAAAATGAACTTCCATTCACATGACTTTTTCTACATCACTACTGCAAATTATTTTTAAAAAAGGTTATTCTTCTATTTACTTCATGCTAGTCGAGAAAAAATGGCATAAATCGTCTTATTACTTGCTTAAATGTAAGTAGAAAGGAAATAAAGGAGTACCAAAGGCTAAAGTGATACTCAAAACCTGGTTGCTATGTCATTGAAATTCCTTTGTTTGTATAAAATTCTTATATGAGAAAATAAGTATTTTAAAGCAGAGACAAATAACAAGGAATATCTCAAAAACGATAAACTCCACGAAAAAATGTATATGACATAAATTGTGTGTTTTAACGAGCTCCCATTTTCTATTAAGTAAGTTTTTGTCTATTCTCTTTCACAGAAAATTCAAGATTATACTTTATTTTTCATGTAAATATATTTAATATACGACAATTTAATCAAAATCGTTAGCATTTTTGAGAAAATAAAAATATTCGAAAACTTTTCCATGTAAAGTGTAGTTGGAGGTGGGGGAATTTTCTTGAAAATCTTCGTGTCGTGTCCAAACAAGATACTGAACTTAAATACAAAGTTTGGTATTTAACGGACTTTTCGTTTTTCTTCTATGCTGCCCACGGACACACAGACAGACGCTTTTCTAAAAATGCTTCTTTGGATTCAGCAGGTCTCAAAATATATATTTCCGGTGAAATCTTGGTGTCGAATTTTTGGGTGCGATACAAATCCTTCTCTATACACTACACTAAAAAGGATTTTTAGAAAAACACTCATACGTTTCTGTCAATCTGAGTGTTTCTGGAGAGCATAACTCTAAAACGAAAGGTCCGTTAAATACCAAACATGGTGTTATAGTTTAGTATCTTCCAAGGATGAGACACGAAGATTTTTGTATCTTGAATTTCCTGAGAATAACCTCTATGTTTCTGTTCATACTGAAAGACTTTTACACAACTGGTAAACCGTAAGAGGGAGTCAACAACTTGCTGCAGAAAAATGTAGATGTCATCTAAATGCACGATCTGTGCTCTCTACATTTTTGTCGTAGAACTAACCATTTCCGAGATATTCCTTGTAATTGGTTTCAATTTTAAAATACTTATACTTTTCTCAAACAAGAATTCTTCTGTGTTTGTTTTGTTTTACTCCGGACCATGCAATGTCCATCGCATAGTGATAGCGTTTAAACATTTGATAATTGTCTTAGAGTATTCCCTTAGTTCTCTTCTACTTATAAGGAATTAAGTAATAAGACTATTCTGTAAATGCTTATTTCAATTAGCATGGAATATAAATAAATATAATATTTTATAAAAAGTTTGTTTTCAGAATAGATAGAGTACGTCATGCGAATAGAACACACCAGATTTTTAGTCTTGGGATGGCAACAGGACAAACTTTTATGATGAAATAGTTTAAATTAAACACATGGGTTTGATTATGAGAATTAGAAACTTTAAAAATGCTAACAATTAGAAGTTACACTTAAAGTTGGCATTTCCATTCCGTGAATTCTCTGCACATCCCATTGTCATGCCAAACTAAACGTATATCTTAAATGTTCTGGGAATAGCTTCTGAAGATCTCTTCATTCTGAATGACTTTTATGTAGATCGTAAACCGTAACAGACAGACAAAAACTTACTATATGAAAAATGTAGAACTCATTAAACACACAATTTACAGATATAGTAGTTTTTAGAATTAAACCCTTTCCGAGATATTCCTTGCTGTTGATTTCGTTGTTAAACTAGCGAGAAGTCAACTTTCGTTTCATCTCTTTTTTTTCACTCCTGGAATGTTAAAGATAACCGAGTTTCAATTTTTTCACATAACGGAGGCTTTTAGTTGATTTAACTATCGTTTTAGCCTAGAGTTTTCCCTATTTCCCTTCTACTTGCGAGAAATCAAGCAATACAACAATACTTCACCTCCTGACTCCCACTGTCTGTATATGTGTTATCAGCAAATCGATGTTGATGTTGTGTGTTTAGCATATTCCTGTGAATGTGAGAGAAATATCTTTTCATTTGTGTCCGTGTTTTGGGCGTGCTAATGCTCCTCAAAGCAAATCAAGACCGCTTGATGAAAGCCCCTGCACAACAGAAAAAATTCTCAACACATGTGCCGGAGAAGTTGCCGATACAATCAGGGGTTGTTGAAAGTCGCACTTGATTCAAGAAGTATAGAAAAAAATCTGTTACACTCACATGACTTTCACTATATCTCTACAACAAATTATTGTTAACAAGCTTATTTTTCTCTATACTTCATAAATAATGAAGATAAATATTAGCAGAAACGGTTTTATAATTAGTTCCTTATAGGTAGAACGGAAATAAGGAAATACACTAGGCTAAAACGACAGTCAAATCTTTTAAAAACTGGTTACTATGCAAATGAATCCCGTTTCTATGCCGGGTCAAGAGTTTACAACTTTCCAGGTGAAAAAAATTTTAAGTATTTTGAATCTGAAACAAATAATAGGGAATATCTCAGAAATGGCCAATTCCACGAAAAAAAACTTAAATGACATAAATGTGTTTTTTTACGCTATCTACAATTTTTGTGTAGTAAATATATATCTATCTCTTACGATTTACCAGTTACGTAAAATTCCGCAAAATTCATTCAGAATAAAGCTTTGTCTATAGAGACTACTCCCAGAAAATTCAAGATATGCATTTTAATTGCCATATAAATATCTTTAATATACGGTACTTTAATCCAAATCGTTTGAGCCATTTGTGGGAAAACTAAGATTTTCGAAACATTTTCTACGTAAAGGGTAGTTTGGGGTGGGGGGGATTTTTCTCAAAATCTTCGTGTAGCATCCCTGGAAAATACTAAACTTAAATACCAAGTTTTGTGTTTTACCAACTTTTCGTTTTTGAGTTATCGTGTTCACAGACACGCGGACACACATGTACCTTTTTCTAAAAAAAATCTTTTTGTTTACAGAGGACCCTAAAGCATCTATTTCCGGTGAAATCGCGGTATCGAATTTTTGGGTGGAAAGCAATACCTTCTCTATACACTATGTACATAGTACATACAGAGAAAGTAAACACGAATTAATATGCACGTTTACACTGTTTTACTGTGTATAATTATAACGGATTTTCCTGAAGATTATAGTACTATTCCTTCTTGGCTTTCTACCTCACTGGCCTGGGTTCGACGTTAGCGGGTTTAAGAGGATCTGCTGTGGATGAAGGTTTGTTATCCAGTTACACGTCCCCCGGTTTACAAATTTCCTTACTACCTTCACGAAATCGAAACCTTATCATTTGGTTTAATTTATACGGCAGAACTGTGTATAAGTGTTAGCAAAATATGGAGCAAACTAAATCCATAGAAATTTAACTTTCGGTTAAAGAAACGTGGTGTCACAGTCATTTCCCTGGCCATTATAAAATGACACACACATTTATCTAGCTGTACAGTGTATGGCAACAAACAATAAACTTGCCTACCTACCTATCTATCTCCGTCCATCCATCCATCCAATAAAATACAACTCGTTTATTACGAATTAAATCATCTTAGAGACTTGGTCTTAAATAATAGTTTCTTAAAGTGTGTTATTAACCCAATATAGACAGAAAAAAAATTATGTGTTACATTCACATGGCTTTCTCTACATCTCTGTAACTCTCCGCCGTTTATTTTGAGTGATATTCAACCTCTGTTCTTACAGTATACAATACCGTATCTGCGATCATTGTTAATACAATTAGAAAAGGAAATTACGGAAAGAGGCATTCCAGACATTTTTCAGTTATGATAGGAAATCTGATGAAAAATCAATTTCAATGATTTTCTCTAAGTGTTCCACAATCAAACTGTTCATATAAAAGATTGCTGTTTTATCTACGTCGTGCTAATTGAGTTAAATATTAGCAGAATTGGTCTTATTACTTGCTTTGTTGAAGTAGAACGGAAATAAGGGAACATTAAGCTAAAGCGACAGTCAATTTTTTTTAAAGCTGTCGCTATTTGAAACAATCGAAGTTCGGTTCTCTTTTGCATTACCGGGAGTAAACCAAAGAGATAAAATGAAAGTTGACTTTCCGCTTGAGAAAATTACTTTAAAGTTGAAAAAATTACAACGTATTTATTGGAAACGGTTAATTCTACATACAAACAGTGTATTTTAATGAGCTGAACATTTTAAGTAGTAAGCTTTTGTCTATCTTTTACCGTTCAGCAGTTATACAAAAGTCATTCAGAATGAAGATATCTTCAGAGACTATTCTCAGAAAATTCCAGAAATACATTTCGTTTGTCATTAAAATATCTTAAATATATGGTATGGTATTTAAAATTATTAGAGCTTTGTTTAGAGGTTGCGGGATATTTTTGAAAATCTTCATGTCCAATCCTGCGAAGACACTGAGCTTAAATACCAAGTTTGTATTTAATCAATGTTTCGTGTTTGAGCCATGTTACCCAGACACACACACACACACACACAGAACGTTTCTAAAAATATGTTGTGGGTTTTGAATTATATATTAATATCTATTTCCTTTGAAATCTCCTTCCTAGCGAAAGGTAATCCTTACTTGAAATGAGGCACTACGAGAAGTAAATGGAAATGGAGTTCTAATTTTTGGGTGGAGTACAATACCTTGTCTAATATTATGTACATTGTAGATACGTGCTAGAGAAAATAAAAATATCTGGCCTGAGGTGCTCCAACCATGGACCTCCCATTCACAAATCCATGGCTCAGCGGCTAAGCCCTCCGTGTGGGGCAGTCGGACCTTCATAAGAGTGAGATAGCTAGCTTAACGTTTTGGTGCCATATTGCGACTTCCTAAGATCACTGCTGTGCAATTTTAAAAGCTGTATTTAACAATTGAATTGCAATATTATAGCTTAGTGCCCTGTCGGTTCTTTAAAAAGATTCTGACTGTTGTAACAGTTACAGAATTCATTCGCACTTCTTTTTTGGAAGAGAATAAAAACCTGTATAATTGAAAGTAAAAATTATTTCTAAACAATTTTATTGAAAAGCCCTAAATGTGCTCAGGACCTCTGATACAGGAAATTGGAACACTTCTAAGATTTAATAACCTTTTGAATGTCTTTCCAGGAAGCCAAAGATGGAATACTAAGGGAGCTATACCAGAGGTTCATGGACCAGAATCCAGAAGACCATCCTTCCAATGACCTTAACGGTATGATGAGGGTGTGCGATTTGAAGCATTATGCCTTCATTGGACCTCTAGAATTCACTCTCAGCCAGCTGAAGAAAGTCAAATGTGCAGTGACGATGTTACCAGAGGTCTTCAGCAGATCGAGTGTCAGCATGGTGGTAGCCAAGGGAAATCCATACATAGGGCTACTCAACCACAAGTGAGTATATCGGGAGAGCTCGTCTTCAGCCACATGTACAGTTACTATGGTACAGAATTGGTTTACGGTTGAGCGTAGCAATGGTGGTAGACGAGAAAGTTCCATAAATACTGTATCGCTCTGGGTTAACGTTATGGACAGGGGGAAGAGTACTTAGAAGAAGGGCTTAGTCAGGCAATAAGCCTACACTTGGTGGTGGTGAAAGGTAGTCATTACTTGAAATGAGGCACTACGAGAAGTAAATGGAAATTGAGTTATATTTATATAGACACTCTTTAACTACTGTGGTTCTCGGAGTCACATTCTATATTGTAGTGAAAGACCGTTTAATTTATCTCAGAGGCCTCTTAATCAGGATTGAGGTTCTTTTAAGTGCCGTAAATCTACGACTACGACACACTACAAGAGAGGTAACTCTAGATTAATTATATTGACATTATTTTAGAAGAGGCTGAGGATGATGATCCTTTTAATGATATGTAATTTGAATTGGATACCTTATCTATTGACTCAGGGAGTGTAGTTTGTGTTCAGAGGCATTACGGGATGATGACAATTGGGTTTACGGGCCATCAACTGCTGGTTATTAGCGCCCTTAAACAGTCAATGAATATCAATAAAAGCAATCTAAAAGACAGAATGAAAATAGATAAAACTGTGGACAAAAAAGGTTTAAAAGCAAAAATAAAACAATACCTGATAAAAAATAAAAAGCCTATCTAAAAGCAGAGATGATGATGGTGATGTTTAAGGGCGCTCAACTGCCTAGGACATTGGCGCCCTTAAAATAAAATCCTGACTATAACCAGTAATAAAATATCTTTGAAAATTAAAACGCAGGTAAAGGTAAAAGCAGTATATAACCAAAGTAAAATAGCTAGCCATCCCTGAAATCAGAGCTGCCTGAAACTGTAACATTAAGACTAAAAGAATTAAAAACCCAACTAATTCAAAGTTAAGAATCCGCTTTATTCTCCAGCATCAGCTACCACACTAAAACCTCAAGGTAAAAGAAACTTGTATTAAGAATTTAAAAACCCTGTCCAATGCTCTTGATCATCTGCCAGAACCTCGGTAAGAGAGGTTCAAGGACGATCGAATGTGTCAGGTGACCACACTCTAGCAACACATGACTGTTGCCTCCCCACAGAGCGCACAGACAGGAGCGCATTGCGGGAGATAGAGGTATTTCACTAGTAAAATGAAGTAGCTTCTCTTCGGAGTTATTAGGTTCCGTTGATGCGTGTAGCAATCATGGCCAAAAGATGTAAAACAGAGAGACAAAAGCTCAAATATGTTTCTTAAAACCAACTTAAGCATTACGTTAACATTATCTTAAAAGACTAGCAAATATCGTCAGACAGCAAGCTAGATTCACAACTACGGCCAAAGGCCAAGGCTTTATTAGAAGAAGGGCTTATTTAGACAATTAGCCTACACTTCGTGGTGGTTAAAGATAGTCCTTACTTGAAATGAGGCACTAGGAGAAGTAAAAGGAAATGGAGTTTTATTTATAGACACTCTTTTAACTACTGTGGTTCTCGGAGAAATTCTGCGGAAAATCAACTGATCTAACATCTGCTGTCAGCCCAACAGTGGAAGTTCACACTGTGTCTCACATTAGCATAAAATTAAAATATTGCTAACAGAAAATTAAATAATGTGGAAAAAGTAGAAGTGCTAAAATTTAAATGCGAAAATATAAATGTAATTATTTAATTGTGTAATGAGTATCTGGAGAGTTCCTTCTCAAGCAGTTTCAGAAGGTCATGTTGTGTTACCAAATGTTATATGCTAATATTTAATTGTATTATGAATTTTAATAATTAATGTAACCCATTATATTTTATTAATCATCCTTTCTTCTCTTCTCTACTTCAAGGTTTAGGCAATCTGCCTTTTCTGACTTCGCAGAGTTACCTTCTCTTTTTTCGGCCGTTCTACATCTCTTCTTCCTATGGGATTGTATTTGTTTACAACGGTTGAAATTCTGTTTTCATACATCGCCTAGGTTATCTTGACTGTTTCCCATGTATTCTTCAATCTTCTTATTTAAATTATAAATTCCCAATTCTGCCCAGCTGTCACCGCTTTTATGCCGTCTTTCCTTGGACGGCTTTTGAACATTCTTAAAAATCAAATGTTTCCTGAGTGTATGATATTACTTTTTCTAGCATGTAAATATACTGTAGCTAGAGATAGTATTGTATTCCACCCTAAAATTCGATACCTAGAATTCACCAGAAATGTATGTGTTTAGGACCCCTGAGTCCAAAATAAGTATTTTTAGAAAAAGGTCCATGCATGTGTCTGCCAGTGATGCACGTTTCTGGACAGCATTGCTCAAAAACAAAAAGACTTAAATACCAAACTTGTTACATTTCAAGGATGCGAAGGTTTTCAAGAAAATCTCCCATCACAAATTACCATTTACGTTGAAAAATGTTTGAAAATTTAGTTTTTCTCAAAAATGACTACGATTTTGATTAAAATATGATATACTAAATATATTTACATGAGAAATAAAATGTATATCTTGAATTTTCTGGGAGTAGCCTCTAAAGACTTCTTTATTCTGAAAGACTTTTTGCTTACAACAACAAAAAGTGTAGATCATAATCAGTTGTATACATTTTTTTTCGTAGAGTTGACTATTTTCGAGGTATTCCTTGCTATTGCTCTCTGTTTTAAAATACGCATTCTCATACGTGAATTTGTCAACTCCTGCAGTGCAAAGATACGAACTTCAATCACATAGCAACTCGCTTTTAAAAGATTTGACTGTTACTTCAGCTTGGTATACTCCCTTCTTCTTACAAGGAAGGAAGTAACAAGTCAATTTATGCTAATGTTTATATCTACTCTCATGAAGTACATAGAAGAATAGCATTTTCAAGATTATTTGTTACCGAGATGTAGAGAAAATCATGAGGATGGAGCATATCAGATTTTTAATGTAATTATAATTGAATACTCTCGCGGTCTGATTTTACTCTGCCAAAACCCGCCAAAACCCGTAAATTTTTTTGATGAGAGCCTAACTATTCTCTCACTTCAGGATGAAAACAAATCAACAATCAGTGTTCTTATATTTTTGAAATGATTAAAATTAGCAACTAATTTAATAATTTTGTTAATTAATTTTTGTATCAATAGAGTCACCTTCTCCTACCTAAAATTCCGAGCTCTAATTATGTTCTGATATTCTCATAACCATAAAATGAAATAAAAGTTGTTATCCTTTCTGGATAAGCACAGAAAAATCAAGTTTTATTTAATTGTTGAATACTGGCTGTACAAAAAAACGTGTCTACAAAAACGAAACGAAACCCTACCGTTCCTTCATTTAATAATATGGTCTACAGTGTCAAATAAACAAAGCCAGCATATAATTACCTTAATCCAGCTTACAATGATTTGTAGCATGATGTAACATGTGTCCAAGGCCAGTTACTGAGCGAGATCTACACATAAGAAATTCGTTCACAAAATGAAAAAGATCTAATGCTTTACACTCACGTGACTTTCTCTATCTACTCTACAAACAAACGATTCTTATTCTTTATACACAATGTTAAACGATATTAGAGATATGTTCTTTTTACTTAGATCCTTATAAGTGGAAGAGAACTAAGGGATTAACTTATGCTAAAGCGATAGTCAGAGTTTTAAAAGCTGTCGCTATATGATTGTAATTGAAATTCGCTTGTTGCACGACCGAGAGTAAAAAAAAAAAAAAAAAAAAAAAAAAAAAAACACGGATGGCTTCTTGTTTGAGTTAAGTATTTTAATATCTTTTAAAAGGTTATCTCAACAGTAAAAATATAAGTTTTTGTCTATCTTTTACGACTTAACAATTATGAAAAAGTCATCCAAAATGGAGAGGACTTCAGGTGCTATTCCAAGGATTTTCAAGATGCACATTTTATTTGTCATCTTTAATCGGTTTTTAGAGTCATTTTTGAGAAAACCAAAATTTCCCAAAAAAATTCAATGTATGTGGTAGTTTGGGGTAGGATAGTTTTCTTGAAAGACACTAAACTTAAATACTAAGTTTTGTATTTAACGCTATTTTTGAGTTCTGCTATCCATAGACACACACACTGATCTTTTTCTAAAAATCTGATGTGTTCCATTCACATAACTCTCTAGCAATTCCACAAATAAATTGTTCTTACAGAAGATGATTCTTTTACTACATCATGCTAATCAAGATAAGCATTAGCAGAATTGGTCTTGTATTTGCTTCTTTGTAAGTAAAAGGGAAATAAAGGAATATACTAAGGTAAAGCGAGAGTCAAATCTTTTAAAAGTTGATCGTTATGTGAAACAATAGTAGTTCGGTTCTCTTTGCACGTCCATCAGTAAATCTAGAGAGATGAAATGAAAGGAGCTTTCCTGTTCAGAAGAGTTAACGTAGTTTAACATTGAAACAAATATCTAGGAATATCTCTAAACGGTCAACTCTACAAGAAAATGTATACAACATAAATTGTGTGTTTAACGAGCTCAACAGTTTTTGTGCTAAGTTTTTGTCCATCTCTTACGGTTTAGCAGTTATGCAAAATTCCGTAAAATTCATCCAGAATAAAGTAGTCTTCAGAGGCTACTCCCAGAAAATTCAAGGTATACATTTTATTTGTAAGGTAAATATCTTTAATATTTGATATTTTATTCAAAATCGTTAGAGCAATTTTTGAGAAAATCAAAATTTTCGAAAAAAGTTCCATGTAAAGCGTAGTTGGGGGTGGGGGGATTTTCTTGAAAATCTTCGTGTCGCATCCTTGGAAGATACCAACTTAAATACGAAGTTTGGTATTCAGCGGTCTTTTGGTTTTTGAGTCATGCTGTCCACAGACACATACACACGAGGACCTTTTTTCCAAAAATACTTTTTTGGATTCAGGGAGACCCAAAACATGTATTTCCGGTGAAATCTGGGTATCGAATTTTTGTTGGGATACAATATCTTCTCTATACACTATGTGCGTAGTACCTGTAGAGAATGTAAAAATAACTCCGTAAAATAATTCCTTAAATATCGCTCCTATCAAGAATCTGAAGTGCTCAATTCATATTACTTTCCCTACCCATTCTAAAAACTTCTTACATAACATTATTCTTTTTTCTACTCCCGAGCTAATCGAGATAAGCTTAAACTTAGTTTCTTATAAGTAGAAGGGAAATGAGGGAATACATTAGGCTAAAGCGATTTTCTCGATTAGACTTAATTAATTATTCGTCATATTTGTATCTCCAAGCACACGACATCTGCGAACTCATACCCCCAACACCCTACACTCACACACTTTGTTTTTACAAATGATAGGCACAAATATGCATTTTACCTACACCCAAAAACCAATATTACGTTTTCAGCAAAGATAGGTGTACGTTTATAACCCTCTTAAAACAAATATTTGTATACAAAGATGTGCATGTGTGCGTTTATGTGAGATTATACCCTAAACACGAAAAGTCGGTTGAATATGTAACTTCATTATACTGACATGCCCTTCAAAGTTGAATCTGAAGACTTTTATAAAATGCATTCCACCCCAATTATCTGTTACATGTAAAATGTTTTCTTATTTTTATTTTCTTAAAACCAGCTATAAAGAAGTTGATTGAAATATATATATGATATACAGATGTGAACAAGAAATTAATATTTTTGACGATTTACTCTTTTTCTCTCTTCCATTCCACTTTGAGGTCTTACCAGCGCGCGCGCACACACACACACACACACACACACACAAAGTGACACCAAACGAAGATAGCAGTGGTTTAGCTTAGACTTTGACTTGTCCGACACTTGATGTCGCACACACTTGGGATTAGGCATCGAAGGAACAACGTTTTACACACGCCATGTAAACAACCTCAGAACGTTCTAAACGAAACACATAACCAAATCCACATGCTACATTTTCCATTATTAAGGTGACCTGTGCCGCGCCGGCGTTTCTATCCAAACGCCCCTACACCACGCGATTGGGACCTTCGCTACCAGCCGGCATCTCTCTTGGAGTGGGCCAGGCACGTGTTTGTGGTTATGTACGACTGCCTAATCTATGGTCATTTTATGACAGCTTTTGTATGTACCGAATTTAGAGCTGAAAATGATATTCACGTATCACGTACGGTGTGACCAACAAGGTCCACATCTTCGTTTGGTGTCGTTTTGAAACACCCTGTATATAATACTGCTACTGCTTTATTAACATTACTTTCCTTAATTATTTCTTAATATTTCATAAATCAGGTAGGGGTTTTGTTTATAAAATTTTCCCTGACAGCTTATGACTTGTTGAAATGTGAAAGTGATGTATGTTGCAGCTTGCTCAAGATGAAGACAGCAGGAGTACTCAACAAGCTACGAGTTGAGACATTACCCCAGACACTACCTCCACCAAGGGATCCCATGGTGCGAGTTTCATTCGAGGACATCTTACCCTTGCTGGCGGTCCTCGCTGCGGGCACATTGCTGTCCTTGCTGGTGCTCCTCGTTGAGCACGAGCTGCACTGGATACTGCGACATCGCAGAAACCTCTTCCTCAAGCGCAAAACTGCATGGCATAGACGGTAACATAGTCGCCCTCCAACCAAATATCCAGCAGGACACAGTAAGGCTACACTTGTGGGGGAGTGGAGTTTTTTCATTGATACTGGGCGTGAAAGATGGCTTAATTTTGCTCAGAGGCCTCTTTATCAGGCGTGAGGTTCTTTTACGTGCCGCAAATCTTCGACACGGGACCAACGGCTTTACTTCCCTTCCGAAGGAAGCCATGGTAACGTGCTTGTGATGTTGGACGGATTCCTCAATGCAGCCATTGGTATATTGTACGTCAGACCAAGAGAATAGGATAAAATGAGAGTAATTTCAAACCGGACGACAGGGGAAGAGCCACACATATTCCAAGTACTACATCTCCACGCGGGGAGCGCAAGTAGCCCGCGCCACTGGTCTGACTAAACTGACTCCGGTCTACAGACGACTTCCAATGCCATCCCACCGCCGAGAGCTGTATTTCCGCAGCACATCAGCAACACGGAACGGCGCCACCACCACAATCCTCGCCGACTCTTACAACCCTGAAAGAGATCGGTTGGATGAAATGGAGATGAAATGAAGGGACATGCTTTCGGGGGAATGACGATATCTCTCCATGACCGGGGAAAAAACCCAAAAATCATGGGTCAGAGAGGTCACAGCCTTCCTAATGCTAGTCTCAGACGAAACTTGTAATGGACTGATGCATCTGCACCCCACCCTAAAAGTTAATCCTCTGCTTCATTCCCGTTAATGAAGTAGCATTAAAGTTCACCGGTTTACTGGTAGAGATACCAAAAATGAGTTTAACGCATTGTGTGCAAATACCCAATAAGTCAGAGAGCATAAACACAGTGGGAAATGAGATCTGCTTATTTGTACTTTGTTCATTTGTGGGATTTATGTACAAAACGTTAGCTACAGAGAGGACTAACAAGACTCATATTGTCAGGAAAAATAAAAAAAGACCCATCCATTAGGATATAAATAAATCAAATATGAGAATATTTATCATAATAAAAAGCTTAAAAAAACTTCCCTTAACACGCTGAGAACATTAACAAATGTTATCCTCTATTATGCCTCGTAGATGGAGCTCACTCAAGTGCACCTCTTCATTTAGGTACAGATTTTCCACCAATCAGCAAACACATATGCAGCAATCAATACTTTCGCGTCTATGCACATATCACAACTCTGCCAGCTGTTTCACTGCGTAAGGTAAGGTAAATGCACTTAAGCGTAGAATATTACAATTAATTTATAAATATTTTCAACTTACACATGGACGGGCATAGGCGTGTGAAACTTCACTGTAATGACAATTAAGATGCTCGTATGAAAATTATGAAATGAGCAGAGCAAGTTTCATAATCATGCTTGTACCTTAATTACTACATTATTTTCTCGTTGCATAATATACCATTATTCGGAACTACTTGGTTGAAAAAAGACTGAAAATGATTTAAAGAAAGACGAGTTTTTTTTTTTTTAACTTCTCTAGCCCGCATGTGCAGTGTAAATTCCATACCGAGATTTCACCGGAAATATATGTTTTGGCTCCCCCTGAATCTAAAAAAATAGTTTTGGAAAAAGGTCCGTTTGTGTGTCTTTGGACAGCATAGCTCAAAAACGAGCTATGAAAAATACCAAACTTGGTATTTAAGTTTGGTATCTTTCAAGGATGCCACCCTAAACCACCCTTTAACTCCATGGCACGACAGCTCACGGGGAACCTTGGCCTACCGCCCGGCCGCTGCGTCCCCCATCTCGGTCCACTACAGACGTCATGGATGGAGTGCAGTATTGGAGGGTGAGACCTGGAGCCGCTACTTCCCCATCAAGTTGCTCCTCAATTGGCCCCCCCAGGGACCTTACGAGGCTGAGCACCCGGGCCTGGTCTCCCAGCGGGGGAAAAATCCCCACGCCGGTACTGGGGATCGAACCCAGGTCTCCCGCTTGGTATGCAGCAACGCTACCACCGTGCTAAGGAGACGACCTAAACTACCCTTTACATGAAAAAAATTTCGATCATTTTGATATTCTCAAAAATGGCTGTAACGATTTTGATTACAATCTCTTATATTTAAGATATTTACATGGCAAATAAAACGTATACCTTGCATTACATTTACTACACAAAATATGTAGATCACGATAAAACACACAATTTATGTAATATACATTTTTTTCGTGGAGTTGATCGTTTTTACTTTCTCCATACGCACTATGTACATAGTGTATAGAGAAAGTATTGCACTCCACCAAAAATTCGATACCGAGATTTCACCGGAAATATATGTTTTAGGGTCCCCAATATACAAAAAAAGCATTTTCACAAAAAGATCCATGTGTGTGTGTCCGTGTGTCCGTGTCTGTGAACACGATAACTCAAAAACGAAAAGTCGGTAAAATACCAAACTTGGTATTCAAGTTTAGTATCTTCCAGGGATGCGACACGAACATTTTGAGAAAAATCCCCCACCCCTAACTACCCTTTACATGGAACTTTTTTAGAAAATTTTGATTTTCTCAAAAATGGCTCTAACGATTTTGATTAAAATTTCGGATATTAAACATATTTACCTGACAAATGAAATGTATATCTTGAATTTTCTGGGAATAGCCTCTGAAGAGTAGTTTATTCTGGATGAATTTTACTAAATTTTGAATGACTGCTAAACCGTAAGAGATGTACAAAAACTTACTACACAAAAAATGTAGAGCACTTTAAAACACACAATTTATGTTATATAAATTTGTTTCGTGGAGTTCGTCGTTTTTGTGACATTCCTTATTTTTGGTTTCTGCTATGAAAAACGTATACTTTTCTCATACAGGAACTTGTCAATTCCTATCCATATAAACAAAGGAGCTTCATTGTCATAGCAACCAGCTTTTGACTATCACTTTAACCTACGGTTGTCCCTTATTTCGCTTCTACTTACAAGGAAGCGAGTAATAAGACTATTTCTGCTAATTTTTTCTGATTAGCATAAAGTGAATAGAAGTATAAGCTTTTTAAGAATTATTTGTTGCAGGGATATGGAGAAAGTCGTGTGAATGGTACACATCAGATTTTTTAAATATTCCTTGTTATTGGTTTCAACCTTAAAAAGCTTATACTTTTCTCATACAGGAATTTGCCAACTCCTGTCTATACAAACCAATGAGCTTTAGTCACATAGCAACCAGCATTTAGCTATCACTTTAACCTATGGTACTCCCTTATTTTGCTTATACATGCAAGGAAAAATAAATGTAAATAGCGTGTTATTTATGGCCGCTCTTTAACTACTGTGTTTCTCAGCGTCCCGTTCTAAATTGGGCGTGAAATTACCGCTTAATTTTGCTCAGAGGCCTCTCTAGCAGGCTTGAGGTTCTTTTACGTGTCATAAATCTACGACAGGGACCAACGCCTTTACTTCCCTTCCGAAGGAAGCCATGCTAAGGATTTTTACACCCGAAAAAATCCATCCTCCTCCGCCGGGTTTGAACCCGCGACCTTGGTCATATGAAGTTAGCATGGCAACCATTACACCACGGAGTGCGACAAGTTGCAAGGAAGCAAGTAATAAGACTATTTCTGCTAATTTTTTCTCGATTAGCATGAAGTAAATAGAAGTATTAACTTTTTAACAATACTTTGTTATGGAGATGTAGAGAAAGTCATGTGAATGGAACACATATAATTTTATTTTAGCTCTAATTGGTGTAAAAATTACTTTTTGTACTCTCCAAAAGTGTTTATTTTACAAAATTTAATAATTTGTTTCCTATAATTGGAGCATTACTTCGTAAAAGTATATGACAATTTACATTAATGTACTTTTGAGAGCCGATATAAAACTTTTAAAACAATTTGGTGATAAACTGCATCGTGTGGAGTATTTTGAATGGAAAAGTGTTGGAAGAATTTTTTCAAGAAAATAAGGTTTAAAGTAGGAAGTGCCTATAAATAAGCATGCGCCTACCCATGTATAACTTCGGTTAATTGATAGTTAATGTGTGCCAATAAGGAATAATTCCCTAAAGTTCAGAATTCACATAATTTTATTATGACAGGAAGTAATATTTTAATTTTTCACAATTTTTATGCAATTATTAGTTCAAACTGAAATATATTTACGAGTTATCCTACAGATAACTTCACATGATAGCAACCGAGTTATATTGGAATCCGAGAAATTCCTGATTCCCTGCCGAAGACCACAGTCAAGATGCTCGAAAGCTTTGATTTCTATCTAAATTGTTTGATATCCCGTGAAGCCATCTGTAATGATCAACACCGAGAAAGCTTCAAATCTTTAATGAGTTATCTTAATGAAAAGAACACTACATACAAATTTTAACCTACATAGCTTTAAAAATATAGAAATTAAAAATTCAGTAGCAAAGCTCCTTAATCATTACTTCAGTTATGGATAACTTTAAAAAATCTGATGTGATCCATTCACATAATTTTTTCTACATCTTTGTAACAAATTATTCTTAAAAAGCATATTCTACTGTCTACTCCATGCTTATCAAGATAAACATTAGCAGAAATGCTTTCTTTTAAGTAGAGGAGAAATAATGGAATACACTAGGCTAAAACGGTAGTCAAATCTTAAAAAAGCTGGTTACCATGTGGATGAAATCCGTTTCTTTGCATTGCTAGGAGTTGACAAACTCCTGTATGTGAGAAGTTTAAGTATTTTAAAAAACTGAAACCATAACAAGGAATATGTAAAACATTATAAACTCCACGTGTGTTTCAACGAGATCTACATATCGCTTACAGTTTACTAGTTACGCAAAATCCAGAAAAATTCATCCAAAATTAAGGGGTTTTCAGAGGCAATTCCCAGAAAATACATTTTATTTTTGTGTAAATATCTTTAATATATGGTATTTTAATCAAAACCGTTAGAGCCATTTTTGAGAAAACCAAAATATTTGAATATTTTTCCATGTAAAGGGTAGTCTAAAGTGGGGGGGATTTTCTTCAAAATCTTCGTGTCGTATCCTGTGAAGATACTAAAACTTATATACTATTCGTTTTTGAGTTACCGTGTTCACAGACACATGGACACGCTGACATACGGACACACACATTTTTTTTTTAGGATTCAGGGGGACCCAAAATGTGTGTTCCCGGTGAAATCAGGGTATCAAATTTCTGGGTGCATTACAATACCTTCTCTATACACTATGTACACAGCACATGTAGGGAAAGTAATAAGTGTTTTATGCTTCTCTTGTTGGAATTTTAAAAACGGCCCTTGATATGTTAGACATGTCTTCATTTCTTTGTTACCGAGACAACACTCCTTGTGAAACAAAAGCAGTGCAATTGTCCGGTCCCGTGACGGAGCTGGTTTTTCGAATCCATCACAAGAGCCTGTATAATGATGCCATTGACAAGAACTCTCGAAGGTTCCTGGTGGGATCCGCCCTAAAGATGTCGCGGCAGTCCTTGGGAACCCGAGACACGCCTTGCACCGTGCAGCAACGTGACCTTGTAGCTTTACAATTTGTTTTTATTTGTCGTGACCTTCATATCGCCCGCCAGTCCTGGGTTCCTTCCCAACCAGAGGAACTCGGACCACGCAAAATATAGAGTGTTATATCATTGAAATTTCAAGTTTCTTGAGATAACTATTGAGTTTTTTCAGCGATACTGGGACTGAATTTTAACTTTTCTATATTTCTGTATAAATGTTTATAACAATTCAGTGCTGTTATGTGTTCTGTTTGTTTCATTTTATTATAGATATAGTCCCGGAGTCTTGTGGGACTCAGGTGGCGTATTAGTTTTTATTTTTCCTCTTTTTTCTATCTTCCCGATATTTCCTTTGCTGTCCTATTTGACTACCGTCTCTTTTTACTTACAAATACATATACATATTTACAAACACACACACACACCCATACCCAAGGCGGGACTCTAACCCATGATCCCCTACGCCACGAAGCATCAAGGCGAGGTACTTTAACGAGAGTGGTTACGGAGACCTTTGTGTTAATATGAGTATTACTTTTCATTAAAATTTAATGAATATTTTGCGATACACAGGGTGTTTCAAAAATACGGGGCATAACTTCAGGTATGTATTTCCCACATGTAGACAATCAATTTAGTTCATTATAACATGTGTCCGGAAATGCTTCATTTCCGAGTTATGGCCTTCACCTTGTGGTAAAGCTCCATTTTCGTTGTGATAAGCTGGACCGCTGATAAACAGTGTACAAACTGGAACATCCTTGATATTTCAGTTTCCTCTACATTACGTGATGTAGCAGGAGTACTTCCGTTTAGTCTATTTTTACTTTCTCTACACGTATTATGTACATAGTGTATAGAGAAGGTATTGTAATGCACCCAAAAATTCGATACCGAAATTTCACCGGAAATATATGATTTGGGTCCCCCCGAATCAAAAAAGCATTTCTGGAAAAAAGGTCCGCGTGTGTGTGTGTGTGTCTGTCTGTGGGCAGCATAGCTCAAACAAGAAAAGACCGTTAAATACCAAACATGGTATTATTTATATTAACTTTAAGAATCATATTTTTATTTCTAAAGCACAACCAGCATTTCACAAGAACGTGTGGGTCACAGGATGTCCAAAACTTATTTTGTCACGCAAGTCAGATGTTCCCACCTCAATATCTATAAACTTACTCGCCCAATGACGCACACTACTCAAATCAACACAATCACCATAAACTACTTTCATTCTCTGATGAATCTGCTTTGAGGTGACACCTTCTGCTGTCAAGAATTCAATGATTGCATATTGCTTAAATCACATTGACCGACCGTCTGCGCAGGGTTCCATACTTTACACTGTAACAACACAACCGTTCAATGCTAAGGCTTCCCGCCAACTGGAGCTGTAGAGAAGAGGCTACGGAACAAGCCAGTACCTGCCGCATACTAATGCTGCCATCTGTCGAAAAGTTACGAAGGTAGAGGCATTACTTTTCATTTAACCCTCGTACATAGTAGATAGAGAAGAAATTGTAATCCACCCAAAACATTTCATACCGAGATTTCACCGGAAATATGTTTTGAGACTCCCTGGATCCCAAAAAGGCCTATTAGAAACATGTCCGTGTGTATGTGTGTGTGGACAGCATAGCTGAAAAACGAATAGTCGGATAGATACCAAATTTGGTATTTGAGTGCATTATCTTCCAACGGTGGGACACGAAGATTTTCAAGAAATTCGCCTTACCCCAGCTACTCTTTGCATGGAACACTTTTTACAAGGTATTGTGACTTTCTCAAAATGGCTTTAACGATTTTGATTAAAATGCCATATATTCAAGATATTTTTATGACAAACCAAGTGTATATTTTGAATTTTCTGGAAATTTCCTCTGAAGGCCCCTTCATTTTGGTGACTGTATAACTGGTAAACAGTAAGTCGAGATATTCCGAGTTATTGGTTTCAGTTTTAAGGTACCTAAACTTTTCTCAAAGGGGAGATATATTGCTTTTCCTCTCTCTTTTGTTTACTTTAAGCAAGCAAAGAGAACTGAATTTCAAATTATCATAGTGACCGGCTTTTAAAACATTTCACAATCGCTTTAGTCCATGCATTCCCTTATTTTCCTTCTATTTACAAAGTAAAGCAATTAGACAATTCCACTAATGTTTATCATGATGTAAATAAAAGAAAAATATTTTGTATGGAAAGTTTATTTCGATACAGCTAGAGAAGGTAATGTGAATGGAACCTGCCAGTTTCTTTTAGCTATGCTGTTCGCAGAATTTTATTATATACACGTGCGCACTCAAAACATCTGTTTCTTTCTTCTTTTTTCAGGGGTTCGGAAACACGTATTTTATGATGAAACATCGTACTTAAACTTTTGGGTGGAGTGCAATTATTTCTCTAGCTATTACGTGCATGGTAGAGAAAGTAAAGAGGATTAAAAGGAAATTAAATGCGTTCTATGTTTTGTCTTACAACATTTCAGGACAGTGAAAAGAATAGTTATTCGTTTGTTCTCAGCACAAAGAGAACTTTATTTTTCAAAAGTAGGTATGCAATTTGCCCTTGAAGCATGGTCCTATGAAACATATGCAGAGGATGTTCTGAATAGCCAAGGTGAGCTGTCGTCTCAGCTTTTCTTCTGTTTTGCTATATATAACCGCGTTCATCACCATCTGCAGAACAGTGTCTGATTTACAACATGCTGCACACGGTAAGCTTACTTATTCAGGGTGACTCAAAAGAATTGGACATTTTGGAATGAAAATTTATGGATGAGCAAAATAACTTTACACGTATTTATGTCAATATATAGTACAGAGTAGCCGTTATTGAATATCACAATCATGTTTATTTCTTAAATATCACATCCGATAGATGAGCTCCCTCTTAGCACATACATTCCTTATTCCTGATAGGAACTTGTGCATAACTCGACTTAACATTTCAGCAGGAAAACTTGAGATTTCCTCTCTTATTCTTGTTTTAAGTTCTTCGGTGGTAGCAGGTCGAGTACGGTAAACCGCGCTCTTAAGGTGGCCCCACAAGAAAAAGTCACAAGTTGTAAGATCTGGCGATCTTGGAGGCCATGCAATGTCACCGTGCCTTAAAATGACACGGTTACCAGACAAACGTTGGACAGCTCACATCAACATCCGTGCTGTATGTGGTGTTGCTCCGTTTGCCAAAACCAGCAGTTGGCAGGAAAATGGGGCAGCTCATGGGTTTCCATTTCTGTAATAGGCTTTTACCGCAAAGGCAATCTGTACACCGTTCCATCGCGCCATGTTTACTAAATGGCAAGGCCGTGTGAGCAGGCTTCTGTATGTCATTCGGCGCTATCTATCGCTCAGCGTTGCTACAATTGTTTTCAAATTCTTTTGAGCCACCCTATATTTGCTTGATATACTGCTTCGAACCCAGGATCTCTAGCTAATGAATGTTTCAGTTGCTGTTGGTGACACTTCTAGCATTGGTGGCTGCTGCAGTGGCGGCCCCACAGTACTTCGCCACTTACTACGATATACGAGTTCCATATCTCTATCCTTACACATATCCAGTCTACTGGTATCCCTAGGTGAGTAAACGTTGCTTTACTTCAAAGTAAGGAACTGCTCTATTGAATGTTTTCAACAATCGAATGTATTACGATAATGTGATATGACTATCGAACTATTTGATTTTTCATTCTTACTTTCTCTACACGTACTATGTACATTATGTATTGCATCCAACAATGCTATATCAAGATTTCACCGGAAATGCGTGTTTTAAGACCACCTTAATACAAAAAAAACATTTTTAGAAAATGACTGTGTGTCTGTGGACAGCATATCTAAAAAATTATGAATACCAAACTTGATATTTAAGTTCAGTATTTTCCAAGGATCCCCCACCGCCTACTACCCTTTACATGAAATATTTAACGAAAACTTGATTTTCTCAAAAATGGCTATAACAATTTTGATTAAAGTACCTTATGTTTAAGGTATTTTTATGTGAAACGAAATGTATATCTTGAATTTTCTGGGAATAGCCTCTGAAATCCTTTTCATTATGCACGACTTTTGTATAACTGACAAACTGTAGGAGATATACAAAAACCTACTGCACAAAAAATGTAGGTCACATGAAAACACACAATTTATGTCATACACTCGATTTATGGCACATATAATTTTTTTTTTTTTTGGATTTAACCATTTCCGAGATGTCCCTCGTTATTGGTTTAATTTTAAAATATGTATTTGAACTTTACTCATATGGGTATTTCTCATCTCTGGCCATGTTAATAGAACGAATTTTAATCACATAGCAACCAGCTTTTAAAAGATTTGACTATCGCTTTAGCCCAGTGTATTAATTTATTTCTCTTCTACTTGTAAGAAACCAAGTAATAAGACCATTTATGTCTTATTACTTGGTCCCTGGAGGGGGGGGGGGTGCCAATTGAGGATCTACTTGATTGAGAAGTAGCGGCTCCAGATCGAGAAGACCGCATTAACTGGCCGGTAAGGACTCGAGGCGCTGATCACATCTCACCCTCCAGCGCTGCACTTCATTTTTCACGCCTTTGGGCCGAGATGCTGGATGCAGCGGCCGGGCGATAGGCCATGGTCCTTGTGGACCGTCGTGCCATGGATACGTTATTGGATCGCCAAGTCAGTTCACATAGCTTGAAGCGAATCGGATGATGGAGAAACAAGCAGACAATAAATATAGAGGCAGTTGCTAATTCTTAGATAAGCAGCAGGTACTAATTTATTTTGTACACAGATTAATCTACAATAAAATAACACAAACAATGTTGTATTTTAATTATACGTTTACGTTTTCAAATATTTCGTTAAAACCTGGGTAACCTATGAAAGCTATATTCAGAAAAAAGAAATCTTTATTTGACTTGGCATAACTCATTAGTGAAAGTAATTGCTCACACAAATACGAGGACTATTTGTTTTCAACCTCTGATAGGTTATAAATAAAAGACAAATTCATAGAAAACAATTATTATATTTCTAAAAGTTTTGTACACTTATGGTACTTTTCAACATAATCACCGAAAAGATTGAGACATTTATCGTAAATGTTGCCGCCAAATAATTTCAAATGAGCATTGACGTTGTTTTGAAGATCTTCGTTGGTTTGAAAGTGCTGCCCTCCTAGCCACGTCTACAGTTCAGGGAAAAGGTGAAAGTCGCTGTGTTCCAGGTCAGGACTGTACGGCGGATGATTGAAAATGTCCCATTGAAATTGTTCAAGGAGCCGATGGGTTGTGCCAGCAGTGTGTGGACGAGCGTTGTCATCGATTGAACACAATTCCTGAAGTCAGCATTCCTCTTCGTTTGTTTTTAATGGCTCTCCGCAAACGCCGTAAAGCACGAAGATCTTCAAAACAACGTCAATGCTCATTTGAAACCATTGGCGGCAACATTTTTTGAAGCTGGTGTTGCAAAGCTTGTGCACAGATACGATAAATGTCTCAATCTTTTCGGTGTTTATGTTGAAAAGTAACCATAAGCGTACAAAATTTTTAGTAATAAAATAACAGTTTTCTATGTACTTGTATTTTATTTATAGCCTATCGGAGGTTAAAATAAAACAAAAAACGGCCCTCATATGTAGCATCAAACATATCCAAAATGTTAGTTGCAAAGAAACTTAATTGCATGTGTTTTGCAACTGATAACTGTTTGTTTAGATCACGAGTATTTAGAAAACTATTAATAATCACAGATAATCAATATAACTGAAAATCCATCATTATTCTGCAGGTACACCATGTAGGATTTACAAAAGATAGTAAAATAAATTCTGTAAATAATATGAAGGGTTTACCTGGCAAGGAAATGTAATTATTACACTTTGTTCTCATTTTGGAGGGATTGCAGAGAGAACATTTTACAGCTGCTTCTCTTGTAACTGTCTGTTCCACAATTCCAACTGCATAGCAAACATTTTAATTGCATCGTGCATGCTTATAATATTTTGATCTGTTTCTTTGTTGGTTAAGTTCAGATGTGTGTTTAGCTATTTAATTGCAAACAAGGAATGATAAAATGTTATATATAGGTTTAGAACCTATCGTAATGTTGCAATTGGAGCTCTGCCGCGGCCCGACACTGCCATATGTTTTTTTCGAGTGGAGAAATTTATAAAATAGCCCGGGCTAGTTAAGGATATTATTATTAAGGATAAACATTTTCTAGATCATTGTACAGGTCTTCATAAATTGTGACTCCTGTTTAAACACTATCCGTGCAATGCTGGAAATCGGCTAGTAGTTCAAAAAATTCTGACTGTTCCATTCATATAACTTTCTCTACATCTCTGCAATAAATTATTGTTAAAAGCTTATTATTTTATCTACTTCAGGCTAATCGAGATAAACACTAGCAGAAATTGTCTTATTATTTGTAGTTACCCTTATTAAGTACAAGGTAAATAAGGGAATACATAGATTAAAGCGATGGCAAAATGTTTTAAAAACTGGTTGCTATGTGATTGTCTCTTTGTATGGTCAGGAGTTGACAAAATTCCCATATGAGAAAATTTTAAATATTTCAAAACTGAAACCAATAACAAGTAATATCTCGGAAATAGTCAACTCCTCAAAAAAATTGTGTATGACATAAACGTTGTTTTAATGAAATCTAAGGTGGCGCCGTGGTTAGACCGATCGCCTCCCACCGAGGTGGCCCGGGTTCGATCCCAAGCGCCCGCATGCTGGATTTTTGGTGGTCGAAGCGGCGTCTGGTGGGTTTTCTCCGGGTCCTCCAGTTTCCCCCGCCACTTATTCCATCAATTGCTCCATCAGCACCTCTCCAATCATCCACTTCATGCCTGGATACGGCCGACCCCTCGCAACAGGTTCTCCATCCTGTGGTATCGTTCTGTTGGCTCCTCGACGGGCTTCTGCCTCCTAGGTCCTTTAAATAGGGATAGGGTACGCGAAATCTACATTTTTTGTGTCTTACGGTGTACCAGAATGAAAAAGTCTTCAGAGGCTATTCCCAGATAATTGAAGATATATACTTTATTAACTGCGTAACTATCTTCAGTATACGTTATTTTAGCCATTTTTGAGAACATCAACAGTTTTTTTATGTAAAATGTATTAAACTTCAACACCAAGTTTGCTATTTTACCGACTTTTCGTATTTGTTCACGGGGACACACGCTCACACCTACACAGACTTTTATTTTCTCTAGCACGTATGTACAATGTACAAAGTGGACAGAGAAGGAATTGTATTCCACACAAAAATTCGATGTCGAGATTTCACCGGAAACATAAGAGTATTTTGATCTCTCCGGAGTCCGAAAAAAATCATTTTTAGAAAAAGGTCCGCTTGTGCGTGTGTCTGTAGACAGCATGGCTCAAAAATGAAAGTCCGTTAAATAGCAAACTTGGTATTTAGGTTTAGTATCTTCCAAGGATGCGACACAAAGATTTTCAACAAAATCCCCACAACACACACTACCCTTTACATGGAAAATTTTTCGAAAATTTTGATTTTCTCAAAAATGGCTCTAACGAATTTGTTTAGAATCCCGTATATTAAAGATATTAACATGTCAAATAAAATGCATATCTTGAATATTCTGGGGAAGAGCCTCTAAAGACCTCTTTATTTTTGATGAACTTTTCCGAATAGTTAAACCGTAAGAGATGGACAAAAACTTACTACACAAAAGATGTGGATCTTGTTAAAACACAATTTATTATGACATAATTTATGTCATATACATTTTGGTTATAGAGTTTTAAAATACTTATACTTTTATCAGACAGGAAGTGTCCGTTTTCTTTTGTTCCACTCCTGGCTAAGCAAAGAAGCGATTTGCAATGACAACGACAGCTTTTAAAACATTTGATTATCATTTTAGCCTAGTATATTCCTTTAGTTCCCTTCTGCACAAGGAAGTAATTAATAAATAATAAGAATCTAAGTAATAAGTATATTCTGATAATGTTTGTTTCGATTAGCATAGTGTAGAAAGAAGAATAATCTTTTGTATGAAGTTTATCTGTAGGTCAGCTAGAGAAAGTCATGTGAGTGTAGCACATTAGATTTTTTTCTAAAAATATCTGTTTTTCGGATAAAGGGGATCTGAAACTTGTACTTCCGGTGAAATCTCCCTATCAAATTTTAGAGTGTGGTGCAATACCTTCTCTGTATATGTACTACATACTAAACAGAGAAAGTAAAAACGGCGATAAAAATGGAAATGAAATGAAATGGCGTTTTATTGATGGACGCTCTTTAACTGCTGTGGTTCTCAGCGTCCCATTCTATTGGGCGTGAAAGACCCGATTAATTTTGCTCAGGGACCTCACTTATCAGGCTTGAGGTGCTTTTACGTGCCGTAAATCTACGACACGAGACCCACGTCTTTACTTCCCTTCCTAAGGAAGCCATGCTAAGGATTTTTACGCCCGAAAAAAATCCATCGTCCTCCGCCGGGTTTGAACCCGCGACCTTGGGTATATGAAGTTAGCATTGTAACCATTACACCACGGAGGGCGACTAAAATAAAAGTGGCAGGAATACATCCTTCAGTTATTCCTTCTTTGTCAGACAAGAGTCCAAATTTTTCATGCAACAAGTGTCAGAGAATTTATTTTCATATGCTTTTATGTAGTTGAACAAACAAAAGGATTTAATTTCTGAAAAAGAAGAAAAGAAAATTGAAAAGCGACACAGCAGAGGAAGACAAAACAGATAACACCGCTGCCTGTGGTTATGTAAGGTGAATAGATACAGAGCGGCTTACGGTTAGGTATTGTGTGTCTAGAATGTGGTCGGCATCTTTGAGCCAGTAAATGTGCTTGCATAACTCGCCTAGTTCCGTTGCAAAGAATTCTACGCTTACTCGAATCATACTATTCGACACCACCCATTATCAGCAATCCATCAACGCCAGTTTTATACGAACTTGCCGTGAAAACCTCCAGTTAATTATCAAAAACCGCTGAAAGTGGACCCAGTAGAGAACCAGACACTGCCCTTGATGAGGCACCTTTCGGTTTTTCAAGGCAAAGGCCGCAGTTTTGGTGTATCACTTCCAGTTTATCCCCCACGGTAAAAATTGCTATCGTCCATTAAAGATATTCAAAATGTGAAAAAAAAAAAATTTGAAGTGTTCCATTAACATGGCTTTCTCTACATCTGCAACAAACTATATTTAAAAGGGAGTACCATAGGTTAAAGTGATGGTCAAAAGCTGGTTGCTTTGCGACTGAAGTCCCTTGGTTTGTACGGACAGGAGCTGACAAATTCCTGTATGAGAAAAGTATGCTTTTTAAGGCTGAAACCAGAACAAAGAATATCTCATAAACGATCATCTATACGAAAATAATGTATACAACATAAATTGTGTGTTTTAACGTGCTCTACATTTTTTGTGTGCTAAGTTCTTCTATCTCTTACTGTTTAGCAGTTTTGCAAAATTCCGTAAAATTAATCCAGAATGGAGTAGTCTTCAGAGGCTATTCCCAGAGAATTCAAGATATACATTTTATTTGTCAGATAAATATATTTAATAAACCTATTTTAATCAAAAATCGTTAGAGCCATTTTTGATAAAATCAAATTTTTTGAAAAAAAATTCCATTTAAGGGTAGTTGGGGGTGGGGTGATTTTCTTGAAAATCTTCGTGTCGCATCCTTAGAAGATAGCAAACTTAGATACCAAGTTTTCTATTTAACGCACTTTTCGTTTTTGAGATATGCTGTCCACAGACACACACGGACCTTTTTCCAAAAATGTTTTTTTTTTCTGCTTCTAAGGACTTGTTGGACGCCCCTCGTATGTTACTTTAAAATGCGAGTCAATTGGGGAATTAAGTGCCAAAGTAGCTCGGGGGTTAAAGTAAATTGGAAAGAAACCAGATTTCCATGGTTCAGAACCCGGCTATGGCACTGATTGTTCAGTCCTACTCTACCTTTCCAAATTCTGTGCTGGTGTGGAACAAATAATTAATCAACACTAGTTGACCTTACAGATAAACTATGACCGAGACTTAAGTACTTACGACATTTTAAGTCACCGTCGGAGTATGTAATCTCAAAGTAATTTGAGATCTCCTAGTGGTTTACCGGGAAATAGCGCGTCAGTTGAATTTGAATTTAATGCCGTATCAAGTTGTTGCCATGGTAACTCAGTGATTTGAGCAACTAGATAGAGAACAGGAGATCCATGTTTATGATTCCGGCCTTGCCATTGAGTATTTCAGTCTGACTCTCTCTCTCTCTGCTTCTCCAACTTCAGAATCCGCTTTCAATGCAGCATTCATTTCAAAATCATAAATATTAAGAGAAATAATATATTTCATATATAATAATCATTTCATTCTAATTCTAACTTTTATGTTCTTTAGATTCAACTGTATTTACTTTCTCTATATATACTATGTACATAGTGTATAGAGAACGTATTGCACTCCACCCAAAAATTCGATACCGAGACTTCACCGGAAATATATGTTTTAGGGTCCCCTGATTCAAAATAAAAAAAAAAAAAAAAACAAAACAGTTTTAGAAAATGGTCCGTGTGTGTGTGTTTAAGTTGGTATTTAAGTTTAGTATCTTCCAGAGAAGCGACACGAAGTTTTAGAGAAAAATCCCCCCACCCCAAACTACCCTGTACATGGAACTTTTTTCGAAAACAGATTTTTTTTTAAAAATGGCTAACGATTTTTTTTAAAATATCGTATATTAAAGATATTTACCTGACTAATAAAATGTATATCTTCAATTTTCTTGGAATAGCCTCTGAAGACTCCTTTATTCTGGATGAAATTTACGGAATTTTGCATAACTTCTAAACAGTAAGAGATAGATAAAAACTTACTACACAAAAAATGTAGAGCACGTTAAGACACGCCATTTATGTCATATACATTTCTTCGTGGAGTTGATAGTTGTTTTTTTAGGTATTCCTTGTTTTTGTTTCAGCTTTAAAAAGCTTATACTTTTCTCATACAGGAATTTGTCAACTCCTGTCCATACAAACAAAGGAACTTCAGTCACTTAGCAACCAGCTTTTGACTATCAGTTTAACCTATGGTACTCCCTTTTATCCTTTCTACTTACAAGTAAGCAGGCAATAAGATTATTTCTGCTATTTTTTTCTCGATTAGCATTAAGTAAATAGAAGCATAAACTTTCTAACAATAAATTGTTGCAGAGATATAGAGACATTTTTTCGTACCTTTTCCTGAAGTGTTAGGAGAATTGTTTAGGGGTAGAAATCATTACTTTAAACTACCGTTATCTCTTAACCACTTCGAAAGTGACAGCATCGTTTTTCAGCTAGGAGCACCAACGAAATGAAAAAGGTAACGACATTTCCAAATGATTGCACCCCATAAGCAAGGGGCTTTTTAAATGCGAGATGTTGAGTTTTCGTGTTGCCGCTTGCGTTTGTTTAACAAATTAATCACTTCGCTGTGTAAGCAACGATAAAAGAGAGAGCTACCTTCTTTAGATCAATATCTGCACTAATGTTCCATCATGCACAAGAACATGCTACTGGTTCAGAATTACCAACTCTATAATATATATTATGAAAACCGGAATTAAAAATTAGGAACATCATTTTAGCATTAACATAAACAGAGAATTAAATTATGATATTGTAGTTCGATTTATTGCCTTAAAAGACAGAATTCTTTCCCAAAATATGTACTTTCTCTACACATAGTAGATAGAGAAGGTAATGTATTCCACCCCAAAAATTCGATGTCGAGATGTCACCGGAAATATGTGTTTTCTAGGAACAGTTTGTGCTGTTCAGACACAGGCGGACCATTTTCTTTAAAAACCTGATGTGTTCCATTCACATGACTTTCTCTACATCTCTGCTACAAATTATTGTTAAAAAGCTTATGCTTCTATTTACTTCATACTAATCCAGAAAAAAATAGCAGAAACAATCTTATTACTTGCTTCCTTGTAAGTAGAAGTGAAATAAGGGAGTAACATAGGTTAAAGTGATAGTCAAAATCTGGTCGCTATGTGACTGAAGTTCCTTTGTTTGTATAGACAGCAGTTGACAAATTCCTGTATGAGAAAAGTATAAGTTTTTTAAAGCTGAAATCAATAAGGAATGTCTCAGAAACGATTAACTCCACGAAGAAAATGCATATAACGTAAATTGTGTGTTTTAATGTGGTCTAAATTGTTTGTGTGGTTTAGCAGTTATTCAAAATTCCATAAAATTAATCCAGAATAAAGTAGTCTTCAGAGGCTATTCCCTTAAAATTCAAGAAATACATTTTGCCTGGTAAATATCTTTGATATGACATTTTAATTCAAATCGTTAGAGCCATTTTTGAGAATTTTGTCCATGTAAAGTGTAGTTTGGGGGGGCGGGTTCTCAAAATCTTCGTGTCGTATCCCTGGAAGATACTAAACTTAAATACCAGGTTAGATACTTTACCGATTTTTCGTTTTTTGAGTTATGTTACAGACACACGGAAACGAGAAACTTTTTCTTAAAATGCTTTTTTTTTTTGGATACTAGGGACCCTAAAACATATTTCCGGTGAAATCTCGGTATCTAATTTTTGGGTGGAGTGCAACACCTTCTCTATATCCTATGTACATAGTCCGTGTAGAGAAACTGAAAATGACTAATGTATTCAGGAGACCTGGAAGCATATATTTCTGGTAAAATTTCGACATCAAATTTTTGGGCGGAATATAATTCCTTCTCTGCCTACTTTGTACATAGTAAATGTAGAAAAAGTAAAAGCGAAAAGTCGGTTAAACACCAAACTTTATATTTATATTCAGCATCGACTAGGTTTTCAAGAAAATACCCCCAACACCAACTCCGTTTTCATAAAAGGTTCATTTGAAATTTTGAAAAATGTCTCTAAATATTTTAATTAAAACACCATAAATTTAAAATAGTTTTATGACAAATTAAATGTATACCTTCATTCTGGATGAATTTTGCATAGCTGGGAAACCTAAGAGATAGAACAAAGCTTACTACACAAAAATGTAGATCTGGTTAAAACACACACTTTATATCGGATTCATTTTATTTGCAGGGTTGACCGATTTCAAGACATTTCTTGTTATTGGTTTCAATTATGAGCAACTTAAACTTCTCTTAAAAGGAAGTTCATCTTTCGCGAAAATCGAATGTAAATTGTTTCACATAGTAACCGGTTTGTATAAAACTTATCCAACGCTTTAGCCTACTGCATTACCTTATTTCCTTGTACTTAGAAGGAACTAAAACAACCAATTCTGCTAACGTTTATCTCGGTTATCATGATGCAAATAAAGGAATACTTTTTTCAAACAATAGATCCGTGTATGTGATTGTTTGCGATCGCGTTAAGTTCAGTAATTTGCAAGAATGCGAGGAGAAACTCACAATTTATAAAGCATACAATTTGTATACATAATATCCTTTGGTTAATCCATTTAAAATACCACTAAACTATTTATGTAGCTATATTTTCTTCACGTTTACTCCCTGTAATATCCTGTTAGAAAGCTTTAAGGATTTCTGAATTTTATTTTTGGTCTTTAACCCTTTGTTACCTGTCGGTACCTACAAGTTCCGCTTATTTTAAGCATAACTATACAAATAGGGTTGTACTCTAGGATTAATTTCATGTTATACTAACCTTCAACTATAAACGACAAGTAATCAAAACTGTTTATATGCACTTTTTACCCCAAATTTGCAGCATTTTTTTTAAATAAACAAAAAAGTAAAACCCAAATAACTATAGTCAGATGTAGCCCCATTAGCTTCCAACCATCACACCGATTATTTTACTTGGGCTCTCCCCGTCTTTTACCACAGTCACTGGGATTTGAACTTGCAACACTTGGCTTTGAATGGATGGCCATACCATTACCTATCACCTAACCTCATGATCATCTGAACCACTTTTTTGGTGGTGCCTAATTCAGGATTATCTTTTAATTGGGAAGAAAAATATTAATAACGGATCTACATTTATTTTCATTTCTATTTTCTCTATATATTTTATATAATAATGTTATAGGTTTATTCCCATATGTTTTACTAGAACTGCACTTTTGAACTTAAATTAAAGGAAAAACGGCAAATGTAGTATACTAATGCAGGCAACAAAGGGTTATATGTCAATAAAGCAAGCTATTTATATTGAAATTTAGCAAAAGAACTTAGTTTACTTTGGCTTCTTACAATTTCCTTAGTTTCACTATCAGACAGCTGTGGTTGAAATCGTTTATAGCATACATAGTTGGCGTTCACATTGTAAAATTCAGAACTACCAATATTTGAACACAAATTATCACTAACCATCAAACATTTTAGAACTAGAGTGAAACGCCGTTTAGGAATAGGCTTGTGAGTGTCAATAAATTGATTTTCGAGTGTTTAATTTTGGCAATGCTACTTCTCTAGTGACTGTTTATACTTTGGCAGCATCTGCATTTAATTATTTCTGTCATGAAAACAGTTGCTTAACGCCTAGCAACCGCTGTTATACCTTCCCCCATCGTGCTAATTTACTTTCTCTACACATACTATGTTCATAGTGTATAGAGCAAGTATTGTATTCCATTCAAAAATTCGTTACCGATATTTCACTTAAATATATGTTTTGATGTCCCCCGAGTCCAAAAAACACATTTTTAGAAATGGTCCGCGCGCGTGTGTCTGTGTGTGTGTGTGTGTGTGTGTGTGTGTGTGTGTGTGTGTGTGTGTGTGTGTGTGTGGCAGCATAGTTCAAAAACAAAACGACTTGGTATTTTAATTTGATATCTTCCAAGGATGCGTTACCAAGATTTTCAAGAAAATCTCTCCACCCCAAACTATCCTTTACATGGAAAAATTTTGAAAATGTTGGTGTCAAAAAAGGCTCTAACCATTTTTGACTAAAATACCGTACATCACAAATAACGTGTTTATTTTGAATTTTCTGGGAATAGCCTGTTTATTCTGGATGAATTTTGCAAAACTGGTAAACCGTAAGAGATAGAAAAAAACTTACTACACAAAAATGTAGATCTCGTTAAAGCGCACAGTTTATGTCAATATATTTGTGTTACAGAGTTGACCGTTTTCGAGATATTCCTAGTTATTGATTTCAATTTTACATTATGCATCTTCTCTTTCGTTTCATCTCTCTCTCTCTTTCTCTCTCTCTCTCTCTCTCTCTCTCTCGTTTTCTCTGGAAATGCAAAGCGAACTGAACTTCAATTGTTGACACATCGATCGGCTTTTAAAAGATTTGACTATCGCTTTAGTCTGATTGGAGAATAACATGCAGCCTGTCCTAATAGATTAGTAGGCGTGCCCATTCCGTGCCCAATTCTGAACACGACGCTGTTTCATTTTCTGAAGAAGATTTTGGGTGTAAAAATCCTTAGCATGGCTTCCTTCGGATGGGAAGTAAAGCCGTTGGTCCCGTGTCATAGATTTACGGCACGTAAAAAAAACCTCAAGCCTGTTAGAGAGATCTCTGAGCAAAATTAAGCGGTCTTTCACGCCCAACTTAGAATGGGACGCTAAGAACCACAGTAGTTAAAGAGCGTCCATAATTACACGCCATTTTTTTTTCAAAAACAAAACGCTCGTTAAATACCAAATTTGGTATTTAAGTACAAAATCTTCCAAAGATGCCCCACCCCAACATCCTGTATATGTGGTATTTTTTCGAACATTTTTATTTTAAGATATTTTCTGGCAAATGTAATGAATACCTTGCATTGTCAGGGAATAGCCTCTAAAGACTTCATTCTGGAGACTTTTGTAAGTAAGAGAAAGACGGAAACTCACTACACAAAACATGTAGAATTCATTAAAACACACGCTTTATGACAATGACCTTTTTTCAAATAAATACATAAATATAAAATGAATTATTCTTCGTATAACGGTAGCATTAAAGTCTTTAACAGTTTGCTCAGGTCTAGCTTTTCTTCATTTTCATAAGCGCTCAACACACTATTTTCTCCTCATAACACCAGCACTTTCTTCTCCTTATTAATTCTCTTTATCGTTGACATGGAAACACGAGTATTAACGTGTTGTGAGCTTGTGACTCTGGATATATATACTGTTTATTCAGGGCCTTACCATATTTATCTATAACGTTACTTATAAGTTCACGCCCTTCTGAATGCACTACCTTACATTTCTTAACTTCAGACATGGTGAAAAGAATAGAAAATCTTCTTGCAGCATTGAACTACTTCAGCACCTTATTATGCTAGATAGACTATGCTAGGTTAATGCACATATCTGCAGGAATGATTACTGCATAACAGCTCACGAGGTAACTATATATCGCTTATCCCTCTCCCCACACCTCTTCCTGCAGGGCTCACGAGCCCAGAACGCAACTACACCGTATCTTAAAAATTGCTGGTGATTTGCGTAATATTTTGCATTTACTGGAACATTTTAAAGAATCTGGCAACTGGGTTGAAGAAGGTAGTTGGAAGGGAATCAAAACTGTATCACTTCCTTGTCCGGCCAGTTTAATGTTTTGAACAAGCATGCACCTGAGCAAAACCAAGGTCGCCCAGTCGTGCGTAAGCCGACACTTTATGAATTAAACAAAAAAGCATGTGTGGCTAGATCAAACAATAGAGGGGCCTTATCAATTACTGTTTCACTAATTTTTCGAAAATATTAGAATTTATGGTGCTCTGGCTAAAATACCTGTTATTAGAAGTCAAAAGGGTGTTTTATACAAAAAAATATACAATTTTCTACAGCCCTCAGGCAAGTTTCAAAATTCCGTATATTTGGGCGTGGTCTCAAACACTGATTTAGATACTAAACAATAGAACATCAGATCCTTGTGTTTATATTTCTGCTGATATTTTCTATTTATATTTAGTTGTGGCTTTAGATAGTCATATATGAGCATTACTATTTTTGCAACCAATAATTTATTTTGTACCTACTCATATTCTGTACTATGCGTTGTTATTTTTCCTTTTCGTACCACGTACAATGGACATAATACACAGAGAAAATATTTTATTGCACTCATAAATTCGATCCCAAGATTTCACCGGAAGTACATGTCTTAAGGATCCTAAACCCCCAAAAACTAATTCTTAGAAAAAGGTCGGGTGTTTATGTAAATAAGTTTTTAAGTGTGTATCTGTGAATAGCATAATTCAAAAACAAAAAGCCAATTAATACAAAACTTTGCATCCAAGTTCAGCATTCTTCAAGGATGCTACAGGAAAATCTCCCACACCATACTAACCCTTGACATGGTAAAATGTTCTATTTTATTATTTTCTGAAACATGGCTAATGACTCTGATGAAAATAACCAGATATTTAAGATATTTTCACGACAAATGAAATGTTAATCCAGAAATTTATAGGAATAGCCTCTGAAGTCCTCCTCCATTCTGGGAACTTCTGCATAACTAGTAAACCGTAATTTTACTACACAAAAAATGAACACGTTAAAGCAGACAATTTATGTCAAATACTTTCTCCTTTTTGTGGATTTAATCATTTTGGAGATATTCGTCGTTATTGGTATAAAAGTTCCAATATTGATTCTTTTCTCAAATGGGAAGTTGTCTTTCGTTTACTTCTTTTATGTAATTATTTTTCTACTCCTGATCATACAAAGAGAACGGAATTATTTCAATGTCATAGAGATCTGCTCTTAAAAGAATTATCTATCCCTTCAGTCTGTTATTTCCTCGTACTCACGTAATAAGTAATAAAACAAGTTTTGCTACTCACAAGTTTATCTGATTGTATGAGACTGATAAATTAATAAGGTTATGTAAGCATAACTTTGTTGCAAAATTATAGCACGTCAGTTGTTTTTTTTTTTTTTGTTAAAACTACTGATGAGATGATAACATTATTTCTTGATACTCGACACCGATACTCATTTTTGAATAGCAATACACCATATTCACTTCATAAAAGACTGCAAAAACAACTTGTTCACTGAGTTATGTTCTTAGTAGTTTTCTGTGTATAAAACGCATGTAAGCAACACTTTACTGTATCTTTAATATTTACCAACTGGTAGCAATTTTTATCTTAATAATTCCAGATTTTTAGTCAAAGATGATGATTGTTATTATTATTGGAGGTGCCGTAAATGAGTGGTTAGACCGCTCGCCTCCCATCTAGGCGGCCCGGATTCGATCCCCAGCGCTTGCATGTGGGATTCCTGGTGGACGAAGCGGCGTCTAGGCGGGTTTTCTCCGGGTCCTCCGGTTTCCCCCGCCAATCATTCCACCAAATGCTCCATCATCTTTCCGAATATCAATTTCATATCATCCACGCTTGACTATGGACCGACCCCTCGTAACAGGTTCTCCATTCTGTGGTTTTG
This sequence comes from Hymenopus coronatus, assembly GCA_030762935.1. Taxonomy (NCBI): domain Eukaryota; kingdom Metazoa; phylum Arthropoda; class Insecta; order Mantodea; family Hymenopodidae; genus Hymenopus; species Hymenopus coronatus. Next base: position 30,129,360 of record CM060883.1, read on the forward strand.
TGTCGTAGGCTCCCCGACAGGCTTCTGACCCCTAGACATTGGCTTATAAATACTAGGGCGGTATCAGTCCTACAAATACAGGGAGGGTAAGCCGATTACGAAATGAAATTATTATTATACTATTTATTTTCACCAGGTTACAGTGTAAAGATGTTCTTGTGCCCAAATTAATTATTCTCTTAGCTCCTTTCTTCTTAATCCATATCTTTTAAGACTCTCTTCATACCACTTTATATCCTCAATCCAGGTCTTTTTTTTTTGTGTACCTCTCTCTCTCTCTCTGGTGGAACCCGTTCTAAAATCTTTCTATATACTTTGTTTCTGGCATTCTACTTAAGTGACCATACTATTGTAGTTCCTTATAGCTAACTATATCTAATAATGTATTCCAAACTTTCATCACTTGTTTGAATATAGCATTTCGAACTTTTTCCAGTCTAGTGGAACGCCTAAAACAATCCATTTCAGTGGAAAATATCTCCAATCTCAGATTAGTGCTAAAATTCCAAGTTTTCGCCCCATGTGATATCGCATTTCTTATTATAGATTTATAGATTTGTGTTTACTGCGTTGTCTTATCCCAAAAATCTTATGTGTTCCATTCACATGACTTTCTCTACATCTCTGTAACCAATTATTGTTAGTAAGCTTATTTTTCTATTTACTTCATTATAATCGAGATGAATATTAGCAGAAATGGTTTTATTATTTGATTCCTTATAAGTAGGAGGAAAATGAGGCAATATACTAGGTTAAAACGATAGTAAAATCTTTTAAAACCTGGTTGCTATGGGAATGAAATCAGTTTCTTTGGATTACCAGGAGTTGACGAGTTCCTGTATCAGAGAAGTTTAAGCATTTCAAAACTGTATCTCGGAAACGGTCAACCTCACGAAAAAAATATGTAAAACATGAATTATGTGTTTTAACGAGATCTACATTTTTGTGTATTAAGTTTTTGTCTACCTCTTGCGGTTTACCAGTTATGTAAAATTCAGAACAATTCATGGAGAATAAAGAGGCATTCAGAGACTATTCACCAACATTTCAAGATATACAATTTATTTGTCATGTATATAATTTAAATATAAGAAATTTTAAAGCCAATTTTGAGAAAACCAATTTTTTTTAAAAATTTTTCCATTTTAAAGATTTTCTTGAAAATCTTCGTATCACATCCTTGGAAGATACTGAACTTAAATATCCAGTTTGGTATTTAACGGGATTTTCGTTTTTGAACTATGCTGCGCACACACATACAGGGACCTTTTTCTAATTTTTTTTTTGGGGATTCAGGGAGTTCCAGTATTTTTGTCAAATCTAAGTATCAAATTTTTGGGTGTAATACAATAACTTTTCTATTCACTATGTACATAGTACGTATATAGAAAGTAAAAACCCCATTTAATATATGTAGATTGTTAAGTGTATACTTTTTGGATTCTATATTTTATGTCACTTTCCTGGCTATAGGTTGAGTTAGTTTTATCCTCAAATATTCACATTCATCGCGTTCTTTGGTGCAGTAATTCCACCTTCAATAATAATAATAATAGTAATAAATATCCATGTTCCTCGGGTGGTTCGTTCTTGCAGACTTTTCTTTTAATCTTATGTCACATAAAAAAACCAAGTGAGGTCAAATCTGAGGACTTTGTGAACAGCATTACTCAAAAATGAAAAAAATTAACTTAGCGTTTAGGGTTTTCAAGCATGCGACATGATTTACAAGAAAATCTTCCATTCCAAATTATGCTTAGAATAGACAAAAGCTTTTTGTTTTTAATTTTCTCAAAAATATCTAATGTTTTTTATTAAATTATTATATTTTTGAGATATGTGCATGCCAAATATGTGCATTTACAGGGCGAGAGGTGAATGAATGTAAACATTTACATCAGCGTTTGAGAACAATGTGCTGATCCACTATTTGCAGTTTTTTTCGCTGTTATCTAAAGTTACGTTCGTGAGAAAAAATTCACAATACTTTTAGGAAGGCTTTTATGTATTCCCTATCTCAGACGTTCGGTTGTTTACGTAACTAGTAACATGGTTGACCTCTGTCCTTTGCCCTGCCTGACTACAGGTGGTGTGAAGTATGTAAACACAGCAGAGACTTAGTTCAGGGTCATTCAAACCTATTAGACTGAAATTTGTGCTTCATTTATGACAAAATGAGATACACTCGTGTGTTATACGTAGTGTTCTCCTTTAAATATCAAATTATTTGCACTTATTCACCCCTCCCTTGCACATATCTTGAATAGGAAAGAGCAGATGTATCCCTGCGTTTTAAGTTATGACTAGGTTTTGCTGGATCCACACATTTGTGCACCGGAGCAAGTAAATGTAATGGCTGAGGGTGACGTATGGACTATTGCATAAACGCGATTTAGTGCATCAGCTGAATCAACTTCACTCTCAACTCAGTTGAAATGTTACACGAGCACCTCTACTCCTTTTCCCAATGATTTGCACAGCTTAGTACAGCAATTCCTCGAGGAGACACACGACACAAGAAGTATCGACTCTTTTCATTGGTTATATAACATTAAGTTAAAATGAACATTTGGCAATGAAAACCTTCAAAATTTGAAGTTGTCAAAAAGGTATCGAAAGTTTATCTCAAAGTATTACATATACTCCAATATAACCGAGGATCTAAGCCTAGACGGTATCGAGATCCTATTTCTAGTTAAAATATATTATATCTACTAAACGAAAACGTCACACGGAAACATCATTGATTAATATGTATTTTAATTCTTCGCAAATATATTCATTTTATTTAGTGTATTAAATAGCTGCGTATCTTAGCGTTATGGGACCGCCGTGAATGAGTGGTTAGACCCCTTGCTTCCCATCTAGGCGGCCCGGGTTCGATCCCAAGCGGTCACATGTGGACGAAGCAGTGTCTAGGCGGATTTTCTCCGGGTCCTCCGGTTTCCCCCGGCATGCATTTCACCAATTCATTATTTCCTGTCATATATTTCGCTTGCATTTTATATAATCCACTTCATCATGCTCATGCCTGGCTAAGGGCCGACCAGTCCTTCCAGGCTCTCCATTCTGTGGTTTCGTGCCGTTGGCTCCCCGATAGTCTTCTGACCCCTGGGCATCTGCTTGTAAGTCCTAGGGGGTGCCAGTCTTAAATATGGGGAGGGTAAGCCGATTACGAAACGAAACCTAGCGTTACCCTACTGTAAACTATTGAATAAATAACTAATTTAATGAAATTTAAAATCTAACATAGGCTTTCCAAATTGAAGAGCAGATGGCACTAACTCATTTCACTCCGTATGAAACACCATGACATGCCACTGTGCAACGTAATGAAATCTTTGTAAACATAAGTTGTATCTGCCTTTCTTTCTTCTCTTTCTTTCCTTTTTTTTACTTTCTCTACACGTACTATGCACATAGTGTATAGGGAAGGTATTGCACTCCACACAAAAATTCGATACCTGGATTTCACAGGAAATATATGTTTTAGGGCCCCCTGTATAAAAAAAAAGCATTTTCAGAAAAAGATCCGTGTGTGTGTGCGCGCATGTGTATAAACACGATAACTCTAAAACGAAAAGTCGGTCCCTATAGCTAGGCAACAAAGAAAACGAAATGTTGGCTACTGTGGGTAACAGAGTCCTATATGTCCTGAAGGTGTTGAACGTAGCGTTACAATTAACCAGATATGAAGGTCAATCGGCAGCCTGTGAAGGACAGGTTGCATTGTTCTATTTGTGTTATTATATTGCCACCCACCCCCGTGCAGAGCTGCTGGTATATAAACAGCGGCACTTGCCTGTGCAGACATTGGTCTACTCTTGTTCAGGGGACGAGTCATCTTTCAACATGTTCAAGCTTGTGAGTACTTCTCTATTGGATAGTGTTAACTTAAGCTTAGCTCATGAAATTAACTATAGCTTACAATTTACTTAGTAATTTTCGTTGTATAAACAATAATCAATTTTTTCGTCTTAACTGAAAGTTAAATTTTAGTCTCCAATTTTTGCATGTTAAAATTTTAGCAAATATAATAGTGGTAAATAAGAGACAAAATCTGATGTGTTTCATTCACACAACTTTCTCTACATCTTTATAACAAATAACTATTTAAAATCTTATTCCTTTATCGACTTCATGCTAATCGAAATAAACCTTAGCAGCAATTGCCTTATTACCTGCTTTCTTGTAAGTAGAAGAGAAATAAGCTAAAGCGATAGTGAAATATTTTAAAATTAGAAATACTTAATATTTCATAATTAAATCAAAACAATTTATATCCCCCGAATTAAATTCGTTTATTAAAAAACTTGAGATAGCTTCAGGGTTTAATGTTGAATATGGGAGAGGTGGATTTGTATCACTTTTTTAAGAGAGTATTCTGTTTGCCAAGTGATTGGAATTCGTTTCTTTGCATAGCCCGGATTTACAAATTTCGTATGAGAAAAATTCAAGTATTTTGAAACTCAAACCAATAACTATCTCGGAAATAGTTAGCTTCAAGAATAAAATGTATTTGGCAGAAATTTTGTGCTTTACATTTTTTGTGTAGTAAGTTTTTGTCTATCTCATACGGTTTACCAGTAAAAGTCATCCAGAATGAAGAGGTTTTCAAAAACTATGCCCAGAAAATTAAACAAATACACTTTGTCATGTATATATCTTTAATATACGGTATTTTAATTGAAATCGTTAGAACCATTTTTGAAAAAATACACATTTTCGAAAATTTTTAAATGTAAAGGGTGGTTTGGGGTGGGGGGATTTTCTTCAAAATCTTTGTGTCACATCTTGAATGATACTAAACTTAAACACAAGTTTTGTATTTTACCGATACACACAGAGTTTCTTCTGAAAATGCTTTTTTTTTATTCAGGGGACCCTAAAACGTGTATTTGCGGTGAAATTTCGGTATTGAATTTTTGGGTGAAATGTAATACCTTCTCTGCCTATATACTGTGTACTAAGAAGAGAAAGTAATTATGGATTTTATATATAAAGTGTCGACCTAATTTAATTTTATTTGTATCTAAAAGCAATACCTTCAATACTTAAATTTTCATGAAGTGCAAGGTAATAATAGCAAGTTGCTTTTTGTTTTAGATTATGTTGTTAAAAAAGTTGATTCAAAGTAACCAACAATATTTTATGGTTAATATATAAACGTAGAATAAACTGAAATTATTTAGCAAAAGTAATTTTATTATTTTTCGGATTATTCTAATATTTCACAGATAGTGAAAATGAGTTGAATTGTGCTTCTCGAGCATTTACAAAAGAAACATTCCGTTTTTTACAAATCAATAACAAAATTATATTTCGGTTACCAACATTTTTTGTTGAACTAGAACAAAAGTACTGTCCTTAGTTACAACAGACAAAAACAAATAATGCTTGGAACACGATTATGTTACTACTGAGTGAGATTTTATCCCACTGGAAGCTTCCAGAAGGTTATTGTAGATATATTTAATACTGACATAGCAACTGCAGTAGAACGATTTATAAGTTACCACAGAAATTTCACACCTGAGACCTCAATTCATTAAATTGCCGGCCGAAGACATTGAGTTTAGGAAAATCATGCTTGATTTTTGCATCATTCGTAAATTTCCACGCATCCCAAGGGTTAGCAATGCAAAGGTCCACAGACTTCATCATGGATGGTTTGCATTAAATGTTAAAAGCTATCCGTGATATCCGTTTTAAAATAAAGCAATGAAACAATTGATATGTTAAGCAAAGTCGATATGAAATATCTTACTGGCATCATAAACAGGAATCACTGACACTACCAGGCACATCATACACAATTACAACATTAGAAACAATAACCTAGAAATTCAATATTTTAGGCTGAGCAAATCTGAAAATCTCCAAGTATATACGTGTCTTAAACTCTTTAATAATAGCCCATAGTGTCCAAGTATTTCCCATAAAGCAGTTCAAGATGTATCTAGAAATTTTATTATAGGACGTGAAATTTTATAGTATTAGTGAATTAATTCTACACTACACATGGTAAATGCCATTGCTGAAACTTTATCTATTTCCTTTTTCTTTGTTTTATTTAAGACATAACATTTTTGCTGTATATAGTATTCTGTCAAATTATCTATGTATAGAGGGATGTAAATGTAAATCTATTTTAACCATGATTGTATGACTATGCCTATAGCAACCAGATATTGATTTTGGGCAACTATAAGTAAATTAAAATTAAATAAAAATAATTTCTATGGTGAATTAAACAACTGAACGTCATCCTGTCGTATCCATGAATTTTCTTCCCATTTCGCTTCGTTGCCATGTTATCCTTGGTTAAAACAAACTCATGATTTGATGATCTTGGGTGCATTTTACATACAAATCGTTTATTGCTTGTTAGTTGCTTATCTATGACTAAAGGTGAACTACGATTAGAGATCTTTGTATAACCTACCCACTCCAACATACCTAAATGTTGTTCTCAAAAACCTTAGTCGGAGATTAAAACTTATGTCTTTCCTCTACGATAAATATATGAAAGTGATTCTAAGAAAATAATGGCGCAATTAAAACAGAAAGTATTTACAAATAAAAGTATTTAATTAAAATGTTTCTTTAATATATACATTAATTTCTTTTTGCTTTATACTCACCTATTTCAATACATTTTTATTCAAATGAAATACAATTTGGCGTGTAACATAATATTCAAAATTAAGATTAGAGGCATATATTTAAAAAATACAATTCGGAAATTATACAATCCAAATGAAAATTCATGCTTCAGAAACAATTTAAACATTTATTTGTTATTTATTTATCATCAGCCCACAGAAATACGGAATTAAACATTTTAGAGAAAGTTCCCATGTGTGTGCGTCGGGTATATATACCAAACCTGGTATTTAAGTTATATATCTTTCAAATATGCAACACGAAGAGTTTCAAGAAAATCCTCCAACCCCAACTACCCCTTTACTTGTAACTACACTGTTCATTATCTGTACAAAATAACCCATTAAAATCTAAACACATTCCAGGCATAAAGCTCCATTGAATATTTTACTACTGGTGTGGTGTTTATTTTCAGTTTTTGATGTTGGCTGCCCTGCTGGCTGTTCTGGCCGCAGTTAGCGCTGCTCCTCAGGTGATCACTAGCTACTATGGGCACGTGGCTGCAGTCCCCGTTGCCAGCGTCGGCTACCCCTATGGCACATACGTCTATCGCTAAGTAAGTATGCCATTTTATTGTACCCAAATAACCTCAAATGTAACATAACATAGCATTACTTTTTAGTGATGCAACAGCAGATCTAGAATTTGTCTATTATCTTTAGAGAATGTAGAGCTCTAATTCTATTTATTGTTATTGTTTCACGCCTCAAAGATCAACATTAAATTATATATCCATAAACTAGTCTTAAAAATAGATTTGTTATTAATGTTCACTTCCGTGTTTAAAGGACCTGGGAGTGAAATTTTGACTAAAATAAAAATCGAAAATATTATTTTTATTATAGTCATTTGGTGGAAGCTTTGTGCATCTATACAATAAGTAATCAAATTTAATTGTCGCCCCCTTGCTTCATGCTCTACAGTCATTTAAAAATCGTACAATACACCTGTTTCCTAGTATTCTATTTTATAAAAAGCTTCTTCTCAAAACTATATTTTCACACCTTCAAAATGTCTCAGTTTTTGTTAAATACAATTAAAACTTTCCAGAATGTGCGAGTAATATTACAAAGGGTAAAATGGTCCTAACACTCATAGTAGTTTTTAAAAACATATATTTAGCTCTTTTTCAAAAATTATATTAATTCAATAATCAAAGTTATTGAAATATGTCTCTCTAAAGCAGTTTTGTGTGTTCAAAGCTCCAATTCAAAAAATGTCAACCATTTTTTTTTTCCAAATTTTGAGGTGCGAGGGATATATTGACTATGCTACATAATTTACCTAACAATATTTATGAGATGATTTATATCTTCCAAAGTATTTATTAAATATGAATGAAATTTTGTATTCATATTAAAATAACAACGCAGTCATAGTAAAACTTACAGAAAAAGTCTATATAGAAATTCGAAATATCTCTCCGAATGTCTTAATTACAATTAAGAGCTGAAAAGAAGAGTATCGAAATTAAAACAGTCTATGGGAAATTATTGCACACTATGTGATAAAACTAAGAAGGTGAAATATTATATAAACAACTGTAAAAGTTTAAATTTTTCTAGGTGTCCCAGATTGATCTGATTCTGTGTTGAGGGCCAAAAATATCTGCAGATGAACTGTCTATTAATACAACTTTTTGTTTCTCCTTTACAGATTCTGAAGATTTGCTTCTGGACTGTTGGTCTTCCCTTCCCAAATCAAAAACTGTCTTCCATAATGCTCTTCTAGCTCTGTAAACAATACTATTTTCTTAAAATAAAGCAAAACAGCAAAAACAATTGATTATTCTTTGTTACGCATGAAATTTCCAGTTTGATTTCCTTCATACCTACCCATTATTCAAAATCACAAATAAACCTATTAGAATTATGTAAAAATACACCTACTTCAATGCACAGATAAACGCTAAGCTAATACTTAACGCAACTGCGTGAACATGTTCTAATTTTCGTTGCTTGACTCTCTTTAAAATGTATGATAATTCTGGAATTAAGCATTATTAGTTTAGTATAGAAAAGCTGATGTGTTACATTCACATGACTATCTGTTTTGCAAAAAAAAAAAAACTATTTTTACAAAAGATTATTCTTTTATCTACATAATGCTAATTCAGATAAATGTTACCGTAAATAGCCTTATTACTTAGCTCGTTATAAGTAGAGAATATAGTCGGCTAAAGCGACAGTCAATTCTTATAAAAGTTGTCGCCATTCGATTGTCATTGAAATTCTGTTGTCTTTCCAAGGCCAGGAGTGAAACCAGAAGAGAGAGATGAAACGGATAACGGCTTGCCGCTTGAGAAAAGTTTTAGATACTTTAACGTTGAAATCGATAACAGAATATCTCTATAATGGTTGGCTCAAAAAATAATTATATTTAATCTAAGAACGTAAAATATAATACAATTAATATTAAAATTACAAATAAAAACAATTTACTGTAAAATGTATAACGAATAACGAAATAACTCGCTAAAATTATTATACATAACATAAATTGTGCGCTTTAATGATATCTACATTTTTTGTGTAGTAAGTTTTTGTATGAGGCGGCACCGTAGTTGACTGGTTAGATCGCTCGACTCCCATCTAGGCGGCCCGGGTTCGACCTCGAGCGCCCTCATGTGGGATTTTTGGGGGACGAAGCAGCGTCTGGGCACATTTTCTCCGGGTCCTCCGGTTTCCCCCGTCACTCATTCCAGCAATTGCTCCATCATCACCTTTCATCAATTTCGCTTGCATTTCATATCGTCCACTTCCTCATATTCATGCCTGGCAACGGGCCGACCCCTTGTAACAGGTTCTCCACTCTGTGATTTCGTGCGTTGGCTCCCCGACAAGCTTCTGACCCCTAGGCATTGGCTTGTAAGTCCTAGTAAGTGTCAACCCTACAAATACGGGAAGGATAAGCCGATTCGAAACGAAGTTTTTGTATATCACTTACGGTTTACCAGTTATGCAAAAGTCATCCAGAATGAAGAGGTCTTGAGGATATATTCAACAAATATGCATTTTATTTGCTATGTAAATATCCTTAATATGCAACAGTTTAGTCAAAATCGCTACATCCATGTTTTGGAAAATGGAAAATTGCGAAAAATGTTCCATGAAAAGGGTAGTTTAGGGTGAGTGGATATATCTAAAATTCTTCATATCGCGGCGCGCACGTGCACGTACACGCTTATTTTTCTAAAAGTTGTTTTGGGTAAACACAATATCTTCCCTATCTAATATGTGCATTGTACACAAGCACTACAGAGAGTAAAAAACATAATATTGGGAGAATTTTTTTCTTCGTGTTATTTGTGTTAAAAACTGAGAGAAAAGTCTATACTAAATACAAAATGTGTGTTAATAATTTTGGCCTTTAAACTTTGATTTTTACTTTTTCTTCCCGTAGCTACAATGTACGTAGTAGGTAGAGAAAGTATTGCATTCCACCCAAAAATTAGATACTGAGATTTCATGGAAAAACTTACTTTGAGGATCCTTGAATCAACAAAACATTTTTAGATAAAAGTGTATCTGTTTGCCTGCCTACGAATAGTGTCAACTCAAAACTGAAAAAAAATCGGTTAAATTCTAAACGGTATTTACCAAAGTTCAATACATTTCAATAACACGACACGAAGTTTTATAGGCAAATTATGCCACTTAAAATACCCTTTTATATAGAGTATATCTCAAAGTTTTCAATTTTCGGTAATTATTTACAAGTTGGGCCGCTAACTCTCTCCGCTGCGACTTATGCCAGTTTTGCACTCTAACGGGACCGGTGTGGTTAGAGAGGGATTATGGATGGGGAGATGGTTTAAAAAACTAATGTATCCATTGCGCTGTTAGGAGTTGTTGGAAATATCGATAATGAGGTACTATCACGATATGAAATTAGAAACTTAAATTAATATACACACACTAACCTAAACGGATTGGAACCTAACCTCGCGCTAAATTTGAAATCCACAGGCTTTGAAATTGTCATCATAAATACAGAGTCAATCTATCGCACTTAGTTTCATTCGATTTTAGAGTGGCCGAATTTCGGCACAATAAAATTCACTGAACAGCTGTATCTGCGTGAAACATACTTGTCATACATCAGCACAGCGTCTAGCGACATATGTCGGTGTTGCATTCCACAACACTGTTCACCTGCCGCCGACAATGAAACTCAGGTTTTAGGCACTTTAGTGTGTAGTATTATTATATATTTACATTGCAAAAGTACTACAAGACTTCTTTATTTATATTCTACTCCTTCCAGGCAGCATACTTCATAAATATTGACAAAAAAGGATCGCTACGCGCACGTAATAAATTAGCGTCTAACTTAATTACGGAGCTTTTCCGATAAAAAAAATTGGTGAAAACGTAACAAGTATAAGCCAAACTTACAGTCAAACCACAATTTGTTTAATTTCCTGAGGGACCCAAGTTCTCTATAATTACCCAATTTTCTCAATAATGGCGATAAAGCTTTTAATTAAAATGCCATATATTAAAGATATTTACGTGACAACATGTGTATCTTGAATTTCCGAGTAAGAGGCTCTTGAGCCCTTTCATTCTAGAAGAATTTACGATAACTGGTAGATAAACCATACGAGATACACAATTTTACTACAAAGAGGGTAAATGTCGCTAAAGACACAATTTAAGTCATATACTTTTTACTTTCTCTTCACGTACTATGCACGTTGTATACAGAGAAGATATTGTAATCCACCCAAAAATTCGATACCGAAATGTCATCGGAAATACATGTTTTGGGTTCTCCTGAATACAAAAAAGCACTTTTGGAAAAAGGTTCGTGTATAGCTCAAAAACGAAAAGACCGTTAAATACCAAAATCGGTATTTAAGTTCAGCATCTTCCAAGGATGCAACACGAAGATTTACAAGAAAATCCCCCACCCCCAACTACCCTTTACTTGGAACTTTTTTCGAAAAATTTGATTTTCTCAAAAATGGCTAACGATTTTGATTATAATATCGTATATTAAAGATATTTACCTGACAAAAAAAAATGTATATCTTTAAGTTTCTGGGAATAGCCTCTGCAGACTACTTTATTCTGGATGAATTTTACGGAATTTTGTATAACTACTAAACCGTAAGAGATATACAAAACTTACCACAGAAAAATGTAGAGCACATTAAAACACAGAATTTATGTTATATACATTTTTTCGTGGAATTGATCGTTTTTGAGATATTCCTTGTTTTTTGTTTCGGCTTTAAAAAACGCATACTTTTCTCATACAGGAATTTGTCAACTCGTGTCCATACAAACAAAAGAACTTCAGTCACATAGCAACCCGCTTTTGACTATCACTTTAACCTATGGTACTCCATCATTTCACTTCTACTTATAAGGAAGCAAGTAATCTCGATTAGCATGAAGTTAATAGAAGCATTAGCTTTTTAACAATAATTTGTTGCAGAGATGCACAGAAAGTCATGTGAATGGAACACATCAGATTTTTTTCATTTCTTTTACACTGCACCATATGTACTAACTATCTTGACTGTTAAATTTCAGTGTGAGTTTATAATCTCAACTATGGTGAATAGTTTCCCATTTTGACTCACCATTACAGATGCCATCACGTCCATACTGCAACCACTATAAAACGTCAACACAAGTGAAAGACTGCTTTGTGTCATCGTGTTCTGATCTGTTTTGCTGTAAAAGAAGTGACCAAAGTTGGCAATCATACCAACCTATAGATATATTCAATACCAGTACTCCCCGTATTCTGTATATCACACCTTTTATTCCTGGCGCATCCTACGCTCTCCGTTGTTTACAAGTATTTGTGCCCAACTCCGTTTCTAACTTTTATGCGATTTAAAATTCGCGATTAACTGTGGAAGGCAATACATATACCCATAAAAATTATACACCAACACCAGTTCAACAACACTTTGGGGGGGGGGGGAATCAAACGACATGTTAAACTGACATACCGCTATTGGCACTGAACGTAAAATGGCATAGGCAAATAAAAAGTTTAACTCCGTACAAACCAAGAAAAAGAAACATCTGAATTGTTCCATTGACATGACTTTCTCTACTTCTCTGTTACAAATTATTGTTAAAAAAACTTATTCTTCTATTTACTTCATGCTAATGGAGAAAAAAAGCATAAATAGACTTATTACTTTTTTCCATTTAAGTAGAAGGGAAATAAGGGAATATCATAGACTAATGTGATAGTCAAAAGCTGGTTGCTATGTGATTCAAGTTCCTTTGTTTATACGGACAGGAGTTGAAACCTTCTCGTATGAGAAAAGTATAGTATCTTAAAGCTGAAAACAATAACAAGGAATATTTCAAAAACGGTCAATACCACGAGAAAAATGTATATAGTATAAATTGTGTGTTTAAGGAGGTCTACATTTTCTATTAAGTAAGTGTTTGTCTATCTCTAACGGTTTAGCAGCTATGCAAAATTCCGCAGAATTCATCCAGAATAAAGATGTCTTCAGAGACTATTCTCAGAAAATTCAAGATATACATTTTATTTGTCAGGTAAATATCTTTAATATATGACATTTTAACCAAAATCGTTAGAGCTATTTTTGATAAAATCAAAATTTTCAAAAAAATTTCCATGTAAAGGGTAGTTGGGGGCGGGGAGATTTTCTTGAAAATCTGCGTGTCGCATCCTTGGAAGATACTGAACTTAAATACCGATTTTGGACATTTTTCTACAAATGTTTGTTTTGTTTGTTTGTTTTTTGGATTCAGGTGGTCTCAAAATATATATTTACGGTGAAATTTCATTATAGAATTTTTGGGTGCTTTATAATACCTTCTCTATATAGTGTGTACATAATAGTGTAGAGAAACTAATAAACCCAAATTAAAAGTACATAACCCTGTTATATAAGGAAGGAGTTAATATTCGGGCCAAATCTGTATCGCTATAGCATGTAGATACATTATGTGTTTTTAAGATAAGTAAACGATAGTAACAAGAAACATTCGATGCATTATATTCGCATTACTTTCCTTACTTTTTCTGCAACAAGCAATTCTTACAAAAGCTATTCTTTATCTACTTCATGCTAATCGAGATAAATGTTAACAGAAGTGGTCTTATTATTTACTTCCTTGTAGAAGGAAAAAAATAAGGGAATACACTAGGTTAAGCCGATGCTCAAATCTTTTAATACCTATCGCTATATGATGGGGTTAGGTTCTCTTTGCATGACCAGAAATAAAACAAAAGAAACGAATGACGACTTCCCGCCTGAGAAAAATATAGGTAATTACTTTAACACTGACACCAACAATAAAATATCTCGAGCCCGCCTGGGTAGTGTGGTGGCTGCGTGTCTGCCTCACGTTCAAAAGGTCGTGAGTTCGAATCTCGCTTAGGGTGAGTTACCGGATAAGGTTTTTTTCCTTTTCTTTTTTTTTTTTCGCGGTTTTCCCTTATTCCTGAGAAGACGAATGTCGAATAACTTTAAGCTCCACGGAACCAGAGATCATTTGAGAAGCATTCCACCAATTTCATTCATCGTCCGATATGACCAACGAGGTTAAAGGACGTTAAGCTGCAAAAAAAAAAAAAAAAAAAAAAAAAAAAAAAAGTCCGGAAATCGGTAACTCCAAAAAAAATTATATCTAACATAATTTTTGTATATAAAACTACATTATTTCTACCTCTTAAGGTTTACCGATTATGTAAAAGTCCTCGAGAATGAAGGGAGCTTCAGAGGCTATTCCTAGAAAATTCAAGATATGCATTTTATTTGCCATGTAAATATCTCATATATGATATCTGAATATAAACCATCAGAGTCACCTTTAAGAAAATCGAAAATTCCGGAAATGTTACAAGTAAAGGTTAGTTTGTGGCGGACGGATTTTCCTGAAACTCGTGTCGCATCTTTCAAAGATACTTAAACAAAATCTATAATTTATTTTAATATACTCTGACACACAAGATACAATTAACAAAATTACCTTTAATTAATGATAGTATAATCCTTTAAATTTCCTTCACAATATTAATTTATGTCAAGTTTGGGACTTAATCGAGTTTTTATTTTTGAGAAATGCTGTTCATGCACCCGCACACGCGCGCACACAAAAACACACACAACAAAATTTTCTTCTTATTCAGGCATGTATTTCCAAAGAAATCTCGGTATTGAATTTTTGGGTGGAATGCAATACCTTCTCCACCTACTATGTACACTATACATACGTGATAAAGCAAAAAGTTATTTTGCCTCAAATGACATTTTAAGTCTGGTTGTGTCTCATTTTAAAGACTTTATTACTTTCTCTATATAGTACACGGGACATGGGTAGAGAGGGCATTGCACTCCACCAAAAACTTCCATACCGAGATTTCGCCGTAAATAGACGTTTTAGGATCCCCTGTATAAAAAACATTTTACTTTCTCTACACGTAGGTACTATGTGCATAGTGTATGGAGAAGGTATTGCATTACCCCCAAAAATTCTATACGAAGATTTCACCGGAAATACACGTTTTAGGGTTCCTTGTATCCAAAAAGAGCACGATAACTCAAAAATGAAAAGTCGGTAAAATACTAAATTTGGTATTTAAGTAAAAATCTTCCAAGAATGCGACTACCCTTTACATGAAAAAGAATCGAAAATTTTGATTTTCCTAAAAATGGCTCTAACGATTTTGATTAAAAAACAGTATATTAAAGATAATTAAATGACAAATAAAATGTATATCTTGCATTTTCCGTGAATAGCCTCTGAAGACTTCTTTATTCTGGATGAATTTTGCTGAAATTTGCATAACTGGTAAACCGTTAGAGATAGACAAAAACTTACTATACAGAAATGTAGATATCATTAAAACACACAATTTATTTCCTTGCATTTTTTTCTCGATATTGACTATTTTTTAGATATTTCTTGTTATTGGTTTAAAATATTTAAAACGTTTCTCATACAGGAGTTTGTCATCTCCTGCCAATGCAAAGAAACAGATTTCATCCACATGGCAACCAGTTTTTAAAAGATTTGACTATCGTTTTAGCCTAGTGTACACTCTTATTTCCCTTCTACTTACAAGAAGGCAACTAAAGGGACCATTTCTGCTAATATTATCTCTGTTAGCATGGCCTATATAGAAGAATAAACGATTTAACAATAATTTGTTACAGGGATGCAGAGAAAGTCATATGAATGGAATGTATAATATTTTATTACATATTGTTCTTCTTTGGCCTATTTATTTCTAATTCTGACAGATCCATTTCAATAAATCCTCATTAATGCACTCTTGCTTAGAGACTTAGAAATCTTTTTCATTATGCTCTTTATACAGCAGAAGATAAGAGTACTCATTTTGTTGCTGGTACCATATATTAGTAGTTATTCATGATATTTAAGAGCTTTAAGTATTGAAATCACACACTCGTAAGTTCAATGCTTAGGCCTATGCACTTGTATATGCTGCAAAGACAATTTTTCAGACATGCAAAATGTTGCAAAGAACTTCAGTTTTTTAACATTAAGGAGTTTTAAAACTTACACAAAGTTTTGCCTACTGTAACAGGATTTTTATCAGTGCTTAGCAATGTAATGCTTTTTTATAATTTTTTTTAAATTAATTATAGACATTAAGCAGTAGGATACATGAATTGATGAGACATTTTAATGCGCTATTTTTGCCTTGGTAGCACAAGTGGTAAGAGCATATGTATAAAAACCTAATTTCTATGGTTCAGGTCCTAGCTGCAGCATTTAATTCTGCATATTTATGAAGAAAACTTAAACTTACAGTTTTTGAATGTTAAAATAACAAAGAAATCTGATTTTTGTGACATTCAAACCATTTTCTCAGATACCAAAGTTTATTCTTCTATGTACTTCATGATAATCAAGATAAAATGTTTACACATATATTCATTAGTTGTTAGTCATTTTTATTTAGCGTAATATTCATTTATTGAAATACCTATGCTTTGTCAGACATTATAATAATATGAAGCAGTATGAATAAAAAACATGATTAAAAATAGAGAAGCTAACCTAATATTTTCATTATGTAGAGACAATCTACAATTACGTGGTGTATGTATGAGGGTGGTTCAGAAAGTATGCATGTTAGGATTTAAGACATCATTTTGTTTTCAAACACAAATTATTTATTTCTCAACAAATTCCCATTTCAAGGATATACACTTCTCCTGCCATTTTTCAACCCCTGCAGAAAATAAGGAATTGTAAAACTCTGCAAAATACACCTCTGTCTTGAAGATTTTATATTTGATCAAAATATTAATACACAAACCATTTCTTCATGTTTGAAGAGCATGCACCTCTGAAAATTCATTCTCAGAGTTATTATTTGTAAATAAATGTATTAATAAGTATGAATAATTGTAATTGTTGACATGATCTACATCCTAGAGTTTGGGCTTTGAGTCTAAGCACATAATAGGATCTACAGATTGCAATGTTATGTATGTATGAGAACAAGAAGAAATTGCAGGAAAACAGGTCAGGTAAATATGGGATGTGCAGCAGTATTTCATATTGCAGTTGATGCAGTTTGGCAGCGACAACTCCAGATGAATGTTCCGACGTGCTGTCATGGTGAAACAGCATTTTCTTCTTCACCAAATAGGGGCCATTTTCCTTCACCTTCCTATTAAGTTAGGCCAACAACTCACTGTAGCATTGTCCAAGAATCATTTTTCATTTTTCTAAGAAATCAATGAGTATGACACCCTTGAACCCTAAAGATCATTGTCATCACTTTTTCAGCCAATGGAACCACCTTTGACTTCTCTGGAGCACTAGAAACAACCCATTGGTGGCTATTTCATTTCAAAATATATATTGAATCCAAAGTGATGGTCTTACTATAATTCTAAATGAAACATGCATCAGATACTCAGAAAATATAAAAACCTGAAATGGAACATCCATATAAGCACAATCTCAAAAAAGCTCAGCAAGCTATGTTTTCCTCTTTTCATACTATCAAAAGTCATGAATAAAAAATCACATTTTCTCTGTACTATGCTTACTTTCAATGTATCATATCATTTGGTATAATACCAAGGGGAAAATGAAAATGTCAATATCATATTCAGGTTACAAAAAAGATCTATTTGCACAGTATTAAAGGTTAACAAAAGGGCTAGTTGCAGAGCACTTTTCAAAGAATTAAATGTATTGCTTCTACCTTACTTGTATATGCAGGAATCAGTTACTTTAGTTAAATCTAACATCCATCTATACACAATAAATTCATAAATGCATACCCATGATACTAGAGGAAAGGAGCAAATAAGTATAAACCCTTACAATACCAGCTTATTTGGTAGAAGTTTTATGTACACTGAATTTTGCCTTTATATGGCCTACCAGAACACTTGAAAAGCATATCTGCATCACATAAACTTAAATTAGCTGTCCAAAAGTTCCTATTAGAACATTGTTTTTACAGCCTAGAGGTTTTTTACTTTCTCTATACGTACTATGTACATAGTGTATAGAGAAGGTATTTCACTCCACCAAAAAAGTTGATACCGAGATTTCACCGGAAATATATTTTTAGGGTCCCCTGTATCCAAAAAAAAGTGTTTTCAGAAAAAGGTCCATGTGTGTGTGTGTGTCTGTGTGTGTCCGTGTGTCTATGAATACGATAACTCAAAAACGAAAAGTCGGTAAAATACCAAACTTGGCATTAAGTTTAGTATCTTCCAGGGATGCGACACAAAGATTTTGAGAAAAATCCCCTCACCCCAAACTACCCTTTACATGGAACTTTTTCCAAAATTTTGATTTTCTAAAACATGGCTCTAATGATTTTGATTAAAATATCATAAATTAAAGATATTTACCTGACAAATAAAATGTATATTTTGAATTTTCTGGGAATAGCCTCTGAAGACTACTTTATTATGGATGAATTTTACATAACTACTAAACCGTAAGAGATGGACAAAAACTTAACACACAAAAAATGTAGAGCACATTAAAACACACAATTTATGTTATATACATTTTTTCCCTGGAGTTGATTGTTTTAGAGATATTCCTTTTTCTTGGTTTCAGCTTTGAAAAACATTCTTACATACTATTTCTGCTAATTTTGTTTGATTAGCATGAAATAAATCAAAGATAAGCTTATTAACAATAATTTTTTACAGAGATATAGAAAAAGTCATGTGAATGGAACTTATCAGCTTTTTTTGAAGGTGTCAAATATAAATAAATCAAATGTATAACAAGATGTGTTCTTTACAACTTTGTATATACATGAATTTTGTTAACATTTTTAAAAAATAGTCTGTATATAGTTTTTCTTACTTTTAATCCTGTTGCACATATCCAACAATGTGAATTTTCCAGTCTGGGTCTACCTATCCGACTCCTGTCCTATACACGGTTTCTGTGAGACAACATTTAAATTATCACAATGTCCATAATAGACAGCTATTCTGTGAATCCTGGATCTTGAAGTACTTACAACACCATAAGTCGCCAATGGGGTTCGTCATCTCAAAATAATTTGAGATCACCTTGTGGTTTACTGGGAAACAGTTAGGAGATTCAATGCTGTACTGGCATGTTGCCATGGTAGCTCAATGGTAGAGCAACCAGCTAGAGTCTGGGAGATCTGTGGCTTAAATCCCCTGCTATGGATTGAATTTTTCAATCTGTATCTATCCAATGTGAATATTAGTTATAAGTTTTCGACATGTTCTACATGTACAAATGGATGAATAAATTTCTATTCTATTCAGTTCTATTGTTGCTTGGTTTCAGTGTGTGATGATGAATCCAGGTCTCATCGAGTGCGACAACTCAATGCAAAAACAGCTTTGGATTTTGCTTAAAAAGCTGCAAATACAGCTCCAAAGTTGAAAGCCAGATCTGCTTGTTGTTCCTTTGAACAATCATGGAACTCATTGTGGCGATAACTTATAAAATACAAATGTAGAAAAATCAGAAGTTTTCACCCATTTTTGGACAAAAAATAACCACCTAAATTCTGTACCGAAACTATTAAAACACTTAACAGGAAAGGAAGAATTTACAACTTGGGAACACATTAATCTGAAAGAACAGAGCTACACATTGATAATGATAATGATAATTTTGTTTCACCATTTGGCATACATACAATGCAATAGGTTTCATCAGCAAGTTATTAAAATGCATCTATATTTAAGTATACTTGTATGTCGTAAAATTTAAATTTCTGTTTTTAACACTAATTTTAAAAGAATTTGCATTTCACTTTGTGTTACATTTAAAGGCAGTTTATTTTATAATTTCACTCCAAGAAAAAGATGAAATTCAAGATATTTCTGTAGCCGAAATTTAGGTGTTACCATGCTATTTCTACTCCTTGTATTATGGGTATGTATATCAGAAAAAAAGTACCTCATCTGTCTTTTGGAGATGAACAAAATTCAAGCATGCAAATACATACAAAGAGCCACAGTTAAAATACCCAATTGTTTAAAAATAGGTCACAATATTGGCGAGAATCACAATTTTTTATTATTGTAAGAGCCTTCTTCTGGATAAAAATATATGGTTGGCTTCCTCACTGCTATCCCAGATCAAAATACCCTATGACACTGAAATAAACTATAAAAATAAAGTGTTAATGGAAACACACATTTCAAGTCAAGTCAAATCAAGTCAAGTCACATCACGTTCAAGTTGAGGACATCTTTATTGTGCATGAATTTTGCGGAATTTTGCTAAGTCAGTGACATTGTAGATGTATTACCTCAGTTGTTCGAGTATTAGGCATGATAATCCTTATTTCCTTTAAAGTATTGCATATTGCTATCAATAAAGAAGACCATTTCTAGAATATATATACATGGTAGTGGGAGTATATTAAACTCATCAAAAATAGGCTTACTTGGAGTATGAGGTAATACATGCTTCATTATTCTTAAGATTTTCTTTTGCAATTTGAATATTGTAATTGATTGGTTAGAACCTCCTCAAAATGGCATACCATATGAAATTATTGAGTTTACTGGTACTGCTGTTATCGCTGGTAAAGAGAAATTCTGGAACATCCACCATACTCGCCTGATATTACCCTGCAGTTATATGATCTCTATGCCAAAGTGAAAGAACCACTGCCAGAGATCTGATACAACACCATATGAGATTATCCACAGTATAGAGAGGTCAATAAAGGACATGAACAGAGATAAACACGCAGATGGTATGGCAAAAGGTCATAAATAACAGGGGTGATTATATAGAAGGTATGTAACTATGAGTACTTTGTCAATAAAATCATTTCAGAGAAAAATAAACAGTTCTCATTAATTTTTATTCAGCCCTTGTAGTAACGTCTTATAGTTTATCTTATTAAATTATTTCCTAATTTTGTTAAACTTTCCATATAATATAATTTCAAGCAGTATTTTATAATTTTCAGCTCATGGGGAAGGGAAAAGTACATTGATGCGACAAATAAAGAGGAGCGAGAAGGTATTGCATGCCTGAAAGCAGGAGTATGGAGATTAAAAGGTTTAAGGAAAGGTATTCCACAAAACCAATGTCCTATATGTGGCGGAAATGAAGATATGGAACACATTTTATTTAAATGTAAAGGGACTGAAATTTGGAGAAAAGAGTATATTAATAAGAAATGGTTTAAAATAGATAGAAATGTAGCAGTAGTTGAAATGTTTCAAAAAGATAGTAAGAAGATTGGACAATTCTTATGCAAAGTGAAAAATAAATGGATATGGACAGTAAATAGACAAAAATGGTGTAATAAACTAGAATTAATAAACTATTGTAAAATATGAGTATGACCGGTAAAGAGCCAGGGCTGAACACCGGTCATATTTACCTGTATAAAGCTTAGTGTAAATAAATAAATAAAAAATAAATAAGTTTTCAGCTGTTTATATGTGACAAAGCCAATATTTCTGTAATGAAATCTTATAGCAAATAAATTTGATTTCATTTGAAATAATGGAATCTCACTCAATTCTTATACATCCAAATATTCATTATTTGTAATCTCATACACTTACTAAACTTGTTCCTGTACTTCTCTTTAGAAACTGTTTTACTTACTTTCATGTCATGTAGGAAAGGCAGTGGCATATGGACCTCTTGCCAGATTTTCATCAATCCGCCCTGTTCATTTCTGTTCATTCTGGTACTTTTTGGAGAATATTCATAGATACAAATAAGAAAATATACACATGATTTTCATGTTTTTTATTTTGTTTTTACATTATATTACAAATGTGTCTATTTAAATGTACAGTTTCAACAGGTTATCTTATCCTTCAAGTAGCAAGCAACAGTTAAAAGTACCTAACAAAAGCAAATGCACTGAAATCTTTACACAAGCTTTTCTCTGCTTGGGAAAACTCACTACTTGTTAAAAGCCAGGACATGTTTACATCTATCTTACTCTTGATATTACTTGCAGATATGGAGATTTTGCTTATCATTAAAGGCACTCTTTAAACACTATGGCAGTGTATTTTTTATTCTATAAGGCAGGTGTGGATCTAAAATGTATTTATTTGCTGCTACCTGCATATTTCAGGAAAAAGCATACTGTTTTAAAGTTAAAACCCTATATATACAAGTTTTGTTGAAATACATCTATAAGTGCCTGCATTGAGTTAGTTTAAAATGTGTTAATTATCAATGAGGAACTTGGTTACAGTCACTTTATGAATAAAAGCTGAAAAGGAAGACTTTCTTTTTCAGTCACTTAAATCAACTCCAGGTAAATAACAGATGATTACAAAATTATGGAACAGATTTGTGCTTTCATTTGATACGACGGAAGCTTTGAGCATTAATAGTTCTGACCTATGCCAATTTAAATTCAAATGAATTGTTATATACATTCAAAGACCTCATTGATTTTTAACTTGAGAAATGCAGTTATATAAGTTTGGTTTGCACTCCCTACAAGCTCTATGAAGTTCAAAGCAATTGACATAGAAGTTTCATGTTTCCAGATTAAAACAATTCATTGACTTCTGGAAACAATCAGCAAGTTCTGACAGTGCTGTTTACAAGCATTACTGACATTCTAGTGCCATGGTAATCCTTATGCATTTATTCTTTTAAAGTGAAGAGCATGCCATAGAAGTATTATGAATTTTCCAATTCATAGTCTTTATTCTGAGATTCTCTTTTGTTTCTAGTGCAACACACTCTGTTATACCATTATATTACCTCATAGAGTATATAAGAGGGCAATCCCAAAAAGTATGCACATGATCTCCATCTTCAAAGAGATATAACATACTTGTTAACCTCATTTGTTCTGAAACACACTGAGCTTCCAAAGAAACTACAAATATTGGTTAGGTTAAAAAATCCCAGTGCTGGTATAAATCTATAACTGTTTCTTTGTTCAACAAATTACCACGTGGAATGCATATTTAAATATTGATGTTTTTAAGAAAAGAATCAAGGATTGGTTAACCAATTACCCTTTTTATGATCTAAGAGAGTTTTATACATTCTTTCTAAATATATTATATTAATTAATTTTTGACCACGTCTATGTGTCATCTTGTCACCACGACTGTTTAGCAATAAATTCAAATTCATAGATACCTGAGGAACCCCAAATCAAGAGCAAAAGAAAGATTTACAGTTACAAATGTGTGAAGAGTGAAATGGAGTGAAACACTAAGCAATGGAAGCTGACAAGACTTATGAGCTCTATGCAAGGGTGCTTTATGTACTGTTTTACTTAGAAGTATAATACTGATTTTTTAATTAGCTGACAAATTAATAACTCCCTTGACTGACTGTCAACTGTAAATCCAATGCTTACATCAACTAGTAAATTAAAAAATGTTGTTAATTTGTCATTGAGAAAAAAATGAACAAATGCAACTTTCCAAGGTAGAAGTAAGGAGTTAAGGGTAGTTAACTTTAACGCTCTGTAAGATTAGTATCCAATGAGTTATTTTCATAAGTGTAATTGCAACCAAACACTTCACATAGATGTACAATACTTTGTATAGGATTAGTTTTACTTTCTCCACACATACTATGTACATAGTGTATAGAGGAGGTATTGCACTCCACCCAAAAATTTGATACCGAGATTTCACCGGAAATATATGTTTTAGGGTCCCCTGTAACCACAAAAAGCATTTTCAGAAAAATATCTGTGTGTGTGTGTCCCTGTGTCTGTGTATTTGTGTGTCTGTGTGTATGATACTAAACTTAAATACCAAACTTGGTATTTAAGTTTAGTATCTTCCAGGGATGCAATACGAAGATTTTGAGAAAAATCCCCCCACATCAAACTACCCTTTACATTGAACTATTTTCAAAATTTTTGATTTTCTTAAAAATGACTAACGAATCTGATTAAAATATTGTTTATTTAATATATTACCTGACAAATGAGATGTATATCTTGAATTTTCTGGGAATAGCCTCTGAAGACTACTTTATTTGGATGAATTTTACGGAATTTTGCATAACTGCTAAACTATAAGAGATGGACAAAAACTTAGTACACAAAAAATGTAGAGCATGTTAAAACACACAATTTATATTATGTACAATTTTTTCGTGGAGTTGGTCATTTTTGAGATATCCCTCGTTTTTGATTTCACCTTTAAAAAACTTTTCCTATACAGAAATTTGTCAACTCCTATCTATATAAGGAACTTCAGTGACAGAGTAACCAGCTTTTGACTGTCACCTTAACCCATGGTACTCCCTTATTTTGCTTCTACTTACAAGGATGCAAGTAATAAGACTATTTCTGCCACTTTTTTCTCAATTAGCATGAAGTAAATAGAAGCATAAGCTTCTTAACAATAATTTGTAGCAGAGATGTAGAGAAAGTCTTGTGAATGGAACACATAAGATTTTTTTCAAATAATCCTGAAACGACAGCCAAAACAGATTTATTCTTCTTCTAAGATATAGTATCGTTTAATGCACATTCTTATTACATATAGCACACAAATATTTACACTAGTGATACAAGAAATGAAATAATTGTGAAAGGAAATTGCTTTTCAAGCCTAGCTTTAGAATATATTCCCAGCATTTGACAGTTATGAGGACTGAGGAAAGCCTGCAATAAAATCCATTCAGGAAAGAGTGTTCCTGTAAGATTTGAACTGAAGACCTTGCCCATGTCAGTTCCAAGATAATCAAAATAATCTCCCACGAACCAGTTGGGCTAGCTTCCAGCAGATTACAGTGTTGTTTATTTATACAGTCCCTACAGACAGCAATGAAGGCCACTGTAATGGTACTTAATGAATATTTATGCTCCAAAAATGATTTCTCATATCATACGCATATGGTTATTCTGAAATAAATATACCTGATTACATTAACAATAATTATTATGATCTGAAAATATATCATATTTTAATAAGTTGATACCTCCCATTTTAATTTATAGAAACTGTATTAACTTAATTAAAATGGATTTAAATTTGTTAAACTGTAGCTTAGTAGCTTTACATTTTGTTTTGGTCTTAGGAGATTAACTGTTCCATAAATAGGTATTAAAATAATTATCATTTCCTACTGCTTGCTAGTTTATTTTTCTTAGCTTATTTTAAATTCTGCTCTAAACTTCAAAATGTAAGAAAAATGTACTGTGTGAGGATATTTGAAGCATTAATTTATTTTCACATCATCACGTACTAATATAAAAGCATGAAACCTGGCAACCCTTAATGGAAACTGCCATTATTTACTTACATCAGCTAAATTAATTTTACTTTACACTTGAAGCATAGGGCAATTTATTCTTAATACTTCCCAAGTTCAGATTAGATGCAGAATTCTATAGTACACAAAGGTCAATAAGGTACACAAATATCTGAAGGAGGTAACAGTTTTTTTTAAAAATGTTATTAATCTTATTTTTCTTTTGATTACCACAGCACTAATATGATGTCAGTAATGTTCATATCTCGATATGCCTTTTGATATGCAAGGAAATATTGCATCAAGCAGTTTCTCTCCTGAAAGGACATTGTTTCTTGTGCCAGATAAATAATAATGATAATAACATAAATCAAAGTTAAAAATTGAAAAGTACTTCAAACACTTCTTTCCGATTTCAGGCAGAGGTCACCTGCAATAATAGCCATATTTTGGAGGGACTACTGGTGGCCACTTTAGACAGATTTTGCTACCTATGAGCAACAGCAGATGGCATAGCAGTTGAGTATGGCTGATGATGGAGGCAAGTGCTTCTGAAACTTTTTTTAAGGTTGAAGAAATTAATAATAATAATAATAATAATAATAATAATAATAATAAATGATGATGATGATGATGATGATGATGATTATGATATAAAATTGTGCTCAAAAGCATTGATATTCTATACTGTTTTCTTCTATCAAATCATTTAATGATCCTGTCCATTTTCTACATTGTTTAAAATGATATAGCTTAAACTTTTGAACACATATTTTGCACTTGCATAAGTCCCTTGGTTGGTGAAACTTCCTTGTTTTGCACATTTTATGACAAAGTCCATGCATTGACAAGCCTAATTGCATGTATTTGTGATTGGTGCTATTGGTCCACTTCCTGTTCACCATGGCATCTGTTGTGAAAAGTTCTTCATCTATCTCTTTTTCCTGCTGTTTCCTTCTCTTTGTGACATCCTTCTATGGTTCCAATGCTGGCAGATCATCCTGATTTGCATGTTCTTCAGGAATGGTGTTTCTCTGGCCAACATGAAGACCATCCTACTTTGTGTATATTTGCTTATGCCTAATGCTCTATTAATGTATCTCAGTTTCTTTTTCTAACCTCTCCAGATCACTAGCTGTAAGCTTCTCCCATAACAGTTATGGCCTCTAAATGTCAATTTGGGTGATCGCTGACTCAAATAATGTCATGGCTGTCTCTAGTTTTAGTGATGTAATATTCTTGATATTGCAAATTGCCGACACTCTCTCCTGCAAATGAAAGACTTTGCAGTTGGCTGCAGTGTGATGCCCAAGAATTTTAATTTATTCAATAATCTCATCAACTCTTCTCCTAGTTTGAGGGTATCACTTGCCGCTACTCATCCCATCTCCTGAAGACCATTTTGAGGTTAACTTAGCTAACAGCAAAACTGAGTGAAAAGTAATTCAAGTTCTTATTGATATTTCACATTGTACTAGTCAAAATAAAATCTTAAAATTGTTTTCTCCCTCCTTTTTGAAGAGATATTTAACATCACTTACAATAATTCTCGCCTGGAGAGATGTAAGTAAAATGATGCTCAAATGAGTACAGAATCGATTATGCTCAAAGTTACTGCACTGTTTGTCCTAGTATTGAATGAATTACTAGTTCTGCACCCTTTTGTTTGCTATGGCCTATATATATAATATTCAGAGATTTTTGCGTGTAATGTTCACAGGATTCTCCCAGACAAATTCTATAGGATCTAAAACACCTGAATAAGCGGTGAACTCCTATAAATGCACAAAAGTATATTTTACAAAAGGCACCTTGCTTAGTCTTTTGTGCTGAGGAGAAAAGACCAGGAAGGTCATGCTCTGGGAACTAGAAGCAGTTGCAAGCTCCTGCAAAATGTAAAGTCTTTTCTCCATTACAAACAGATGCTTAAGAATCACTGGAAGAAATTCAGTATGGAGACATAAAAAATGTATGGTGCTTCGATTTAAACAATAAATATTAATCCTGCACAGATTTTATGTGTATTTTTAGTACTTTTACCATTAAAATGTGTTAGTAAATTATAAATTTTATTACAAATACTTAAAAGTCTATATGAACATGTACAATTCTAAATTCCTTCTTTTTTTTCTTTTTTTTTAGCACCTTAAAATCTGTTTTAGTTAAGGATAAGAATGTTCATAAGAATGAAAGAAAGACAGATGGGAGAAAGAACCTTAGAAAATAAATGTGATATTCTGAAACAATTAAATGATTACACTCAATATAAAAAATTAAGTGATTTAATTTTATAAATTCAATAGCTGCTGTCCAATCAGGAGAGAGACACTGCATCAGAAAGTGTAATTCTATACCTAGCCCTTAAAAACGTTTAATTCTGTTTCAATTGACTACCAGGGAGTACTATTAACTTGTGAAATATCAGCACTGCATACTATGTCATATTCTTAATATAAACCTTACTCTACAAGTTATTGCTGGATATGATGGTAGTTCTTATGACATCAGCTAAAACTTTCATTGTGGATTGTTATTTACTTTTGAGATCAGCTAAGATAATATTATAATTTACCTAAAACTGCTATTATGCACACTATTCTCATCTGTCCATATTTTCATTTCCTCTCAGAAGCTGTAACATTTGCACTATTCTATACATATTAATATTTTACACATTGGTTTATTTCACATACTCTGGTATAAAGAGTTTCAGGAAAAGTTTTTATTTGGTAACAAATGAAATTTAAAGGCTGATTCACAATTACACTGAGAATGGTAACGAAAATTGAAACAAGAATGGGAAACAATTCAGATATAAGATTTTGGTTTGCAATAGCCTGGTGACAAGAACAGAGATGCATACTGACAACCTGATTTTGCACACTAGAATTTCATTTGTTTTTAACTGATCAAAGATATTTTTTCACCTATTTCCAATTCAGCCAGTATAATAAAGGTCAACTAATGTCAAAATTTGAGGAATTGCAACTAGAAAGAGTTCTAGCAACTGTTTCATCTCACGACCATGAAGAGCAATCTCTATGGATATGCATGACATATCCATGGCCATGGCTGGGAACAAGAATGAGAAAGTTAAAACTTGACAAAGTCTTCTCTTCCATTCCTGGGGCACAGGAGATCTTCCCATCAATTATAAATGCTCCCATTTAAATATATTTCTTTCTTTCAACTTTGTTATTCTTATTGTAATTACCATTCTGGATGAATGGAATTGCTGAGATGATGCTCAGATGATCTCAGGTTCCATGGAGCTTAAACTTACTTGACATTCATCTTTTCAGGATAAGGGAAAACCCCAGAAAAACCTTATCTGGGTAACTCACTCTTAGCGAGATTCGAACTCACGACCTTTTGAATGTGAGGCACACACGCTGCCACCACACTACCCAGATGGGCCCATTCCCAATTGTTGTAAAATTTGTAAAAATATCTCAAAGTCAGAAAAAGAAATTACAGTATTATTGACATACATACATATGTTTTTAATACATATAATTTTTTTTAATAGAAAATGTTTTAACGTTTAAAACAAAGTTACCAGATTTTGAGGATGCTAATATGAGAAAAAACAAGTGAGTAGAATAAGTTTTATGGAAACAAGCCTGCAAATCAACACTCTCAGTTATATAACTTTTTAATATACTTTTACTGATAAGCCTGCTAGTTCAATACATATTGACATGGCTACTACTGGTTTTTCTGTGACTGCAGAGCTGGACAAACAGAACATGCTCCATACAATATGTTGCCTAACAGATTTATCAGCAAGTGTAAAGACATAAAAATTACAACTCAAGTTATGCAAATGTACATCTTATGCATATGGAAGAGAATCAGTCATTTTCACTTGGCAATTAATAAATAATTCAAAACCTGTGAAACCTTAGTTTGTTATATTATATTATATTTTTAACCTAATGAATAAATATGCTTATTTTACCTTAGTAAACCAAAATAAAAACTAAACCCTGTTTGATGTAGTTTTATGTCTGAACAAAACACACTAAGCAATTTTCTGCTCATAGAGATGTCAGAAATCCCATATGAACTCCCTACAAGTAGCAAAGAATTTTCAGGTCACAGTTAATAGAACAAAGTATAAAACTTAAAACATGTTACTGGTTGCCATGAACATGAATTGAGGTTTTAGACATCACTGATTTTAAATAATTTTACTTAAGGGAAATGAATGGACAAAATCCTGATACCACAGCTCCAAATGAGCCATCCCTACTGCACAGCTGCTGCATCTTCAGCCTCCATCTACACAGGAAATGTTAGGCTAAGTGCAGTGATGGAGTTTGAAGGTAGACAGCATCCTAATTAAATCTTTCCTGACCACTTGGACTTAGTTTCCAACACTGAAGCTGTTTTCAATTCTCAGTAGTTCTTTAGTAGTTCCTCAGTTCATCAGCAAGTATTTCACAGGGCTTCTGGCAGGGGAAAAGTTCCTCTGCTGAGAGTGAAACTGAACTCAAGGACCTTTTCACTGTATCAACAAACTAATATAGTGCTAGAATAGTTAAAACAAATGGAATACTAAAAGAAAGTATGAAATATAGTAATTGTTTTACTAGTCTTAAAAACAGGATTTTGACATTTCACTTAAGGACAATAAAGGAGTATATTTCACTGTCTCACAGTACAGGATAGCAAACCTAATCCTAATGCAGTTTATAAGCTTTAAAGAAAATGATAAAAAAGAAACACATTAGAGGGATTTAAAAAAATTATCACTAATAAATGCCAGAATTTTAAGCTATCTACACCCAAATTAAGCAACCAGAAATGTATAATGCACATCAAACCTTCAACATTTATTCCTGAATAGCTAACCACTTAAAACATGGCAAGTTTCACTAATGCTGCACATATAAATTCTCCTCTCTTCAGCAAGTTGCAATAATAGTACTCATTCGTCACAAAGTTCCATATGAGCCCTTTAATCACATAGTTTCATACAATTTGTAATAATTGGAGAATCTAAGCCAAAACCTAGGTATCAGAAGCCTGTCGGAGAGTGTATGGCATGGAACACAGAATGGATAACCTGTTATGAGAGGTCGGCCTATAGCCAGGCATGGACATGAGGAAATGGATGATATGAAATGTAAGCGAAATTGAGAGGCGATAATGGAGCAATTGGTGGAGTGAGTGGCAGGGGAAACTGGAGGACCCGGGGAGAAAACCCACCAAGACACCGCTTTGTCCACCATGAATCTCACATACGGGTGCTTGGTATCAAACCCAGGCTGCCTAGATGGAAGGCAAGCTGTAAGTGGGGACCTGACAAAATTATACCAGCGACAACTGTATTTCCTGACTTTATACTTGATAATGTAATCTTTAGCACAGAATGTATTTTACAAACTCTTGTGTTCACCTTAAGATTCATAACGCTATTCCTCAAAATTACTAAGGTTTGATGCACACTATCACTCAACTGATGCAAAAATCACTTATCCTAATACACAGGATCCTTACAGTTATATAAATTAAGTTAACAACATTTAATTAATCTCATCTTTTACTTTTATCAACTTTTCCTGAAACTACACATGAATTTGCCTCAGAATTAGATTTTGGCAAATGTTCATAATCAGTGTTCATTGTATTACAATGTTATTGTCCTTTAAGAATGATGACAGCCTATAAAACAATCAGTAACTGCACATGAAGCTGAAAACTATATATATTTTAAACAGAAGATGGAAGTATTTTAAATTACGTCTTTAAAACATTCAAATAACTACAGCAGAGCATCATTTATCTTTTGGTGTCTGCAAAATGATGTTCTAGATAGCTAATTTATATTTTAAATATATTTCTAAATTAAGCCATTGTGTATTATATTTGCTTAAATGAAAGGGTTCCACCTTTATCAACATATAAATTAATGACAGCAAGTTTAATAAGTAATTTTAGAAGTAAACAAGTGAAGCAATAGAAATTACAAACCAATCTTCCTCATTTACTTACAAACTATTTAATCACATTTAAAAGTTTAATCATTCCTGCATATATGGCCTCACAATGACCATATTATTATTAAAAATAATAAACATATTTTCTATTCACAATAATTGTATTTTATAGATTAATTTCATCACATCCATTAAACCTCTCTTTCAATATCTGTAATCTGAATGGCTATTCTATAGATATCAGATTTTACAAACTTATACCACATTTCCATGGAGAATTGAAATCCATTTGAATCCATTTCCATCTTAATACGATCTATGTTTCAAGTGTTAAATTCAGTTCAAATTAAGATCTTTGAATTCGCAAGGTTTGGGAATAAATAATTCAAGCTTTCATGTTGGTCAACTTGGATTTACATTGGGAAATTGTTAAACATAGAGTTCTGTGTATTATACAAAGGTTTTGAGGAAGAAATTACAAGATTATGGAAACAGAAAATGACTCTGTTGTGTGATTTACTACATCAGCTCCTAGAAAGTTTATTGAAGAAAACAAAAAGATAGCATGCAGTGCATTGCAAAGAGAACTTAATATCTTTGGCATATTCAATGGGATTTGAGGTGTTTCAATGTAACATTTTTGATCTGATCCCCTTCTGATCCCACTTTCTAAGAAGATTGAGTCCAAGATTCAATATGATCTGAATTTGAATTTCCATGTAGTACTCAATATGGAATGAGTACTCAAGTTGATTTCAATTCCCCATGGAAACATTTAATGATTGATAGATGTTCATAGCCAACCAAAACACAAGCATTTGCAGGGTCTTAAACAAAAAGATCTGCACATTATGTACACACCATTTTATGACATTTCTTGCTTCAGTACATAGGAATACATAGAGCTAAACATATTTAAAAATATTTATTCAACACATGCTGAGTGATTAAACTTTATAATTAACTACAGGGCTACCATAAAAAAATAGACACTTTCAATTTGTTATAAATCTAAACTTTTAGTAATTAATTAATGAGTTTAAAACTGCTGTCTAAGGAAATTCCTGAAATTACGTTGGTTACTCCTAAATGATCAAAATTGAGCTCCTTATTTCAAACAGTACTCATTAAGGTGACAGTCAAGTTCATCTCAAATGCCAGGAATTTTTTACAGCTTTTGTTATAAGCTGTTTTAATTTAATCTAAATCTTAGATCATTAGCAACTGGAAGGAATGAAACTTTTACATTTTAAAAATCCCCTGAAAGTCACTTAACATGAGACTGGATCTATAATCACATCTGTTGCAAACCAATTCAGTGCAGACACAGTGTTTCATTTTTGTTTGTAATGTTTAACACCCGTTTTAACTACTTATGGCACTGCAGGTGGTGACACTGATAATATATAAATGAAGCCGGAGAACCCAGAGAAAACCCACCCCAGTGCCACTTTGTCCACCACAAATCTCACATGCGGTCGTGTAACCTTCCCCTCAGTCCCCTCAGATCCTAAGTCTAGAGGATGCCAACAAAACACTGCTGTCCTCCATCACGTGCATTCATATCTTGGTGGAGTAATGCAGTAATAATATTATTGGATGCGAACAAACCTTCACACCTTTTTGTTTTATAAATAACTGAAAGAGTCTACTTCTTTTCTAGCAGCCTATATAAAGGGTTCCAAGTAGCAAAACAAGAATACCTCCAGACAAGAGTTCTATATTAAATTTGTCCGTACTGATCCTCTCTGTATTGCTCTCAATGCTGACAGCTGTCATTGATATACCTTAAATATGAGTTTTTTTTTGTTTAGACCTTTCCAGACAACAGTTATCAGATGACTGATTATGGGATGATGAATGCTCCACTGTAGTCAGAAAGTAAATTACAGTAGCAACTTCTTAATTCGCTAATTGCAAAGTCAGAGGTTTTGCTTCAGTATAAACACAGTTAAGTCAGGAAAAAGAATTTCTTCATAATGTAAATACCTTCCTATGCCAATATGTTGCATATTACTAATAGAGAAGTTAAATTTTTATTTTTTTCATATATTTGGAAATGAACACATTAATTTATGCTACAATAGAATATCTTAGGAGTATTTGAATTTTCTATTTATTGCTCTTTGAGGATGACATTTAGTCAGCACTGGCTCAGAGTATACATTTTAGGGTTATTACTGATATATGGTGGGCTTTGTGACAGTGATATGTTTTAACATTTTAACTGGTGTACAAAAAAGTTAATAAGGCCAAAAATAGGAAGAGGATTAAAGAAGTCAGTACACTTACTCAAAACCAGAAAGAAAACAAGATCTACAAGAAGTTTACATACCACCCTATAACTTTCTACAAATTCCAGAGGATCTTCAAATGACACAACATCATTCTAGCCCCAAAAAACAATTGCTCCATAAAAAGCATTTTAAATTCTGAATTAAAAGATGATACCCCACAAGAAAAAAAAAAAACAAACAGAAATATATCAGTTCAGCTGCAATGACTGTGAAAGAATCTACATCAGCCAAACAAAAAGAAATATAAAAACAAGAGCAAAAGAATAGCACAAAAATATTACACTCAAACAAGAAGACGCAGTAGCTTGGTGTTTTTGGAAAGAGAAACACACCATAAATAGAAGCCCAAAAATACTCAAAAGCACCACAAGGAAGATAGAATTAAAAGTTTGGGAAAAATCTATATATTTGGAAAAACAAGAACTGCGTTTTCAATTTTGAAATCCCGCCAGGTAACCTACTATACAGAGGTTCATCAAACCACCACCAGGGAGAGAGACAACCACCACAGCAAGCAATACCGGCAGTCGACTAAAGGAATTGACAATAGAAGCACATGGCTTCTGAAACATGTTTTCCAAAAAAAAAAAAAAGTAAGTGATGTAGTGTTACAAGATTGACTCAACTAATTTTCAACATTTTAGGGTGTTCCTAAAGGTTTATAATTGAACAATTTCATTTGAGTTTAGGGGAGTAGTATGGTAGCTTTAATGCTGTATACTATAAACTACTGCATATGCAAGCTGTAAAGATAGGAGTATTAAGTAAGGGAACCTGTAAGGCATTAAAAGGAATAATTCTTATAGGAGGTCAAAGTGATCCAATATCAATAGCAGGAGCAAGTCTTCTGTGATAGAATGTTCAAAAAAAATGAAACGAAGAAAAATACTTCTGAGACAATAAAAAGGATTATTCCTCATCGTAACCCGTGTTCACATGCTCTTATACAACAGCCATCACTGCACTTGGTATTCACCTTGCATCAAAGGCATAGCTGGGGAGGTGGGTGTTTGTAGTCACCCTAAAAGAAAATTTATAAAGTAATAGCATAATATAACTTTAACTCCAATTGCTGTAACTCAATCTAGGAATATAAAATACATTTTTTTAAATATTTCAACTCAGGATTAATTCATATTTATTATTTGATTTTAAACAAATTATTTTAAAATGGAACCTATACTTTTCTGACTACACTACTGCCTTGTATGAATGCTGTAATGGATATCTGTTTAATGGTAGCAGGCTGGGACAGTTGTGTTATGCTACACTCAGATTTTTCAGAAGCAATTCTTTTTTGAAACACACATTCCTATAACATGAGCAGCTAATAAGCCAAACCTATACATTCCTAAAGCTAACCAAATCAAATATGGGACTGTTCACAGTAAACCAAACACATTAGATGTTGAAATAAACTTTCTTATATTTCACTAGTTTAGATTATTGTTTCACAGGATACATCTTCTAGTAATAACCTAAATTAGTGAACTATTCTCATTTTTAGTAATTTAATCTTCTAATTCCTTAGGTTTTCATCACTGCACTGCATGAAACGCATAAGTTGTATATTGATAGCTACAACAAATATTTAATAACCTCCAGTTGGTCGTTAAAAGATTCCAGACTTAACTGTGTCTACAAACATAAATTTCATTCCTAGAACTGTTTTACATTTCATGTTAAAATGTTACATACCTAACTATGACTAGATATTAAAACATTTAAAGATAACTTATGAATCAGTTATGTTTATTAAAACATTTTTAATGAGCTCTATGAGGTAATGATGGGTTGAATTTCATTTATTTATGCTTTTTATTATGAGTTGTTCAAACTAACCAGTTTGTTCATGAAGTACTTAAGCAACATGAAGTTGACAAATTAGTAATTTAGCACTGTCTTACTCTAAAAACTTTCATATTATCTATTGATATTATAAAACAGTAGACAACCATCTACAATGAATAACATTACAGTGTCAAGATGTTTGTGCAAGCAAATTATAAGAAGAATAGTCCTCTCCTTTGGGTAAACGTTTGATGATGTAATAACTTTCTGGTTCTACACTCCTAAGCTCATTTTATAATATACTACTTCTATTATTACCACGAACGTTATTTCAGTTTCTGCTTTGGGTGGGAGGCAAGCTTGTCTGAAATACTTTTGTGAATTTTCATAAAATGTTAACAATGCATTTAGTCAAAAATGAAGTCATTCTATGTGAAATATTTGTGTTACAGGTAATCATCTTTTTGTAGAGCAATAATAACAGTAACCTATTTATTCTTCATAACTTCAGGAGGGATTATTTGCACCCCTGAGCCCTAAATGATGTTTCAAACTATTACAATAATATTACCTGTAATTAGAAGTTTATAAAGCATGTCTATAGCAATCTGGATTAACAAGAAGTTATGAATTACAAATAAAATCTTATTGAATACTGCAAACCATTGTTGCAAAATCATTCATATTAAAAGCTCTCTCAATAGAAAATTAAAATGTGTATATATAATGCATTATTGTTTATGAAAAATTTGGTTAAGAAAATAAAACTCAGAGAAAGCTAACCTCTTTAAGAAGAAATTATCAGTACAAATAATTTAAGTTTGTTTTCTGCAGAACTAATTTATCATTTATGTAACTTAACATAATTACTTTTTCCATATAAGAACATTGTTTATGATCAGTGTATACACCTACAAGTGTCATTTCATAAGTCATGGCAACTGTTTATTAACTAACTGTCTGAAATTCAATATATATGATTGAAAGCCATTGTAAAAATCCTTTACAATACTGGTATAAAATTGGTATCTGGGTAAAGAGGCTATTGACAAGGGCTATTGAAAGAATAGAAATAGAAATCATTGCTTTCCTTGTATTGCATATGCACAAAAAGTACACTTATTACTCAGAGCTAACACCTTTCAGAATAATCCCCCAAGGCATCCACACATTTTTACCAATGAAGTAGAAGGGGCTGAATACCTCAGTTGTGTAGCATGTGTTTTCTCATCAAAATGCTGTTAAGATGTGCTCTCTTTTTGCAAACTGCTGCCAATGTTGCAGCTTCTTACATTTTTAGAATGAGATCAAAGTCACGTGGACTGAAACCAGGGGAGTATTGCAAGTTCCCCCACCTCCACTGCTTGATCCATCCTTTAAGCTGTCTGCTAGCCACCAATGCACTCAGATGCAATCTGGTGGTAAATGAAATGGAGTTTTATTCATTGACACTCTTTAACTACTGTGATTCTCAGCGTCCTATTCAATACCGGGCATGAAAGACTGCTTAATTTTGCTCAGAGGCCTCTTTTTTAAGCTTGAGGTTCTTTTACGTGCCATAAATCTATGACACAGAACCAATGGCTTTACTTTCCTTCCAAATGAAGCCATGCTAAGGATTTTTATGCCCAAAAAAATCCATCACCCTCTGCCGGGTTTGAACCTGTAACCTTGGGTATATGAAGTTAGCATGGTAACCATTACACCATGGAGGGAAATAATCTGATGGTGTTATCCCATGCTGTGTTTTTTTTTTTTTTTTTTTGGTAGTGTTTAACACCCGTTTTTACTGCTCTGGCACCACAGGTGATGACACTGATGATACATGAAGATGGAGCCCCGGTGGAATGAGATAGCAGGGGAAACCGGAGAACCCGGAGAAAACCTGCCCCTGTGCCGCTTTGTCCACCAAAAATCTCACATGCAATCGCTTGGGATCGAACCCGGGGTGTCTAGGTGAGAGGCGAGTGGTCTGACCACTCATGCTGTGTACAACGTGTTTTCAAGCGTATGTATTGAAATAATTGTATATTCAGTTATTTAGAAGAACAAAATGGTTTTCAGGACTTATGAAATGACCCTTGTATGAAAATTCTAGTAGAGAGTACAGAGAGGAAGCAAGAATTTCCTTTGATGTTCCTTACCTTTCTGCCAGAGAGGGGAGGGAAAAAGTGAAATTCACATTATGGAAGCTGAATGTTGGTTATAAACTGCAAGAACTGCCATTAAAATTATTGATTGCCTGAGGGCTCTTTAAAGTGATTGATTTTGAACAACTCATTCAATAACTACCCATCACTACTGTCATGAGTAAAAAATGTTGCTGATTTAAAAGCACAGAATTCTAACTGATCTAGAAATGACTATCCACTTCTTTCACTTGCAGACAGCCTTCTTACTTTCCAAATTATTGAAGTACGATACTACATAACAAATTTTGACTTCAAAGTCCTTTACATCAAAGTAGTAAAATCAAATAACATGCTGAAGTAACTTTTTGTAGCATTAACTTCAATAATATGGGTATTTTCTTTATAATACTTTGCTGCAATTATAAGCTGCTTTGATAATGTACAGCATACTCTGCTAGGTGTGGCATTATAAAGCACCTATGCAAGCAAAGAATAAGCACACTTTTGTAAATAAAGGTATTCTTTTAAAGTGAAGTCCATCATTTTCACTTAGTCAGATATCTTGTGTCTCAGTGAAAGGAAAATATTATGTTGCCAATAGAGTGCAAACAGTCAGCAGGCTTTTGAAATATACTAAATTGCAATTTTTCTTTAATCATTTGAATGATTACCAAGTAAAGAAAATATGATTATAACATTTATTGGGTGGGCACCCCCCACATTTAGAATAGCCAAATATAAACTCCAACAAAGAATTGTTTATTTATATTTGTATTATTATTTTTTCGGGGCTGTTAATGTGTAGCTACATTTTTTAATATGCTATAAGATTCAGCATTTTCCTTTCGTTTTAATTTTCTCTGCCCATATAAAATAGGTACAGAAGGCATTGCATTCCACCCAAATATTGATACCGAGATGTCATCAAAAATAAATATTTTGAGGTCCCTTAAATCTATTTTTAAAAAAATATTCATGTGTATATGTATCCATGAACAGCATATTGCAAAAATGAAAAATAGGATGTTTAGAGAAGTTGATATTTATATTCAGCACCTTTCAAAGATGTGATATAATCATTTTCAAGAAAATCCCCCCCAACCTAAACTACTCTTCATAAGGGAAGATTTTTCAAAATTTTGATTTTCCCAAAATGGCTCTAATGATTTAGATTAGAACACTTGAATTTTCTGGTAAAATCTGTGAAGTCCTCTTCATTCGATAGGAATTTTGTATAATCTTAAGAACTGCTAAGCATTAAATGATAGAGCACATAACTAAAAATGTACAGCTCTTTAAATTATAGTTTATTCAAATAGTTTTTTTTTTGTTTGTTTTGTTTTTTGTTTTTTTTTGTGGCATAAGCCATTGCCAAGGTAACCATTATTAAAGATTTATTTTCTTCAATACTTTAGTTCTTTTTAAGTTTTGTCAAGTTGTTTTTCATGACTGCCTGGAGACAGCATGGACATTTAAGGCCAGGGTATAGTGTCTAGTTGTTTAAAATTGGACTGTCATTGTTCCTTTTGTAACCAAGGGAAATGTGCAACTATTTTTGCAAAGGTTTATACTGATTAAAATTAAGTAAAAAAATATGCTTTCATAAGAATGATTTGCATACCTATTAGTAAATGATAGAGGGGTAGAAAAGTCATGTGAAGGTAGCAGATAAGATTTTTATCAGGAGGGTGATGCTGATGTTGCCTTCTGCCTGTGCAGTTTAATGGAAAGGAATAAACTGTTTTAATTTGTAGAATCAGCAACATTTTTTACACTTAAATATATTACTTAAAGAAAACTGGATAAAACTGACTGCTGGAGTGAAGAAGTTGTATGATTAATTTGTTTTCAGTCAAGGTATGTATGTTTGTTACAAGAAAAAGAGAAATTAACTGTCTCTTTATGATTTTTACCACCACTCAGTAAAACTGAAGCCAATAACATTATTTCACCAAGTACAATACAGTGACTTCTATTGCTTTATTTCAGTGACTAATACCCATTAACATTTTGAGCATAGTTTTGGCTTTTGTTTTTGCTTTTGGAATTATTCTGAATGAATTCATTGTCAATATCAGCTTCCTTACTGCTTGTTATATCTGGATTGTTAGTAAACAAAAAAAATTATATTAAGCTTACATTTCCTAATTATTATAATGAAATAAGTCTTAAATATGGCTATCACCACAATGGGAATATGAGCATTCTCCCTATATCATTCCACAGCATGTCATCAAAGAAAACAGCCATCTTTGGTATGACCCAACTGTAGACATAACCTAATCTTTTGCATTTCTATTACAGTTTCACAGTATGAGTATGACAATGAATTTGTAAATAACTTGCTAAAGACTGGTTTGTATTTACTGAATCATTAAAAAGAAATTCAGCTAACATTGTTTTAATGAGAAGTTCAGGTGCAATTTTATTCCATAATAAAAGCCATAGTATCCTTATAGAATAGTGTGAGCTGTGTTTTGTTTTTGATTCCCACTAAATCATTAATTTATCGTGGCTAATTCAGCTTTCCATCTTAAGCCTAAATGGTTAGGTGTACTTCTGCAATTCTATACTTGCGTATAAAATACTTTTCCAGCTTGAGTAATTCCAAGTTTCATTCCTATATAACTGATAAAAGTTCCTATCTAACCCCATGTAGACCCTATTTATTGAACTAGGCATTTTAATCATTTACACTCTTTATATTTTAGATAATTTAGTATTTATACATGCTTTTCATAGTAGACATGTTTGAGGATGGATATTCATAGTTATAGTACTACATTCAGGTCCAATGTAATTATTATAGAATAACAAAATCTAAGATAAATAAATAATAAAAATCTAAGTTGTATAATAACCTACCTGATAGTGTTAAATGTTTAACTATGAAGAATTTTAAGTCCAGAGTATATATATATATATATATATGATTAGTCAAACATCCTTTTTATTCAATACATGAAAATTTTAATGATAATTTTTGTGATCTTATTTGTAATTGAATGTGACAATGTTAATATTCTGCTTTTATTAGACATGGTTAAAGCCTGTAGAGTGCTGTAGAAAAATAAAATGAAATTAAATGAAAAAAAAAATGAAATTTGCTCAAATCAAGAATATTTAGGACCTTCCCTCTTATACAGCAAGCCCAGGTTTTCATTTGAGCAGATTTAAGCTATCTGAGTATTATATTTGAGGTTATATCTCATTTATACCAAGCAAGGTGGCCCCATGGTAATGCTTGCAATTTAAATTCAGAAGGTTGTGGGTTTGATTGCCTTGGTCAGTCTTCCAGACCTATGGGTTTCTTAGGGTGTTTCTCTGGGTTGCCAAGTAAATGCTGGGATGATTCATTACATCCCCCAAATTTCCTATCTTTTCCTGTTCCCATAACTTCCTTGCCATCTGCTTCAGGGTTGAAGGACCAATTGGCGTCGTTCAGTGAGTTGTGGCTGGATGGTGGCTTGTGCACTGTAAAGTTTATTCCTAAAATCATCATGGCATTACTCTATCAGGATCTTGGGGTGCTTTCAGGCTAGGAGCCCTTTGGGGAACACCAGGAGACTTGGAGCTTGTGGATTGGGCCTGGGTGATGTTGGAGGGATTCAATCTGGAAATGTTAGAGGCCCCATCATGCTTTTGCCATTTAGGTCTCTCCCCTTTTCTGTTGGGCCACATAAGTTACAAAGGGCCCCAACGGCCTAGTACAATGCACTGCACAGTGACTGGGTACCCTGTCCATGAGAAACCCTAACCTTCTCTCATTTATAGCATCTGGTAGCTTCAGTGCTTTAAATTCCTGTACTCATCTCTGAATTCATTTGATACGATGCATTTGATCAAAGGTGCAAACTAGAGCATAAAACTTTTAACTATCATTAAATTCTACAACAAAGTACTTTCATTGCTGTAAGTATCCAAACCATATTTATGAATATAGCATATATAGTATAAGCCTAAATGTACTGGTACAGGTAGCCGAGGTGGTTAAGACACAGACTCATGAATGGGAGGTCTGTAGTTCAAATCCTACCAGGACTGTCCTCCCTGACCAAGGTTTCTTCCGGATAAATGCTGGGGAAGTGCCCTAAACTTAGGCTTAGCATGTTCTCTTCCCAAATTTCCTTTCCCAACCATCATTTCATTTTGTCTTTTGCTAATATCCACTATCTGTGGTACTCTATGCAGTAAAAACAGATTTTAGTAATAAGAAAAGAAGTAAAAATGTAAATGTTTTTCCTGTAACTTGTTTAGGAATACAGAATATTCTTATAAACAAGAAACAAAACAAAAAAAACATAGTAGCTTAATTTTTAAAACAGCACTCCACATGGTTTTTGTATAAAGCAAGACTAATTATACAATAATGCTGCTGATACACAATAACATATATTAAATATAGTTAATGTACTTTTAAATTTGCCAATGGCCTGGTAATATAGTACTCTTATAATAATACAAAAAGTAACACAAAAAAGGTTGACAAATGCCCAACTTGATATTTAAGTTCAGTATCATTCAAAAGTGTGACACAAAGATTATTAAGAAAATCGCCCCACACCAAGCTACCCTTTACATCAAGCTGATCCACTTGGGGTGAACAACAAAGGAGCAGCAAGCAATATAAATCAGCATTGAAGGTAAGCCATCATCACAGCTGCATCAGCTGTTAGAATGGAATGGCAGAAAGCACAACTGAGTTCCAAGGATTGTGATTGAAATGAGTACTCTGACTCTGCTGAGTCAAGTTGGGACAGTGTGCTTTACATAGAACATTTTTACAAATGTTTTTTATTTCCTCAAAAATGGCTCTAAGGATTTTGATTAAAATATCACATATTTAAGATATTCACATAAAAATAAAATGTAAATCTTTTAAGTGTTAGTAAAAAAGACTGTGCAGTCCTATTTATTTGGAAGGAATTTTGTATATTTTGTATAATAAGTAAACCATAAAAGCTAGACAATATAATAAACAAAAAAATACAGAACTCTTTGAAACTTTCAATTCATTTCTAATAACATTGTCTTTTTCGTTTTTTTTTGGCATTAGTCATTTCTGAGATATCCATTATTATTGTTTAAATTTTACAATATGTTTCCTATTTTTTAAAGTGCTGTCACTATACAGTATTTTAAGTCTTGGGAAGCACACTTAGTAACTGGCTTTTAAACATCTGACTATCAATTATACCTACAAGAAATTATACATTAAACAATTTCTGCAAACAATTATCACAGTTAAATGAAGCAGAAACTATATAAAAATATAGGTACGATGATATAGAAATTTGTGGGAATTTAATACAGAAGATTTTTTTAATCAAATATCGCATGTAAAACTATAAATGAACATTGAAGTAACATTGAGCTGGTTAACAAGTTAACCTCCCAAATTTACTGCAGCTAGAAGCAATATTATTTGTTCTCCAAAATTAAAAGTTCACACCCCTCCAGATTTACTTCTGCAGTTGGATTAAGCAAACAGTTTTAAGAATGTTCATTAAAGACAGAAATCTGCTGTGGAACAATATAAAGGAATATCCCCTAGAAACCCAAGAAGTGTTGTTCTGTGCACTTTCCTAAAGCTATAATATACTGCTGACAGTATGTTAGGACATGTTTAAAGCATTTAAGGCATAAAAACCTTTCACTATCAAGTAACAGACTTTTATTTCAAGAATTAATAACAGATGCTTCCATATTTATAATACTTATGCCGGGTTTATGATGAGCTTTACTTATTGTGACATAATGTAACATGAAGTAAAGAAATGTTCCCAAACTGAAGGTTTAATTAGGATGCATTTAATGGGCATGACTTTTGATTGGTAGTTCTTTTATTTAAAGTATTATTTGAGTTGTATATAACACTTTTACATCACTTATATTTTATAATTAAGGACATATTTCATTATCAACTTTTGGTCAACTGCCGGTGTTGAGGTGAATGAGTTCATTTCTGGCGGTGATTTAAGGATCTGTGGGCAAGAATGTCTCTGGGCAGGATCTCAAAGTTCATTAAATTGTTCCTATTTTTCCAGATGTGGATATGCTCCCAGATTTCTATTTCCCAACTGTTTGTTAAGTGTTTCACTAAATTTGGTATTTTTCCTACATTGTTGTGTTCTCTCCAAAAATGCCATGCCACTGCCGATTTATCTTCCTGTTTTAATTTTACATTCCTGAAGTGCTCCTTGTTCCTAGTAGCCAAATTTATCTTTGTTTTCCCTATATACAATTTATCACAGTCCAAGCAGTTTATCCGATATTCACATCTGGAAAAATAGGAACAATTTAATGAACTTTGAGATTCTACAAAGAGAAATCTTCGATCAGAGATTCTCAAATCCACCACCAGAGGCGAACCCATCTGCCACAACACCGGCAGTCGACAAAAAGTTGATAATGGAAGCAACAGACCTTCTGAAACTTATCATTAATTATGTAATGTAAGTAATGTAAAAGTGTTACAACTGATTCAAATAATACTTTATGTATAATATATATATCACTGCCTCAAAATCCTCAATACCAGTAGTTCTTTTATTATTTCATGTTACTGTTTTATGCTGATAGATTTTATTAAATGTGACATCAAACTTGACATAACAGAAAAAAGAAGTTTGACACTGACATCATATTCTTAAGAATGTTGTTCAGTGTATTCCCGGCATTAGTTATAAAACATCTACACCATTCACTGTGTAACTTATGAAAGAATTGAACTGTCGTTCCTTACAAGGTCAATTTAATAATATTTGGGACAGCAATAGCAACACATTATAAAACAATGTGTTTAAAATATTACAACTACAAAATAAAGATATGTTCTGGCTGCAGTAGTGTCTCATTTATGGAAT
This sequence comes from Hymenopus coronatus, assembly GCA_030762935.1. Classification (NCBI taxonomy): domain Eukaryota; kingdom Metazoa; phylum Arthropoda; class Insecta; order Mantodea; family Hymenopodidae; genus Hymenopus; species Hymenopus coronatus. The sequence goes on from CM060883.1 coordinate 30,173,737, forward strand.
CTTTTGCTGAGCAAAATCAGTGTTTTTTCTCTGTGATATAAAACATACTTCACGCACTCCACACTCGCTTTAGGCACATTTTATTAAAAACAGCAACTTATTAAAACCCATTATCTGCCTCTTTCCATTCTTATTGTTCCATCACTAGTTTCAGGCATAATATTGCTCTCCCGGAGTTTAACAACTGATTTTGATAAAATTCAAGCCCCATTAACAAACATTTGATAAAATTCTCCGAAGTTCGCCAATGTGAGTGGCTAGATCTTGATTAGGCATGTATCTCTTTGAGCCTTGTTGGGGATATAAAATGGACTGATTTATGCAGTTTTCCATGCCGACAAAATAAATTCACAAAGCCATACTTCTCGAAGGCACAACCTTTCTCATGGGCATCTCCCTCTCACAGACTGAGGTGCGAGCTTCCAGAGGCACATGTTGTAGTAGCAGGCACTACATTAGCTATGTCAGAGAGAACTCACCCCGTGGATTGAACTCTTTCTGATGTGAGCTGTTAAAGGCACGCCGGTATCCCCAGTAGTGCATGGCTCGGGCGCATACCCTTTGTATGGCCCGAACTTCTGCATGGGTGAGGTCCTGGCGCCAGTGGAATGGTGCAGACTTGGAGTTACGGTATGTGCTTGACACGCCTCCAGCGTTCACTTTGGTGTGTGTATCCAGGAACAGCTGCACATTAGGGTGGAAGTCCAGACCAAAAAATTCAAATAACTCCTTGACACCCTTGTGTGGATTCACAGACAGATCTTCATAGCGAACCGCTCTAGACAACAGAAAATTGTCATCATTATTGCTGTAAATCAATAAAATAATATATGGGGTAGAAGTTTGGCATACACAGAAAAAAACAGGAGATAATTTTCTATATCCATAAATCATTTTGTTAAATGTTCTAGGATTACCTAGCTTAGCTAGACTTAGCTGAATTGGGAAGCATTGGTAGGAAAAATAAAGAGTGTTAGAAGTATAAGTACAGATATTGGTACTGGTATTTGAGGACAGTGTTATAAACAACATTACATCAATATTTACTTCATTTGCAGACTAATAGTTTTAGTTATTAAGATTAGTATGTTTAAAAGTGGATAGTACCTCTAAGTATATGTGGCACAACAAACCATACATATTTATTTTCCCTTAGAGCATGGGATGGGTTGTTGGAAAAGGTAAACCGCAACCAATATTTGTAATAATGAATGTTGAGTTTACTTCATGAAGTTCTTAACAAATTGAGGAATTGTACATGGTTCTCACATATCCAAATATTAATTATTTGTGCTATAGCTATACTTTCATATAGAAATAAGTGAGAAAACAACAAGTTTAAATACCCTTAATTGAGGATTTAAGATTTATCTTGTCATTTCCAATACATTCATTGCTGAATGGGTAACTATGTTTGGATGCTTTCTGCAAGGCTAATGACTCTAGGAAAATAGTTAGTCTATATTGGTATACATTTTGTGGTACAGAAAACATCAGATAGTAATTATGTAATGTTTTTACATAAAAACTGTTAGACAAAGAGAAAAAAGAAACTTCATACTATAATGCTTACATATTAAGGTACTAATTATCAAAATATCTGCACTATACCCCTAAACATAGGACTTAAATGTAAATTGAAATATTGGCATAAGATGAATCAAGACAAGAACAAAATATTGTCAAAGATTGTTTATGGATACAAGAGAAAGTAAAATGGGAAAGAAATTAAGAAAATAGACCAGGCTAGCTTGTTGTAAATTGTAAATAATATACAGGGTGGCGCAAAAGACACTGGACATTTGGTTAAAAGCAAATGAAAGTACCAGTAATACATAGCACAGAAGGAAGTTTTAATCTGTAAGTTGTTATTACCACTTCAAAGATTATTAATACAGATGGAAAATAGTTTGAACATAAAAAGTAATTGTAAGTTTTGTTTGTATTTGTAATGAAACATAAATTCAATCTTTGCAGGTGTCCAGTGACTTTTTTGCCAACATGTGTATATATATACATATATATATTTTATGTATCCTACACATATGTATGTTTCAATGGATGAAAAATAAATAAATGAAGATTGATCAGCAGATAATAATTAATATATGAAGATATGGAATACAACATGTCAGATCTAAACAAAAAATAATAATTTAATGTATAGATTTTTTTTTGCTTGCTCTACCTATAAGGTTGGCCTGATTATATTTGTTTCATTCTTTTTATTTCGACACACCTTTTCATTTACACATAGCTTCCTTTTGCCAAGAACCTTAAAAAATATAAATTATGTTATATGTAGTGTGCTGTGTAAGAAATCAATAAAGGAAAATATCAATAAACCTACCGAAATCTGTTAGGATATTTTATAGAGAAGCGCACTGCTGCACTGTAATCAGAGACGAGGTCCTCACAGAGTCGCATTGGTTCCATACAATCTGGATTGCCTGGACACCAATCACGGTGCTTTCTGGACTGTAGAGTCCCTCTTGGGTCCCTCACTAACAGAACAACACGTACACCTAACCTGAAACAAATGAGTATATCCTTAAATTGAATGAAAAAGCAAGCCGATCTTATACTTCAAAATTTCACAGATGAATGTCATATGTTTGTTTTTTCTAGTGCACATATACACCATATATGATAGATGGAGGAGGTATTGTATTCCACTAAAAATTCTATAACCAGATTTCACCAGAAATACATGTTTTGAGACCCCCTGAATCCAAAACAATATTTTTAGAGAAATGTGTGTGCAAGCATATGAGCGTGCAGACAGTATGGCTCAAAAACGAACAGTCTATTAAATATCAAACTTGATCATAAGTTTAGTATCTTCTAAGGATGTAACACAAAGATTTTCAAGAATCCCCCCCCCCTCCCCACTCCAAACTACTTTTTACATGAAAGAATATTCAAAAATTTTGATTTTTTCAAAAATGATTTTGGTTAAAACACCATATGTTAAAAGTATTTATATGACAACTAAAATGTATATCTTGAATTTCCTGGAAATAGCTTCTGAAGTCCTTTCACTCTGGAATAATTTTGTTGGAATTTGCCTAACTGGTAAACCATAAGAAACAGACAACAACTTACCAATAAAAGAATATAGATCTTGTTAAAACACACAGTTTATGCCATATACATTTTTGATGTAGAGTTTAGTGTTTGAGATAATTGTTATTGGTTTCAATTTTAAACTACCTAGTAATTTTTATCAAATCAGTCATCTTTCTTTTCACCTCTCTTTTGTTTAACTGGCAATTCATACCAACCGAACTTCAGTTGTTCATATGTCGTCCAATTTTTAAAAGATTTGACTATCACTTTAGCCTAGTGTATTCCCTATTTCCTTTCTACTTAGATGGAAGCAATTATATAACCATTTCTGCAAATGTTTATCTTCATTAACATAATGTAGATAAAAGAATAATCTTTTATAAGGAAAGTTTGTTTTTCAAACAGCTAGAGAAAGTCATGTGAACAGTGCACATCATATTTTTTTCCTAAGTTTCATTAAATAAATGTTGAATTAAATACATTTCCAATTACTTTGAGAGATTTTTTGTGGTTAATATTTTTGAATGTATAGGACATTTTCATAATTTTGTCTCTACTGTGCATATTTTGGCATTTTAGAATATTTGGCTATGTTTGCAGATGATGTTATATTCTTATATATGGGTATATCCTGAAATGGATATAGATACTATTATTTCGATTTGATGGTTAATGGATTGCATCCTTGCAGGAAGCAATGTTGTACCTACAATATATAATGTTCTTTGATGCCTCCTGGATAAATAGTTGCCCTCCATTCTATACATTTTACTATAAATAAGAATTTAATTCTTTAGCCATATAGTTAAAATACACCTCTGAACATTTGCATGATGAAAACTAAGTATGAAATTATCTTAAAGTCTGGAGTAAAATATTTCAGAACCAAAGCAAAAACACAAGAGTAGTGTACCTGGACAGTTGGCTTAACAAAGCAGGTAATGTCTTTTCTTTGGCATATTTTGGGGTAATTACCTATTCAAATATGTAGCAATTATGTGTAATTAAATTTACATTTAGCTATAGATAATATAGTAATTATGCATTTAAATTTAAAACATTTGCATGCATTTATTTGATCAGATAGTGTTTTTGATCATATTCAGCTATTTTAAAGTCACTTTTGCTTACATATTTTTTGTTTTTGTAAAGAGATTTGAATGTTATACAGATAGCATATGTTTACTTGGGTTTTTATCGACTGGAAGTATTGCATCACTTACTTAGGATCTTCAAGAAGATCCTCAACCAGTCTTAATCGCAGTCTTACAATCTTCATGCTCTGGAACGGGAAGAGCTGACAGAATGGATTGAGGAACTCTGGCATCCAACAGATTTCAGGATGTCTCAGACACTGCTCCCACAGTCGTGCATTGTGGTTAAACAGCCAAACATGTTCTCGACCATAACGAAGATAATGGTCTGAAAACACATCCACAATAATGTATGTATGTATTTATTTCTCTGCAAGTGGGTATCACCCGGTGGCAGAGTTATATATGTATACAAGATATACAAACAATAAATCACAGCTGCCAGTTTATGGCTTTGTAAGCTAGATATAATAGTTATTTACAACAAATATGAAAACATTAATTTTTCTTTCAATTCAGATTAATTAATTTCATAATTAGAATCACCAACCAATTTAACATTTGTATTTATAACAATATAAAATCACAAGCATTTCATTTAAGGAATATTTACAAAATATTATCCAACATTAATATCAAGATTTTTCCTATATTTCTTCAGAGACAGAGGACAAACCCGAAAGGCAGCTTCAGGCAATTCATTCCAGTCTTTTATGGTTCTATTTACAAAGGAGAACTTTCCCACGTCAGTTCTGTATCTTCTACCCTTAATTTTGAATGGATGATCGTTTCGTGCATAGTAAGTTGGGTTTTCCAGTTTGTCAGTAACGTCCTCCCATGCGTTTAAGCCAGCGTAAGCTTTAAATAAAGCGCACAACCTCTGTTTCTTACGCCTAACTTTCAACGGCTCCCATTTTATCTCCTCAGTATTTGTAGACCCAAAATATTTACCCCTTTTTCTGCGTATTTTCTAACAAATCAATTTGATTTACTCTATACGGGTCCCAACAAGTTACTCCAAATTCCATGACCGGTTGCACTAAGGACTTGTACGCGATTTCCCTGGACTTTGCACTCCCCTTTTTTAAAATCCTCATTAGGAAGTGCAGTGTTTTCCACGCTTTCTTAGATACAGAATTTACCTGCTTGTCCCATCCAGCGTTACTCGCCAAGTAAACTCCCAAGAATTTGCAGCTGTCCACCTGTGGAATTTTTTCCCCACCCATATACAAATATAAACATCAGCACTTGCTTGTGTTATGAAACATCCTATAAACCACAATGCATTGCATCATAAGACTCTATAACAGTTTGTAATTTAATGGATATTCTGCAAGGTATGTCTTGAGGTGATTGGCTGCAGAGAAGCACCAGTGACTGAAAATGCAGTAGCAGAGAACTGGAGTTGTTGAATCTATTGTCTTTTGCTTTCTTAAAGTAAATTATTCATCTTATGTAAATTTATAGTCATTTCTGTATCTAGAATTTAAAAATGAAGCTTATTAATGGTAGTCCATTTTACAATACCCCTGCCACTGAAACTTTGCACCACTTACAAAAAGCAGACAAAAAGCTTTACCATTTGGATTTCTGAACTAATCATAAGCAGTATCCTGGGTGGTCAGTCATAAAGTGAAAGCAGAACTGGAAGAGCAAATCTGACTATTTCCAACCATGTGCTTCAGTTTCTGATCTTTGGGCTATGGGTTCTAAATTATTTGCTACAGCATAAAATATATTAAGGATTTAGCACGGCACTGATCAAATCGCAGTAGACCATGATGTGAACACCCAGATTTTGGAGAGCATAGACATAGTGGCATTATTTAGCAATACGATAAGTGTGTGGGCAATTTGGTTGAGCTGTTGCGGGAATTGAAAGTTCAAACCTCCATGGATACCTTTATTACTAAACCCCAGATTTTTAGGTTCTAAAAAGTTTAAATTAGATTCTATGTATTAGGGTATTAGGATTTTATAGGATCCTATATGTTGAATTTAGGAATTTATAGGATCTTATATATATATATATATATATATATATATATATATATATATATATATATATATATATATATATATTTATGCAAATCACTGGGCACTTTGCTAACTTTAAATTGTAAAAAGTTAAACTAACTGTAACTTTAATATGTATTTGAAAGTACCAAATTCAATACACCTATGAATAGTATGGCACTGAATAGCAGACTAATTTCAAGCACTACTGTGCAAAAGTTAAAAAGCACATAATTAACATAATTAACTGAAGACAGCGGACGTTTTAATTAGTTTATTATTGTGGCGGATGGTTTAATTAAAGTTTATTATTGTAAGGTATTGCACAAGATTTCATAATATAATTATTTAATAGTTTCCTTGTTCGAACGGTCTCCCTTCATTTTAAATATACTTTTATATTCATAAATCTACGCTTATTTGCTTAAATAACCGAATTAGGCACTTTTAGGTTCTATCACGAAAAATAGGATTTATTAGATTCTAACATATAATTAGGTCAATTTAGACTCTATAAAATTTAAGAATATTACTCGTTGGTAACTAAAACATTAAAATAAACTGAAGTTTAGAGTGTAGGATATCAAGAATAAAATATGTCAGAACCCAAGAATCTGGGGCTTATTTATTACTGTCTCTATATACTATGTACATAGTGTATAGAGATGGTATTGTATTGCACCCAAAAATACATGTTTTGAAACTCCCAGAATACAAAAAAAAGCATTTTTAAAAAAATGTTTGTTTATTGCATGTCTGTCTGTCAGTGAGTTTGAGTGTATGTGTATGTGAGAGTCTCTGGGCAGCATAGCTCAAAAAAGAAAAAGTCTGTTAAATACCAAACTTGATATTTAAGTTCAGTATCTTCCAAGGATGTGACACAAAGACTTTGAAGAAAATTTCCCCACCCCAAACTACCCTTTACATGGAAAAAATGTTGAGTATGTTGATTTTCTCAAAAATGGCTAACGATTTTGATTAAAATCTCTTACATTTAAGATATTTACATGACAAATAACATGTATATCTTGAATTTACTGGGAATAGCCTCTGAAGACCTTTATTATGGATGATTTTTATTGAATTTTGCAAAAATTAAACCGTAAGAGATAGACAAGAACTTACTAAAAAAATGTAGATATAATAAAACACACAATTTAAGGCTTTATATATATTTTTTCCTGGAATTAGCGATTTTCAAGATATTCCTTGTTATTTATTTCAGTGTTAAAATACTTAAAATTTTCTCATACTGGAATTTGTCAACCCTTAGCCACACAAAGAAATGGATTTCAAGCCTAGAGCAATCACATTTTAAAACATTTGACTATCACTTTAGCCTAGTGTATTCCCTTATTTCTCTTCTGCTTATAAGGAACTAAGTAATAAAATCGTTTCTGCTAATTTTTTAGCATTAAATAGAAGAATAAGCATATTAACAATAATTTGTTACAGATATGTAGAAAAAAAGTCATGTAAATGGAGCACATCAGAATTTTACTGTGTTGCTTCCTTTGTTTGTATTTTATAATGAGCTATTCCTATCACTGCGTTATGGAATATGATTTATTCGTACTGACAAACAAAATAAATGTAATATACGATTAGCCTATAGGTGCAACGAAGAATATTTTAATAACAATGCCAGTTAACACCTATACAGGTACTTTTCTCCATACATCTCAAAGGAATTTCTAAAATACAGTTTATCATACATTGTGTGTTATTAAGTACACTTTACAATTGAAGGCACAGTTCACAATTTACAAAACAATATTATCATTGTGTTGAATTAACTTCAAATGAAATAAAAATGAACAACTTGCTCTGTAGTAAAACATGTACCTTCATAAAATGAATTACGAAATGTAGCAGTCAGCAAAGTGCATTCAACCATTTCATCTCTACTTGAAAGGCAATTAGAGACTTCGAGAAATAATACAATATCTGAAGCACAAAATACAACAGATCACCAGAGAAACTGTTCAATGTGACAACCTACTACATCCTTGTAGAGTTGCATCATCAAACAAAGAACCTCACACCCTGTAAAAAAATTCCAGGAGTATAATTTTTTTTTTTTTTTTTTGTAGTTTAATGTCCTTTAACCTGGTTGGTCATATCGGACGATGAATGAAATTGGTGAAATGATGTTCAAATGATCTCGGGGTCCATGGAGCTTAAAGTTACTTGACGTTCGTCTTCTCAGGATAAGGGAAAACCCCGAAAAAATCTTATTCGGGTAACTCACACTAAACGAGATTCGAACTCACAACCTGTTGAATGTGAAGCAGACACACTACCAGCACACTACCCAGGCAGTCTTCCAGGAGTGTTGTGAACCTCACCATAAGAAGTTAAAGTTCTTGTCACTAATGGTTCATCTGATTCAATGATCATCTGATAAGCATAGTTCTTAAGTACTATGTGGTGCTAAAAAGCACAAGAGCTCAGAAGTTCACACCTTGAAATAGCTTAGGATGTTAGTCTGTGTGATCTCCATTTTACATCTCCTTTACACAATTTCTTTCCTTACAATATTATCTTTTGCAGCATATATTGCACCAGAAGGGAAGTAAAGCCGTTGGTCCCGTGTCATAGATTTATGGCATGTAAAAGAACCTCAAGCCTGATAAAGAGGCCTCTGAGCAAAATTAAGCGGTCTTTCACACCCAGAATAGAATGGGACACTGAGAACCACAACAGTTAATGAGTGTTCATAAATAAAACTCCATTTACCAAGGGTGGTAAAAGTAATTTTTTATATACAAAATAAGGAAAAAATATGATTCTTGTGCAAAATAACTTACAATAAAACTAGATCCTCGAGTACAAACACATAAGTGTTTGTTATATACAATAAAGTGAATGTATCACACCAGTTCCATGTTGTTTTTTTTACAATAAGAAGTTTTAATGAATTTTATTAATAATTAAATTTCACAAGACTACTCTTTATAATTACATAGGTAGTCAGGTGAAAGATTAGGGTAGAGAGAGATATGTGGACTTATAGGATAAAATGGGAAAAGAATGATATGCTTCTGCAAGAACAGATATGTTAAAGCTAAGAGATCTCAGAGGGGATTGTGACATTAATGTATGCCCAATATGTAGAACAAACGAGGAAGCTGTGCATTGTGTGCTCAAGTGCAAGGAAACTGAGGTATGGAGGAGTGAACTGGGATTTGAGAAATATGTAGGATAAACTAGGGACAGAGCAATTACCAAAAAGAACATCTAACAATAATTGAAGAGGATTTGAAAATGTTAAAAAATGCAAAGAAGCAAAAGTATAAAAACAATACTGATAGGGTGTAAGACTGTCACAGGAAAACAACCCAAATTAAAGCAGATCTATCAAACTTGCCCAGATTGTATGCCCCACCCAAAATACACAACCTGGTAACAAAATGTGGCCCTAGTATATGATATCAATGCACCCACATATAAACTCTCCAAATGGCTTGCACAGAAATTCAACTCCTTCCTAAAGTTGAATAGTAAATGTGTATATCAAATTGGCTGGTCCTAATTAGCCATTTGAAAGATTTAAGCATCTTCCCAAAAGATAAAATAGTATCTTTTGATGCCACCTATCTATTTCCCAGTATACTCATAGAAAAACTCCAAAAACCGTTGAAAACCTGGCTGCAAAGTATAAACCTACTGGCAGAGGAAGTAGAAACTTGTAAAGCTACCAATCTTTATATCAGACAAAACTCCTTACCTTCAAAGATAAATGCTACCAACAGACAACAGGGGCCAGCAATGGCGAATCCTCTATCACTATTACTACCAGACTTATTCATGAGCAATTCTGAAATACACATCACTAAAGCATTTCTGCATTTATACAAACAATAGTACAGATATGTAGATAACATCACCACCATAGTTCCAGAAAAACCAATAGATGACACACTCAAACTCCTCAACATGCAAAACAAATCAATTCAGTTCACTATAGAAACTGAACAGGACAACTGTCTACCATTTTTCGACATCAAAATAGTCAGAACAAGAAAACAAAACATAACATTTCAAATGCACAGCTATAATCCCACAGCACACAAATATGCAGTCCTGAATAGTCTATCATAGAAATTAGAACACATCCCCTTTGAAAATATCAACAAGAATACCAACAGATACTCCAAATAGCTACCAACAACGGTTTCCAAAAAATTGCAATTGACAAGAGAATACACAAACACAAAAAATGTAATCGCATAACACACATCATCCTATAAAACCACAGGATCAAATTCTTTCCATTTAAGAAGAGAATTTATTACAGCTTAAAGAAAATATTTAGAAAAGGTCTGTGAGAAATAGTGTATCATTAAGAAAAAGAACCATAATATGAAATTTCAATTTGCCACCATACGCAACCTCAGTTCAACAATAACCAGGGTATTAGTGTGTATAAGGTCCAAAGGAATAAACAAATCTCAAAGATAAAAACTTAACTGAATGTGCTTAATTAATAAGAAAGATACATTGTTATACAAAATGAAACTAATGTTAATTAATTAATTCAAACCAGTAGTCAGAATGTAATTATACACTTATGCAACAAAGATAATTAATCAAAACTTTTAGTATTTTCAGGGACTTTTTTCTAATTTTATATTATATTAACCTTCAACAATAAAATTATGCTAGCTACAGCTGTTTAATATTGTAAAAATATTAATAAATTTGTGATAAAACTGTAGTGTTTTTTAAATAAAAAAGAGCAAAATTCATGCAACTGCATAAAATGTAACCCTGTCATAATCCAAACATACCATCACACCGGTCATTTTACTTGGACCCTCCCCTTCCTTCACTACAGGCACATTTAACTGTAGTTGCTGGGATTGAAACTCACGGCATTTGACTTTGAATGGATGGCCAGCCCACTTCGTACCACACTAACAATCACGTCTATTCAAGGCACTTCAGTTTGGTGCCAGTGAAAGGGATAAAAATACTGGTTTGTGAATTAGAGGAGGCACTGCATATGTGGCAAAGTAATTATTGCATAAAGGGTTAATTACAGTTAGTTGCTGTACAATACTGACTACACTACTGTCAAATGACTAGATACTAGATATGATGCATAACTTATTTATTAAAAAAATCTGATGTGTTCCATTCACATGACTTTCTCTACATCTCGGTAACAAATTATTGTTAAAAAGCTTATGCTTCTATTTACTTCATTGTATCCAGAAAAAAAAAAAAAACTAGCAGAAATAGTCTTGTTACTTGCTTCCTTGTAAGTAGAAGAGAAATAAGGGAGTATCATAGGTTCAAGTGATAGTCAAAAGCTGGTTGCTATGTGACTGAAGTTCCTTTGTTTCTATGGACAGAAGTAGACAAACTCCTGTATGAGAAAAGTATAAGTTTTTTTAAAGCTGAAACCAAAAACAATGAATATTTCAAAAACGATCAACTCCACGAAAAAAATGTATATAACATAAATGTGTTTTAACGTGCTCTACATTTTATGTGTGGTAAGCTTTTGTCCATCTCTTACTGTTTAATAGTAATGCAAAATTCCGTAAAATTCATCCAGAGTAAAGTAATCTTTATAGGCTATTCCCCGAAAATTCAAGATATACATTTTTTTGTCAGGTAAATATCTTTAATGTACAATATTTTAATCAAAATCGTTAGAGCCATTTTTGAGAAAATAAAATTTTTCGAAAAAAGTTCCATGTAAAAGGTAGTTGAGGGTGGGGAGATTTTCTTGAAAATCTTCGTTTTGCATCCTTGGAAGATGCCAAACCTAAATACCAAGTTTGGTTTTTAACGGACTTTTCGTTTTTGAGCTATGCTGCACACACACGGACATTTTTCTAAAAATGTTTTTTTTTTTTTTTGATTCAGAAGGTCTCAAAATATATATTTCCGGTGAAATCTCGGTATCAAATTTTTGGGTCTACGATTAGTTTCAGCAAGACAAGAAACAAACCATACATTACATATAGGTAAACACAAAAAAAGAAATCATACACCCATTTGATAATAAAAAAAATCTAATAAAGAATATCTTCTAATTAAAAAAATAAATGACAATAAAATTAAAGCCAATCTTACTTCATACCTTTTCTATACACTATGTACACAGTACGTATAGAGAAAGTAAAAAATCTTCTCCTCTCTGTCAGTAGCATAAATGTCTTAGTCCCAAAACACAGCAAATAAAATACATGAGTACTGTTAATTCAAAATCTTCTCGGGCTTCTAGCCAGGTAAAAACTTGGCTTGACACCAACGTTTCGAAGAAGTGCATCTTCCTCGTCTTCAAGGTGAACTGATGGTTTGAGCTTGCGGAGACTGGTATTTATAAGAGCTGGGATGAAGCTAACATCTGATTGGTTCGCGTGATATTATGGCCTGGTATTTAAGATGACTGAGACATGGGTCCGTGCCCATGTCTCATGTCTCAGTCATCTTAAATACCAGTTGTATATTACCAGTCTCCGCAAGCTCAAACCATCAGTTCACCCTGAAGACGAGGAAGATGCACTTCTTCGAAACGTTGGTGTCAAGCCAAGTTTTTACCTGGCTAGAAGCCCGAGATGATTTTGTCGCCAGGAAAGCTTCAGTTCTTATTTTATGAGTACTGTTGTTGAAGGAAGGAAATACTTGCTTACTCTACATACCCATGTCAGTGTAGTTACAGCTGAGCAGACCACGCAGGTTTCTGAGGGCAACTGAGCCAAGTGACCCCCCTCGCACCTGCACTATGTCGAAGTCGAGCAGAGGCTCGTAGTGATAGTAGTTGCCAGGATGGCTGTTGAGGACGTCTCCCAGGAACGTAGACCCAGAACGCCAGGTTGTTATCACGAGGCTGCGCACTGGTGTTCCTCCCAGTTCAGGCACCAAGTCATCCAGTGATCTGTGGACACGATCACATGCATATTAAATAGCTGCTCTTTATTCGTTACCTGTCGCCCTCCTGGTGTAATGCTAACTTCATGTCATAGATTTAAAAGAACCTCAAGCCTGATAGAGGGGTCTCTGAGCAAAATTAAGCGGTCTTTCACGCTCAGTATAGAATGGCACGCTGAGAACCTCAGCAGTTAAACATGAAGCTCCATTAACTATTAGTTACCAATGGTGAGGATGTTTAGTTATAACCTCACCTTCTTTTCATCTAAATTGGATTAAAATGATACAGTTTTATTGTAGACCATCTGTGTATATATCCTATTGCTGAGGTCAAAATGTCCCCTCCCGCAGTTGAGGTATTATTAGATTCTCCGCAGTTCTAGTGTTAAATACATGCTTCCAGTCTGATATGGAACTGCTGACATGTTCTAGCATTTCAGCGGAAATTTCTCACCTCCATGGTGTAACTACATATATCCAAGATCCTGGGTTCAAATTCAGAGGAGGACGATGGATTTTTTCGGGCGTAAAAATCCTTAGCATGGCTTCCTTCGGAGGAGAAGTAAAGCCGTTGATCCCGTGTTGCAGTTTTACGGCACGTAAAAGAAATTCAAACCTGATAGAGAGGCCTCTGAGCAAAATTAAGCGCTCTTTCACGCCCAGTATAGAATGGCACGCTGAGAACCTCAGCAGTAAAACATAAAGCTCCATTAATTATTAGTTACCAATGGTGAGGGTGTTTAGTTGTAACCTCACCTTCTTTTCATCTAAAGTAGAATAGAGTGATTCAGTTTTAGTCTAGACCATCTGTGTATGTATTTTATTGCTGAGGTCAAAATGTCCCCTCCCGCCGTTGAGGTATTATTAGATTCTCCGCAGTTCTAGTGTTAAATACATGCTTCCAGTCTGATATGGAAAGACTGGTGACATGTTCTAGCATTTCAGCGGAAATTTCTCATCTCCGTGGTGTAACTAGATATATCCAAGGTCGTTGGTTCAAATTCGGAGGAGGACAATGGCTTTTTCGGGCGTAAATATCCTTAGCATGGCTGCCTTCGGAAGGGAAATGAACCGTTGGTCCCGTGTTGTAGATATACGCCACGTAAAAGAAACTCAAACCTGATAGAGAGGCCTCTGAGCAAAATTAAGCGGTCTTTCACGCCCAGTATAGAATGAGACGCTGAGAACCACAGCAGTTAATAGCGTCCATAAATAAAACTCCATTTCAGTGGGAATTTCAGAGTAGGCAGAAATTATAAACTAAAGTTAATGCTTTGTAATACCTGGCAGAAATGTTGTAGCGACCTGAAGGATAGTTGTACCCACGCATCTCGTCTGCAATCATTTGTCTCTGCTCAGCCACTACCTCCTCAATATCATTGGTGTAGTTGCTTTCCACTTCTTCAACCTCATTAGCAGACCAGCCCTGTAAATATATTCAAAATAATAATATAAGCCAAACAGCAATTGAAGCATAGAACATTCATTTAGAATAGGCAGTTCAAGGCCGCTCTTTCCCTCTTAATGGTGCACATGTACTGCTAGCACTTTTTACGTTCTCTAGCACATATGTATAATGCACATAGTAAATAGAGAAGGTATTGTATGGCACCCAAAAATTCAATACCAAGATTTCACCAGAAATCTCGGTTTTGGAAGCCCCTGAATCCAAAATAAATAAATAAAGCATTTTAGAAAAATGTCCATTAAGTATGTCTGTGAGCAGCATAGCAGCATAGCTCAAAAACGCATGTGAAATTTGTGGTGGGCAAAGCGGCGCAGAGGTGGGTTTTCTCCGGGTTCTCCAGTTTCCCCTACCATCGCATTCCACCGGTGCTCCATCTTTATTTCATATATCACCAGTGTCATCGCCTGCGGTGCTATAAGTCGTAAAAACGGGCGTTAAACACTACCAAAAATAACTCAAAAACAAAAAAGTCTATTAAATACCAAACTTAGTATTTAAGTTCGGTGTCTTCCAAGGATACGACACAAAGCTTTCAGAAACATCCTCCCATCCCAACTACCCTTCACACAGAATATTTTTTGAAAATTTTGATTTTCTCAAAAATAGTTCTAATGCTTTTGAATAAAAATTCATATGTTTAAGATATTTTCTGACAAACAAAATGCATATCTCGAATTTTCTGGGAATGGCCTCTGAAGACGTCTCCATTCTGAATGATGTTTCTGTAATCGGTTCACCGTATGAGATAGACAAAAACTTACTACACAAAAAATATAGTTCTCATTAAAACACACAATTTGTGTCATATATTTCTTTTTTTGGAGGGCTAACCGTTTTTCAAGATACTCTTTCTAACTGGTTTTAATTTTAAAATATTTAAATGTTTTGCATTTTATCTCTTTCGTTTAATTTCCGGAAATGCAAAATGTTTCATATAGAAGTGACTATCGCTTTAGCCTAGTACTTATATTCCTTTATTTACATTCTACTTATAAGGAAGCATGTAATAAGATCAATTATGTTACCATTTAACTCAATTAGCATAATGTAGATAAAATAAAAATGTTTTATAAGAAAGTTTGTTCATAAAACAGGTAGAGAAAGTCATATGAATGTGGCTCATCAGATATATTTTTTTATTTGAACTGCATGTCATTGCAGAAAGAGACATACCACATTATACAACAGTGTCGAACAGATAATTTTGTAGTTAGCTATAATGAATTCCATTTGTTTATTATACATTTTGTCTAAATATGTCTTAAATGCATGAATTGGTTTAGCATTATTGAGCATTATTGCCTTCCTTAGTTTGTTTAAGAGGGAGCGAGAGCATGCAGGTGAAAATGAATTGATGTAGAGGGGGGTCAATGGAAAGCCTCCAAACATGACCTTGAACTGTAACTGAGATTCATGGTGTTCAAATCAGACTTTCTAACATAGGGGGGGGGAACTGAAGAATCAGTATTTCTGTTATATTTATATAATTAATATACCAGTTAACATTTTATTGTTGTCTGCATTCAATCCTTGAACAAAATCCAGCTCAATATGCATTTTACTGTCTTTAAAAGCACCGTGATTTTGCATTTCCGAGCATATGCAACCAGAATGGTTTGTTGAAAGCTAGGGGGATCCATTTTTCAAATTCGGTTTTGTTTGTACATCCCCTGACTAGTGTAATGCATTTATTCTATTTTCACTAACACATATCACCTCCAATGTTGTGGTTTTTAACTAAATATTAATATCACTTGAGTTGAAGCCTGAGATTTGAACTGTCATAGACCGTACAAACTGCTAAAGTTATGACCGAGAATTATTTATTGTTTAGCGTACTTGACACTAGGGATACGATAGTTTTGCTGACTCGAACGATCTACATCTACATCAAAAGTGTCTTCCTGTATTTTCAATGAATGATTGAATAAGTGTATTTATTGGCATAGCAATATCATACGTAGAATTTCAACAGTCGCACGGGTCCACAGACCGTACGTGCTTTTGCAATAGACATTACAAGCAATATTAAAACAACAACAAAGAATTAAAAGAGTAAACACGAAAATAAAAAGACAAAGGAAATACACAGTCAAAAGCAATATTAAACAACAATAAAGAATTAAGCGTGAACCCGAAAATAAAAAATACAAAGAAATTCAAACTTAGCAATTTAAATTTACAGCACAGAGTACAACTTCATAAATGCACCCTCTTATAATAGATAATTACACTTAAAAGACATATATACACATAATATATACACCATATATAAAACCATAGCACAACAGTGACCTAAGTATGACATAATATATATGTATGTAGAATATTGTAGTCACTTTTGTTTAGTTGATCTTATTCCTCCCACCCCCGTTCTCTATTGGCAGCCCCCTCAGATCTCAGCTGTCTTGCCTTAGAGAGCAGTAATAGTGCTTCGAATTAGAAACAACTTGTGGTCTGTTGGGTTTAAACTATTTTATTTCCTCAAACACGCACACATTCACTCTCACATACACACTTCCAGACTCTGTGGGATAGGGAATAATTGTGATTAAAGAAAAATTCCCCGCCCCAGCCGGGAATCGAACCCGGGACCTCCGGGTGAGAAGTCAGCTCGTTGACCACTCGACGAGAGGCAGTCAGGGAAGGAATTGTTCTTTAACAAGCCAGGGATATTATTTAATGACAGGGGGAACTCCCTCGCATTCCCCCTCCATTAATTCGAACCCTGACTAAGAATGAAAGTACCATGAGTCTCCTTTGTTTATAGTTATGTACAAATTAATAGAGCAACATTACTTTATCAGAATTATGATGTCATGCTAAACTGAACAAGCAGGTGAATTGTATCTCTGGTTGCTCGGAATCGCTTACTTCCGAGCGGTGCTTTTATTGACTGATAGAACACGACAGTGAAGAAAATTCCCTTGTCTTTATTTCCAGAACTCGTTACCATGTGACCAGCAAATTTTCAATCGCCTATTACAATTCTGATGATAATAATTTCTAAGTGCTGGAAAACTTTTGATACTTGAAGAATGTTGAAGAGGCTGAAGAATTTTCACTTCCAATGTAATCCGCATCTGATAGCTGAAACAGTATCTAACAATTGAACTCAAAGTTCCAATACCATTATCTCTAACCAAAATTTATGTTCTGGTGTGATTTAAGGTTTTCATGGCATCAAGGCCAGTGCTACAGTTTAAAGGAATACCACTAATGTAAGAGTTGTAGAAGCAAGGGCTTGTGGGGGGGGGGGTCACTGGGTATGGGTGTCTCTCTACAACATTTTATAAAAATTAGCTTTTAAAATTTAGACTACTACTTCTTCTTGCCCTCTTCATATGGAGGACTTACAAGCTAATGTCTATGTTGAGGACAGACGGGCTATGCATAAGGTAGAGTATTCAGAGAAAGAAGATCAGCCCAATGCCCGGTATGAACACCAGGAAGGATTGATATCAAATATAGGTGAAATGGATGATATAGCAATTGGTAGAGCTAATGGCAGGAGAAACCAGCGGGACCCAGAGATGACCCATCCAAAAGCCACTTTGATCACCACAAATCCTACATGTGGTCTCCTGGGATCGAACCTGTGCCGCTTAGGTGGGAGATGAGCAGTTTAACCACTCTGCAATAGGGCCGCTCTTTTACAAAGTTAAATTCTAACATTTTTACTTTCTCTATACGTATTATGTACATAGTGTATAGAGAAGGTATTGCACTCCACCAAAAAAGTCGATACCGAGATTTCACCGGAAATATATGTTTTAGGGTCCCCTGTATCCAAAAAAAGTATTTTCAGAAAAAGGTCCGGGTGTGTGTCTGTGAACACGATAACTCAAAAACGAAAAGTCGGTAATATACCAAACTTGGTATTTAAGTTTAGTATCTTCCAGGGATGCGACACAAAGGTTTTGAGAAAAATCCCCCCACCCCAAACTACAATTTACATGGAACTTTTTTCGAAAATTTTGATTTTCTAAAAAATGGCCCTAACGATTTTGATATACTTAAGCTCATATTTACCTGACAATTGAAATGTATATTTTGAATTTTCCGGGAATAGCCTCTGAAGAGGACTTTATTCTGGATGAATTTTACGGAATTTTGCATAACTGCTAAACCGTAAGAGATGGACAAAAACGTAATACACAAAAAATGTAGAGCGCGTTAAAACACACAATTTATATTATGTACATTTTCTTCGTGGAGTTCATCGTTTTTGAGACATTCTTTGTTTTTGGATTCTATGAAAAACCTATACTTTTCTCATACAGGAATTTTTCAACTGCTGGAGTTCATCGTTTTTGAGACATTCCTTGTTTTTGGATTCTGCTATGAAAAACTTATACTTTTCTCATACAGGAATTTTTCAACTGCTGTCCGTACAAACAAAGGAGCTTCAGTGACATAGCAACCAGCTTTTGACTATCACTTTAACCTATGGTACTCCCTTATTTCTCTTCTACTTACAAGGAAGCAAGTAATTCGACTATTTCTGCTATTTTTTTATAATTAGCATGAAGTAAATAGAAGTATAAGCTTTTTAAGAATAATTTGTTGCAGAGATGCAGAGAAGGTCATGTGAATGGTACACATCAGATTTTTTCTCTAGTGTTTACTTGTTTTGGAATAAATACTACAATCATTACACACTTATTGTTTTTTTATCCTGTGAAACATTGCTTGTGTACGATTAAACATTTAAACAACTAATGACTCTAAAACTACTGAAGATATTGCTATGAAACTTAGTATGCACACTATTCTTTGCATATATAAAACATAGTGCTCCTATACACTTGGAACAAATAGATATATAATTATGGAATTCAGTAATGTTACCAATGGGTACACCTAATCAAAAGGCAAAAGTTGGGTTACATATATCCCAGGGGTTGACAGCGCAATAAAACTCGCCAAAGAAGGTTCAAACTTCAAACAAATTTAAACTTCTATTTGAAAATAATAATAATAATAATAATAATAATAATAATAATAATAAAGGATCAACATTCACATAAAGCAACATTTAATACGAATGTCCTGAAATATTTTTACATGATGAATTATTTGATGACATTCCGAACATTTGAGAAACTTGGGATGCGTTTTGTGTTAGGTATGTGATAGGTATTGTGGGAGTTCTATTGTTGGAGTTCGGTTGGGATTTGAAGCGGCAATGTTCAACGGAATAAATGGCAAAAACATTATAGACTGTTTTACATGAAAAATGATTGTTGCCTCGCAGATCTTAGACGAGGGAGTTTGTCGCCGGTTAACACGCCTGCGATTTTGGAGCCAAATTGCTCTTCTGGAATCATCAGTCGGGAATCGAAATTGTCAACGTCCCTTATGAGTTCCATTGGAACAAATTTGTACCCAACAGCATATTTTATCGAATATAAACTCAGCATTACAATTTTGTAATACATGTATTAACCTCAATTTGCCACCATATGATATGTAAGGAGAATCTGAAGTTTTATCAGCGTCCCTTATGAGTTCCATTGACAAATTTGTATCCAACAGCACATCTTATCGAATATACACTCAGCATTACACTTTTGTAATACATGTATTAACCTTAATTTGCCACCATATGCTATGTAAGGAGGATCTGAAGTTTTATCTTCTTGTTCGAGCTCCCCTTGAGCCAAAATGGCGGGCGATTATATCCCCTCTTTCTAGTGCCTTACGTGTGGTGCCCAGACTACGTGTATGGGATCTTGAGGCAGTGAAAAGACAATGAGCTCTAATAATAAACAATTGAGAAGAGAATATACTCACTTGGAAGGACCTGCCTATGTCGAGGAAGGGAGCTCTGTCAAGTGCTGTAGAGTTGACCAGCCGATGACTGACTATAAGCATCAGCAGACATACTGAACACACCACAGCAACACTGTATGCACTGAGCCGACGCCTGAAACATGTAAACATATCTGAGAAAACGTGTCGTGAAAGCAAAACTATATTTAACATAGGTTAGTCGCACCATTTAAAGCTTAAACTGGTTTAAATGCATGGGTGGGCGTTAGAAAGAGGTTAGAAAACCCAAAATACTACTGACGAAACGATCATTTGTATAAAATTAAGGGTAGAAGGTACAGAACCGACGTAGGAAAATTTTCTTTTGTTAATAGGACCATTGAAGAATGGTATGAATTGTCTGTAGCAGCCTTTCAGGGCTGCTCTCTGACCTTAAAGAATTTAGGAATAATTTAAAGAGAATAAATATTAGTTAATTTCAGTAAATATTGTGAAGTAATTAAGGATTTCAAAAACTGTATTAGTGTATATTATTATTAATGTATATATTTGTAATGTATAGTATTAATGCTGAGGCTTCATAATAACTTTATAAACATGTTGTTAATTGACAAGTATTGCTACACTGAATAATAAGTAGTTAAACATTAAAAAACATGTATATGTAATATATTAGCCGTTTAACTATTCTTAACATATAAGATTATTATTGTAAGTGAACTTTGTACATTTAACACTTCCACTGGACAGTACCCAATTGCAGAGAATAAATACATACATACAAAATCCCACTTGTAAAAGTGTATAACAATTTAATGCATACCTAACAATCATACAACTTTCTTTAACCATTATCGTTAACCTCCAAATTATTTATAAAAATCTGATATGTTACAATCACGTGACTTTCTCTGTCTATATCGTTTATTAATAGATATTAATGTCGTACAATGTTCAAGATTAAGACGGCAAACCAAGACGGGGCAATGTGAGCCTTACTGCATATACAACCCTCAAAACACATGAGTGGAGCGTGAACTCTAAAATGCCAACGCGCTCTCAAATTCGTTCAAAGCAATAAGTTCGAGGCTACTTTTGTTGATTGGAATGAATCTATTGACCTTTTAAGTGATAAAGTTCATTCACAGCTGAGTAAATCCTCGTTTAAAAATATCAAATGTCAAGAATTTGTTGGTATATAATAATGATGGATTGGTTTAATAGAGACAAAGTCAATGACATTTTATTAATTAAATAGCAATTCGATCCCATTTGGAGGTGGCATCAATATTTTAGTTATTTCTCTTTGAGAGAAAGAGAGAGAAAAATAGAGACATTCACATGGCTTTCTCTACATCATTGTAACAAATTATTATTAATAAGCTTATTCTTCTATTCCCTTCAGCTATTCGATATAAACACTAGCAGAAGCGGTCTAATTACTTAGTTACTTTTAAATAGAAGGAAAATAAGGAATACACTAGGCTAGACCGACAGTCTCATATTTTAAAATGTGGTTGCTATGGGATTAAAACTAGTTTCTTGACGTGGCCTGTATTAGAAAAGTTTAAGTATTATAAAACTGAAAGCAATAACAAGGAGTATCTCAAAAACGGTCAACTCCAGGAAAAAATGCATATAATATGAATTGTGTGTTTTAACGAGCCCTACATTTTTTTGTGTTCGAAGTTTTTGTCTATCTCTTACGGTTTACTAGTTATGCAAAATTCAACAAAATTTATCCAGAATAAACAGGTTTTCAGACGATATTTCCGGAAGATTCAAAATATACATTTTATTTGTGATGGAAATGGCTTTAATGTGTACTATGATAATCAAAATCGTTAGTTATTTTTGAGAAAAACAAAAATAAATTTTCCCATGTAAAGTGCAGTTTGTGGTGGGATGATTTTCTTGAAAATCTTCGTGTCGCATCTTTGGAAAATACCAAATTTAAATACCGAGTTTGGTACTTAATGGTCTTATCATTTTTGAGCAATGCTGTCCGCAAATACACACGGACCTTTTCCTATAATTTTTTTTTGAATCAGGGAGTCCCAAAACATGTATTTCTGGTGAAATCTCGGTATCAAATTTTTGGGAGCAAACAATAGATTTTCTATACACTATTTACATAGTATGTGTAGAGAAAGTAAAAATTTCCCTGTGGGAAAAATGGCGGGGCTTTTATTTATTTACAGACAATTATTTATGTATTTGTATTAGAACAATGTACATTATAATTTACAGTCATTATTTCAGGGTTCATAGCTAGCAGCTATTTTTACTTGATCATGCGTGTACAATGTACGTAGTAGTAGAGATGGCACTGTAGTGTTTAACGCCCGCTTTTACTGCTCTGGCACCGCAGGCGATGACACTGATATGTGAAGATGGAACCCTGGTGGAATGTGATGGCGGGGGAAACTGGAGAACCCGGAGAAAACCCGCTGCTGCGCCGCTTTGTCCACCAAAAATCTCACATGCGGCCGCTTGGGATCAAACCCGGGCCGTCTAGGTGAGAGGCGAATGGTCTGACCACTCGGACACGGCGCGGCCCGTATTGTATTAGATCCAAAAGTTCGATACCAATATTTCACCAAAAATTCATGAATTAAAGAAAGTATTTTTATAAAAAAGGTCAAAGTGTGTGTGTGTGTATGTGTGGAAGCATAACTCAAAAACGAAAAGTCAGTTAAATACCAAACTTGAGTTGAGTATCTTCCAAGGATGTGACACGAAGATTTTCAGGAAAGTTCCCCACCCTCAAACTACCCTTTTAATTGAGCAAGTTTCTAAAATATTTTATTTACTGAAAACGGCGCTAACGATCTTGATTAAAATTCCATATATTTAAAACATACTTTTATTACAAATAAATGTTAATATTGAATTTTCGGAGAATACCTCTGAATACTTCTTCATTTTGGATAACTTTTGTATAGCAGGAAAAGTGAAGAGATATACACGTATAGATCACTTCAAAATACACAATTTATGTCCATTATTTTTGGTGTAGGTAGCTGTTTCCATGGTATTCCTTGTTATTGGCTTCAATTTTAAAATAATAATATTTTTTTTTCAGACAGGAAGTTTCCTGTGTTTCTTTTGTTTTACTTCTGACCAAGCAACGAGGCGAATTTCAATGACAATCGCATAGCAACAACTTATAAAATATTTGACAACCGCTTTAGCACAGCGCATTCCTTTAGCTCCCTTCTACTTATAAGGAACTAAGTAACACGAACATTCCGCTAATGTTTATCTCGATTAGCATTAAAAAGAAGAATAATCATTTGTAAGAAGTTTGTTTGAAAAACAGCTAGAGAAACTCATATGAGTGTAATTCATCCGAATTTTCAAAGTTAAATAATAGTTAAACAATCACAACAATAATAACATAGTTTGTTGCATAATATTTAGAAAATGTTATATATGAATGTAACACACCAGCAGAGCCGTTACCACCTTCCACAGCTCCAACGGCACTGTGGATAGCCACTTACGTAATAGTTACGGCAGAACCAAACTCACCATACAACTTGTCTGAGTTACGAAATATGCAACTTTGCATCTATCTTGTGGGAAAAAGCAGAATAATTGATCCTCCGCAGCCTTTAGCAAGCCATCGTGGGAGAGAACATCAGTTCAACTGGAACATCGGTGTGGGACGGTCTTCTCTTCAATAGCCGCCTAGGATAGTAAAAGTGGATTTTTTTTTCGGCTTGGGTGAAATTGGATTTATTATACGTTTGGTAAGTCAAATTTTGTAATTGTGAAAATCCACTTTTTTCAGGATAATCACACGTTTAATTTATTGCCAAAGCTTTAACAGAATTTGTTTTATTGCCTGTATCTTATGTATAATTTATGAGCCGTTTTCACAAACCACAATTAGAATGTGAAGATTAAAAACACATATATTAGTAATGACTGTTTCATAAAAAAAGTTATTTAAAATAAATATGATGTAACTCTGCCAGTATTTTTTGCAGTTTCCTATAAAACTTTTTCTAGGTGTTTAGGAAACTTTTTTGTATAAAGATTCCCTCTATTTAGTTGTACAAAGTACTGCCTAAGATTACTATAGTACAAAAATCTGATGTGTTCCATTCACATGACTTTCTCTACATCTCTGTAACAAATTCTTGTTAAAAAGCTTATGCTTCTATTTACTTCATTCTAGTCGAGAAAAAAATTAGCAGAATAGTCCTCTTACTTGCTTCATTGTAAGAAGTAAAATAAAGAGGTAACATAGGTTAAAGTGATAGTCAAAAGCTGGTTGCTAAGTGGCTGAAGTTTCTGTGTTTGTGTGGACAGGAGTTGACAAATTCCTGTATGAGAAAAGTAAAAGTTTTTCAAAGCTGAAACTAAAAGCAAGGAATATCCCAAAAACGATCAACTCCACGATGGCTTGCTAAAGACTCCGTGTCTTTTTACGTGCTCTAATTGTTTGTGTAGTAAGTTTTTGTCAATCTCTTACGGTTTAGCAGTTGTGGAAAAGTTCGTAAAATTCAATCAGAATAAAGTAGCCTACAGAGGATATTCCCAGAAATCAAGATATGCATTTTATTTGCGATGGAAATGGCTTTAATGTGTGCTATGTTAAAATCGTTAGAGCCATTTTTGATAAAACCACATTTCTCGAAAAAAGTTCCATGTAAAGTCGGGTGTTTTTTTTTTTTTTTTTTTATTTTATTTTTTTTTTAAATACAAAAGGTTCTGGGTATGTAATTCTTTCAGCCATTTTTTTTTAAATGGCATGGTACCCCCTTTGGGAATTAGGAACTTTATTTATTTCAGGAGAAGCAGGAGCTCTACATCACAACAGGCCAGCATAAAGAGGAATAATGCATGTTATTGCATCCAAGATCATCCCGGATCGATATAGAATCAATCAGGTGCTCATATCCTGTATATCCAGGGTTTAAAGGGGTTGATTCTGTTGTCTCGAATCATCCGCCACCTCTCTGCATACAAAAAACTTCGTAAAGCTGGAACCACACAGTCAGCTGGCGTGTCCAAGGTACTAAGCCAAGCATAGGTACCCATTACTGTCCAAATAAGAGCTCTCCACAATGCAGGACGCGTCCAGGGAAAATTCAGGTGTAAAATATCCGTTGCTGAAGGCTGCCAAGTGTCACCAGTCCAACCCCGACATCGGCTCAAGAGCCATGTCCATATCAGTCCTTTACCTGAGCATTCCAAGAGTCGATGTGCGAGCGAATCCGGGGCTTGGCACGTTGGACAAGCGGGAAGAATTGCCAGATGATGTCTGTGTAATTTATCTGCAGTTGGTAGGATTTCATTGACAATCTCATATGCCAGCGAGACCCATTCCGTGTTGATTTCCGGTATAGCAAAGCCACGCCAAATTTGCCTCCAGGGCAATTGTGGATACTGAACTTGTATATGTGGAGTAGTAGGTTCCCTCCGTTGAAAAAAGGTATAGACTTCCTTAGCCGCCCGAAAACGGCCATTAGCCACTTCTGTTGAAGGTAGTGTGCTCAAGTCACGTAGGAGATCACGTAACATTTTAGGAATCTTATGGAGTTCTCTCCGTTCCCAAAACAGCTGATAATGCCGTTGTACTAGCACCTCTACACTATCACCCTGTCCATCCAGTGCTTGCAGAATCATTTTTAAGGAAAGTGCTTTACATTGCATCGCCACATCCAACAACCCCCAGCCACCCTGGCCTTTTGGAAGACGTAACTGAGTACGGGAAATGCGATATAATTTTCCTGTCCATATGAAGTATCCTATTATTTGCTCAATTCTTTGGCTGTGCCGTTTTGTTGGAGGCAGCACGTGTGCTAAGTACCATATACGACTCAACGCAAAGGCATTACAAAACCACACACGTTGTATCAAGTTCAGCATCCTCGACTTTTTACCGTATAGTACACCACGCAAAGTATTAATGCATGACGTCCAATTATAGTCTCGCAGGTCTTCGTCGTCTCCACTGAAGTATATACCAAGAATTTTTGTGCGTTGCACAGTGGGTATTCCTAACACCGTGGTATCCGGAGGATGCGGTCCAATGGGAAGACTTTCAGATTTCCTCAAATTAAACGTCATCCCCGCACATTGGGCATATTTCTGTAAACATCTTCGTAGATACGTGACATCCTGCTCGTCGGTAACCATCACCGTAAGATCATCGGCATATGCCCTAACGGCTAGTTTCTTCCCATAGACCTCCAGACCCGTTATCGTAGATTGCAGCTGTCGGAGCAAAGGATCGATGTACACAGCAAATAACAACATTGATAGGGGACAACCTTGGCGGACGGATCTGTTGACCGGTATGGCGGCAGTCAGAAACCCATTGCATTGAATCCTTGATAACGCAGTGCCATATAGTGCCCGAAGGAGGTGATACAACTTGTTCGGCACTTGCAATGACTCCAAACGTGCCCAAAGACCCTCGTGAACCACATTATCAAATGCTTTCTCAAGGTCCAGGTTTACCAGCACAGCAGAGCGGGTTTCTTGGCGACAATGAAGAATACAGTCTCGCAAAGCTGCCACGGTATGGTGCATAGCCGCACCTCCGCGCACCACAGCCTGCTGCTCACTAAGCAAGGGCACTAGCCATACTTGCAGCCTACGGGCGATTATTTTTGCAAACAGCTTATAGTCACAATTGAGTAAGGTGATGGGCCGATAATCTGCAGGCCGGCTGGGCGTGGCGGTCTTTGGGAGTTGTAGAACCACCCCATCTCCAAATGTAGACGGCGGGTTTTCATCCCTCCAGATTTCTTGAAACACTAGAAGAAGTTCTTTCTTAATAAACCGCCAACAATGTTTATAGAACTCGTACGGCAGCCCATCTGGTCCGGGCGCTGTATGAGGTTTGGCTGTCTGAATCGCAGTGAGCAACTCCGTCTCCTTCAGCATGGGAGTAGGCGACCGTTTTAAGCCTCCCTGCACAACTGGCACATATTTGGACATATACGACTGGATTGAATCCACCAAATCCACCGGCCTGGCAAAGCGCTGGGTGTAATAAGAATGCAACACACGAAGAATCCCTGTCGTGGTCGTAACCTCTTGACCATCATCTATCAATTTGGTAACAAACGCTCTGCGACCTTGCCTACGCTCCTTCGCCAGGAAGAAGAAACTCATTTTTTCACCATAAACCATTTCTGCTGTATGTATTCTGGCTAAGGTTCCCTGGAGCTCTTGCGTTTTACGGTGCTGGATATGAGCCTTGACTTCCCGGAGCTGACAGTGTACGTCCTCCCCATGTTGTTGGCGCAGGTGTAAATCTTGTAGCACTGCAAGATAAAAATCCAAAGTTTCTCTCCGAGCTAGCGCTCTACGGCACGCTGCGGCTTTAAAAAAGGAGCGTATCGCTGGCTTCGCCTTATAGACCCACCATGCTGCCTTATTGGGAGAGCGCTGAAAAGACTTCTGCAATTTGGACCAACATTCTTGGAATTCTATCAGGACCTCGGCATCTGTAAGTAAGGAGCAATTAAGCTTCCAGAACCCTGGACCACTACGACGTATCTCCGCACGACCTACAACGGCATGTAGCAGTGCATTGTGATCACTAAAAGCTGCTGGCACTATCTCTGTGCGATGTATCCGGGATTTCATCTCCGGTAGAACATACATCCGGTCCAGTCGAGAGGCCGACTGGCCCCGTACGAAGGTGTACATCACATCATTACCATGCTTGAATTCCCAGCTATCCACCAATTGAAACTGGTCCACTAACTGCTGCAATGCTATACAACCATTAAAGGCTCCTCTTTGGTCCTTGGCTGCTAGCGTACAGTTAAAATCCCCAACCAATAAGAATGGGGAACTCCGAGGAATATGAGTTAAAGGCTCCTGGCGAAAAAAATCCTCGCGTTGTTTCCTCTTGTTGCTTCCCGCCGGGGCATAGATATTCACGAAGGTAACACCATCATACTCCGCGGAGAGGATTCTACCTGAAGGATGATAGGCAAAGCCGTGTAAGGGCAACCCCTGGCGGTATACAATAGCCGTCCCAGTACCACCCGGGCCTAAATTAGTCTCATAGTCAAATCCATATAAAAAGTCCATATTATAAACATTCACCTCTTGAAGAAAACAAACATCAACATCATTACTACTCAAAAAATCGCGAAGCAGCTGTTGCTTAACTGGTTGACGCAACCCATTCACATTAAGTGACGCCCAAATTTGAAGTCCAACTGGCATGCAGGGCAAAGAAAAGTACTTACAATCTCAGGACCAATGGCGTGATACCAAACAGGAATTGGGACACGTGTCAGTTCAATCCGGGGAGTACAACCATTAATTGTCCGCACCTTCATGAGGATCGTCCTTAGTATGCTTGTAGCAACGCCGTAGGTCCTCATCGGCGTCGTTGGCATCTTCAGCCGGCCTCTTGCCGGAATCACTGGCCTTCACTACACGACCGTCAGGAAGATCGTGAAGAAATCGTTGCACACCCGCGTCACCAGCTGGCGAAGACGATAACAAACAGGCATCAATATGGCGGTCTAGCGGTTGGAACTGGAGGCGAGGGTCGCGAGCAGATACAAAAACTCTGGACGGCGCACCCAAGTTGCGGGTCGCGTCTTCAGACGCTTCAGGTACGTCGCTATCATTCGCCCTGCGATCAGTATCCTGTTGTACTGTGTCCTGTGCATGCTGGACATCAACAAACTCCGGCGTCTCCGGCATCACCATGCTGTCCCCCTCTATAGGTAACTCCTCTTCCTCATCCAACTGTCGTTGTACAGGCATTACCTCCACTTGGGTCTCCATTGATGACCCGGGCGTGTGCATAACACCCTGCTGGTCATCCGCCAGTAAGTTAGCCGGAGCACCCACTGCCTCGCTGAAGGTTGCCGGACGATTTCTAGGTTGCAGAGACAACCGAGTAGCTCTAAAGGGACAATCCGCTTTTAAATGCGTCGTCTCACGGCACAAATGACAGGCTTGCTGCTGTCCGGTATAGGCAATAGATATCACGTAAGTATCAATAACCAAGGTAGCCGGTATATTGCACTTAATACCCATTTTCACGGTACACACGCCATTGTTAGCCGGAAGCAGATAATGAGAATGCCATTTCTCACGTCGTATATCAAATACCTTACCGTATTTAGACAATTCTTGTGACAAAACTGCGCTGGGCACCTCCGGTGGGAGGTTGAAAACCCGCACATTAACAATTTGCTGGTCACCTGGCGTGATTTTCACTTTGGAGATTTCCCCAGATTCATATGTAAAGTTTTGTTCTTCGGTGTAACGTGATATAAGTTTATCATATAATAACGTGGAAACTAACTTGACATAAATAGCACGTTCACGACTATTGAGCTGAAGCGTGTCCACTTGATCCGGTTTTAAAGCCAGAAAATTTACCAACCATTGATGTATTTCTAGTGCAGACGGTCTAGTTGCTGCGTTTTCAAACTGAATTTTAATAGTATTTACCCGCTTATACACGGCCATTTTAATGCTTTACCACCTTCTCGCAAGAAGAATGAAAGTGCCCAATTAAGTAGAACGCCTGCCCGCTTTCACAACCGGCAGAGACGCCGCAACAAACAAACAACTCACCGCAGTGAAGACTGGTTCCGCTCGCTATACACAAACAACCTCACGGTACGCCGTCCAGCGAGCGACTGTGTTGGGGGATTTTTTTGAAAATCTTCGTGTGGCATCCTTGGAAGATACCAAACCCAAATACCAAGTTTGGTTTTTAACGGACTTTTAGTTTTTGAGCTCTGCTGCCCACAGACACACACGGACATTTTTCTATTTATTTTGGATTTAGGGGTTCTCAAAATATGTTATTTCCAGTGAAATCTCGGTATTGACGTTTTGGGTCCATTACATTACCTTCTCTATACACTATGTACATTGTGCGTGTAGAGAAAGTAAAAATGGTAGCAGAGCGTGGTTCTGCCGTAACTGTGACGTAAGTGGTTACCCATAGTGCGGGTGGAGCTGTGAAAGGAGGTAACGGCTCTCAGCTTATTTATAAAGCGAGTATCCGGTATCGTCCCGTCACTGCTTACTAAGTATATAAAAGTGCCTGTTTACAAGCCACGGAGGAAAGACAAATATTCCGGAAGCTTTAATTACCACAGTAATGCACTATCTGTCCATTAAGCTACACATTCACAAGATATCGTGCACAGACCACAAATCCGTTTGTTACATCTCGTGAATATGTCACGCAATAGAGATGGTGTTTTGATTAACAGGCTTCCTTTCCCGCCATTACCA
Organism: Hymenopus coronatus; assembly: GCA_030762935.1. Lineage (NCBI taxonomy): Eukaryota > Metazoa > Arthropoda > Insecta > Mantodea > Hymenopodidae > Hymenopus > Hymenopus coronatus. Next base: position 30,204,298 of record CM060883.1, read on the forward strand.
CTGAGTTCCTCATTGGTTTCATAAACCATGACGTGAACATGTGCTTTTAACTGATGTGATCTTTATGAGAACTTTTTTCTAATGCTATAATTACATAAACCTGTTTCATCGTGTGGGTCAAGTTTTCTTACACAAGTTTTTCTTTCTCTGCCATTAGTAAAGCAGAGATCCACATAAAAATTGTATATCGAGTTACTGAAATGCATGTAAGGAAGTTCTCTAAATAAAATAGAATTTTTAAAAAATCAGATGCTTTGCATTCACATGATTTTCACCACTCCCTATCGTTTATTAGTGGCTATACAAGCAATGATTGCAATACCATATCAAATGTCAAAAAAATATTTTACAAATAAAATCTAATTCACTGCTGCAAACAATTCACTCGACGCTTCGACGTGTAGATAGTTGACGGCTTTCTCACGCCACTGCGCGCTAACACTCCAGTCGAAGTTTGACTCACAACTCTCTCAACTTATACCGGATTACAACTCATCCTTCTTTTTATAGCTATAAATGACGTCTCAGAACTTTCTGGAAGCTTGTGGAAACGATTTAGATTAATATATATATATATATATATATATATATATATATATATATATATATATATATATATATATATAAAACTTCTGAAGATCTGCTCAATCTGGATGACTTGTGTATAACTGGTACACTGTAAGAGATAGACAGAAACTTGCTACATAAAAAGTGTACTGGATCTAGTTAAAACATACAATTTATATCTATATTTTTTGTACAGTAAACCGTTTCCGTTTATCTTTTGTTTCATATTTGTTTTGTTTTGATCCGGTCTTGGAAAGAGAACTTAATTTCAATAACAAATATATAGCGATGGCTTTTAAAAGGTTTGACTGTCGCTTTAGCCTAGTGAATTTCCTTATTTCCTTTCTACTTATATGGGACTAACTATTAAGACAATGATGTTTATTTTGATTAGCATTATGTAAATAGAAGAATAATCTTTTGCAAGAATAGTTCTGTAAAACAGATACAGAAAGTTATGTAAATGGAACACATCAGACTTTATATTTAATTTTGAATTTCATAAAAAATGGATCTAACGAGTTTGTTTAAAATACCGCATATTAAAGATATTTACATCACAAATAAAATGTATAACTTGAATTTTAGGGCATAAGTTTCTGACGAACTTTTCATTCTTGATAACCTTTGTATAACTGCTAAACTGAAAGAGAGATACAAATTCTTACTATACACAATAAAGATCTCATTAAAACACAATTATGTCAAATATGTTTTTTTCTTTTGGGATTACCAATTTTCTAGATAAATATGGTAGACATACTTTTGTTGCATTCTCTTTTTAGATACAGGGGACGTAAGGAATACTTTTAAGAGGTAATAACAATGAAAATCTTGGAAATAGTTAACTCTACATAAAATAACTAAATAAATAAATGGATAAATACAATTTAAAACGTTACTTAGCATAAATTATGTACTTTAATAAGATCAACATTTTTGCGTGGTAAGATTTTGTCCATATGTTATAAAAGCCATTCAGATGAAGTGGACTTCCTTATTCTCAGAAAATTCAAGGTAATCTACATTTTATTTGTCATGAAAAATCTTTAACATTTCTGGTGTTTAATACTAGGTTTTCCAACAAGGTTTCACTTGAAGGGTAGTTTGGAGTTGGTAATTCTCATGTAAATACTGGTGTCCGTCGTTTGAAGAGGATGGCCTTAAATGCAAAGTTCGGTTTTGAATTAAGCTGTTCACAGATATGCGGACTACTTTCTAAAACTGTTTTATTCAGTGGACTTCAAAACTTATATTTACAATGATCATTAGTATCAAAAGTTTTGGATGGAATGAAAATAAAAATGACGAATGGCATGTAAAAAAATGTTTAAGCAAGGAGAAGTTTACTGAAAATCCAGGTTTGATATTTAAACGACGTTTATCGTTTTCGGTTTATGCTGTTCAAGAACGTTTTTTTGTTTTTGTATTTTACCTTCTTTATTTTCTCTACTATGTTTAGTAAGTAGGGGAAGTATTCTATTGCACCCAAAATTCGATACCAAGTTTTCTCCAGAAATACAGTAGAGTTCCCGTAATGTCCTGTCATCTCATTCTCCCTCCCAGGGGTGCCCATAAGGGTATAAGTACTAAAGATCTTTTAGGCCGAGGTACCGAATTCCCTTCTCGACTTATCCTATCCTGCCGTAGTTAAATAAAGAGAAATTAATATCAAATATGAGGGTCGGCTGTTAAGTCCCGGGCCAGACGCAGATATGGCGCAACTAGGCCAGTTAGACGGTAGCATCGTAAAATTTAACTCTAGACTAGTTTGTATCCATAGTTACAGGTCAATAGCTTGTTTAGTTTTTGAATGCAGTATTTTAAACAAGACAACTTTAGAGTTTTCACGAAAATGGAGGATTTGGAAAAACGAGCAGTGATTAAATACTTCCATTTGAAACGCTAAACGCCTAAAAAAATCAAGGAGGAAATGGACAGCACATTGAAAGACTCTACCCCTTCATATTCAATGATTAAAAGGTGGATTTGCCAAATGGGAGACCTGGGTTCGATTACCAGTACCGGCGTGGAAGACCTGGACCGGGGTGCACTCAGTCTCGTGAGGTCCTTGCGGGGCCAATTGAGGAGTTACTTGATAGAGAAGTAGCGACTCCAGGTCATGAAGACCGCATTAACTGGCCGGGGGGATCGAAGCGCTGACCACGTCTCACCCCCCCCCCCCAATACTACAACCCATCCATGACGTCTGTAATGGACCGAGATGGGGGACGCAGCGGCCGGGCGGTAGGTCAAGGCTATTAGTGAATTATGTCAAAGAGTCAAAAGATGGGTTGCAGGGTTTAAAATGGGATGTACGAGCACTAGTGATGAGCCTCGCTCTGGATGCCCTATAGAAGTGACAACTCCAGAGTCAATTGAAAAAAGTGTCATCGTTTAGTACTGGAAGACCGCATTAAAGCTGTTTGAGATAGCAGAGGCAGCAAACATGTCAAGAAAACGTGCAGATAATATTTTAAGTAATGTTTTGGGCTTTCACCGCGTACTGCGTTTGTTGACACCTGATCAAAGGTTGCAAAGAAAAACTTTTCTGTTAAGAATGTGTAAAAATCCCAGTGAATTTTTGAGACGGCTTATTACCATGGATGAAAGTTGGATACATCACTACACTCCAGACGGTAAATCACAGCCAAAACAGTGGATTGCGCCAGGTGAACCAACTCCAAAAAAGGCAAAGTCAATTTTGTCAGCTAACAAGATTATGGCGAATGTTTTCTGGGATGCACAGGGAATTATTTTTATTGATTACTTGGAAAAGGGTAAAATTATCACTGGTGACTATTAAGCAAGCTTACTGCAACGTTTGAGTGATGAGATAAAAATACCTCATTTGCCAAAAAGAAAAAAAACAATGCTCCATCGTTCAGTCATTCCAATGGGGAAAATGTGCGAATTCAGTTGGAATTGCTTGAACATCCAACCTATTCGCCAGATCTAGCACCTAGTGACCACCACCTGTTCCCAAACCAGAAAATGTCTAGGACGACGAAGATTTCACAGCAACGAGGAGGACATTGATGCGGTAAACAGCTATTTTGAGGACCTTGATAAATCGCACTACAGAGATGGTTTAATTAAATTAGAACACCGATTTGACAAATGCAATTAGTCTTTCTGGAGATTTTGTTGAGAAATAAAACAAAACAATTTTTTTAAATGCTGTTTTCATTGAGAGGCCCGGGACTAATCAGCCATCATGAGTAGAACAAAGTGTTGAAAGGAAATATTATTTAATCAATTGATGATTATCAAGGTGAAATTCTGTGGCAAGGTCCTTCCAGGCGACCGTATTATTGTTTCTCGAATCGGCACTCAAGAATACTAGATTAACCGATACACTAGACACCATCTTCCTCAAGTGGGCGGCTAGAAGAAACTTGTCTCCGTTCATTTCCTAACACGACAGCTGTGGCATCTGAAGATGTTCCTCTGCAACTCTCAGGGCGAAGTCGCAACTTTCAAAGCTTCTTTGAAGCTAGGAGGGTGAGTGAATATGTGATGACTTGTGCGCCTGCAGTGGAAACCTCTCTCCTACTAGAGCACTGCCATATTCAGTTAAGAGATGCGTTCCAAAACATTTGCTTCGGCATTTATGGGAAAATCTTATGTGTTCCATTCACATAACCTTATTTAGCTGTTCCATGTACAAAATATTAATATAAAATATTATTTTTATTTTCTCTATACTCACTATGTACATAGTGTATAGAGAATGTATTGCACTCCACCAAAAAATTCGATACCGTGATTTCACCGGAAATATATGTTTTAGGGTCCCATGTATCCAAAAAAAGTATTTCCAGAAAAAGGTCCGTGTGTGTTCGTGTGTCCGTTTGTTAGTGTGTTCGTGTGTCTGTGAACACGTTAACTCAAAAAAGAAAAGTCGGTAAAATACTAAACTTGGTATTTAAGTTTAGTATCTTCCGGGGATGCCATACGAAGATTTTGAGAAAAATCCCCCCACTCCAAACTACCCTTTACATGGAACTTTTTTCGAAAATTTTGATTATCTAAAAAATGACTAAAGATTTTGATTAAAATATCGTATATTTAAGATATTTACCTGACAAATAAAACGTTTATCTTGAATTTTCTGGGAATAGCCTCAGAAGACTACTTTATTCTGAGTGAATTTTACGGAATCTTGCATAAGTGCTAAACTGAAAGAGAGAGACAAAAGCTTACCGCACAATAAATGTAGACCACATTAAAACACACAATTTATGTTGTATAATTTTTTTTCGTGGAGTTGATTGTTTTTTAGATATTCCTTGTTTTTGGTTTAAGCTATAAAAACTTATATTTTTCTCATACAGGACTTTGTGAACTCGTGTCCATACAAACAAAGGTACTTCAGTCACATAGCAACCAGCTTTTGAGTATCACTTTAACCTATAGATAAAGCAAGAAGCAAGAAATAAGACTATTTCTACTAATTTTTCTCGATTAGCAGGAAGTAAATAAAGCATAAGCTTTTTAAAAATAATTTATTGCAGAGATATAGAGAAAGTGAGATTTTTTTATCTACAGCATGTTAATCGAGATAAACGTTAACAGAATTGGTCTTGTTACATGCTTCCTTGTAAGTAGAAGGGAAATAAAGGAATACTTTTTTATGGGTAGTGTATAACGCCCGCTTTAACTACTTATGGCACCACAGGCGGTGACACTGATGAAGCATGAATGATGATGGAGCACCAGTGGAATGCGATGGCGGGGGAAACCGGAGTACCCGGAGAAAACCCGCCCCAGCGCCGCTTTGTCCACCATAATCCCACATATGGTCGCTTGGGATCGAACCCCGGCCGTTTAGGTGAGACCACTCGGCCATGGCGCGGCCATAAGGGAATACTATGTGAAAAACTGAGGTTCGGTTCGCTTAACATGGTGTGGTTTGAGAAAACTAAGGTAGGTAAATTAAAATTGAAACCAGGAATATCTCGAAAACAGTCAACTCTACAAGAAAAGCGTATGACATAAATTATGTGTTTTAAGTAATTATATGTAATACATTTTTGTCTATCTCTTACGGTTTACTAGTTATGCAAAATAAAATTGTCACTAAAGGCTATTCCCAAAAAAATTAAGATATACACTTAATTTGTCATGTAAATATCTTTAATATGCGATATTTTAATCAAAATCGTTAATCATTTTTGAGAAAATCAAAATGTTCGAAAATTTTTCCAAGTAAAGGGTAGTTGGAAGTGGGGGGATTTTATTGAAAATCATGTCTCATCCTTGAAAGATACTGAATTTAAATACCAAGTTTGGTATTTAATAGACTTTTCGTTTTTGAGCTGTGCTGCTGAGAAGCGCACACTGACAAACACACAGCCATTTTTTAAAAATTATTTTTTTTAAATGCAGTGGGTCTCAAAAACATATATTTCCGGTGAAATCCTGGTATCGAACTTCTGGGTGCAATACAATACTTTCTCTATACACACTTTATGTAGTAAGTGTAGAAAAAGTAAAAATATACCCTTTCAGATTTTTATTTTCTTTACATAGTACACAGTACGTAGATGGAGAAGGGATTGTAGTCGATCGAAAATTCGATACCAAGATTACAGTGAAGATTCATAATTTAGGGTCTCCTGTATCCCAAAAATTCATGTGTGTCCGTGTAAAAGATAACTCAAAAACAAAAAAATCATAAAATACCAAATTTGGTATTTAAGTTTAGTATCTACCAAGAATGTGACACGAAGGTTATCAAAAAATCCCCCCAACCCCAAACTACCCCTTACATGCAAAATATTTTAGAAGTTTTGTTTTTCTCAAAATTAGCACCAACGATTTGATTAAAATACTGTATATAAAATATGTTTACATGATAAATAAAATTTATATCTTGAATTTTCCGAGAATGGCCCCCAGAGTTCTCTTTATCCTGAGTTATTTTTATGTAAACACTACACAAAAATGGCGTATCTGTTAAAACACACCTCTTATGTCATATACATTTTTTTGTAGAGTTAACCGTTTCCGAGATATTCCTTGTTGTTGGTTTCAATTTGAAGCTTCTTAAAACTTTTCTCAAACGGGAAGACATCTTTTGTTTCCTCTCTTTTGTTTGACTCCTGGCTGTGCAAAGTGAACCAAATTTCATTTGTTTCACATACTGAGCAGCTTTTAAAAGATTTTACTATCGCTTTAGACTATGTGTTATCATCTTATCAAAAGGAACTACTACTGCTATTTCAGCAAATGTTTATCTCAGCACGAATAAGATAAAGGAATAATCTTTTGTAACAATAGTTTGTAGAGAAATTCATGTAATTGGAACATCATTTTTTAAACACCGATATATGGACGGAACTAATACTATCAGTGAAAAATTCTAATTATTATTTTTTCTTTTTTTTTTTTTTTTGTCAAACTTGGGACTAGGCGACAGAAGGCCGAGAAATGAGCATTTTTACTTTCTCTATACGCACTATATACATAGTGTATAGAGAAGGTATTGTAATGCACCCAAAAATTCGGTATTGAGATTTCACCGGAAATACATGTTTTGGATCCCCCTGAATCCAAAAAAAAAAAAGCATTTTTAGAAAAATATCCGTGTATGTGTCTGTGGGCAGCATAGCTCAAAAATGAAAAGACCGTAAGACACCAAACTTGGTATTTAAGTTCGGTATCTTCCAGGGATGCTACACGAAGAATTTCAAGAAAATACCCCACACCAACTACCCTTTTCATGGAAGTTTTTTCGAAAGTTTTGATTTTCCCAAAAACGGCTCTAACGATTTTAATTAAAATATCGGATATTAAAGATATTTATCTGACAAATAAAATGTATATCTTGAATTTTCTGGCAATACCTTCTGAAGACTAGTTTATTCTGGATGAATTTTACGGAATTTTGCATAACTGCTAAACTGTAAGAGATGGACAAAAACTTGGCATACAAAAAATGTAGAGCATGTTTAAACACACAATTTATGTTACATAATTTTTTTTGTGGAGTTGGTTGTTTTTGAGATATTCCCTGTTTTTGGTTTCACCTTTAAAAAACTTAAACTTTTCTTATACAGGAATTTGTCAACTCCTGTTAATACAAAACATGGAACTTCAGTGATATAACAGCCAGCTTTTGATTATCACTTTAACTTATGCTACTCCCTCATTTCGCTTCTACTTACCAGGAAACAAGTGATAAGATTATTTCTGCTAATTTTTTCTGCATCAGCATGAAGTAAATAGAAGTATAAGCTTTTGAACAATAATTTGTTGCAGAGATGTAGAGAAAGTCATGTGAATGGAACACATCAGATCTTTCATTTTCCACGCACTTTCATTAAAAAATTCGCAGCCTGATCTAAAAGGTCAATGTAACAATTGCCTTTTGTCGGTCGATGGAGCACCTGCTTGTTATGTGTCGCGTCCCGGGTTTAAATCCAGGTTGGTGTAGAGAAATGTTTGTTTAAACAAGAAGGTTTGTAGGTAAGGCCGATTCTGTGTGTGCGTATGCGCGTGTGTGTATAAGCATGTAAGCTAATAGTAAGATAAATAGAGGTTAATGTTAAAACTGAATATTTTATTCCAATTAAGAACATGTGTTGATAGAATAAAAGCTGCTAACTTATTATTAAAACACATTTACATATTACTTATTTATATAGTTTAAATAAAACCACACATTCGTTTTGTTACTTAGTATATAGAAAAGGTATTGTATTGCGCACAAAAAATCTCCCATAGGGAGATTTCACCGGAAATACAAGTTTTGAGACCCCCTGATTAAACAAAATTTTTTAGAAACATGTCCGTGTGTGTGTCTTTGGGCAGCAAATCTCAAAAACTAAAACTCGGTTAAACACCAAAGTTGGTATTTAAGGTATCATCCAAAGATTCGACACGGAGATTTTCAAAAAAATCCCTCACCCCAAATTACCGCTTACATGTAAATATTTTCGCAAATTTTGTTTTTTTCAAAAATGGCTCTTAATGCTTTTGATTAAAATACCTTATGTTTAAGGCGTTTTTACGACAAATGAAATATATATCTTGAATATTCTAGGAATAGCCTCTGAAGACTTCCTCATTCGGATGACTTTTGTATAGCTTTTAAACCATAAAAGATAGACAAAAACTTACTACACAAAAAGTGTAGACTCATTAAACTATATTATGTGATATCCTTTTTTGAACAGTTAACTGTTTTCGAGATATTCCGGACTATTTGTTCCAATTTTAAGCCGATTAGACTTTTCTCAAACGGAATACATCTTTCATCTTGGTTTTCGTTTGTTAATTTCTGACGAGCAAAGAGGATGGAATTTCAATTGCTTCACATAGCGACCGGCTTTTAAAGGACTTGTCTATCGCTTTATCTCTCTTCTACTTACAAGGAATCAAGCAATAAGACTAATTTTGCTTAGGTTTATCTAGATTAGCATCACGTAGATAAAAGAATACTTAAATGTTATGGAAGAGAAATTTGTTTGTGGAACAGCTATAGAAAGTTATGTGAATATTTTTTGTTTGATAGTTTTGTTTATATATATATATATATATATATATATATAAATATTGTCCTTCAGGCGTAACTTACTTGGTAATCAGGAGGATAGAATGAGTCAGATGCTATACAATACAGAAACACTAAAAATATCCATGCTCTTAGCGGGATTCGAACCCATGACACTTTCATGACAGGACGTCATCGCCAAGCGCTCCAACGACTATGGTTACCGTGGCCGTGTGTTTCATCGGTTAATCAATAAGCAATTCGCTTGTAAACAACATTTCTGGAGAAAAGCCTGATCACAAACGTCAAGTCATAGGATATGACAAGCTAATCTACAATCAGCTATACTATTGGTTCTCAAATTTGTCGGTGCCGCCCCCTGGGGGTGGTGAGAGAAACGCAGTGGGCTGCTGGGGGTGGTTAAGATATGCCCTACCAAGTTCTATCGAGCAAAGCGAAATATTATTCTCGTTTCGAGTTGTGTCACTGGGCTGGCATCTGCTTAGAACTATCGAAACACCTTCATTTAATATCCGATTGCAAGGCATTTAATCTTTTAAAGCTATAGCTATAATATGTTATTACTTTCTCTACACGTACTATGTACATAGTGTATGCAGAAGGTATTGCATTACGCCCAAAAATTCGATACCGAGATTTCACCGGAAATAGACATGGCCGCCTGTGGACAGCATAGGTCAAAAACGAAAAGACCATTGCAAACAAAACTCATTATTTAAGGTTGGTATCTTCCAAGGATTCGACAGGAAGATTTTCAAGAAAATCCCCCACCCAAAACTACCGCTTACATGGAACTTTTTCGAAAATTTTGATTTTCTCAAAATTGGCCCTAACGATTCTGATTAAAATATCGTATGTTAAAGATATTTACCTAACAAATAAAATGTATATCTTGAATTTTCTGGGAATAACCTCTGAAGACTACTTTATTCCGGATAAATTTTACGGAATTTTGTATAACTTCATGTATTTCCGGTGAAATATCGGTATTGAATTTTTGGATGCGTGCAACACAAAACCTTCTCTATATACTATGTACATAGTACATGTAGAGAAAGTAAAAATGGAACAAACATTTCGATGACACGAAATGTGCGTGATCGTTTATAATTGTTAGGTTGAAAACCCGGTGGTCGGAGACTGGTACAGAAAGACACCCCCCCCCAAACTAAGTCATACACTATAACATGCTAACATCCACTTTGTTTTCATGTCTCTTGCTGAAACTCTCCTTCTTTTCCCTTTCATCTTCACATTGTGTCCATCAAAAATTCACATGACTTTCTCTGCATCTCTGCAACAAATTATTGTTAAAAAGCCCATGCTTCTATTTACTTCATGCTAATCGAGAAAAAAATGCAGAAATAATCTTATTACTTGCTCTCTTGTAAGTAGAAGCGAAATAAAGGGCTACCATAGGTTAAAGTGATAGTCAAAAGCTGGTTTCTATGTGACTGAATTTCCTTTGTTTGTATGGATACGAGTTGACAAATTCCTGTATGAGAAAAGAATAAGTTTTTTAAAGCTGAAACCAGAAACAAGGAATATCTCAAAAACGATAAACACCATGAAAAAAATATATATCATAAATTGTACGTTATAGCGTGGGATACATTTTTTGTGTGATAAGTTTTTGCCCATCTTTTACGGTTTAGCAGTTATGCAAAATTCCTTAAAATTCATTCAGAGTAAAGTAGTCTTCAGAGGCTATTCCCAGAAAATTTAGGATATACATTTTATTTGTCAAGTAAATATCTTTAAATTACGATATTTTAATGAAAATCGTTAGAGTCATTTTTAAGAAAAGCAAAATTTTCGAACATTTTTCCATGTAAAGGGTAGTTAAGTTTGGGGGGATATTCTTGAAAATCTTCGTTTCGCATCCTTGGAATATACCAAACTTAAATATCAAGTTTGGTATTTAACGGTCCATCATTTTTGAGCTATGCTGCCCACAGACACACACACACACACACACAGACTGACACACGGACATTTTTCTAAAAATGCTTTTTTTGGATTCAGGGAGACCCAAACATGTATTTCCGGTGAAATCTCGGTATCGAATTTTTGGATGCATTACAATACCTTCTCTATACACTATGTACATAGTATGTATATAGAAAGTAAAAATCTGATGTGTTCCATTCACATGACTTTCTCCAGCTGTTCCGCAAACAAACTTTTTATTCAAAAGATTAATATTTTATCCACACCACGCTAATCAAGATAAACTTAAACAGAAATGCTATTGTTACTTGTTTCCTTCTAAGTAAAAAGGAAGTAAGGGAATACACTAAACTTAACCTATACTCAAGCTGATCGCCATGTAAAACAATTGAAATTCCATTTTCTTTGCTTTCCAAGAATAAACAAACGAGAAACGAGAAAAAGTTATCTTACCATTTGGGAAATACTTAAGTGGCTTAAAATTAAAACAAATAATTCCAAATTTCTCGAAAACAATTAACTCTACGACAGTGTATATAACATAAATTGTGTGTTTTAATGAGATATGCATTTTTTATCTCTCTCTTATGGTTTGCCAGTTTTACAAACGTCATCCAGAATGAAGAGGTCCTCAGAGGATATTCGCAGAAAATTCAAAATATACATTTCATTTGTCATAAAAATATCTGAAACATAAGGTATTTTAATCAAAATCGTTAGTCATATTTGAGAAAATCAACATTTTCAATCCAAGCCAATCCATAATAGTTGGCTTTACTATGAATCCTGGGTCTAAAGTTCTTGTAACATTGTAAGTCACCTTTGAGGTTGTCATCTCAAAATAATTTGAGATCACCTTGTGGTTTACCGGGAAACATACGAATCAGTTGAGAAATTCAATGCTATGACGGAATGTTGCCATGGTAGCTCATTGGAAGAGCAACCGGCTAGAGATCGGGAGATCCGTGGTTCAAATCCCCAGTCTGACTCTACTTATCCATAATCAAACATTTCAAAATTATTAATAATAAAATAACACCCTCCTTGCTGAGTTTCATATTGCAAAGGAAAATAATTAAAAGTAATGGAGCTGCTTACAAATGGAAACGACTTCCAAATTAATTACCGATTATCATAGTGATTGTGATAAATATACATCGCTTTGAACGCCATTAAGGACATGAAAGACAAAGTTTGAATTTTAAAACTAATAATTAAAATTTATACCACATATATAATATAAGGCAAATAAATTACAGTGTAATTTTAATCCATATTGCGCTATGGTTAGGGAGTTATGATAAAACTTATTTATGTTTTTGTCACGTCACAAAAAAATTTGGCCTAATGCAATACATCTAATTTTTGAAATTGTCCTAAGTTCCTCTGTGTCTTTTTGGTTTAGTACCAAACTTTTTAAAGTTATGAATCTGCCTTTTTTTTATCACAAACATATATTTTTTGTGTTTTAGAATTGAAAACATATGCTTAAATACATCTGACAGTAAAACCTAGGGCAATTCTTATTCATAGTTTCTCTGTGAACAAGTACAGAAAATGTTATTTGTTGCTGAAAATATCAATAGTGAGAAAATAAGGAAATGTTTGAATAAATTCCTAACATTAAAATTCTCTATGTTGGTAGGTTGGACCAAGTTTTCCTTTCCTCTCCTCTGCTGCTGCCTTTTCTGTCCTTTTTTCTTGCATGGCTGCCTTTCTTCTGTACAACTTCGTTTTTTATTTTGCCTGGTGCGGATGAGACCTCGTCGAACTGAATTTTTCTTGCCGAGTTCAGTGCAGCTTCACCTCTTTATACTTTGACTTATGGCATTTAAAATGACGCACGGTGCCTAATTATACCTTTTTATATTCAGAAATGCTTAAAGTATTTTATAGAATTAACATTTAAAAGGTAGACTTTTTTTTTGTGATTTTTTCAAGCAAGACCACCCGTCCCAACACATTTTAGTTTACACGCGCCACTCACATGTTGTGATGGCTGCATAAGCAGCAAGGTTCACGATGCCCAGTGCTGTCCACAGCTGATTCACTCACAGAGACAAACACGCGCCTTTTTCTAGAACTATTTTGGGAGGATTCAGGAGCTCTCTAAACATTTACAGGGAAATTTCCACACCAAATTCTTGTGTGGAAAGCAATATTTCCACTACTTAGTAAACGTAGTGGGGTAAGCAAAATAGGATAGATTCCAAGCTCGTGAAGAATGTCGGTAGTTATTTGTTGAGACAGTTTTTTTTTTATTTTTATTTATTGGATTCTTCTACATGTCTTAATTACATTAATTGATCATTTTTACTTTCTCTATACGCAATATGTACATAGCGTATAGAGAAGGTATTGCACTCCACCCAAAAATTCGATACCGAGATTTCACCGGAAATATATGTTTTAGGGTCCCCAATATCCAAAAAAAAGCATTTTCACAAAAAGGTCAGTGTGTGTGTGTGTGTGTGTGTTCGTGTGTCCGTGTGTCTGTGAACACGATAACTCAAAAACGAAAAGTCGGTAAAATACCAAACTTGGTATTTAAGTTTAGCATCTTCCAGGGATGCAACACGAAGGTTTTGAGTAAAATCCCCCCACCCCCAACTACCCTTTACATGGAACTTTTTTTCGAAAATTTTGATTTTCTCAAAAATGGCTCTAAGGATTTTGATTAAAATGTCGTATATTAAACACATTTACCTGACAAATAAAATGTATATCTTGAATTTTCTAGTAATAGCCTCTGAACAGTAGTTTATTCTGGATGAATTTTACAGAATTTTGAATAACTACTAAACCGTAAGAGATGGTCGAAAATCTACTACAAAAAATGTAGAGCAGGTTAAAACACACAATTTATGTTATATACATTTTTTTCGTGGAGTCCGTCGTTTTTTAGGCATTCCTTAATTTTGGTTTCTGCTATGAAAAACTTATATTTTTCTCATATAGGAACTCCGATCCATATAAACAAAGGAACTTCATTGACATAGCAACCAGCTTTTCACTATCACTTTAACCTATGGTAGTCCCTTATTTCGCTTCTACTTACAAGGAAGCAAGTAATAAGACTATTTCTGCTAATTTTTTTCTGATTTGCATAAAGTAAATAGAAGTATAAGCTTTTTAAGAATAATTTGTTGCAGGGCTGTAGAGAAACTCATGTGAATGGTACACATCAGATTTTTGTATTTTTTCACGTTATTGTTAATATCTGAATAGATAAATATTTGTATTTTCGTTATAATACAATTAGGAATAGTTTAGTCGACTTAGATATTACATCATGTATAATTTATTAATTAGATATACTGGTGTGTATTTTCTGGTCTAAATGTCTATGGATTTAATATATTTGCCGAAAGTTTATAGATGTTTAGAGATTAGTTCTTATTATTGACTGGTTAGGTACTTCCATTTTGTATTACTTCTTTTATGAGAATAAATATGTGTTTATGCATTCGTAAATGAGATGGTTGACTGTTGTTCTCTGCTGTATGTGCGGATCGGATCGTTTATTATGTGGAACCGATGCAAATGTGAGTTTGTTTTCCCGTTACGTGTCACTAAGCTTGAAAATTCTGGGCTTTCTGGTTGAGATATTTTTAGTCCTTCTTTAATTGAGGGAAGAAAGGATTTTGTCACTGCTCCTTTTGTGACGTTATTCCATCTGTCTTTCCATTTGTGATGCCGTTACTAGTCACATAGTTCTACAAATTGAACGGTTCCGGGGATCGATACTCGACATGACAGCGGAAGCATTAGACACATCTGGAATGGACACACAGTTTCCGATCGTCAACCAATTCCTTCTAGTAAGTCGCGAAATAATTTAGGGAAATCACGTAACCTAATCTACACATCGAGCATTACTCAGAAATACTCGCGTTAATTTTAAACATTGTATGCATTAAACGTTTTCTACTGCTTACTTATAGCCAGAGGTACATAGAGAGCTCAATAAGTTCTTAAAAAAATTAAACAACTACATTCGTAGCATCGAAAAAGTTGTATTTAATAACCGTTGTCTCTTACTAGATGGTAGTTCAAGTTTCAGATATATCTACACGATTGAATCAACAATCTTGTGCTTCTTTAGAAAGATGCAGAAAAAGCGAGTTTCGTGCGGTGATTAAACACTTCTATTTAAAAGACT
The DNA here is from genome assembly GCA_030762935.1 of Hymenopus coronatus. Taxonomy (NCBI): domain Eukaryota; kingdom Metazoa; phylum Arthropoda; class Insecta; order Mantodea; family Hymenopodidae; genus Hymenopus; species Hymenopus coronatus. The sequence goes on from CM060883.1 coordinate 30,219,498, forward strand.
TAACACCGAGAGAGATAAAAACCGAGTTGGATGATGTTCATGGCACATCTGTTCCTGCGTTTGCAACAATTTACAATTGGATAAATGAATTTAAACCTAGTCGTACATCCACAAATGATGAACATCGTTCCAGACATCCAGTAATAATGATTTCCTCCGAAATTATTGACAAAATCCAGGATATGGTTTTGAATGATCCACGAATTAAAGCTAGCGAAATAGTAGAGGTCACAGGCAAATCACAGTGTTCTCAACTTTGCGCCAAAAATTAGGTCCAACCTAGGTCTTCGCAAGATGGGTGCCGCATTTGCTCTCTCAATGGAGAATAAACGTAATCATGTGATCGATTCGGAAGCTGGTTTGGCACTTTTCCGTCGTAATCCAGACGAGTTTCTGCGTCGATACATACCTGCGGATGAAACGTGTATACACTTCTACACTCCAGAGACAAAAGTACAGCCGAAATAGTGGGTCTTTAAAGGCAGGCGAACCAGCTGCGACGAAGGCAATGATGGTGAAATCTGCAGACAGTCTGGTTATTTGGGATGCACGCGGGATCAGATCATCTACATTGATTACTTGCAGACAGGAAGAACGATAAATGGAGAGTATTATGTATCGTTATTGCACCGGTTGAACGAGAAATCAAGAATAAGTGCCCTCATCTGGCAAAGGGAAAGATTCTCTTACATGCAAGGGTGCACACCTGCGCAGTTTCGATGGCGAAACTTGAAGAATTAAGGTTCGAATTACTATTTACAACAGCCACCGTATTCACCTGATTAGGCCGCCAGTGATTTTTTGATTTCCAAACTTGAAAAAGTGGCTCGGCGGAAAACAATTCACGTCTAACAAAGAGGTCATCTCCCAAACAGATGCCTATTTTGAGGACCTTCCGAAATCCTACTCTTTGGATGTCTTAAAACAGTTGGAGAAACGCTGGGGAAAGTGCATAGAGCTAAAAGGAAATTAGATTGAAAAATAAAAATAAATTAACAAAAGTAATTTTTTCTTTCTATCTTTTCCTAAGGACCTATTGATAACGATAAATGAGAAAATTATTGAATTTGAAATGATGTAAAGGCTTATTTTTTCGCGAATTTTTGAAAATTATTCATATTTTTGAGCATAATAAGTTAGTAAGAAATACCCATTTTACTTTCTCTTAGTACATGGGTAGAGACGGTATTGCATTCCACCAAACAATCTCATATCGAAATGTCACTGGAAACACACGTTTTAAGGTTCTTTGCATCCAAAAAAAAAACCTTCTCAGAAAAAGTTCCGCGCGCGTATGTGTATGCGTCCATGTGCCTATGTCTGTGAGCCCAATAACTCAAAAACGAAAAGTCGGTAAAATAGCAAACTTGATACTTAAACGCATGAAATTTTTTCAAGAAAATCCCTCCACCCCAAACTACACTTTATAAGGAAAACCTTTCGAAAATGTCGATTTTCTAAAAAATGCCTATCGATTTTAATTAAAATACCATATATTAAAAATACTTAGATAAAAAGTAAAATGTAATACATCTCGAGTTTTCTGTAATAGCTCTGACGTTCTCTTCATTCTGGATGATTTTTGCATAATTCGTAAACCGTGACAGCCAAAACATTTTTACACAAATATGTAGATTAGCTCGCCAGGGTAGTGGTAGCATGTCTGCATCATATTCAACAGGTCATGAGTTCGAACCTCGCTTAAGGTGACTTACTCGGATAAGGTTTTGTCGGGTCTTTTTACTTTTCCTAGACGAATTTCAAGTGACTTTAAGCTCCATGGAACCCGATGTCATTTGAGTATCATTTCATTAATTTAATTTATTGTCAAATAAGACTAACCAAGTTAAAGGACGTTAAGGTACAAACATAAAAATTAGAACTCGTTAAAATGCACAGTTTATGTCACATATAACGTTTTTTAGAGTATAACTTCTCTATACATAGTGAATATAGTATGTGTAGAGAAAATAAAAATGTTTTTTGTAGTTACAGGAGTCCCTAAAACATGTATTTCCGGTGAAATCTGGATATCGAATTTTTGGGTGAAATTTAATACTTGCTCTATACACTGTACTTATTACGTGTAGAGAAAGTAAAAATAAAGACAACTTAAACAGCCCCGTTCCTGCAGCGGTCTGTGCGCTGTTTCATTCTATGGACGGACAGACGATGGACGAATAAAGCGACGCGTTCCGTTGAAGTATTCACACCAAAAATAAGAGAAAGGTTCCTTTAATTCTGGTGCCTGTTTTCAATGCGACAGTCGCTTTCCGTGGTGTAGTGGTTACCATGCTAACTCCATATACCCAAGGTCGCGGGTCGATGGATTTTTTCGGGCGTAAAAATCCTTTAGCCTGGCTTTCTTCGGAAGGGAAGTAAAGTCGTTGGCCCCTTGTCGTAGATTTACGGCACGTAAAAAACCTCAAGCCTGATAAAGAGTCCTCTGAGAACAATTAGTCGATCTTATTCGCCCAATATAGAATGGGACGCCAAGAACCATAGCAGTTAAAGAGCGTCCATAAATAAAACGGCATTTCCACTGCGACAGTGTTTGGTTGGAAACACGGAAGGCGTGCAAGTTTCATTTCCATGGAAACCACGCTAAGTAGCTCGAAATACAGTTTCATTGCAGTCTATTAACGGTTGCTGGGAACTGCGACATTCTTTTGTTCGAAACAACAGAGACTAGGAAGTTTCTCACGCTTTGGACGGGGTAGGAGGTACTGTACCGCATCGAGAAGAGACAATGGGTGCTATGTAGATGAGATGAAACCATTCAAAATAACCGGCAAAGCAGAACAATTAGTAGACCGGCTTCTGAAACACAAACACACACGAGAAGTCCAATGAAAATTCATGAGGGTGTTAATGTCATAGCCTTCTCTAACGATCCGGCAAGAGACGAACCCGCTTGATCCGTGTCATCGTTCGCAGGGTTTTCTCGGTTACCAACTGCTATTGTCTTTAGTTAGTCGCATTAAACTGACGAGGACAAGACTCGATTCATCCCTTTATCATATGTGTGCATATCCAGCACATATATTGCAATGTAACAATAGCACATAACCTAAAAATCTGATGTGTTCCATTCAAATGACTTTCTCTACATCTCTGCAACAAATTATCGTTAAAAAGCTTATGCTTCTATTTACTTCATGCTAATCAAGAAAAAAACTAGCAGAAATGTTCTTATTACTTGCTTCTTTGTAAGTAGAAACTAAATAAGGGAGTACTGTAGGTTAAAGTGATAGTCAAAAGACTATGTGACAGGTTCCTTTGTTTGCATGGACAGGAGTTTTTCAAAGCTGAAACCAAAATCAAGGAATATCTCAAAAACGAATAACTCCACGAAAAAACTCTATATTATATAAATTGTGTGTTTTAACGTATTCTACATTTTTGTGTGGTAAGTTTTTGTACATCTCTTACGGTTTAGCAGTTATGCAAAATTCCGTAAAATGCATCCAGTATAAAGTAGTCTTCAGAGGATATTCCCAGAAAATTCAAGATATACATTTTATTTGCCAGGAAAATGTCTTTAGTATATTTTATTTTTATCAAAATGATTAGAGCCATTTTTCAGCAAATCGAACTTTTCGAAAATTGTTCCATGTAAAGGGTAGTTTTCGGGTGCGGAGATTTTTTTAAATCTTCGTGTTGCATCCTTGGAAGACGCCAAACTTAAATACCAAGTTTGGTATTTAACGGTCTTTCCATTTTTGAGCTATGCTGTCCACAGACACACACACACACACAGACACACATTGGATAATCTACGAGAATGTATCGTACATTCGTGTGCTGCTATCCAACTGAACATGAACACGTTGCAGTCGGTAGTTCGTGCTGCAGTTCGGCGGCATCGTCTGTGTATGAATATTAATGGTGACCTTTTCAAACACCTACAGTGATATCTGTAAGCTGGACTTGAAGCCACACTTTCACAAAAAATGAGGCATTTCTGCCAATTAGTTTGCAAGTTATGGACCGCTAAACAGTGTATACATTTTTTGGACCACTCTGTATAACGGACTTTCCGTTTATACTTTCTTGACTAGGTATGTAGAATGGAAATAGAATCCAGAGAAGGTATTGTATTCCACCTAAAATTCGATACCGAGATTTTACTGGAAATACATGTTTTGAGACCCCCTGAATACAAAAAGAGGCAACTTTAGGAAGAGGTCCCTGTATGGGTATGTGTTGTGAACAGTATAAATAAAAAACTAAAGGTCCGTTAAATCCTAAGTTCACATCTTCAAAGAATGGAAACGCTCTATAGAATTTCTCCGTCTGAAAGAACATAGATTTTCAACGGTGGAAGAATTACTTCACACTGATTTCTTTTGTTAATAATATTAGAGTAGATTATAGATAGGTAATATTATTAGTGTGTTCATGAAACAGGATTGAGAAGCTAAATGTTACGTTATGTAACATACGGTGGCGAACCTGAACTTCGACATATCTTGTCGCTAGGGAACAGAGCTTCAGAAAATGTGAGATATGAAAGGAATCGATAATTGAAGTTTAGTGGCAGAAGGACCCGGCCCTGTCGATACTTGATACAACAAGGGGAAGGTCCTCAAGCTGGAGAGGTTCGCTGCTCCACTAGTAAAATCAGTGTCGGCGACAGCAAAGTAAGATGCCATATTGAGGCATTTCTTCAACAATCTCACGTGTCATACGACCTTCCCTGCGGTCACATGTGCTTCATTTGAAATCTGTGGTAACAATGATTTAAAGCTACCGGATAAAACACCACAAAATAGGCACTTAAGAGAGGCGCTGATTACCAGTACTTAGTGGTTCAAATTTGGTTAAAACAAGAGAGAAATATAAGTTTGTTCACAGTGACCCGAGAACGGTAACCAAAACGGAAACGAGAACGGCAAGAAACGTGGTATATAAGATTTTATATATATAAATTACATGTATATATGTATTAAATTATATAGGGAAAACTCTGACATCCATTCACATGACTTTCATTACATCTCTGACAAGTGTTTTTTGGAATCACCTCGTTGAGTTCTGCAACTCTTATAACGCAGGATCATCTGCACACACGAAATACGGCACTGCTGTATGGTATGGATTTTTCTTTAAGGAGATTTAAGCAGATAACAAGAAAATGAAATGAATTTCTGGAGTCAAAAATGAGAGTGACAAGTGAAAAATTCCTCTGCCTATACAACAATTATTCTTAAAAATCTTATTTTTTTCTCTGCATTTCGTAATAACCGAGATAAACATTAGCAGAAATAGCTTTATTGAATCGTTTCTTCTAAGTAGAAGGTAAATCAGATAATACACTGGGCTAAAGCGATGGTCAGATCTTTTAAAACTTGGTAGCTAAGTGACGAAATTGAAATTCCTTTCCCTTTGCATGACCACGATGAAAAAAGTGAATAATGACTTCCCATTTGAGAAAAGTTTCAAGTATTGGAAATATTAAAAACAATCACATTGAATTTGTTGAAATAATTAGTTGTACAACCATTTTTGCTAATGTTTAACTACACTACCACGATGTAGATAGAGGAACAGCATTTTGTAGAAAAAGTCATATGAATCAAACACATCATATTGTTTAGAAAAAGGCCCATGTGGGGGTTGTGTGTGTATATGTGACTTATTAACAATTTTTCAAAAACGAAAAGACCGTTAAATAACAATGGAATTTAAGTTTATTGTCTCCTAAGAATGGGATAAGATTTTTAGGAAAATCAATCCACCGCAAACTACATTTTTCGAAATATTCGATTTCCTGAAAAATGATTTTCATAATTGATTGAAACTCCGTATATTAAAGATATTTAGATGACAAGTAGAATGTACATTCTGAATTTCTTGGGAATAACCTCAGAAATCCTCTTTATTCTAAATTACTTTTGAAATACTGGTAAACCGTGAGAGACAGACAAAAACTTACTAATGTAGATCTCGTTAAAACACATAATTTATGTCCTTTACATTTTTATTATAAAGCTAACCCATTCCGAGACATATCTTTTTATTGACTTCAATTTAAAGTACACATTTCTTAAGAAGTCGCTGTATTTCCTTTGGTTTTAGTCTTGGCAACGCAAAGAAACGAATTTCAGTGCCCACCTCATTGCCACAGCTTTTAAAGCATACATATGTTTATAGTTTTATCACAGTATATTTCCTTTGTTCCCTTTTACTTATAAGAAATTAAGTAATAGGACCATTCTGCTAATGATTATCTCGATTACCATGAAGAAGAAAAAAGAATACTCTTTTGTAAGAATTTGTGTGTAGAACAGTTAGAGAAAGTAATGTAAATAGATCACAATAGATATTTAGTGGAATCAATCGTATCTTTGTTATTGGCTTGATTTTTCCTTACATTTTCTAAATTGGGAATATGCCAGTTTTTTCTTTGCTCATGGTCAAGTAAAGGGAACAGATTTTCAAATAATTTACATAGTGAACACCTCTTAAAGATTTGACTATCGATTTAGCCTAGTGTATTTCTTTATACCTGTAAAAAACCAAGCAGTAAGACCATTTTCGCTAATGCTTTTCTCGATTAGCATGAAGTATAAAAAAGAACAAGCTTTTCTAAAAATTGGTGCAGAATAGGTAGAGAACGTCATGTGAATGGAAAACTTCCAGTTTAACTTTCTCTTAGTAAGTAGTGCATCGGTAGAGAAGGTAATCCATTTCACTCAGGTAAATATCTTTAATATACCACATTTTCATTAAAATCGTTAGAGCCATTTTTGAGAAAATCAAACTTTTCGAAAAAAGTTCCATATAAGGGTAGTTGGGGTTGGGGGGATTTTCTTGAAAATCTTCATATCGCATCCTTGGAAGATACCAGACTTAAATACCTAATTTGGTATTCAACGGTCTTTTCGTTTAGAGCTATGCTGTCCACAGACACAAAGACACGCACACACGGACCTTTTTCAAGACATGCTTTTTTTGGATTTAGGGGGTCCTAAAACATGTATTTCTGGTGAAAACCCGGTATCGAATTTTTGGGTGGAACACAATACTTCCTCCATACGCATCTACATAGTACCTGTAGAGAAAGTAAAAATAAAAATTATGGTTTGAGGTTTACGGGAATAGCCTCTGAAGACCTCTTTAATCTTGGCGAGTGTTGCAGAATTGTATAAAACGCTTAAACCGTAAGAAATAGACAAAAACTTAATGCACAAAAATGAAGTTCGCGTTAAAATTTATACGAGGTACGTCCAGAAAGTAAGTTCCGTTTCAATTTATCACCGCTGGAGCGCTGCGATCGCAGTTCCGCACATGCGCGGTAGACGCTCTGTATCAAGGAGAAGAAACGTGCGCCATTTTGAGATCGCTGTCAGCCACATACACTTTGTTGTGCTTGTTTACAATGTCGGTGTTGATTGAAAATCCCGCCGCTTGTGAAATCAGATCTGTGATTCGTTTTCTGAATGCTAGGAGAGTGAAACCAATTGAAGTTTATCGGCAAATTTGCGAAGTTTACGGACAAAATGCGATGAGTGATTCAATGGTGAGAAGATGGGTCCGACAGTTCAGTGAAGGACGTAGTGAAGTGCACGATGAAGAACAAAGTGGGCGTCCATCTTTGGTTACAGAAGAATTTGTTCACGCGATTGATAACAAGATCCAGGAAAACCGCAAGTTTACAATTAGTGCTCTCGCTATGGAATTTCCCCAAAGCTCACGATCGTCCTGTCGCATCCTTGGAAGATACTAAACTTAAATACCAAGTTTGGTATTCAACCGTCTTTTCGTTTTTGAGCTATGCTGTCCACACACACACACACACGGACCTGTTTCTGAAAATTATTTTTTTTACCCAGGGGGTCCTAAAACATGTATTTCCGGTGAAATCTCGACATCGAATTTTTGGGTGGAATACAATACTTCCCTATCCCTATGTATATTGTACATACGGGGATAGAGAAAGTAAAAAGAATTTTCAGAAAAAGGTCCGTGTGTGTGCGTCTGTCTATGGACAGCATACATGTCTATGCGACACGAAAATTTTCAAGAAAATCCCCCCACCCTTAACTACCCGTTACAAGGAAAAATTTCGAAAATTATGATTTTCTTAAAAATGGCTCGAACGATTTTGATTATAATACCACATATTAAATCCATTTCTATCACAAATAAAATGTATATTATGACTTTTCTGAGAATAGCTTCTGAAGACCTGTTTATTCTGGATGAATTTTGCTGATTTTTGCATAACTAGCAAATCGTAAGTGATAGAAAAAAAAATACTGCACAAAAAATGTAGATTTTGTTAAAATACACAATTTATGTCATATACGTTTTTTTTCGTGTAGTTTACCGCTTTCGAGGTATTCCTTTTTATTAGTTTTAGCTTTAAAATACTGATACTTTTTTCACACGGAAGGTTGGTGTAAACTCCTGGCCCTGCACAAAAACGGACTTCATCCACATATCAACCAGGTTTTAAAAGATTTGACTATCGTTTAAAGCCTTGTGTATTCCCTTATTTTCCTTCTACCTATAAGGAAGCAACTAACTAAGACAATTTCTGCTAATGTTTATCTCGATTATCATAAAGTAGACAGAATAATATGCTTTAGAGAAAGTCATGTGAATGGAACACATAAGATGTTTTACATATTTGAAGTCTTAATAAAATTGAAAAGTCCAACATGGTATTTTAAGGACCTATTTTAATATCTTTAAAGCCCCTTTTAGGTGCCTAAAGGTCTAATGATCACTGGAATTCCCTAATGCGCCCTCTCTCTGTTTTACCACTCCGTGTAAAGCTTTTGGTGAAGCAAGTAAGACAATATTTATTGCAGAGTGCAGTTTTAGTGACGCACGTCGCTTCAACTAGCCCTGCTGTAAGCGGTACAGAGATAATAAAAGCTAAACAAGTACGTTATACAGCCTATAGTAGCGCTGGTGTGCGGGGTTGATTTATACCCGAGTTGTCACACCGCACAAGGGAGAGAGGACACTCACCCGCACTGGACTTACACCGCATAGAACAAATTACACCTGCTGTGTTTCTCATTGCACCTTGCCAAGGCATCGTCATCGAGATTACTCGGTATTAATAAACACAAGGCTGTCGGCTGTTACAGGGGCGGGATTATTAGGAACTAATCTTTCTGTTTACTTTCTCTACACGTACTATGCACATAGTGTATAGAGAAGGTATTGTATTGCAACCGAAAATTCGGTACCGAGAATTCACCGGAAATACATGTTTTAGGGCTCCTGAGTCCAAAAATAAAAAACCTTTTTACTTTCTCTACACGTACTATGTACATAGTGTACAGAGAAATTATTGTATCGCAACCGAAAATTTGATACCCAGATTTCACCGGAAATACATGATTTGAGACCCCCCTCTATCCAAAAAAAAAAAAAAAGAGAAGCATTTTATAAAAAATGTTCGTGTCTATGTCTGTGGGCAGCTAGCTCCATTAAATATCAAACTGAATATTTAAGTTCAGAATCTTCCAAGGATACGACACGAAGATTTCCAACAAAATACCCCCACCACCTACTACCCTTTACAGGGACAAAATTCCGAAAATTTTGGTTTTCTCAAAAATGGCTCTAACGATTTTGATTAAAATACCATATATTAAAGGTAGGCCAAATAAAATGTATACCTGAATTTTCTGCGAATAGCATCTAAAGACCTCTACTCTGAATCAGTTCTGCTGAATTTTGCGTAACTGGTAAACTGTAAGAATTAGACAAATCTTACTACACAAAAAAATGTAGATCAGGTTAAAACACACAGTTTATGCCATATACCTTTTTCGTGGAAATTTTGAGACCATTTTTGAGATCTTCTTTGTCATTTGTTTCTCACACGGAAAGCTGTAAACTCCTGGCCCTGCATATAAACGGACTTCAACCACATTGCAACCGGCTTTTAAAAGATTTGACCATCGGTTTAGCCTACTATATTACCTTATTTTTCTTCTACTTACAGGGAAGCAAGTCATTAGGACAATTACTGCTAATGTTGTATCTCGATTGTCATAAAGTACAGGGTTACTACAAAAGAAATAAACAACTTCAACTGCCTGTAAAACAAAAACTGTTAGAGATAGCAACCTAATTATTTTGGAGGTATGTTGAGAACTCTCAAAGTTTCGTTTGTTACTATTGGTAACGCTGTAGTGTTTTGTTTGTTGCAGAAGCTGAAATGGCGGAAAATCCTGTGGAAAAGGTATATTGCGTGTTGGAATTTGCTAGAACGCAATCAGCAACTGTTGTCCAACGACATTTTAGAACACGTTACCACAAAACGCCACCGACTAGACAGTCAATCTACGACTGGTATAGAAAATTCGAGACAACGGGATGTTTGTGCAAAGGGAAGAGCTCGGGAAGACCAAGAGTTTCGGAAGAAAACGTTGAACGTGTTCGTTCTGCCTACATAAGAAGCCCACAGAAATCGACATCTAGGGCAAGCATGCAATTACAAATTCCACAGCAAACTGTATGGAAAATCTTGCGGAAGCGACTGCACATGATGCCTTACAGATTACAGATGTTGCAGTTTCTGAGTGAAGAAGATAAGGTCATACGGCGTGACTTTTGCATCGACATGTTGCGACATGATGAAGACGATGCTGGTTTTTGTGAGCGCATCATTTCATTTTTGTAGTAACGTGTTCTAAAATGTCGTTGGACAACAGTTGCTGATTGCGTTCTAGCAAATTCCAACATGCAATATGCTTTTTCCACAGGATTTTCCGCCATTTCAGCTTCTGCAACAACAAACAAAACACTACAGCGTTACCAATAGTAACAAACAAAACTTTGAGAGTTTCTCATCATACCTCCAAAATAATTAGGCTTCTATCTCTAATAGTTTTTGTTTTACAGGCAGTTGAAGTTGTCTATTTCTTTTGTAGTAATCCTGTAGATAGAAGAATGCGCTTTGTAACAGTAATTTGTTATAGTGATGTAGAGATAGTCATGTGAATGAAACTCACGAGATTTTTATAACCTTACCCCGCATGTAAACACACCTGTATGTATCCAGCTTGTAAAGCCTCTTCGTTCGGAAGGAATTTTGTATAATATTGTATAACTGTAAATGTTTAGGGAGAGACAAAAACGTAATCCACAAAAAAATTTAGACCTGTTTAAAACAGGCAATGTGTTATATCTTTTAATGGCGTGATCTATTTCCAATGTATCCATTTATTAATGGTTCGAATTGTTTAATATTTTGTAATTCCTTTAAAGTTCGTACGTTGTTCAGTTGTTTTTCGCTATTGCATGCAAAGACAACGAAATTTTAAGGTCAACATACAGCGTTTACTTCTTAAACATTTGACTGTCGCTATTTGCTTTTATGTATAGCAAAACATGTACTGTAGCTATTAAACAATTATCGCAACTAAAGTGAATTGATAGAAATACAAACTTTCGTGTACCCATTACTATAGAGGACAGAAGGTCATGCGTATGTAACATCAGATTTTTTATTTGATAGTGTTAACTTATGATTTAGTTCATGCAGCATTAAATATTTGATGCAATGTATGATTATTTAAAAGGTGAACAGCCAGGTATAATCGATCGTCTGCAAGGTTAACGTTAACAACGTGCTATTGGAACCATCTTGAGCAACAGGTGTTAAATTCCGCCTGGCTTATATGGAACACGGGAGCTAGAAAAAGAAAACACTATTGCTCGCTCCGTTGAAGTTAACTTTTCACTGTCTAATCCCAAACCGTACCACTTCCATGTAACTTTCTGAGTGACTTCCCATAACGATATTGTAGCTTTTTATTTACTTATTTATTTATAATTTATTTTCTTCATTTGTTATTATCAAATGGAAATTTAGTTAGTTTTTGTTTTACCGTTTATAGTAAAACTTAAATTATATAAAACCTGTAAAAATACTCATTCCATAATACTTAAATAAACAGAAATAATAATAATCAATCTATACTTAAATAAAATTTACTTTACTTTATATTTATTTACAACTTGAATTGCTATTATTAAATGAAAATTTAATTAGATTTCCTTTTAACGTTTACTGTAGAAATTAAAAAGCATAAATTATATAGAACTTGATTTATCCTACAACTCAAATTTACATCCCCCAGGATTTGGTGTTATATTTCTATTTACTTCATGCTAATCGATAAAAAAATAGCAGGAATAGTCTTTATTACTTGCTTCCTTGTAAATGCAAACGAAATAAAAGAATATCAAAGGTTAAAGTGATAGTCAAAAGTTGGTTGCTATGTGACTGAAGTTCCTTTATTTGTATGGACAGGAGTTGACAAATTCCTGTATGAGAAAAGTATTAAGTTTTTCAAAGCTGAAACCAAAAACAAAGGAATATCTCAAAAACGATCAACTCCACGAAAAAATTGTATGTTACATAAATTGTGTGCTTTAACGTGCTCTACATTTTTTGTGTGGTAAGGTTTTGTGTATCTGTTAACGATTAACCAGTTATGCAAAATTCGCAAAATTCATCCAGAATAAAGAAGTCTTCAGAGGCTATTCCCAGAAAATTCAAGATATACATTTTATTTGTCAGGTAAATATCTTTAATAAATGATATCTTAATCAAAATCGTTAGAGCCATTTTTGAGAAAATCAAAATGTTCGGACTTTTTTCTATGTAAAGGGTAGTTTGAGGTGGGAAGCTTTTCTTGAAAATATTCGTATGGCAGCATTGGAAGATACCAAACTTAAATACCAAGTTTGGTATTTAACGGTCTTTTCGTTTTTGAGCTATGCGGTCCACAGCACACATACACACACAGGCACGCACACACAGGGATATTTTTCCAAATATGTTTTTTGGGTGGAATACAATAGCTTCTCTATTCACTATGTATATAGTGCGTATAGAGAACTTAATATATGCAGAAATAGTTACATTACATATTTCGTTGAAGATACTACTGGAACAGTGAAAAAGGAACTTATGTACCAAAGATACCATTTCCTTGCATCAGATTGCACAGCTGTTCCTCATCTTCCAACGCCAGCTTAAAACAATATGAAATTAAAAAAAAGAAAACAGGACTAAACACAATCTAACATTTCCATAATTCCCTGTCAATAAAAAGCACTGTTTCTAAATCAGCAGTGCGAGTACTGGTCAAAACATTTTTCGCTGTCTGATTGAGATTAGGCAGTGGCGGAAAGCTGCGCAGGACCATGAGGTATGTCATATAATATAATTTCTATTACTCATTACCATCGAAAAATAAGGATACGTCAAGTGGAATAAAATATCTCGATTCCGTCTCGTATTTCAAATATTTTCACGTTTTCCAATGAGGCGTTTACCAACTTGTATCGCCAAGTACAAAGGCTCAGGAGCGTTTTGTTCTGTAATAGCTTTTTCTGAACTCTTGCGTTTTCTTTGCTCACTTATGTTGCTTAACTAAACGTAGGAAACAGACGAAGTTAACCTTGGAAAGACACCAAATACAGGTCATAAATCCAGAAGTTAGTTCCTCCACGGCGCTAAGAAATAAAAGAAGGCGTATATCCGTGACCGAATACTCCTGAAGTTCCGTAACTGATTTCCTTCTCTCGATTTATTTTACGACATTGTTTCTGCTTCCTGTCTAAACCCCAGAGCTTGCCGTCGCCGTTCAAATGGCAATCGCTGCTTTAGGGATGTACAAAATAATTCCGCTAAAGACTCTAAACTGTCTGGTAACTGTAGCCACATCGAAATGTAATGCCAATATACGAAAAGGGCTCACGAATTATAGAAAACGTTTGTGGAAACAAATGTGCAGATTTGTAAAAGCCATTGCTTTCTGACGTTAGCATTAGATTACAGATTAATTATTTTAAATGTAGTAAATGTAGGACATGGTCAGTAATTTAGTAAAAGTATTAAAATTACATTATTTATCCTATACCGATAACTCTTTTAAATAAAGCATTTTGTTAGTTATTTTTCTGCACTTTTTAATTTATTTTAGGACAGTTTTACCCATCTGAATGAATTTAAAATGTTGAGTATATAATATTAAATTAAATCAATTTAAGTTAAAAGTACACTCATAATATAACAATAACATAATTGAATATATTTTATTTATATTAAGTTTTATCAAGTAAGATTTACTTCATTTCTTAAATTATAAATGAACACATTTTTTATACAAAGTACAATAACCTGCACGAGAAATAGAAAAGGTCAGAATAATAAATACATAAGATTTGGATAGGTAGTGACAGACTGAAAAATTCAATGCCATAACCGGGATTTGAGAGGTGGTTGCTCTGCCACTGAGCTACCGTGGCAACATGCTGGCATAGCATTGAATTTCCCAACTGACTCGCATGTCTCCCGGTAAACTACAAGGTGATATCACACATTATTTTTGAGATAACAACCTCAATGGTGACTTACAATGTTATAAGTACTTTAAGTCCCAGGATTCATAGTATAACCAAATATTTAAGATTACTCTATACATGGAGAATTTTTGAAAATGTTGATTCTCACAAAATTGACTAACGATTTTGATTAGAATATCGTATAGTAAAGATATTTACATGACAAATAAAATATATGTCTTGAATTTTCTGGGAAAACCCCGTGAAGATCTCTTAGTTTTTGAATAAACTTGCATAACTTATAAACCCTAAGAAATAACCCGTTAAAACAAACAATTCATGTCATACGTTTTTTTATAGTGTTAACCATTTCCGAGATATTCATCGTTATAGGATTCAATTTTGAGCTACTTAAACTTTTCTTTAAAGGTCATCTACATTATGCTGATCGGGATGAGCATTAGCAGTAATTGTCTTATTAATTACTTCTTTCCAAGCTGAAAGAAAATAAGGGAATACACTAGACTAAAGTGATTGTCAGGATTTTAGTTGAAGTAAAACAAAAGAGAGATCAAGAAAAGCTAATCTTCCACTTGAGAAAAGTTAGGTGGCTTAAGTTGAAAGCAATAATAAGGAATATCTGGGAAACGGCCAACTCTAAAAAAAAAAAAAATGTACATGATATAAGCTTTGTATTTTAACGAGCTCTATACTTTTAAGCAGTAAGTTTTTGTCTATCTCTTACAACTTACGAGTTGTGATGTAAATAACTTTAATATACAGTATTTTAATCAAAATCGTTAGAACCATTTTTTGAGAAAAACAAAATTTCCAAAAATTTTCTATGTAAAGCGTAGTTTTGGGTGGAGGGATTTTCTTGAAACTCTTCTTGTCGCATTCTTGGGAGATATGAAACCTCATACCAAGTCTTGTATTTAACGGATTCTTCGTTTCTGAGTTATGCTGTCCGCAGACACACACGCATACTTTTTCTAAATATTATTTTATTCAGGGGACATCAAAACATATATTTCTACTGAAATGTCGGTATCGAAATTTTGGGTGGAATAAGCGTTAATAAGTTCAGTAATTTTATCGAGAATCATACTCAAAACTGGTAGTCGATATATCGATATGTCCTTATGTAAGCTTACGAATCGTTCACGCGTTCAACACTTCATGTAAAGAACGCATATGCATCGTAATGTATTGGAATTGTAAATCAGAAGCAGTTATTTGCAGTACAGTTATTTTTATATACCAACACTCGCCAGCAACCGGTGGAATATATGAGCCTCGTGTTTCCAACAATATCCCCCATTGTTACCCAGGCATGGAAATCGTTTTAAAATAAATCAATTGTTAGAAAAATTGTTGGTGATTTATTTGCTTCCGGTTTGGAAAAGCAATGAATATGTAACGATGCGAACACTGCGCATTCCATGGGGGGGGGGAGGTTAAATGTCATCGACCACGAGAAAAGAGAGGGTATGGGCGAACAGAGGGGTGAAGTGATAGGGTGAAGAGAAGGGTATTAAAATATTTTAATGTATTCAATTTTTCTATTATGAAAATTTTAGAGCCCTAATTTAAATATATTTCAAGGATAACACAGGAAAAGGTCATGCAAATTCCCTGGTGGCTTTCGTTCCCCAATAGCGAGCCTTTCTTTGTAGTTTGCAGGGTGAGTAAAAATAAAGCAAGCCAAGTCTTGTTTCCATGAATTTTTGACACAAGCTAAAACTCTATCCTTTAGAATTAATATAACTATAGAAGAGAAATTATTCAGATTTGCCAAGAAATATAAGCTTTTATGTCTCCTGAATACATTCAAAAGAAGAAAGACTCTGATGTGTTCATTCACATGACCTTCTCTACATTTCCGCAACAAATTATTGTTATAAAGATTATGCATCTATTTTCTTCATTCTAATTGAGAAAAAATTAGCAGAAATAATCTTATTACTTGCTTTATTGTAAGTAGAAGCGAAATAAGGGAGTACCATAGGTTAAATTGACAGTCAAAGGCTGGTTGCTATGTGACTGAAGTTCCTTTGTTTGTATGGACAGGAGTTGACAAATTCCTGTATGAGTTTTTCAAAGTTGAAACCAAAAACAACGAATGTCTCAAAAGGGATCAGCTCCTGGAAAAAAATGTATATGACATATACATTATGTGCTTTATCCTGATCTACATTTTTGTGTAGTACGTTTTTGTCTGTCTCTTACAGTTTGCCAGTTATACAAAATTCAGTAAAGTTCATTTAGAATAAAGAAGCTTCAGAGTCTATTCCCAGAAAATTCAAGATATACATTTTATTTGTCAGGTAAATATCTTTAATATTCGATATTTTAATCAAAATCGTTAGAGCCATTTTTGAGAAAATCAAAATTTTTGAAAAAAGTTCTATGTAAAGGGTAGTTGGGGGGATTTTCTTGAAAATCTTTGTGTCGCATCCTTAGAAGATACTGAACTTAAATACGAAGTTTAGTATTTTACGGTCTTTTCGTTTTTGAACTATGCTGTCCACAGACACACGCACACACGGACCATTTTCCAAAAGTGCTTTTTTTGGTTTCAGGTGGACTTATTACATGAATTTCCGGTGAAATCTCGGTATCGAATTTTGGGTGGAATGCAATACTTCGTTTATGCACCATGTACAAAGTACGGTAGAGAAACTTAAAAAAGAGTTGCAGAACTCAGCGGGGCAATTTCAAGTTGAAACTTGTACGGGTGAAGGTGATGTTACCTTTACCCGCCTTGCTATTAGCATACACTGTGAGCAAGTTGCGTTCATTGCGAGAAGTGAAACAAAGGTCACACTCGCCATCTCTCTACTGCCGTGTTTTACCTTGAAATAGCCCCGTTTCATTCCTCCGATATGTCTAACTTGATTAAAGGACGTTAAGCTAAATATATATCGATTTATCAAATACAGAACCAAGCTACTAAGTTAACTCCATGGCACGACAGCTCACAAGGAACCTTGGCCTACCGCCCGGCCACTGCGTCCGCCATCTCGGTCCATGACAGATGTCATGAATGGGGTGCAATATTGGAGGGTGAGACGTGGTTAATGCAGTTCTCATGACCTGGAGCCGCTACTTCTCTGTCAAGTAGCTCCTCAATTGACCCTCCAGCGACCTCACGAGGCTGAGTGCACTCCGGACCAGGTCTCCCAGCGGGCAAAAATCCCCACGCCGGTACTGGGAATCGAACACAGGTCTCCCGCTTGGTAAATAACAGTGCTACCACCGCACAAGATACTTAATTTCCTCCGCGAATTTAATTACCACATCGTTTATTTGTAGATCTTCTGAATTTCCTCCAATTACCATATACTCAGTTTCAATAGTATTTATTTTTAATCCGGCTACTCCAAATAATCTATTAATTCACTTCTCATATATTGCATCATTTTTGTCTGTCGCCCTCCAAGGTGTAATGGTTACCGTGCTAACTCATATACCCATAGTCGCGGGTTCAAACCCGGCAGAGGATGAAGGATTTTTTCGGGCGTAAAAATCCTTAGCATGGCTTCCATCGGAAGGGAATACAGGCGTTGGTCAGGTGTCGTAGATTTACGGCGCGTAAAAGAACCTCAAGCGTGATAAAGAGGCATCTGAACAAAATAAGCGGTCTCTCATGCCCAGTATAGAATGGGACGCTGAGAACCATAACAGTTAAGAGCGTCCATAAATAAATAGCCATTTCCATGTTTCATCTTTGTCTTCTGCTATTATGACCTGATCATCAGCAAATAAAAAATAGGTGCAAACACGACCATTGGTATAAAGTCCCGTTCCTCTGCATGACTTGTTCGACTTTGTCAATGCTTCTAAAAATATCTTGGACAGTATTGGTGACATCTCACATCCTTGTTATATTTTTTCTTGTGTTGTGGAAATTTTGATGATACGCGGTTTCCAACCTTAATACTTGCATAACATCCATACATCCTTTTTATAAAAAGGATAAGAGATTTAGAGATTTCCAATTTTTCTTATAAAGTCTGTTGATAGACACAGACTTGACTTTTTCAAGGTCTACAAATGCCATATAAACTTATTTCACTTTAGCTAGTATTTTTTCTGCAATCTTTAATTTTTTTCAGTAATAAACTTCTACAGTACGCAAACTGGACGCAACCGTAACCTGCCGAACACCATGGCCTTGTCCTACAATCCTGAAACAGATGACAAAGTGGTGGGAGCAGGAAAAGTATAGGCATTTCAGGGGATGTAATGAACCTTCACAGCATTCGCCTCGTGACCCGGAAAACCCCGAAAAAGTCATGAGCTAGGAAGGCTAGCCACGGAATCAAACCCATGACCTCCCGAATGGGAATCAAACACGTTACTACGGCCCTGCCTAACTTTATAGTTATCAATCAAATATAATTTAGAGGAGCCATAGTAATCGCAAGTGAGTAATTCTGAACTTGTTTCTAACTTAATTTTATAATAAATAAGGATATTTGTTTATTATTTATAATACATTATATTTTATAATAAAGAGGAAGTTATTAATTATCCATTCAAATAGTTCGATCTATTATTATACGTTAAATTGCTCATATACTGGGGTACATCACATGTTTCTAAGGTAAGACTGATAAGCGGTTTGCGCTAAGAGGTGCTCTGCGGTAAAGAACGCATCTAAAAGTGAGTTTTAACACGGAGAAAGCAGCGAGAGAAAAGATAAATAGCAAACAGAGGGAGGTACTGAATCAAAGCAAGCCACCATTAAATAAACTGAAATGGGGCTAAATGTAACCAGATCGATACGGAAGCACCTGAAGGTTAGGCAACTTCTCTTACAAGTTTGTTGTGCGGGTTCACGTGTACCTAGGCAATATCTCAGTTCTATTATTGGCCGAGCACGATACATGCATTATCTGCACGCAGGATCTTATCTGGCAATGTCGTCTGTATTTTATGTATAGAAACAATTTAACAATAAAAAGTTTCAGGAATACTAAACTCCACAAAAATATGTATTTGATATAAATTGTCAGGCTAAACATTTCAATGCCATAGCCGGGATTTAAGCTACGGATCTCCCGATCTCTAGCCGGGTGCTCTACCACTGAGATACCATGGTAACATCCGGCTAGGCATTACATTTCTCAACTGTCTCGCATGTTTCCCGGTAAACCACAAGAAGATCTCAAATTATTTTGAGATGTCAACCCCAATGGCGACTTACAATGTCGTAAGTACATAAGTCCCAGAATTCATAGTATATTATGGTCAATTAGTATCGATTTAAATTTTTTGCACACAAGTCGTTTGAAGGATAGGTAGAGTCAGGCTGAAAATCTCAATGCCGGGAGGTCCGTGGTTCAAATCCCGGCTATGGTATAGACATATTCAGCCTGACTCTATCTATCCAATTCCGTGTCCTACACGGCTTGTGTGAAAAAACAAACCAATAAATTGTGTGCTTTCACCAAAAAAAAAATTGCACAGTAAAATATTCTTATCTGTTATCTTCATTCAGAATGAAGGGAACTTTAGAGACTTTTTACTTTCTCTAGCCCCATATGTACAAAGTATATAGTGTATAGAGAAGGTATTGTAAAACACCAAAAAATTCGATACCGAGATATCACCGGAAATATATGTTTTGGGGTTCCGTGAGTCCGAAAAAAGCATTTTAAAAAAATTCCGTGTGTGTGTCTGTCTGTGTGTGTGTGTGTGTGTGTGTGTCTATGGACAGCATAGCCCCAAAACAAAAAGATCGTTAAATACCAAACTTGGTATTTAGGTTTAGTATCTTCCAAGGAAGTGACACGAATATTTTCAAAAAAATCCCCCGCCACAAACCACAAACTACCCTTTGCATGGAAAAACATTCGAATATTTTGATTTTCTTAAAAATGCTCCACGATTTTGATTAAAATGCCGTATATTAAAGCTATTTATGTCCGAAATAAAATGTATATCTCTAATTTTTTGGGAATAGCCTCTGAATAGCCTCTGAATTTTCCCGAATTTTACTTAACTGCTAAACCGTAAGAGATAGAAAAACCCACCTACTACACAAAAAATGTACCTCATGACAAAACACAATTTTTGTCCTATACGTTTTTGTTGTAGAGGTAACCGTTTTCGAAATATTCCTTGTTATTGGTTTCAATTGTGAAGTACTTAAACTTTCCTCACACAGGAAGTGTCCGTTTTTCTTTTGTTCTACTCAAAGAAGTGATTTGCAATGACAATGGCATAACGATAGCTTTTAAAACATTTGACAATCACTTTACCATAGTGCATTCCCTTATTCCCTTCTACTTATAAGGAACTAAGTAATAGCATTCTGCTAACATTTATCTTGATTAGCATTGTAAATAAAGAAGAATAATCTTTTTTATGAGTTTTGTAGAGCAGCTAGAGAAAGTCATGTGAATGTTACACATAAGATTTTTTTTTAGAAAATTCACAATGTACCTACACTTTATTTTTGATGAAATAGCTTAAACATGTAGTATTCTTTTATATTGGTAATACTCCTCCTATATTACAAGTTACATTGGGCAATGTTTGTTATTGTTAGAAATAGTTGAAAAATTCAATGAAAGCCGGTTACAAAAATGGCAATCATTACCCAGTGTAATTTGAAATATAGGAAGAGCATTACTATAAAATAAAATAGTCTGGGTAGTTGAAAATACCATGTTAATAATACCCGTATACTAAGTACTTACAAAGCTTAAGTCATCCATCATTAAGGTAGTTCTTTGAAGGGAGGCCTGCCGGTTGGTTGAACCGAGTAAAACCACATACTCAGTTGGAGGATTCAATATTTTCCGATTGTTGTCGTGGTAGCTCAATGGTTAGAGAAACCCCACGGAGAGTGGGAGAACCGTGTTCAAATCCCTGCTATGACGATGAATTTGTTCAACTTTTTATTTTCTCTATACGCACTATGTACATAGTGTATAGAGAAGGTATTGCACTCCACCAAAAACTTCGATAACGAGATTTCACCGGAAATATATGTTTTAGGGTCCCCTGTATCCAAAAAAAGTATTTTCAGAAAAAGGTCCGTGTGTGTCCGTGTGTCAGTGTGTTTGTGTGTCTGTGAACACGATAACTCAAAAACGAAAAGTCGGTAAAATACCAAGCTTGGTATTTAATTCTAGTATCTTCCAGGGATGCGATACGAAGATTTTGAGAAAAATCCCCCCACTCCAAACTACCCTTTACATGGAGCTTTTTTCGATAATTTTGATTTTCTCAATAATGGCTCTTACGATTTTGATTAAAAGATCGTATATTAAAGATATTTAGCTGACAAACAAAATGTATATTTAGAATTTTCTGGGAATAGCTTCTGAAGACTACTTTATTCTGGGTCAATTTTACGGAATTTTGCATAACTGCTAAACCGTAAGAGATGGACAAAAACTTACGACACAACAAATGTAGAGCACTTTAAAACACACAATTTAAGTCATATACATTTTTTCGTGGAGTTGATTGTTTTTTAGATATTCCTTGTTTTTCTTTTCAGCTAAAAAAAACATACTTTTCTTATACAGGACTTTGAGAACTCGTGTCCTTACAAACAAAGGAACTTCAGTCATATAGCAACCAGCTTTTGACTATCACTTTAACCTATGGTAGTCCCTTATTTCGTTTCTACTTACAAGGAAGCAAGTAATAAGACCATTTCGACTAAATTTTTCTGATAAGCATGAAGTAAATAGAAGTATACGCTTTTTAAGAATAACTTGTTGCAGGGATATAGAGAAAGTCATGTGAGTGATACACATCAGATTTTTTAATAATGTAGTATTTTAATAAAAATCGCTACAGTATTTTTTGGAAAATCATAATCTTAGAAACTTTTCCATTTAAAGCGTGATTTTGGTACGAGAGATATATTTAAATGCCATGTCGCATCCTTGGAAGTTTGGTATTTAATCGGCTTGTTATTTCTGAGTTGTGCTGTTTGCATCATGTGCGCATGCGCCCCTTCTTCCACTCTCACACACTTACACTCACAAGAACATTTTTTCGAAAGTCATTTTTGAGTGCAGGTGAAATCTTGGTATCACCATTTTGGTGGCATGTATGTACTGCTATACTCGCTGTAAGTATGTAGTAGAGAAGATAAAATGCACGTTTTCATCTGCTCTGCAATGAGGAAAGAAAATGCATATGAACATAGAATAAGAAGTGTTAATTTATTGTTTTTTTTAACTAGACATGTGTAGGAATCAGCTGGATAAGCAGGGTCAGACTGAAAAATCCAGTGCCATAGCCGGGCCTTGAACCAAGGATCTCCGCCTCTAGCCGGTTGCTCTAACCACTGAACTGCCACGGCAACATACCGACGCGTCATTAAAGTCCCCAAGATAACCTATGCCAACAGCGACTTAATATCGGAAGTACTTTAAGTGCCTACTTATGACATTGTAAGTCGCTATTGACATGTCATCTGAAAATAATTTGATCTCCCTTTTTGTTTTTAATTGTTTCATTTATATAGAGTTAAAAAAATTATTCAATTTAATAAAGTTCCTCCAAAAACTGCAAACATTATTAATCTATATCACATTTTAAAAAGAGTTTCACTTATCTTTTAATCAAGTTTAATGTTAATCTATTTTCTAAATTTTCGTATAAATTTATAGAATAATTTGATACACAAGATACAATTAATAAAATTACCTTCAATTAATTATAACATTATCTTTTAATTTCCCTTTAACGTCTAAGATAATACCGGGGACTCTCTATTAGAAACAACTCGTTGTCTGTAGGTTCTTTACGTTGGGTTTAAATCGTTTTATTTTCCTCAAACACACGCACATTCACTCTCACATGCATACTTCCAGACTCTGTGGGGGATAGGGAATAGTTCTGTTTAAAGAAAAATTTCCCGCCCCAGCCGGAAATCGAACCCGGGACCTCCGGATCTCATTTTTATTTACAGGGAAATCTCGAGTAAGTTGTGGAATTTAATGTGTCTCGGCATATTGTCTGTGGTAGCTCAGTGGTTATAGTAACCGGCTAGAGACCGGAAGATCCATGGTTCAAAATCCGATAATGGCATTAAATTTTTCAATCTGACTCTACCAAGTCTATAAAATAAGATGAGTCACATTATTTATATATTTCTAGTCTAATAACCTGAATTTATATAACTTGCAATTGTCATGCTCAAATTAACTTGTGCTACCGAAGCGACTTTTACATGAAGACAAGAACATTTTGTATATCCCTGATGCTGTCGTACCGGCGCCAAAAAGAACGCTCAGGTTCAAGCGTAAGTGACCGGTGAGTTAATACAGAACACATAAATACCGAAAGTTTGTGCTTTCCTCTGCAAGGAAGAGATGTCGAAACTTGTGATAAAAGTTCCCTTTTGGAGGGAGAAGAAGAGGTTTGAGAGGTTGGCAACTTGAAATCGCTTCTCAATCGGAAGTTTGAGCCGTCCTTTAGACGCCTTGAGGCATTGGGGGGGAAGGGGGTGCATAAAGTAGATTTCTTTGCAACATAATGTCTTTCAAGTGTGGCAATCTGTGTCCTAGGAAAAAGTTCTATACTTTCGTGTCTTCTTCACGAACAAGGAACTTAGCACTTTGGGTTAACAATATAGTAGGATGGATAGGTAGAGTCAAACTGAAAAACTCAATTCCATAGTCGGGATTTGAACCACGGATCTCTCGGTCTCCAGCCGGTTACTCTTCCATGGTAACATTGAATTTCTCAGCTGACTCGTATGTTTCCCGGTAAACCACAAGGTGTTCTCAAATTATTTTGAGATAACAACCCTAATGGCGGCTTATAATGTTGTAAATACTTTAAGTCCCAGGATTCATAGTATAGCCAACTATTATGGTCAATTCCCGGCTATGGCATTGAATTTTTCTACCTATCCTTGAAATTCGGTTCGCTTTGCACGACCAGAAGTAAAACAAAAAATCTGATGAGTTCCACACATGACTTTCTCTACCTCTCTGCAACAAATTATTATTGTTAAAAAGCTTATACCTCTACTTACTTCATGCTAATTGAGAAAAAAATTAGCACAGTCTTATTACTTACTTCCTTGTTAACAGAAGGGAAATAAGGCAGTACTATAGGCTAAACTAATAATAAAGAGCTGGTTGCTATGTGACTGAAGTTTCTTTGTTTGTATGGCCAGGAGTTGACAAATTCCTGTATGAGAAAAGTATAAGTTTTTCATAACTGAAAACAAAAACAAGGAATATGTCAAAAACGATCAACTCCACGAACAAAATGTATATTAGATAAATTGTGTGTTTTAAGGTCTTCTACATTTTTTGTGTTGTAAGTTTTTCTCCATGTCTTACAGTTTAGCATTTATGCAAAAATCCATAAAATTCATCCAGAATAAAGTAGTCTTCAGAGGCTCTTCCCAGAAAATTCAAGATATACATTTTATTTGTCGTGTAAATATCTTTAATATACGAAATTTTACTCAAAATCGTTAGAGCCATTTTTGAGAAAATCAAAATTTTCGAAAATAATTCCATGTAAAGGGTAGTTGGAGGTGGGGGGATTTTTCTCAAAAGCTTCGTGTCGCATCCCTGGAAGATACTAAACTTAAATACCAAGTTTTGTATTTTACCGACTTTTCGTTTTTGAGTTATCGTGTTCACAGGCACACGGACACACACACGGACCTTTTTTCCGAAAATGCTTTATTTAGACAAAGGGGACCCTAAAACATATGTTTCCGGTGAAATCTCGGTATCGAATTTTTGGGTGGAGTGCAATACCTTCTCTATACACTATGTACATAGTACGTGTAGAGAAAGTAAAAAGACATGAAACTAAAGATGACCTTCCGCTTGAGAAACGTTTAAGTGGCTTACAATTGAAACCAACAACAAGGAATATTTCGTTTATGGTTAACTGTACAAAAAATATGTATATGACATAAATTGAGCGTTTTAACGATGTCTACGTTTTTTTGTATAGTAAATTTTTGTCTATCCCTTACGATTAACAAGTTACATAAAATTAATCCAGAATGTAGAGGTCTTCAGAGGATATTCCCAGAAAATTAAAAATATGAATTGTATTTACAACATAAATTACTTTAACATTCGGTACTTTAATCAACGGATTTCTAAAAATGCTTTTTTCGTACTCAGGGGACCTCAAGACATATATTTCTAGTGAAATTTCTCCATCGAAATTTTGGGCGGAATACAATACCTTCTCTAGCTACTATGTACATTGCATTAGATACGTGCTAGAGATAATAAATACGCCTTTTCTTTTTATTCAAGGAATCTCGAAATATAATTCCGGTGAAATCTCGATATCGAATTTTTCGGTGGAATACAATATTCTCCCTGCCTACTACATGTGCAGTGCCTGTAGAGAGTGTAAAATGATTTTATTATCCGCAGTTCTAAGCAAGAAGAGTTCTAGTTTATAGCAGAAAACTTTATTTTTCGATACAACTATAAAATGCTTCGAGATTTCACAAATGTTCAAGGAAAGGAATGAACATTTTGATATGTTGGTCTGTCCTTAAACCTTTAAGAGGAACTATACCTTACGCAATTGCATGGAATGAAATATAAAACGTTAATTGTCTTATTTTAATATTCTTCGAAGTAATAATGATTTAATATTCTATTGCATTCTTACGGCAATGTGCTACGAAATTTGGAAAATCTACAGTATGTAAAACGTCTCATTGCAGCTTATATACACAATGATATGATATTTTTACCATGTATCAAAATTCTACCTTGCATTATTATTTAAATAATACTTTTTACTTTATAAATTCATTGTAATAAAAAATGGGCCACGTGGTGCGTTTTTAAATATATTCACATAACAAAATCCAGTTTTTCATAAACTGAGTTTACAAATACATCTATCATAGAATATTTTTATATTAACTGTAGTTAGTGTACAAATATTATTAGTTTTCATACTATCCGCAACTTTTGATTTTTCAAAAGTTAATAATATATAAATAAAATTGGAGTATAATTAACACAACTATTTTGTTTCATGTGCTTTTGAGAGGCAGTATAAAAATGTGGAAACAAATTAGTGAAAAATTACATCGTGTACAACGTTTTGAGTATGGTAAAGTGCAGGAAAAAAGTGTGCGAGAAAATACGGTTTAAAGTTTTGAGTGTCTATTAATAAGTATGGGCCTAATTATCTATTAGTTCATTTAATTGGTAGTTTATGTGCGCCAACTGGGAAAAACGATATATAAAGCTTAAAATCATATAATTTATTATGAAGAAATAACTTTTGGTCAAATTTCACAGATGTATCCACTTAACTTAAGGTCAAAGTATTCTCCGCAGGAAGTTTTTTGTTAAATTCATGTGATCGTCATATTTGAGCACAAGGGTTTGAAAAATACTCTTTAGTCTTCTACTAATAATATGAAATGAAATTAAAGGGAGTATATAGACTATGTTTCAATGCTGAAACAATTATAAAAATCGGATGAGTTGTTATTTTCTCTAGCCCATATGCTCAATGTACATAGTGGATAGAGAAGGTATTGTATTCCTCTCAAAAATTCGACACCGACATTTCACTGAAAATATATGTTTTGTTACTCCCTGGATAAAAAATAAATAAGAAAAACATTTTAGGAACATGACCGTGTGTGTGTGTGTGTGTGTGTGTGTGTGTGTGTGTGTGTGCAGCATAGCTCAAAAAACGCAAAGCGTTTAAACACCAAACTTGGTATTTAAGTTCCAAGAAGGAGACAAAGATTTTCAAGAAAAACCCCACGCTTCAAACTATCCTTTACATGGAACATTTTTCAAAAATTATGATTTCCTCAAAACATGCTCCAACAATTTTTATTAATATGTCATACATCTAATATATTTTCATGAAAAACTAAATATATAACTTGAAATTTCTGAAAATAGCCTCTGAGGACACGTTAATTCTGGATTAATTTTAAGGAATTCTGCATAACTTGTAAACCGATATACATTTTTTTTCGTGGAGTTGATCGTTTTTGAGATATTCCTTGTTATTTGTTTCAATTTTAAATTGCTTAACTTTCTCAAGCGTAAACCAAAGTAAGCCGAATCCCAATTGTTTCACAGAGGGACCAGTTTTTAAAATATTTGACTATGGTTTTAGCCTAATGCATTCTCTTATTTCCCTTCTGCTTACAAGAAAGCAAGTAATAACATCAATTCTTCTAATTCTTTCAGTCTAACTGTAACTATCCAACTCCTGCCTTATACATGCTTTCTGTGAGAAAACAATTAAAATTATCACAATTAACCATAACAGTTGGCTATACCACGAATACTGGGACTTAAAATTACTTACAACATTGTAAGTCGCTATTGGCGTTTGTCATCTCAAAATCACCTTGTGGTTTACTGGGAAGCATGCGAGTCAGTTGAGAAGTTTAATGCTATGCTGGCACTTTGTCATGTTAGCTCAGTGATAGAGCAATCGGCTAAAGACTGGGAGATCCGTGGCTCAAATCCCGGCTATGGCATTGAATTTTACACTCTGATTCTACTTATTCAACTCCAGTCATACACACGGTTTCTGTGAGAAAACAATTAAAATTATCACAATTCTTCTAATGTTTATCTTGACGTAGAGAAAATGTAATCTTTTGTAATGCGATGACTAGAGAAAGTCATATGAATGTCACATACATTTTTACTTTCTCTACACGTACTATGTACATATTGTATAGAGAAGGTATTGTAATGCACCCAAAATTCGATACCGAGATTTCGCCGGAAATATATGTTTTGAGACACCCTGAATGCAAATAAGCATTTTTAGAAAAATGCCCGTGTGTGTGTCAGTCTGTCTGTGTGTATGTGTTTGTAACTGTGGGCAGCATAGCTCAAAAACGAAAAGACCGTTAAATACCAAACTTGATATTTAAGTTTGGCATCTTCCAAGAATGTACGCGAAGATTTTCAAGAAAATCCCCCCACCCCAAACTACCTTTTACATGGAAACAATTAAAAAATTCTGATTTTCTAAGAAATGGCTAACGATTTTGATTAAAATCTCGTATATTTAAGATATTTATCTGACAAATAAAATGTATATCTTAAATTTTCTGGGAATATCTCTAAGGACCTCTTTATTCTGTATGATTTTTATTGAATTTTGCATAACTGGTAAACCGTAAGAGATAGACAAAAACTCAATATACAAACAATGTAGATCTGAATAAAACACAAATTTTATGTAATGTACATTTTTCTCGTGAAGTGATCGTTTTTGAGATATTCCTGTTTTTTGGATTCAGCTTTGAAAAACTTTACTTTTCTCATACAGAATTAGTCAATTCCTGTCCATAAAAACTAAAGAACTTCAGTCACACAGCAACCAGCTTTTGACTGTTACTTTAACCTATGGTACTTCATTATTTCGCTTCTACTTTCAAGGAAGCAAGTAATAAGACTATTTCTGCTAATTTTTCTCGATTAGCATGAAGTAAGTAGAAGCATAAGCTTTTTAACAATAATAATTTGTTGCAGAGATGTAGAGAAAGCCATGTGAATGGAACACATCAGATTTTTTTTTGATAATATTATTATAGATTGGTATTATAGATTTACTTACCGCGTGCACACAACAGCACATAAGTCACGCATGTGTAATTCCAAAAAGTGACCGAATTTCTTAGTTCAGTTCTCGTAGGTACACGACATGGAAGCTACTTCTTGCAAGATCGAACGTGGTCTGGGCTTTGCACGCTCATACATACTGACGATTTTTTCCAACTTCTATGAAAAATCAAGGTTTGTCTTCTTACACAACTTGCAGTAATATTTAATTAAGTGACGCATGTTGTAAGTTACTTCCTCTGTATTTTTAGTGTCACAACGTTAAGGATTCACTCGTCTGAATCCATATATCAACTGTGCCCACCTTCGTAATCTGGGAGGAGTTGTTTCCTACATGCATTCAAGAAATGTATTTCATTTTGTGTATATTAGTTTGTGTGTGCTTTATATTCAAATTAAATTGCTGCATACTTTGGCTTGGGTCGTCTCCTTAGCGCGGTGGTAGCGCAGCTGCTTACCAAGCGGGAGACCTGGGTTTGATCCCCAGTACCGGCGTGGGGATTTTTCCCCCGCTGGGAGACCTAGCCCGGGGTGCACTCAGCCTCGTAAGGTCCCTGGGGGGCCAATTGAGGAGCTACTTGATGGAGAAGTAGCGGCTCCAGGTCATGAGGACCGCATTAACCGGCCGGAAGGGACTCGAGGCGCTGACCACGTCTCACCCTCCGATACTGCACCCCATCCATGACGTCTGTAGTGGACCGAGATGGGGGACGCAGCGGCCGGGCGGTAGTCCAAGGTTCCCCGTGAGCTGTCGTGCCATGGAGTTAGTCATACTTTGGCTTGCACGAATGTGTCAAATGAATTTTTTAGTATTTAGCAATGACACAAAGTCTGTAATGACACTCTAGTACATAACTGTAAATTTTTGCATTGAAAATTCTGTAACATATTTGTAAATAAGTATTGTAATTTGTTGACATTTATGAATAATCATATTTTAGTTTTATATAACTACTACTAGTAACTATTAAATCGATAATTATAAAACTATCATCTGATATTACATCAGTGTTACATATAATGGAATTATACTTATTTATACATTTTAATACTAATTTTGATATTCTTTGTTTTCATGTGAATGCAAAAAAAAAAAAGAAAAAGAAAGAAAAAAAAAAAGGAAGTACATATACTTTTATAGAGCACATTAAGTATAATGCAGTGGCCTACAGTCCTCAAAGAGGACTGAGCGTTTTGCCAAGGAGTCTTCCTATTTCAAGATATGGGGTTCTTTTACGTGCAAATAAACATCACCCTGGACCACCGTTTTTACTTCCCTTGTAAAGGAAGCTACAGATTTTTTGTACGAAAAAATGCATCATCTTCCACTATGTTTGAACCTGCAATCTTAAGTTTTAGGGGCTAGCATGGTAACCACTACACCACGGAGGGCAAGAGAAAATAAATCAGAGAGACGAAAGAAGAGAAGGAGAAAAAAGAGAACAGGTGAGATGAAAGAAAAGGAAAAAACAGGTATGAGGGAAGAAGAAAATAGTAAGGAAGAAGAGAGAGGGAACATGAAAGAAGAGATGAGAGAAGAAAAGGGAAAAAGCAGATTAGATTAGATTAGATTAGATTAGGGAACAGAGGGGCAGAGGTGAGAAAATGAACAGAAGTATGAGTTTAAAAGAGAAAAGAATTGAACAGGGAAGCAAATACAAGAAAAGTGAAAATGGTGAAGAGGGAGGGAAGAGGAAAAGAGAGGTCTTGAACAAGTGGAAGACTTTATTAGGGGAGAGAAAGGCAAAGGAATGGGCGAAAGGGATGAATGGGAAGAGAAGGACGCGTATAAAAGCAAGGAGAATATACAGAAAAAATAGTTAAGCAGGTTAGAGAAGGAAAGAAAGAAAACAAATAAAGAATGTGCGGGAAGAATAAGGTGTAGAAACGAGAATAAATTCAGAGAGATGAAGGAAGGGAAGGAAAGAGAAGAGGAGAGATGAGAGAAGTAAAAGGAACGAAACAGAAATTATACAAGAAGAAAAAAGAAGAGAGAGGGCAGCTGAAAGGAGGGATAACAGAAGAGAAAGCAAAACATAATGCATTAGAGAAGAGAGGAGGAGAGAACCGCTACCACTGCATTGTTACTTTACCGTCCTCGCAGGTAGATTCCTAGTTTCCCCTAAGGTAGGAATGTACGGGGGTGGAATACACGGGCAGCGTTCCAACAAGTTCAGGCATTTGCCAGAGATGCAGTGCAATGGGACCGGGTATGCGGCAACGCCGAAAGTGGGAGTTGTGCTGCAGCGGTTGCCATGACTACCGTACAACGTGTTGCAGGCTCGCGTTCATCTTACATCATTCTCATTCTTCTGCTCTTCATTTAGATCGTCAAGTTGTCTTAGTTGTTTCAATAATTTTCTGGAGCCCTGGAGGTTACGTGTAAACTCTGATAACTGCCACATTCTTTGTTTCTTTCATGCACATCCAGTTGGATACACGGTATATGACCAAGTCCCTCCCGTTTCATATAGCACCAAATATTTGGGCGTTCATGTTGATTCCCGGCATAGTTGGTATCATGTTTGTAAGAAAACTCCTAAGACTTTCGGAGCACTTGTTCCCTTCCGAACATCTCTCTCTACTTGATAAAGCCTAGGGTCGGCTGATAAGTCCCAGGCCTCACACAGATATGGCGGCACTAGACCTGTAGCATCGTAAAATTTAACTCTAGAATAGCTTGTATCAATAGTTACAGGTCAATAGCTTGCTAGTTTTCGAATGCCAGCATTTTAAACAAGACAAATTTAGAGTTTTCACGAAAATGGAGGATTTGGAAAAACGAGCAGTGATTAAATACTTCCATTTGAAAGGCTTAACGCCTAAAGAAATCAAGGAGGAAATGCACAGTACATTGAAAGACTCTGTCCCTTCATATTCAATGGTTATAAGATGGGTTGCAGAGTTTAAAATGGGATGTACGAGCACTAGTGGTGAGCCTCGCTCTGGACGCCCTGTAGAAGTGACAACTCCAGAGAGTATTGAAAAAAGTCATCGTTTAGTACTGGAAGACCACAGTTAAAGTTTTTAGAGATAGAAGAGGCTGTAAACATATCAAAAGAACGTGCAGGTAATATTTTAAGTAATGACTTGAGCTTTCATAAGGTCTGCAAGATGGATGCCGCGTTCGTTGACACCTGATCAAAAGTTCCAAAGAAAAACTGTTTCGTTTAGAATGTGGAGTTCTACCAGTGAATGTTTCAGACGACTTATTACCATGGATGAAACTTGAATTACATCACTACACTCCAGAAAGTAAATCACAGTCAAAACAGTGGATTGTGCCAGAACTCCAAAAAAGGCAAAGACAATTTTGTCAGCTAACAAGGTTATGGCAAGTGTGTTCTGGGATGCACAGGGGACTATTTTTATTAATTACTTGGAAAAGGGTAAAAATATCACTGGTGGCTACTACGCAAGCTTACTGCGAAGTTTGAGCGATGAGGTGAAAAGAAAAAGACATCATTTGGCAAAAAAAAAAAAAAAAAAAAAAAAAATCTTGCTTCATCATGACAATGCTCCGGCCCATCGTTCAGTCATTGCAATGGGGAAAATGTGAAAATTTAAGTTGGAATTGCTTGAACATCCACCCTATTTGCCAGATCTAGCACTCAGTAACTACCTGCTCCGAAATCTCAAAAAAAAAATCCTTGGAGGACGAAGATTTCACAGCAACGAGGAGGTCATTGATGCGGTAAACAACTATTTTGAGGACCTTGATAAATCGCACTACAGAGATGGTTTAATTAAATTAGAACACCGATATGAGAAATGTATTAGCCTTTCTGGAGATTATGTTGAGAAGTAAAGCAATTTTTTTAAAGCTGTTTTCATTGAGAGGCCCGGGAATGTCAGCCGACAATCGTATACTGCTGTAATTCTACAACAACTGCTATATACTGTTCCTGCGAGGAGGGATGTTTCCCACACAGGCACACCTATTTAGATCATTAATTATGCACACCGTACAAATTATTACATATATAAGGGTGACTTCTACATATGTACATTATGAAAACACCCAAGCAATTATAACAGGGATTGAAATATTTATTGGTCAAATGTCAAATAATATCCAAAATAATAAAATTAGTTTCTTAAATATCTTCAGGTTCTTACTAGATAGAAACGAAAGCAGGAATTAAACTACATCTTGACTCATCTGTAGCTGAATTACTGAAAACTATATGTACGTCTGAAGCCTTTCAAATGAAAATCTTATTTTACGTTCTGACAAACAAAATTTATAATGCGAAGAAGTTCATTCCACTTCACATGATTTGATCGGGACATATTTGAAATATTTTATCAGTTCCGTTTCGTATCGCCAAGAAAACAGCATTTGTTGGGATCTAAAAGTGCAGCTTGCATACCATACATCACACTGAACCCTGCATTCTTTTCAAATACACTTTTCATTTTCATCTTTATTTGAAGTAGGTTGCTCGTGGTAGTTCCGTCTTGACATTCTTCCACATGCCGCACATATTCAGTTCAGCACACCTCTGGTCTGTAACAGTGTGATAGTTGTGGGTAACTTTCTGAACAAATTTGCAATCAATAATATGTTTCTGTGAAGCTGTTCTGTTACTAGACGTTTGACATTTTGTTAACTAAAAACTGCCATCGGTTTCTAAATAAGTACATGAATAAGTGCACTGCTAGACAACTTACTATGGTTTAAAACAAATTAATTTTGCTAACATTTGTAGACAGCAGAACGAGATGTTATTCGAACGCCTTCCAACAACGTGGTGCTGTGTTATGCAGTGACAGTTGTTTTGCAGTAATGGATTGCACTCTACACTGACCTTTGCTCCTGCAAGTAGCGCCACATGGTATTGCTAAGTCTGGCCGCTCTTACGCTGCATAAGGAAATTGGTACGAACTTCCTAGCTGTGGCTATTACCCATCCTCTATAGAATCTGGAACTATGAGTAAGATAAATGTATTAATGAATATAATAGAAACATGGTATCTTAATGTTAGAGGTTCTTGATGAACAAAATCTGTGTTCCATTCACATCACTTTCTCTAGCTATTCTGCAACAGATTATTCTTACAGATCCTTCTTTCTACTTCGTGCTAATCAAGATAAACATAGACAGAAATAGTCGCTTTAATTATTTCCTTAGGTGCAGAAGGGAAATAAGACGTACACTAGGCTAAAGTGATAATCAGTTATTTTAAAAGCTGGTTGCTATGTAATTGAAATTTGTTTCTTTGCGGAGCTGACCAATTCTTGTATGAGAAAGGTGTATTTTAAAACAAGGAAATATTTCCAAAATGGCCATTCCGCGAAAGAAAGGTTTATTACATAAAAAGATGTGTATTAACGAGAGCTACATTTCTTGTGCAGTAAGTTTTTGTGTATATCTTACGGTTCACCACCTATGTAAAATTCAGCATAATCCAGAATAAAGGGGTCTTCAGAGGTTATTACCAAAAACTTCAAGATATACATTTTATTTCTGATGTAAATGTCTTTAATATGTAGTATTCTTATCAAAATCTTCATCAGTTTTGAGAAAATCAAAATGTTCGAAATTTTTTTTTCAATGTAGAGGGTATTTTAGTGTGGGAGATATTTCTCAAAATTGTGTCGCATCCTTGGAAGATACTAAACTTGAATACTAAATGTTGTGTTTTACCTGATTTTCGTTTTGGAGTTATCGTGTTGACAGACATACGGACACATACACGCGGGTCTTTTTCTAAAAGTGGTTTTTCTGGATACAGGAGACCCTAAAATTGTTATTTCCGGCTAAATCTCTTTGTCGAATTTTTGGGTACGATGCAATACTTTCTATACCTGCGTACCATGTACTATGTAGAGAAAGTAAAATGTGTTTTATGCTCTGAAAACCTTTATTTCTGGTGAAACCTCCGTATCGAATTTTTGGATGAAATATATACCTTCTCTTTACACTATTTACTCAGTACGTGTAGAGAACGTAAAAAAGGCATACTTTTCAATGAACCTTATTTTCCTAATTAGTATTTCCCTCATTGCCTATAAAGGTTCATGTTAGGTAATATGGCGTATACAAGGCTGATATAGCTCATGGGTTCAATAAAAAGCAAATTGATAGTTATATGTAACCAAAAAACATTCAAAAGAATCGGGAAACAAAACAAAAATGTGAATGATAAGAGAGAATGAATATTTAACAAGGTGCTTAAAACTGCAATATCTGAAACAAGAAACCGAATAGTTCGGATGATTAATCAAAAGTTATTTTACATAAATGCTATCAAGGAAATGTAAATGTTTCTTATATTATGTTTTAAGATTTCGTGGTTATATAAAAAACACAAAATATGGAGTGGAATTCAAAATGTATTTACGAAAATTCAAGTTGTATACATTATTCGTTACGTTATTATCCAAAGTTTATCACAATTTAATTAAAACAATTAAGACGTATTGCATAAAACTTATGTGTTACATCCACATTACTTTCTCTACCAACTATTGTTTATTGGTGGGTAGTTGTTCAAAGAATTTTTATTACGAAAACTTGCTCTTCTCTCTACTTCACTTCACTATAATCGAAGTAACCCTGAAAGTAACCAAATCATGTATTCTTCATAGATTTAAAGAAAAAAAAATATTCAGGTGCGTTGCTTTCAATTCATCCTATATTGTCTGATCCATCTTTGGGATTACCGTAAACGCACTAAACAATGATTGGATTTATTTCCGAGATGGAGACACCCAGCAGGTGGTATTCATTACCTCGGATGGTAGTGATGAGTATGGTGGTAGAATGAAATGACCTAAATTTTACAGTGAGCTCTGAACCAGTCGATTCTTAGGCATATTCCAAATGAATATTCGAATGTTTAAGAACTGGACGCTATAACTGATCTCAAAAAGCTATACATTTTGCATACAATTGTACAAATAACCATATCCAAGGTACTGTAAAAGATGTCAAAATACTGTAAATTTGAACCATTAATAGTGCATATCTCGGAAATGGCTGGTGCTTGAGACGGATTGTCGCCCAGGTGAATTAGCGCATAGCCTATATTTTAATTGATTAAATTGTTTAGGTTAATTACTAAGTAAGATATGTAGTTATTGTATATTGGATATTCAGAGAGATCGTTCCTGGAAAGCGTTTCTAACTTCGACCCGAGAGTTCTCAAGCGACGAATTCAGTTGTTTACGCTATTTCTTTTTACATTGCAAAAGGGGAAAGACGCTATTATGTGGTCACGTATCCGTAAGAGAAAGTGAAGGTGACATTTAAACAGGGGAACCACGAGGAAATTTAGGTCAAAAATCACGGGAAAGACGCATTGACCAATTAGAATTAATCACGTCACGTCAGAAGCGTATCCCAAGCTACTTTCGGCGCCAAAATGGGCCAATGATATTACAAGTTGAGAGTTTTGCGCGTGGGTAGAATTTGCCAAAAATGTAGAGTATTCGCCCCAATTTTCAGGCAGTCGGAATACAACTACACGAGGGACCAGTGATGCGCAAAACAAGAATACGCGCGAATTAGCAAAGTTATTATAGTGATTAATGCAGTTGAGATGTAACTCCACGGGGAACCAGCAAAGCCCAAAACAAGAGTACGCGCGAATTAACAGAGTCATTATACTGATTCAGGCAGTTGGAATGTAACCACACGCAGAGCCTGTGAAGCTCGAAACAAGAATCCGCGTAAATATAGTAAAGTTATTAATATGATTCACGTATTGTGAAAAGTAATATCACGCGTAACCTGCGACGCCGGAAACAAGGGAGCCACGGTAGAAAGTTGACGTGTCTACAATTAATCTGCACGTAACAGTTGCACTCGTCGCCGCGTAAATTTTAGTTAGCTTTGTACGCGTTGCGCCCTTGTTCGAGGGAAATTATCGGAACATAATCGCGCCAGGAACTTTCTTGGGAACGCTTGTGAAGAGAAATAAACCTTTGACTGAACGAAAAGTGCCGACGTTTATTTTAAGTTAATTTCCCGTACCACTCCCTGGAGATCATCGTAGCTCAAAACCTGAGCTATATTTAAATAGGTCCCAATTGCTCGTCGCTGCGTCCATCAATAGCCGAGGAGCGTCGAGAATCGACTTCAGTAGCTACAACGCCAGAGAGGGGGGACCAGTCGTCGCTGCGCAGCCCAGCACCACAAGGTACGTCACCAGTTCCCGCCTCATGCTACAAAGATATTTGCAATAAACTGCGTGTGTTAAAGATATCTATAATTTTTTAGAGAACGTTTTCATCTGTTGCTTAGCATTAACCGTTATACAAGATTATACAAAATTCCTTCCGAATGTAGTCGAGTTTACAGATTATTCTCAGAATACTAAAAAAATACATTTTATTTGTCATATAAATATATTTAAAGCGTGGTATTTTAATCACAATCTTTAGAGATTTTTAAAGAAATAAAGCATTTCTGAACATTTTCCAGGTAAAGGTAATTGGGATGGGTGACTTTCTTGAAACTGTTCGCACCTTTGGAAGATAGTGAACTTAAATACTAAGTTTGGTGTTTATCCGACTTTTCAAATTTGAGTAATGGTGTTCAGAGGAATACAGACATACACACATGGACAATTTCTCTAAAACTGTGAAATCTCTGAAACTGTTTGTGCAATCTCAGCATCAAATTTTTGGATGGAATGTAATATCTTCACAATCTACTGCTATTGTATGTGGTAGAAAAAGAAAAAGAATGTAGACCCACTAAGCCACCAATTTATGTTAAATACATTTTAGCTCTAGAGATAATCATTTCTGAGATATTCCTCTCTATCGGTTAAGTTTTTTCACGTTTTTAATTAGGAAATCATTTCTAATTCCCATTTCATGGTCATGAAAAGAGAAGGAACAGCTATTAAAACTTTACTATCGTTGTAGCCTCATGTATTTTCATATTTACTTATACCTAAGGGGAAACAGGTAATTAAACCATTTCTGCAAACGTTTATCTCGATTGAGATTAAGTGGATTATAGTAGAGAAAGCCATATGAATGTAACACGTCAAATTTGTTTGATGGTATCTAATACTCCCTCCACTTTTGGAATCTACCGATGCGGTAGAAAGAGTAAAAATCTGATGTGTTCCATTCACATGACTTTCTCTGCAACTCTGTAACAAATTATTGCTGAAAAGCATATTCTTCTATCTGCTTTATGATAATCGAGATAAAGATTAGCATCTTAATTACTTGTTTCCTTGTAAGTAGGAGGGAAATAAGGGAATATATTAGGATAAAACGATAGTCAAATTTTTAAAAAGCCGGTTGCCATGTGGATGTAATCTGTTTCTACGCAGGGACAGGAATTTACAACTTTCCGTGAGAAAAAAAGTTTAAGTATTTTAAATCTGAAATAAATAATCTCAGAAATGGTTAATTCCACGAAAAAACGTATATGACATAAGTGTTTTTATCCTGATCTTTATTTTTATATAGTAAGTTTTTGTCTATCTCTAACGGTTTAACAGTCATGCAAAATTCATTCAGAATAAAGAGGTGTTTGGAGGCTATTCCCAGAAAATTCAAGATATACATTATATTTGCCATATAAATATCTGTAATATACGGTATTTTAATCAAAAACGAAAAGTCGGTAAAATACCAAACTTGGTATTTAAGTTTAGTATCTTCCAGGGATGCGACACGAAGATTTTGAGAAAAATCTCCCTCCGCAAAATGGAAAAACATTTCGAAAATGTTGATTTCTCAAAAATGGCTCTAACGATTTTGAGTTATCGTGTTCACGGACACACGGATATAAACACCATGGACCTTTTTCTGAAAATATTTTGTTTGAATACACTAGAACTACTATTTCCGGTGAAATTTCGGTATCGAATTTTTGGATGGAATGTATTACCTTCTCTATACACTATGTATATAGTACGTGTAGAGAAAGTAAAAAACAGGAGTTTTATTCACATGTTATAGCTGGAATAGGTGTGGTGTGAGCCGATCTGGAAAGGTTCCCTTGAAGCCTGCGGGCTGCGAAGTCACGTCACGCGGATGGGAAGCAGGTTACAAAAGAACATAGTCGTGCCGTGAGGCAACGATTAAAATGTAGCGGGAACAAATGAAGATCGCATCGCCGCGGGACCAACAAGTGGGAGAGAGAAAAGGACTTACTTGGTGGTGCTTTGTCCGACTTTTAGAAGCTTTCCCAACTCTGGCATGGTTCCTGCACCTCCCCTGCAGCCGGGGCCCACGGTTCATGTGTCAGGACTTCGACATCTGCAACAGAAACAAAACAATTACAGCATGCAAACCTGATTACCACAACATTAGCAGACATGATGATCACTTAAATGATGTCACCAATTTATTTTATTTAAGTGATCATATAGCCTATTTATTGCATATAAGTGATTTCATAAACTTTTATTTGTATTAGAATAGTTTGGGTTTTTCGTTAAAGTATCAATGTACTTTAATAATATTAACCAATTTTTATAAAAAAAAGTCTGTGTTCCATTCATATAATGCTAACTGCTAGCTGTTCCAAATACAAACAATTCTTACAAAAGATTATTCTTTTATCTATATCAGCCCTGCACAGGGTTTGCGTCCCTTAAGCCGGCGCGCAGTTCGCGAGCGGATTACAGGTAACTGGCAGCGCTCTTGTTTACGAGTGGACAGAGAGGAGAGGTATCGTACAGTACGCACACGAAAAGAAGTGCAAGTTTCATAAATGATTTCTCAAAATATTATTTTACTAATTTATGCTTAGGAAAAATATTTATGTGTAACTAAGAAATGTTTCCGGGCTGTTTTGCCGTGGTCTGCTGGTGTTAGGAGTACCAGACGTTTCGTCCACAACTACGGTGGGCATCTTCAGTGGCGCGGTCGAAGTTTTCTAGGAGAAGGTTTCGCTGCATCTGAAGCGTTGACTTTTTTTTTTTTTTTTTTTTTTTTAATTTTCGAGTGGAGGGGAAAACTCCACCTTCTGGACTAGCCCGGGCAAGCCCGGAGTATCGGGGTCTCCCATGTGGGCATACCGACTAAAAAAACCCTCAACCGGTATTAGAAGGAAGAAAGGAGAGGCGGTACCGCATGATTGCACCCGCGGATTCAAGGCGATAATATAACTGACTGCAGGGTGTAGTCAGAGGGGTGAAATGAGGACCGGGAGACAGACTTGACCGAGGCCCAGACTGCCACCGCGGAGTATTCGGGGAGAGGAATGAAGGAATTCTAGTGTGAAGGATGGAGTTAGTGCTGGTTGACTCTGTTAAGCCAGTCGTATCCTGGGACGTTTTCGAGCCTAAGCCCTTGGCGTCTACTTTGGATGTTGAATCTGGAAGTTTGAGGTGCCGACTTCTCCAGTAGAGCTCTCACCTCCTCCCTGAAGATGTCGGTGACTGCTGTTGCTATTGCTTGGTGAAGTTCTGGATGTGAATTAGTGCTGTCCTGTTCCTGAAGCCTGTACTCCAAGGCCGTCAGCTTAGCCGTAAGAATCAGGACCTCCGCGTGGAGGTCCTGAATGGCCTCACTTAGGCCCTGGATTTCCTGCTGTAGGGTGGTTGGTGTTGGTTGTTCAGTCTGCGGAGATGGCTGTGTATATGATGGTGGCGGGCTGGTTTAGGCTGGGGCACTGGGCTTGCCCGGTGAAATGTCCCGTACCACCACAGGTGGCACAAAACCGGCGACGGCGGCGGAGGTCGTGCCCAATGCACTCCGAAGTGTATGCGTTGGTGCCACAGTAGTGGCACTTCGGCGGCGAAGAGCAGGTTTCTTGGCTGTGCCCGTAGGCACAGCAGCGACGGCAGGGCCGGTGTCTTTCCTGTCTGCTTGCCTCAACGTGCAGAAGTCGCCTAATAAGGGCAACCCTGTCGCCAAGGCAGCCTCCAGGTCTGATCGGTCCTGTAGCTCCACCCTAACTAGTGGTGTCGGGCCCCGGTCACAGATAATTCCAGTGGCCCTCGAACATGAAGGCCATCTAGATTGTGCAGCGGCGAGGAGGTGCCGGGTGGAGAGATCCCGAGGGACCCCCCTAACCACGGCACTGTACCGGGGGGCGGCGGCGTGGAGCTCAGCGGTGGCGGCGATGTACTGTTGGCTGCTAGTGAAGCAGCGGCGGTCGGCGGCAGTGGTGATGGTGAGCGCGGCAAAGGTGCAGCGCTCACTGCCGGCGAAACGGCAGGTGGCGGAGATGCCGTTGAGCGCTTCCTACCGGCGGTTGCCGGAGAAGCGGTGGCTGCTGTAGGAGCTGCTGGTCTGCGTTGTTGCTTCCTCTTCGGCATTTCGAAGCCTCGCTTGAGCCAGGAGCCAGGAGCAGGAACTAGTCGCCCGAGTGTACTCGGGCGGGGGCAAATCACCACGGTACCTGTCGGGATCGCTACTTTTATACTGGCACGTGGGGGCGGGGCTTGGGCTCTCCGGCGAACGTGGCTTCTGATTGGACCGCTTCGTTGCTTCTCGTTTGATGACGTTTCCTGCTTTCAATGACGGGATGCCAATTCCTATTGAGTTTTAGTGCTTCTTATTATAATAATAATAATAAAAAACAAGAGGCAACTACTGAGAGTGGTGGAGGCCGCTGCCCTGGGTTTCCAGGACAGAGCCTACACTGCGGCGGTGTCGCTGGACATGGAGAAAGCCTTCTCTACGACCTGGCACGCGGGTCTGCTCCTCAAACTCATCCGACTGGAGCTCCCGACACACATCATACACCTACTACACTCATACCTTAAACACAGATATTTTGTAGTTTCAGTTGCGGGACACAAATCAACACCTAGGCCAGTAAGAGGCGGAGTCCCCGAAGGCTCTGTACTTTCCCCCACGCTCTTTAGCGTCTACATGGCCGACCTACCAACAGTGCAGCAAGTCAACATAGCTCAGTATGCTGATGACGTGCTGTTATACTGTACAAACAAACACCCACGCAGAGCCTTCAACCCTATTCAGAGACACCTCTGCCTCATCCAAGAGTGGTGCGAGCGTTGGCGATTGTCCATAAATCCGGAGAAAAGCCACGCTATTCTTTTTACCAAGCTCCGATTTCCCGCAAACTTCCCCACATTCACGTACCTCAGACGAAGGATACAATGGACCAACACCATCACCTACTTGGGGGTGAAGCTTGACAGGGGCATCACTTTTGGGGAGCACATCAGGGGGCTGTGGTGCCGGGGCAATGGGGCTGCGGCCTCACTGTACCCGATGCTGAGGTCCTCGATGACGGTTCCCCTTAAGTTGCGCCTTTTGAGGGCTCTCATAATCCCCTTGTTAATCTACGCCTGCGAGATCTGGGGCATGGCGGCAGACTCCAGTCTGCTGTTGCTTCAGCGGGTACAGAATAGGTGTCCTCGGGCTATCTATTCTGTGCCTCGAGGCTTTCCTACGAGACTCCTGCACGAAGCCTCTGGTCTAGCGTACCTGTAGGACGAGATTAGGCGTCGGGCAACAAAATTCAACGAAGGGTTACCATTCCATCGGAGCGCCCTCGTTAGGTCTCTTGGGGATTACGATCCCACAAACTGCCGCTTCAGGCGATACCGGTTTCCCCGCATGGCTTGCGGGCATCCCCGGTAACGA
The DNA here is from genome assembly GCA_030762935.1 of Hymenopus coronatus. NCBI lineage: Eukaryota > Metazoa > Arthropoda > Insecta > Mantodea > Hymenopodidae > Hymenopus > Hymenopus coronatus. The sequence continues at coordinate 30,261,966 of CM060883.1, forward strand.
AGGAGCACCACCAACAGCTGCTACGGCTAAGCTCCTTATAATCCTTCAAGAGTTGCTTGGATTCAAAATTAAAACCTCAAAAGAAACATTTTGATGAAAACACACCAGCGGTGCACAAGGGCCGTTGCACCATCATGGCAACCGTCGAGGAGCAATATTTGCCTCCTCCTGTCACTCCACAACCCAAAAACACACCCGCCATCCTGCAAAATCCACAATCCCGTCAGAGCGTGGTTAAGTTCTCTCCGAGAACAGGGACACGTCTAGCACACCTCGGGCTGCCCTCAGCCTGCGAATTACACTGGACTGGACTCAACGCTTCAGACGCAGCGAAACCTTCTCCTAGAAAACTTCGACCGCGCCACTGAAGATGTCCACCGTAGTTGTGGACGAAACGTCTGGTACTCCTAACACCAGCAGACCACGGCAAAACAGCCCGGAAACATTTCTTAGTTACACTGACTCCGGCCGTGAAAGCCTACGTTCTCTCAAAAATATTTATGTTAAACAAATTATTGCCTTCTATAGCAGATAAAATCCGACTTCAAAACGTGCTTTTATGTGATTGACAGCTGAAAGAAAAAGTACTGACCTTAATAAAACGTGTCATAGATGTTCGATACCTGTTTTTATTACTTTCTCTGGTCCCGTATGTACAATATACATAGGGATAGAGAAGTATTGTATTCCACCCAAAAATTCGATACCGAGATTTCACTGGAAATACATGTTTTAGGACTCCCTGTATCCAAAAAAAAGCATTTTGAGAAAAAGGTCCGCGTGTGTGTGTCCGTGTGCCCGTGTGTCTTTGAACACGATAACTCAAAAACGAAAAGTAGCTAAAATACCAAACTTGGTATTTAAGTTTAGAATCTTCCAGGGATGCGACACGAAGATTTTGAGAAAAATCCTCCCACCCCAAACTACCCTTTACATGGATTTTTTTCGAAAATTTTAATCTTCTTAAAAATGGCTTTAGCGATTTTGATTAAAATATCGTATATTAAAGATATCTACCTGACAAATAAAATTATTATCTTGAATTTTCGGGGAATAGCTTCTAAAGACCCGTTTATTCTGGATGAATTTTGCTTAATGTGCCCTAACTAGTAAACCGTAATAGACAAAACATTACTACACAAAAAATGTATGTTTTGTTAAAATACACAACTTACGTCATATACATTTTTTTCGTGGAGCTTACCGTTTTCGAGGCATTCATTGTTATTTGTTTCAGTTGTGAAGTACTTATACTTTTCTTAGACGGCAGTGTCCGTTTTTCTTTTGTTCTACTCCTGGCTAATAAAAGAAGCGATTTGTAATGACAATCGCATAACGACAGCTTTTAAAACATTTGACTATCGATTTAGCCTAGTGTATTCCCTTATTTTCTTCCTACTTATAAGGAACTAAATAATAAGAACATTGTACTAATGAGTACCTCGATTAGCAAGGTGCGCAAAGAAGAATAATGTTATGTAAGAAGTTTGTAGAACAGATAGAGAAAGTCATGTGAGTGTAACACATCAGATTTTTAAAGTTCCTGATAGAACATAGTTGTTCACCGGCGTATGTCGAACCAAACATTGAGATCATTTTCGCAGCTAACCTGTGTAGTCGTGGATATTTTGTTGAGTTACGGTCTTGTAAAAATCATTCAGGTTAGTGGTACTGCTGAGAGAATCTTTAGGTCTTATACCACACTGAAGATCAATAAGCTCAAGCTGCAAACCATGAGACATCGTTTCGACTGATGTTGAGAAAGAAATTGCGAGAATTTGAAATTCCCTCTGAAGCGAATCAAGATCTTGAAGTCATTTTGAATTTCAATTAATACTTCAACATAATCACTGAACATCGCCCCATCACAATCTTTTTGTAAGGTTGAAAATGAAATGGCGTTTTATTTACGGACGCTCTTTAACTGTTGTGGTTCTCAGCGTCCCATTCTATACTGGACGTGAAAGACTGCTTAATTTTGCTCAGAGGCCTCTCTATCAGGCTTGAGGTTCTTTTACGACACGGGACCAACGGCTTTGCTTCCCTTCCTAAGGAAGTCATGCTAGGGGTTTTTACGCCCGAAAAAATCCATCGTCCTCCGCCGGGTTTGAACCCGCGACCTTGGGTATATGAAGTTAGCATGGTAACCATTACACCACGGAGTAAGGTTGGAAAGTAAGTCGTGTTGCACTGAAAATTTGTTCCAGCTGCTATGAAAAAGTAATCAATTTCCACGCAACGTTGAAAGTATTTGCCTTTTAGATTCCTCCATTATAGAAGGATACGTAAGCAGGGAGCGTTAGCAACCGGCTGCACACAACACACAGTCCGCCAGATAACTGCTTTAAAATTCAACGGAGGGAACCTACTAGTTCACATATACAAGCTAAGTATCCACAGTTGCCCTGGAGGCAAATTTGGCGTGGCTTTGCTATACCAGAAATCGACACGGAATGGGTCTCGGTGGCATATGAGATTGTCAATGAAATCCTGCCAACTGCAGATAAATTACATAGACATCATCTGGCAATTCTTCCCGCTTGTCCAATGTGCCAAGCCCCGGATTCGCTCGCACATCGACTCTTGGAATGCTCAGGTAAAGGACTGATATGGTCATGGCTCTTGCGCCGATGTCGGGGGTGGACTGGTGACACCTGGCAGCCTTCAGCAACGGATATTTTGCACCTGAATTTTCCCTGGACGCGACCTGCATTGTGGAGAGCTCTTATTTGGACAGTAATGGTTACTTATACTTGGCTTAGTACCTTGGACACGCCAGCTGACTGTGTGATTCCAGCTTTACGCAGTTTTTTGTATGCAGAGAGGTGGCGGATGATTCGATATCCCTGGATATACAAGACATGAGCACCTGATCGATTCTGTATCGATCCGGAATGATCTTGGATGCAATATCGTGCATTATTCCTCTTTATGCTGGCCTGTTGTGATGTAGAGTTCCTGCTTCTCCTGAAATGAATAAATTTCCTAATTCCCAAAGGGGGTACAATCCCATTACAAACCAAATAATAATAATAAAAAAGCCATATTGATTGAATCATTAAAAAATAAATAAAAAGAATGGATTTGGTGAATTTTTAAAAAAAGGCCGGTGAAACCTGATGGTCACGTGTCCCCTAATCCTCCCAGGTTGAACATCTCCAGACAGCCCTTCGATAAAAAAAATTAAAAAACTGCCCTACGTCATTCTTGTCTATCACACACTCAGCGCTCTACGAGCTGTCATTGTGGCTCGCCCGCTCCTACCGAGCGCTGTTCTATATCATGTTAATCGAGAAAGTATTAGCATAATTGCTCTTATTACTCGTGTCCTTTTAAGTAGAAGGAAAACAAGGGAATAGCTTAGCATAAGGCGATAGTCAAATCCTTTAAAAGCTCGTCGCCATGTGAAATATTTGAGGTTCGGTTTGCTTTGTATGGTCCCGTTTGAGAAAAGTATAAGTATTTTAAAGCTGAAACTAATAACAAGCCAAAAAAAAAAAAAAAAAAAACGTAAATAGATGACGTAAATTATCGCTTTGAGAGGTCTACGATTTTGTATAGTAAGTTTTTAACTATCTCTTACGGTTTAAGTGTTATACAAAATTCACAGCTCTTCAGAGGCTATTCCCAGAAAATTCAAAATAAGTATTTCATTTGTGATTTGAATATCTTTAATATACGACAATTTCAACAAAATCGTTAGAGCTGTTTTTGAAATAATCGACATTTTCGAAAAATGTTCCATGTAAGGGGTAGTTTGTGGTGGGGGAATTTTCTTGAAAATCTTCGTGCTGCATCCTTGGAAGCTACCAAACCTTAATACCAAGTTTAGTATTTAACGGTCTTTTTGTTTTTTGAGCTATGCTGTGCACAGGCACACACGCACCGACCTTTTTCTGAAGGTCTAAAGGTACCCCAAAACATATATTTCCAGTGAAATCTTGACATACAATTTTTGGGTTGAATACAATCCCTTCTCTATCCACTATGTGTCCTCTACATGCGGGCTAGAGAAAGTAAATATTATTGAAGATTTATTGAATGTGGATTTGGCAAACAGCGTTTTAAGTACGCCTTGAATAATAGTTTCTGCAATAGCGTGTAAAATACGAAACTTGGTTTTGTTACTCACAGATTCTATGCTTTTAAACTCAAAAATATTTATAACTAAAAAACTATTAAAGCTCCAGGTTTGAAACTTCAATGCTTTTCTACATAGATAATGTAGCATATGTGTACAAAAATGTAAGTTCCCAGCTGAAAAACTCTAGACGTTAGATTTGAAACCCATTCAGTCCCTGTCAGTCGAATAAAAGTAACAGCAAAAGAAGAGAAATTTTCCGAAAATTGATGATTAACTTTACAGTAGAGAGACATTCTCGCACAACATTCAATTAGTGGAAGTGATTATACTCTTTTCGCACTTTTAGGTCTCTAACGGCCAACCCAATTGGCAAATATTCTAACTTAAAGACAAAGATTCTAAAAATATGATGTTAGAACACATGTACCTACCAGAGTTCATTCTAAGGCTTTTGTTGACCTCAAAAAGTGAGCATACATCGTTGTCCCTGACACAGATTAGCGGCTTGAGGTCAAGGTACCGCCTGTAGGTCAGTCCCATTGTCCAGCACTCTAGTATAAGTGACACATTCTGATTGCTCAAACCAGCTTAACAGAAGAAAAACGTTTCGTCTTTTGTAGTTGATTACGTGGCTAAATGATCACGCACAATTCAAATCACACCGGAAAAACATTTAAGGCTTTGAGGCAGCGCAACTGTTGATACTTTAAATTCAGAGTAGGTAATAATTTTTCATATTAAGGAGTGTATTAGGCATCAGTTTTTACTTTCTCTATACGTACTATGTGCATGGTGTATAGAGAAGGTATGCACTCCACTCAAAAATTCGATACCGAAATTTCACTGCAAATACATGTTTGGGGGTTCCCTGCAACCAATTTTTTTGGGGGGGAGGGGAAGGTCCATATGTCCGTGTGCCTATAAACACGGTAATTCAAAAATGAAAAGTCGGTAAAGTACCAACATTTGTATTCAAGTTAGATATTTTTCACGGATGCAAAAATCCCCCCATGCAAACTAACCTTTAAATGGAAAAAAAATCGAAAATGTTTATTTTCTCAAAAATGGCTTTTACAATTTTAATTAAAATATCGTATATTAACGATATTTACATTGCAAATAAGCTGTATATCTTGAATTTTCTGGGGATAGACACTAAAGGCCTCTTTATTCTGGAAGAATTTTGCTGAAATTTGCGTAACTGGTAAAGCGTAAGAGATAGACGAAAACTTAGTGCACAAAAATGTAGGTCTCGTTAAAAAAACAAAATTATATCCTATACGTTTTTTTCGTGGAGTTGATAATTTTTTGAGCCATTCCTTGTCATTTGTTTCAGATTAAAAATACTCTTAACATTCCTCACACGGAAATTCGCAATCTGCTGGCCATGCATTGAAACGGTTTTCAACCTCATGGCAATCAGTTTTTAAAAATTTTGACTATCGTTTTAGCCTAGTGTACTGCCTTATTTACCTTATATTTACGAGGAAGCAAGTAATTAAAATAATTTATGCTAATATTTATCCCGATTAGCAAGAAGTTACAGAAATGTAGAGAAAGTCATGTGAGTGGAACACATCAGATTTTTCCTTTTAATCAGAATATAACTGATAACGTGACACCATTATCTCACGTTTCAAATCCATATGTTGGTATTTAACATCCTAAAACTACAAATAATACATAACTTATTCTTAAAGCTAGCAGATTCCGCAGGTTTACTCGGGTTATTCTGTTAAATGTGGAGATCATTATCTTTCTTTCCCTGTTTCTCACTATTTCTTTTTTTCCAATCTCCCCTTATCCCTCTGTATCACTTTATCTTTCTCTGCTTTTCCCCTTCGTCGCTCTCATGCCACCCTCTTCATTCTGGATATTAAAATGGAAACTATTTTCTTCTCTCTCTCTCAATTTCTCACTCTTTATATCCCTTTTCCACTTCCTCTATCTCTTTCTCTCCCTTCCCTTCTTTAGTGCCCGCACCGTGACCGAGTGGTTAGACCACTCACCTGTAACCAAAGTGGCCCGGGTTCGATCCCTGGCGACCACATGTTGGATGTGTGGTGGAAAAACGACGCAGGGTAGATTTTATCCGGATACTCCGGTTTCCCCCGCCATCACATTCCACCGGTGCTTCAGCTTCATTCCATGTATCAACGACTACGGTGCCATAGTAGTAAAACCGGGTGGGCGTTAAATATTATTAAAACAATCCCTTCCTTCCCTCACTTCCCCTCACCACCCCCTCGATCTCCTCAACAGACGTAATGTGATGTAACAAAAGTGGTTTTTTAGTGGCGGCCTTGAAGTTTAGCCTCGTTAAAACTGCTGGATCATATCAATGAAGTGATGCTCAAATGAGCCCGGGGATCGTAGAGCTTATAGATAACAGACATTCGCCTTCTCAGGATAAGGGAAAATTCCGGAAAACCCCTTATCCGGATAACTCACCCTGTCCGACATTCGAACACGAGATCTCTAAAATGTGAGACAGACATGCTTTGAGTTTTAAAACATAAATATAAGTTTTAAAGTACACAGACTTGTGCCTCTACCCGATAAGGGGAATTTAATCCTATATCGGTACGTTGCCGTGGTAGCGGAGTATCTAGAGCAACTAGACGGAGATCAGGAGACCCTAGGTTCAAATTCCGGTTATGGTATTGCAGTTTTCAGTCTGCCTTTTCTTTTCCATTTTGCAGACTATACTTTGAAGTACTGGATACAGTAGTTGGGCACGTAAACAACCGGTTCTTTAAATTCCATAAGCTGGAATTTCTTGCACTTTTGAATTTTGAAAAGTTTGAATCGTACAAAACCTTTTTCCCGCTACAGCTATTTGTTAGAAACACATACAAAGTATTTCAGAACAGAACTTTCATATCAGGCGGCGCCGTGGTTGAGTGGTTCCAACGCTCGCTTCCCATCTAGGCGGCCCGGTTCGATCCCCAGCTTCCGCATGTGGAATTTGTGGAGAACGAAGCTGCGTCTGGATGGGTTGTCTCCGGGTCTTCCGGTTTCCCTCGTCACTCATTCCACCAATTACTCCATCATCACCTTTCCAATCATCAATTTCGCTTACATTTCATATCATTCACTTCCTCATGTTTATGTCTAGCAACGGGCTGACCCCTCGTTCCAGGTTCTCCATTCTGTGGCTCTCCGAAAGACTTCTGAATCCTAGGCATTTTAAGTCCTAGGGGGTGTGAGTGCTACAAATACGGGGAGGATAAGACGATTACGAAACGAAACGAAATTTTCATGTGATGGTTCAAGAAGTCCTACACATTGCAACTTTATACATAACATCTTCTGGATTAATTGTAGCATTCATTACCTGAAGTTACTGAACTTTGCTCTCACCTTTTGACGATTCCTGCCACCAGTGCCTCTCTTGTTTAGCAATGAAACGAATTAAAACTTACTTATGAAGCGCCCAAACACATGAAATGTTTCCGAAGTTGTAATTTGTTTGGATTCAGAAGAATCTCTGCCAGAAGAATCCCGGGTTCCAGACATCCTTGTTGCCAAGAATCGACGTTAAACAACTGACCTACAAGACGCAAGAGCCAGAAATGAATGGGGTCTTAGGTGAGTTTTAAAACGCATTCTAATTATCCATAAACATTGTTTATCCTACAGTTACTTGTAATAGATTTAAATCAAAGTGAGTTACTAGCGCAACAGGTGGGATAAAGTAAACAAAACTCACTCGTTGCTGCGGTAACGAGTGGGATAAAGTAAATAAATACATGGTTGATAACTACACATTTTCTATAACCTTTTAACAGCATTAATGTCCTGAAAACATTTCCTCGTATCTGCCAATCCTTAAATTGCTGAAAGTCGACGGTAATAAAACCTCAACTGCTTCTTTTGCTTCAGTTAATTTTAATATATATTAGACCCGATATATTAACGTCGTAAACTTAATCAATTTGAAACTAGCAGCAATAAAAACAAAATTAGTATTCATACATAGCTATAAGAACGTCGCAATTCCTTATTTAATTTATTACTATCTGTTTTAAAATCAGTAACTGAATATTTGTCATATATTAATTTATCGTATCTGTGGGATAAAATAATGTATTATACAAATGGATAAACTTCTATTATCCACTCCGCTTCAGCTTGCGTTTTAAACTCTGTTCATGGGTAAACTCTCTGTTTATCCTATTGTATAATAAATAACTATTAATGTATGCTAAGAAAACTGATATCGTGCTAACACTTCGGAAAGATCACACTTCGTCATTGATGCGAAGGGTTTGCTATGCAGAGCTAGGTATAATTGTTTCTCTTTTCTCAAAAATTAAATAAAATACAGCTGTCAAGAATGTGGTCCCGTTTACCGAGGACATTGGATTTTATTAAACGTCCAGGTTAAAAGGCTCCAAGAATCTATGTGCAGGCACTCAAAAGTTACAGCTTCTAATCAGCATTAACTTAACAATTGGTTCGGCCATTCTTATATGAAGTCTCTCTCTCTGTCTCTCTCTCTCTCTCTCTCTCTCTCTCTCTCTTACGCACACACTTTACATTATTTTATTTTTTGCTACAAGGAAGGCTTTTTAATATCAATTTGCAGGAATTTCAGTCCAATCTTAACATCACGAGAAACAAATACAAAATCCATCTAGTACGTTTAAAATGAGGATCAAAAGGGATGTGTATTAACCTAGCAGTATTAAAAATAAAATGCTTCATTTGTTCTTTTCCTTCTCCACCACGTGTATAATACACAGAAAAGATACTGGTCTCTATATGTTGCTCTCAAAATTCCATGTATACTCTTTGCATGGAATCACAAAAACTTAAAATCGAGAGGACCGGACCTTCAAAGAATGATAGTATTTAAATATTCGAATAATTAATAATAAAATCTCGTAAATGCCTTATGTAAAAAATAAGGCTACTTGGAGTAAATTAATTGCGTTGTGTAGTAAGATTTCTTCTGTCGCTTAACGTATACTAGTTAAAAATATTATACAAAACGTCTTCCAAATGAAGTGTTCTTCAGAGGCTATTACCAGAAAATTCAAGATATATACTTATATCATGTTACTATCTTTAATATACTATAGTATTTTGATCAAATTCATTAGACCCAGTTTTGATAAAATAAAAAACTGTCGGTGAAATGTTACATCTAAAGTGTAGTTAGGGGTATGGGGATGCTTTTGAAAATCTTCGTGCCACAGCAACATAAATATTAAGTTTGGTATTATCCGACCAAGCTTTTCATGCTTTTTACTTTCTGTAGCACATTTGCACAATGTACATATTAGGTAGAAAGGGTATTGTATTCCACCCAAAAATGGATATAGAGATTTCACCGGAAATCATATTTTGAGATCCACTGAATCCAAGAAAAGCATTTTTACGAAAAACGTCAGTGTATGTGTATGAACAACATAACTCAAAATCGAAAACTCCATTAAATACCAAAATTAGTATTTCAGTTTTTTATTTCCCAAGAATGCGAAACGAAGATTTTCGAGAAAATCTCCCTCCCCCAAAATACCCTTTAGATGGAAAATATTTTAGATTTTATATAAAATGCCTCTTAACGATTTGAATTCAAATGTCGTATATTAAAGATATTTATATGACAAATAAAATATATATCTTCAATTTCCAGGGATTAGCCTCTGAAGATCTCATCATTCTGGATGACTTCTCCAAACTGGTAAACTCTAAGAGATAGACACAAAATATTTAGATCTCGTTAAAACAAACAATTTTTCATACACATTTTTTTCCTGGGGTAGACCGTTTCTGAGATACTGCTTATTATTGATTTCAGTTTTAAAATTCTTAAAATCTTCTCTAACGTGAATTCCTAATTCGTTTTATATCTCTCTTGTTTCCTTCTTGCACGTGGAAGAAAAACAGAATTGTAGTAGAGTTCACTGTCGCTTTAGCCTAATACATTCCCTTATTTTCTTTCTACTTTTAGAAACTAAGTAATAAGTTCATTTCAGGTAAGTTTTATCTTGTAATCGCATGCTGAAGATAAAAGAATAAGCTTTTATAAGAATAGTTTATTTGCAGAACATGTATAAAAAGTCATGTGGTTGGAGCACATAAATATTTTGAATCCTGGAGTCCTCGAAATATGCATTTCCGGAGAAATCTTTGCATCGAGTATTATGATGGATACATTACTCTACCTATCAGATTTGTAGCACAAAAATTAAAAATAAATGTAAATGCTTATGAGCCTTGCTGTATTAATATTATACTTTAACAGAATTCAAAGTCAATGTTACAATTCACACCAACGCTCCAAATGGAATGGAGGACAACCTAAAAATAAAACAACCGTTATGTAAATACGTTTTACATGCAGAGGTATCGTACATCGCAGCTGACATCACCTACAAGCTCAACAGATGGCATTACTGTGCTCTTGTCTAGCATGACCGTCCCAATTTCTCCCTTTTTTCATACTTTGCCGAAACAAATCTGCGCTAGCTTATAATCAAACGCTAGATCATCGCGTGACCGGAGTTTACCAACCTCTAATCACTGGAGAGTTGCCCTTGAAGATGTCATTTTATTTAATTACAGCTTTTGATTTGCAGGAAGCCAAAAGTGGCCTTAAGATTTACCGTGTGTTGCATGTTTACACCTTTCCTAACCTTCAAGACCAACTTTCGTTTACTGCTACTGCATTATTATGCGTGTCGCCAGTCAGCTGTTTCCGTTGCGTAGAAACAGCACGTTGGTAAACATTACATTTTGTTCCACGTGACGCTGCATAGTGCATGTCCGAATACGTGTAACATTTCGGAAACGTTCGTATCGTGACAAAAATAATTTAGTTGGCTAGGAAAATATAAATTAAGGGAGTGCGATGTTGAATGCAATTGGTCAAACAATCGAAAATCGCTTTTTACTTTCTCTACACATACTAAGTACATAGTGTATAGAGAAGTATTGTATTGCACCCAAAAATGTAATACTGAGATTTTATCGGAAATACATGTTTTGTGACCCCCTGAATCCTACAAAAGCATTTTTAGAAAACTTTTCTGTTTGTTTATGTGCAGCATAGCTCAAAAACGAAAATTCCGTTAAATACAAAACTTGATATTTAATTTCAATATACTCCAAGGATGTGACACGAAGGTTTTAAAGAAAATCTCCACACCCCCAACTACCCTTTACATGAAAAAAGTTTCGAAAATTTTGATTTTTTCAAAAATATTCTTTAACGAGTATGATTAAAATCTTTTATATTTAAGATATTTACATGACATAAAATGTATATTTTCAATTTTCTGGGAATAGCCTCTGAAGACCTCTGCATAATTCCTCACAATTTAATACTACAAAATGTAGACCTACTAACACAGTTCATGTTATACACTTTTTTCGTGGAGTTGACCGTTTTTGAGGTTTTCCTTGTTTCAGTTTTGAAATACTTTCTTATATTGGAACTTATCAACTCCTGGTCATACAAAGAAACGGATTTCAATCTCATAGCAACCACATTTTAAGACATTTAGTTGTTGGTTTGGCGTAGTGTATTCCCTTATTTCCCTCTTACTTATAAGGAACTAAGTAATAAGACCGTTTCTGCTAATGTGTATCTCGATTGGCATAAAGTAGATAGAACAATAGGCTTATTAACAATAATTTGTTACAGAGATGTAGAGAAACTCATGTGAATATAACACATCAGATTTTTCTTTATAGCAAACCTTGTTGTAACATTTGGATCCACAGGGAATCAACAGTTAGGTACTCCCTCTTGCTTCAGGCTCTACAGACATTTAAAGCTAGCACATTATTTTATAAAGCAGCATTTTTCTCAAAACTACATTTTCACACCTTCAAAATCTTCCACGCGTATCAGTTTTTGTTTAAATACAACTAAAATTTCCGAGAATGTGTTTAAGTATCTATTTTAACATTACAGGCTACAATCCTAATAGTAATTTTGCAAAAGAGATTTTAATAAATATTGATTAATTTTAAAGATTAAAATGTCTAACCTTTAAAAAAAGATATTATAATTCAGTAATCAACATTATTCAAATATCACCGCGTATAATTTTGATGTGGGTTCAATGCTGCAAATTAAAAACTGTCAATCAATTTTGACAGATTTTGAGGTAGTGAAACATTTGATTATGCAAAATACTTACATAATAAAGTTTGTGAAATAATTTATGCATTTTAAATTATTTATCAATTTGAATGACATTTAGCAATGAAAAATGTTAACAAAAATGTTTACAAAAGCCTATACGAAAACATAAATTCTGAAATTTCCCTCCCAGTGTTCTTTAACTTGCTGCCACCGACGTTGCAAAGGTAGCATTTTAAACTCGAATTTCGGGTTAATTCATTTCCTTTACCTTCCCTCGTTCTTTATGAAAGTATTGTACAATAATCTATGAGATTTTATGGTGAAACATACCCATTACTCCTTTAGTTATACTTTTGTACAAACCCAGCTATTTCTGATAATAACGCTTGAAAAGTGCTCCTATATTCTCGCAAAAGGTTATGAATAAGCTTCGGAGACGGTTGCGGTTTGGTTGCACTTTGCCTTTCACTGGGACCTCTCTTCCCCAAGTACTGCCGGTCATTCACTTTAAGAACGTAATCAGTAACATGTACAGCATATTCTGAAGGTACGAAGTCCAATAGAACAGGTTTTGTTTTTTATGTATTCAGAAAATATATTGTAATCCATTTCACTAGCTGTCCACGCACGTAAATCAATATTAATCTGAGTTTTCATCTGCCACAGTGCAAATTTTTTTATTTGTTCATGTTATTTATATTTTGTAATACAACTTATGTTTACTACAGAACTGTATAGTTACTCTGCCGAATAGCTGAGCTCTTCCCGAAGGGAAGATGTTCCGATTGGGTTGGACTCAGTGAGGCAGTGGTTCCCGAAACGCAAAGTAGATTGGGCACGTATGGGTGGCGACAACTATGCCCTACCGAGATCCTGTGGGATCGAAATGTTTACTTCCCTCTTGCGGGAGCAAGGGGACCTATGTATAAAATAAGTACTGGCCTAATGGAAAACCTGAGTTGTCAGGTCACTGCTGTTTGTTATGTACCTATAACACAAACTTAACAGCGCACGTGACTTTTGCCTCTCTCCTCTCCGCTCACTTGTAAACAACGCACCATAAACTAAAAGCTAACTAACTTAAAGTCATGTTCGAAGTCTAGTTATAAAACACCGAAACATCTAACTTGCTTTTACCTTTCACCCAGCAAGGTGGCTCCGCGGTAACGCGTGCAACTTGAATTCGGGATGACTCCAAACTTCCTAGCTCTCCATATCGTTACATTAATCACTTCATTTATCCTTCGCCCGTTTGACTTGTTTCAGGGTTCAAAGTGCAGGCGATGGTGTTTCGGTGCAGCGAAGCAGGGATAATTATGCTCTTTTGGCTAGTTGCCAGGCGTTAGAGCCTCTGGATGAGGTGGGAATCTCTGATCTGCTTATCCGAGAGCCGGGGCGTCTCAATCTAGCAATTTTAAGGATAGTCAATGATGCCGCCATTCCTGGTTCTGTCCAACCAGTGTCTCCTCTCACTTCATTTCATCCTCCCGGGGCGCCCTTTTGGGGCGTATACATAATATCCTCACTGGATTGGTGCCAAGTCCCCTCCGAAAACGCCTTATCCCTATCCTATTTTGCTATATATACCGCTCTTTCTCTAATTCCTAAACCAGCTTTCCTATAACAATAGAAGCGATTTGAATGCGTTCAGGTGATACATTCAGACAGATCTGAAGTCGGTCGTGACGGCTAAGAACTTTTTAACTTTGTTTTGTTTTGTTTTCCAACGAACAGCCTTATGGGAGAGAACCGACATTTTTATTTTGATTCATGAATTTTCACTATAAAAATCATAGCTCAATCTGTGACATCAATATGACAATAATGTTAAAACGGATCCAACATGGAGAATTGGGTACCCCCTATCTTACCATTGTTAAATTTGTGATGTTGTGGTGCGTTCATCTTCTGAATTATTGACGATAATGTAATCAAATTTTGCTGTTAGAAGCTACCTTTGTTTAGCTTTAAAGCAATTTGAAAGAATTTGACTGGCATATTTTGGTCACGGAATTTTTTCATGGATATATGTATTACCTTCTCTACCCGTGTATAGAGAAGGTAATGTAATGCACCCAAAATTTGATACCGAGATTTCATCAGAAATACATATTTTGAGACCCACTGAATAAACAAAATTAGAAAAAGGTACGTGTGTGTCTGTGGGCAGCATAGCTCAAAAACAAAAACTCCGTTAAATACCAAACTTGGTATTTAGATTTGGTATCTTCCAAGGATGGGTCACGAAGATTTTCAACCACGCTTTGCATAGAACTTGTTGCGAATTTTTTTATTTTCTCAAAAAACGTTCTAACGATGTTAATTAAAATATTTAAGATATTTACCTGACAAATAATATATATATATATATTGAATTTTCTGGGAATAGCCTCTGAAGACTACTTTACTGAATTTTACGAAACTTTGCATAACTGCTAAACCGTAAGAGACGGGCAAAAACTTACCATTCAAAAATGTAGAGCACGTTAAAACACAAAATTTATGTCGTACACCATTTTTTCGTTGGGTTGATCGTTTTTTTTTTGTTTGTTTGTTTTTTTTAAGACATTCCTTGTTATTATTTTCAGATTTAAAAAACTTCTACTTTTCTGACACAGGAATATGTCAACTCCTGTATGAACTTCAGTCAAATAGCGACCAGCTTTTGATATCATTTTAACCATGGTACTCCCTTATTTTGCTTCTACTTACAAGGAAACAAGTAATAAGACCATTTCTAATTTTTTCTCGATTAGCATGAAGTAAATAGAAGTATAAGCTTTCTAACAATAATTTTTTGCAGGGATGTAGAGAAACCCATGTGAATGGAATATATAAGATTTTTAAATATCACACACACATATATATGTATATATATTTATATTGAGATTAAGCTATGAACCACTGATACCTGACATTTCAAATATGTCTCCGCAGTGAGGTGAAATAGTAACGGATCGCGCAATTTATTATTGGAAATGAAGGCGAACTGAAACTGAGATTACTTACCTCATTCCTGTAGGTAGAGTTTGACTGTTTTGCCCTTATTTCAGACCCTTTATGTAGGATTTCCCGCGTAAATTTGTGATTTCCTTTAGTTCATCATTTTATTTCGAGACGACTGTACATTTATAGGGATGCAGTTTCATTTCCTTACTAACGGCTCCATGTTCCGCCAGTTATTTCCTGTGCTGATACATGCCTTTGTTTAGTGGGGTTCCTTAACATTACGTCCAACATTTCGTCCAATAGTCTGTTAAAAGTTTAGGCCTACCGCTTTTCGGAGCATCATTCTGCTTCAGGGAATTTGTATGACACAGAACATAAGGAAGATATGCCGAGTTGCACAACGTTCAAGAAATGTACTGAACTCTTATCAACATTAAGAAGTGTATCATAAACTAAAGCGTTCTTTTCAATGGTTAACATTTTGACTTCACTTCACAAAACACAACTGCGTAGACTAGTTTGTGACACCCGATATATTTAATTTAACTGGTTAAAATTTTAATTTGGTATCTTGAGTAATTTCTGAGATAAGTGTACCGGAAATAAAAAAAACTGATGTGTTCCATTCACATGACTTTCTCTATATCTCTGCAACAAATAATTGTTAAAAAGCTTATGCTTCTATTTACTTCATATTAATCGAGAAAAAAAAAAACACAAATAGTCTTATTACTTGCTTCCTTGTAAGTTGAAGCGAAATAAGGGAGTACTGTTGGCTAAAGTAATGGTTAAAAGTTGGTTGCTATGTAACTGAAGTTCCTTTTTTTGTATGGACATGAATTGTTAAATCCCTGTATGAGAAAAGTATGTTTTTAAAGCTGAAACCCAAAAACAAGGCGTAACTCAAAAACGATCAACTCCACGATAAAATGTGTATAACATAAATTGTGTGTTTTAAGGTGCTCTACATTTTTTTGTGTGGTAAGTTTTTGTCCATTTCTTACGGTTTAGCAGTTATGCAAAATTCCGTAAAAATCATCCAGAATAAAGTAGTCTTCAGAGGCTATTCTTAGAAAATTCAAGATATAAATTTTATTTGTCAGGTAAATATCTTCAACATACGACATTTTAATCAAAATCGTTATGAGCCATTTTTGAGAAAATCAAAATTTTCGGAAAAAATTTCATGTAAAGGGTAGTTTGGGGTGGGGGGATTTTTCTCAAAATCTTCGCTTCACATCCCTGGAAGATACTAAACTTAAATACCAAGTGTGGTATTTGAGATACTTTTCGTTTTTGAGTTATCGTGTTCATAGACACAGGGACACACACACGGACCTTTTTCTGAAAATACATTTTTTAGATAAAGGAAACCTTAAAACATATATTTCGGTGAAATCTCGGTATCGAATTTTTTAGTGGAGTGCACTACATTCTCTATGCACTATGTGCGTATAGAAAAAGTAAAAATAATAAACCTGTGAAAATAACCTTACATTTAGTTGAATTATAAGTTTCCTGCTCCATAATCAGCATCCTTCTTCTCTAGGAGCATCAGAGTGACAGTTGCACCAATACAAAGGTCAACATTTCCTCTTTTCGCTGGTGTGGAATGCTTGGAATCACAAAAGTTATGGTTGGAAAACTAAACACTAGCAAAATGAAAGGGACGTAATTATAATTTAAAGGGCAAAGACATACATATATATATATATATTACACATAGTCAGAAAAGCAAATAAATAGATAATTTGAAAAATTGAAGCAATTTTCGCAAACCGGTCCCCTTAAAACTCTATAAGTGAGGAGAAAGCCGACACACTGGTATTTTGATTTTGATGGGTTCTCCACTCTAAAAATCGTAGATCAATCTGCGACACCAATGGGACAATGATCCATTTTAGAGCGAATCTATGTAGATTTCTAATAATAAGCTCAAAGGGATAGGTGATTGCTTGGGTAACTTTCGAATAGACTTCAGTTGTGGAGTCGCTTTTCTGTACCACTACAAATAAGAGATAACCTCTGCTACTCAGTTGTCTTTCTATTTATTACTGCTGATTTACTGTAAATTCATTTTACTTTCTCTAACGCATATGTAAAACTTACATATCATTTCAAATGAGCATTGACGTTGTTTTGAAGATCAGGACTGTACGGCGGATGATAAAAAATGTCCCACTGAAATTGTTCAAGGAGCCAATGGTTTGTGCCAGCAGTGTGTGGACGAGCGCTGTCATGGATCAACACAACTCCTGAAGTCAGCATCCCTCTTCGTTTGTTTTGAATGGCTCTCCGCAAACGTCGAAAAGTATGAATATCTTCAAAACAACGTCAATGCTCATTTGAAACCATCTACAGTTTTTGAAGCGGGTATTGCAAAGTTTGCGTACAGGGACGATAAATGTCTCCATCTTTTCGGTGATTATGTTGAAAAGTAACCACAAGTGTACACAACTTTTAGTAATAAAATAATTGTTTTTTATGAACTTGTCTTTTATTTATAGCCTATCGGAGGTTGAAAAAAAATCTGATGTGTTCCATTAACATGACTTTCTCGACCTCTGTGTAAAAATTATTGTTAATAAACTTATTTTTCTATTTACTTCATGCCAATCCAGGAAAAAATAGCAGAAATAGTCTTATTACTTGCTTCCTTGTAAGTAGAAGCAAAATATGGAGTATCATAGGTTAAAGTAAAGTCAAAAGCTGGTTCCTAGGTGACTGAAGCTCCTTTGTTTGTATGGACACGTGTTGTCAAATTCCTGTATGAGAAAAGTACAAGTTTTTCAAAGCTGAAACCAAAAACAAGGAATATCTCAAAAACGATAACTCCTCGAAAAAAACTATATAACATAACTTGTATGTTTTAATGTGCTATACATTTTTGTGTGGTAAGTTTTTGTCCATTTCTTATGGTTTAGCAGATATGCAAAATTCCTCCAGAATAAAGTAGTCTTCAGAGGCTATTCCCAGAAAATTCAAGATATACATATTATTTGTCAGGAAAATATCTTTAATATGCGATATTTTAATCCAAATCGTTAGAGCCATTTTTGAGCAAATAAAAATTTTCGAAAAAAGTTCCATGTAAACGGTAGTTGAGGGTGGGGAATTTTCTTGAAAATCTTCGTGCTGCATCCTTGGAAGATACCAAACTTAAATACCAAGTTTGGCATTTAACGTTTTTTTTTTCGTTTTTGAGCTAAGTTGTCCACAGACACACACACAGGTACACACATACACACGGACCTTTTTCCAAAAATTTTTTTTTTGGATTCACGGGGACCCAAAACATTTATTTCCGGTGAAATCTCGGTATCGAATTTTGGGTGCAACACAATACCTTCTCTATATACTATGTACATAGTACGTGTAGAGAAAGTAAAAAACGGCCCTTAAAGTTGCCTGTCTATATTAGCTAACTTTTATTACTGTTTTTAAGGGTAAAGCTTTGAATTGTGTCACTGAAAATGAATATTTAATGTAGTATTTGCCTGACGCCTGTTCCCGTTTAAACGAGGTACCTCCTGAACGTCGATCACAGAACCACCTACCTTGGTTTTGTATTGTGTTCTGAGAAACAAGCCTGTGATGTGTATTCTAACGGTACGGATGAGCATCACGGCAGACAGTCTGTATGTAACAGGATGTCTTCATGGTCAACAGCTTCTTTCAAAGAAAATAACGCATTCAAGTAACATATGACCAAATGGTATACTTTAAGCAGAATTTATATACTTGCTTGTCATGTTTTTTCACCCAGCTCCCCGTTGCATTACAATCTCTCAGAACAGTTATGAGTACAGGACGGAAAATATTTGAAAAAGTGGGGAACAAGAACTACAAAAAAATCTTATGTGTTCCATTCACATGACTTTCTCTACACGTACTATGTACATAGTGTATAGTAAAGGTATTTCACTCCACCCAAAAATTCGATACCGAGATTTCACCGAAAATACTGTTTTGGGTCCCCCTGAATACAAAAAAAGCATTTTCAGAAGAAGGTCCATGTGTGTGTGTGTGTGTTTGTATGTGTATGTGTGTGAGTGTGTGTGTTTCTGTGGACAGCATAGCTCAAAAACGAAAAGACCGTTGAATACCAAATTTGGTATTTAGTTTGGTATCTTCCAAGGATGCGACACGAAGATTTTCAAGAAAATCCCCCACCCTCAACTACGCTTTACATGAAACATTTTTCGAAAATTTTGATTTTCTTAAAAATAGCTCTAAAGATTTTGATTAAAATATCGTATATTAAAGATATTTACATGCTAATCGAGAAAAAATTAGCAGAAATGGTCTTATTACTTGATTCCTATAAGTAGGAGGAAAATAAGGCAGTACCATAGGCTAAATCGATAGTCAAAATTTTTAAAAGCTGGTTGCTATGTGATTGAAGCATATTTGTTTATAAGGGCAGGAGTTGACAAATTCCCGCATGAGAAAAGTGTAATTATTTTAAAGCTGAAGCTAATAGCTAGGAATATCTCAAAAACGGTCAACTCAAGGAAAAAAAATGTATATAACATAAGTTGTGTGTTTTTATGTACATTTTTTCTGAAGTAAGCTTTTGCCATTCCCTTACGGTTTACCATTATGCAAAATTCCACAAAATTCATCCGGAATAAACATATCCTCAGAGACTATTCCCAGAAAATTGAAAATATAAATTTTGTCATGTAAATATATTACATATAAAACATTTTAATAAAAATCGTTAAAGCCATTTTTGAGAAAATAAACGTTTTCGAATTTCTTTCCATTTTGGGGATGGAGGGATTTTCTTCAAAATCTTCCTGTTGCATCCTTGGAAGATACCGAATTTGTATACCAAGTTTGATATTAACGGACTTTTCATTTTTGAGTATGCTGTCCACAAACATTTTTCTAAAAATGCTTTATTTGGATTCAGATGGTCTCAAATAAGTATTTCCGGTGAAATCTCGGTATCGAATTTTTGGGTGCAATACAATACCTTCTCTATACACTATGTACAGGGTGATTTATGTAGAACTGACATTTCTTTCTTTAATTATTCCGTTGGAAATTCATTCAATGACCCAATTTTAGCACCAAATTAAGCAGAATGCTCTGGAGTTTTGATTCCTTGTCAGTAGATTCGCAGATGTTTATGTTTTATTCCTGGAGTTTCGATTTATTGTCACTAGATGCGCAGACGTTGAACTTGTATTAGGTCCTTTTACGATAACGGGACGATGTAGAGCTGAGTCAAGGATATTTTCAGCAAGATGGCGCTACATGCTATACATCAAATAAATCCATGAACTTAATTGCACGTTGCTGACGACCGGATAATTGCCAGGAACTTGTGGCCACCAAGATCTCTGGATTTGACATCGTCGGACTTCTTTCTATGGGGTTATTTAGGAGACAGGGTTTACGCTACACGTCCCCAGTCATTGGACGATCTGAAGCACATCACAAAGGAGACTCAAGCTATTGAAAACAGAGTTCTCCAACGAATGGCCAGTAACATGGAACGACGTGTTGAGTTTTGCCTTATGCAGGATGGAGGATATTTTTAATATTTGCTATAGAGGTAAATAATCCTCCAAAATTTCTCTACAATTTAGGTATAATAAGTTGTCACTAGCACAACACGTTTTGAAACAATTAATGAAGGAAATGTGTCAGCTCTGTATAAATCACCCTGTACATAATTTATGATGTGTTACAATCACATGACTTTCTTTACTTATTCTGCAACATATTACTATTGTCTTTTCTTTCTTAGGTTGTTCCGCACCGCAACGGACTTACGTGGCCAATGCACCTTGGTACAAAACAGTAGCAATGCGCTCAGAAAATAATCCCATGCTAATTATCTACATTTCAGAATGTATTTATTCTTAAAAGTAACAACATTCTATACAAACACCTAATAGGTTAACAAATCCTGATCCATATCGTTAAATAAAACTCTATGTTCCAACATACAATTCGTATGTGTCACTGATTTCCGAAGGAGATTTTTACCTTTATCTTTACATTTTTATGTTTTATTTACGATTATACATTTGCTTTTAAATGCATAGTTACGTAATTAATAAAGTCGCTGCATTAGCCTACATGTACATTTATGAATTTTAAAATTTCTAAAGGGAATTTTATTTACAGCAGATGCTGCAGTTTAAAATGGAGGATTTCTAGCATTTCCCATATAAGTGGTGAAATTGACTTCAGAGTTCATCGGCGGTTCGGCTGTAAGAATAAATATTGCTCATAAATAAAATGCTGAAACGCGAAAAGTTGTTGCATCTGTTGGGTTCCATTCACATGAGTTTCATGAACTGTTCCACAAAGAAACGTTCTTTACAAAAGATTGTTCCTTTATCTATGTCATGCTAATAGAGATCAACATTACCAGAAATAGTCTTATTACTTGGTTCCTTGAGATAGAAGGAAAATAAGGGAATACACTAGGCTACAGCGGTAGTCAAATCTTTTAAAAATTATCGCTATGTGAGCCAGTTGAAATTCGTTCTCTTTTGCATTTCCGTTTGTAAAACAAAAGAGATGAAATTCAAGTTGACTTCCCGCTTCAAAAAAATTAATGTAGTTTAAAATTGAAACCAATGACAAGGAATGTCTCGCAAATGGTCAACTTTAAAAAATAAAATCTATATGACATAAATTGCGTGTTTTAACGACCTCTATATTTCTTTGTAATACGTTTTTGTGTATCTTTTACGGTTTACCAGTTAAACGAAAGTAATCCTGAATGAAGACCTCTTCAGAGTATATTCCCAGAAAATTCAAGATATACATTTCGTTTGTTATAAAATATATTAAGCGTATGGCCGGTTAATCAAAATCACTATACATCTTTGAGAAAATCAAAATGTTCGAAAAATGTTCCTAGTAAAGTGTAGTTGGTGGTGGTTGATTATTATTTTTTTGAAAATCTTTGTGTCGCATCTTTGGAAGATACTGAACTCAAACACCAAGTTTGTATTTAACTGATGTTTCCTTTTAGAGTTATGTAGTCCACAGAAAACACACACACACACACACACACACACCCGTTTTCAAAAATCGTTTTTACTTTCTCTACACGTACTATGTACATAGTGAATAGAGAAGATATTGTATTCCACCCAACATTCGATACCGAGATTTCATCGGAAGTACGTGATTTGGGTACCCCTGAATTAAAAAAAAAATTGTGTGTGTGTGTGTGTGTGCGTGTCTGTGGACAGCATATCTCAGAAACGAAAAGACCGTTAAATACCAAACTTGGTATTTAATTTTATATCTTCCAAGGCTGCGACACGAATATTTTCAATAAAATCCCCCCACCCCCAACTACCCTTTACATAGAACTTTTTTCGAAAATTTTGATTTTCTCAAAAATGGCTTTAACGATTGTGATTAAAATATCATATATTGACGATATTTACCTGACAAATAAAATATATATCTTGAATTTTCTGGGAATAGCTTCTGAAGACTACTTTTTTCGGAATTTTGCATAATTGCTAAACTGTAAAAATTGAGAAAAATTTACCACACAAAAAATATAGAGCACTTAAAAACATACAGTTTATGTGATATGGACTTTTTTGTAGAATTGATCTTTTTGAGATTTACTTGTTTTTGGTTTCAGCTTTAAAAAACTTATACTTTTCTCATACAGGGCTTTGTCAAATCCTATCCATACAAGCAAAGAAACCTCAATCACATAACAACCAGCTTTTGATTGTCACTTTAACCTATTCTACTCCCTTATTTCACTTCTACTTACAAGGAAGCAAGTAATAACACTATTTCTGGTTATTTTTTCTCGATTAGCATGAAGTAAATAGAAGCATAAGCGTTTTTAACAATAATTTGTTGCTGAGATGTAGAAAAAGTCATGTGAATGGAACACATCAGATTTTTTTCTTATTCAGAGGACCCTAACAAATGCATTTCTGCTGAAATTTGGTATCTAATTTTTGGGTGGAATGCAATACCTTATCTACCTACTATGTACATTTTACATTCGTGCGAGAGAGTAAAAATGTTCACGTATCTTTTTGTGTCCTTTACTTTGGTTCCACGCTACAGAATATTCGTGTCCAATCATTGCTAATATTTTATGAGATACTTTGATCTTTTATTTCGTACACAATTAGAACCGCCTCCTTGGGAAAGTAATTGATGAGAGACGGGGAATCGGTATATGTGACATGGCCAAGAAGTAAAGAAAATAACGAGTGTCTTTCAAACAAACCTTAAATGTCTTGCTTGCGTGTGCAAACTTTTGTGTTATAAACACTGAATAGAATAAGCAACTCAAGCGCAGATATTTTAAGCTTCGTATCCGTAAAAGAAATCTATAAAAATTGTAATATTTAATTTTTATACACGCAAGGTCTTTCTTCTGTACTTTCTCTACTACATACATTTAGTCCAGAGGAAGTTGTAAAATTGATACAGAGATTTGTATGGAAAAATTTGTTTTGGACTTCTTGAAAAAACAAAACAAACAAAAAAAAAAAAAAACAAACAAACAAAAGAGTAGCTTGGAATTGAAATAGGCTCTTTCACATATTTGTGTCTCATATTTGTAGGCACTCATCTTTAGTACTAGTGTACTAAAACACTAGTTTTAATACTTAGGCTGAACTTGGGTGTTTGATATATATTCTTTGGAGACGTGTGCTTTCAGTCAGTTCGTTCTTACTTTACACACGAGTTCTGCGGTTGTACGTCGTTCTGATACATTATTTGCGTAAGAAATGTGCAAACGCGCAAACAGTATGGTTTCAGCTAGGATCTCATTTAAATAGGAAGTATATATAATTTGGATTATTTTGTTCGCAGAGGCAGCAGTAGTAGTGGTTGTAGTAGTGGTGGTGGCGGTAGTGGTAGTGATGGTAGAGGTGGAGGTGGTGGTAGTAGTGGTAGTGGTGGCGGTGGTGCTGTGGTAGTGGTAGTAGTGGTGGAGTGGTGGTAGAGGTAGTGGTAGTGGTGATAGTGGTAGTGGTGGTGGTGGCGGCGGTAGTGGTAGTAATGGTAGAGGTGGTGGTAGAGTTAGTAATGGTGGTAGTAATAGTAGTGGTAGATGTGGTGGTGGTAGTGGTAGTGGTGGCGGTCGTCGTAGTGGTAGTGGTGGTGGTGCTAGTGGTAGTGGTGGTGGTGGTGGTGGTGGTGCTAGTGGCAGTAGTGGTGGCGGTGATGGTAGTGGTGTAGGTGGTGGTGGTGATAATAGTAGTAGTGGTAGAGGTGGTGGTGGTAGTGGTAGTAGTGTAGGTGGTGGTGGTGGTAATAGTAGTAGTAGTAGTGGTAGAGGTGATGGTGGTAGTGATAGTGGTGGTGGCGGTGGTGGTGGTAATAGTAGTAGTAGTAGTAGTAGTAGTAGTAGTAGTAGTAGTAGTAGTAGTAGTAGTAGTAGTAGTAGTAGTAGTGGTAGTAGTAGTAGTAGTGGTAGAGGTGGTGGTGGTGGTGATGGTGGTGGTAATAGTAGTAATAGTAGTAGTGGTGGTAGAGGTGGTGGTGGTGATGGTGGTGATGATGGTGGTGGTAATAGTAGTAGTAGTAGTAGTGGTGGTAGAGGTGGTGGTGGTGGTGATGGTGGTGGTGAATGTGGTGGTGATGGTAGTAATGGTGGTAGGGGTGCTGGTGTGGTAAATCGTTACGATAGTTCCTTGATCGGATTTGAATTTCTGGTCCGTGAGTTCACTGCTATGCGCTATGGTGACGAGGGATCGGCTTGTCGCCCACAGATGGTGCTGTAGGACTAAATCACGACTTGCGGACGCGAAATAGCATCATTTTGCCCATAAACATTCTTCTTTAAAGCGATTATAAAACATTATACGGGATCATCGGGTTCACTGCCCTTACGAAGGAAACCTTGCTAAGGATGTTTACGTCTGAAAAATGCCATCACCCTCTACAGGTTTGAACCTGTAATCTTGGGTTTTAGAGGCTAGAATAGTAACCACTTCACCACGGATTTTCCTTATAATGGTATGAATAAACACTCAAACTGAAAGTTAAAAATCTGATGTGCTCCACTCGCATGACTTTTTCCTCATCACAGTAACACATTACTTTTAAAAAGCTTATTATCCTATTTACTTCATGCTAATCGGGATAAACATTAGCAAATTTGTCTTATTGCTTTATTTCTTCTAAGCAGAAGGAAATTAAAGGAATAAACCCGGCTAAAGCGATAGTCAAATCTAATAAAGGCTGGTTGCAATGTTGATGACATTTTTTCCCGAACTATTTTAAAACTGAGGCCAATAACAAGAAATGTCCAATAAATTGTCAACTACATAAAAAAATGTACACGTCATAAATTGTGTGTTTTAACGAGATCTACATTTTTTGTGTAGCAGGTTTTAGTCTATCTCTTAAGGTTTACCAGTTACGCAAAATTCAGTAAAATTCATCCAGAATAAAGAGGTCTTTAGAGACTATTCCCAGAAATTTCAAGATATACATTTTATTTATTATGTATATAGCTTAAATATACGATATTTATACAAATTTGTTTAATATTTTTGAAAAAATCAAAATTTCGGAATTTTTTCCACGTAAAGAGTAGTTTGTGTTGGAAGAATTTTATTGAAAATGTTCGTGTCGTATCCTTAGAAAATACTTAATCTGGTATTTGATGGACTTTTCGTTTTTGAGCTGTGCACACATACACACAGACACAGACAGACAGACACACACACACACACACACACACACATACACACACAAAAACACGCTGACCTTTTCCTAAAACTGCTTTTTTTTTTTGATTCGGAATTGAATTTTTGGGTGCAAAAGAATGCCTTCTCTATACACTAAGTACATACCTGTAGAGAAAGTAAAAATATGATGTCTGATCACACCCTGTCTAAGTGGCAGTGTTGCCAGAACATAATTATCTTTTCCGTCAGACGAACACCCAAAAATCCGTCAAAATCAGCAATTTATGTATTTTCTTTCAAAATTAAAAATTAAATTAAAATTCAGGGTCAACACTTTAGATAAATATCTTGGTTAGATCCGAAATAGGATCAAGAGATCTAATTGCACAGTGATTAACTACAAACTATGAAAGAGCAAACAGTTCTGGAAGGAAAACAAACGAGTTCTTTTCAATTCAATTTTCGCCTACACCCTATAATGTGTATTTAATGCAACATATTAAATACATTTTCAGATACACGAAGATTTACATCAATTACAGTTTTTCTAAATGGTCATCTCCTTAGCGCGGTGATAACTCAGCTGCTTGACAAGCGAGAGACCTGGGTTCGATTCTTGGTATCGGTTAGGGGATCTTTTCCCCCTCTGGGAGACCTGGCCCGGGGTGCACTCAGCCTCGTGAGATCCCCGGTGGGCCAATTGAAGAGCTACTTGATGGAGAAGTTCATGAGGACCGCATTCACAGGCCGGGGGGGGCTTTAAGTCGCTGACCACGTCTCACCCTCCAATACTGCACCCCATCCATGACGTCTGTCCTGAACTGAGATGGGGGACGCAGCGGCCAGACGGTACGCCATGGTTCGTTGGGATTGTCGTGCCATGGAGTCCTTACAGCTTTTCTAAAGAAAACCTAAATAACATTAATTAATATATTTCTAATAATATTCGTCAAAATATCCCTCATCCGTCAAAACTAAATGTTATACAACTTAAAAATCTGTCAACTCTGACGGAAAATCTGTTGGCAACCCTGTAAGAGATACTTGCAACCCTGCTATGATCGCAACTAGCCAGAGCAAACATAATATATTTAAGTCTCCCTCTGTGGTGTAGTGGTTACTATGCTAACTTCATATACCCAAGGTCGTGGGTTCAAACCCTGTGGAGGACGATTGATTTTTGCGGGCGTAAAAATCCTTAGCATGGCTTCCTTCGGAAGGGAAGTGAATCCGTTGGCCCCGAGCGGTAGATTTACGGCAGTAAAAGAACCTCAAGCTAATAGAGAGGCCTCTGAGCTAAAGTAATTGGTCTTTCACGCCCAGCATAGAATGGGACGCTGAGAACCACAGCAGTTAAATAGCGTCCATAAATAAAATGTCATTTAATTTATTTAATAATACAGTAACACAATATGATATAAAAATATTTTGTGTTCCATTCACATGCCTTTCTCTACACCCCAGCAAAAATTATTGTTAAAAAGCTTAGGCTTCTATTTACTTCATGCTAATTGAGAAAACATTAGCAGAAATAGTCTATTTATTGGTTTCTTGTAAGTAAAAGCGAAACAAGGGGGTACCATAGATCAAAATGATAGTCAAAATGAGGTTGCTATGTGACTGAAGTTCCTTTGCTTGTATAGACAGGATTTAACAAATTCCTTTATGAGAAAAGTATAAGTTTTTAAAGCTGAAACCAGTAACAATGAATATCTCAAAAACTACCAACTCCACAAAAAATGTATATAACATAAATTGTGCTTTTTAACGTGCTCTACATTTTTTGTGTGGTAAGTTTTTGTCCATTCTTACGGTTTAGCAGTTATGCAAAATTCCGTGAACTTCATCCAGAATAAGGTAGACTTCAGAGGCTATTCCCAGAAAATTCAAGATATACATTTTATTTGTCAGATAAATATTTTTAAAATACGGTACTTTAATCAAAATCGTTAAAGCCATTTTAAGGAAAACAAAAATTTCGAAAAAATTCCTTATAAGGGGTAGTTAAGGGGTGGGAAGATTTTTCTCAAAATCTTCGTGTCACACCCCTGGAAGACACCAAATTTAAATACCAAGTTTTGTTTTTAACAGTCTTTCCATTTTTGAGCTATGCTGCACACACACACAAACACACACTCAGACAGACAGACAAACACACGGACATTTTTCTAAACATGCTTTTTTTGTATTCAGGGGTCTCGAAACACATATTTTTTACGGTGAAATCTCGGCATCGTATTTTTGGATGCAATACAATACTTTCTTTATACATTATGTATATAGTACGTATAGAGAAAGTAAAAAAGAGATAACGGAGGAGAAGGAGCGACCATCGCAAGAGATTATTCATGTGATTAATATGAAATAAATATACTAATAGTCTAGTGTGTGGAGTTATGGTGAATTTTCGATAGGAAGAGAGAGTTGTGTAAATGTTCTAGTGAGATTTTTCTGGTATCTTGTGTGCATTGTAGGGAAGATGCAAGCAGCAGGGTCGCCGACCGCTACTTACCAAACAGGTTCCCCCAACATTACAATAAATTGTGTCTTCTTACAACACTTTGCCCCACATCTGGAAACTGGTAGCTCCTCGTGGAGTTGGACCTCCTTGAAATGTCACTTCCGTCACCAACCTCCATTGTCACGGCTCTGCTGACATTTACTTATTTCACGACTGTTTTCAACACAGCTTTTGCAGGAAATAACTTGAAATACAAATATTATGTATTACTTTCTCTACACATGCTATGTAAATAGTGTATAGAAAAAGTAATGTATTGCAACCAAAAATTCGATACCGACATTTCACCGGAAATACATGCTATGAGACCCCCTGAATCAAAAAAAAAGAAAAAAAGAAAGAAAAGAATTGTTAGAAAAATGTCTGTGTCCATGGGGTATTTATGTTTGGTATGTTCCAAGGGTGCGACACGAACATTTTCAAGAAAGTCCCCCCATCCCCAACTACGATTTACGTGAAACATTTTTCGAAAATTTTGTTTTTCTTAGGAAAGGCTCTAACGATTTTGATTAAAATCTCTTTCATTTAAGATATTTATGAGACATAAAATGTATATATTCTGGGAATAGCCTCTGATGACTGCTTTATTCTGGATAAGTTTTGCGGAACTTTGAATAACTGGTAAACCGTAAGCGATAGACTAAAAACGCACCAAACAAAACAAATAGAGCTCGTTAAAACACACTATTATATACATATTTTTGTGTAATTGACCATTTTTGAGATATTCCTTGTTTATTAGTTTCAGCTTTAAAATGCTTGCACTTTTCTCATACGGGAATTTGTCAACTCCTGTCCATTCAAATAAAGGAACTTCAGTCACATAGCAACCAGCTTTTAAATATTTGACTGTCGATTTGTCTAGGGTACTCCCTTCTTTCTCTTCTACTTACAAGGAAACAGGTAATAAGATGCTTTCTGTCAATTTTTCTCGATTAGCATTAAGTAAATAAAGGAATTACTGTTTAACAATAATAATTGCAGAGATGTAGAGAAAGTCATGTGAATAGAACACATAACATTTTTTTCTCTACCACATACACAATAGAGAATGTGTTGCATTCCATTCAAAATTCAGTACCGAGCAACATATATTTTTTAGGACGCTTGAACAAAATAAATATATGTTATGTCCCATTCACATGACTTTCTCTACATCTCCGTATCAAATTATTGTTAAAAAGCTTATTCTTCCATATACTTCATGCTAATTGATAAACATTGGTAGAAACGGTCTGTTACTTAGATAGGTCCTTAAGTTAATGGGAAATAACGGAATACACTAGGATAAGTCGACAGTCACTTGTTTTAAAATGTGGTTACTATGGGATTAAAATCCGTTTCTTTGCGTGGCCAGGAGTTGACAAGTTGACAAATTAATAACAAGGAATATCTCGAGAACGGTCAACACCACGAAAAAAATGTGAATGATATAAATAGTGTGTCTTAAGGAGATCTACATGTTCTGTGACATAAGTCATTGTCTATCTCTTACGCTTTACAAGTTATGCAAAATTCAGAAAAATACTTCAAGAATAAAGAGGTCTTTAGAGGTTATTCCCATAAAATTCAAGATATACATTTTATTTGACATGTTAATATCTTATATATACGAGATTTTAATCAAAATCTTTAGAGCCAATTGTGAGAAAATGTTTTTCGTGGAGTTGATCGTTTTTGAGATATTCCTTATTTTCGGTTTTAACTTTGAAAAACTTATACTTTTCTCATACGGGAATTTGTCAACTCAGTCCATACAAACAAAGGAACTTCAGTCACATAGCAACCAACTTTTGACTATCACCTTAATGTATGGTACTCCCTTATTTCGCTTCCTCTTACAAGGAAGAGAGTAATAAGACTATTTCTTCTAATTTTTTCTCGATTAGCATGAAATAAATAGAAGCATAAGCTTTTTAGCAATAATTTGTTGCGGATATGTAGAGAAAGTCATGTGAATGGAACACACAAGATTTTTTTTCATGATAATATCTTTAATACGGTATTTTAATCAAAATTGTTATATATTTCTGCGAAAAACAAAATATTTAAAAAAAAATACATGTAAAGGGTAGTTAGGACAGGATTTTCTGAAAATCTTCATGTCACATCCTTGCAAGATACTAAACTTAAATATAAATTTTGTATTTAAGGGTCTTTTCGTTTTTGAACTATGCTAGCCATAGACTCGCGTACACAACACATATATTGAAGTTCTTCTAAAAATTCTTTATTATTATTGTTATTATTATTGTTATTCAGCAGTTCTCAAAACAAATATTACCAGTTTTGACTTTTATGGTTGGAATACAATACCTGCTTTATACAGTATATGTATACAGTATGTGTAGACAAAGCAAAAAAATCTTATGTGTTCCATTCACATGACTTTCTCTACATCTCTACAAAAAATTATTGTTAAAAAGCTTATGGTTCTAATTACTTCATGCTAATTGAGAAAAAATTAACAGAAGTAGTCTTATAACTTGCTACCTTGTAAATAGAAGCGAAATAAGGGATAAAATGATAGTCAAAAGCTGGTTGCTATGCGCCTGAAGTCCTTTGTTTGTATGGACAGGAGCTGACAAATTCCCGTATGGGTAAAGTAAGTTTTTAAAGGTGAAACCAAAAACAAGGAATAGCTCAATAACGTTCAACTCCTTGACAAAAAATGTATATAACATAAATTGTGTGTTTTAACGTGCTCTACATTTTTTGTGTGGTACATTTTTGTACATCTCTTACGGTTTAGCAGTTAGGCAAAATTCCATAAAATGCATCCAGAATAAAGTAATCTTCAGAAGCTATTCCAGAAAATTAAAGATATACATATTATTTGTCAGGTAAATATCTTTAATATAGGATATTTTAATAAAGATTGTTAGAGCCAAAATTAGCGAAAAAAGTTCCAAGTAAAGGGTAGTTCGGGGTGGGGGGACTTTTCTCAAAATCTTCGTGTCGCATCTCTGGAAGATACTTATCTTAAATAGCAAGTTTGGGATTTTAGCGACTTTTCGTTTTTGAGTCATCATGTTCACCGACACACGGACAGACGCACACACTAAAACCAAGGACACACACATACACACAGACCTTTTTCTGAAAATGTTTTTTTTGGGTTCAGGGGACCCTAAAACATATATTTCCGGTGAAACCTCGGTAGCGAATTTTTGGGTGGCGTGCAATACCTTCTCTGTACACTATGTACATAGTGCGTGTAGAGAAAGTAAAAGCCTGATGTGAATCATTCTCTACTTTTCCGTAACAAATTATAATTTGTAAGCTTTTGTGTTATCTCTTGCGGTTTACCAGTTATGTGTATCTCGTTTAGCATGACATACACAGAAGAATAAACTTTTTAAGAATAATTACAAAAAAAGTTGGCATAACTGATGAACCGCAAGAGATAACACAAAAGTTTACACACAAACATGTAGATCTCGTCTTTACACATAATAATGCCTAGATATTCCCTCATATTGATTTCAATTTTAAAATCAGAAGGTGCTCATCCGTTTCATTGCTCTTTTGTTTTACTTCTAGTCATGAAAAGAGAACCAAAGTTCAATAACAAACGCAGAGCGACAGCTTTTAAAAGATTTGACTATCGCTTTAGCCTAGTGTATTCACTCATTCCGATTCTATTCATAAGCAACCTAAGAAACAGGTCCATGTGTGTGTGTCCGTGTGTCTGTGAACACGTTCATTCAAAAACGAAAATTCGCTAAACTTCCTAACTTTATCGAAACTCGGTATTTAAGTTCAGTATCTTCCAGGGATGGTAGACAAAGATTTTGAGAAAAATATCCAATCTCAAATTACCCTTTACACGAAATTTTTTTCGACAATTTTTGTTTTCTCAAAATTGGCTCTACCGATTTTGATAAAAACATCGTATATATTAGATATTTACCTGACAAATAAAAGGTATATCTGTAATTTTCTGGGAATAGCCTCTGAACACCTCTTTAATCTGGATAAATTTTACGGAATTTTGCATAACTGCTAAAGCGTAATAGTCGGAGAAAGGTTACCACACAAAAATGTAGAGCACGTTAAATACACACAATTTATGTGATATACATGTGTTTCCTGGAGTTGATCGTTTTTGCAGATATTCCTTGTTTATGGTTTCAGCTTTAAACTCTTTACTTTTCTGATACAGTTATTTGTCAACTCATGTCCATACAAACAATGGATCTTCAATCACATAGCAACCAGC
This sequence comes from Hymenopus coronatus, assembly GCA_030762935.1. Classification (NCBI taxonomy): domain Eukaryota; kingdom Metazoa; phylum Arthropoda; class Insecta; order Mantodea; family Hymenopodidae; genus Hymenopus; species Hymenopus coronatus. The sequence continues at coordinate 30,294,507 of CM060883.1, forward strand.
TTTTGGCGGTCCTTTTAACCTATGGTACCCCCTTATTTCGCTTCTACTTACATGGAAACAAGTAATAAGACTATTTCTACTAATTTTTCCTCGATGAGTATGAAGGAAACAGAAGCATACGCTTTTTAACAATAATGTTTTGCAGAGATTTAGAGAATGTCATGTGAATGGAACACATCAGATTTTTCTTTATTAGAACGATGTAAATAGAATAATGATCTTGTAAGAACAGTATGTTTGTAGAACAGAAGTAGACGGTCATGTAAATGTAACACTTCCGATTTTACTTCCTCTAGCCCGTATGACAAGTTTTCTGTCGAGATTTTAGCGGAAATGTCTATTTTGAGGTCCCCTGTCTCGCAAAAAAGCATTTTTAGAAAAAGGTCTGTGTGTGTGTGGACAACAGAGCTTAAAAACGAAAATAACATTAAAAACTAAATTTGGTATTTAAGTTTAGTATCATCCAGAAATGCGACACAAAGATTTTCAAAGAAAGCCCCCCTATAAAAAACTACCCTTTACATGGAAAACATTTTGAAAATGTTGTTTTCCTTAAAATGGCTATAAGGATTTTGATTAAAATACCGTATATTAAAGATATTTACATCACAAATAAACTGTATATTTTTCTGAAAATAGCCTCTGAACACCTCTTTACTCTGTATGAGTTTTGTAGCATTTTACATAACGGTTAAATCGTAAGTTACTACACAAAAAAGTAGATCTCATTAAAACACCTAATGTATGTCATATATGTTTTTTATGTAGAGCTGACCATTTCTGAGATAATCCTTTTTATTTGTTTTAATTTTAAACTACTTAAACTTTTCTCAAAAAGGAAGTGACGTTTTGTCTCATCTCTCTTGCTTTACTGCAAGCCATGCAAAGGAACGCAATTGCAGTTGTTTCACATAGGACCAGTTTTTAAAAAATTGACTATTGGTTTAGGCTGGTGTATTCCCTTATGTTTCTCCTACTTACAAGGAAGCATGTATCAAGACAATTTCTGCTAATTTTTATCTTGATTAGCAAGCAGTAGATAGAAGAATAGCTTTTAAAAAGTAATTTGTTACCGAGATGTTGAAAAGGCATGTGAATGGAACACATCAGATTTTTACTTTCTGTACACGTATTATGTACGTAGTGTATAATGAAGGTGTTGCACTCCATCCAAAAATTCGATACCGAGATTTCACTGGAAATACATTTTTCGGAACACCTGTATCCAAAAAGATCTGAAGTGTTCCATGAATTTCTCTACATTTCTGCAACAAATTGTAGTTAAATAGCTTATGCTTCTATTTACTTCATGCTAATCGAGAAAAAATAGCAGAAATAGTCTTATTACTTGCTTCCTTTTAAGTAGAAGCGAAATAAGGGAGCACCATAGGTTAAAGTGATAGCCAAAAGCTGGTTGCTATGTAACTGAAGTTCCTTTGTTTGTATGGACAGGAGTTAATAAATTCCTGTATTAGAAAAGTATAATTTTTTCAAAGCTGAAACGAAAAACTAGGAAAATCTTAAAAACAATCAACTCCACGAAAAACCACCTGCGGTGCCATAAGTAGTTAAAGCGGGCGTTAAACACAACAACAAAAAATAACACGAAAAAAATGTAAATGACATAAATTGTGTGCTTTATCGTGAGGTACATTTTTGTGTAGTAAGTTTTTTTCCATCTCTTACGATTTAGCAGTTATGCACATTTCCATAAAATCCATCCAGAATAAAGCAGTCTTTAGAGCCTATTCCCAGAAAATTCAAGATATACATTTTATTTGTCAGGTAAATATCTTTAATATACGATATATTAATCAAAATCGTTAGAGCCATTTTAAAGGAAATACAAATTTTCTAAATTTCTTCCATGTAAAGGGTAGTTTGGGGTGGGACGATTTTCTTAAAAATTTTCGTGTCGCATCCTTGGAAGATACCAAACTTAAATACCAAGTTTGGGCTTTAACGGTCTTTTCGTTTTTGAGCTATGCTGCGTGCACACACACAGACACACACGGATATTTTTCTAAAAATGTTTTTTTTGGATTCAGGGAGTCTCAAAACATGTATTTCCGTTGAAATCATGGTATCGAATTTTGGGTGCAATACAATACCTTTTCTATACACTATGCACATAATTCGTATAGAGAAAGTAAAACTCATTTTCAGAAAAAAAAAAAGAAAAAAAGGCCTGTGTGTATATGTGTCTCCGAGTGTCTGTAAACCCCATAACTCAAAAACGAAAAGTCTGTAAAATACCTAACTTGGTATTTAAGTTTAGTATCTTCCAGGGATGCGACACGAAGATTATGGGAAAAATTTCTCACCACAAACTACCCTTTACATGGAAATTTTATCGAAAATGTTTATTTTTCCAAGAATGGCTCTAACGCTTTTGATCAAAATATCGTATGTTAAAGATATTTCCGTTACTAATAAAATGTGTATCTTGAATTTTCTAGGAATAGGCTCTGAAGACTATTTTATTCTGGATGCATTTTGCGTAATTTTGCATAACTGCTAACCCATAAGAGATGGACAAAAACTTACCAGACAAAAAATGTAGAGCACGTTAAAACACACACTTTATGTCATATACATTTTGTTCGTGGAGTTGATCTTTTTTTGTTTTTGGTTTCACCTTTAAAAACTTACACTTTTCTCGTACGGGAATTTTCAACTTCTGTTTATATAAACAAAGGAATTTCAATTTACATAGCAACCAGCTTTTGACTATCACTTTAACCTATGGTACTCCCTTATTTCGCTTCTACTTACAAGGAAGCAAGCAATAAGATTGTTTCTGCTAACTTTTTTCTGGATTAGTATGCAGTAAATAGAAGCTTAAGCTTTTTTAACAATAATTTGTTGCAGAGATGCAGAGAAAGTCATGAGAGTGGAACATATAAGATTTTTGAGTTTACTCAACAAATACGTACACGCATATTTTCTATCATAGTAATAGTAATAAAATAATATTTACAATAATAATAATTATAATAATAATATCCTCATCATGAGAAAAGACAATGGCTTTTTAAATTAAATTATCTGACGACACAAACAAGGAATGACATTACAACCAACAGGAGTCAACGTATCCAGTGAAAGGTGATTTATCTTCGGCGATGTGTACGTCTGACGTTTGACCCTTGAACTCTCCGCATTCCGGTAGTAAAAAGTCAGAGAGACAAAATACAGCCCATATAATCCATCACCAAGCACCGGTCACGGTAGCCCGCCGGTAACATAACAAGGTTGTAGTATCGACAATTGGCCGTTTGCTCCCCTCACTCAAATAACACGTGTAATATGTAACAGTAATTATTAAAACATTTAACATGCGCATAATAATCATCGTCGTCTACAATAATTACGCGATAACAATAATTGTAGCAGAAATTATTAACTCCATGTACTACGTGTATTGTTAAATTATAAGGCTTCATATACTCCTTAGCTATAAGCTGGTAAAGATATACTGCAGTCCGAAAAATTCACTATCTATAATTTGCTATTTTGAAGTTCCCTAAAATCAGAACAGATAGTTTTGGAAAAAATCTGATATGTTCCATTCACATGACTTTCGCTACATCTCTACAATAAATTACTGTTAAAAAGCTTATTGAACTATTTGCTTAATGCTAATCGAGAAAAAATTAGCAGAAATAATCTTATTACTTGCTTCCTTGCAAGTAGAAGCGAAATAAGGGAGTACTCAGGTTAAAGTGATAGTCAAAAGCTGGTTGCTCTGTGACTGAAGTTCCATTGTTTGTATGAATGAGAAAAGTATAAGTTTCTCAAAGCTGAAACCAATAATAAATAATATCTCAAAAACGAACAAATGTATATTACAAGGAAGCAAGAAATAACACTATTTCTGCTAATTTTTTCTCGGTTAGCAGGAAGTAAATAGAAGCATAAGCTTTTTAAAAATAATTTATTGCAGAGATATAGAGAAAGTCATGTGAATGGAACACATAAGATTACTTATACCAATTGTGTAACATTCATTCCGAATGAAAAGGTCTTCAGAGGCTATGTTCAGAAAAATCAAAGTATACATTTTATTTGCCATGTAAATACCTTTAATACACAGTATTATAATTAAAATCGTTAGCATCATTTTTGAGAGAATCAAACATTTCAAAACATTTTGCATGTCAGTGTGAAATGTTTAACCCAAAACTATGATAAGCAACACTCATGTAGAAGTCAAAACATTTTAAATATTTTATGTGAAGACATTCAAGAAAATCTATACTAAACAACCTCTTCATATTTAACTTTCTCTACTACTTATGGTAGATAGACATATACACAGATAGACACTTATACAGACAGATATACAGAAAGACAGACACCTGGATGGATGGATGGATGGATGGATGGATAAAGATAGTTTATTGTCTGTTGCCATACATTATAAAGATAGGCTTGTTATAAGAGTGCATTATTTTAATATTTCATATAAACTGTACAAATGTTTTGTCATGAAAAAATGATTTTTTAAATTTACACCTGTCCTCTATTTTAATAATGTCATTTGGAAGGGAGAGCATTGACAATTTTACTTATGGGTCAATATCTTACAAAGATGCGACATGAAGATTTTCAAGAAAATCCCCCTTCACCCCAACTACCCTTTACATGGAAAAATCTTGATGATTAACGATTTTGATTAAAATGTCGTATATTGAAGATATTTACATGACAAATAAAATGTATATCTTGAATTTTCATGGAATAGCCTCTGAAGACATCTTTATTCTGGATGAATTTTGCATAACTAGTAAATCGTAAGAGACAGATAAAAACTTAATAGAAAATGTAGATCTCGTTAAAACACATAATTTAAGTTATATACATTCTTTTCATGGAGTTGACCATTTTTGAGATGCTCCTTGTTGTTGGTTTCAGTTTAAAAAGCTTATTTTTCTTATGCGGGAATTTATCAACTCCTGGTCATACAAAAAAAGGAACTTCAATCACATTGCAACCAGTTTTTGACTATCACTTTAACCTACGGTACTCCCTTATTTCGCTTCTACTTACATGGAAACAAGTAATAAGACGATTTCTGCTATTTTTTCTCGATTATAATGAAGTAAATAGAAGAGTAAGCTTTTAAGAACAATTCATTGCAGAGTTGTAGAGAAAATCATGTGAATGAAACACATAAGAGTGTTTTGGATCTCAAAGTATGCATTTCCGGTGAAATCTCAGTATCGAATTTTTTGGGTGCAATTCAATACATTTTCTATACACTATGCACATAGAACGTGAAGTATTTGCGCTCCGAACGCAAATACTTCAAACGTGGTCACTGTGACACTTTCCGGTGAATCTGGGATTCAAATAAAGCATAACAACAAGTTGAACCGCATGCGGAAGTTTTGTTTGGAAACGTTTCGTCGCACAGGATGACCAAGTTGTAGCGAATGCACCGACATTTCCTGAACGTGCTACAGCTGTGTTGGTTGGATTCTGTGACGAGATGCACCCGAAACGCTGGCTCCAGTGAACACAAGAGAACCCTTCCCCCTTGTTACAATTTTTTGTCGGCCTCCCTCTCGACATCCTACACTGCGATGGGGGGAACAGACCTGGCATCATCAGCTTGTCGCTCTTCTCAAATGTGTTTCATTAAAAATCTAACGTGGCCCTTGGAACGATGTCTCTTCAGCAGGAAACGTGAACCACACATGTTATTTGCTCTTTAAGGTGATGCATCAGTGACATTTGGAAAATCCACAGTATCTAAAATATCTTATTGAACTTTATACCAGTTCTTCTTCTTCTTCCACTTCAGGGATAGGCTATATTGCCCGTTGCGGCTCAAAGTCATCTTCCCATCTGGTTCTAGGATGCCATATTGAACGCCGTCCTTTTAGTCTATAATTTAGTGCCTGTTTTGTTATTCTATTCTTATGCATTCCCTATAAGTGTTGGAACCATTGGTACTAAATATCATTTATCGATGGTTCCACTACACGTATGGACACGCACCCCCCCCCCCCCACACACACACACAAACGGTCCTAAGACTTTTACTGGCGATCCATACTTGAAAACGTGGAAAACATGTTCAGATGTGAAAGTTGCCAGATTGCCGAAATTTTAACTTCTTCTTGGGATCATTGGGGTTTTAGTTTCACAGACCCCTCGGCTACGCTTTGCGCCTTAGGGCCCTCAACGTTGGGCTACACTTTGTAGCTTAGGGCCCTAAATGTTTATAATAGACCAGCAAGTAACTACAATGCGGCTCTAATGACGAAATAACAAAATTGCCCACGTATAGAAGTGCCAAGTGGTGGAACCATTGTATACTAATAATCATTTATCCTCTCGTCTAATTTATATATGTTTAACTCTTCCCGTATTTGTATATTTGGTATGTGATGTTTTACTGTGTAACCTGATATTGCATCTCGGCTGTTTCTAATCTTCTCCTGTTTGCTCGAATTACAGTCCACTTTTCGCTGCCATATAAGAGTGTAGGGATAGCCAGTACCTTATAACATTTCATTATTGTTTCTTTTCTGGTTTTATTTCTTAATCTGCTTTGTATAGTTGCACATATATGTTGGACTTTATTTAATTTTTGTTGTGTATATGTTTCTTGCCCATAGGATATCCATCACCACAAGTAGTTAAACGTGTTTACTTGTTTATACCAGTTATTACACTCAGTAATAGTGATATTTTTACCCTGTATCAAAATTATAGCTTACATGACTATTTAAATAATAATTTTTACTGCCTAAATTCATTGTTTTAATTAAAATGAGCCACGTGATGCATTTTTAAAATTATTAGCATAAAAACATTCAGTTTTACAGAAAAAGAGTTTAAAAATAAATTTACCAAATTATATTTTTTATTATTAGCCCCAACAACTATAGAAAAATTATCAATTTTTGTACTTTTCGAAACTCAAGGTTTTTCAAAATTTAATACTTTATTCATAAAAATGGAGCACTATTTCGAAAAAGTAATATGAACATTTTCTTTAATGTGCTCTTAAGAGACAGTATAAAAAGTTTGAAACATTTTATAGAAAAATCTGATGTGTTCCATTCACATGAATTTCTCTACATCTCTGCAACATATTATTGTTAGAAAGCTTATGCTTCTATTTACTTCATTTTAATCGAGAATAAATAGCCGTAATAGTCTTGATACTTCCTTCTAAGTAGAAGGGAAATAAGGGATTACTATAGGCTATACTGATAATCAAAAGTAGTTGCTATGTGACTGAAGTTCCTTTGTTTTTATGGTCAGGAGTTGAGAAATTCCTGTATGAGAAAAGTATACGTTTTTCAAAGCTGAAACCAAAGAAAGGAACATGTCAAAAACGATCAACTCCATGAAAAAAATGTATATTACATAAATTGTGTGTTTAAATGTACTCTACATTTTTTTGTATTTTAAGTTTTTGTTTATCTCTTACCGTTATGCAAAATTCCGCAAAATTCATCCAGAATAAACATTTCTTCAGAAGCTATTACCAGAAAATTGAAGGTATACATTTTATCTGTCACATTAATATTTTGATATAACAGATTTTAATCAAAACCGTTACTTTTTTTTAAACAAATCAAAATTTTCGAAAATTTTTCCATGTAAAGGGTAGTTGGCAGGATTTTCTTGAAAATCTTCGTGTCGTATCCTTGGAACATACCAAAATTAAATACCAAGTTTTTGAGCTATGCTGCACACACACTGACATTTTTTCTAATTTTTTACTCGGGGGGTTTCAAAACATGTATTTCTGGTGAAATTTTGGTATCGAATTTTTGGGTGTATAACAATACCTTCTCTATAGCCTATGTACAGAGAACGTGTAGAGAAAGTAGCATTTCCGAAACACTGAAGAGCAATACAACATTAGAGGTTTAAGTACATCTTTATAGATAACCTTCAGAATTCCTGCATTGGGACCCCAATTAGATCGTGACAAAAAAGCCAGCATATTGAGTAATGTGTTTGGCTTTCCTGCAATATTATCAAAGTGAGATCTGAATCTCATTTATTTATCCATGAAAAGTTCAATAGTCCGTATATGTTTCCGATTCATTTTAAATTTTGACATTTGGATTCTTCTTTCTTTAGTGAAAATCAGAATTGTCGTTTTCACGGATTAAACTGGAGTTATCAATGTCCCATTCAATATTATGTTGACATAAAAAGCCAAACTCAATACACTTTTAGCTTTACAAACGGAAACTAAAAAGTTATGATGTATTCCATTCACATGACTTTCTCTACAACAAATTATTGTTAAACAGCTTATGCTAATATTTACTTCATCCAATCGAGAAAAAATCTGATGTGTTCCATTCACATGACTTTCTCTACATATCTGCAACAAATTATTGTTAAAAAGCTTATGCTTCTATTTACTTCATGCTAAGTGAGAAAAAATTAGCAGAAATGGACTTATCACTTTTTTCGTTGTAAGTAGAAGCAAAAAAAGGGAGTACCATAGGGTAAAGTGATAATCAAAAGCTGGTTGCTATGTGACTGAAGTTCCTGTGTTTGTATGGACAGGAGTTGACAAATGTTTGATGAGAAAAGTATGTTTTTCAATCTTAAATCCAAAACAAGGAATATCGAAAAAAACGATCAGCTCCACGAAAAAAATGTATATAACATATATTGTGTGTTTTAATGTGCTCTATATTTCTTTTTTTGGTAAGTTTTAGTCCATCTCTTACTGTTTACCAGTTACACAAAATTCCGTAAAATTCATCCAGAATAATGTAGTCTTCAGAGGCTATTCCCAGAAAATTCAAGATTACATTTTATTTGTCAGGTAAATATCTTTAATATACGATATTTTAATCCAAATCGTTAGAGCCATTTTTAAAAAATCAAGATTTTTGCAAAATGTTCCATGTAAAGGGTAGTTAAATATCAAGTTTGGTATTCAACGGTCTTTTCGTTTTTAAGCTATGCTGTCTACATACACACACACATGGACCTGTTTCTAAAAGTGCTGTTTTTGGATTCAGGGGGACCCAAAACGGAGACATCTCGGTATCGGATTTTTGAGTGCATTACATTTCCTTCTCTATACCTTATGTACATAGTACGTGTAGAGAAAGTAAAAAGGAATCTATCGGAAATGGTTAACTTCACATAAAAGTATATGACATAAATTGAGTGTTTTAACGAGATCTGATTTTTACTTTCTCTATACGTAGGTACTATGTACATAGTGTTTGGAGAAGGTATTGCATTCCATCCAAAAATTCGATACTGAGATTTCTCCGGAAATATATGTTTTAGGGTCCCCTGTATCCAAATAAAGCATTTTCAGAAAAAGGTGTGTGTGTGTGTGTGTGTGTGTGTGTGGGAACACGAAACGCCAAAACGAAAAGTCGGTAAAATACCAAACTTGGTATTTAAGATTAGTATCTTGCAGGGATGCGACACGAAGGTTTTGAGAAAAATCCCCCCACCCCAAACTACCCTTTACATGGAACCTTTTTCGAAAATTTTTATTTTATCAAAAATGGCTCTGACGATTTTGATTTAAATGTCGTATATTAAAGATATTTACTTCACAAATAAAATGTATATCTTGAATTTTCTGGGAATAGCTTCTGCAGCTTACTTTATTGTGGATGAAATTTACGGAATTTTGCATAACTGTTAAACTGTAAGAGATAGATAAAAACTTACTATATAAAAATATAGAGCATATTAAAATACACAATATGCTTTATACATTCTTTTTTCGTGGAGTTAGCCGTTATTTAGAAATTCCTTTTTTTTGTTTTTGTTTTGTTTTAGCTTTAAAAAACATACTTCTCTCACACAGGAATTTGTCAACTCCTGCCCACACAGACGAAGGAACTTCAGTCACATATCAACCAGCTTTTGACTATCAATTTAACGTATAGTATTCTCTTATTTCGTTCCTACTTTCCAGGAGGCTAGTAATAAGGCTATGTTTGTTATTTGTTCTCGGTTGCATGAGGTAAATTTGTTGCAGAGATATAGAGAAAGTTATGTGAATGGAACATCCAATTTTTTTAAGTAAGGTTTATCAGTTAAGTAAATGTCATCTAGAATGAAAATAGCTTCAGAGGTTATTCCTAGAAAATTCAACATCTAAATTTTATTTGTGATGTAAATATGTTTAATATACATACTGTTATCAAAATTGTCGGAACCATTCTTAAGAAAATCGAAAATTCGAAAAATCCTTTTATATAAAACTCAGTTTGGGGTTTGGGATTTTCTTGAAAAACTTCGAGTTCCATCCTTGGAAAATATTGAACTACCAACTTTATTATTTAACCGAGTTTCTTTTTTAGCTGTGCTATTCTCAAATAAACAAACACATACACAAACACTTTTGTCTAAAAATGCTTTTCTTTTTATTCAGGGGTGGAAAGAAAAGCATTTCCGTTGAAATCTCAGTATCAGATTTTTGGGTAGAAAGCAATACCTTTATTACCTATTATGTAGACTCAGTGCCAAGCAAAATCTTCAGAGGATTGTATATCTTTTTTGAGATCTTTTGAGGCATGACCTACACTAGCCAATAAGGCATGGTTATAATCTTCAAGAGACATGTGTGTCCAACAGAATGCAGTCACAATGCGATAAAGAGCGTACACGTATATTTGGTTTCTACGCCATTTTGTAGCATTTGTTGTGGTTATTGCTGTAGCAAGAGCAGCACACCGTTGTGATGTAGGTGGGAGGTGCAGTGAGATTTTCCCCCTGAATTAAAAAAACAGCATTTTTAGAAAAATGTCCGTGTGTGTCTGTCTGTCTGTCTGTCTGTGTGTATGTGTGGGTGTCTGTGGGCAGCACAGCTCAAAAACGAAAAGACCCTTAAATACCAAACTTGGTATTTAAGTTTGGTATCTTCCAAGGATGCGACACGAAGATTAATGAAATTAAATATATCTCATTCCTATTAAATAAACAATCCAAATAAAAAACATAATTTCATCTTCAACAAAATCCCCCCACACTAAACTTCCATTTACATGGAACTTTTTTTCGAAAATTTTGATTTTCTAAGAAATGGCTCTAACGATTTTGATTAAAATATCGTATATTAAAGAGATTTACCTGACAAATAAGATGTATATCTTGAATTTCTGGGAATAGCCACTGAAGACTACTTTATTCTGGGTGAATTTTAAGGAATTTTGCATAACTGGTAAACCGTAATAGAAGAGCAAAGGTTTAGCACACAACAAGTATAGGACACATTAAAGCATACAATTTATGTTATATCCATTTTTTCGTGGGTTTGATCGTTTTTGAGGTATTTTTTGTTTTTGGTTTCAGCTTTGAAAAACTTATAATTTTCTCATACAGGAATTGGTCAACTTCTGTCCACCCTAACAAATGAACATCAGTCACATAGCAACCAGCTTTTGACTATTACACTCACCTATGCTTCTCCCTTATTTCGCTTCTACTTACAAGGAAGCAAGCAATAAGAGTATTTGTGCTATTTTTTTTTCTGGATTAGCATGAAGTAAATAGAAGCATAAGGTTTTTAACAATAACTTGTTGCAGAGATATAGAGAAAGTCATGTGAATGGAACACATCTGATTTTTTATACTAGCTGTCAAGAAGAGGCCATATCAGCGTCATCTAGAATAACATTTCTCTCAAATGCTGGATTAGGACAATGGTGCAAAGCACTAGGAGTAGTCACCTGTCGTCCCTTGCCACTTATATGGCCCTAGGAGGAAGGGATGAGGGAAGAGCCCAGAATGGCGACCAGATGCGGATGACGATGGGTGCAAGCATGGATGAAATCCCTATCCATACATTTGGAACGCTTCCAACGCCGTTCCTAAGTCCTACTCACGAGCCTTCCAGTCTTCCGGCGAGGAAGCCCTGAAACCGGAAGGCGGGTCCCGGCTGAGTATTCCCGATGACAACACCAATCACCGTACAGCCACAACTAGCCGAACACCGTCGCCTGGTCCTACAACCCTGAAAGGAACGATTAGGAAATGACGGTGGACGGAAAAGTCGGAGAATGAAATGAAGCTGGTGAACCTAAAAACTCATGGGTCAGGTTTGTCGGCACGGGTATCGAACCCGCAACCTCCCGAATGCGGGCCACGGACTAACTGCCTGAGCCACACCGCTCGCTTCTCTCAAGTATAACAACTTTCAACTTTTTTTACCACTCGGATTGTATAGAAAGCGTATATTTGTTCATCACATCTGATTCATTTTATGAAATCATCCATTTGTTTATGTAGTTGCTGCAAGCAGCTGACTCATAAGCATTTATCCCTTTTCCGAAGTTTTAATCGGAAGTTAATAAAAGAAGATTAAAAATCTGACGTGATCCATTCATATTGACTTGCTCTACATCTCTGTAACAAATTATTATTAATAAACATATTCTTCTATGTACTTCATGCTAATCGAGATAAGCACTTGTAGAAATGGTCTTATTACTTAGTTCCTTATAAGTAGAAGGGAAATAAGGAAATACACTAGGCTAAACCGACAGTCAAATGTTTTAAAATGAGGTTGGTATGGGATTGAAATGCGTTTCTTTGTTGACAAGTTCCCGTATGAGAAACGTTTAAGTATTTTAAAATTGAAACCAATAACAAGGATTATCTCGAAAACGATTAACTCCAGGAAAAAAATATTTGACATAAATTGTGTGTTTTAAGGAGCTCTACATTCTGGTGTAGTAAATGCTTGTCTATCTCTTACGGTTTAGTAGTTAGCAAAATTCAAAATGTTAGTTCAGAATGAAGAGGTATTTAAAGGTTATTCCCAAAAATTTCAAGATATACATTTTATTTGTCATGTAAATATCTTAAATATAAGATATTTTAATCAAAATCTTTAGAGAAAATCAAAATTTTCGAATTTTTTCCGTATAAAGAGTAGTGGGGTGGGAGATTTTCTTTAAAATCTTTATGTCATATCCTTGGGAGATACTGAACTTAAATATTAAGTTTGATATTTAACAGCTTTTAGTTTTTGAGCTATACTTCCCACAGACACACTCACGGACCTTCTTCTAATTTTTTTTTTCAGGGGCTCCCAAACATATATTTCCGGTGAAATTTCGGTATCGAAGTTTTGGGTACATTGCAAACCTTCTCTAGCTCGCCTGGATAGTGTGGTGCTAGCGTGTCTGCCTCATATTCAACAGGTCGTGAGTTCGAATCTCGCTTAGGGTGAGTTACCCGGATAAAGTTTTTTTTCGGGGTTTTCCCTTATCCTGAGAAGACGAATGTTGAGGAACTTTAAGCTCCATGGACCCCGAGATCATTTGAGCATCATATCACCAATTTCATTCATCCACCGATATGACCAACCAGGTTAAAGGACGTTAAACTACAAAAGACCTTCTCTATACACTATGTACATAGTACGTGTGGAGAATGTAAAAACTGATGGCATCTAGCTAAATCGGGTGATGTGGTAACTCTATCATCCATAGATACGTTCCAAAGGACCATTTTCACTGCCACTTAGTCTAGAGATGACAAGAACTACACAAGAAGCTAAAAATATTGAATAATGAATGAACCTGGCCTTACGCCATCTCGGAACACGTGCGTTCACTGAAATTGGCCCGCATCATAAGGAAGATAGCTTTTGTCCTTGAAGGCTAGTCATAACCTTCCATTGTTTACTGTCGCTTTGTTCCATTAGCATACCTACACATCTTACATCAGCATTGCACCTAAAACACTGAACTTTGATCTGATTCAAGTACCCGAACTGCAACATAGATGCGTTTGCTACTTGGAACACTGCAGCGATAAAGTCTTGACTGAATGTGTAAACAACTTTAATAACATTTCTACTTGCAACACAGTTGGAAATGAAGTATATAAATTCACATGACTTTCTTTACCTTCTAACATCGTCTTCTTCTGGCAGAAAGCTGTTATAGCCTAGCTAGCACCTCCTTGATAGCCCAATCTTCTGCCTTTCTCCTCCATCTCCTAACCTCCATGATATGCAACTACCATTCCACACAATCTAGCCATTTTAACAGTGGTCTTCCCCTATCTCTCCTCCCTTCGGGTTTTTTCCCCCCTATTGTACATTATGCATATTAGGGTTATAGTTTTACAATTTAAAACAATAAAAAAATGTTAAAAATAATATGTAGACAGTATAATTTAAAAATCTCGCTACAAAAGACAAAAGTAATGGCTTTCAAAGGAACATATCGAGTGAGAAGTAAAATAATAATAAATAATATTGTTTTAGAACAAGTGAGCCATTTTAAATACCTAGGTTGCGATACCACTTACGATTATGATGCGTGGCATGGCATGGCTTCCTTCGGAAGGGAAGTAAAGCCGTTGGTCGTAGATTTACGGCACGTAAAAGAACCTCAAGCCTGATAGAGAGGCCCCTGAGCAAAATTAAGCGGTCTTTCACGCCCAATATAGTATGGGACACTGAGAACCACAGTAGTTAAAGAGCTTCCATGAATAACACGCCATTTGCCATTTTAGAACGCTTCCAGGTTATATGTGGCACAATTGCCAAGAACTTACAGAAGAAAACAAGGAAAGAAACGCAAATAAACTTTTATAAGACATTTGCTGTACCGACTCTTCTATATGCATGTTAAGTAGGGACCTTGAAGAAAATTTCAATAGCATACAGTCAGCGGAAATAAAGCTTCTCAGAAGAGTAAAAGGATGTACATGATTGGATAGATATAGAAATGGTGATATAAAAATCTGATGTGTTCCATTCTCATGACTTTTTCTACATCTCTGCAACAGATTAGTGTTAAAAGGCTTATTGTTCTATTTACTTAATGCTAATCGAAAAAATTTAGCATAGTCTTATTACTTGCTTCCTTGTAAGTAGAAGCGAAATAAGCGAGTATCATAGGTTAAAGTGATAGACAAAAGCTGGTTGCTATGTGACTGAAGCTCCTTTGTTTCTGTGGAGAGGAGTTGACCAATTCCTGTATGAGAAAGGTATGTTTTTCAAAGCTGAAACCAAAAACAAAGGAATGCCTGAAAAACTATCAACTGCACGAAAAAAATGTATATAACATAAATTGTGTGTTTTAATGTGCTCTACATGTTTTATATGCTAAGTTTTTGTCCACCTCTTAGGGTTTATCAGTTATGCAAAATTCCGAAAATTCATCCAGAATAAAGTAGTCTTCTAAGGATATGCCCAGAAAATTCAAATTATACATTTTATTTGTCATGTAAATATCTTTAATATAAGATATTTTAATCAAAATCGTTAGAGCCATTTTTTATAAAACCAACATTTTCGAAAAAAGTTCCATGTAAAGGATAGTTTGGGGTGGGGGGATTTTCTTGAAAATCTTCGTGTCGCATCCTTGGAAAATGTCAAACTTAAATATCAAGTTTGGTATTTAACGGTATTTTCGTTTTTCAGCTATGTTGTCCAGACACACACACACACACACACACACACACACACACACAGACACACACGACATTTTTCTAAAAAGGCTTTTTTTGGATTCAGGGGGACCTAAAACATGTATTTCCAGTGAAAACTCGGTATCGAATTTTTTGGATGCACAACAATATCTTCTTTATATACTATATACATAGTGCGTATAGAGAAAGTAAAAATACAGTAATATCAATACATAGGTACATTTTACAAATTTTGATAGATGTGGTGAACAAATTGTACAAAATATTTATAACATCATCTTCTACTAAACATATTATATAATAGTTTTGTAAAATCTATATTGCAAGTGTTTAAATGGAGTTAAGAAGTATCTTCTATATGTGAAACCAGGACAACTGAAAAGTAAATGAACTTTCAAACCCTTTGGGTTTACCTTCAAAGATCTTTTGAGATAAACTTGGAAGTGAAATTTTGAACTCCAATCGGTTAAAAAGTAGAAAATTGTTTTTCTATTGCACTAGCTGTTGAAGCCTTTAGACATCTACAGAAAATCAAAATTTAGATGTTCCTCTTCTTCTTTGGGCCCTGCAGTCATTTACAAATCGTATAATAACGTCTTTTATAGCATACTATTTCTTTAACAATCGTTTTTGTCAAAATTATATTTTCGCACTTTCAAAATTTTCAACATTTCTCAATTAATATTTAAATACAACTAATATTTCTGTGAATGTGCAGAAGTATCTATTGTAAGGGAAAACTTATCCTACCACTCTATACTATATTTTCAACAAATATATTTGTAAGAAAAATGATTCATTTTAGATGATAAAATCACTAACCTCTAAAAAAGTCTGATGTATACCATTCACATGACAATCTCTATATGTCTGTAACAAATTATTGTTGAAAAGCTTATTCTTCTATCTACTTCATGCTAAACGACATAAACATTAGCAAAAATGATTTTATTACTTGCCAAATGAATACACTAGGCTAAAGTGTTAGTCAAATCTTCTAAAAACTGGTTGCTGTGTGATTGAAATTCGTCTCTTTGCATGGCCATAAGTTGGAAAATTCCTGTATGAGGAAAATTTTAAATATTTTAAAACTGACACCATTAATAAGGAATATCTTTCAACGAAAACATTAATATGACCTAAATCGTGTGGTTTAACCAGATCTACATTTTTGAGAAAATCAAACTTTTCTAATTTTTTTCCACATAAAGGATAGTTTGGGTTTGGCGGATTTTCTTCAAAATCTCCTTGTAAAAGACCTAACTGAAATACAAGTTTGGTATTAAACAGTATTTTTATTTTTAAGCTATGGTATCCACACACACACACAGATACACACAGACACACACACAACACACATATAACAGACTGACAGTCAGCCACAGGCACTGACGTTTTGTTTATGTTGTTTTTTTTTTTTTGACTCAGGGGGTCTTAAAATATATACATTTCCAATGAAATCTCTGTAGATATCGGTTTTTGGGTTATTACAATACTATGTGCATAGTGCGTGTAAAGAAAGTAAACATTATATAGTCGGGCAGTTAGGGTTATTGAAATATCCCTTTTAATGTTACTGTGTGGTTTAGAGTTGCAATTCAAAAAATACCAACTAGTTTTCACAACTTTTGAATGAAAATGGATAATTTTGATCCCGCAACGGGTGGTATACCTAACGAAAAAAAAAACTCAGACAAAATCTTCCGTTTACTGTACGACCATGCAATGAAATAAAAGTACAATTAAATAATTTGACAGCACTTTATTGTAATGCCTTGTAATGCACAATTTTCCTTCCGGAGAAAAAAGAATATCACCGATGTTTGCCGACTCTCGAGCACGCAACGTACAACATGCGAAAAACACAATTCAAGGTATATTACACACACTCGTAACGATTCATATTGGGATTTATTGTCATTGCGAATGCAAGGCGCGCTTAAATTCAAAACGAAAGTCGGTTGACATTAGTGGTGTTCTTGGAATATGCATATCCTCGCCTTTAACTTTCCTATGTTATAGTAACTTGAATCAAAATTTTTCATATTTTTTTTAACAGTGAGTTTGTTCTGCTGCATATTTCGGCTGATTGATATTGCGTCGTATAATTACCACCGAGTCAACTTTAGGCTGTAAATTGTGTGGCGGGAATCCTGGAAAATCCCATAAGGTAGCGTGGAAAGGATGACAGCGTTGGCAACCAAGATGTCGTTGGCATAATAACAGTAATGGCAGCGCATCCATAGTGTGGTGGGTATACGCTGGCATAGGTAATGAATTACATTAAGGAGAAAGTCACAAAGTTACATTCATGCTTCTTCCGAATCTCTTTCTTTCCTTTACTTCTAATATTTTCCACCTCTTTCTTTATTTTCTTCTATGTCAAAACAGCAATTTCTAAGGCTAACAATGACGTAACTAAAGAGCAAGTAGACCCAGTTAGTCAACTGATAAGATTTTATTTCATGATAGCTTTGTGTATTAAATTTCTCCATTTAACCCAAAATATTACTTGATCAAATGTATTAAGAACACCGCAATTCTATTGTGATGGTGACGCAGGTATTTTCATGTCCTTTGCTAGCTCATGTATCACATAACGTCAAATAACCAACAACTGCAATAGGGAGTTAATCCTAAAACGGATCCCGTTATTTTCAGATTCTAAAGAATTACACCATACTTATTTCTTTATTTAAACGATGTGACCAAGGGAACGATAGTTAATACATAAGAAATATATTTGATTTTCACAGTTAGCTTGCGTCATTGTCTCCATAACCAGGGGCATGCCCTTAGCATTGAAGAAGAAAAATAGAGCAGTAGGTACTACGGCCTTCTGATGGCAAATAATAAATACGTATTTCAGGTGTTCGTCACCAGCAAAGCTTCTTTATTTTAAACGATAGGAGTAAGTAAAGGACAAAATGTATTTGAATTTCACTGCTGCGTTGTGTCATCTCGATAAACTGTTGCGTTACCTTAACATTGGATTGGGAGGGAAAATACTACTATCGCTATCTATCGGAAAATAAATAACTACTTACTTCAGGTGTTCATCGTTAGGAAATCTTCTTTGATTCTTTATTTTAAACGATAGGAGTAAGGAAATGACAGTTAATACATAAAAATGTATTTGAATTTCACTGCTGCATTGCGTCAATGTGTCGATAAACTGGTGCGTTATCTTAACATTGAATGGGAAGGAAATATGTAGCAGTACCACGACCATTTAGCAATAAATAACTTGTACCACTGCCATCTGGCGGCCATTAACTGAAATGCGTTCACTTAGCACGGTTTTTATTCATATTATGAGATTTTAAATATTTTCCCGTAATATTTTTAAACATTTTCATCTCGACAAACCTTGTCGTGACAATAACGAACACAACAAAAAAAAAAAAAAAAGAATTGCTCAATTTGATGCAGTCGTTGGGAAGCGATTCGCGTACATACATTTCAGTGATTCATTTTTTTATATATAGATTTATACCTTTCAAAATCTTTATCGAATTTGAATGAACATTGGTATCCATATTACTATAATATCAGTGCAACTACAACATTACTTTCAGAAAAATCTACACAGAAATATAGAAAGTTGAAATGGCATTCCCAGTGTCCCTTAAACAAATATACCACTCTGCATTCCAGTCACATGCCCAACTATTCAATTATTTTAAATCTAACAAGTGTTACTATATCAGAATTTGTACATATCAGTTTTATTTTCATATTTGGGTGTATTCTCCACATCTCTTTGTCCTTTATCGGCCCTACACTTTGCTCACCATTTTGCTTTTCCATCTTGACTTCTGTCACACCCAGGTTTCACATTCATACATCACAACAGGTTAATTCTGTTGTAGATCTGTAATTTAGACTTTTTTCCCGACATCTACTTTTTTCATTGTTTTGTGAATGCAGAAAATATTTGATGTGTTACATTCACATAAATGTTTCTACCTGCTCTCAAAAGAAACTCCTTACTTAAGCTTATTTTTCTTTCTACTCCGTGTTAATTCAAATAAACATTAGTAGAATGATATTATTCCTTATGCTCATATAAGCAGAAAGGTAATAAGAGAATACCCTAGGCTAAAACGAGCTCAAATGCTTTAAAAGCTGGCGACGAACACCTGAAATACGTTCTTATTATTTGATATGTTCCCTCACGTACAAATACCAACTAAATAAATAATAACGAAGCTTGCACAGAACCGCTCAACGCGTATGTTAGGAGATCACAAACTGAGCACGAGGTTGGAAATAAGAGATGGGCAAAAACTAACAACACAAAAAATGGAGCACCTTAATACATACAATTTATGTTATATAGGTAATATTTTTTGTGGTGTTGATCGTTTTTGAGATATTCCTTGTTTCTGGTTTCAGCTTTAAAAAGCCTATACTTTTCTCATACAGAAATTTGTCAACTCCTTTCCATACAAAGACACTTTAGTCACATAGCAACCATCTTTTGATTATCACTTTAACCTATGGTACTCCCTTATTTCGCTTCTACTTATAAGAAAGCAAGTAATAATACTATTTCTGCTAATTTTTTCTCGATTAGCATGAAGTAAATAAAAACATGAGTTTTTTAACAATAATTTGTTGTAGAGATGTACAGAAAGTCATGCGAATGGAACACATCAGATATTTTTTTTTAATATTAGTGCATGCAAATTGATGCTCACTAATAATTAATTTTTGTTGTGTCATCCCTGTTCTCCTGCGCTATCTTCGTGCGGTTACTTGCTGCATGACGATCACTTGAGCAGACCGCCTCTTCCCCCTAAGCCATGTACTGCGCAACTAGACTGCTCTCGTCTATTTACATGGACAGTACTTCCCATGCTTTTAAATTTAGCTTGCACGTATGCATCGAGTGAGAGCCTCTCTTTCACGTTTGACCTATAAAAGACCTTATCCTTCTTTGGTATATAAGTAGTTACAATGCAGCGATTATGGAGTCGGTAAAGAATTCAACGTGCACCACATACATGACTCTATGTTTGAAGGTAATGGATGCGAAAGTCGTCCTAAGGTATAATGTGTATCAGCATATAAGGTTATCTCGACTTTCCAGTTTGATGTTGGCAATATTTTAGCTGTCGAAATACATTTAGACTGCCCGGAATACACGGACTTCGGAATCTATCAAGATAAATTATTATATTAATAAATGTCTGCGTAAATAAAAGCCTAACAATATGATACTCCATTTTGCCAAGTTCTATGCTTGTGCAAACTATACTGCCAAATCATATTACTTTTTCTACCACACATGGTAGGTAGAGACAGTTTGCATTTCACCCAAAAATTCGAGACCAAGATTTCACCGGAAACACGTATTGAAGAAACCTAAATCAAAATTAAGTACATTTTGAAATATATAAGCGTGTTTGTCTGAATAGTATAATAAAAAATCCATAAATATTAAACACAATAAAATGAGATCTCATCAAAACACACAAGTTATGTCTTACACGTTTATATTGTGAGCATTTCCGAGATATCCTTTGTTTTTGGTTTTAATTTTAAAATATTTATACGTTTTTCAAACATTAAGTCATCATTCTTGTCTCTTTTGTTTTATCCTGGCTATGCAAAGAGAACCTAATTTCAAGGACAATGCAATAACGACAACGTTTATAACATTTAACTGTCGCTTAAACTAGTGTACTACCTTATTTCCCTTCTTCTTACAAGGAAACAAGTAATAAGACAATTTCTGATAATGTTTATCTCGATTAGCATGAAGTATGTACTTCTTTTTAAGAAGTTTGTTTGCAGAACAGGTAGAAAAATTGGTGTGAATGGAAAACAGATTTCTTTTTCTTTAGTTTAAATTTCTGGTCACGGAGGTTTAAGTTAGGGTCATTTGTTTTTATATAAGCTTAATTTTTATTTTCTCTATGCGTACCATGTACATAGTGTATAGAGAAGGTATTGTATTGCACCCAAAAATTCGATACCGATATGTTTTGAGACCCTCTGAATCCAAAAAAAGCATTTCTCGAAAAATGTCCGTGTGCGTATGTCTGTGTTTGTGTGTGTGTGTGTGTGTGTGTGTGTGTGTGTGTGTGACAGTGGGCAGCATAGCTCAAAAACGAAAAGACTGTTAAGTACCAAACTTGGTATTTAAGTTTGGTATCGTCCAAGGATGTGACACGAAGATTTTCAAAAAACATCCCCCCACCTCAAACTACCCTTTACATGGAAAACATTTTGGAAATTTTCATTTTCTTAAAAATGACTAACGATTTGGATTAAAATATCGTATATTAGAGATATTTACCTGACAAATAAAATGTATATCTTGAATTTTCTGGGAATAGCCTCTGAAGACTACTTTATTCTGGATGCATTTTACGGAATTTTCCATAACTGCTAAACCGTAAGAGATGGACGAAAACTTAAAACACACAAAATGTAGAGTATGTTAAAACACACAATTTATGTCATGTATAACATTATATACATATATATAATGTATATATAATGTATATATATATTTTTCGTGGAGTTAATCGTTTTTTAGATATTCCTGGAGTTTGACTTCAGCTTTGAAAAGCATACTTTTCTCATACAGGAATCTGTCAACTCCTGTCCATACAAACAAAGGAACTTCAGTCACATAGCAACCAGCTTTTGACTATCACTTTAACCTATAGTACCCCCTTACTAACAAGGAAGCAAGTAATAAGACTATTTCTGCTAATTTCTTCTCGATTAGTTGAAGTAAATAGAATACTTTGTTACACAGATGTAGAGAAAGTCATGTGAATGGAACACATAAGATTTTTTGATCCAGTATTATCACTAAACAAAAACTATGCAGTACATTAAATAATCACAATATGAACATCTCTAGGCCTCAGGTGACTTCATTTGTTTACCTTCCCCCCCCCCCTTTGCTGGCAACACTCATATTTTTGCTTACGGCGTGGAAACACTTTCTTCTTGATAGAAGCTGCCATGCCTTTCCCCTCCGTGCATATTTTTCATACTAATTGTTAATTAAGAAGCTATATTGACAAGAGTGACTGTGGTGTGTTATTTCAAATCGGGAGTGTAATACAGCTCCGAAGTGAAAGCCAGGCCTAATTTTACCTTTTCATTTGTGTTATATTAGACTTACAACAGTTTTCTACTATTACTAAATAGTTTTACTTTCTCTAGCACGTATGCAAAATGTACATAGTAGGTAGAGAAATTATTATATTCCACCCAAAAAATGATTAAAATGGTCAGGTTGAGTGTATGTCAGGCATAATTCAAAAACAAAAATTCGGGTAAATACCACACCAAACTTGGTAATTAGATTCAGCATCTTCCAAGGTTGCGGCATTGAGGATTTTTCATAAAAATCTCCCCATCCCAAGCTACCTTTTACATGGAAATATTTTTCAAAGTGTCTATTATTTCAAAAACGACTAGCGATTTTGTTTAAAATACTGTATATAATGATATTTACATGAGAAACAAAATGTATATCCTAAATTTCCTGCGAACAACCTCTGACTCCTCTTCATTCTGAATTAAATAAGATGTAAACACAAATTTATTACACAAAAATTATGGATCTCATTAAAACACACGACTTCTTCTTTTACATTTTTGTCGTGGAGCTAACCGTTTCCGAGATATTCTTGCTATTGTTTTATTTTTAAAATGCCTAAGCTTTTCTCAAACAGGAAGTTCTCCGTATTTTGTTTTTGTACTGCTGGCCATGCAAGAAGCGAATTTCAACGACAATCGCATAGCAACAACTTTTAAAACATTTGACTATCACTTTAGAGTAGTGTATTCCCCTATCTCATGGAGTAGAAACAAGAAGAATTTTTTGTAAATTTGTTTAGGTAGGGTTTAACGCCTGCTTTTACTACATACAGCACCGCAGGCAATGACACTGATAAGACATGGAATGAAAATGGAGCAGTGTAGATATGCGATGACGGTGGGAAACCGGAGAATCCGGAGAAAAGCCGCCCCTATGCCAAGCTGTCCATCACAAATCCCACTTGCGGTCGCCTGGGATCGGAATAGGTATAGGTCATGTGAATGAAACATAGCAGATCTTTGCTTTCTCTACAGGTACTATGTATATAGTGTATAGAGAAGGTATTGTATTGCACCCAAAAATTGATATCAAGATTTCACCAGAAATACATGTTTTTTTTTTTTAGAAAAAATGGCCCTGAATGTATGTGTGTATATGTATGTCAGGATAGCAAAAAACCGAAAATTATGTGTTATATACCAAACTTGGTATTTAAGTTCAGTATCTTCAAAAATAGGTCACAAAGATTTACAATCCCACCACCTTCAACTTCCCTTTATATGGAAACATTTTAAAAAATGTTGAATTTCTCAAAAATGGCTCTAACGATTCTGATTAAAATATCGTATATTAAAGATATTTACATCGCAAATAAAATGTATATCTTGAATTTTCTGGGAATAACCTCTGAAGACATCTTCATTCTGGATAACTTTTGCACAACTGGTAAATCGTAAAAGATAGGGAAAAAGTTATTACACAAAAAATGTATATCTCTTTAAAACACCCAATTTATGCCAGATACTTTTTATCGTGGAGTTGACAATTTCTGAGATATTCCACGTTATTGGTTTCAATTTCCAAATACTTTAACTTTTCCAACAGGAATTCTTCAATTTCTGGCCATGTAAACGAAGGAAATTCAATCGCATAGCAACCAGCTTTTAAAGGACTTGACTATCGCTTTAGCGTAATGTTTTCCCTCATTTCCAATCTACTTACAAGGAGGCAAGTAATAGGACAATTTCTGCTAATTTTTTCTCGATTATTATGAAGTGGATAGAAGAATAAGCTTTTTAATATTAATTTGTTATTTTTAGAAAACTTATACTTCCATTTACTTCATGCTAATTGAGAAAAAATAACAGAAATAATCTTATTACTTGTTTCCTTTTAAGTAGAAGCGAAATAAAAGAGTAACATGGGTTAAAGTGATAATCGAAAGCTGGTTGCTATGTGACTGAAGTTCCTTTGTTTGTATAGATAGGAGTTGACAAATTCCTGTATGAGAAAAGAACAAGTTTTTTAAAGCTGAAATTAATAACAAGGAATAACTAAAAAATGATCAACTCCAAAAAAAATGTACATGTTGTGTGTTTTATCCTGATCTACACTTTTTGTGTAGTAAGTTTTTGTCTAGCTCTTACGGTTTACCAGTTACGCAAAATTCAATAAAAATTATCCAGAACAAAGCGGTCTTTAGAGGATATTCCCAGAAAATTCAAAATATACATTTTATTTGTCGTATAAATATCTTTAATATACGATATTTTAATCAAAATCGTTAGAACCATTTTTTGAGAAAATGAAACTTTTAGAAATTTTTTCCATGTCAAGGGTAGTTTGGGGTGGGGTATCTTCTTGAAATCTTCGCGTCTTATCCTTAGAAGATAGCAAACTTAAATACCATTTGTGATATGGTCTTTTTATTTTTGAGCTATGCTGTATGCACACACACACATGGACCTTTTCAAAGAGTGTTTTTTTTTATTCGGGGGGTCCTAAAACGTGCATTTCCGGTGAAATCTCGGTATCGAATTGTTGGGTGGAATGCAATACCCTCTCTATACACTATGTATATAGGACGTGCAGAGAAAATAAAAATGCGTTTGGTTTTTGATTCAGGGGACCTGAAATATGTATTTCCTCAATTTTTAATACAGAATTTATGGATGGAATTCATTATTTCTATACTACTGTAAAGTGTGCAAGGTACTGGATGTAAGAAATAAAGAAGTAAAGAGAAGATACAACATTCCGAGCAAGGGCCATGACGCAGTGAAGCGTGAGCGACCCCATTTCGCCCTAGGGCTCCAGCCCTTCAAATATTTACTTATCCCCTTCATACAAGCTTGCCAGCCAATCAGGCGGTGGGTATTGAAATGAAGTTACATGAACATCTTGTATGTAGTACGTGTATTCGGGCGACACAAGGCTTCTTATGCAAACTTGCTCCTTGAACAAGAAGCAGGTCATCGCAACTGCAGTCAAGGTCTGCCTGCAGTTAAACAACCAAACAAAGTCTTGCATAACTCTGGTTCCTGAGCAGGAAGTGAAAATTATACATGGTCAGCGGTCTCCTCGTTTCTGTATTTATGTAACCCGTGCAACAAATACAATCCACCTTCTTGCTAGGATTTTGTACTGCAGTCCTACTCCTCTCCTAGCTTCCTTATATATGTAACCCGTGTAACAAATACAATCCACCTTCTTGCTAGGATTTTGTACTGCAGTCCTACTCCTCTCCTAGCTTCCTTATATATGTAACCCGTGCAACAAATACAATCCACCTTCTTGCTAGGATTTTGTGCTGCAGTCCTACTCCTCTCCTAGCTTCCTTATATATGTAACCCGTGCAACAAATACAATCCACCTTCTTGCTAGGATTTTGTACTGCAGTCCTTCTCCTCTCCTAGCTTCCTTATATATGTAACCCGTGTAACAAATACAATTCACTTTCTTGCTAGGATTTTGTACTGCAGTCCTTCTCCTCTCCTAGCTTCCTTATATATGTAACCCGTGTAACAAATACAATTCACCTTCTTGATAGGATTTTGTACTGCAGTCCTACTCCTCTCCTAGCTTCCTTATATATGTAACCCGTGTAACAAATACAATTCACCTTCTTGCTAGGATTTTGTACTGCAGTCCTTCTCCTCTCCTAGCTTCCTTATATATGTAACCCGTGTAACAAATACAATTCACCTTCTTGCTAGGATTTTGTACTGCAGTCCTACTCCTCTCCTAGCTTCCCATTTATAACCCGTGTAACTAATACAATTCACATTCTTGCTAGGATTTTGTTCTGCAGTCCTACTCCTCTCCTAGCTTCCTTATATATGTAACCCGTGTAACAAATACAATTCACCTTTTTTCTAGGATTTTGTAATGCAGTCTTACTCCTCTCCTAGCTTCCTTATATATGTAACCCGGTAACACATACAATTCACCTTTTTGCTAGGATTTTGTAAAGCAGTCCTACTCCTTTCCTAGCTTCCTTATATATGTAACCCGTGTAACAAATACAATTCACCTTCTTGCTAGGATTTTGTACTGCAGTCCTACTCCTCTCCTAGTTTCTGTATTTATGTAACCCGTGCAACAAATACAATTCACCTTCTTGCTAGGATTTTGTACTGCAGTCCTACTCCTCTCCTAGCTTCCTTATTTATGTAACCCGTGCAACAAATACAATTCACCTTCTTGCTAGAATTTTGTACTGCAGTCCTACTCTTTTCCGAGTTTCTGTATTTATGTAACAAATACAATTCACCTTCCTGCTAGGATTTTGTACTGCAGTCCTACTCCTCTCCTAGCTTCCTTATTTATGTAACCCGTGCAACAAATACAATTCACCTTCTTGCTAGGATTTTGTGCTGCAGTCCTACACTTTTCCGAGTTTCTGTATTTATGTAACAAATACAATTCACCTTCTTGCTAGGATTTTGTACTGCAGTCCTACTCTTCTTCTAGTTTATGTATTTTTGTAACAAATACAATTCACCTTCTTGCTAGGATTTTGTGCTGCAGTCCTACTCTTTTCCGAGTTTTTGTATTTATGTAACAAATACAATTCACCTTCTTGCTAGGATTTTGTGCTGCAGTTCTACTCTTCTTCTAGTTTCTGTATTTATGTAACAAATACAATTCACCTTCTTGCTAGGATTTTGTGCTGCAGTTCTACTCTTCTTCTAGTTTCTGTATTTATGAAACAAATACAATTCACCTTCTTGCTAGGATTTTGTGCTGCAGTTCTACTCTTCTTCTAGTTTCTGTATTTATGAAACAAATACAATTCACTTTCTTGCTAGGATTTTGTGCTGCAGTTCTACTCTTCTTCTAGTTTCTATATTTATGTAACAAATACAATTCACCTTCTTGCTAGGATTTTGTGCTGCAGTTCTACTCTTCTTCTAGTTTCTATATTTATGTAACAAATACAATTCACTTTCTTGCTAGGATTTTGTGCTGCAGTTCTACTCTTCTTCTAGTTTCTATATTTATGTAACAAATACAATTCACCTTCTTGCTAGGATTTTGTGCTGCAGTTCTACTCTTCTTCTAGTTTCTATATTTATGTAACAAATACAATTCACCTTCTTGCTAGGATTTTGTGCTGCAGTTCTACTCTACAGTTATTTATGTAACCCGTGCAACAAATACAATTCACCTTCTTGCTAGGATCTTGTATTTCAGTCTTACGAATTACTCTACTCTTCTATAAATATTTTCTTAATGTGTGCATATGTGAAATTTGCCCAAAATAGTGTAAAGTTAAAATATCACTTTATTTCATAATAAAGGCCGCGTCGTAGCCGAATGCTTAGATCTTCAGTGGCATCTTTGAAAGATACGGAACTTAAATATGAAGTTTGTTGCTTAATCAATTTTCGTTTTATGTTAATATGTTTACAGACACACAGGGCCCTTTTTCTAAAAATGATTTTTTTTTTGGAATCGTGGTAACTCAAAACATAAAAATTCAAAGTTTTGGATGGAATACAACACTTCCCTACTTACTATACGTAGCAGAGAAAGCAAAAAAGTAAGAAGAAAAGTATTGTGTATTGCACTCATCATTTAATCTACCTTTTACCGTTTATTAGTGAGCAAACCTTATGCTTGCTAAAGTTTTTTTCTACTTAATTTTAATCGAGTTCCACCTTTGAACAAATAGCTATATTACGCATTTCATTATAGATATAAGGCGAATAGCGCTAGTCAAACGTAATATGCGCGTGCCTTTACTTGGGTGCTCGGATACCTAATCTTAGGTTTGGCGCGCCTTCGGAAGCAGAGCAGAATGACAACATTGAGACACGTAACTTTTTTTTTTTGTAGTGTTTAACGCCCACTTTTAGTACTTGTGGCACCGCAGGCAATGACACTTGTGACACATGGAATGAAGATGGAGCACCGGTCGAATACAATGTCGGGAAAAACCGGAGAACCGGGAGAAAACCCGCCCCTGCGCATCTTTTTCCACTACAAATCTCATATGTGGTTGCTTGGGATCAAACCCGGGCCGTCTAGGATCAAATTCGGCCACGACGCGGCCTAGACACATAACGCTTTACGCAGTGACATCTAGATTCCATCCCAGGGAACTGCATCTGGCATTTGTGGTGAACAAAATCGTATTTGGGCGGCTTTTCTCGCGGTCTCTGGTTTCCCCTTTTCATTTCACCACCGGCTCCATAATCACTAGGTTTTGAACATAGTTGCGGTTTGGTTGCTATCTGCCAGAAAAATAGTCCCGAGCAGGGTTTCACTGAGACCTCCCCATCCTAAAGCACTATTAGTCATTTACTCTAAACACCCAGTTCTGAAGGAAGCTACGAAGTGCAATAGAAGACGTTTTGCTTTTAATACAATCGAAAAATATAGGTAATGCATCGCAATATTATTCGCGCATGTAAACCACTATAACTAATTACTTCCGCAGCACAAATTATTATTTTGTACTTGTTATTTATACTATGTAAACACTTTAGTTTATTACAGAACTTTATACGCACTTCTGTGCTCATCCAAACCTATGATTTAAACTCAGCAGCGTATGAGGCGTCTGACTCTCCCTTCTCCGTTCGCTTGTAAATAACGTGCCAATATACTAGAAGTTAACTTAACCTAAAGTTATGTCCGAATCGTAATAATCCATTTACCGTCATTTCATACCATTTGCCTCCTCGTTCTCATATCAGGCATCCTGATTTAGCTTCTGTATGGTCCTCAACGTGTATCTGATCTCAGGCGCTGGCTTTTAAGTCCTTAGGGTTATAAGCTAAGTCTTACACAGAGGTGGGCAAGTAGCGGAAGAAGGGTAAGAGAAGAGCAATAGAGTTTGGTGAATATTACTGAACGCCATGCCTGAACTCATATTTTCAAAAAAATTATCTACAAATTGGTACCATTTGAAACAATCTTAACACAAGTACGATCCTTATGCTCTAGGTACGTATTTAAGGTATAGACTTGATTTTTATTGTTTAAGTATTTTTTGTTTACTTACAGAATACCCATGCAGATAAAACAGGATGGAGAATCACTCGTTTGCAGATGACAACTGAAGTAGATTTACCTGGAAAAAATTAAAAATATATCATAGAATATTTTAGGAAAGTGCTAATGCTAGGATGAGAATTTTAAATGTATTAATTATTGTAAAAAAACATTACATTAATACTTCTTCTGGCGCACATGTACAGTATACGTAGTAGATGGAAAAGCTATTTTATTCCACCCAAAAGTTCGGTAACGAGATTTCACCGGAAATACAAGTTTTAAGGTCCCCTAAATTTTAAAAAAAGGTCCATGCGTGTAGGCCTAACTCAAAAACGAAAGAATCCGATTAAAACCAATTTTGGAATTTAAATTTACTATCCTCCAACGATGCAACACGAAGCTTTTCGTAAAAATCACCCCAGCCCTAACTAGATACCTTTACTTGGAACATTTTTTAAAAGTTTGCTTTTCTCAATAATGGCGCTAACTTTTGTATTCAAATACCATAATTTTTTAGATATTTTCAACAGATGAAATATATGTCTTGAATTTTTAGTGTATCTCCGAAAATGTATTTATTCTGGGTGGCTTTTGTAAAACTGGTAAAGTGTAAAAGATAGATATCAACTTACTACACAAAGCATGTAGATCTCGCGAAAACACACAATGTATGTCATATGTATTTTTTAACTGATTCTGAGATATTCATTGTTATTTGTTCCAGTATTAAAGGTCTTACATTTTTATCAAACGGGAAAGCATCTTTCGTTTCATACCTCTTTTGTTTTACTCCTGGTCAAGTAAAGGGAACCAAATTTAAATTGTTTCACATTGCGACCAGCTTTTAAAGCAATTGACTATCACTTTAGCCTAGTGTATTCTCTCATTTCCCTTTTACTTACAAGGAAGCAAGCAATAAGACAAGCAATAATTGTGCTAATGTTTATCTCGATTAACTATTAATACTGTGTCTTTTTGTGTCTACAATTAGTCCTGATTTTGATAAACTAGTGTCGAGAAAAAGGTATCAGCATTCTGCCCGAAAATAGTTCGTAATGCGTCGTTTTGTACTCGGTCACATGGCTTTAAACTGATTAGTTCCGCCACTGCTGTGCTTTACCTGCCGAACAACAGTCTTTATAACTCCAGGTGCAATGGTTATGCGTCATATTTCCCCTCAGTTTTCCAGCTCCCCAGGTTGTCCAGTGTATTCCCTTGTTCCCCCGTATGCATCTACATGGAAGTATACAACAACAGTATTTCTGCAAAAATGTTTGTATCGATATGCCTGAAGTAGATAGAAGAAATCTGATGCGTTACATTCACATAGATTTTCTAGCTGTTCCATATACAAACTATTACTAAAGATTGTTTTATCTACATCATCCTTATCGAGATAATCATTAGCAAAATTGGTTTATTTATTTGCTTCGTTGAAAGTGGAAGGGAAATAAGCGAATACATTAGGCTAAAGCGATAGCCAAATCTTTTAAAAGCTGGTCGCTTTGTGACACAATGAGATTCTGTTTGCTTTGCATGGTGCAGTTTGAGTAAAGTTATATGTTTTAAAATTAAAACCAATAACAAGGAATATCTCGAAAGTGGTAAGTCTTTGTCTATCTCGTACGGTTTAACCGTAATGCAAAATTCTGCAAAACTCATCCAGAATAAAGAGCTCTTCAGAGACTATTCCCAGAAAATTCAAAATATACACTTGTTTTGTTATGTAAATATTTTAATATAGTCTTTTTAATTCAAATTGTTAGCCAAAGTTAAAAATTGTCCTTGTAAAGGGTAATTTGTGGTAGGGGGATTTTCTTAAAAATCTTTGTCACATCCTTAAAAGTAAAACATAAATACCAAGTTTGGAATTTATCGGTCATTTCGCTTTTGAGCTATGCTGTCCAGATACACACACCCGCAACTTTTTCTAAGAATGATTTTTTCTTGAAAAATCTTCGTGTCGCAACTTTGGAAAATAGCAAACTTAAATACCAAGTTTGGTATTCAAATATTTTCGTTTTTGAGCTATTTTGTCCACAGAAACACCACACACGGATCTCTTTCTCAAAATGTTTTTTTTTTTATTCAGGAGGACCCAAAACATGTATTTCCGGTGAAATCTCTGTATCGAATTTTTGGACGAATAAATAAAATTTTAAAAATCTGGCACATTAGCCCTGGGTTTAGAAATTAGGTACCAGGGTTTTTGTATAGATATTTATTTTATTTTTTTAGTACGTGTAGAGAAAATTAAAATTTATCGCTTAGAAAAAGATGGACAGACATTTTCCTTTTAGGCGAAATGAACAGCAAAAGAAGATGATCAAGTTTTCTGGAACACCTATTAAGGTACCTACTGGAGCCCACGGACATTAATACGGGCAGCACAACAATTTTGGGGAGGTTCTCTGCGGCGCTCTGCAGTGTTAGAGCAAATCGATGTACGGGAGTGCGGGGGGTGGGGTAAGGTACACCTCGCACATGGCTGCCGCTTCTGGTGAAAGTTATTCTGCCTCCTCCCTAACCTATCCTTTCTCTCGTTTATTGTGTCTTCTTGCTGCTTTATTTCTTTTTTATTCTCTTGACTCGGAAACGTAGGTGTGTTCCTATAAAACGTTACGAACTTGGCCAGTTTCCGAATACACTGTATCAAGTCCTGAAACATCAGCTCCGTTAGTTTTGGCCAAACCAGCAGGCTCCGCGCGCCTTATCCCGTTCTTGTTCCGTTCTCTACTTCGTGCGTAGTATTGCATTCCACCCAAAAATTCGATTCCTGTGGGCCGAACAGTCTGACTGGGGATTTTATCGTGGTTTCCCTCACACGTCAAGATAAACGCCGGTTGTATATTTAATACCATGACGAAAGTCCTATCTAAAGTCTAAAACAATAGTAAAAATCTGATGTGTACCATTCACATGACTTTCTCTACAACTCTGCAACAAATTATTCTTAAAAAGCTTATACTTCTATTTACTTCATGCTAATCAGAAAAAATAAGCAGAAATAGTCATACTTGCTTCCTTGTAAGTAGAAGCGAAATAAGGGAGTACCATAGGTTAAAGTGATAGTCAAAAACTGGTTGCTATGTGACTGAAGTTCCTTTGTTTGTATGTACAACAATTGACAAATTCCTGTATGAGAAAAGTATACGTTTTTCATAGCAGAAACCAAAAACAAGGAATGTCTCAAAAACGATGAACTCCACGAAAAAATGTATATAGCATAACTTGTGTGTTTTAACGTGCTCTAATTTTACAAAGGCTTTTTTCAGGGGTCCTCAAAACAAATATTTCTGGTGAAATCTCGGTATTGACTTTTTGGGTGGAATTTAATATCTTCTCTACCTACTATATACGTACGCAGTACTCTGTAGCAAAAGTCATGTGAATATAACACTCAGATTTTTACTTTCTCTATACGTACCATGTACATAGAGTATAGAAAAGGTATTGCATTCCACCCATAAATTCGATGCCGAAATTTCATCAGAAATATATGTTTTAGGGTCCCTGTATCCAAAAAAAGCATTTTCAGAAAAAGGTATGTGTGTGTCTGTGAACACGATAACTCAAAAACGAAAAGTCGGTAAAATACTAAACTTGTTATTTAAGTTTAGTATCTTCCAGGGATGCGACAAGAAGATTTTAAGAAAAATTCCTACACCCCAAACTACTCTTTATATGGAACATTTTTCGAAAATTTTAATTTTTTCAAAAATGGCTGTAACGATTTTGGTTAAAATATCGTATATTAAAGATATTTACCTGACGAATAAAGTGTATATTTTTGAATTTTCTGGGTATAGCCTCTGAAAACTAATTGATTCTGGATGAATTTAACGAATTTTGCATAACTGATAAACCGTAATAGATGGACAAAAAGTTAGCATACAAAAAGTGTAGAGCTCGTTTAAACACACAATTTATGTTATATACGTTTTTCTCATGGAGCTGATTGTTTTTGAGTTATTCCTTGTTTTTTGATTTCACCTTTGAAAAAAACTTACACGTTTCTCACACAGGAATTTGTCAACTGTCCATACCAACAAAGGAGCTTCAGTCACATAGCAACCAGCTTTTGACTATCACTTTAATCTACGGTACTCCCTTATTTCCCTTCTACTTAAAAGGAAGCAAGTAATAAGACTATTTCTGCTAATGTTTATCTCGATTAGCATGAAGTAAATAGAAGCATAAGCTTTTTAACAATAATTTGTTGCAGAGATATAGAGAAAGTCATGTGAATGGAACACATCAGATGTTTATGTTGTCGATTCCAAGGAATCACCCTATATCTAAATCCTGAGGACACACATCCCCATACAATAAGAAGCTCTGCATCAGAGGGAAGCTCGAGCACAATGTATATGCAAAACCGTTCCGGTTATGACACAATATCCAGGAAGTAGAGCACTGCAGAAAAGAACGCACAATGAAGAAGGTCGGTCATTTCTGAGGAAGAAAAAGCGGGGGAGTAGACGTTATCTGAGGTGAGTTACAGCTTCCCTTATGGAGCCAGGCGAGATATGAAAATGAGACTTGGCAACGCTCAAGGCTTGTATTCCAAAATTGGGCTAGCCTTCTTTTCACTTACCTGCAAGCCATTTGCTTGCTCTGACATGTTTCGTAATAGAAAAGATCGGAAATATCTCCAAAAGTAATTTCAAATAATAAACCTCGTTCCTTTTGTCACTTTGTTTTAGACTATTTATGAATAATTCGAAACCATTCATGATTTCCGATCATAGATTTATAACATAATTTTTCTAATATTTATGCATCTAAGGCTTCCATTCCTTCCAAAAATTCTATATGTACATTTTCAGACCCCGCCAAATTTCAAGTGTGTTTTTTAAACGCAAGGAATGTTAAGCTAGCTGAAATTCATCGTCAGCTTGTAAATATTTTCGGTGAAAATGTAATGACAGGTAGAATGGTGAGAAAGTGGGCTCGGCAATTCAATGATGGAAGATCCAATGGTCAATACGAAGCACGGAGTGGGCAGCCTTCTGTTGACTGATGGTTTGGCTGCAGAAGTGAATCAGGCAATTCGTGAAAACAGAATGCTTACAGTAAGAATCCTTTGTGATGTGTTTCCACAAAATAGTGAATGTCTTCACTGGCGGCAGCTTTCTTTTAAGAGAGCATATAAAAGTTGATTCCCCACTAAGACAAATGCCTGAATAATGGCAGCAACTATTACGAGAAAAAAAGTTAAGGAATGCCCTTTCATGTACTAATAAATGCTATGAAAACAAATATTTTATGTTTTTTTTTTTATTTCAAAACCGGTACTTACTTTCCATACACGCCCCATTAAAATAGTTTTGAATGAAATTATGAATGTTTTAACTAAGTTTAATTTTAGGATAAATGGAATGGGAATAATAATCCGATCATGAGGATGACTCACTTACTTTCTATGAATTGAATTAGCTGTAGCATTTCATTCAAATATATATATATATATATATATATATATATATATATTGCTGTAAAATAAATCCTGTCTGTTCAGCAACGTTTCAGCTGTGGTTGGGGCTTCCTTCCAAGCAGGTGTGATTTAGCTAGTGGAAGGAGGCAGTGTTTACTTAATGAGGCACATGCGGCACGAGTTCAAAATACACTGTATTCCTTCCTACCAGGCTTTACCGGAAATATAAACCACCTCAACCTCTACCTAAAACACTGCTGAACAAACTGATATTTTTTTCGCTTTATCCTACAATAGATTGTAATTTTTTGTACGCATTACTTTAATATGAGGTTACATATTACTTTCTCACCGATTAGATATTATGGTAAGAGGAAAATATTCCGCGTTTTACCCAAAATTCAGCATTACAATTTCAACGGGAGTGTATGTTTTGGGGTACGCTGAATCGCATAATGCCTTTTTAATTCCACATACGAATTTAATCCGAGAAAATTTAAATATGTAACAATAAAAATCGAATATGTTCCGTTCGACTTTCTCTAGAGTTCTGTAACAAATTATTGTTAATAAGCTTATTCTTCTATCCACTTCATGCTAATCAAGATAAATACTATCATAAATGGTCTTATTACTTAGCTCCTTATAAGTAGAACGAAAATAAGGGAATACACTAAACTAAACTGACAGTCAAAAATGTTAAATGTGGTAACTATGGGATTGAAATCCGTTTCTTTGCGTGGCCAGGAATTGAAGATTTCCAGTATGAGGAAGGTTTTAAGAATTTTAAAACTGAAACTAACAACAAGGACTATATCTAAAACGGTCAACTACACAAAAAAAAATGTATACGACATAAATTGTGTGTTTTAAGAGGATTTGCATGTTTTGTCTCTTAAAGTTTTGATACCTCTTACGGTTTACCAGTTATGCAAAATTAAGAACCATTCATACAGAATGAACAGGTCTTCATATGCTATTCTCAGAAAATTCAAGATATACATTTTATTTGGCATGTAAATATCTTAAACATAAGAGATTTTAATCAAAATCCTCTCTTGTTCTATTACTAGCCGTGCAAAGCAGAAACCGAATTTCATTGTTTCACATTGCGACAGACTTTTTATAGGATTATTGTATATCATTTTTATTTTCTCTATAGGCACTATGTACATAGCGTATAGAGATTGTATTGCACTCCACCAAACATTCGATACCGAGATTTCACCGGAAATATATGTTTTAAGGTCCCCTTTATCTAAAAAAAACATTTTCGGAAAAAGGTCCGCGTGTGTGTGTGTCCGTGTGTCCGTGTGTCTGTGAACACGATAACTCAAAAACGAAAATTCGGTAAAATACCAAACTTGGTATTTAGGTTTAGTATCTTCCAGGGATGCGACATGAAGATTTTGAGAAAAATCCCCACCCCCCAACTACCCTTTACAAGGAACTTTTGTCGAAAATTTTGATTTTCTCAAAAATGGCTCTAACGATTTTGATTAAAATTTCGTATATCAAAGATATTTACCTGAAAAATAAAATGTATATCTTGAATTTTCTGGGAATAGCCTCTGAAGACTACTTTATTCTGGATGAATTTTGAATAATTACTAAACCGTAAGAGATGGATAAAAACTTAACACACAAGATGTGTAGATCACGTTTAAACACACAATTTATGTTATATACATTTTTTTCGTGGAGTTGATCGTTTTTGAGATATTCCTTTTTCTTGGTTTCAGCTTTGAAAAACGTATACTTTTCTCATTAAGGAATTTGTCAACTCCTGTTCATACAAACAAAGGAACATCAGTCACATTGCAACCAGCTTTTGGCTTTCACTTTAACTTATGGTACTCCCTTATTTCGCTTCTACTTTCAATAAAGCAAGAAATAAGCCTATTTCTGCTAATTTTATCGATTAGCATAAAATAAATAAAAGATAAGCTTACTAACAATAATTTGTTACAGACATATAGAGAAAGTCATGTGAATGGAACACATCAGATTTTTGCCTAGTGTATTGCCTTATTTCCCTCCTACTTAGAAGGAACTAATACAATCATTTCTGGTAATGTCGATCTCAATTGCCACGATGTGGATAAAGGAATCATCTTTTGTAACTGTAGTTTGTAGAGAAAGTCCTGTGAATGGATTAATCAGATTTTTTAATTCTACAGCTAGCGTATTAAGGATTGCTTTATGGATGCTCTTTAACTGCTGTGGTTCTCAGCGCCCCATTCTATATTGGGCGTGAAAGACCGCTTAATTTTGCTCAGAGACCTCTCTATCAGGCTTGAGGTACTTTTACGTGCCGTAAATCTACGACACGGGACCAACGACTTTACTTCCCTTCCAAAGGATGCTATACTAAGGATTTTACGCCCGTGTGAGGTTTAGTTAAAAAAATGTGGTGTTCCATTCACATAACTTTCTCTAAATGACTGCAACAAATTATTCTATTTACTTCATCTAATGGAGCAGAAATAGTCTTATTACTTGCTTCCTTGTTAGTAGAAGCGAAATAAGGGGGCACCATAGGTTAAAGTGAACGCCAAGAGCTGCTTGCTATGTGACTGAAGTTCGTTTGTTTGTATGGACGTGAGTTCACAAAGTCCTGTATTAGAAGAGTATAAGTTTTTATAGCTGAAGCCAAAAACAAGGAATATCTCAAAAACCATAAACTACACGAAAAAAAATGTATAACATAAATTGTGTGTTTTAAGGTGTTCTACATTTGTTGTGTGGTAAGTTTTTGTCCATCTCTTACGATTTAGCAGTTATGCAAAATTCTGTAAAATAGACTCAGAATAAAGTAGTCTTCAGAGGCTATTCCCAGAACATTCAAAATATGCATTTTATCTTTAATGTACGATATTTTAATCAAAATCGTTAGAGCCATTTTTTAGAAAATCAAATATTTCGAAAAACGTTCCATGTAAAGGGTAGTTGAGGGTGGGGGGGATTTTTCTAAAAATCTTCGTGTAGCATCCCTGAAAGATACTTAACTTAAATACCAAGCTTGGTATTTTACCAACTTTTCGTTTTTAAGTTATCGTGTTCACAGACCACGGACCTTTTTCTGGAAATACTTTTTTTGGATAAAGGGGACCCTAAAACATATATTTGCGGTCAAATCTCGGTATCGAATTTTTTGGCGGAGTGCAATACCTTCTCTATACACTGTGTACATAGCACGTATAGAGAAAGTAATAATTTGTCCATTTTTTGGAAAATAAAAGTATTGAAACATTTTCCAAGAAACGGAAAACTCACATAAATACCAAACCCCATGTTTAACTTTCAGTATTTTTAAGGATAAGCACCAAGATTTTCTTAAAAAAAACTGACGGTTTTGATTAGAATAATATATTTTTATAAACTCACATGTAGAATAAACGTAATATAGAATAATGTTTCCTTTCTCAGCAGCTACCTAGTAGGTAGAGCAAGTATTGCCTTTCATCCAAAAATACCCAGATTTTGCTGGAAGCACACAGAAAAATGTCCATGTGTGTGTCCTGAGTCTGTAAACAGCGTAACTCAAAACCGAAAAACCGGTTAAACACCAAACTGGATATTTACGTTCAGCATCTTTCAAGGAAGCGTCACAAAGGAGTTAAAAGAAAACCTTCCCTCAACTGCGCTTTACATGGAACGTTTCGAAATTTTCGTTTTTCTGAAAAATGACTAACGATTTTAATTAAAATATTAGTTGTTTCAAATATCTTATGTCTAATGAAATGTATATCTTGAATTTTCTGTCACTAAGCTCTGAAATCGTTTTCAATGTAGATGAGTTACAACTATTTGAATATATCGAAGCACCATTTACTATAGCAGATTCAGTCTTCGGTTCAACCTTTTTTGTAGCAACATTTGATAGTAAAGTCTCCTTAATATATTACAATCTATCACCTATTTAACCAATCTTCTCTTTTGACAAGACCTCACAACAAAAATTATGCTTTTAACTGGTAAATTGTAAGCGATGCAAAATGTAGATATCGCTAAATCTTACAATTTGGATCAAATGCAATATAACTTCTGAAAAGTGGATAGAATATGCACTATTTATGCGAAATATCAAAGTCCTGAAACCAACTTATGAGTATTCTTATCGTAGAAAAAAGTCATACTCTTTCAAAAACATACCTATTTCTGTTTTCGTTTACAATTTCGCTAACACGGATGTCGGTTGAGAATGTACTGTATCTCATTCAAAAATTCTATGACATTTCAATACAAATACACATTTTGAGGTCCGTGAAAACAAAGAATATTTTCAGAAAATGATGTGTGTGCGTGTGTGTGTGTGTGTTTCCGAGAAGACGGTAACTCAAAAACGGGAAGTCGGTTAAATACCAAGCTCGATACTTAAGTTCAGTATTTTCTAAGAACGCGACACGATTTTTTCCTGGTACCCCCCCCCCCTCTGCCAAATTACTCTTTATAAAATGTACATCCTGAATTTCTTGCAAGTAGCCTCTGAATTCCTTTTCAATGAACGAATTTTGCATATCTGGTAACTATAAGAGATAGACAAAAGTTACAACACAAAAAATATAGATCTCGTCAAAGCACAACTTAAGTGACATATATTTTTGTGGGGTTAATTATTCGTGCTTTTTATAGTTTAACGACCAAATCCTGGTTGCTCATATTGGATGATGAATGAAATCAGTAAAATGATCTCAAACAATCTTATTATTTGTTTCAATTTTAAAATGCTTATACTTTTCTCAAATGGGAAGTTGTTATTCGTTTCATATCTCTGTTGTTTTACTCCTAACCATACAAACAGAACTGCATTTTAATTATATCACATGAAGACCAGTTTTTAACAGATTTTGTGTATCATTTTGTCTAATGTATTTCCTTATTTCTCTTCTACTTACAAGGAAGCAAGTAATAAGACAATTTGTGCTAACCTTTATCTCGATTAGCATAATGTAAATAGAGTAATCTTTTGTAAGAATTATCTGTTTCCAGAACAGATAGAAAATGTCATGTGAATGGAACACATAAAATAGTCATAAAAAAGTCTGTCGATGTTTGTGTGGACGACATAGCTCAAAAATTCCGTTAAATTCCAAGACTGGTATTTAATTTTAGTATCTTCTAAGGATGCGACACGAGGATTTTCATGAAAGTCTCCCATCCAAAATTATCTTTAAATGAAACACTTTTGGCAATTTTCTCAAAAATGGTTCTAATGATTTTGATTAAAACAGCACAAACAAATGTTCAGCTTTTGGGAATACTCTCTGAAGTTCTCCTCATCCAGAATTATTTTTGCATAATTAGTAAACCATAAGTAACATAAAAATGAAGATCTCCTTAAAACACACAAGTTGACACATATTTTTTTTGTAGAGTTAACTGTTTCAGAGACATTCTTTATTATTCTTTTAAATTTTGGGTCATCCTCCGTGGAGTAGTACTCGTAGTTACCATGCTAACCAAACCCGCGGATTCAAACCCGGCGGAAAACGATGACTTTTTTTCGGGCGTAAATATCCTTAGCATAGCTTCCTTTGGATGGGAAGTAAAGCCGTTAGTCCACTGTCGTAGTTTTATGGCAAGTAAAAGAACCTCAAGCCTGAAAAAGAGGCCTCTGAGCAACATTAAGATGTCTTTCACGACAAATTAGAATGGGACGCTGACAACCGCAGCAGTTAAACAGCGTCCAAAACTCCATTTCAATTTTAACTTTAAACTACTAAATTTTGCTCAAACTGTAAGTTATCTATCGTTGTGTATCTCTTGTGTTTAACTTCTGGTCTTATGAATATTACAGTATTTCGTTAATAAACGCATAGCGGAAGATTTTAAAATATTTAATTTTAGTGTGTTGTATGCCTATTATCTTGTAAGGAACTAAGTAATAAAACCATTTCTTTCAATGTTTATCTTGAATATAATTGTGTACGTACTAAAATAATATTGTGCAAGATTAGTTTGTTGATGAATAATAAGAGAAAGTTACAAAATCGGATGTGTTCCATTTACATGACTTTCTCTATATCTCTTCAACAAAGTATTGTTAAAAAGCTTATACTTCTCTTTACTTCATACTAATTGAGGAAAAATTGGCAGAAATAGTCCCTTTACTTGCTTCCTTGTAAGTAGAAGCGAAATAAGGGAGTGATATTGTTTAAAGTGATAGTCACAAGTTGGTTGCTAGGTGACTGAAGTTCCTTTGTTTGTATGAACAGGAATTGATATATAAGTTTTTAAAGCTGAAACCAAAAAGAAGGAGTATCTCAAAAACGACCAACTCCACGGAAAAATGTACATTAGATAAAGCGTATTTTGAAGGTGTTCTACATTTTTGGTGTTGTAAGTTTTTGTCCATCTCTTATGATTTAGCAGTTATGCAAAATTCCATCCAGAATAAAGTAGTCTTCAGAGGCTATTCCCAGAAAATTCAAGATATAAATTTCATTTGTCAGGTAAATATCTTTATTATATGAAATTTTAATCAAAACCGTTACAGCCATTTTTGAGAAAATCAACATTTTCGAAAAAAAGGTTCCATGTAAAGGGTAGTTTGAGGTGGGGAAATTTTTCTCAAAATCTTCGTGTCACTTCCCTGGAAGATACTAAACTTAAATACCAAGTTTGGTATTTTACCGACTTTTCGTTTTTGAGCTATCGTGTTTACAGACACACGGACACACACATACGGATCTTTTTCTGAAAATGCTTTCTTTGGATACAAAAGACCTAAAATGTATATTTCCGGTGAAATCTCGGTAACAAATGTTTGGGTAGAGGGCAATACGTTCTCCATACACTATGTACATAGTACGTATAGAGAAAGTAAAAAAATGGAACACATCAGAAGTTTTGTTTAAATTAAATTAAATTAAAATAAATTGTTATTTAGTGTGCAAGTTCTGAAATGACAGCCCTGTAAGTAATCAAGTTGTACGCTGTCATGCTCACTGGTTTTACATTTGGGCACAAATGACGTGTGTAGAATAGCGGTAGTCTGCTATAATACATGCAGTGAATGGATGGATGCCTACGGACACAGAGATCTTGCAAGAGGAAGATTAGATGGGAGAAGGGAGTGACAAAGAGGAACAGGAAGGCGACCCAATTCCAGGCTCTACATCAAAAGACTGTGAATATCTTCCGCTATATTCGCGAACTGGTCGCAACCAAGATAAATGTTGTGTATCCAAAGGAATTCGTCCCTTCAGAGGACCCAAATAACACATCACAGATCTCGAATCAGTGTTGCTTAAGTTGTTAATTCCATTTCTAAGATATATTCCCTTGATTGTGATCAAATGCAAGAACTTTTCTATATATAATTATTATTTTTATTATTGTTTATTTTTTATTGTTTCATTTATATAGAGCCTTCTTTAACATCTAAGGTTTAACCGCGGGCTTTGCATTAGAAACAACTCGTTGACTGTAGGTTCTTTACATTGAGTTTAAATCGTTTTATTTTCCTCAAACACACACACACACACACACACACACACACACACACACACACACACACACAGTAGCGCAGCTGCTTACCAAGCGGAAGACCAGGGTTCGATTCCCAGTACCGGCGTGGGGATTTTTCTCCCGCTGGGAGACCTGGTCCGGGGTGCACTCAGCCTCGTGAGATCCCTGGGGGGCCAACTGAGGAGCTACTTGATGGAGAAGTAGCGGATCCAGGTCATGAGGACCAGGGGGCTCGAGGCGCTGACCACGTCTCACCCTTCAATACTGCACCCTATCCATACCGTCTGTAGTAAACCGAGATGGGGTACGCAGCGGCCGGGCGTTAGGCCAAGGCTCATTGTGAGCTGTCGTGCTATGGAGTTACACACACACACACACACACACACACACACACTCTCACACACATACTTCCAGACTCTGTGGAGGATAGGGAATAATTCTGGTTAAAGAAAAATTCCCCGCCTCAGCCGGGAATCGAACCCGGGATCTTCTGGTAAGAAGTAGGCTCGCTGGCCACTCGAGCCACGTATTATATTATTATTATTATTATTATTATTATTGTTATTTTAAATCGCTTTAATAACTCGACCATAACGCGACGGAATGGTTCGGTACCTTCGCTTAACGCCAAGTAGATGGTGTTAGAGGGCCGTCCAGACTAACTGCACTACCTGCATAGTATTTTTCAGACTATGATTACCCTCGCCGTGACTTTTAAGTTTGGATTTAGGTAGTTTTCATTTTTATGTGGTAAGTTTTTGCAAATTTCTTACGGTTTAGCAGTTATGCAAAACTTCATAAAATTCATCCAGAATAAAGTAGTCTTCAGAGGCTATTCCTTAAAAATTCAAGATATACAAATTATTTGTCAGGTAAATAAATTCAGTATACTATATTTTAATCAAAATGGTTAGAGCCATTTTTTGAGAAAATCAAAATTTTCGAAAAAAGTTCCATGTAAAAGGTAGCTGAGCGTGAGGGGATTTTCTTGAAAGTCTTCGTATCGCATCCTTAGAAGATACCAAAGTTAAATGCTAAGTTTGGTATTTTGCGAACTTTTTGTTTTTGAGTTAACGTGTTCACACACACACGGGGCTTTTTCAATTTTTTTTTGGATTCAGGGGATCCTAAAACATGTATTTCCGGTGAA
Source organism: Hymenopus coronatus (assembly GCA_030762935.1). NCBI lineage: Eukaryota > Metazoa > Arthropoda > Insecta > Mantodea > Hymenopodidae > Hymenopus > Hymenopus coronatus. Next base: position 30,338,058 of record CM060883.1, read on the forward strand.
ATCTCGGTATCTCACTATGTGCATAGCGTGTAGAGTAAGTAAAGAGTCAGATGGTCAGATGGCTAAGAGCAGTTGCCTTCTAAGGCACCTCTCATTACTCATTCTTACTACTTAGTTCCGCGACAGGCAGATCGGGTTAGGGGTGCCATTCACTGTACTACTTACGCATCTATAGATAGAGCAGAAAAAATGGAATCTGTGAGTTTAAAAATATAGTAAACGTATTAGTAGCGAAATTCTTTTTTTTTTGGGGGGGGGGAAGGACCTTTGTTTTATTTTACTCAATTCAAAAAGCTTATGTTTCTACCTATTCGAGATAAACATTAGCAGAAACGCTCTTATTACTTAGTTCCTTGTAATTAGAAGGCAAAGACTAAGCTACAGCCTATCTGTCAGATTTATCAGCATAGGACAGTACAAACTCTTTATTCAGCAGAAAATCTGGTAGCGATATTTTAGTTTCCATCTGTTCTGGGTGACAGCAGAGCTAGGTTGGCAGCATTGTGATCCGAATATAATTAAAATACTAATTGGAAGAGTTATAAGGCATCGCTCTGGCACCCGGAAAGATTTCACGCCTTGCAGAAGTTTATTTAAATCGGGGCTTAACTCTTCACGAGATTTCAAATTCTAATTAGATTCTCGGAGTTGTTTCACGTTTCTAAGGCGGAGGATCGAGCAGCGATGCCATATTGACTCTGGCGTACGACAAAAATATTGCCATATGGACAATGTATATGTTTGCGCTGTGGAGTGTGTGACGTCATGACATACACACACACTGGAAGACAAACAATAGCTGGATAGTGGCCAGCGCAATATGGTCGTGCTCCGTTCCGCAGACAAAGCCACCCACCGCGGGTTCGAATCCCAACCCTGAAATATTATCCTACAGCATTTACAGGAGACTTCGTTTCAGCTAACAGCAATAATAATTCAAATTATATTTTTAATTTCTTTACCGTGTACTGTGCACACAGTAAGTAGAGATGGTATTGTATTCCACCAAAAAATTTGAGATTTCACCGGAAGTATATTTTTTGAGGTCAAGTATATAAAAAAATAAAATTTCACCTGTTCCATTCTCATGACTTTCTCTACATCTCCTACATCTCTGTAACAAATTGGATGCCCTTCACGGTGTAATGGTTACCATGCTGACTTTATATACCCAAGGTCGAGGGTTCAAACCCAGCGGAGGACGATGGATTTTTTCGGGCGTTATATTTTTTAGCATGGCTTCCTTCGGAAGGGAAGTAAAGCCAATGGTCCCGTGTCGTAGATTTACGGGACGCAAAAGAACCTCAAGGCTGATAGAGAGGCCTATGAGCAAAATTAAGCGGTCTTTCACGCCCAATTTAGAGTGGGACGCTGAGAACCACAGCAGTTAAAGAGCGTCCATAAATAACACTCCAGTATCTGTAACAAACTATTGTTAAAAAGGTTATTCTTCTATCTCCTTCGTGTTAATCGAGATAAACATTAGCAGAAATTATCTTATTACTTGCTTCCTTGTAAGTAGAATGGAAATAAGGAAGTAGCATAGGTTAAAGCGACTGTCAAATGTTTTAAAAGGTGGCTGCTATGTGGTTGAAGTTTGTTTGTATGGTCAAGAGTTAACAAATCTCCGTATGAGAAAAGTAGAACTGTTTTAAAACCAATAACAAGGAATATCTCAAAGTCAACTTCACGAACAAACGTATATAACATAAATTGTGTCCCTTAACGAGCTCTACCTTTTTTAAAGTAAGTTTTTGTCTATTTCTGATGATTTAACAGTTATGCAAAATCCGGCAAAATTCATCCAGAATAAAGATATCTTCAGAGGATATTTTCAGAAAATTCAAGATATACATTTAATTTGGCATATAAATATATTTAATACACAATATTTTAATCAAAATCGCTACAGCCATTTTTGAGCAAATCAACAATTTTCGAATTTTTTTCCATGTAAAGAGTAGTTGGCGGTGAGGGTATTTTCTTGAAAACATCGTATCGCATCCTTGGAAAATACTAAACTTAAATACCAAGTTTAATATTTAACGCCCACAGAGACACACACTCGGAATTTTGTCTAAAAATACTTTTTCTGATTTCAAGGGATTCCGAAGCATGTATTTCTGATAAAATCTCTGGATCAAATTTTTGGGTGCAATACAATACCTCCTCTATACCCTATGTACCTAGTATGTGAAGAGAAATGAAAAACAGAATCTTACTACAGTAAAAATGTAGATATGGTTAAAGTACACAATTTATGTCCTATACAATTTTTATGGAGGTACACGTTTGAGATATTCCTGGTTATTTATTTAATATTTCAAATCCAATAATTTTCTCCAACGTGAAGGCTCCTGGCCATGCAAAGACAACCGCATAGCGACTGCTTTTAAAACATTTGACTATCGCTCTAGCTTAGTTTACCTATCTCTTATTTCCCTTCTACTTACAAGGAACTAAGTAGTAAGACCAGTTCTGATAATTTTTATCTCGATTAGCATTAGCATACAGGCTCTACAGCCATTTGGCGATAGTACAATCATGTGTTGCCTGAATATCATTTGATAAAATAGTATTTTTCTCAAAATTATATTTTCATACTTTCAAAATGTTCCACGCTGTATTTTTACTTTCTCTACTCGAACTACGTACATAGTGTATAGAGAAACTATTGTATAGCATCCAAAAATTCTATTCCGAGATGTCACCGGAAATATATGTTTTGAGACCCCCTGAATAAAAAAAAAGCATTTTAGAAAAAATGTTCGCGAGTGTCTTTTGGCAGCATAGTTCAAAAACGAAAAGTCCATTAAATACCAATGTTGCCCTTTGTATGGAACAATTTTTGAAAATTTTGACTTTATCAAAAATGGATCTACCACTTTGGTTAAAATGTCGTATATAAAATATTTACCTGACAAATAAAATATATATCTTCAATTTTTTGGGAATAGCCTCTGAAGACATCTTTATTCTGGATGAATCTTGCGGAGTTTTGCATAACTGCTAAGAGATAGACAAAAACTTAACAAAACATGTAGCGCTCGTTAAAACACATAATTTAAGTCATATACATCTTTATGGAGTTGGCCGTTTTGGAGATATTTATTGCTATTGGTTTCAGTTTTCAAGTATTAAAGCTTTTCAAATAGGTACAGGAAGCTGTCAACTGCTTGGTGCGCAAAGAAACGGAGTTCAGACTTATAGAGACCACATTTTAAAACATTTGCCTCTTGGTTTAGCCTCTTTATTTACCTTCTACTTACAAGGAACTAAGACGTATGCATTTAAGTAATGAGACCGTTTATAGTAATGTTTATCTATTAGCATGAAGTTGATAGAAGAATAAGCTTATTGTTACAGAGATGTAGAGAAAGTCATGTGAATGGAACACATCAGATGTTTTGCTTAAATACAACTAAAATTTCCAGAAAGGTAGATGTATCTGTTGAAATGTTACAGGAGAAAAAATTATCCAAACAGGAATAGTAATTAAAAACACATATTTTTATGAAAACTAATTACTTTTAGGAATACCAACAATGTCTAGTTTGTTTTTTTTTAAAAAAGGGTTATCATAAATCAGTAATCAAAGCTATTGGAATATTATCACGTAAAGGTTTTGTGTGGGTTCAAAGCCAGAATTAAAAAATTGCCAACTAATTTTCTTAAATGTTGAGGCGTGTGGGGATTTTTTACTGTACAATAAATGTATATAATAAAATATATAAATTAATGTATATCTTGCAAAGTGTTTATCTAACTCGAATGAAATTTGATATTCATATTAGTATAATAGCTATGCAATCATAGTAAACTTTTCAGAAAAATCTTCACAGAAATATAGAAATTCCACCTACAGTGACCCTTAAAAGATTTGAGTATCGTTTAAAACCTAATGTATTCCTCCAATTCCGTTTTAATATAAGTAACAGGTATTAAAGAAATTTCTACAATGAGTTGGATAGGCAGAGTCAGACTGAAAAATTCAATGCCATAGCCAGGATTTAAACCACGGTTCTCCTGATCTCCCGCCGGTTGCTCTGCCACTGAGCTACCATGGCAACATGCCAGCATAGCATTGTTTCCGGTGATCTCTAGTTATAACTATTATAGTCAATTAGTATTGGTTTAATTGTTTTTTCACACAAGCCATGTGTAGGACAGAACATGGTTCAAATCCCGGCTATGACATTGACTTTTTCAGTCTGACTCTACCTATCCAACTCCTGCCCTATACACGGCATGTGTGAAAAAACAATTAATCCTATTTCTACAATGTTTAAATTTTGTAATAATGTTTTTAAGAATGTTTTTGAAAAATAGAGAAAACACGTGATGTGGTCTATTCACATGACTTTCTCTACCTGCTCTGAAAATAAAGTATATTCTTAGAAAATATTATTCTTTTATCTACATCCGAGATAAACATTAGCAGAAATGGTCATGTTACTTATTTTCCAAGTAAGCAGAAGAGAAATGACGGTATATGCTAGGCTAAGGCGATAGTCAAATGTTTTAAAAAGTCGGTCGCTATGTGAAACAATTGAATTCGGCTCGGTTTGCAAAGGTCAGCCGTAGAAAAAGAGAGAGAGAGCTGAAACGTAAGATGACCCCGTTTGAGAAAACTTTAAGTAATTTAGAATTGAAACAAATAACAAACAACATCTCGGAAGCTGTTCTCTACAACAACAACAAATGTATATGACAAATTGTGTGTGTTAATGAGATCTACAATTTTTGTATAGTGTGTTTTGGTCTATTCCTTACGGTTAATCAATTATGTAAAAGTCATTCAGAATGATAAGAATTTCAGTAAGTTTTCGTCTATCTCTTACGGTTTACCAGTCATACAAAAAGTTGCCCAAGTAAAGAAATCTTCAGGCGCTACACTTAGAAAATTCAAGATATGGTTACATTTTATGTTTCACGTAAATATTTTAATATATGGAATTTTAATCAAAAGCAAGCACCATTTTGATAAAATCGAAACTTACCAAAACTCTTACATGTAAACTGTAGTTTGGGGTGGGAGGAGTTTTCTGAGAATCTTCTTGTCGAATCCTGGAGGATATTAAACTTAAATATCAAAACTTTTCGTTTTTGACTTAGCTGCAGTCCACAGGTGCGCGCGCACACACAATCTTTTTCAACTTTTTTATTTAGGGAACCTCAAAACATGTATTTACGGCGAAATTTGTCGCCGTTCGTGGTGTAGTATATGCTCAAGGTCTGCCGGTCCCCATGGCCGCGCTCGCCAAGGCGTCTCGCTTTGGTGCTTCGTAGCGCAAGGGATCGTGGGTTCGAATCCCGCCTTGGGCATGGGTGTTATATATAGAGTGTGTAAAAAGAAGAAAACAGAAATTCAGTAATCATACAGCAAACAAAGTAAAACAATTAGGCACATAAAAGTAGGGTATACAGTGCCGGATTCCCGAACAGGCTCTGGAACTGTATTTTATTAAAAAAAAAAAATGTCTCGGGTTCGAACCCGACGGAGGACGATGGAGTTTTTTCGGGCGCAAAAATCCCTAGCATGGCTTCCTTCGGAAGGGAAGTAAAGCCACTGGTCCCGTGTCGTAGATTTATGGCACTTAAAAGAATCTCACACCTGAGCAAACTTAAGCGGTGTTTCACGTCCAGTATAGAATGGAACGCTGAGAACCACAGTGGTTAAAGAGCGTTCATAAATAACACTCAATTTCTACTTTCTGGTGACAGTTCGTTATCAATTTTGGATAGAATACAATACCTTCTCCTATGTATCTTGTACATACGTGCTAGAGAAAGTAAAAAGAGTTGGAAGTAATTCAAAACTTTCTTTCTCTCTCTCTCTCTCTCTCTCTCTTTTTTTTTTTTTTTTTTTTTGTAGCTTAACGTCCTTTAACCTGGTTGGTCATATCGGACGATGAATGAAATTGGTGAAATGATGCTCAAATGATCTCGGGGTCCATGGAGCTTAAAGTTACTTGACATTCGTCTCCTAATTTTAACATCCTTAAAATAATAACAAATTCTAAATTCATATAATCCTAATATAATAAACCTTTTTATAATTTTATTTTTTAAAAAGCTATTCCGCTGTTAATTTAAAAAACTTTCTTTCTTTTTAGGAAATTTTGTATTCCTTGGTATGAATTTATAATTTGTATGAATTTTTTTTATTAGAGGTAGTCTTAAGTAAAAATTGCACTCATAGTAGGATAAGGGAAAACCCCGAAAAAAACCTTATCCGGGTAACTCACCCTAAACGAGATTCAAACTGACGACCTTTTGAATGTGAGGCAGACACGCTACCACCACACTACCCAGGCGGGAAGAACTTTTTCTTTTCTCTTAAAAATGGGAAGACATCATTATAGAGTGTGATGTAAAATCTGAACGTTCCCTTACATTGCGGATGCCAGACAAGTACAAGAAGAATAAGAAGTGGAAACGCCAGGAGTATTATTGCTATGCCCTCGCAGGTGTTAAAAAGTCTACACTCACTTGTCTAAGTGATGAGTCAGGGGCCCTAATTAGATGTCGCTGCTCCCCTAGCTGGACCCTCCATGTCAAGTCCCCGTCCTCCAGAACACGATGGGGGAGCTGCAGAGTTACAAGGGGCGAAACCAAAAAGGGAAGAAAACGATGTTAATGACAAGCCCCCATTTTTACCCTTTCACGAAGTCAAATGCGGCTGCAGTGGTGGCTCGTCATGGGTAAACATCTGAAAGGAAGTCTTTTCCTCTATTGCAGACATATCTAAATTAAATTAACATAGCGGAAGATGCAGTAATTCACTCCACTCAATGTGAAGCATTAGGGCATGTTGTTATGCGACGTAGTGGAATCTTTGTATACTCAAGGCCTTCCTCCTCTGTATATAGGGTTGTGTTTTCTTTACTTTATATTTACTTCGGTGATATGTTTTACTTTGGACGAATCCATCAGGGGCTTAATAAATTAACCAACATTTATTGTTGTGCAGTCTAGGGCGATGCTTGTAATTTCTCTGCACGTACTATGTACATAGTGTATAGAGAAGTTATTTTATTGCACCCAAAAATTTGATTTCACCGGAAATATGTGTTTTGAGACCCCCTACATAAAAATACAAAACAAAACAAAAAAAGGCATTTTAAGAAAAATTTCCATGGGTGTCCGTGGGCAGCGTAGCTCAAAAACGAAAAGTACGTTAAATACCAAACTGGAAATTTAAGTTCATTATCTTCCAAAGATGCGTCACGGAGATTTTCAAGAAAATTCCCCAACCCCAAACTACCCTTTACTTGGAACACATTCGAAATTTTGATTTGCTCAAAAATGGCTGTTACGCTTTTAATTAAAATACCGTAGGTAGATATATAATAATATTAGCACAACAAATAAACTGTATATCTTAAATTTTCTGGGAAAAGCGTTTGAAGACCTCTTTATTCCGAATGTATTTTGTTTGCACTTAAATGTAGATCTCGTTAAAACACATAATTTATGCCATATTGTTTTTTTTTTTCCTGGAATTGTCCGTTTTCGAGATATTGTTATTGCTTTTAGTTTTAAAATGCTTAAAATTATTCTCATGCGGAAAATTGTCAACTCCTGCCCACACAAAGAAACGAATAGAAACCATATTTTAAAACATTTGACTATAGTTTTAGCCTAATATATTCCCTCATTTCCCTTCTACTTACAAGGAAGTAAGTAATAAGACCGTTTTTTTCTTTAATGTTTATCTCGATTAGCAAGAAGTATACTGAAGAATAAGCTTTTCAGCATTAATTTGTTACACAGATGTAGAGAAAGTCAGTTTAGGGAAGCTTTGATCGCAAATGTATGTGAAGACAAACACTGTAATTAAATGTAGTGCAAATAATTGCAATTTGGAAAATGAAACTTTGGGCAATGATTTAAGTAACTCCAACGACTTATTTTCAAATACGTTATGCTTGTATAATTTTGTAGAACAAATAATTTAATTTTTAGTTCGTGTGGAGTCTCCGAAAATGTCATGAAAATGATAATTCCCGCGACGGGTTAGTTAAGTCATTTTGTAGAATGGAACGCTATGATCATAGTAATTGGAAAGCGTCCATAAATAAAACTCACCTTCCATATTGTTTTACTTTCTCTTTCACATAAGCACAATGTATAATAGACTGGTTGAGTGGTCAACGAGCTGACTTCTCACCCTGAGGACCCAGGTTCGATTACCGCTGGGCCGAGGATATTTTTCTTTAACCAGAATTATTTCATATTTGCCACAAAGTCTGAAAATGTGCATTAGAGAGTGAATGTGCGTGAGTTTCATGATATAAACATCTAATGTGTTCCATTCATATGACTTTTTCTACATCTATGTAATAAATTATTGTAAAAACGTTTATTCTCCTATCTACTTCATGTTAATCGAGATATGGTCTTATTAGGTACTTGCTTCCTTACAAGTAGAAGGGAAATAAGGGAATACACTTGGCTTAAACGATAGTCAAATCTTTTAAAAGCTGGTTGCCATGTGGATGAAATTCATTTCTTTGTTCTGCCAGGAGTTAACAAATTACCGTATGAGAAAAGTTTTAAAGTATTTTAAAACAGAAACCAATAAAAGCAATATCTCAAAAATGGCTAACTCCGCGAAAAAAACTGTACATGACATAAATTGTGTGTTTTACGGAGATCTACATTTTTGTGTGATCAATTTTTGTCTGTCTCTTACGGTTCTCGAGTTATGCAAAAATTCAACAAAATTCAACCAGAATGAAGTGCTCTTTAGATGCAATTCCTAGAAAATTAAAAATACAGTACACTCCCGATTATCCGGTTTGCGGATTATCGTGTTTTAATGTCAACACACGTGTTTTTCGTTTCTCCGCCATCTCTTTTAGAAATTTCTTTTAACTTGCTTTGTTGACACACGCTGATTAACATCAGAAAAACTAAATTTGTTTTTAATTTACACGGAGCAGGCAGGCCGATAACTATGGAAAAGGTACTGTGTTATCACGCGGTGAACGTTTAAAAAAGGGAAATGACGCTTATTTCCACGCGACGGTTTTTATTTTTTTATTATTATTGCCGTTTACTAAAGAAAAACAATACCTAAGTACAGAAGTAGAATAAACTTCTGAATAAAGAATGCATGTTGAAGAAAACTTATGCGTTACACTTACATGACTTTCTCTAGCTACTCTACAAACTTCTCACAAAAGATAATTCTTCTTCCAAAGCCATGCTAATCGAGATAAACATTAGCAGAATTGTATTACTTAGTTCCTTATAAGTAGAATGGAACTAAGGGAATGCACTAGGCTAAAGTGATAGTCAATGTTTTAAAACCTGTCGTTATGCGATTGTCATTGCAAATCGCTTCTTTGCTTGGCCAGGAGTAGAACAAAACAAGGAATACCTCGAAAATGGTAAGCTCCTCGAAAAAACAATATTTTACATAACTTTTTAACACGATCTACATTTGATGTAAAGTAAGTTTTTGTCTATCTCTTACGGTTTACTAGTTATACCAAATTAAGCAAAATTCACCCATAATAAATAGGTCTTTAGAAGCTATACCCAGAAAATTCAAGATATACATTTTATTTGTGATAGATATGGCTTTAATATGTAGTATTTTAATCAAAATCGTTAGAGCCATTTTTAAGAAAATCAACATTTAGAAAAACTTTCCATGTAAAGGGTAGTAAGGGTTAGGGGGATTTTCTTGGAAATCTTCGCGTCGCATCCTTGGAAGATGACACATTTAAATACCAAGTTTGGTATTTACCCGTCTTTTCGTTTTTGAGCTATGCTCTCCACAGAAACACACACATACTCACAGACACACATACACACGGACCTGTTTCCGAAAATGCTTTTTTTGGATTCAGGGGGTCCTAAAACATGCATTTCTGGTGAAATCTCGACATCGAATTTTTGGGTGAAATACAATACTCCTCTATCCCTATGTACATTGTAGATCCGGGACTAGAGAAAGTAAAAAGCTTATAAACGTAACTTCTTATTTACATATGTATATGTACCTTTAAAGCATTAAATTACCAGTTTCTCGATTATTCGCGTTTTTCGATTATTTGTGCTTCTCCCACACATTACCCCGGATAACCGAGAGTATACTGTATTTTAATCAAAATCGTTAGCCTTTTTGAGAAATAAAAGGTTTCCCAAATATTTCATGTAAAGGGTAGTATAGCTTAGGGGATTTGAAAATCTTCGTGTCGCATTCTTGAAAGACATAAACTTAATTACCAAGTTTTATATTTTACCGGCTTTTCGTTTTTGAGTTAGCAGGTCCACGGATATACAGAGTTTTTTTCTATTTTTTTAACTAATTCACTCAATGTCTTTAACTTACAGTTGATATTAGTTGTTTCACAGGTTCACAGTTGTTTTTCGATGCATTACTTAGACCAATGTGTACTAGTAGTGACACGCCGCCACTGATATATTTATTCCGTGTACTTCATTATTTCCCTCTGACATTATTTTCTCCGTGTATTACAACAAGCATGTGCTTCCACTGTTATACAGTAGATGTACTTCAACTTCTGCATCAGCCAGTGTTTTTCCGTAGGTGTAGTAGTTATGTGCCGCCACTGACATTCAGTATATATATTTAATTTCTTCCCTGAAGCAATACTTTCTCCACGTTTTAAACGGGTAAGGCTGAGTAGTGGCGTGCCGCCAATTACATCTAGCACTTGCATTTTCTTCACTCCTTCAGCTAGCTACTTCCTGTCACATATGTACAATGTGCATAGTAGACCGAGAAGGTATTGTATTCCACATAAAATTGAATTTGAAATTACACCGGAAATACATGTTCTGAGAATCCCTAAATAAAAGAGCATTATTAAAAAATATCCGTTGTGTGTGTGTGCGTGTGTGTGTGTGGACCGCATAGTATAAAAACGAACAGACCTTTAAATACTAAATTTGGTATTTAAGTTTATATCTTCCAAGGATGCAACACAAAGATTTTCAAGTAAATCCCCCCCTCACCCAAAACTACGCTTTACATGGAACACTTTTGAAACATTTTGTATTTAATTTCTATTTTGCTTTACTCGTGGCCGTGCAAAGCTAACTCATTTTAATTATTTCACATAATGATCTGTTTGTTAAAAGATTTGACTATCACTTTATGCTAGTGTATTACTGTATTTTCCATCTATTTAGAAAGAATTTATAAACCCATTTCTGTTGCTGTTTATCCCTATTACCACGATGTTAAAAGAATAGAGCAAGTCATCTGAATATATACTTTAGAATTTTTCTCTAATTATTGCACAGGTAAAGAAGTGTTGTGACTTAGCTATGTCATCAAGTGCACGTATTTTTTCACTTCCCCAATCATAAGTGTCATGTTTTTCACGGTTAAAGAAGAGTGACACTACTGACATCCGTAATATGTATTTACATTCACTTCTACACCCAATGTTTTATCTACGTATTTTTCAGGAAAGAAGAGTGGTAATATACACCACTGAGATGAAGAGTGTGTATGTTTCTGACTCAAAATGTTCTCTACATAATTCTATGGGTGGCACGAAACAGGATATCTTAGGCGATTTCGTCTGTGGCCCGCATTCTGGAGATTATAGGTTCGCTCCCCGTGGCCGGTTTAACTGACACATCGGCTTTTCGGGGGTCTTATCCGGATCATCCAGTGAATGCTGTGTAGGTTTCTTACATCCCCTGAATTTCTTGTTCCTCCATGTAGCTTCCATTGTCATTTCATTCGTCCTTCATCCCGTCGGTTTCTTTCAAGGTTGGAAATGTTGGCGATGGTGCTTGGTGCGGCGTGGCATGGGAAAAGGATCAACGTGACTGTCTCCATCCCCCGATTTTGGCTGGTTGCCGGAATGAGGACTACCTCTGGCGGTGGCGTTGGACCCTATGTGAGGCGGGGTCCACGGTCTGCCTGACTGTGGGTGTGTTTCAATCAGGAAACTGTAGGACCCTGTCGTTGCTATGTCGTCGTGCCTGGTGTATCCTTGTCTCATCCCCCCTCCCGGGAGCGTCACCTCGTGGGTGCTGACTCCCCTGAGTCCGTATTCTATTCCTATTCTACGAGTGGCAGGAACCATCAATAACAGACTGAAGGAGGAGCAGTTAACACATCGCTGACTCCCGGTTTTAGGTAACTCAACTAAAGGTATCGTCTCTAATAGACCTTAGCGCTTCGCCAGTTCCTCTGCTTGTATGCTTTATCCATGTTTGATAGATAAGACAAACGTGTGGGGTCGCCCTCCGTGGTGTAATGGTTACAATGCTAACTTCATACACCCAAGGCCGCGGATTCAAACCCGGAGGAGGACGATGAATTTTTTCGGGCGTAAAAATCCTTAGCATGGCTTCCTTTGGAAGGGAAGTAAAGCCGTGGGTCTCGTGTCGTAGATTTACGGACGTAAAAGAACCTCAAGCCTGATAGAGAGTCCTCTGTGCAAAATTAAGCGGTCTTTCACACTGAGAACACAGCAGTTAAAGAGCGTCCATAAATAAAAAAAAATACATCACTGAGAGCTTCCTTAACAAGTGTCTCTTCAATTTTTTTTTTGGGTAGTGTTTAACGCCCGCTTTAACTACTAATGGCACCGCAGGCGGTGACACTGATGATACATGAATGATGATGGAGCACCGGTGGAATGCGATGGCGGGGGAAACCGGAGTACCCGGAGAAAACCCGCCCCAGCGCCGTTTTGTCAACCACAAATCTCACATGCGGTTGCTTGGGATCGAACCCCGACCGTCTAGGTAAGAGTCGAGTGGTCTAACCACTTGGCCACGGCGCGGCCTGTCTCTTCTATGCTCAGATAAGACAAAACTTCGAGGAGTTGCTACTAAGAGCACTTTACTGATTCACTGCCTCTTCTTTTAGTGCTTTCTCCATGTATTTCTTTGGAGCCACCACTAATTGTTGCTACTTCTATTAGTGTTTTCTGTATGCATTTCTCAGGTAAGCCAGGCATTTTATGAACCGCCACTGACATCACTTTGCTGACTCACCGCTTCTTCTTCTTCTAGTGCTTTCTCAATGTATTTCTCAGGTAAGGCAGAAACTTGAGAGGCCGCCACTGCCAGCACTTTGCTGACTCAGCGCTTCTGCTTCTAGTGCTTTCTCTATGTATTTCTCAGGAAAGGCAGAACCTCGAGAAGCCGCCACTGCCAGCGCTTTGCTGACTCGCCGCTTCTTCTTCTAGTGCTTTCTCAATGTATTTCTCAGGTAAGGCAGAGTCTTGAGAAGCCGCCACTGCCAGCGCTTTGCTGACTCGCCGCTTCTTCTTCTAGTGCTTTCTCAATGTATTTCTCAGGTAAGACAGAGTCTTGAGAAGCCGCCACTGACAGCTCTTTGCTGACTCGCCGCTTCTTCTTCTTCTAGTGTTTTCTTCATGTATTTCTTTGGAGCCACCACTAATTGTTGCTACTTCTATTAGTGTTTTCTGTATGCATTTCTCAGGTAAGCCAGGCATTTTATGAACCGCCACTGACATCACTTTGCTGACTCACCGCTTCTTCTTCTTCTAGTGCTTTCTCAATGTATTTCTCAGGTAAGGCAGAAACTTGAGAGGCCGCCACTGCCAGCACTTTGCTGACTCAGCGCTTCTGCTTCTAGTGCTTTCTCTATGTATTTCTCAGGAAAGGCAGAACCTCGAGAAGCCGCCACTGCCAGCGCTTTGCTGACTCGCCGCTTCTTCTTCTAGTGCTTTCTCAATGTATTTCTCAGGTAAGGCAGAGTCTTGAGAAGCCGCCACTGCCAGCGCTTTGCTGACTCGCCGCTTCTTCTTCTAGTGCTTTCTCAATGTATTTCTCAGGTAAGACAGAGTCTTGAGAAGCCGCCACTGACAGCTCTTTGCTGACTCGCCGCTTCTTCTTCTTCTAGTGTTTTCTTCTTCTAGTGCTTTCTCAATGTATTTCTCAGGTAAGACAGAGTCTTGAGAAGCCGCCACTGACAGCGCTTTGCTGACTCACCGCTTCTGCTTCTAGTGCTTTCTCTATGTATTTCTCAGGTAAGGCAGAGATGTGATTGCACCGCCAGCCAGCACTTCGCTGACTAACCGCTTCTTCAGCCCGCTGCCTTTTCTCTATGTGGCACAGGTCACAAGTGGCACTTGAGTCGAGCTGCAGCGCGTCCTCGTTAAAACTAATCCGGATTTCCTTTTAATCCTGATTAACTTTTGCTTAAAGGCACATGATAAACCACTTTCGAATCAAGGCTTGCTGCCTACTTTCCTCGTACCATCCAGAGGAATAGAATTTATAACAGTGCTGCATGCCACAGACAAGTGAAAGTTTTTCTCCTGCGGCGGTATAATTTCACCTCCAATTGTAACTGGAGAGAACACGGAGCCCAAGTTATACTTATTTTGATTATTTTTGGAATAAAATAATGAACCTCAATATATCGATAAATCGCTGTTATGAATCATCAAGGTAAAAAAGAAATAAAAATGGAGAAGCATAGTCAAATCTTTAAACATGAATCGCTCTTATGTTGCATATGTGACATTTGAAAAATTCACAGTATGCAATATATCCTATTTAAATTTACACAAGTTATCTTACACAATAATAGTGATATTTTGACATGTATTAAAATTAAACTTACATGGCTATTAAAATAATAATATTTTGATGTCTAGATTCATTGTTATAATAAACCTGGGCCTGGAGATGTTTTTTTAAAAATATTCACATACCAACAAAGTTTTAAAGAATATGAGTTTACATTTAGATCTGTCATGTTATATTTTTATATTAGCCCTAGTTGATGGAGAAAATAATTACTTTCTAAAACATCACGATTTCTCAAAAGTTGATAATTCAATTATAAAAGTTGGACCATTATTTTGAAAAAGCATTATGACCATTTTCTTTAATGTGTCTATTAAAGAAAGTTTTGAAACAAATTAGTGAAAAATTGCATCGCGTGGAATATTTTGAGTATAAAAAAATGTTGGAAAATGTTTGGGAGAAAATAAGTTTTAAAAGCCCGCCTGTGTAGTGTCGGTGATAACATGTCTGCCTCACATTCAAAAGGTTGTGATTTCGAATCTAGCTTAGGATGAGTTATCCGGATAAGGGTTTTTTCGGGGTCTTCCCTTAACCAGAGAAGACGAATGTCGAGTAACCTTTAGCTCCAATGACCCCAAGATCATTTGAGTATCATTTCAGCAATTTCATTCATGTCCGATATGACCAACCAGGTTAAAGGATGTTAAACTAACTAAAAAAATTAAAGTTTTAAACTTTGGAGTGCTTATTAATAAATATGCGCCTACTCAATTATAGCTTCCATTAATTTGAGGTTAAAGTGCGCCAAATATGAGAAACTATATATTTTCTTAAAGTAGAGAATTCACATTATATTATCAAAATTATTTTTTTGTTTTTAATTTTTCACAATTTTGGTCAAATTTCACCGATGCATCACCTTAAAAAGTACTCTTTCCATGGCAACCCCAAGAAACAAAAATGAATCCCAAATCTGCAAATAAAAGAATAAAAGAAAAGAATTTCGCGTTTTATAGAGTAGTATGTTTTCGTCTAATGTTGAACTTCAAAAGTTATATGTATAATATTAGAAATTGCATCCGAATAAAGAAGGTTTAAGGCTATTCCCAGAAAATTCAAAATATATATTTTATTTGTTATATAAATATCTTTATTATATGTTATTTTAATCAATATCATTAGAGCTGTTTTGAGAATTTGGAAAGTTCAAAAGTCTTACATTTAAAGGTAGAATATACTATACTTAACTACCAAATTTGGTGTTTAGCGGTCTTTTCGTTCTGAGATATGCTGTCTAAACACACGCTGACCTTTTTCCTAAAAACACTTTCCTTTTTTTTTATTCAGGGATCCTCAAAACATGTTTCCGGTGAATTCCGGTCTCGAACTTTTGAGTGGAATACAATACCTACTCTATTTACTACGCACTGTACATACTCGCTAGAGAAAATAAAATTGAGATTGTTCTATAAGTTAATTTGGGTGCTTAAAGTTGAGAGCTATACTTTTGCAGGTACTGGGCACCCAGTGTGCTTGTAATTAATCCTATAGATTGACGGAGAGTTCAGCGAAACCATAGGACAGTCAGTTATTGTTCACGAAGCCGTTTGCTTCTTTATATGTGCACTGGTGTGTCATTTCAGACGTACCTCATGGCAAATATGGGTAGTGCAACGACGCTGTTACAAGTGAAATGGAGTAGTGAGAATTAGAAATTCTGCTGAAGACTTGGTAGAATTTTAAAACATGTGACAGTATATTAGCCCGTTGTGTATTTTATTAGTTTAATTAATATTTTTGCATAGGTTACTTTCTTTGTTAATGCTAGTAATACAATTGCCTTTATAGAGTAAGATTTTTAGCGCATCAGAGACATAAGTAACGGTAATTTTTCAGAAAGGTTTGTCCCCTAAAAGTTAGCAGCTCGGGACGTTTTCATTATACAGAGCGGTCACGTGAGTCGAATACAAATAACTTACAAAGTTAATCGTGTGGCAACGTTATTTTCACACTTCTTTTTAGCTAATTAGGAATGAGTTCAATATTGAAGATTTTAGGTATTTAAGCGATACGCTTACAAGAAATTAGATTGTTATTACTGTTGCTGTTACTGCTTATTCTTCGTGATAGACGCGTGATGCTGAACGCGGTACGTTGTAGTACGTGAACGCGGCGGTGTAAGTGCCTAAGTAATGTGATATTACTTCGCGAGATATTGTAGTTATTGAGCGAGTTGATTTGTCGCGGTTATTACCAGTGACCGTCGAAAACAAGAACTTAGTAAACGGCAGAAAAAAGCACTAGTTATTAATATTTCTACGTCTTCAAGAATTATCTTCATGAATTACATGTCGGGAGTCGCTCGTAGTATTAGTGCCTCAACATGCAACAAAAGTGAATAAAAGCATTAATTCAGTGGAATCTCAAGTGAAGTACTTCTATTTTAAGTCTACCCCGTGTTACATACCCCAGTCATTCTTTCTGCCCTCAGTGAGAATCAACTTGTGTTCTACATGGACGAGCAGAGCCGGCTCATTAAAGGATGTTTTATGTTATATACATTTTTTTCGTCGAGTTGATTGTTTTTGACATATTCCTTGTTATAAGTTTCAGCTTTAAAAAAATTATACTTTTCTCATACAAAGGAACTTCAGTCACATAACAGCCAGCTTTTGACTATGACTTTAACCTATAGTACTCCCTTATTTCGCTTCTACTTACAAGGAAGCAAGTAATAAAGGCTATTTCTGCAAATTTTATCTCGATTAGCATGAAGTAAATGGAAGCATTAGCTTTTTAACAATAATTAGTTGCACAGATGTAGAGAAAGTCATGTGAATGGAACTCATCAGATTTTTTTTCGGTCCCAGCAGTGTCCGTTTAAGAGAAGTTTCACTGTATTTTGATATAGCTGACAATTGGCTGAAGGCGGTTCTTGTAAAACCTCTGGAAAACGAGGCATCTCTCTTTCTCTCTGGAATACCAATGAACGCCTCCGTATACGAAACTAATTTAATGTTTATGATGCACTCTCCCTCTTCCGCAAGCAGCTCCTGGCCCTTTACCAAGAAAATATCATAACCATGGTAATCAGCGCTACAGAGCAATTAAAGTGGCGTTTTGAGACGAGAAGCTGTTTCGTAAAGAGCCAGCATTCCCTTTTAGTTAATTACCTTTTCGGGTTCCTCACAGCACAGATATCTTGTTTTACACTCTATGCAACTGCCTGTGATGATTGACAACTGAGCCACGTTCAGCACTTGTAGCCATAAAACTGTCAAACGTGAAATTTAATTATCCAAGGAAGATTTGATTTTCAACGCATTTTTTTTACTTTCTCTACACATACCTACTAGATACATAGTGTACAGAGAAGCTATTATGATGCTCTAAAAATCGATGTGATGATTTCAATGGTAATAGGTTTGGAAGTCCCCTGAATCCTAAAAAACATTTTTAGAAAAATTTCTGTTTGTGTCTGGTGTGTGTGTGTGCCTGTGGACAGCACAGCTAAGAAACGAAAAGATCGATAAATACCAAACTTGGTATTTAAGTTTTGTTTCTTCCAAAGAAGTGATACGAAGATTTTCAAGAAAATGCCTCCACACCAAATTACTATTTACACGGAAAAATACCTGTTTTACTTTCTCAAAAATGGCGAAAATGATTTTTATGAAAATACCGTACATTAAAGCTATTTATATCTCATATCAAATGTATATCTTGAATTTTCAGGGAAGGGCCTTTAAAGGCCAAAAACTTACCGCAAAAAAAATGTAGAGGACATTAAAACGCACAATTTATGTTATATACATTTTTTTCGTGGAGTTGATCGTTTTTGAGATATTCCTTGTTATTAGTTTCAGCTTTGAAAATCTTAGGAATTTGCCAACTCCTATCCATACAAACAAAGGAACTTCAGTCACATAGCAACCAGGTTTAGACTATCACTTTAACCTATAGTACTCCCTTATTTCGCTTCTACTTACAAGGAATCAAGTAATAAGAATATTTCTGCCATTTTTTTCTCAATTAGCATGTAGTAAATAGAAGCATTAGCTTTTTAACAATAGTTTGTTGCAGATATATAGAGAAAGTTATGTGAATGGAACACATCACATTTTTAAAAATGCAATAACTAAGTCAAAAATGCATCGGAATATTTTACCTTCTCTATACGTACTATGTACATAGTGTATGGAGAAGGTATTGCATTCCACCCAAAATTCGATACCGAGATTTCACCGGAAATATATGTTTTAGGTCCCCTGAATCCAAAACAAGCATTTTTGGAAAAAGGTTCATATATGTGTGTGTGTGTGTGTGTATGTCTGTGGACAGCATAGCTCAAAAACTAAAAGACCGTAAAATACCAAACTTGGTATTTAAGTTTGGTGTCTTCCAATGATGCAAAACGAAGAATTTCAAGAAAATCACCCCACCCTCAAATACCCTTATATGAAACGTTTTTGAAAATTGTTATTTTCTCAGAAATGGTTCCAATGATTTTGATTAAAATCTCGTATATTTAAGATATTAACTTGACGAATAAAATGTATATCTTGAATTTTCTGGGAATAGCCCCTGAAGACTACTTTATTCTGGATGAATTTTACGGATTTTTGCATAACTGCTAAACCGTAAGAGATGGACAAAAACATAACCCACAGAAAATGCAGAGCACCTTAAGACACGCAATTTATGTTATATCCATTTTTTTTCGTGAAATTGATCGTTTTTGAGATATTACTTGTTTTTAGTTTCAGCTTTGAAAAACTTAGTAATTTGCTAATTCCTATACATACAAACAAAGGAACTTCAGTCACATAGCAACCAGGTTTAGATATCACTTTAACCTATGTCACTCCCTTATTTCGCTTCTACTTACAAGGAAGCAAGAAATAAGACTATTTCTGCCATTTTTTTTTCTCGATTAGCATGTAGTAAATAGAAGCATTTAGCTTTTTAACAATAGTTTGTTGCATATTTTTCTCGGTTAAAATGGAGAATACCAAATTTTGTCTTTTTACGCCTTAATGATCGGTTGGATGAAGTCGATAGACTTAAGTATAAACCAAAGTTTCAGGTCTCGTTTCAGCCGCACGAAAGAGAGATTTGTGGTGTTGAGGTGCGACAGTTGAGAAGGCCTGTCACATAGACACCGGGTGGTAGTCAAACCAGTTGCACGCATATCGTCCTTGAACACGATATGGGCATCTCCTTCACGCCCTATATAGACGATCAGAGGGTATTAACAAACATGATCGTTCATCGTGGACTTCAAGAATTCCTGAACAGACTTTTTGATTCGGTATTGAAAATCTATAATCAATTGACAGTGGATTTTAGGCAAATGTCTATTCTATTCCTTAATATATTTCTTAGCCTTTGCATTTACACTTTTCTTAAATGTTTCTTTAACGACTAGTTCCAAACAAAACACTTGCTACTGCTTAACCCTTTTAATGCCAGCCCGAATAGCAAAATGTTGTCTGAAATATGCCAAGCAATTTTAGAGGAGAATGCAGGGTTTTAAATTATTAGTAATAGAATGAGTAACAAATGACATAGAGAGCTAAATCTTCTTTTATAATATTAAGAAAGCATTCTGTTTACTATATAATTTGCACTATATGTATGGAAAATTCCAAAATAATAAAAAATTAGACATACAAAACCTCACTGCACAGAAAGTTCTGGCTAATTAAATGAAAGTATGGATATTTCTTTACTAAAACAGCATCAATGAATTCACGTAAACTGAAACTGAAAAAAAAGTCACCAAAAACACACACATAAGCTTGATGTCACTATTAATGAAAACGGCAAATAGCAATAGGATAAAATGAAACGTAGATTACTGTACAATTTAACACTTGTGTTGTTGCGTATCTGAACAGTTGATTCGCATTGCATTCGTCGTCTGTTACATCTCCGTAAATCCATTGTATACCGAGATCCGTTGTTATCGGATACATTTTCATCGCTAGAGCTAAAATATATATCTTGCTCTCTTACGTCGATGTCAGAAACTCCTTCATCAAGGTCTGGAAATTCAAAATCACTCGCTTTCTTCTAACACAACGCGAACTGAAGCAACTTTCGGCTAAACAACCACGATAAACAAACACCGGCAGGAGAAATTAAATTTGGAGCTAATTTAACGCTTTGGAGTGAAGATAAGGTCCGAAAACGCTCCAGAAAACCTTTCTCTATGGCTACGACGTATAAAATACAGTCTTTCGCGCTGGAAAGAGTTGAAAAGTATGAAAACGGCATCACGATTAGACCATAATTGGCGCTAAAGGGGTTAAAAACACTAAGCGCCTAGATTTACTATCTCTAGCACACATGTGCAACGTACGTAGTGGATAGAGAAGGTATTGCATTGCATCCAAAAAATTGATACCCATATTTCACCAGAAGTATATGCTTTGAGACTCCTTGAATAAAATAAAAAAAAAAAAGTTTTAGAGACATGTACGTGTGTGTGTGTGTGTGTGTGTGTGTGTGTGTGTGTGTGTGTGTGTGTGTGTGTGTGTGTGTGTGTGTGTGTGTGTGTGTGTGTGTGTGTGTGTGTGTGTGTGTGTGTGTGTGTGTGTGTGTGTGTGTGTGTGTGTGTGTGTGTGTGTGTGTGTGTGTGTGTGTGTGTGTGTGTGTGTGTGTGTGTGTGTGTGTGTGTGTGTGTGTGTGTGTGTGTGTGTGTGTGTGTGTGTGTGTGTGTGTGTGTGTGTGTGTGTGTGTGTGTGTGTGTGTGTGTGTGTGTGTGTGTGTGTGTGTGTGTGTGTGTGTGTGTGTGTGTGTGTGTGTGTGTGTGTGTGTGTGTGTGTGTGTGTGTGTGTGTGTGTGTGTGTGTGTGTGTGTGTGTGTGTGTGTGTGTGTGTGTGTGTGTGTGTGTGTGTGTGTGTGTGTGTGTGTGTGTGTGTGTGTGTGTGTGTGTGTGTGTGTGTGTGTGTGTGTGTGTGTGTGTGTGTGTGTGTGTGTGTGTGTGTGTGTGTGTGTGTGTGTGTGTGTGTGTGTGTGTGTGTGTGTGTGTGTGTGTGTGTGTGTGTGTGTGTGTGTGTGTGTGTGTGTGTGTGTGTGTGTGTGTGTGTGTGTGTGTGTGTGTGTGTGTGTGTGTGTGTGTGTGTGTGTGTGTGTGTGTGTGTGTGTGTGTGTGTGTGTGTGTGTGTGTGTGTGTGTGTGTGTGTGTGTGTGTGTGTGTGTGTGTGTGTGTGTGTGTGTGTGTGTGTGTGTGTGTGTGTGTGTGTGTGTGTGTGTGTGTGTGTGTGTGTGTGTGTGTGTGTGTGTGTGTGTGTGTGTGTGTGTGTGTGTGTGTGTGTGTGTGTGTGTGTGTGTGTGTGTGTGTGTGTGTGTGTGTGTGTGTGTGTGTGTGTGTGTGTGTGTGTGTGTGTGTGTGTGTGTGTGTGTGTGTGTGTGTGTGTGTGTGTGTGTGTGTGTGTGTGTGTGTGTGTGTGTGTGTGTGTGTGTGTGTGTGTGTGTGTGTGTGTGTGTGTGTGTGTGTGTGTGTGTGTGTGTGTGTGTGTGTGTGTGTGTGTGTGTGTGTGTGTGTGTGTGTGTGTGTGTGTGTGTGTGTGTGTGTGTGTGTGTGTGTGTGTGTGTGTGTGTGTGTGTGTGTGTGTGTGTGTGTGTGTGTGTGTGTGTGTGTGTGTGTGTGTGTGTGTGTGTGTGTGTGTGTGTGTGTGTGTGTGTGTGTGTGTGTGTGTGTGTGTGTGTGTGTGTGTGTGTGTGTGTGTGTGTGTGTGTGTGTGTGTGTGTGTGTGTGTGTGTGTGTGTGTGTGTGTGTGTGTGTGTGTGTGTGTGTGTGTGTGTGTGTGTGTGTGTGTGTGTGTGTGTGTGTGTGTGTGTGTGTGTGTGTGTGTGTGTGTGTGTGTGTGTGTGTGTGTGTGTGTGTGTGTGTGTGTGTGTGTGTGTGTGTGTGTGTGTGTGTGTGTGTGTGTGTGTGTGTGTGTGTGTGTGTGTGTGTGTGTGTGTGTGTGTGTGTGTGTGTGTGTGTGTGTGTGTGTGTGTGTGTGTGTGTGTGTGTGTGTGTGTGTGTGTGTGTGTGTGTGTGTGTGTGTGTGTGTGTGTGTGTGTGTGTGTGTGTGTGTGTGTGTGTGTGTGTGTGTGTGTGTGTGTGTGTGTGTGTGTGTGTGTGTGTGTGTGTGTGTGTGTGTGTGTGTGTGTGTGTGTGTGTGTGTGTGTGTGTGTGTGTGTGTGTGTGTGTGTGTGTGTGTGTGTGTGTGTGTGTGTGTGTGTGTGTGTGTGTGTGTATATATCTGTGGGCAGCAAAAATCAAACACCAAACTTTGTATTTAAGTTTAATGTCTCCCAAGGAAGCGGCACGAAGATTTTCAAGAAAATGCTCCATCTCAAACTACCTTTCATATAGAAAATTTTTCAAAAATTGTGATTTCCTCAAAAATGGCCAAACGATGTTAATTGAAATACCACATATAAAGATATTTACATCACAAATGAAACCTACTTCTTGAATTTCTTGGGAATAGCCTGTGGTGTCCTCTTCAAACTTAACGACCTTTACATAACTGGTAAACCGTAAGAGATAGACAAAAATTTCCGTCACAAGTGATCAAGAAAATCTCATCAAAAAACATAATTTATATCATGTCTTCTTATAGAGTTGACCGTTTCCACAATATTCCAATTTTAAACTAAGTATCTTTACTCAAAAAGGAAGTCAGCTTTCTTTCATCTCTATTTTGTTTTATGCTGGCTCTTTCTTGTTTTATGCTAGGGAACCGAGCATTATTCACATGGTGACCAACCGTCGCTTTAGCCTCGCGTATCCCCTTCTTTTCCTTCTGCTTAGAGAAAAGTAGAGAAAGCCATAAGAATGGAACACATCAGATTTTTCTGTTTAATCTGTATTTTTCCTGCGTTTCATTCGTATTTCTGTTTTGTGTTAGTTTTTCTTGGGTTTAAGACGTTCTATGTATCATAAATAATTTCTAAATGTCTACTATGATTTTTAAAACACAGGAGACAGGAAGTTCTTCAAGAACTACGAGATCTGCAGTAACCGTTTTAATGACATATCTCAGCATACAAAGTAATACTTCGTAACGCCTTATCCTTTCCATGGATAATTTAGAGAAAGTGCTTATTATTTACCGTGAAATCAACTATAATAATAGTATTTAATCTGAATCTGTAATTGTGGGTATCTATGTCAATTTTGAAATGTATTTGGTTTGTTTTAAAGACAACATTTCACATTCAATCTTGTTAAGACCATTAAATCATCTGCATCACAGTTTTATTAATTTTTATTTTCTCTACACGTACTATGTACATGGTGTATAGAGATGGTATTGCACTCCACCAAAAATTCGATACCGAGATTTCACCGGAAATATATTTTTTACTCTATCCAAAAAAAAAATATGCATTTTCGGAAAAAGGTCCGTGTGTATATGTGTCCGAAAAACGAAAAATCGGTAAAATACCAAATTTGGTATTTAAATTTAGTATATTCTAGGGATACGACACGAAGACTTTGATAAAAATTCCCCGACCTCAAACTAACCTTTACATGAAATTTTTTTTGAAACTTTTCATTTTCCCAAAAATGGCTAACGATTTTGATTAAAATAATGTATATTAAATATATAATTGAATGTATATCTTGAATTTTCTGGGAATAGCCTCTGAAGACCACTTTACTCTGGATGAACTTTACGGAGTTTTGCATAACTGCTAAACCGTAAGAGATGGACAAAAACCTACCACACAAAAAATGTAGGGCACGTTAAAACACACAACTTATGTTATATACAATTTTTCCTGGAGTTGATCGTTTCTGAGTTATTTCTTGTTTTTGGTTTCACCTTTAAAAAACTTGCTTTTCTCATTCAGGAATTTGTCAACTCCTGCCCATAAAAACTATGGAACTTCAGCCACATCACTTCGACTATCACTTTAACCTATGGTACTCCCTTATTTCGCTTCCGCTTACAAGGAAGCAAGTAATAAGACTATTTCTGTTAATTTTGTCTCGATTAGAATGAAGTAAATAGAAGCATAAGCTTTTTAACAATAAGTTGTTGCAGATATGTAGAGAAAGTTATGTGAATGGAACACATAAGATTTTTTAAATACCAGTCTAGTTATATCTACCTATCTTTAATTTTATAGATTCTAAATGCAGGAGCATAAAATCATTATTTTTAGCATCTAAACTTCCGTTCTTTAAAGGTTTTTACTTTTTCCACTACTTATTTGCTTTAAGGAGAACAGCTGTCAACTAACTTAATTTTGTGTCGCAGCACGCTTGCAGTGGATAAATACGTGACAGAAGGGATTCTCTCTCTTCCTTGTCGAGTGTGTCGTATGTAAGTTTATAATGCCGGGAACCGGAAGCAATCCAACACGCCTATGTTTATACCCGACTAGGAAGAATCTCTTATTTATAGAAAGTGGCGGAATAAATATCTAGTTCATGGCAAAGTTCTCTACTCATAAAACTCCATTTGCAATGTTGTTACGCAACCCATGCAAATGTATACGACAGTTACTAAGGAGAAATTGTGTTCAATACCAATTAATTACCAATATGATTGTGCTTATTCACTTTATAAATATGAAAGTTTTTAGTCAAATTAATGCTCACACTGTTAGCGCTACAATGCAACTAAATTGCCATTAATCAATTTAAGGAACTCCTTGTTTTGTCATGTTAATACCACAATAATTGCACGGAATGCAAGGTTAAATATTCTTCACATTGCTGTGGCAGACTGCAACATCTTGCGTTAGAAATACTGATCCACCTTTCATAGGTTAATACAATATTGAAGGATCATAATTGCAGCTGTTGGTCATGCAGTGCAGGATTCGCAGGAGCAACGAGAAAATTTGCTCTCTACTCTATTGAAAGGGCAACCAATTTAGTGACACCTGAAGTATTTGAATTGAACCCAAAAATTTGATATTACGATTTTAGCGATTTGGCTTGATAGTCACGATAATGAGTTATATGAATAAAAACAAAAAAACAAAAAACAAAACAAAAAACGTTTTGGAAAAAAAAAAGAAAAAAAAGCTGCGAGCGTGTGTCTATGAACAGCCTTACTCTAAAACGAAAAAGCCCGTCACCCTCCGTGGTGTAATGGTTACCATGCTAACTTCATATACCGAAGGTCGCGGGTTCAAACCCGGTGGAGGACGATGGATTTTTTCGGGTGTAAAAATCATTGACATGGCTTTCTTCGAAAGGGAAGTAAAGCCGTTGGTCCCGTAACGTATATTTATGCACGTAAAAGAACCTCAAGCCTGATAGAGAGGCCTCTGAGCAAAATTAAGCGGCTTATCACGCGCAATTTAGAATGGGAATCACAGTAGTCCATACATAAAACGCCATTTATATTAAACGAAAAGGCAATTAAATGCCAAACTTGGTGTTTTAAGTTCAGAGTATCCCTTTTTGACACGAAGATCTTAAAGGTAATTCGACTAAATGGAAAATTTTCCCTAATGTTTAATGTTCTCTAACAATTTTGGTTAAAATGTTTGCACGACAAATAAAATGTAAAATTGAATTTTCTGCTAACAGACTGAAATCTTTCTCGTTCTGAAGGATTTTTGGAAAATAATTATATGAATTATTGGTAAACCGTAAGTGATGGACAATACGCGAAAACTTGAAATATGTTTAAAGTACACAATTTATGCCAAATAAAATATTTTATGACAATAATCATTATTTGTTATTGGTCGAGTTTTTAAATACAACATAATTTTCCAAATGTATGTTGCTATTGTTCTTCTTTATGGGGAGGAGGAAATGTTGCCCTGAAAAGCGCATAGAATTTCTAAGCCATCACACCGAGCGGGATGGGCCAGGCGGTTTCGTCAGTGGCCCGAATTCGGGAGGTTACGGATTCGATCCTCGTCGACCGCCACTCAGAATTGCATGTTATCGTGGGCTTCCCTGACTGGCAAATGCTAAGGTGTTTTTTTCTTTTTTACATGGTACTTAGGAGGAGTACCCACCCAAAAATTCCACAGTAAGATTTCACCAGAAAATACATATTTTAAGGTTTATCTGTACCAAATAAAAGTATTTTACAAAATAGTCCTTGTGTGTGTGTGTGTGTGTGTGTGTGTGTGTATATATATATAAAAAAAATACCTTACCTTTTATATGGTTTCTTTTTTTTTCTTTTTTTTTACTTTTCTAAAATAGCTCTAAACATAGCGCTATCAATTTTTATTAAAATGCCGTATTTTGCAGACATTTACATTTTTTTTTTGTAGTCGGCTTACCCCCCTTATAGGACTGACACACCCATATTAATTACGAGGGTGCTTAGAGGTCAGAGGATATCGGGGAGACAGCGGCAAGAACCTGGAACGAGGGGTCGGCCCGTTGTCAGGCGTGAGCGTGAGGACGTGATGATTTGAAATGACAGCGAAGTGGGCAATGGAAATATGATGCACCAATTGGTGGGATGAGTGGCGAGG
The DNA here is from genome assembly GCA_030762935.1 of Hymenopus coronatus. Classification (NCBI taxonomy): domain Eukaryota; kingdom Metazoa; phylum Arthropoda; class Insecta; order Mantodea; family Hymenopodidae; genus Hymenopus; species Hymenopus coronatus. The sequence continues at coordinate 30,365,031 of CM060883.1, forward strand.
ATAACCGGAAGGTCCGGAGAAAATCCGCCCAGACCCTTTCGTCCATTACATCTCCCACATCGGGTGCTTGGGATCGAAGCCGGACCGCCTAGGTGGGAAACGAACGGTCTAACCACTCAGCCAAGGCACTGTCACAGATATTTACTTGCCAAATAAAATGTATATCCTGCATTTACTGAGAATAGCCTCTGAAGTTCTCTTCATTCAGAATTACTTTTGCATAATTAATAAACTGCAAAGGATAGAAACTTACTACACAAAAAAAATGTAGAACTCGTTAAAATATATGAAATATGTCCTCTTCCGTTTTTTTTTTTTTTTTTTGGAAGGTTATGATTTCCGAGATATTCCCAGTTATTGATTTCATCTTTGATTTCCCAACTTTGGAAAGATTTGACTGTCGCTTTAGCCTAGTGTATTCCCGTATTTCACTTCTACTTACAAGGAATCAAGTAATATAACCATTTCTGCTAACACTTATTTTGATTAATATGATGTAGATAAAAGAATTATTTGTAAGAATAGTTTGTTTACAGAACAATTAAAGAAAGACATATGAATAGAACACGTCTTATTACTTTCTCCATACGCACTATGTACGAGGGGCATACTGAAAGTCATGAGCAACACTGTTTTACAATCTTAATATTTACTTTTAAGCCAAACTAAATACATCATCATAATCTATAGACTTTCTTTCACTTTTCGACATAGTCTCCATTGTTTTGCACACATTTTCCCCATCGTTCTACAATTTTGAAAATGCCCTTGTGATAAAACTCCGTTCCAGCTACCCGCAGACCCTGACGCACTGCTTTCCGAATATCCTCCAGCGTCTCGTAGCGTTGGCCACGCATCTGCTCCTTCACAGAACCGAAAAGATGGTAGTCGGAGGGTGCCAAGTCGGGACTGTAGGGAGGATGTGGAAGAGTTTCCCACCCTAATGCCCTGCTCTTTTCCATAGTGGCACGGGCAGTATGCGGACGCGCATTATCCTGTTGAAGGATGATTCTCTTTCCAGGGCGTTTATCACGCAAAGCCCGATGGAGCTTCAGAAGTGTCTTGATGTAGCGGGCAGAATTTATGGTTTGTCCAGATTCAAGAAAGTCAACCAGAATGCAACCTTGTGCATCCCAAAAGACACTTCCCATAACTTTTCCTACAGACTGCACTGTCTTAGCTTTCTTCTTCGATGGTGAGTTCAAGTGGTGCCATTCCATACTCTGACGTTTCGTTTCTGGCTCATAGTGATGGAACCAGCTCTCATCTCCAGTCTCAATACACGTCAAAAATTCATCACCTTCATTATGAAATCTCTGAAGAAGGTTTTGTGCAATGGTTCTTCTCAGAAGTTTGTGGTCTACAGTCAATAAACGGGGAACCCAACGGGCACAGACATACATAGTGTATAGAGAAAGTATTGCACTCCACCAAAAAATTCGATACCGAGATTTCACCGGAAATATATGTTTTAGTGTCCCCAATATCCAAAGAAAGCATTTTCACAAAAAGGTCCGTGTGTGTGTGTGTGTGTGTGTGTGTGTGTGCGTGTGTGTGTGTCCGTGTGTCTGTGAACACGATAACTCAAAAACGAAAAGTCGGTAAAACACCAAACTTGGTATTTAAGTTTAGTATCTTCCAGGGATGCGACACGAAGATTTTGAGAAAAATCCCCCCACCCCCAACTACCCTATACATAGAACTTTTTTCGAAAATTTTGATTTTCTCAAAAATGGCTAACGATTTTGATTAAAATTTCGTATATTAATCATATTTACCTGACAAATAAAATGTATATCTTGAATTTTCTGGGAATAGCCTCTGAAGAGTAGTTTATTCTGGATGAATTTTGCTAAATTTTGAATAACTGCTAAACCGTAAGAGATGGACAAAAACTTACTACACAAAAAATGTAGAGCACATTAAAACACACAATTTATGTTATATACATTTTTTTGTGGAGTTATTCGTTTTTGTGAGATTCCTTATTTTTGGTTTCTGCTATGAAAAACGTATACTTTTCTCATACAGGAACTTGTCAACTCCTATCCATATAGACAAAGGAACTTCATTGACATAGCAACCAGCTTTTGACTATCACTTTAACCTACGGTTGTCCCTTATTTCGCTTCTACTTACAAGGAAGCGAGTAATTAGACTATTTCTGCTATTTTTTTCTGATTAGCATAAAGCTTTTTAAGAATTATTTGTTGCAGGGATATGGAGAAAGTCATGTGAATGGTACACATCAGATTTTTTTTAAACATATGACTCGCTTTAGCACTCTGTGTATTTCTTATACCTACAACGAAATGAGTAAATACATAATGAAAGTTTATTTAGAATAAAAAAGGTAGCTAGACCAAAATATGATGCTTTCCATTCACATTACTTTTTCTAGATGTTCCACATACGAATTAGAGTAAAGCGATAATCAAATATTCTAAAACCTAACTCTGATTGAAACAAGAAATTCGGTTCTCGTTTACATCCCGGGAATTAGCACATAAGAGGTGAAACGAAAGTTGCCGTCTCGCTTGAGAGAAGTTTAAATAATTTAACATTGATGGCAATAACAAAGAATATCTCGGGAACGATTAAATCTACAAATATATGTGTATTTTAGTGAGATATGCATTTTTGTGTACATTTTTGTCTATTTCTGACGGTTTACATGTTATAGGAAAATCATAGCTTCAGAGGTTATTCCCAGAATATTCACGATAAATCATTTCGTTGTCAAATATAACTTAAACATGCGGCATTTTAATCAAAATCGTCAGAACCACTTTTGAGAAAAACAAAATTTTCGAAAAATGTTTAATGTAAAGGGTGATTAGGGTGGGGGGATTTACTTGAAAATCTTCGTGTCGCATCCTTGGAAGATATTGAACTTAAAAGCCACGTTTGGTATTTTACCTACTTTTTGTTTTTGAGCCATGCTTGCTACCGCCCCCCTGCGACACACACACGCACACAAATACGCAACAAACGCATACACATAGACGTTTTTTCTAAAAATGCTTATTTTTAATTCAGGGGGTCTCGAAATATGTATTTCCGATGAAATCTGCTATAAAACTTTGGATGAATACAATACTTTATCTACTATGTACATTGTACATACGTGCTAGAGAAAATAATATGGAATTATCTTCTTACAAGAGTGGTTGGAGAAATCGTTTGCGTCACGCTGCTTAAGCACTTATTTGGGAGGTCAAGACCTATGTAGGTGTGCCACGGCACCTACGTGATTTAAGCGAACTTCAGATCCGTTTTACTTCCTTTACATTTGGAAAAAGCTCCGTGTATGCGAGTATATGTGTGTGTGCGTGGGTGCGTGCGTGCAGCATTCCTCAAAAACCAAAATACCGTTGAATACCAAACTTTGTATATAAGTTTGGTATATTCCAAGGATGCGACACGAAGATTTTCAAGAAAATCCCCCCACCCCTAGCTGCCCTTTACATGGAACTTTTTTTCAAAAATTTTGATTTTCTCAAAAATGGCTCTAACGATTTTGATTAAAATATCGTACATTAAAGAGATATACCTATCAAATAAGATGCATATCTTGAATTTTCTGGGAATAGTCTCTAAAGACAGCTTTATTCTGGATGAATTTTACGGAATTTTGCATAACTGCTAAACCGTAAGAGATGGACAAGAACTTACCACACAAAAAATGTAGAGTGCGTTAAAACACGCAATTTATTTTGTATACATTTTTTCATGGAGTGAGTCATTTTTTAGATAGTCCTTGTTATTAGTTTCAGCTTTGAAAAACTTATATTTTTCTCATACAGGAATTTGTCAGCTCCTGTGCATACAAACAAAGGAAAGTCAGTCACTTAGCAATCAGCCTTTGACTATCACTTTAACCTATGATACTCCCTTATTTCGCTTCTACTTACAAGGAAGCAAGTAATAACTTTGTCTCCATTAGCATGAAGTAAATAGAAGCACAAGTTTTAACAATAATTTGTAGCAGAGATGTAGAGAAGGTCATGTGAATGGAACACATCAGATTTTTTTAAGCACACTTCCTTTGTACTAGGGATGTGAATCTATTTACTTCGATACCTCTACACCTTATGGTATCGAAGTATGTCTAACACTTAATTAACACCTTCGTTATTTTTCGATAAACATTACTTGCCCTAGCATGTACAGGGTTACTACAAAAGAAATAGACAACTTTAACTGCCTGTAAAACAAAAACTGTTAGAGATAGCAACCTAATTATTTTGGAGATATGTTGAGAAACTCTCAAAGTTTCGTTTGTTACTATTGGTAACGCTGTAGTGTTTTGTTTGTTGTTGCAGAAGCTGAAATGGCGGAAAATCCTGTGGAAAAGGCACAAAGCGTGTTGGAATTTGCTAGAACGCAATCAGCAACTGTTGTCCAACGACATTTTAGAACACGTTACCACAAAAATGAAATGATGCGCTCACAAGAACCAGCATCGTCTTCATCATGTCGCAACATGTCGATGCAAAAGTCACGCCGTATGACCTTATCTTCTTCACTCAGAAACTGCAACATCTGTAATCTGTAAGGCATCATGTGCAGTCGCTTCCGCAAGATTTTCCATACAGTTTGCTGTGGAATTTGTAATTGCATGCTTGCCCTAGATGTCGATTTCTGTGGGCTTCTTATGTAGGCAGAACGAACACGTTCAACGTTTGCTTCCGAAATTCTTGGTCTTCCCGAGCTCTTCCCTTTGCACAAACATCCCGTTGTCTCGAATTTTCTATACCAGTCGTAGATTGACTGTCTAGTCGGTGGCGTTTTGTGGTAACGTGTTCTAAAATGTCCTTGGACAACAGTTGCTGATTGCGTTCTAGCAAATTCCAACACGCAAAATGCCTTTTCCACAGGATTTTCCGCCATTTCAGCTTCTGCAACAACAAACAAAACACTACAGCGTTACCAATAGTAACAAACAAAACTTTGAGAGTTTCTCAACATACCTCCAAAATAATTAGGTTGCTATCTCTAATAGTTTTTATTTTACAGGCAGTTGAAGTTGTCTATTTCTTTTGTAGTAACCCTTTATATACAGCGTACATAGAAAAGGCAATGTATTTCACTTAAAAATTTGACACCAAGATTTCTTCGGAAATATGCGTTTAGAGAACGCCTGAATCCAAAATTACAATTTTAGAAACATTTCAGTTTGTGTGTGTTTGTGTGTGTGTGTGTGTGTACGTGTGTGTTCGTGAGCAGCATAGCTCAAAAGGGAAAAGTCCGGTAAACTTGGTATTTAAGTTCCAAAAATGCGAAAGGAAGATTTTCAAGAAAATCCCCGAACCCCAGATACCCTTTGCATGAAGTATTTTTCGAAAAATGGCTAATGTTTGTTTACAAAGTGAGTACTGAGTGTCAATGCTCAGGAGTCGGTATCGGTATTGAGTATCGAGAAATATTGGTATCCTCCTATAGTTAGTTTGTATCATATGACAGGAGTGGCGAAAATGTTTTGCTTCGCCGAGTGTCAAGACTGCGTGACAGCAACCAGCAGCACTTAGAATACAGATGGAAATCATGGGGTAGAGGGGAATCTGAGGGGAGAAGTCGGAGGTAGTCCAAATATAATTTTGAATCTCCTTCTCATCATGCCTGAGGCCTGTTTGTCAACTCCTATCCACGCACAGAAAACCAAATTTCATTCACATGGCAGCCAGTATTTAAAAGATTTGACTACAGCTTTAGAATAGAGTGTTCCCTTGTTATTGCTATGTACATAGTGTATAGAGAAGATATTGCATTCCACCCAAAAATTCGATTCCAAAACTTCACCGGAAATATATATTTTGGGTCCCCCGAATACAAAAAAAGCACTTTAAGAAAAAGGTGCGTGTGTGTATGTGTGTGTGTCTGTGGGCAGCATAGCTCAAAAACGAAAAGTCCGTTAAATACTAAGCGTGGTATTTAAGTCTTTACATGGAAAAAATTTCGAAATTATTGATTTTCTCAAAAATGGCTCTAACAATTTTGATTAAAATTTCTTATATTTAAGAGATTTACATGACAAATAAAATGTATAGTTTGAATTTTCTGGGAATAGCCTCTGAAGACATGTTTATTCTGGACGAATTTTGCGGAATTTTGCATAACTAGTAAACCATAAGAGATAGACAAAAATTTACTGCACAAAAAAGTTAGGTCTAGTCAAAACACATAATTTATGTCCTTTACATTTTTGTTGTAGAGGTAACCGTTTCCAGGATATTCCTTGCTATTGATTTCAGTTGTGATGTACTAATGCTTTTCTCAGACAGGTAGTGTCCGTTTTTCTTTTGTACTACTCCTGGCTAAGCAAAAGAAGCAATTTGCAATGACAATGCATGGCAATAGCGTTTAAAATATTTGACCATCACTTGAGCAGACCAGATTCCTTTATTTCCCTTCTACTTATAAGGAACTAAGTAGTAACATTCTGCTAGTGATCATCTCGATTAGCTTGGTATAGAAAGAAGAATAATCTTTTGTAAGAAGTTTGTAGAACAGCTAGAGAAAGTCATGTGAGTGTAACACTTCCGATTTTTGCTATTATTTTTATTAATGTATTTATTTATCCTGGTTGGAGTTAAGGCCATAAGGAGGCTATTGCCAGCAAATTCAAAATATACATTTTATTTGTCGAGTAAATATCTTTAATATACGATATTTTAATCAAAATCGTTAGAGCCATTTTTTAAGAAAATTAAAATTTTCGAAAGAAGTTCCGTGTAAAGGGTAGTTTGGGGTGGGGAATTTTTCTCAAAATCTTTGTGCCGCATCCCTGGAAGATTCTAAACTTAACTACCAAGCTTGGTATTTTACCGAAATTTTCGTTTTTGAGTTATTGTGTTCAGAGACACACGAATACACACGGACCTTTTTCTGAAAATACTTTTTTTAGATAAAGGGGACCCTGAAACATATATTTCTGGTGAAATCTCGGTATCGATTTTTTATACTATGTACTATGTACATTGTTCGTATAGAGAAAGTAATACAATTCTATACAACAAAATAAAAACAAATATAAAAGGTACAATAAGTATACTAAAATGAAAAGAAAAAACTGTAAACAAAAGTATTTTAAACAGAATACTCATATAAGTTGAAATGCATATTTATCATGTTTACAATTGAAGTGCATATTGCTTGCCAGCCCTAAAATATTAGTAACAATAAATTAGTGATTTATTTATCATATTAATAAAGCAGCAGATTAAGTTTGATTACAAACATATGCCCTAATTTTCTGCTTGAGCAGTATAACGTTCCGGCAGTCCCTTACGTCTTCCAAAGACGAGCTAAATCTATTGCAAATGATGATGAATAGAAGGTTGTATGATGAGCAGGTATGGGAAGAAGGAAAGAGTGTCGAGAGCGAGCTTCTCGATTATTAATGCTATGCCAGCATATTGCCATGGTAGCTCAGTGGTATAGAAACCAACTAGAAACCGGGAGATCCGTGGTTCAAACTCCGACTATGTCATTGAAATTTTTAGTCTGACTCTACTTGTTCAACTCCTGTCCTACACACGGCTTATGTGAAAGAACAATTAAATTATTAATGTTTAACAATAGTTCGTTACAGAAATGTAACACCTCACAGCTTCTCCCTCGCTATTTAATCAACAAATTTAAAAAAATATTCGTTTCACCATTTTTACTTTCTCCATACGCACTATGTACATAGTGTATAGAGAAAGTATTGCACTCCACCCAAAAATTCGATACCGAGATTTCACCGGAAATATATGTTTTAGGGTCCCCAATATCCAAAAAAAGGTCCGTGTGTGTGTGTGTGTGTGTGTGTGTGTGTGTGTGTGTGTGTGTGTCCGTGTGTCCGTGTGTCTGTGAACACGATAACTCAAAAACGAAAAGTCGGTAAAATACCAAATTTCGTATTTAAGTTTAGTATCTTCCAGGGATGCGATACGAAGATTTCGAGAAAAATCCCCCCAACCCCAACTACCTTTTACATGGAACTTTTTTCGAAAATTTTGATTTTCTCAAAAATGGCTCTAACGATTTTGATTAAAATTTCGTATATTAAAGATACTTAGCAGAAAAATAAAATGTATATCTTGAATTTTCTGGGAATAGCCTCTTAAGAGTAGTTTATTCTGGATGAATTTTACTAAATTTTGAATAACTGCTAAACAGTAAGAGATGGACAAAAACTTACTACACAAAAAATGTAGAGCACATTAAAACACACAATTTATGTTATATACATTTTTTTCGTGGAGTTCGTCGTTTTTGTGACATTCCTTATTTTTGGTTTCTGCTATGAAAACTGTATACTTTTCTCATACAGGAACCTGTCAACTCCTATCCATATAAACAAAGGAACTTCATTGACATAGCAACCTGCTTTTGACTATCACTTTAACCTGCGGTTGTCCCTTATTTCGCTTCTACTTACAAGGAAGCGAGTAATTAGACTATTTCAGCTTTTTTTTTCTGATTAGCATAAAGTAAATAGAAGTATAAACTTTTTAAGAATTATTTGTTGCAGGGATATGGAGAAAGTCATGTGAATGGTACACATCAGATTTTTTAAATGACATTCCTTAATATATGTTTAACAAATTGCCTGGTTAAAATTTTCTTGAGTGGATGGTATCTTTTATGAAATATTTTACATTATAAAGTGGAGGGGGAAAAAACAGCGAATGATTTTAGCAATTTTTTTTTTAAATAATCTATAACGAATGTCAAACTTTCAACCAGACATATTATTACACACATTCTATTATGCTTTGGAAAACTTTTTGGGAAGAAGGTTGTTTTATAATGAAAAATTACAACAACAAAAAGTTGAACCTCAGAACAATGAATATAAAGTTTAGACATAGCGTAATTTAACAAGCACAACAATTTAAAGATAGCATCCAAACATATGCTACATCCTCTCTAGGAAAATTGGACATTACAAATATGCACTTTAACGCCCAAAAAAGTCCCTTAACTCCTGTTGAACGGCAGGCTGCCTCTCATTTCTCTACTAAGCCACGCGGAAAAACAAAGGAGTACTGGGCACAAGCGTTAACACAGAAACAGAAGACTATCTGTCTACAAAGCGATATCTTTCGAGCTGAAGTGTCTCAATCTTTTTAAGAGGGGAAGCCCTTCTTTATTTTTCTTTGCCACATTGTTAAAAGAGAACCAACACAATGCTTGTCTATTAACTTCCTTTTAACATAACGTCAAAGGGCCATGGTCTCGCGGTCTGTGATTTGATGCCAGACGTTTATCACATTCCAGGAGGAAGTTCATAATGACGTAGATAGCAAGCAGTGACAGGAATAACCCTAATGCATTGCTTTTGTTTTCACTCTAAATTTCCGTCGCTACATTCCTGGCATGTTTACTACAGAGAAATGTGAGATCAGAAAAATAATACACTCTTTTACAAGATATCCTTTTAAAGTTCAAATTAAATGTATTATTTCTTCAGCAGAACCCTCAGACGCGACGGTATTATTTCTTTAATTGCATAGGTATACAAATACTCTCTCCCTTCCCCCTTTCTCACCCCCCTCTCTCTCTGTTTATGTGCACATGTTTTTCCCTGCATTTCTTGGTTTTTTTCCGCTTTGCTTATGCGCATCCACTTCTTTACCCTCATTTTCTTTCATTAATATGTTAGTTCATATCAGATGAATGAAATGGTGAAATGATGCTCAAAAGATTACAGTGATGCAAAATTAACAAAAAGTTCTCAAAATTTCATTTCTTTCATAATAAAGTTACATGAATTGTAAATTTTAAGAAAGCATATAGCTTTCTCCACTTGGCGCAATTTAACTAGCCCTTAACTAAAACCATAAATGGGTAGGTACATGCTTATTAATAGGCGCTTTAAATCTTATTTTCTCGCAACATTTTTCCAACACAGTTCCATATTCAAAATATTCAACAGATGCAATTTTTCACTAATTTGTTTGAAATGGTTTATACTTCCACTCAAAATTATATTAAAGGCATATTATTTTCTTTAATGGTCATATAATTTTTTTAAATAATGCTCTAATTTTAAGAAACAAATTATTAAAATTTAATAAATAAAAATCTTTACAGAGTACGAGAACTAATAATTTGTCCTCGCTACTTAGGACTAATATAAAATATATTATGTATTCCATTCAGATGCCTTTCTTTACATTTTTTTTAAAACAAGTATTGTTAAAAAGCGCATTCTTTATCTACCTCAAGCAACTCGAGATAAACATCAGCAAATATGCTTTCTTACATAGAAAGGGGAATAAACTAGACTAAAGCGATAGTCAATTCTTTTAAAAACTGGTTGTCATGTGGTTGATAACCGATTCTTCGCATTACCAAGAGTTGAAAAATTCACTAATGAGAAAAAAAGAAAGTATTTTAAAACTGAAATAAAAAATATGGAATTATTAAAAATCGTCAACACCACGAAAAAAATATGTATGATATAAATATAGATATAATTTTTTTCTGTAGTAAGCTATGAAACTTCATTCAGAACAAAGAGATCTTCAGATGCTATTCCCATAAAATTCAAAATGTACATTTTATTTGGCATTTAACGATCTTTAATATGCAGTATTTTAATAAAAATCGTTAAAGCCACTTCTGAGAAAAACAAAGTTTTCGAATTTTTTTTTTCCATGTATAGGAATTATTTTTAGACCCCTTAATTAAAAAAAATCTGCTCTGTAAACTTCTTACAAAATATTCTTCTTCTTTATACACACTGCTAATCGAGATAAACCTTAGCAGAATGTTATCATTTAGTTCCTTGTAAGTAGAAGGGAACTAAAGGAATGCACTATGCTAAAGTGATAGTCAAATGTTTTAAGCCACCGTAATATGATTGTCACAGCAAATCACTTCTTTGCTCGGCCAGGAGTAGAACAAAAGAAAAACGGACACTTCCTGTCTGAGAAAAGTATAAGTACTTTACAATTGAAAGCTAATAGCAAGGAATATCTCGGAAACGGTTACCTCCACAACAAAAACGTAAAGGACATAAATTGTGTGTTTTGACGAGATCTACATTTTTGTGTAGTAAGTTTTGTCTATCGTTACAGTTTAACATTTAAGCAAAATTCATCTAGAATAAAGAGGTCTTCATAGGTTGTTCCCAGAAAATTTTAGATATACATTTTATTTGGGATGTAGATATCTTTAATATAGGTATAGCGTTTTAATCAAAATCGTTAGTCATTTTTTAGAAAATCAAAATTTTGGAAATATTTTCCATGTAAAGGGTAGTTTGGGGTGGGGGAATTTTCTTGAAAAACTTCGAGTCGCAACCTTGGAAGATACCAAACCGAAATAGCAATTTGGATATTTAGCGGTCTTTTCGATTTGAGCTATACTGTCCACAGACACACACGGACCTTTTTCTAAAACTGTTTTTTCGGACTCGGGGACCACAAAACATACATATCCGGTGAAATCTCGACATCGAAATTTTGGGTAGAATATAATACCTTATATTGTACATGGGGAGCCTGAGATAGTAAAAAGCAGTTTTTGAAAAATGTGAGTATGTGTATGTGTCTGTGGACAGCATAACTCAAAAGCGAAAAATCCGTTAAATACCTTGGTATTTAAGTAAAGTATCTCTTAAGGATTTTAAATACAAATCTTCAAGAAAAACCAATCAATTTGAACCATCCTTATACTGAAAATATTCAAAATTTTGAGTTTCTCAAAACTGGTCTTAATGATTTTGATTAAAATACTGTATATTATAGATATGCACTTGACAAGTAAAATATTTGTCTTGAATTTTCTGGGAATAATCTCTAAAGTCCACTTCATTCTGAAACTGGTAAACCGTAGGAGAGGAAACAACTTAGACGTAATGTAGATCTTGTCATAACACACAATTTATGTTCTTTACATTTTTGATTTGGAGCTAATCATTTCCGAGATATTCCTTGTTATTGGTTACAATTTTAAAATACTTATACATTTCTCAATCAGAAAGTTGTCAGTGTTTCTTTTCTTTTATTCCTGACCATGCAAAGAGGCAATTTTCAATGAGAGATACGACAGATTTTAAAATATTTGATATCCACTTTGGCATCCTTTCTATCTACTTATAAGGAGCCAAGCAAAATTACCATTCTGCTAATGTTTATCTCGATTAATAGAAAGAGAATAATCTTTTGTAAAAGGTTTCCTAGATTGGATAAAGGAAGTCATGTGAAAGGAACACGTTATATATTTTCTCTACACGTTCTATGTGCATAAGTGTGTCAAGAAGGTATTGTATTGCACCCAAAATTTGATATCGAGATTTCATCAGAAATACGTTTTGAGGTCCCCTGAGTCCAAAAAAGCATTGCTACAAAAAGATCCGTGTGTGTGTGTGGGGGGGGGGCAGCATGGCCCAAAATCCGAAAAGACGGTTAAATACCAAACTTGGTACTTAAGTTGAGTTTCTTCCATGGATGCGACACGAAGATTTTCTAGAAAATCCCCTCACTCAAAACCAGCCTTTATATGGAATTTTTTTCCGCAAATTTTGGTTTTCTCAAAAATGGCTCTAACAATTTCGATTAAAATACCTTATGTTTAAGATATTTTTATCACAAACAAATGCATATCCTGAATAGCAGACCTCTTCATTCTAGTGACCTTTGTAAAACTAGTATTAAATGTAGATCTCATTAAATACATAATTTATGTCAAATACATTCTTGTTTTCTAGAGTTAACCGTTTTTTAGATATTCCGGACTATGGGTCTCAATTTTAAGCCACTTTAACTCTACTAAACATTTGTTTAGTCCTGGCAAGCAAAGAGATTGATATTTTAATTGTTTCACATAGCGACCGGCTTTTAAAGGACGAGACTATCGCTTTAGCCTGTGTATTTTCTTATTTCCCTTCTACTTACAAGGAAAATAGTACAAAGACTAATTCTGCTGATGTTTATCTCGATTATCATGATGTAGATAAAAGAACAGTCTTTTGAATAAAATGTTTGTTCGGCGAATAGCTAGAGGACATCACGTAAATGGAACACATTAGATTTTTTTCCTTTCTGCTCAAAATGAACCAAGTAATAAGAATAATTTGTGTTAACATTTATCTCGATTAGCATAATAAGATAGAAGAATAAGATTTTCAGCTTAATTTGTTACAGAGATGTAGAGAAAGATTTTTACTTTCTTTTCACGCACTATGTACAGTGTATAGAGAAGGTATTGTAATGCACCCAAAAATTCGAAAGCGAGATTTTTCCGGAAATACATGTTTTGAGATTCCCTGAAATTAAAAAAAGCATTTTTAGAAAAATGTCCGTATATGTGTGTCTGTCTGTGTTTGTGTATGTGTGTGTGTGTATCAGTGGGCAGCATAGCTCAAAAACGAAAAGACCGTTAAATACCAAACTTGATATTTAAGTTGAATATCTTCCAAGGATGCGACACCAAGATTTTCAAGGAAATTCCCCCACCCCAAAATACCCTTTACATGGCACTTTTTTCAAAAAGTTTGATTTTCTTTAAAATGGCTTTAGCGATTTTGACTAAACTCTCTTATATTTAAGATATTTATTTGCCAAATAAAATGTATATCTTGAATTTTCTGGGAATAGCCTCTGAGGACTACTTTATTCTGGATGAATTTTTCGGAATTTTGTATAACTGCTAAACCGTAAGAGATGGAGAAAAACTTACCACACAAAAAATGTAGAGCACATTAGAACACACAATTTATATTATATAATTTTTTCGTGGAGTTCATCCTTTTTAACATATTCCTTTGTTTTATTTTCAGCTTTGAAAAACATACTTTTCTCATACAGGAATTTGATAACTCCTGTCCATACAAACAAAGGAACTTCAGTCACATAGTAACCAGCTTTTGACTATGACTTTAACCTATGGTACTCCCTTGCTTCCCTTCTACTTACAAGGAAGCAAGTAATAAGACTATTTCTGTAAGTTTTTTTCGATTAGCATGAACTGAATAGAAGCGTAAGCTTTTTAAAAAAATTTGTTGCAGAGATGTGGAGAAAGTCATGTGAATGGCACACATCAGATTTTTCTACATATTTTTGTAAAAAATCTTTGGGTTACATACAATACTTCCCCTACTTGCTATATGTAGTAGAGGAGGTAATAAACCATAGTGGGTTGAGAAGTTCATATGAATGTAATACATGCATCGCATTATGACAAACCTGCATGGGAGTGGCTTCGCTTAGGTAACACTAGCATTGTTCTACGTTTCATTGAGCAAGTGAGGCGTCGAGGAACGAACCTGGCGTACTGACATACAAACCCTGAACGGAAGTGACCTAGCAAACCACTTGCCCAGATACCAGCTGGTCTCGAATGTGTGACTCACGGCTGGAGAGAGTTGGTACAGCTTCTATTCTAGAGGAAAATCATTTTCGTTAAAGATAAATCTCTCACCTAGGATTAAACATTATAAATCGTTGTATATTGCAACAACAGAAATTATTATGTGTTCCATTCACATGACTTTCTCTATATCTCTGTAACAAAGTATTATTGAAAAGCTTATGCTTGTATTTACTTCATACTAATTGAGACAAAAAAAAATAGCAGAAATAGTATTATTACTGGCTTCCTTGTAAGTAGAAGCGAAATAAGGGAGTACCATAGGCTAAAGTGATAGTCAAAAGTTGGTTGCTATGTGACTCATGTTCCTTTGTTTTTATGGACAGTAGTTGACAAACTCCTGTATGAGAAATGTATAAGTATTTTAAAACTGAAACAAAAAACAAGCAATAACTAAAAAACGATGGACTCCACTTAAAAAAAATATATAACATAAATTATGTGTCTTAAGCTGCTCTACATTTTGTGTGTGGTAAGTTTTTGTCCGTCTCTTACGGTTTAGCAGTTATACAAATTTACGTAAAATTCATCCAGAATAAAGCAGAGGCTATTCCTCCAGAAAATTCAAGATATACATTTTATTTGGTAAATAAAATTTATCAGGTAAATATCTTTAATGTATGATATTTTAATCAAAATCGTTAGAACCATTTTTAGAAAATCAATATTTTCGAAAAAAAAAATTTCCATGTAAAGGGTAGTTTGGGATGTGAGGATTTTTCTCAAAATCTTCATGTCGTATCCTTGGAAGTTACTAAACTTAAGTTACTTTGGTATTTTACCGATATTTCGTTTTTGAATTATCGTGTTCACAGTCACAGGGACACACGGACACACACGCGGACCTTTTTCTGAAAATGCTTTTCTTTTTTTTTTTTTTTTTTTGGATACAAGGGAACCTAAAATATATTATATTTCCGGTGTAATCTCGGTATCAGATTTTTTGGGTGCACTTCTCTATTCACTGTGTACATAGTACGCATAGAGAAAGTAAAAATCTGATGTGTTACACTCTACAATCTTCTAATGAACTAACTTCCTCTTTCTACATAATGCTAATTGACTTAAGCATTAACAGAATATTCTTATTACTTACCTCTTTATGTGTAGAAGGGAACTATGGGAATGCACTAGGCTAATTGCAAATCGCTTCTTTGCTTGGCCAGGAGTAGAACAAAAGAAAAACGGACACTTCTGTCTGAGAAAAGTAAAAGTACTTTACAATTGAAACCAAGACAAGGAATATCTCGGAAACGGTTACCTCCACAACAAAGACGTAAAGGACATAAAGTGTGTGTTTTGACGAGATCTACATTTTTGTAGTAAGTTTTTATCTATGCCTACGGTTTAGCAGTTAAGCAAAATTCAGCAATATTCATCCACATTAAAGAGGTCTTCAGAGGTTTTTCCCAGAAAATTCAAAATATTCCTTTTTTATGATGTAAATATCTTTAATATGGTATTTTAATGATAATCGTTAGAGCCGCTTATAGAAAAGCAAAGTTTTCAAAAATGTCTCAGTATAAAGGGTAGTTTGTGGAGGGGAGATTTTTTTGAAAATCTTCGTGGGAATCCTTGGAAGATACTACACCTAAATACCAAATTTCGTATTCAACGGTCTTTTCGTTTTTAAGCAAAGCTATTCACCGACAGACACACAGTACCTTTTTCTAAAAATACGTTTTCGGTGAAATCTCGACATCAAAGTTTTGGGTGTAATACAATGCCGTCCCTAACTACTACGAGGGCAGTCCCAGAAGTACTCGACCTAACAAAAAAGCACAAAAATTTGGGGGAAAAACATATTTATCTCTCTACATAGTCTCCTTTCAGATCGATACACTTTTCCCAGCGATGTTCACTAGCTTCGATACCCTGTTTATAGTGAGAACTATCAAGTTCTGCAAACTAGCCATCAGTGCAGACTCTATCTCTTCACTGTGGATATCATCTACCACCAAGCCAGTTCTTCAAGTTTGGAAACAGAAAATAATCAGAGGGAGCAAAATCTGACGAATAGGGTACATGAGGAAGGAATTCGAACGTTAATTCGTTGATTTTGCTCATGGCGATAATGGACGTGTGAACTGGTGCATAGTCTTGATGAACAAAACTTTTTTTTTCACTAAATGCGGCCGTTTTTGCTCGATTTCATCACTCAAACGCTGTAACAATTCGCATACTATTTGTCATTGATTACTTTTCCTTTCTGAGATAATCAATGAAAATTATCCCGGGTGCGTCCCAGAAAATTGACGCCATGACCTTGTTTGCAGATGTAACTGTCTTCGCCTTCTTTGGAGCCGATTCTCCCCTTCAAATCCATTGTTTTTATGTTCCTTCGGTTCAAGTGTGAAGTGATGGTCCCATGTTTCATCCATTGTTATGAATCGACGCAAAACCCAGCTTTATTGCAGAGAAACATTGCCAAACACTGGATTGAAACATCCTCCCGACGCTGTTTATGTTCTATTGTGAGCAAACGCAGCACCCACCTATCTCATATCCAAATTTTCAGTCAGTATGTGATGCACACAACATTTTGAAATGACTGTAGTGTCTGCTAGCTCACAAACTCTCAGTCGACGTCATCCAATACCATTTTGTGGATTTTCTTTACAATTTCTGGACTGGTAACCTCATTTGGTCCACAACTGCGATGTTCGTCTTGGCGGCTCGCATGGCCGTGCTTAAACTCTGTCTCCTAAAATTTCACTGCTGTAAATGAAGGGGCATTAGTTGGACTAAGACCTTTCAAATGAAAGTACTGTATCACATAACGATGACAAGTTTTATCCATGTTTACTAGTCCGCTGAGAGCATTTATTAATTATGGCTGCTAAACAATGTAAAATCGTAAAACTTCAAACTTGAGCTTTCTAAGGTTAATGCTTTTTACCATACAACAACCGCTATCTATACGTCAGGTAGGATTTTCCTAGGACAATCCTCATATGTACATAGTATGTACATAAGTGCTAGAGAAATTAATATATTACTTTCACATGACCTTCTCTAACCTCTATCGTTTATTCGTAGCTATGCAAATTATTCTTAGACAAGTTTATGTTTCTATTTACTTCACTTTGAAATAAACGTTTACGGAAATATATGCTTTATATATTTCTTATACTTACAAAAGGAATAGCGATAGTCAAATGTTAAACAATTGGATTTTATACGCTGGTCAAAGTTCCATGCTTCTTCCATGCAATTGCGGAAAACAACTAACAGAGAAAGGACTTTAAAATCGAATGTATCCATTCACACGACTTTCTCTACCTGTTCTACACATAAACTATTCTTACAAAAAGTATCCTTTTATCTACATCATACTAAGCGAGATAAACATAAGCACAAATTGTTTTACTACTGACTTCCTTTTGAGCAGATGAGAATTAAGGGGATACATCAAGCTAAAGCGATAGTCAGCTATTTTAAAAGCTGGTTGCTATTTGAACAACTGAACTTCGGTTCCCTTTGCATTGCCAGGAGAAAAACAAAAAAGAAATGAAACGAAAGGTGCCGCCGTTTGAAAAAGGTTACATAGTTCAAAATTGAAACCAATAACAACGAATATCTTGGGAACGGTCAACTCTACAATAAAAATGTATACGGCAAATTGTGCGTCTTAACAATATCTACATGTTTTGTGCCGTAAGTTTTTGTTTATCTCTTAGGTTTACCTCTTATGTAAAATTTAGCAAAATTCATCCAGAATGAACAGCTCTTCAGAAGCTACTCCCAGAAAATTCAAGATAAACATTTTATTTTAGATATAAAAGAATCACACAAAAGAATGAATCTCAATCATACAGCAACCAACTTTTAAAAGAATTTGATTAATGCGTTCCATAATTTCCTTTCTACTTTTGAGGAACTAAGTAATAAGACCATTTCTGTTTATGTTGTTCCCGATTGCATGAAGCAAATTGAAGAATAAGTTTTTTAAAAATAATTTGTTACAGAGATGTGGAGAATGTCTTGTGAATGGAAGAAATGAGATTTTTAATGTCTTTTATGTATATATTATTTTAATCAAAATCGTTACAGCCAATTGTACTTTGGCGCGAACCCAAGCTGGAACAACGTGATGTAAGGGGTAATTAATGGCAGGGAATGTTCTTCAAAATCTTCATGTCGCATCTTTGGAAGAGTCTGAACTTAAACATCAGGTTTGGTATTTAATCTAATTTTAGATATTTACCTTCTCTAGCATATGTGCATACATCTACATAGTGGCTGGAGAAGCTTATTCCACCCAAAAATGCAACGTTGATATTTTACCGGAAATCGAGTTTTGAGGTCCCCTGAGTCCGAAAAAAACATTTTTTTAGAAAAACGTCCATAACTACGTGTATGTGTGTCTGTGGACAGCATAGCTTAAAAACAAAAACACAGTTTTCGAAGATTTTTAAGATAATCCCGGCCCTCACAAACTAACCTTAAATGGAAAACTGTTTTGAAATGTTTGTTTTTCTAAAAAATGGCTCTAGCGATTTTGATTAAAATACCGCATATTAATGATATTTACATCACAAATAAAATGTGTATTTTCAGTTTTCTGGAAATAGCTTCTGAAGACTTCTGTATTGTGGAGGAGTTTTGAAGAATTTTGCATTACAGTTAAAACGTAAGAGATAAACAAACATTTACTAAACAAAACATGATCTCAAAAAAAAACCAAAAAAAAAAAAAAACAGTAATACCTAATTTATGTAATATACATTTTTCTAGAGAGTTAGCCGTTTTCTAGAAATTCCTTGCTATTGGTTTCAGTTTTAAACCACCCAAATTTTACCAATCGGGACCATGCAAGGAACCAAACCTAAATTGTTTCACAAAGCGACCAACTTTTAAAAGATTTGACTATTGTTTTATCCTAATGCATTCCCTTACTTCCCTTCTACTTACAAGGAATTAAGTAGTAAGATCAATAATTCTGCTAATGTTTATCTCAATTGTCACTATGTTGATAAAAGAATGGCCTTTTCTAAGAATAGACTTTATGTGAGACATCATATTTTCAGTTATGCTTTTCACCAACATAGACATACAGGCACAAAGAAAGTTTTCTATAACTTCCCCCTTATTTTTTGGTGTTCAGGGCGTCCCAAATCCTGTATTTGCTGTAAAATTTCGATAATGAATGTTTGGTTAGAATACAGGGTTACTACAAAAGAAATAGACAACTTCAACTGCCTGTAAAACAAAAACTATTAGAGATAGCAACCTAATTATTTTGGAGGTATGTTGAGAAACTCTCAGAGTTTCGTCTGTTACTATTGGTAACGCTGTAGTGTTTTGTTTGATGCTGCAGAAGCTGAAATGGCGGAAAATCCTGTGGAAAAGGCATATTGCGTGTTGGAATTTGCTAGAACGCAATCAGCAACTGTTGTCCAACGACATTTTAGAACACGTTACCACAAAACGCCACCGACCAGACAGTCAATCTACGACTGGTATAGAAAATTCGAGACAACGGGATGTTTGTGCAAAGGGAAGAGCTCGGGAAGACCAAGAGTTTCGGAAGAAAACGTTGAACGTGTTCGTTCTGCCTACATAAGAAGCCCACAGAAATCGACATCTAGGGCAAGCATGCAATTACAAATTCCACAGCAAACTGTATGGAAAATCTTGCGGAAGCGACTGCACATGATGCCTTACAGATTACAAATGTTTCAGTTTCTGAGTGAAGAAGATAAGGTCATACGGCGTGACTTTTGCATCGAAATGTTGCGACATGATGAAGCCGATGCTGGTTTTTGTGAGCGCATCATTTCATTTTTGTGGTAACGTGTTCTAAAATGTCGTTGGACAACAGTTGCTGATTGCGTTCTAGCCAATTCCAACACGCAATTTGCCTTTTCCACAGGATTTTCCGCCATTTCAGCTTCTGCAACAACAAACAAAACACTACAGCGTTACTAAAACGAAACTTTGAGAGTTTCTCAACATACCTCCAAAATAATTAGGTTGCTATCTCTAATAGTTTTTGTTTTACAGGCAGTTGAAATTGTCTATTTCTTTTGTAGTAACCCTGTATAATATTTACTATACTCTGCATAGTAGAGAAAGTTAACCAGTAAAACCCCAGTTCTGCTCGATGTGAAGAATCATCTATGTCTATGAGACCCCCTTTCTTTGTGGAATGTACATAACAGGATGTTTTCAAACTCAGTTTGATAACCTTCAAATTTTAAGTAATACTTTGCACATCCTTCCTGTATGATAAGAACTGTTTGGTTTCCCAGGTCAGTTTTAAACACTAATAAAAATGAGGAAAGTTATCTGACATTAAACCAAAAACAGTATTATTAGTGTTTGTAGTTTTTCTTAAATATTCATCTTATGAAAATGTCGTAAATAACTTATCTTAGCAGAAATAGCTGTAGTGCTGCAGTGAGATAACCTTCTCTACCTATTCTTCAACTATTACTACAAAATCTGATGTGTTTCATTCAAATGACTTTCTCTGTCTGTTCTGCAAACAAACTATTCTTACAAAAGATTATTTGTATCTGAATCATGCTAATCAAGATCAACTTTAGCAGAAATTATCCAATTACCTTGTTTCTTATAAGTAGGGATTAAATAATGAATACACTAGGCTAAAGCGATTGTCAAATCTTTTCAAAGTTGTTGCTTACGATTGTCATTGAAATCTATTCTCTTTTGAGGCAGTACTAATGAATGCAAGAAGATGTAAATAATTAATAAGCAAGATAATGTAAATAAATATATGCAATGTAGAAAAGAGATTATCTATATTATTAGAGGATGTGAGCATAACTTTAGTTAAAAGAGAGACGAGATAGCTGAATCTGTACACGGGTCTTAGAGAAATCTCTCGCAAGATTTTTGGGGCAATAACCAAGTAGTTGGGGTGAAAAGTATAATAGAATGTCCTGGAATTAAAAAAATACAATACACGTCTTAGAAGGGGTGGTAAGATTGTGAAATTTATTGGTAAATTACTGGGAGATAGCAGCCTAAGTGAAATAATAAGATACGCTACTGAGAGCGGGGAAAGCAAGCCAATTAGAGCACAGTTTTAATGCTTAGGTAGAACAAGGATGATATTCTACAGAGAAGCAAGTTTTCACAAGTTCGTTCCTTATTTATTGCACTCGTCTTTAGGTAGCAGTACATTAGTTGTTCCCAACAGCAAGTCGATCTTGCAGATTATTTACGTAAAAAACGTGATACGCTAAATTTAAGTTTCACTTGTAAGTGAACGCGTTTTAATACCGTTTCAGTGAGGACCTCAAAGAATTAACAAAGCAAATTGTAAATGTGCGCAGTAACACTTTAAATAACAATACTGAAACTAAAATTTACAAATGTGTTATCTTTAAAATACTTCCTTTTACCATTCACGCCCTGACACGAGATGTTTGCTCGACCAAAGCAAATATGAATAATGTATTACAAATGTAATTAATAACAAAAGTAGTCAGAGATAACGAAGAGCAATTGTTACAGTCCCAATTTCCACAGATGGGAGTAAAACAAAACGCGATACAACCCAATTTAGAAAAGTATAAGTAATTTAAAACTGAAATCAATAACCAGGAATAATTCGGAAACGGTTAACATTTAAAAAAAATCTGATGTGTACCATTCACATGACTTTCTCTATATCCCTGCAATAAATTATTCTTAAAAAGCTTATACTTCTATTTACTTTATGCTAATCAGAAAAAATTAGCAGAAATAGTTTTATTACTTGCTTCCTTATAAGTAGAAGCGAAATAAGGGAGTACCATAGGTTAAAGTGATAGTCAAAATCTGGTGGCTATGTCAATGAAGTTCCTTTGTTTATATAGATAGCAGTTGACAAGTTCCTGTATGAGAAAAATATAAGTTTTTCATAGCAGAAACCAAAAATAAGGAATGTCTCAAAAACGATGAATTCCGCGAAAAAATGTATATAACATAAATTGTATGTTTTAACGTGCTCTACATTTTTTGGATTCAGGGGACCTCAAAACCCATATTTCCGGTGAAATCTCGATTTCAAATTTTTGGGTGGAATAAAATATCTTCTCTACCTTCTAATTGCATAGTAAGAGTAGAGAAAGTAAGAACTGAAATCGGTCTGAGTGGCTACTACGTTTGCAGGTTCAAATCCAGCTCAGTCCAATAGATTTTAGGTGTGCTTAAATGCGACAGCATTTACTGGCATGCAAAAGAATTCCTGCGGGACGATATCCCGGTCGGCCTGGCAATTGGCAGCATTGTTAATAAAAATTATTTAAAATTAAGTGGTTCAAAAGTAGTAATTACGTAAGAGAGGTTGTTTTCCAATTTCATGTAAAATCGACTTGATTTCAGGAACAAAAGTGAACGGTCCTGAAATGTGTTGGAATGCGTAGGCCTTGTTAAAGTTACCTTTACTTTTTATTTCCTGTTTGCCTAAAGGGATCGTTATGCAGTTCCAAGAATTAAGCGCCATTAAAATGCAAGGCCGGCCTACCGCAGCGGGAACAGCGTTGGTCTTCGTTTCTCAGGTAAGGGTTAATGTTAGGGCCGCGGGAGGAAGTGAACGTCAATAACTCGTGGTTATTTGCTGTTCTGGTGGTGTAAAGGATTACGTGACTGTTCGATGCCATCCTGCAGAACTGGGCACTATCTATGTTGCCCTGCAAATGATTAATGCTGTATTAATCAAATTACTACTGCCACACTTTATTAGAACATATTATAATACCTAATCCTAAAATTCCAATTTATTAATTATTTCTAAGTTCGAAGATCCAAACTACATCTCTGAAACATTTTTTTTCTTTTTTTTTATTTCATTTATATAGGCCCCTTTAACATCTAAGGTCTTGTCGAGGGCTTTGGACTTGAAACAACTCGCTGTCTGTAGGTTTAAATCATTTTCTTTTCCTTCAAACACACGCACATTCACTCTCATACTTCCAGACTCGGTGGGGGATGGGGAACAACTCTAGCTAAAGATCTCAGCCGGGAATCGAACACGGGACCTCCGGGTGAGAAGTTAGCTCGCTGACCACTCGACCACGGAGGCAGTCAACAAATTGTTAATAAGCTTATCCTTCTATCTACTTCATGCTAATCGAGATAAACGTTAGCATAAACGGTCTTATAACCTAGTAACTTATAAGTACAAGCAAAATAACGGAGTCCGCCTGGGTAGAGTGGTGGTAGCGTGTCTGCCTCACATTCAAAAGTCTCGCTAAGGGTGAGTTACCCGAATAAGGCTTTTTTTCGGGGGTTTCCCTTATCCTGAAAAGACGAATATCGAGTAACTATAAGCTCCGTGGACCCCGAGAGCATTTGAGCACCGTTTCACCAATTTCATTGATCGTCCGATAAAGCAGCTAAGCAAAAAAACAAAAACAAAAAAACAAAAAAAACAAAACAAAAAAAAAACAAAACAAAAAAAAACACCGATGGTTGCTATGGGATCGTTAGAGCCATTTTTGAGAAAATCAAAATTTTCGAAAAAAGTTCCATGTTAAGGGTAGTTGGGAGGGATTTTCTTGAAAATCTTCGTGTCGCATCCTTGGAAGATTCTAAACTTAAATACCAAGTTTGGTATTTTACCGACTTTTCGTTTTTGAGTTATCGTGTTCACAGACACACGGACCTTTTTCTGAAAATACTTTTTTTAGATAAAGGGAGCCCTAGAACATATATTTCCATGAAATCTCGGTATCGAATTTTTGGGTGGAGTGCAATACATTCTCTATACACTATGTACATAGTTCGTATAGAGAAAGTAAAAATTGGGTCCTCAGATATAAGAAACCATTTAGGTGCAAATTGCCAAGTATTGCATATACAAAAATCCTGATTTGTCCATTCACATAACTTTCTCTAAACACTATCACAATAATTTTTAATATTCGTAACAACAAAAGATTATTCCATTGTTTACATTGGGTAATCGAGATAAGCATTAGTAGTAGGTACTGGTTGTATTATTTCCTTCCAAGTAAAAATAATACGGTAATACATTCCTTCTTAGTCTGTTTACCCTCCCCGTATTTATGAGTGACAAACCCTAAGAATTAAAAGCAGATGCCTATGACTCAGAAGCCTGTCTGGGAGCCAACGGTACGAAGCCACAGAATGGGGAACCTAGAATCAGTGGTCGAACCCATAGCCAGGCATGAGCTTGAGCAAAAGGATGATATGAAATGCAAGCGCAATGGATGAAGGAAAGGTGATGGTGGAATTGGTGGAATGAATGTCGGGGGGAAATAGAGGACCTGGAGAAAACCCTCCCAGATGTCTCTTCGTCCAGCACAATACCCACATGCGTGCGCTTGGGATCAAAGCGGGCCGCCTAGGTGGGAGGCGAGCAGTTTTACCACTCGGCCACGGCGTAGCCGATAATATGGTAATACACGGGGCTAACACGATAGTTAAATAATTTAAAACACTAATGGCTATGTGAAACAATTGAAATTCGGTTCTCTTTGCATGAACAGCAAAAAACGGAAGAGGGATGAAACGAAAGGTGACTTCCCGTTTGAGGAAGGTTTAAGTAGCTTAAAATTGAAACCAAGTACAAGGGATATCTTGAAAACGGCTAACTCTACAAAAACAAAGTGTGTATGAATTGCGTGTTTTAACAGGTTCCTTTTTTTTTTTTTTTTTTTTTTTTTTTTTTAAATAAGCTTTTGTCTATCTCTTAAGGTTTACCAGACAAAAAATTCGCTCAGAATGAAGAAGTCTTCAGAGGCTATTCCCACTAAATTCAACATATATACATTTTATTTGTTGGTAAATATCTTAAATATACGGTATTTTAATTAAAATCTTTAGAGCCATTTTTGAGGAAAGCAAAATATTAAAAAAAAAAAAAAATTTAACGTAAAGGGTAGCTTTGAGTGAAGAGATTTTGTTGAAAAATCTTCGTGTCCTATCTTTGGAAGATACTAAACTTAAATACCAAATGTGGTATTTAACGGTCTTTTCGATTTCAACTATTTTGCCAACGCACACACACACACACACAGACTTTTTCTAAATTTATTTAATTCAGGGGACCTTAAAACATATATTTCTGGCGATGCCCATATATCGAATTTTTGGGTGAAATACAACACTTTATTTATACACTAAATACATACTACTTGTAGAGAAAGTAAAAATTCACTGAAAAAGAAAAGTTTTAGAGAAAACTGTACCTGTTTAAACTGTTCTCAGTAATAATTTTAAAAACGAATTATATACTTATTTATGATAGCTGTGTAACATCAATTACTTTGTCTAGTATGTGTGTACACTGTACATAGTAGGTAGGGAAGCTATTGTATTCCAACCAAAAATTCTATAAAAGGATTTTACCACAAATACATGTATTGAAAGACCCTGAATCAGTAAAAGCATTTTAGGAAAAGAGTCAGTATGAGTGTATGTGTGGACAGCATAACTTAAAAACGGATAAACCATTAAATACAAAACTTGGTATTTAAGTTTAATATCTTCCAAAAGATGCAACACGAACATTTTCAGAAAAATCCGCCTACCCCAAAGTACCCTTTACCTGGAACATATTTAGGAAATTTTGATTTTCTCAAAAATGGCTCTAACGAATTTGATTAAAAACAATTATGATTGTTTAAGATCTCTTTAATGACAAACGATATGTATATATTGGATTTTCTGGGAACAGTCTCTGAAGAACTTTTCATTCTAGATTACTTATTTTATAACTCGTAAATAGAATAGACAACATTGTAATAGAATAATAGACAATAGCTTACTGCACAAAAAACGTGGATCTAATTAAAACAAACAATTTATTTTATACACATTTTTTTGTAGAGTTAACGTTTCCGTTGGTTTCAATTTTAAACTATTTAAACTTTTCTCAAGCGGGAAGTCAACTTTCGTTATATCTGTTGTGTTTTACTCTTGGAAATACAAAAAAGAACCAAGTTTCAATTGCTTCACATAGCGATAGCTTTTGAAAGATTTGACTCTCGCTTTAGCCTAGTACTCCCCTGCTTCCATTCCACTTACAAGGAGCGAATAATAAGAGCATTAGCGCTTATGTTTATCTCGATTACCATAACATAGATAAAAGAATAGCTTTTGCAAAGAAAGTTTGTTTGTGGAACAGTTAGAGAAAGTCATAGAATGGAACGCATCAGATTTTCACAAATTACTCTAATTATTCAGATTAAAATACCGTATATTAAAGACATTCATATGACATTAAAATGTCTACCTTGAATGTCCTGGGAATAGGCTCTGAAGCCCTCTTCACTCAGGATGACATATAAAAACTGTAGTCAATTTATATTAATTAATTATATATATACATACATATAGTAAATAATTGATATTTCAATTGCATAGGGACAAATTTTAGAAGAATCTTCCTTATTTCCTTCTGCTTGTAAGGGAACAGATAATAAGACCAATTCTGCTATTGTTTATCTTGATTAGCATGAAGTATATAGAAGAATAAGCTTGTGTAAAAATAGTTTGTTTGCAGAACAGATAGAGAAACCCCGTGTATGGAAGATATCCGAGTTTTTAAATTGTTGAATATTTATTCCTCTTACCAATAATAGTTGCTCTGCAAAATTTCAGCGCTCTCTTCAAGTTCATTTCCGCTTTATTAATTTTTAATTCCGAAGTTAATTGTTTTCTATAAATGCTCTTGTGGAACATTTTTATTTTCATATGCAGTATTTAGTAAGCATGCTTTTAATGTAAATGCATATAAAGATTGATCTAATGTGTTGTGACGAAAAATCATTCTTTTTTCTACATCATGTTAATCATCAACATTAGCACAAATTGCCTTATACTTGCTTCCTTCTGAGCAGAAGAGAAATAAGGAATACAGTAGCCCAAGCGATAATCAAATCCTTTAATTTAACAGTTTATCCTTTAATAGTTATCATATCACTGTTTTATATAATCGTAAATCGGTCCCTTTGCATGGCCGAGTAAAACAAAAGAGATATGAAACGAAAAATGACTTCCCGTTGAGAAAGGTTTAAATATTTCTAAATTGAAACCAATAACAAACAATATCACTAAAGGAAGTGCCTATGACAAGAATTGTATGCTTTAACTATGTATACATTTTTGGTCTGTCTCTTGCGGTTTCTCATTTATAGAAAAGTCATCCAAAATGAAGACACCTTTAGAGACTATTGACAGAAAATACAAGAATTGCATTTTATTTTTCATAAAATTATATTCAATATTAGGTGTTTTAATCAAAATCTTTAGAGCCATATTTGAGAAAATAAGACTTTTCAAATAATCTTCAATGGAAAATTTGCGTGCTCATTCTTGGAAAATGAGAACCTTAAATATAAAGTTTGGAATTTAACCAACTTTTCGTTTTTAGCTATGCTGTTTACAGCACATACACACACACACGTGCGCGCGCGGGCCCCTTTTTCTATAAATGCTTTTCTTCTTCTTTTGAGCTATTAAGAGGAGCTTAAAGCTTCATGTATTTTCAATAAAATCTCGACATCGATTTTTTATGGAATACAATATCTTCTCTACCTACTATGTACATTTTACGTGCAGAGACGTAAAAAGGATACGATAATGTTTTGAATCTGCCATTTTTTTTAAAACATATTTTGAATATTTACTGCTTCAGAATTCGCAAAAAAATTATACGAAATCATAAAACATAGGGCCTAAGAATTTATATTCTATGATGAATTCAGTAAAATTAAGCAAAGGCCTATCCTACTAAAACAAAAGAATTTGCCCAAAATTCAAACTAAAAAAAATAAACAAAAGCAATACTAATAATACTTTTGGTTTTTTATACTCACAGAGTTCATTTTTATTTCCCTAATATGGTCAAAATTACTCCGTAAAAGTTCTTTATTTGCTAAAAAAACAGCAATTTTAAGAAACGGAGAAAATAAAATTTAATGTCATGCACCCTCGTGTTTAAATAACCATGAGCAATTTAAAACTGGAGCAAATTAAAAAAGTTTACTCTTTTCCAATTGAGAAAGAAGCAAAGCAAATTTACAAGCTATGCTTACAAAAGATTATTCTTTTGTCTACATTATGCTAAACGAGATAACCATTAATAGAAATGGTTTTACTACTTTCATCCTTGTAAGTAAGAGGAAAATAAAGGGATACACTAGGCTAAAGCGCTGGTCAAATCTTTTAACAGCGGTTGCCAGTGATAGAAATTCCGTTCTTTGCATGGCCAGCAGTTGACATGTTCCCATATAAGAAAGGTTTAATTATTTTAAAACTGAAACCAATAACAAGGAACAACTCGGAAGCTCGACAAAAAAAATTGTAAATGGCATAAATTATGTGTTTTGACAAGATCTATGTTTTTTGTGTAGTAAATTTTTGGTCTATCTCTTACGGTTTACCAGTTCTGCAAAAGTCATCGAGAATGAAGAGAACTTCAGAGGTTATTCCCAGAAAATTCAAGATGTACATTTTTTTTGTCTTGTAAATATCTTTCATACACGGTATGTTAATTAAAATCGTTACAGCCCTTTCTGAGAAAATCAAAATTTGCTAAATTTTTGCATATAAATAGTAATTAATGTGGACGCTTTTCTTAAAAAAATTCATGTCACACCCTTGGGAAATACTTACATTTCCAATTAAATCTCGGTATTGAATTTTGTGGGTGGAATATAATATGTTCCTTGACTACTATGTGCATTGTACATACTGATAGAGAAAGTAAAAATACTCCACGAATGTGTTCTATAACCGGAATTTCAGATAACTGTCCTCTTAAATACCACTGATTTGTTGTTGACGTTTTATGAGCGTATACTGAATTTTTCAAACATGTTATGTAAATACTATCACGTGAAACATTTCTAACAGAAGAAAATCTGATTTTACATGACTTTCCCGACCCATTCGGTAAGAAACTGTTCTTAAAGATCTTATTTTTCTCTTTTCTTCTTGCTAATGGAATTGAACATTAGCAAAAATGTTATAGTTAATAGTTTCCTGTAAGTAGAATGGAAATATGGGAAAAGAGTAGGCTAAAGCGATAGTAAAATATTTAAAAAATCTGGTCGCTATGTAATTCAATGGAATGGATAACGACTTCCCATTTGACAAAAGTCAAATTCGAAATTTAAAAACCATAAACAAGTAATATCTCGGAAAGAGTTGACTCCAAAAAATACTGCGTATGACATGAATAGTGAATTTTAACGAGATCTAACTTTTCTGACTAGTATGGTTTACGAGTGATGCTAAACTCATCCAGAAGAGAACTTTAGATGCTATTCCTAGAAAATTCAATATATACATTTTATTTATGATGAAAAGAAATTAAACATATAACATAACTCTTATAGCCACTTTTTTTTTTAGAAAATTACACATTTCGAAAAATTTTCCTTGAAAACGGAAGTTTGGAGAGTTATTCATAAATAATCTGTTGTGTTCCATTCACATGACTTTCTCTACCACTCTGCAACAAATTATTGTTAAAAACCTTAGCCTTCCATTTACTTCATACTAATCGGGAAAAAATTAACAGAAATAGTGATATTACTTGCTTCCTTGTAAGTAGGAGCGAAATAAGGGAGTACCATCTAAAACGATCAATTCCACGAAAAAATGTATAGTCATGAATTGAGTATTTTATCGTGATCTACATTTTTGATAGTAAGTTTTGGATCATCTCTTAGGGTTTATGCAAAATTCAATAAAAATCACCCAAAATAAATACGTCTTTAGAGACTATTTACAGAAAATTCAAGATGTGCATTTTATTTGGATGTACATATCTTAAATATAAGAGATTTTAATCAAAATCGTTAGCCATTTTTAAGAAAATCAAAAAAAAAAAAAAAATCGAGATTTTTCCATGTAAAGGGTAGTCGGAGGAGGGGGGATTTTCTTGAAAATCTTCGTGTCGCATCCTTGGAAGGTACCAAATTTAAATACCAAGAACCTATTTCAAAAAATGCTTTTTTCAATTCATTGGCACCCAAAACATGTATTATGGTGAAATCTCGGTATCGAATTTTTGGGTGAAATGCAATAGCTTCTCTATACACAATGTACATAGTACGTGTAGAGAAAATAAAAATATTTGTGTCGCAGCCTTCAAATTCGCTGTACTTAAATAGTAACCATAGGGTTAAACTAACTTTTCCTTTTTGAGCTGGCCTGTTACAGACACAAGCAGGCGCGCGCGCGTGCACGGACACTTTTCTAAAAACTATTTTTTTATTCAGGGGTCTTCAAAGCACG
Source organism: Hymenopus coronatus (assembly GCA_030762935.1). Taxonomy (NCBI): domain Eukaryota; kingdom Metazoa; phylum Arthropoda; class Insecta; order Mantodea; family Hymenopodidae; genus Hymenopus; species Hymenopus coronatus. The sequence continues at coordinate 30,395,628 of CM060883.1, forward strand.
CATTTCCGTAATATTTCGGTATCGACATTTTTAGTGGAACTCAATACCTTCCCTAGCTACTATGTAGCCAGATAGTACCCTTAGAGAAAGTATAAAAAAAGTAAATATGAATTTTTAGATTTTGTAGAAATTTTAGTGGAGCCATATCTTAGATTCTTGTTTTTCACGCTGCTGGGCCAGATTTGAATTCCCTTAGTCAAGCTGTCTACACCGGCCCCAATTGTTGTGGTCGTTGACGCGTTTTTTTTTTTCCCCTAAATTAAAATACAGTACCGGAGTCTGATCATATAACACCCATGCCCAAGGCGGGACTCGAACCCACGATCCCCAGCGCTACGATGCACCAAAGCGGGAACGCCTTGGCGAGCGCGGCCATGGGGACCGGCGCGCGTTCAGTGTTGACGCTCTGTCACGAAAAGGTCGTGGGCTCGAATCCACTATGGGATTCTCTCTCCCCTTAATTTCATTCATCCTGTCATATAACCTAGTAGTTAAATAACATTAAAATTTAAAATAGTAATTAATTTAACTAAAATAAATAAATTTGTCTTAGTTAAAATAGAAATTCAAATCCGATTTCTCTCTCTCTCTCTATCTTTCTATCTATCTCTTGTCTTTATAGGGACTTAAATAATAAAAAAAAAACCAAGCAACTATATATACGCATGTAATTAAAATGTTTTTTTTTGCTTCTATGGTTCTCAGAAAAAAGGAACTTTTTTGAACACAGAGCCCTCGGGGGAAAAATGAAATAATGCAAGTGCAGTTACGAGCTTAGAACCTTTATAGGCGTCCAAAAGTTTCCGATGCTGTTTTTACCCCATTTGAAACTTCGCAAGATTGATACATGCCCCCAGTTAAAAGTGATTTAGATTACACTTTTTAAACCTCTCCCTCACATTTAGCACACACGAATAAATTAAGAATTCTACGAATGCAAGTGTAAATAGCATAATATGATGAAATAAAGCTTTAACATTTAATTCTTCCCACTTTTTAAACTTTGCTGTGCAACCAGCCAAAAGGGTAGAAATAATATGTAAATTATCTCAGTAATGTCCGAGCTAAATTATATATCATTAGCTTTGATTTTTGTCCCCTTTGCCCCTAATACAAAATTCCCTCCCAAATCGGATCAGAAAATAAAAACATCTGAGAAATAAAAAAATAAAATAAAATAAAAAAAAACAGGAGTGAAATTGAACACGTGAAAAAAAATCGCGATATAACTTTATCTCCTCGAAATACAATTTTTGGAGATTTCAAATAGGATATAAACCACTAGATTAAGAATATGTTTCATTGATGAAAAAAACAATTAAAAAGCAGAAGAATACTTCTCGGGTTTACTCTGGAGATAAACATAAATCTTTTTTCTATATAATAATTTGACAGTTTGTTGCCTAAAATGAATTACAATCTTATCGGGTAAATACATTATGTTGAGCTATTGTAAACGTTATTATAAATTTTAGTTGTCGTTACAGAAACGTCTAAATAAACCTCTGTCACTAAAAGCTTCCAAGCTACTCTGCACCAAGAGATAATTTCGACAGAACACATAAAAGCAGGAAGTTAAGAAAATAAAAGTCTGCAGCTTTTCAAACCCAGCAATAACTACTCACACATAAATAAAAGCTAGTTGCTATGGTGACCGTGAATGACTGGTTCCTAACCTCCAAGAGCTTACCTGAATTTGACGCTAGTGAAGACTCCCGAAAGTCCGTGTGTTTGTTTACTTGGAAGTGTTGGAGGGTCAGTCACACCATCAGCTGAGACACGCTGCGCGTTGCGTTTAAGCCATTTCACTGAAGATGCTTTACTCCTGCTTGCGGATGTTGCCTATCTGCAGCACGCATTGCAGTGAGGTTTGGTTGCAGCCGGGAAATCAACTAGATGGCTCTGCCCTACTATTGTGTACTGCAGCCTTTCCCGCTAGGGACCCTTGCTATAACTCTGTTATTGCCATCTAGCGTGGAGAGCTGTAACTACGTCTTCTTGTAGGCGAATCTTAAACACTAATAACTAAAATCCCAGTTCGAAATTCCCAAGCCTTATTGCCCTGTTGAACCGTAAGCATCCGACTCCTTACGGAAATGCATTTATTATTCAATGGCCCAGATCAGGGTTGCCAAATTTCGACTGGAGACTAATCCGCTCCGCGACCTGCTTTTGTTTGACCCACCTACAAAAATAAGAGAATAGAACCTTATGTATTCCATTCCCATGAATTTACCTGTTCTATAGACTACTTTTTAATAAAATGATGTATTCCATTCAAATATTTTTTTTAGCTGTTCCATATACAAACTATTTTTACAAAATATTATTATTTTATCTATAGCATGTTAATCGTGAAAAACATTAGCAGAATGTCAGTCTTACTACTTGTTTCCTGGTAAGTATTAGGGAAATAAGGGAATGCATTAGACTAAAGCGATAGTCAAATCTTTTAAAAGCTGCTCGTTATGTGAAACAATTGAGGTTCGGTTCGCTTTAAGAAAAGTTACCAGTTTAAAACTGAAATCAAAAACCACTAACAAGGAAAATCTGGAAAACGGTTAACTCTAAAAGAAAAACGTACTATACATGCTAACATGGTTTTATTCCGTCAGATACAACTAACGAAATAATTAGATCCGTTTTAAAACTGTATCTTTAAAGGATCGATTTTCAAAGGATGATTATTATACAAACATATGAAGAGTATAAGAGACAAGTTATAGTTTTGGACTGTTAGTACATACAATAAAGTTTTTACTGAATTGATTATCAAAATTTTATTAATAAATAACTGCAATACAATTTGTTAAATTCGTTTTTAAACTTTTTTATTATACATAGGTATATATTATTTTCCAAAATTACATAGGAAAGCATTTGTGCTCCATCTACACTTGCGCTATTTAATTTGTTGTGATATCCATGTGGAGAGAACATAAGAAAAATGGAGTCATCACCATACTTGTTTTCAACTAATGCTTACTAGGAAACAAGGATGATATTAAATTCATTTGAAGAAATTACTCTAAATGTATTTAGCAAGCTGTCGCATAATATGCTTCCGAAGCGGAATTTGTCGGAACTAACTATGATCGGTAGTGTGGCTAACTGCACTATCATCCATGCACGTCAAATCGCTTGTTAAGTTCAGGTGCTTACCGCTAGGTGATAAAATGTGATTGTCACCGACATCTGGCGGTACTTGCTGATGTCTAATCCTAGCCGAAACGAATTACAATGAGCACCAACTTAGAACAAAATTAAACTATAAATCTTGTAACATGTTTTACTTTAAACGATTACTGAGTATGCTTCCTACTTTCCACTGTGATATTAGCTTATTTTTAAAGTGATCACTACATTATACCTAAACCGTTATGTCTAGGACACAAAATATTAACAGAAAAACAATCGACTGAATACAAAATTTCTCTAAAACAAATAATAATAATAATAATAATAATAATAATAATAATAATAATAATAATACTGAGTGATAATGTCGATAGTGATAATAGTAGTAATACTAATAATAATAATAATAATAATAATAATAATAATAATAATAATAATAATAATAATAATAATAATTCCCGCCTGGGTAGTGTGGTGGTAGAGTGTTTGCTTCACATTCAAAAGACCGTGAGTTCGAATCATACTTAGGTTGAGTTGCCCGGATAAGGTTTTTTCGGGGTTTTCCCTTATCCTGAGAAGACGAATGTCGAGGAACTTTAAGCTCCATGGACCCCGAGATCATTTGAGCATAATTTCAAGAATTTCATTCACCGTCCGATATGACCAACCAGGTTAAAGGACGTTAAGATACAAAAAAAAAAAAAAAGAAGGTATGCATACCACCAAAAAATGCGATATCGAGATTTTTTCGGAAATGCATGTTTTGAGGCCACTGAATAAAAAAACTTTGTGTTCTATTCATATAACTTTCTTTAGCTCCTCTAATTACAAGTTATTCTCACAAAAATTATTCTGTTATTTATATCATAATCGAGATAAAGGTTAGTAGAATTGGTCTTATTTTTACTTCATTGTAAGTAAAAAGGAAATACGGGAATAGATTATGCTAAAGCGACAGCCGCATCTGTTAAAATTTTGTCGTGTATGTGAAACAATTGAGGTTAGGTTCGCTTCGCATGGTCCCGTTTGAGAAATGTTAGGTAGTTTAAAACTGAGACCAATAACAAGGAATATCTCAAAAACGATCAACTGTACAAGAAAAACGTATATTACATAAATGATGTGTTTTAACGAGATCTACGTTTTGTTTATCTCTTTCGGTTCAACCATTAAACAAAATTCTGGAAAACACATCCAGAATAAAGTATCAGAGGTTATTACCAGAAAATTCAAATTATACATTTTATATGTGATGTAAATATAAATATACGGTATTTTCATTAAATTCGCCAAAGACAGTTTAGGAAAAACAAAATCTTCAAACAAACAAAAAATCCATGAAAACGTATGTGGTAGAAATATTTTTTTTAAATCTTCGTGTCGCATCCTTGGAAGATACCAAATATGAATACCAAGTTTGGTGATTAACCGTCTTTTTGTTTTTGACCTATGCTATATACTCACACACACACAGACACACACGCACATACACACACATACACACGCACACACACATACACACACATACACACATACACACACATACACATACACACATTCACATACACACACAGACACACACATACACACACATACACATACACATACACACATACACATACACACAGACACACACGCACACACGAAGTTTTTTCTAAAAATCTGAAGTGTTCCATTCACATGACTTTCTCTAGCTGTTCCACGAACAAATTTTTCTTACAAAAGATTAATATTTTATCTACATCGAACTAATCAAGATAAATGTTATCAGAATTGACCTTATTACTTCTTTATATGTAGAAAGTAAATATGGGAATACACAGGGTATCTACATACAATGTACATAGCAGCTAGAGAAAAAAAATTAGAAAATGTTCCGTTTGAGTGTGAGTAGTGTGTGTGCGTATGTGTGTATGTGTGTGTGTGTGTGTGTATGTGTGTGTGTGTGTGTGTGTGTGTGTGTGCACCTGTGTGTCTTTGGACCGCATAGCTCAAGAATGAACTTGATATTTACGTTTATTATCTGTTACGGATGCGACACGAAGATTTTCAAGAAAATCCCCCCGCTACAAACTACCTTCTATGTAGAAAAATCTTATATTTTCCATTCACATGACTTTCTCTACATCTCTGCAACAAATTATTGTTAAAAACCTTATACTTCTATTTACTTCATGCTAATCGAGAAAACATTAGCAGAAATGGTCTTATTACTTGCTTCCTTGTAAGTAGAAGCAAATTTAGGGGGTAGCATAGGTTAAAGTGATAGTAAAAAGCTGGTTGCTATGTGACTGAAGTTCCTTTGTTTGTATGGACAGCAGTTAACAAATTCCTGAATGAGAAGTGTATACGTTTTTCAAAGCTGAAACCAAAAACAAGGAATATCTTAAAAACGATTAACCCCACGAAAAAAATGTATATATCATAAATTGTGTGTTTTAACGTGCTCTACATTTTTTGAGTGGTTAAAACTTATAATTTATATCGCATGTTGTTTTCTTGTAGAGTTAACCGTTTTCGAGATATTCCTTGTTATTGGTTTCAGCTTTTAACTAACTTTTCTCAAACGACACATGCTCAGGCTTGCTTATGACATAAGATCGATCCCGAAAAGCAAAATTAACTAAAAAATTAATCTCGGCTGAAGAGGAATTTAACCCTAACAACTATGTGAATACGTATCTAAATAACGTAATTTATTAATTCAAACGGGAAGCCATCTTTCTTTTCATCTCTCGTTTTACTACAGGCCATGCAAAGCGAACCTCAGTTGTTTCACATAGCGACCAGCTTTTAAAAGGTTTGACTATCGCTTTAGCTTAGTGTATTCCCTTATTGCCCTTCTACCTACAAGGAAGCAAGTAATAAAACCAATTCTGTTAATGTTTGTCTCGATTAACATGATGCAGATAAAATAAAAATATTTTGTGAAATTAGTTTTTATATTGAACAGCTAGAGAAAGTTATGTGAATGGAACACGTCAGACTTTTTTAAGGAAAGCATTGCCTAATGGACAAAACTATAATGACAATATTCTCTGTATGAATGTGCGAAAAGTTAATATCTATTTTGTTTTACTCCTGGCCATGGAAAGAGAACAAATTTTCAGTCTTAATCGCATAGCGACAGCTTTTAAAAGATTTTACTAACGGTTTAGCCTAGTGTACTGTCTTATCTCTCTTCTCCTTATAAGGAATCTAGTAATACATCCATTTCTAATACGTATCTTCACCAGCTTTTAAAAGATTTCATTAGTGCTTTAGACTAATGTATTCTCTTATTTCCCTAATACTTAAACAAAGAAAGTAATAAGACCGATATTCTGCTAATATTTATCTCGATTAGCATGCTAAAGATAAAAAAATAAACCTGTAAGAATAATTTGTAAATGGAAACAACTAGAGAAAGCTGTGTAAGTGGAATACATCAAATTTTTACTTTCTCTATACGTACTATGTACATAGTGTATAGAGAATGTATTGCACTCCACCAAAAAATTCGATACGAGATTTCACCGGAAATATATGTTTTAGGGTCCCCTGTATCCAAAAAAAGTGTGTGTGTGTGTCCGTGTGTCCGTTTGTCTGTGAGCACGATAACTTAAAAACAAAAAGTCGGTAAAATACCAAACTTGGTATTTAAGTTTAGTATTTTCCAGGGATAGGACACGAACTACCCTTTACATGGAACTTTTTTCGAAAATATTGATTTTCTAAAAAATGGCTCTATCAATTTTGATTAATATATCATATATTAAAGATATTTACCTGATAAATAAAATGCATATTTTGAATTTTCTGGAATGGCCTCTGAAGACTACTTTATTCTGGGTCAATTTTACGGAATGTTGCATATCTACTAAACCATAAGAGATGGATAAAAACTTACCCCTAAACAAATGTAGATCACTTTAAAACACACAGTTTATGTTATATGCATTTTTTTCGTGGAGTTGATTGTTTTTTAGATATTCCTTGTTTTTGGTTTCACCTATAAAAAAAATACTTTTTACATACAGGACTTTGTGAACTCGTGTCCATACAAAGGAACTTCAGTCACATAGCAACCAGATCTTGACTATCACTTTAACCTATGGCACCCCCTTATTTCACTTCTACTAACAAGGAAGCAAGTAATAAGACTATTTCTGCTAATTTGTTCTCGAATTGATGAAGTAAATAGAATAATTTGTTGCAGAGATGTAGAGAAAGTCATGTGAATGGAACACATCAGATTTTTTTTTGTAAGTAGATTATAGAACAACTAGAGAGACTCACCGGAATGGAACACCTAAGATTTTATTGTTTTAGATTTGAAGGATGGCCAAATAAAAGTAGAAGCTTTGAAACCATCACGAAAACTTTTAACGGTCAATTTAAACAAGTTATAGCTTTGGACTATCATATTAAATATAGGATTTTTGTAACGGATCTGATTATTTAGCGAGTTGGATCCGCCAGAATAAAACCATGTTGGGATGTTTCATGCGCTTTCTTTTAGAGTTGACCGTTTTGACTGTTAGGACATACAATAACCTACGTTTCAAAAAGTTAATGTCATAGTTTGTCTGTAAAAGTAAAGATCTGTAAAAAGTGAGTCGTTTTAAATCATTATACAAGCCATTATCTTGGAAGGGTAGACTAGATTTAAGGGAGTGAAATTTCAAATGTTTATATTTCTGTACAGATACTTCTGAACATTTTAATACAATTGCATTATTGAATGTTGACATAAATACCAAATACCAAATTTCATTCAAATTGAATAAATAATTTTCAATATGTAAAGTATTTTATAGATTTTTAATGTAAGTAAGTTGAATAATCAAAATGTTCCACGCTCCTCACAATTTAAGAAAATTGGTTGGATATTCTGAAATGGAGCTTTGAACCTCACACAAAAATTTTAAACTTTGATCACTGAATTATTATAATTTGTTTAAAATGTTAGAATAATTTTTCTATTACGTTTTTTTTTAAAAAATACTATTAATATTAGAACTATTTTCTCGTTTTTAATATTATAATAGATACTTCCGCATATTCTAGGATATGTTAGTTGTATTTAAACAAAAACTGAGACCCTTGGAACTTCTTGAAACTGTGAAAATTGCGTTTGAGAAAAAACTCTGTTTTAAGAAGTAGTATGCCAGGAAACAGGGGTATTGTTCGATCTTTGTTCGATTTATTAGTAATATTTTAAAACTTTGTGACATAATTATTAGTTATATATTACTTATCTAACAATGTGAATTCTGGAAATGTGCTATAATGTTATAAACTAAAGCCGTGGCATGCTTTTGTAAATTAAGGCTAAAGTTTTTGTACAGTAAATAAATAAATGACTACAGATTCCGAAGCAAGGGTGGGCAGCTAAATTTCAACTTTACGGGTTTCCAAAAGTTCCGACAACTATTTGCTATAAAAAGCAACTTTCTATTTTTTGAGCGATTATAGCCAAAACGACAATATTTCAGTATAAATTTTTCTGAAAAGGTTACTGTACTTTATATTGCTCTTATGTTAATATGAATACCAAACTTTATTTATTCAAATTCTATAAATACGTTGCATGATAAGAATTATTTCATATATTTTATTCCGTAAATATATCGTATAGGTATTCAAAATATTCCAAGTAACTCAGAATTTGAAATATATAGTTGGATAATCTGAACAGCAGCTTTCAGCCCCACACAAAAATTATGAACTGTGTTAATTCAATAACTTTGATTGCTGAATTATTGTAATATTTTTACAATGCAGGAAATTTAAATCTCTAAAGTTAATATTTTTTCCTTAAAAATACTTTTTTTGAAAAATTACTTTGGTATTAGATAATATTTTCGTATTATATTACAATATATACTTCTGCACATTCAGAGAAATAATAGTTGTACTTTAGAAAGGTTATATTTGCACAAACTTTAATTAACGACTGTAGAGCCCGAAAACCGGTGGGGGGGTTGTTGATTCTCTGTAGATCCCCAAAGGTTCCAACAACTATTTGTTGTATAAAACAAGTGATTTTCGATTTTTACTTTCTCAGGTAAAGAAGATATTGCACTCCACCCAAAAATACACGTTTTAGAGTATCCTGTATCCAAAAATACAATTTTTTATAAAATTGTCAGCGTGCGTGTGTGTGACCGTGAGTCTATAGACGCGATATCTCAAAAACGAAAAGTCAGAAAAACTTGGTTTCTAAGTTTAATATCTTCCTAGGATGCGACAAGAAGATTTTGAGAAAAAGCAACGAGGAGGTCATTGATGAGGTAAACAACTATTTTAAGGACCTTGATAAATTGAACTTCAGAGATGATTTAATTACATTAGAACGCCGATATGACAAATATTAGCCTTTCTGGAGATTATGTTAAGAAATAAAGCGAAAACAGTTTTTTTTTTAAATGCTGTTTTCATAGAGAGACCTGGGACTTATTTGCTGACCCTCGTAGATAGAAGAATAGCGTTTTTAACAAAAATGTGTTACAGATATGTAGAGAAAGTCATGAGAATGGAACACATCAGATTTTTACTGTAGTTAAATTTCACTCCCAGTGTGCCTTATAAGAACAAAAGAAGTAAACGTTTGTTGGTCTGCAACCCTACTTACCTCCAGTACGACGTTGGCACTACTGAATATGCCAAAATATACTACATCGTCACAAAAAGATAGCGTTGATATTATAGTCGCTCCCAGCTTATCGATAAGAATATGTATATTGTAATAGCTCTGAACCTCGAAGGTTAGGTGAGTGGCCTAATTATGTAATTGCAGCTATCTCACTCATACTAATTTTGACCAATAAGACGCTACAAAACGACTGGTTTCAACCAAAACTGGCTGCTAATTCCACATTTATCACCACCGTAGTATGTCTGTTTTTATCACCTCCCTATCTCAACACGCATGTGTAGTTCAGTTGGTAAAATAAACTGATGGATTGCATTCGCATGACTTTCTCTATTTTGTAATAAACTAACGTAACAATGGGAAGACAGTCCACAAGGGACCTTGGCCTGCCGCCTGGCCGCTGCATCTCCCAACTCAGCCCGAAGGCGTCATGAATGGGGCGCAGTGCTGGAGGGTGAGACGTGATCAGCGCCTCGAGTCCACGGTCGGTTGATGCGGTCTTCTCAATCTGGTGCTCCTTAATTGGCTGAAAATTCCCCACGCCGGTACCGGGAATCAAACCCTTGTCTCCGGCTTGGCAAGCAGCCGCGCTACCACCACGCTAAGGAGATGAGCCAAACTATTATTACAAAATCTTATTCTTCTATTCACTTCCTGCTAATCAAAATAAATATTACATGAAATGGTCTTATTACTTAGTTCCTTGTAAGCAGAAGGACCATCAAATGCGTTCCATCCATTTGGCTTTCTCTACATCTCTATAACATATTATTCTTAAAGAGCTAACTATTCTATCTACTTCATACTAATTTATATACACATTAGAAGAAAATATTCTCATTACTAAATTCCTTATAAGTACAAGGCAGATAACAGAATACACTAGGCTAATGCGATACTCAACGCCTTTAAAAGCGTGTTCCTGTGTGACTGAAATACATTTCTTTGTATGGCCAAGAGTTGACAAACTCCCATATGAGAAGTTAAAGTATTTTAAAACCGAAACCAATAACAAGGAATATCTTGGAAATAGTCGAACTACACGAAAAAAGTATATAATATAAATTGTGATATATGCACTTTTTGCTTAGTATGTTTTTGTCTATTTCTTACGGTTTACCAGCTATGCAAAAGTCATCCAGAATAAAGAATACTTCAGGTGCTATTCCCAGGAAATTCAAGGTAAACATTTTATTTGCCATGTAAACACCTTTAATATGTGGCATTTTAATCAAACTTTTAGAAAATCGAAAATTTCAAAATATGCTCCATGTATGGAGCAGTTGGGGGATGGGGAGAGTTTTCTAAAAACCATAATTTCGCGTCTTTGGAAGATAGTAAACTTACATACCAAGTTTGATATTTAACCAAACACACCAAATTTGGTATTAAACTGGGTAATTATGTTATCTATGGCACCGCAGACTATGACATTGGTGATACATAGATTGAAGATGGAACACCAGTGGAATGCGATGGCGGGGGAAACCGGAGAACCCAGAGAAAACCTGCCCCCCGCGCAATTTCGTCCACCACAAATCTCATAAGCGGTCGCTTGGGATCGAACCCTGGCCATCTAGGTGAGAGGCGAATGGTCAGTGGAAGGTCTTGTACAAAGAATGCGTTCTTCCAGATTTCTTAAGCAAGCATTATTATATGTTTAAACCACATAGAGGGAGAGATACAGGACGACCGCGAAGAAGCTGGATAGAACAGTTACAACTAGCCTGTACCCCCGCCGCTGAATCCTTGCACTTGACAGTTCGGGTGGTTTCGCGTAAGGTTGGCTATGCTGTCTTTGCGGCGTTGCCAGAGTAACTAGTAAACAATAACAGATGATTATAAATGTCTCTATCGCGTGTAAAAACGGATATAAACAATGTACATAGTAAATGAATGCCGATGAATAATGAAACTAATTCGTTAATATTGATGTTAATTGAAAATAACAGTCATAATATAACGTATGTAGCATACATTACGTATTTACGAAATATAGAACAAATTAATGCAAAATACTTTATTACAATGAGAGAGGGGTACAACAAAGTGATTTTCACCGGTTTAGAATTTTAATTTGCCATTGTCATTGCCATCATCAAAATCATCGTCACCAAGACATATCATTAGTGGTTCACATTCACTTATTATTCCTCTAATTCCTGTGCTGCTCGTATTATTTTGTGCACATAATTCACTTTCTTCTTCCACCCTCTCCACACCTTCCCGCAAAAGTCTATCCACCTCTATAATTGTGACAGTCTCGTTAAGTTCCCTCACGTACAAATAAACACCAACAACACTATCAACAATCACAACAAATATAAATAACAACGAATAATACATAGCTTGCACAGAACAACTCAATGCACGAGTTAGGAGTTCACAAACTGAGCACGCGGTTGGAAATAGCCAGATATTGCAACAGTGCCTCATCCAGATCCGTTTCCGTTATCAGATCGACCTACCGACCGGAATGCTGCTTTGTGATTGGTTCGGAAAGTCTAACAAGTAAAGTTTTTCATCTGTTTTTAGCTGGGGTACCAACTCCGCCGCTTCAGGCGATATCGGCTTCCCCGCATGCCTTGCGGGCATCCCCGGTAACGAAGGAGCACCTCCAACAGCTGTTATGGCTAAGCTCCTTACAATCCTTCAAAAGTTGCTTGGATTCAAAATTAAAATCTTAAAACAAACATTTTGATAAACTCACACCAGCGGTGCACAAGGGCCGTTGCACCATGATAGGCAACCGTTGAGGGGCAACTCTTGTCTCCTCCCGTCATTCCAAAACCCCAACACTCACCCGCCATCCTGCAAAAACCCACAATCCCGTCAGAACGTGATTAAGTTCTCTCCGAGAACAGGGACACGTCTATCACACCTCGGGCTGCCCTCAGCCTGCCAACTGCTCTGGCTAACTCCCAACTGTCAAGTGCAAGGATTCAGGAACGGGGTGTAGTACAAGGTCCCCAGGGCCAATAACAAAACAGGACAGTTCTTGTCAGCTTCAGGTACATAAGAGGAAGGAATTTGGTTTGCAGCACTATCTGCGATGTAACATTTGTGTTATAAGTTTCTGTTGATTTGAGCTCTTAAATAGCGCTATTTTAAGCGATATGTATATTTTTTATAAATCAGTTTTAATATCGTATCATCGGTTATTAAAAGCATACAAGATCTTTAAGTATGTGAATAGAGAAAGTAGACAGGAGTTTTATTTTATTTATATTCGTTTATGTCACCCCTGAATATTATATTAGCTCTACACGACGACAGCAGTCGAGGCAAGAACCAACGACTCACAAGTAGTACTAGCGAGAGGGCAGCATTTTCATTAAAGCTACCGTTTTTTTATTTTTTTTTGTAGTGTTTAACGCCCGCTTTAACTCTTATGGCACCGCAGGCGGTGACACTGATGATACATGAATGCTGGAGCACCGGTGGAATGCGATGGCGGGGGAAACCGGAGTACCCGGAGAAAACCCGCCCCAGCGCCGCTTTGTCCACCACAAATCTCACGTGCGGTCGCTTGGGATTTAAAGGTACGTGTCAACCATAGTCGCAAAGATGAACTTTACCGCAACAACAAATAAACTTGGAGACAATTAAACTGGTTGAAGCGGTACTCGTCCGAAAGTACAACATTTTGGCTATCAGCAGTAAGAGACGGTATTCAGTGCCCATTAAAGTCGCAGTGGCTTGTACTTTCTGTAACGCAAAGCGACGTAATGGATCTCCCGGTCTCTAACCGGTTGCTCTTCCACTGATCCGTGGTTCAAATCCCGGCTATAGCATTGAATTTTTCAGTATGATTCTACCTTTCCAACTCTTGACCTACACGCGGCTTGTGTGAAAAAACAATTAAACCAACACCAATTGACCATAATAGTTGGCTATACTGTGAATCCTGGGACTTAAAGTACTTACAGCATTGTAAGTTGCCATTGGGGTTGTCATCTTAAAATAATTTGAGACCACCTTGTGGTTTACCGAGAAAAATGCGAGTCAGTTGAGAAATTCAATGCTATGCGGCATGTTTCCACGGTAGCTCAGTGGAAGAGCAACCGGCTAGAGACGAGGAAATACATAGTTCAAATCCCGGCTATGGCATTGAATTTTTCAGTCTGATTCTACCTAACGAACCCTTGTCCTACACACGGCTTGTGTGAAAAAACAATTAAACCAATAGCTATATTCTAGAATGCTGAACATGCCTGTATGCTGGACAAATATCTACTGTTTCTTTGTTTTTACCTTCTCTAACCATGCACAATATAAATGATAGATAAAGAACGTATTCTATTCCATCAAAAATTCATAACAATAAAAGCAGTTTTAGAAAAATGTCCGTGTGTGTCTATGGGCAGCATAGATCAAAAACGAAAAGCTGGTTAAATATTAAACGTGGTATTTAATGTCAGTATATTCCAAGGATGTGACACGAAGATTTTGAAGAAAATCTCCCATCCCCAATTACCTTTTAAATGAAACATTTTTCGAAATAATAAAATTAAAATCTCTAAAATGTCTCGAACAATTTTGATTAAACTGTCATATGTTTAAGATATTTTTATTACAAACGAAATGTATATTTTTAATTTTCTGAAAATAAGTCTAAGATCTCTAGATGACTTTTGTATAGCCCGTACGCCGTAAAAGATAGATAAAACTTACTTTACAAAAAATGTAGACGTCATTAAAACACACAATTTGTATCACGTACATATTTTTTGTAGAGTTAACCGTTTCCTAGAATTCCTTGCTATTTGTTTCAATTTTAAACTACTTAAACTTTTCTCAAACGGGAGGATATATTTATTTTCGTCTCTCTCTCTCGTTCACTCCTAGCAACTGAAGACAGTGGAATTTGAATTGTTTTACATAGATACCGGCTTTTAAAAGATTTAACTATCGCTTTAGCCTAATGTGGTCCCTTATTTTCCTTCTACGTAGAAGAAAGAAATAGCAAGTTCATTTCTGCTAATGTTTATCTTGATTAGAATGGCCAGGATATACGAACAATTTTTTGTAAGGAAAGTGGTGAGATATATAAGTAGAGATATGTGATTGGAACACATCAGATATTTTTATTTGGTTAAAAAAAAAAATAAAGAACCCATTTGTCGTAGTATTACAGCCATTAAAAGATGGGTCGGAGGGATGAGCCAGATTTTCCTGTGCGATAGACAGAAGCCTGCAGCCACATGGGCTATTCCTAACTGTAAATCTGCTTTATGCCTACTCCTCAACTCTCTTTCGCCCTCTCACCAATGGGACGCGCTGTGACCGAGTGGTTAGACCACTGCCTCTCACCTAGGTGCCCCGGGTTCGATTCCAAGCTATCGCACGTGGTATTTGTGGTGAACAAAGCGGCGCTGGGGCAGGTTTTCTCTGGGTTCTCCGGTTTCCTCCGCCTTCACTACTTTCATTTATTATTAATATTTTATGTGCATGCAAGTAATATGCATTATAATTGTAAATATCACCAATATGTGCTTCAACCAACATGAATGTTTCACTTAAAATACTTTTGTTTACAGCTTTTTTCTTTTCATTTCAGTACCTTTGTTGCACCTTTTTACTTTCTCTATACGTACCATGTACATACTGTATAGAGAAGGTATTGCATTGTACCCAAAAACTGATACCGATATTTCTCCGGAAATATATATTTTGAGACCCCCTGAATCCAAAACAAAAAAGCATTTTTAGAAACATGTCCGTGTGGGTGTCTGTCTGTGTGTATGTGTGTGTCTGTGTGTCTGTGGGCGGTTTAGCTCAAAAACGAAAAGACCGTTAAAAACCAAACTTGGTATTTAAGTTTGGTATCTTCTAAGGATGCGACACGAAGATTTACTAGTAAATCCCCCCACCCCAAACTACCCTTTACATGGAACTTTTTTCGAACATTTTGATTTTCTAGAAAATGGCTCTAACGATTTTGATTAAAATACCGTATATTACTGACTTTTAGATACCAAATAAAATGCATATCTTGAATTTTGTGGGAATAGCCTCTGAAGATCTCTTTATTCTGGATGAATTTTGCCGAATTTTGCTTAACTGCTAAACGGTAAGAGATGGACAAAAGCTAACTACACAGAAAATGTAGAGCACGTTAAAACACACAATTTATGTTATACAACTTTTTTTTCATAGAGTTGGTCGTTTTTTAGTTATTCATTGTTTTTGATTGCACCTGTCAAAAACTTATATTTTCTCATACAGGAATTTGTCAACTCCTGACCATGTAAACAAAGGTCACATAGCAACCAGCCTTTGACTATCACTTTAACCTGTAGTACTCCCTTATTTCGCTTCTATTTAAAAGGAAGCAAGTAATAAGACGATTAGCATGAAGTAAATAGAAGCATAAACTTTTTAAAAATTATTTGTTGCAGAGATATAGAGAAAGTCATGTGAAGGAACACATCAGATTTTTATATATGTTTTTATTAAGTTGTATAGAATTGTATTTTTGTTCTTTATTCATTGTATTATTGCTGTTTTGAATTTAATGTATTGCCTGGTAGAGTGGAACAGAAGGCCTTATGGCCTTAACTCCAGCCAAAATAAATAAATAAATAAATCTCTTTCCACCGGTGCTCCATATTCATTCCATGTATCATCATTCATCGCCTGCAGTGCCGTAGTAGCTAAAACGGGCGTTAAACACTAAAAAACAGACACACCCCCTAATAAAAGCGCATATTAATAGCTACCTACCGCTGCTGTGCGAAATTCCATAATTTCAGTTAGCAAGTTTGCACGGTCCCCATCCATGACGTCTGTAGTGGACCGAGATAGGGACGCAGCGGCCGGGCGGTAGGCCAAGATTCCTTGTGAGCTGTCGTGCCATGGAG
This sequence comes from Hymenopus coronatus, assembly GCA_030762935.1. Lineage (NCBI taxonomy): Eukaryota > Metazoa > Arthropoda > Insecta > Mantodea > Hymenopodidae > Hymenopus > Hymenopus coronatus. The sequence goes on from CM060883.1 coordinate 30,412,266, forward strand.
TAAAAAAAGGTTTGCACGGTTTACCGGAAAAATTAGGTTTTCTGTAACTAGATATGCCCAGAATCGTTTAGGAAAATAGCGAAATAGTTCAAATAAAACCAAACCGTTCTTCTAAGAGTTTCAAAAACTTCAATTGTCTGTTCAAGTGGAGTGCTGCTGCTCTTATAGAAGAAACGCCCCAGGAATCAAACCTCTAAGTAAGAGATTTGTAAATGTTTCATAACGAGGTCCACATTAACCGTCAGAGAATAAATCGTGGGCGAAGCTACGTAAATTTAAGATAGGGACTATAAAATCAAAGACACGAGGTGCACATATCACAGCGTTTATTAAACGCATATCTACAATTATACAATAATAACAAATGTAATTAAATATTTAACAATGATCAGTCTCTTATTCATAATCTCATTACAATGACAGGGTTTCAACAATTTACATATTGAGATACCCCGGAAGCCGGAGTCTCAGATTGGCTACCTGCGCCCCACCTAGAGTGTTCAACGCCCTCTCCCAAAGTATAAGTATAACCCCGAGGGACGTAGAAAGTTCCACATAGGGCTTCATCAAAACACCATCGCCACTACTTCCAGCCCTGAAACAGACAAAACGAAGTGAATGATGAATGAAATGAATACTGCACAAACCTTTGGTGATTCCTGACCACTTTTGATTGGAATCGAGACTTTTCCTTTATTCGGAGAATCTGTCTGAAAACTTAATAATACTATATAAACCTTTAGTGATCCCTGATCACTTTCGTTGGATTCTGATCATTGCCTTTATAAGGAGAACCTGTCTCACAACTTACTAATACTATACAAATCTTTAGTGATTCCTGATCACTTTCGATGGATTCCATTTTTCGGAGAATCTGTCTGAAAACTTACTAACATTATACAAACCTTTAGTGATTCCTGGTCACTTTTGTTGGATTCTGGGCGTCTCCTTTATTAGAAGATTCGCTTTCGATGGATTCTGGGCGTCTCCTTTATTAGCAGAATCTGTCTCAAAGCTTGCTAATACTATACAAATCTTTAGTGATTCCTGGTCACTTTCGTTGGATTCTGGTCATCTCCTTTATAAGGAGAATCTGTCTGAAAGCTTACTAATACTATAAAAAATCTTTAGTGATTCCTGGTCACTTTCGATGGATTATGATCATTTCCTTTATTCGGAAAATCTGTCTGAACACTTATTAATACTATACAAAACTTTAGTTATTCCTGATCACTTTCGATGGATTCTGGGCATCTCTTTTATTAGCAGAATCTGTCTCAAAGCTTGCTAATACTATACAAACTTTTAGTGATTCCTGATCTGTTTCGATGGATTCTGGTCATTTCCTTAATTAGGAGAGTCTATATCACAACTTGCTAATAATACACAGCCATTGGTGATACCTGATCACTAACGATGGATTCGAGCCGGTTCCTTTATTAGAAGAATCTGTCTCAAAACTTGCTAATATTATACGAATCTTTCGTGATTCCTGATCACTTTCGATGGATCCTGGCCATTTTCTTTATTAGAAGAATTTGTTTCACAGCTTCCTGATACTAAACAAACCCCTAGAGATCTCTGACCACTTTTCAAACGACTCTTGCCGTCTCTTTATTACAGGAGTCTGTCTCACAACTTGCTAATGCTCTACATGTTCTTGGTGAACCCTAATCACTTTCGATGGATTCTGGCCATTTCCTTTATTGGCAGAACCTGTCTCAAAACTTGCTAACTATAGAAACCTTTGGTGATTCCAGCCCACTTTTGACGCAATCGAGACATTTCCTTTATTAGGAGAATCTGTCTGAAAACTTACTAATATTATACAAGCCCTTAGTGATCTCAGATCATCTTTCGATAGATTCTGACCATTTTCATTATCACAGAGTCTTTCACCTCTTGCAAATACTATACATTTAACGAGTCCTTATCATCTTTTGATAAATTCTGGTCTGGTTTTAACACTTTCATTTATCTTTTGTAAATCCTATAAAAATCGTTTATATTGTGGACCCTGTCACCTACTATCTTTCTCCGTTTGGGTCCCGACCCTGGGCCATTCAAGTTCTTGTATAATTACCTTGGTTTCTCCAAACCTTTGTGATTGTAGTTCAGCTTTCTCTAATTACTTTCCCCTAATTGAGCTAACAATTCGTCCTCCCCTTTATATTTTACAGTAGATTTAATTCTCACAACTCTAAAATCTGAAAGTAACCTTCCTTTTAATTTTCATATAAGTTGACATACATAGCGCTATATCTGTATCACAATTTTTTAATATCTCTCCTAAGCTCTACTGCCATTGCGTCAATACTGAGCTCCACCGTGCCACAGTTTCTCTTATGCCCTATTTTGCCATTAATAAAGCACCAGCATAATACTCCAGAGTACGTCTTTCTTAAACGTTCTTATACATTCTGTCTTCAGAAAAAGTATCAAACTAGAAATATAGTTCCACAATTCTTTCATCTCTGTCAGTTCACAGAGAAACAAAGAACACCAGACTACACAGCGCAATAACAACTAATCTAATATATTATATGTGTATGCATATATACATGATTTTAATCAACTACACCGAAATAATTTAAGAGACTATAAACGTGTCTGATATAAGTAATTTCAAATGCATGGTCCATGGATAAACGTAGTGGTTATAAGTGTTAAACAAATTGGTGTCAACAAAGATAAGTTGATGTTAAATTAAAGCCTTGAAAATCTGGCTTGGAATTTCTAAAATTAATATGCAAGTTTAGAAATACTGATTTTCAGCAACTCGTTATTCCTGTTCACAAGATTTACCTGCGAAAAGTTCTCTCAGATCTCGGACAGATCACGTGACAGCTCGATAATGTTCATGGATTAATTTCCTTCTTGAGTTGTGCTCCCTTCTCTAGAGACATTTATTTATTTCCTCCTGCGCCTTAATATGTAATGCCAAAAGCTTCTGAGCCGAAGTCATAGTTCCTTTCCTCCCATAGATTTGACTATTTTCCTTCCTTTTTTACTTTCTCTACGTGTACTATTGCATAGTGTATAGAGAAGATATTGCATTCCACCCAGAAATTCGATACCGATATTTCACCAAAAGTACATGTTTTGGGTCCCCCCGAAGATTTAAAAAAAAAATCCCTCCATCCCAAACTACCCTTTACATGGAAAAAAATTTCGAGAAAATTTTGATTCTCTCAAAAATGGCTCTAACGATTTAGATTAAAATTTCTTATACCTGTTTAATATATTTACATACCAACCAAATGTATATCTTGAAAGTATTCTCGATAATTTTTATTAAATTTTTTAAAATTGCTAAGCCGTAAGAGATAGAAAATTTACTACACAAATAATGTAGATCACAATAAAACACATAATTTATTCATATACATTTTTAGAACTGGTCGTTTTTGAGATATTCCTTCTTATTGGTTTCAGCTTTAAAAAACTTACTTTTCTCATAGGAATTTGTCAACTCCTGTCAATACAAACAAAGGAACTTCAGTCACATAGAAACCATCTTTTGACTATCACTTTAACCTATGGTACTCCCTACTAATTTTTCTCAATTAGCATGAAGTAAATAGAAGCATAAGCTTTCTAACAATAATTTGTTGCAAAGATATAGAGAAATTCATGGAACACGTCAGATTTTTTCTCTTAAATACATATGAAGAAGTGCTATATGGTGGAGAGATTGAAACCTGAAAAGAAATAGTGCATATTGTTTGAAGTTAATGATATAACCATTACACCAGAAAAGTAAGCTCTGCAACAGTCTTTTGTTGTTTTTTTTTCTCCAATTGTATCATTATCAATGAGTAGCGGACTGGTACTTTAGAAACTTATATCAGTGAACTTCGAAATTTGAAGAGACAAACCATAGGTCTCCTATCTCAAGTTACTTATTTAAGGTCCTCATTCCCCCCCCCCCCAAAAGTTTAGACTGCAACTCTGTAAATGTAAATGGAGTCTGTAGCCAAATCTGATGGTCTCGCATACCTCTAATGTAAACAAAGCTCTCAAGCGTTGAAACCTATCTATGAGCAGTGATTGGACATAATACATTTAATCTTTACTAGTGTTGCTTGCCTGTTTTGTAGTGACGTCACTGTCATATTCTACTCCCTTCTAAACACCGCGATGCGCTGGCACGCACGCTGGCTTGCGGCGTTGATCTGAATAGCAAAGTTTAAGTACTCGTAGTTTTCAATCTTAATTTCTTCTTAATGCATTAGATTAAATTTGTTCTGAAAATCATATACTTTCATTTCAGCATTAATCAGCTTTTCATTCTGAGCCTGTGACACACTATGCGTTTTAAAACTACAGTAGAAATTATTTTCTAAAACTGTAGTAGAAATTATGTTGTTTTTTTCCACCATGTCTTAGGCAGTAAAATGGAATAAAATTATTTGCTACACTTGTGTAGAATATTCTCTTAACGTTTGGTGAATCAATAACCTTCCACTCTGTATTTACTCTACTTTTATGTATGTATGTATATATCATCAGTTTCTCTTCGTTTCTTTGTTGCTCAGTTGAGTCCAGGGTCCATAGAGAGAACTGGCCAATAGGGAAACATCTGAACTAACCTACCAAGGTAAGATACACGTATTAACCAGAATATAAAACTCTGCAGATCATGAAGCAAAACGCTACTTCAAAGAATGATGGACTCTGCACCCCAATTTAATTAATTTCGACAAAAGGAAGTATCAAATACCTGATCTATAACAGTAAGAAGAACTTATTTATCACTTGAAAATTTAATAAATACAAAAGGTGATTCTGCTATTCAATTTTCTCAGTAACGATAAATGATTACATAGAAATTATTTCGTATTAGAAATAAATGTGAACTTGAATAGATATAACAATTGATTGTTGTTAATAATGAACTTATACCTACAGTTAAGTGGAGGAGATTAAAACATGCAACAACGAATATTTAGGACGAAGCTAATGGTTCAGAAAGTTTGTGTGACGTGAACTATATATTTTATTGATATCCGCAGTTTTTTATTTTTATTTATAGTTTTCCAGTGGAATTACTTTTGAGGGCCTCAGAAGCTGCTTATAAAATTTTCAAGATCCAGATCCAGTTTATGAATTGCGAAAGCAGTATTTCGCGTTTTTAGCATTACAAACATTTGAATAATTTTAAATGTCGCGTTTGTCTATTGATGGTAATACAAGCCCAAGACAAAATTTAATATATCTATGTTTTAATATTAGTAACACGTAAAGAAACAAAAATTTGTTCCTCTTATTAAAAAGATCTGATGTTTTACACTCACATGACTTTCTCTAGCTGTTCTACAAACTTCAATCATAAGATTCTTCTTCTTTCTGCACCTTGCTAATCGTGGTACTCATTAGCACAATGCTCTTATTATTTAGTTCCGCATAAGTAGGAAGAAAATAAGGGAATACACTAGGCTAAACCAATAGTAAAATGTTTTAAAAGCTGTCGTTATGAGATTGTCATTACAAATCGCTTCTTTTCTTGGCCAGGAGTAGAACAAATGAAAAACGGACACTCCCGTCTGAGAAAAGTATAAGTACTTCAAAACAAAAACTAATAACCTCGAAAACGGTAAGCTCCACGAGAAAAATGTATATGACATAACTTGTGTATTTTAACAAGACCTAAATTTTTTGTATAGTAAATTTTTGTCTATCTCTTACGGTTTGCTAGTTATGCCAAATTAAGCAAAATTCATCCAGAATAAACAGGTCTTCAGAAGCTATTACCAGAAAATTCAAGATATACATTTTATTTGTTAGGTAAATATCTTTAAAATATGACATTTTAATCAAACTCGTTAGAGCCATTTTTAAGAAAATAAAAATTTTCGAAAAAAGGTTTCATGTAAAGGGTAGTTTGGGGTGGGGGGATTTTTCTCAAAATCTTCGTGTCGCATCCCTGGAAGATACTAAACTTAAATATCAAGTTTGGTATTTTAGCTGCTTCTTGTTTTTGAATTATCGTGTTCACAGACACACGGACACACGGATATATACACACACATACATGGACCTTTTTCTCAAAATGCTTTTTTGGATACAGGGGGTCCTAAAACATGTATTTCAGGTGAAATCTCGGTATCGAATTTTTGGGTGGAATACAATGCTTCTCTATCTCTATGTACATAGTACAATATGGGGCTAGAGAAAGTAAAAATGGTGTGCAGACTAAAATTCTGCTGTCATTATTAAATATATTTTAGCTGCATACTCACAACATTCATAGAAAAACTCCAGCATCATTTCCAGCGTGCTATGACTGCTCCATGTTGTAAAAGTTTTTTCTTGGAGTACGAAGCACTAGGAAGCTCATTCGAGTAAAATACCCAACAGTAGCTGAAGAAAAGCTGCTGATAGCACACTCTCTAGTTAATTATATGCAGAAGAATGTTTAACACGCCGTTTTAACTCTGCTCCGCTGAGTCAAAGTTACTCGCGCGTAAGCAACAACATTGCTAAGAGCCAGCATGCTACATCATTGCAGGCTATTCCTGTCAATCTTGAGGTTGAGTTATTTTTTCATAACATATATCACTATGTAAGCCCGTAGACTATTTCATGGCAATAACAGTTACTGCTTACCGGAAAGGACGGACTCCCGCAATGTCTTTTATGTCAAGGTGCTGAATCCCGCGAGGAAATGGAACATATTGCGTCATTATACTTCATTCAGCAGTCATGCCGAGCAAGATTGTATGCTGAGTCAGTCGTGAATAATCAGCTGCCCTGTGGTGCATGCCCAAGCTGCTACATCTTGATGCAAAGGCTTCAGAAAGGTGAGATATATCAAGCTTTTGCACACGGCGCCTGAACTCCTAGATGGAGATCCCTGATTATGACTTCAGGAAGAAAGTTTTATTATAAGAATAATTCCTTGAAGAACAATTATATTTAATAATCCAGATAGTTTTGGTTTTCTAGTGGATATAGTCCTACGTTCTCTTATATTTCTGAAAGAAGCTTACACTGGAATGAGTTATCAGATTTTCACAACGTTAACGCCCCATATTTTGTCCCTTGCATCACTCAGTATTTACCAATTTCGCTAGATGAAGTAAAATGGCCTTCAAGCTCTGCAGTTTTTTGTTCACTGTCGAAGTTGAGAATTTTAAAATATGAGCAACAGTTAGAGTTGTATCCTTGAAAGATTTTCCGAAATTTTCTGCTACCTATACACAGAGCTGCTGGATTAAGACATGAGTTCAGTGGTATCAGAAGTTGAAGTAAAAACCTATCGCGATAATCAGTAATTTCAAATCCTTCCTTTTTCAAAAAATAGATGTTCAGAGGTAGAAATGTGACGCAAAACACCACAACGAGACAGAGGACAACTCTAGCACCTCTTTCTCTTGCCTGTCTCTGACGCAGCATGTTAGGAATTTGCTCTCCTGGTACTTGTTCAACACTTCTCTGTAGTATTCTGGAGGTGCTAACAGAAAAGACACCGATAGCGCCTAATGGAAGCAGACACAAACAAACAAACTTGAAGTACTTTGTCACATCATTTGTACTAATCTCGCAGAAGATGGTCGCATCGAACAATTCGGGTATCCCAACCAGTGCTGCAAGAATCCAGACAAATACCAATAAGACAGGTATCTTGAGAAACTTATCCATGAAGCGTTGGGTTTTACACCCTGGAGTAGATGCTGTGACAAGGAATCTCAGCATACTTAGAACCACCATGGAGTACACACTGGAAGCAACGGCGACCGTCCTAGTGTATGACATAACTTTGCAGAGGCTTGGAGGTACCTTCATCGGCAGCCAGCGATATCTGACGTAGTATATTACAGTATTGGTGATGAGCAGGAATATGTCGCCGATAGCAAGATTTAGGATCAATTTGTTAGGATCTGATCTGATGTCTTCATTCCTGATAAAAATCAGTACTATCATCAAGTTACCGAACATTCCAAACGCAAACTCCAGTCCTGCAACAACTGGGAAATAATAGTCTATCCATTTTTTAAAACTGGAAAACAAAGTGACATACTCTCCTATTTCTGCGATACTATTCTCAAAAAGAAGAATGTTGACGCAATCTTCTACCGAGGAATTGTGATACTGGCTTTGTGATTTGCTCAGAACATCGCGGAAACCATCCGCTTCTTTTAATAATCTCTTCAGCATCTTAAATGCCACTTTCATTTTTTTAAATTTCATATTTCGGGAGTATATGTTATCATAGATGGTCAGGTTTTCGTACAGTTTCCTCATGGCAGTCACGTGACTTAAGACTTGACCGGAGCAGTTGATCGGTGGTCCATAAGCATTTTGACAGCCGCCTATCTCCACCAAATCCAAGATGTCACAGGTGTCACTTGGGCCGAGCGCAACAACTCGAGAAATGAGCAGCATCCAAATGGCATACACATGCATCTGCAAGAAGAAGAAGAGGAGCTGATCAGTTATACGTCCAGCATTACATGAATGTTTTATTACACCTTTCACAGGTTATCTACAAATGGACAGTTTATACCTTCATGACAATCTTCTATACCAGGTGACCCAACTGACCCATAGTTGACGTGTGTTTATATCCCTTGTGCTTAAAAAGAGTTGCAGAATTCAACAGAGCTATTTAAATTTAAAATGCGGCAATGGATATATAGTGAAACCGACATTAATTTTACCCCTCACAATGGCCGCAGCCCGCTCATCATCCCCGTGGATAAGCAAGGCGGGCAAAACAAAGGTCATTCTCATCCCTTCTTTGCTGGCGTACTTTAACTTGAATCAACACCCTCGAATTTTGCAGATCTTTAAACACGCGAAGGAATATCTCTGCATGTCAAATACGGGACAGTTGGTATATAGGGTGGTTAAATTAAAAGGTAACCCCTCTCGCGGACTACCTCCTTAGCTCTTATCTCGCAATATGCCAAGATTTCAAATAGCCAATTTCCGCTCTACGGTGTACTAGAACCATATCTGCTGCGTCAGGTCAAGTCAGCCAGGTGTCTCTGTCGTTACAGTCAACATGGTATCCCCCTTATCTGTGGAAGAACTTGTGTTTATTTTAAAACCTTACTTTAAGCACGAAACTGCTCGGGAATTTTTTAAAGAATTCCAAACTCTGCTCCAACAAGACTATACAACAATACTACGACTATGGAATCATTAAATGAAGTGAGAGATTCAGGGCAGAAATATAGATGTTGGTTTCTGGCACCCGACCTAACTAGACTTGACTTTTATTTATACTGCAATACTGACATAAGCATGTTTTTATATAAAAACTCCAGGAGCCTTGTTCATCTGAGCTGCTGAAGTTGTAGGACATCATCCAGTCCGACGTCCAACGAACGTGCCTAACTATTAAAAAAGTGTTAACTGCAAGATTTACAATCTACAGGTGAGTGCTGAATGAAGTTCCCTCACCCCTAACCATACAGTATCTCTTGATAGTAAATGTCCTGTGCTTCCTCGCACCCTTGTGAATTTATTTGTAGCTCTCGATCTTTCTAACCAATTTTATACCCTCCTACAACTTCAACCTTGATGCCATGTGCTTCCTTCTCGCAGGCGCGAGCAGCCATACCTCTGATACTACCCCCTCTAGGATGCGCAGTGTTAGGAGTGATTCCTACACCACGCTAGGTATGCTACAACATTCGTAGCATTATTTCCTACTGCTGTGCTTATGCAATTGAGCGAGAACGTTTTTACCATACATGCTGCCTATTTGGGAGCAGAAGGTCAACACTCCAAGCAGTCACTTATAAGTAAAGGATGCAGTACGTCTTTGCTGGCACCACTTTCTCGTCGACTTTAGGTTCTCTCGCTTGGTGAAGAGAGGCCGTCGGAGGAGTTATCTCATAATTTAACGACCTTGTACTTGTTAACGTCTTTTGTCAGCTCTCAGTTTCTTTATTTACTTTCCCTACTACCTATCTACCTTCCTGACTACCCACCTACCTACCGACATAACCACCTACCTACTACCCACACACCCAACCACAATTTAAATCAAAATGTATAATCTGAATTCCTTGAGAATAGTCTCTGAAGACCTCTTCATTCTGAGCACTTTTGTATTACTGGCAAACTATAAAAGATAGGCAAAAGCGCACTAAAACAAATGCGGATCTCGTTAAAAAACACACTTTATGTTGTTTTTTTGGGGGGAGGGGGCTAACCGTTTCCGAAATATACCTTGTTATCGTTTCAATTTTAAAATATTTACAATTTTTCTCAAACGGGAATGTATGATTCCTGTTCCTTCTGTTTTGCCACTGGCCAAGCAAGAAAACCGAAAGACAATCACATAGCAACCAGTTTTTCAAACATTTTACTATCGCTTTAACCTAGTGTATTCTATTATTTCCCTTCTAAATGAAATGAACTAGCGTTAAGACAATTTCTGCTAATGTTTATCTAGATTAGCATGAAATAGAGAGATGAAGAAGCTTTTGTAAGAAAATCTGTTGCAGAATAGATGGAGGTTCAGATATTTTTACTTTCTCTATACGAACTATGTACATAGTGTAAAGAGAAGGTATTGTATTGCACCCAAAAATCGAAACCGAGATTTCACTGGAAATATATGATTTGAGACCCCTGAATCCAAAAAAAGAAAAGCATTTTCAGAAAAATGTCCATATGTGTGTGTGTGTGTGTGTGTGTGTGTGTGTGTGTGTGTGTGTGTGTGTGTGTGTGTGTGTGTTTTTATGGGCAGCATAGCTCTAAAACGAAATCTTGGTATTTAAGTTTGGTATCATACAAGGATGCGACACGAAGATTTTCGAGAAAATCCTCCCACCCCCAACTCCCTTTACATGTAACTTCTTTCGGAAAGTTTGATTTTCTCAAAAATGGCTCTAAAGATTTTGATTAAAGTGTCGTATGTTAACTGTACTTAAATGACAAATAAAATGCATATCTTGAATTTTCTGGGAACAGCCTCTGAAGATTATTTTATTTTGGATGAATTTTACGGAATTTTGCATAACTGCTAAACAGTAGGTGTTGAGGATCCAGTCACGACCCTGTCCACTACATTTGAATAACCATGTATGTTGCTCTGTGCATTATTACTTTCTCTAGCCCCGTATGTACAATGTATATAGAGATAGAGAAGTATTGTATTCCACCCAAAAATTCGATGTCGAGATTTCACTGGAAATACATGTTTTAGGACCCCCTGAATCCAAAAAAAGCATTTCCAAAAAAGGTCCGTGTGTGTGCGTGTCCGTGTGTCTGTGAACACGATAACTCAGAAACGAAAAGTAGCTAAAATACCAAATTTGGTATTTAAGTTCAGTATCTTCCAGGGATGCGACACGAAGATTTTGAGAAAAATCCCCCCACCCCAAACTACCCTTTATATGGAACGTTTTTCGGAAAATTTTGTTTTCTTAAAGAATGGCTCTAACGATTTTGGTTAAAATATCGTATATTAAAGATATTTACCTGACAAATAAAGTGTATATCTTGAATTTTCTGGGAATAGATTCTAAAGACCTGTTTATTCTTGATGAATTTTGCTTAATTTGGCATACCTAGTAAACCGTAAGAGATAGAAAATAATTTTACTTTACAAAAAATATAGGCCTTGTTAAAATACACAACTTACGTCATATACATTTTTTTCGTAGAGCTTACCATTTTCGAGGTATTCAATGTTATTGGTTTCAGTTGTGAAGTACTTACACTTTTCTCAGACGGGAGTGTCCATTTTTCTTATGTTCTACTCTTGGCCAAGAAAAGAAGCGATTTGTAATGGCAATCGCATAACGACAGCTTTTAAAACATTTGACTATCGATTTAGCCTAGTGTATTCCCTTATTTTCTTCCTACTTTTAACGAACTAAGTAATAAGAACATTGTGCTGAATACCTCGATTAGCAAGGTGCAGAAAGAAGAATAATCTTATGTAAGAAGTTTGTAGAGCGGCTAGAGAAAGTCATGTGAGTGTAACACACCAGATTTGTCTCTCTATATTTGAAATGTATTCTTGTATTAAAGTGTTGGCTAACCTGAGCCTAGGAAGGAAGAAGTGTGTTGTTATTGCTCTAATTCCCGACAGTAAGAGATAGACAAAAACATACCACACAAAAATGTAGAGCATGTCAAAACACACAATTTATGTTATATACTTTTTTTCGTGGAGTTGATCATTTTTTAAACATTCATTGTTTTTAGTTTTAGCTTTGAAAAACTTATATTTTTCTCATGCAGGAATTTGTCAACTCCTGTCCATACAAACAAATAAATTTCAGTCACATAGCAACCAGCTTTTGGCGATCACTTTAACCTATTACTCCCTTATTTCGCTTCTACGTACAGGAAGCAAGTAATAAGACTATTTCTGCTAATTTTTTCTCGATTAGAATGAAGTAAATAGAAGCATAAGCTTTTTAACATTTTTTTTTTTTATTTGCTAAACTCTTCAGATATTTTTTTTTTTTTTTTTTTTTCAATCTATAAAGTGGCAAGACAGTTTATATCCCACTCCGGTTTCGTTTGCAGTTCATAAGTCTATTTAAGTAGAGGAAAAGAGGGATAGAATAATTTAGAATGAAGTAACTCTTAAAGGCCCAGACCTCTTGCTTACGATACACTAACCCTGTTGTGGAAGTTATAAACTTTCAGTAGAGAGTGTACTTCAGCCGGTTCTGATATCTCTGATGAGCATAGCTCACCTATCGCATAATGTGAAACTATTTACAGTAAACTCACCTCGCTATGGATATACCAGCAGAAGATTCGCATACTGGAAGTGTTTTAGGCCTGTGTCATAGTCTGCCCGTCAGATCCTATCTACTTCCCGGAATTATTCTTATCGCTGTGTATGTAGATATCGTACAAACCCTAAACAACAATTTGGCTCAAGAGTCATAAATGTTGCACTGCAGTTAATTAATTTTTACTTTCTCTAGCACGTATAGCTAATATATTTGTTTTTATATCCCCTGAATCCCCCCAAAAAATATAAATAAATAAATAAAGAAGCAAAAAAAAAAAACACACAAAAAACCGGATTTTTAGAGAAAGCTCCATGTGTGGCTGTCTGTGTGCGTCTATGGACAACGTATCTCAAAAACGAAAAGATTGTTAAATACCAAACTTGGCATTTTTACTTTCTCTACACGTACTATGTACATAGCGTATAGAGAAGGTATTGCATTCCACCCAAACATTTGATACCGAGATTTCATCGGAAATACATGTTTTAGGGTCCCCTAGGTTGACCTTAGATGAAACACCTACTCCTTGCTTTTAGTAGCGGCGCTGTCTTTCTCTCCTTACGGTTGTTCCGATCATTTCACCTGTCTCACTGAAGATATTTTGTTTAAATTACATCAAGAATTAAAATAGTATGCATCCTGAGGAACTATCCCCTTGAATACTGGGATTTTGAGTGAGGTATGAAAATGCTCTCTTCTGTTCTCAAAAATTTAGTTCTATGAAGGTACACTAAGATAAATACATAACATTCGCTTTATATATTTGTCTGTGAAGACTTACAATATCCTCAATATCAGTGCTTAAACTGGGTTTTATTTATGGATGCTTCTTGACGGCTGAGGTTCTTAGCTTCCATTCTATATTGGGCACTTGATTTTATTCAACGACCTTTTTATCATATTTGAAGTTCTTTTACGTGACATAAATCTATGACGCCGCACCAACGACTTTAATTTCCTTCCAAAGGAAGTCATACTAAAGATTTTGACGTCCGAAAAATCTATCGCCCTCCACCAGGTTTGAACCAGAGGCTAACATGTTACCCCTAGATACGGAGGACGACACTCCCACTCCCCACTTCTTACGTGATTCTGCCACTCCACATGCTTGTTTTACTGCCCCCCCTTTTCCTTCGATCCTGAACTAATGCTTGAGTGTATGACTTTTGACATCAAACTAATAGGACACGGAATCATCCGGGAGCTATTGCAGAATTTGATCGAATGTGGGACGAGGAACTTCGTTTCAAGTTTTATAGAATCGCACTACTAGGTTGTCTAACTAAGATCATAATAATCTTTCTAACAGGATAATAATTTCTAAATCGCATCGATGAACAACTGCTGCAAGAGTACTACAAGGATCAGTTCTTGCTCCTCTACTGTTTAATATATTTACACATGATATTCCCCAGCTACATCTTACTTTTATAGCTACAATAATATCGGCGAAAAAGTAATAGCTTTTTAAATATTTTGCCACGGTAAACATGATGTTGATCTATTTGAATAGTTATCAGTTGGAAAACTCATACAACTAAATTACCTTGTAGCTACCGCATTGGCTGTGTTTGGTGCTACATGTTTGTGTGAGCAACCGTTTTCACAAATGAATTATGTCAAGTCAAAATACAAATCAGGTTATACTGATGAACATCTGTTGGCGCAACTGAATTGTATCTGTATCAGAGATAACTCATGTTTTCAATGAACGTAATAAAATACAATGTTATTTTATTATTTTACCGCAGTCTGAACTTATATACAAAGTTAACGAATAATGTTTGTCTATGAATAAGCAACCGCCACTGTACTCGTTGTCTGCTTGTTTCTTCTTCTACCATCGTTTCAACTATGTAGTGTTAGCCGACTTTGCGGGTTGCGTGAAGTGGTTCGGGATTTGTCCATACTTGTTTCAATGCATCCTGTAGACGCGTAATGTATGTTTTGCACATAGACTTCATAACTAAAGTGATCCAACACAACTGAACTACATCAGTTCCAAAACTCTCACTGTGTTTGTTTCCTGATTCTTCTAGGATATAGGGACAGCTTGAGTTTGCTGAAGCTCAACTGTTTGTGGCGCAGTTTTAGAAGACTTATTCCAAAAGTAACATTTACATAAATAGTTGTTGAAATTCATGAGGAATTTGCCACTACCAATACAGAGAGCCATTGGGTTAAGACAGGAACTGAGGGGTATCAGAAGTTATGTAGAAAATACGTAAATGTGGACTTATTTCGCACATAGACTCGATCAAACCTGCATAACTAAAATCATCACACAACTGAGCTACATCTATTCCAAAACTCTCACTGGCTTTAAGTTTCCTTAATCTTCTAGGATGTAGAGACAGTTTGTACTGGCTGAAGCTCAACTGTTTGTGGCGCAGCCTTGGAAGGTTTATTCCAAAAGCAACATTTACATAAATAGTTGTTGAAATGCATGCGGAATTTGCCACTACCAATACAGAGTGCCATTGGATTGAGACAGGAATTTAGCGGTATCAGAAGTTGTGTAGAAAATACGTAAAGGTGGTCTGAGGGACCATAATTTTTACCGGCCAAGAAATAAATGTTCAGAGGCAGGTAAGTGACACAGAACACCACAACCAGACACAGGATTACTTTTGCGCCCCTCTGTCTTGCACGTATCTCTCGTAACATTCCAGGAGTTTGCTCACCAGGTAACTGTTGGACACTCTTGTGCATTATTCTCGAAGTAGCAACAGAGAAGGCACCAATAGCAAAAAGTGGCAACAAGCACATACAGACGAATTTAATGTACTGTCTTGTAGTTCCCTTAGTAAATTCGCACATACTGGTTGCGTCGAAAACATCTAGGATTCCAGTGAGACCAGCAAGAATCCAAACTAGCACCAATAGCAAAGGTATTTTGACGTATTTCTTCAAGAAATCCTGGGTTTTACTCCCAGGAGTCGAGTTTGTGACTAGGAATCTTAACATACTCAGCACTACCATAGAGTACACGCTGGAGGCAATGCCTACCGTTCTGGAATATGACATTACGTAGCAAATGATATCGGCTACTGCAACGGGCAGCCAACGATATCTAGTGTAGAATACCACAGTGTTAGTAATGAGTAGCAATATGTCCCCAAGAGCAAGAGACAGTATCACTTTGTTTGCTCCTGTCCTCATGTCTTCATGTTTGGCAAATATCACCACTATCATAGCATTGCCCAGGATCCCTAACAGCAACTCCAGTCCAGCAATTACTGGGAAGTAAAAGTCTATCCAATCTTCATAACTGGCATAACTGGCCTTTTGAGTCATCTCTGATATATACTTTTCAAAGTAAAACATACTGACACAGTTTTCATCTGAACTATTTTGGGGCTCGGTGTCTATTTCTTTAAGGAAGGCGTGGAAGTTTTGCATTTCCTTTAACATATCTCTCAAAGCAGTCTTGATAAGCTTGTAAATATAATAGCCAGCCGTCGGACTTAAACGCCTGTACTGGAATAAATAATTTTCATGCGTCTTTTTTAAGAGCAACAGATGATTGATAACCGGAACAGAGCAGTTGATCTCGGGTCCAGAAACCTTGTCACAGCTCCTGACTGTCACCAACGCCTGGGAAACATTGCAGAAAGGGCTCGTGCTTGCACAAAACGCCAAGGTAGAACTAAACACCATAATCCATAAAGCCAGTTTACGCATCTGAAAAAAATCGAGAATTGTATAAGCTTACAACTTTAAGATTCTAAAGCAGGACAGTGAACTGATTGTATGGATATCAAAGGAAATATACATAAAAATCTGATGTGTTCCATTCACATGACTTTCTCTACCTCGATGTAACAAAATATTGTTAAAAAGCTTATGCTTCTATTTGCTTCATGCTAAGTGAGAAAAAATTAACAAGACTTATTACTTGCTTCCTTGTAAGTAGAAGCGAAATAAGGGAGTACCATAGGTTAAAGTGGCGGTCAAAAGCTGGCTGCTATATGACTGAAATTTCTTTGTTTATATGGACAGGAATTGACAAATTCCTGTATGAGACAAGTATAAGTTTTTCCAGGCTGAAACCAAAAAACAGGCAATATCTAGAAAACGATCAACTCCACGAAAAAAATGTGTACAACATAAATTTTGTTTTTAATGTGCTCTACGTTTTATGTTTGGTAAGTTTTTGTCTACCTCTTACGGTTTACCAGTTACACAAAATTCCATAAAATTCATCCAAATTAGTCTTCAGAGGGCATTCCCAGAAAATTCAAGATATACATATTATTTGTCAGGTATATATCTTTAATATGCGATATTTTAATCAAAATCGTTAGAGCTATTTTTGAGCAAATCAAAATTTTCAAAATTCTTTCCATGTGAAGGGTAGTTGGGTGGGGGGATATTCTTGAAAATCTTCGTGCCGCTTCCTTGGAAGAAACTAAACTTAAATGCCAAGTTTGGTATTTAACGGTCTTTTCGTTTTTGAGCTATGCTGCCCACAGGCACACAAATACACACAGACAGACAAACACACACGGACATTTTTCTAAAAATGCCTTCTTTTTGGATTCAGGTGGTCTCAAAACATGTATTTCCGGTGAAATCTCGGTATCGAATTTTTGGGTGCAATGCAATACCTTCTCTATACACTATGTACATAGTACGTGTAGAGAAAGTAAATACTTATATACATATGTTGAGAAGAAAATACCTCCATCTAATCCGCTAAATGCATTTTTACACATAGTAATATCTATTACACTTATTTGCCCCTAAGTTTCATCCGTGTTTTCCTATACAAATCTCCCAGTATGAAATACCTTTGCTAACATCGTAAACATGGTGTTCAGCATAAGTAGCTTTATATTCTGCCTACACCTTCCTGCTGTAATCGTCTCTGTACGGCTTGCTTCGTAAGTCATAGCTGATTGTTGGAAATGTATCCAAGTTAGTGGAAACCAGTTCTTTTGACATCGCAGCTGTGATTGTTACAACTGCAAGAGTGGACACGTGTTCTGTTGGAAGGTTCTTTGATGTCGAAGCCCACATTGTTACATTGAGTGAGTTTGTGAGCACCTGCGATATACTGCATGTACGACGGCTTCTGAAAATTTCCAGTGACGTGACTAATAGATATAAAAAGGGCCACGAAGTCCTGTTCAGCGTTTAGTTTTTACTGAAAATACGTTGCATGGAACAGTTGAGTTGATAATTCGACGGGGATTTCGTAGTAAGCTGTACCTCGCCTTATTTTTCATGTAAATATCTTCAATATAGGATGTTTTAATCAAAATCGTTACACCCATTTTTAAGAAAATCAAAATTTTCGAAAAATTTTCCATGTAAAAGGTAGTTGAAGGTTACGGGAGTTTCATGAAAATCTTCGTATCGCATCCTTGAAAGATACTGAATTTAAATACTACATTTGGTATTTAACGGACCCTTTATATGGAACTTTTTTCGAAAAGTTTGATCTTCTAAAAGATGGCTCTAATGATTTCGATTAAAATATCGTATATTAAAGATATTTACCTGACAAATAAAGTGTATATCTTCAATTTTCTGGGAATAGCCTCTAAAGGCTACTTTATTCTGGATGAATTTTACGGAATTTTGCATAACTATTAAACCATAAGAGATGGACAAAAACATACCACACAAAAATTGTAGAGCACGTTAAAACACACACTTTATATAATATACATTTTTTTCGTGGAGTTTATCGTTTTTTCGATATTCCTTGTTTTTAGTTTCATCTTTGAAAAACTTATGCTTGTACTTTTCGTACAGGAATTTGCCAGCTCATGCCCATACAGTCAAAGGAACTTCAGTCACATAGCAACCAGCTTTTGAGTATCACTTTAACCTATAGTACTCCCTTATTTCGCTTCTACTTACACGGAAGCAAGTAATAAGACTATTTCTGCTAAAGTTTTCTCGATTAGCATGAAGCAAATAGAAGCATAAGCTTCTTAACAATAATTTGTTGCAGATGTAGAGAAAGTCATGTGAATGGAACACATCAGAGTTTTTTTACTTTCTGTAGCCCCGTATGTACAATGTACTTAGGGATAGAGAAGTATTATATTCCACCCAAAAATTCGATGTCGAGATTTCACCGGAAATACATTGTTTAGGACCCCCTGAATAAAAAAAAGCATTTTCAGAAAATGTGTCTATGGGTGTGTCTGTGTGTCTGTGGACAGCATAGCTCAAAAACTAAAATACGGTTAAATACCAAAGATTACAATACACGAAGATTTTCAAGAAAATCCCGCCGCCCCTAACGTCCCTTTACTGGAAAAATTTTCGACAATTTTGTTTTTCTAAAAATGGCTGTAACGATTTTGATTAAAATTCCACATATTAGAGCCATGTCTAGCACAAATAAAATGTATATCTTGAATTTTATGGAAATAGCTCCTAAAGACCTGTTTATTCCGGATGAATTTTGCTTAATTTAGTATAACTAGTGAACCGTAAGAGATAGACAAAAACTTACTGTACAAAAAATGTAGATCTTGTTAAAATACACAAGTTATGTCATATACATTTTTATTGTGGAGCTTACCATTTTAGTTTCAATTGTGAAGTACTTACACTTTTCTCAGATGGAAGTGACCGTTTTTCTATTGTTCTACTCCTGGCCAAGCGAAGAAGCGATTTGCAAGGACAATGGCATAACGGTTTATCCTAGTGTTTTCCCTTCATTTCTTCCTACTTATAAGGAACTAAGTAATAAGAACATTCTGCTAATTTTTATTTCGATTAGCAAGATGCAGAAAGAAGAATAATCTTATGTAAGAAGTTTATAGAACAGCTAGGGAAAGGCATGTGAGTGTAACACATCAGTCCGTTGATATTGTCGAAAATAAAGGCTCTGTTTCTTTTGTATTTCATGCTATGTGCACTCGCCACGTGTTCGTGAAAGAACTTATGGCCGTATTGGTGGCGCAAAGGGCGGAAGGCTACATTTTAACGGTGCAATGCTACCCTAGGATACGCACCTAATACAGAGTACTCTTACACAATTTTATTGGATTTCTGGTTTTCCTTTAGGTGTACATCACATACACACACACTTCCGGTCTCTGGGGCGGATAGGGAACAATACTGTATAGAGAAAACTTACCACTCCAGCCGGAAATCGAACCCGAGAGCTTTGGCACAGCAGGCAGGTGCTCCACTGACTGACCTAGACTGCCAGAACTATTATTTTTCTATTTGTTTTGTTTCATTCACATGCCGCATTAATGTCTAGAGTTAATTCGGAGCAATTTCTCATCGACAATGATATTCATTCATTTTTGGGTTTGCTTATTTTGTCTTTTTGTTTTTTCCTTTTTCTACACGTACTATGTGGTATTTAAGTTTAGTATCTTCCAAGGATGCGACACGAAGATTTCGAGAAAAATCCCCCCAACCCAAACTACCCTTTACATGGAACTTTTTCAAAAATTTTGATTTCCTCAAAATTTACTCTAACAATTTTGATTAAAATATCATATATTAAAGATATTTACCTGACAAATAAAATATACGTATATCTTGCATTTTCTGGGAATAGCCTCTGAAGACTACTTTATTCTGGACGAATTGTACGGAATTTTGCATAACTGCTAAAGTGTAAGAGATGGAAAAAGCTTACCACACAAAAATATAGAGCACTTTAAAACACACAAATTATGTTATATGCATTTTTTTCGTGGAGTTGATCGTTTTTGAGATATTCCTTGTTTTTGTTTTCAGCTTCAAAAAAAAAAAATATACTTTTCTCACACAGGACTTTGTCAACTCCTGTCCATACAAACAAAGGAACTCAGTCACATAGAACCAGCTTTTGACTATCATTTTAACCTATGTTACTCTCTTATTTCGCTTCTTCTTACAATGAAGCAAGTAATAAGACTATTTCTGCTATTTTTTTCGAGTAGCATTAAGTAACTAGAACAATAAGCTTTTTAACAATAATTTGTTGCAGAGATGTAGAGAAAGTCATGTGAATGGAACATCAGATATTTGTTTGTTACTTTCTCTACTTAGACATAGGCAGAATAAGTACTGCATTCCCCTCAAAAGTCGATACCGTTAAGTAGAGTAAGACTGAAAAATTCAATGCCACAGCCGGGATTTGAACCACGGATCTCCACGTCTCTAGCCGGTTGCTCTACCACTGACAAATTCCTTATGAGATACCAAGATTTCACCGAAAATTCGTATATAAGAGTGCCCTGAATAAAAAAAATTATGAAAAGATCCGCGAGCGCTTTTGTCTGTGTGTGTGGAAGAGAGAGAGAGAGAGAGAGAGAGAGAGAGAGAGAGAGAGAGTGAGTGTGCACTCGTTTGTGTGTGTTTTGAAACAGTACAACTCAAAAACGTAAAGTTGATTAAACAACAAAATTGATTAAACCCAACTCCCAACTATCCTTCACATGTAACATTTTTTTTTCAATTTTATTTATTTCCTCAAAAATGGTTTTAACTATTTGGATTACAATACCATTTGTTTAAGATGTTTTCATGAGAAAGTAAATGTATACCTTGAATGTTCTTGAAATACCCTTTGAAGGCCTTCATTCTGGATGACTTTAGCATAACGGTGAACAAAATACTACACAAAAATGTAGATCTCGTCAAAACACACAATTTATATCATATACATTTTTGTTATGGAGCTAGCTATTTATTTGTAATTGCTTTTAACATTAAAATGCTTACATTTTACTCAAATGGGAAGTTGTCATCAATGTCTCTTTTGTTTTATTCCTGGCTAGGTAAATAAAACCGAATTGCAATGCCCATCGCAAAGCGACACATTGTAAAAGAATTGACTATCGTTTAAGCCTAGTGTGTTCCCTTAGTTCACTTCCACTTATAAGGAAATAAGTAATAATTCTGTTTATCTCGATTAGCATGTAGCAGATAAAAGAATTAGCCTTTGTAAGAATAGTTTCTTTGCTGAATATGTAGAGAAAGTCATGTGAAGCGAACACCTATTTTTACTTTCTCTATACGCACTATGTACATAGTGTATAGAGAAAGTATTGCACTCCACCCAAAAATTCGATACCGAGATTTCACTGGAAATATATGTTTTAGGGTCCCCAATATCCAAAAAAAGCATTTTCACAGAAAGGTCCGTGTGTGTGTGTGTGTGTGTGTGTGTGTGTGTGTGTGTGTGTGTGTGTCCGTGTGTCTGTGAACACAATAACTCAAAAACGAGAAGTCGGTAAAATACCAAACTTGGTATTTAAGTTTAGCATCTTCCAGGGATGGGACACGAAGATATCAAGAAAAATCCACCCACCCCCAACTACCCTTTACATGGAACTTTTTTCAAAAATTTTGATTTTCTCAAAAATGGCTCTAACGATTTTGATTAAAATTTCGTATATTAAAGATATTTACCTGACAAATGAAATGTATATCTTGAATTTTCTGGGAATAGCATCTGAAGAGTAGTTTATTCTGGATGAATTTTATTGAATTTTGGATAACTGCTAAACCATTAGAGATGGACAAAAACTTACTACATAAAAAATTTAGAGCATATTAAAACGCACAATTTATGTTAGATACATTTTTTTCCTGGATTTCGTCATTTTTGAGACATTCCTTACTTTTGGTTTCTGCTATGAAAAACGTATACATTTCTCATACAGGAACTTGTTTACTCCTATCCATATAAATAAAGGAACTTCATTGACATAGCAACCCGCTTTTTACTATCACTTTAAACTATGGTAGTCCCTTATTTCGCTTCTACTTACAAGGAAGCAAGTAATAAGACTATTTCTGCTATTTTTTTTTCTGATTAGGATAAAGTAAATAGAAGTATAAGCTTTTTAAGAATAATTTGTTGCAGGGATATAGAGAAAGTAATGTGAATGGTACACATCAGATTTTTTTCTTCTAGATCTTCAAAATAATGATGTAGAAGTTCGTAATTATATAAAGTATGCCCACTATCTTTGATATATCCTAAATATACAAGTTCAACATCGAATGCTTCCGCCATGTTGAATGCAAATAACCTCTCATTTAAAGACGCAACTTTTGGTATTTAATTCGTAATGGTTTTGGCATTCGTAATCAGATATGACGGTGTAATGTAACACAATATCAGTATAAACGAATCATTGGGAAAATGAATGAAGCCTTAATACAAGCACGAAAATCGGCTAGTAGTGAAATAAAACAATTGCCACTACGTGATTTAACGCATCAAATGGAAATGTTATTGTTTGCTTACCTTTAAAAGTGAAGAGCAGAATTCACACACTCGCTTGTTTCACTGGTGTCTAACTACACTAGATCCGAACGTTTCACAATGATAAACAGTTATCCTGTCAAGAAATTGGTTGGGAAGTCCCCGTTAACACAGGTTCCGGCAAGGAGAGATACTAGTGCCGGAGGGGAACAACCAGAGATGTTGTGAACAACATTAACGAGTCTAGAGGAGTAGAGGGGGTAGTAAACATAAAAATCACCTTGCCAAGGAATTTGCGATAGAACCCCAGGCGGTAGTTTAACTCGTCATTCGACCTCTGGCACTACCAACAGTGTTGCCAACTGGAAGTAATTACGTCAAGTTTCGTATAAGTTGTCGTTCAATGGATATTTTGGCCAATTTTACTTTCTCTACACGTACTATGTACACAGAATATTGAGAAGGTATTGCAATGCACCCAAAAATTCGATTATTTTTTTATTTGTGGTTTAACGTCCTTTAATCTGGTTTGGTCATATCGGACGATGAGTGAAATGATGCTCAAATGATCTCGGGGTCCGAGCTTAAAGTTACTCGACATTCGTCTTCTCAGGATAAGGGAACACCCCGAAAAACACCTTATCCGGGTAACTCACCCTAAGCGAGATTCGAACTCACGACCTTTTGAATGTGAGGTAGACACTCTACCACCACACTACCCAGGCGGGCTTAAAAATATGTTTTGAGATCCCTGAATCATAAAAAAAAGTATTTTTACTTTCTCTATACGAACTACGTACATAGTGTATAGAGAAGACATTGTATTCCACCCAAAAATTCGATACCGAGATTTCACCTGAAATATATGTTTTGGGTCCTCCAGAATCTAAAAAAAAGCATTTCTGGAAAAAGGTTCTTTATTTCCCAAAACTTAATAGTTTATTTCCCATTTGCCCCATATGTCCATTTTGTTTACTGTCCTTCTGAAAAACAACATAAAAATATTTTGAAAAAGAAATAATAAAATATTGTATCCTGGGGAGAATTTGGAGCATGGAAAAGTACTGGAAATCAGCTTGCGAGGAAACTAGATTTAAAGTTGGGCATTTCTGTTAATAAGCAAGTACTTAATCATTTACTGTTTAAGTGATTTGATAGTTAAAATGTACCAAGTAGAAAAACCTTTAAGTTTTCTTAATGCTTAGAATTCATATTATTTTATTATGAAAAAAAATGCTCTCACTAATAATAGGCCGACAGTCATTTGGGGAACATTTGGTAGTGTTTAACGCCCGCTTTAACTACTAATGGCACCGCAGGCGGTGACACTGATGATACATGAATGATGATGGAGCACCGGTGGAATGCGATGGCGGGGGAAACCGGAGTACCCGGAGAAAACCCGCCCCAGCGCAGTTTTGTCCACCACAAATCTCACATGCGGTCGCTTGGGATCGAACCCCGGCCGTCTAGGTGAGAGTCGAGTGGTCTAACCACTCGGCCACGGCGCGGCCTTTGGGGAACATGGACATTATTTGTAGGGAGGGGAGAAACGAGAGATTGTCTCCTTTACGTAGAGGAGTGTGGAGGTTATATACGAGGGCTGTAAATAAAGTAGTGGCAACATTGATAGAACACAATATTTATTGAACTTACAAGTACAATTGCATTACATTCCTTCAATGTAGTCACCCGCAAAGTCCCTAACCTTTTGCCAAATGTAGGGCAGCCGTTGGGGACTGTTGGCAAGGCGATCTCTGTTGATGACTACGAAAGTGCGCCCTACTGCGCGGACTACAGATGCCACGTCAGGAAATCAGCGGCCTCGGAGGGGTTCCTTCAACTTCGGAAACATGAAGTCACAAAGACTCATGTCTGGTGAGTACGGAGGATGTTCCAAAACCTCCCAAAGTCGCCGTTGCAATCAGAGCTGGACATTGTTTGTTGACGGTTTGTCCCTCAGGCACAGCAAGCGTAAGAATAACCCCCTCGTACTGAAAACTCCCGGACAGTCCATCGATGGTCCATGGCAACGAGACCACTCACGATGTCAATCTGATCATGCGGAATGGATGGCCGACCTGTGCGGTGCAAATCCGCAGTCTCAGTCCGACCTGCACGAAACACCTTGACCCATCGTGCAACCGTCCTGTACGGCAATGCATTCCCGCCACAGGCTCCACGTAATCCTCGATAACATGCTGATGCATTTTTTCCACGGGCAACCTCGATTTTAATCCACGAAAGCTGATCGCCTTTGGTAGACATGCTTTAGAGCGGTGCACTTGACACTGTTCACTTCAACGCCACACAGCAACAACACACTGTCAACTGGCAGCCCGACCAAAACACACCACACACATCGACACTAGTCACCTGATCGCTCCCATGTCCTATTGGCTCATACCTGCTCTCCTAAGAATGTGGGGACCATGTTGCCACAGAAACGTTACATATATGGGCCATACTAGATAGTATGACATCAAGATTCAGTCTATCTTAATGATGATAGTGTAGTCACAAACTTGTGCTTTACTGCTGATCATCAGCAAAGCTTTCGTGGCGGTTAGGTCAGTCATGTAGTTGAAGTGGGGATTTTCATTGCAAGGGAAGAGGTTCTTTATTTTTACTTTCTCTAGCCCGTATCTACAATGTACATAGTAGGTAGAGAAGGTACTGTATTCCACCCAACAATTCCATGTCAAAATTTCACATTAGCATTAAGTAAATGTATGTTTTGAGGTCCCCATTACAAAAGTGTAAAAGTGTATCTATGGACAGCGTAGTTCAAAAACATTAAATACCGAACTACACATTTAAGTTTAGTATCTCTCAAGGATGCGGCACGAAGATTTTCAATAAAATTCCACAGCCCTAAGTACTCTTTACGTGGAAACAATTTTCAATTTTTTTTTCTCAAAAATGGCTCTAAAATGTTGATTAAAATATCATACATTAAAGTCACAAGTAATGTGTATATCTTGAATGTTCTGGGAATCTCCACTGAAGACCTCTTTATTCGGGATACATTTTGTTTAATTTTGCATAACTGATAAACAGTAACAGATAGACATAGAATTACCACACAAAAAATGTATATTTCGTTAAAATATATAATTATGTCATATACACTTTTTTGTAGAACTGTACTTTCTGAGAAGCTACTTGTTATTGGTTTCAGCTATAAAATACATATACTTTTCTCAAACGGGACCATATAGAGCGAACCGAACCTCAATTGTGTCACATAGGACGAAATTTTAAAGGATTTGATTATCGCTTTAGGCTAACGTTTTCCCTTATTTGCCTTTTACTTCAAGGGAAACAAATAATAAGACCACTTATGCTAATATTTATCTCGATTAGCATGGTGTTGATAAAAGGATACTCTTTTGTAAGAAGAGCTTGTATATGGATCAGGTAGAGAAAGTTATGTGAATGGAACGCACCAGATCTTTGTTCGTTAAGAGAGTACGAAGTACTGTATCTGGGCAGTAAAATGTGTCATATCTAAGGAACATTTTCAAAGTAAACTATAGAATCTAAAAAACTAATATTTCCACTGGTTGGAAATGTAATATTCTTATGATAACTGAAATAATTTTTACTTTCTCTACACGTACTATCTAAATAGTGTATAGAGAAGGTATTGTAATGCACCCAAAAATTCGATACCGAGATTTCACCGGAAATACATGTTCTGAGTCCCCCTGAATCCAAAAAAAGAATTTTTAGAAGAATCTCCGTATGTGTCTGTTTGACAGTGTGTGTGTGTGTGTGTGTGTGTGTGTGTGTGTGTGTGTGAGTCTGTGGGCAGCATAGCTCAAAAACGAAAAGACCGTTAAAAACAAAACTTGGTATTTAGGTTTGCTATTTCCAAGGATGCGACACAAAGATTTTCAAGAAAATCTCCCCACCCCCAACTACCCTTTACATGGAATTTTTTTTCGAAAAGTTTGATTTCTCAAAAGTGGCCCTACTAATTTTAATTAAAAGAGCATATATTCAACATATTTACTTGACAGATAAAATGTATATCTTGAATTTTCTAGGAATAACCTTTGAAGACTACTTTATTCTGGATGAATTTTACGGGATTTTGAATAACAGCTAAACCGTAAGAGATGGACAAAAGCTTACCACACAAAAAATGTAGAGCACGTTAAAACACACAATTTATGTCATGTATATTTTTTTTCGTGGATTTGATCGTTTTTGAGATATTCCTTGTTTTTGGTTTCAGGTTTAAAAAACTTACACTTTTTTCATACAGGAATTTGTCAACCCCTGTCCATAGAAACAAAGGAACTTCAGTCACATACCACTAGCTTTTGACTGTCACTTTAACCTATGGTACTCCTTTATTTCGTTTCTACCTACAAGGAAGCAATAAATAAGAGTATTTCTGCTATTTTTTTCTCGATTGGCATTAAGTAAATAGAAGCATAAGGTTTTTAAAATTAATGTGTTGCAGAGATGTAAGAGAAAGTCATGTGAATGGAACACATCAGCTTTTTTTCTCAAAATGTTGAATAGTTTTGAAAAAATAAACTTTTCTGTGAGAATTTTTTCTTTCTCTATCACGTATGCACAATACAGTAGATAGAGGGCGTTGTATCCTACCCAAAAATTCGATACCGGAAATATATGTTATAAGAAACCTTGATAAATTAAACAAAATAAAGCATATTTAGTAAAAGATCCGCGGGTGCGTGCAAGTGTGTGTGTGTATGTGTGTGTGTATGGACAGTATAGCACAAAAACGAAAAGTCTGTTAAATACCAAACTTGGAGTTTCTGTGACGTATCTTCCAAGAATGCGACAAGACCATTTGCAAAAAAAATTCCCCCATCCCAAACAGCCCTTTATATGGAAGCATTTTTGAAATTTTTGTTTTTCTCAAAAGTGGATTTATTTTAGATTAAAATACCGTATATTCAATATATTTATATGACAAATAAAATGTGTCTATATCTTGAATTTCCTAAGATTAGCCGCATATGTCCTCTTTATTGAATTATTTTTGCCTAACTGGTAAACCGTAAAATACAAATAAACATATTTGAAAAAAAAAAAAAAAACAATTTATGTCCAATGCATTTTTGTTGTAGAGCTAACCATTTCCGAGTAATTCCTTGTTATTGGTGTCTATTTTTAAATACTTTTACTTTTCTCAAACAGAGAGTCGTCTGAGCTTCTTGTTTTAGTCCTCACCATGCAAAGAAGCGAATTTAAATGGCAATAACAGAGTGACAGGTTTTAAAATATCCGACTATCCCTGTAGCCTAGTGTATTCCCTTAAATCCTTTCTACCTATACGGAACTGAGTAGCACTATCTGTTGTGTTTATACTCGTACTTATTTCGATTGGAGTATACTTCCTTTGTAGGAAGTTTGTTTGCGTGTAAGCACAGAAAGTTACATGAATGGAAGAGAGAGAATTTTTGTACCATATTGTCATTTATTTTAAGATTTTTACCAGTTCCTCCAACCAACATGTATTACTTTCTCTACACGTACTATGTACGTAGTGTATAGAGAGTGTAGTGTACCGAGATTTCACCGGAAATACATTTTTGAGTCCCCCTGAATCCAAAAAAAGCATTTTTGGAAAAAGGTCCGTGTATGTGTATGTGTATTGGTATTTAAGTTTGATATCTTCCAAGGATGCGACATGAAGATTTTCAAGATAATCCCCCAAACCAAGCTACGCTTAACATAGTAAAAATTTCGAAAACTTTGATTTTCTCAAAAATATCTCTCTAAATTTTGATTAAAATATCGTATATTAAAGATATTTACCTGACGAACAAAATGTATATCTTGAATTTTCTGGTAATGGTCTCTAATGACCTCTGTATTCTGGATGATTTTTATTGAATTTTGCATAACTGGAAAACCTTAAGGGATATATAAAACTTACCTAACAGAAAATGTAGAGCTCGTTAAAACACACATTTTATGTTATATACATCTTTTCGTTAGTGGATAATTTTTTATATCTTCCTTGTTTTTGGTTTCAGCTTTAAAAAAATCCTGTCCATACAAACTAAGGGGCTTCAGTCACATAGCAACTGGCTTTTGACTAATATTTTAGCGTATAGTACTCCTTTATTACCCTTCTACTTGCACGTACACAAGTAATGTGACTAATTCTACTAATTTTTTCTCGATTAGTATGAAGTAAATAGAAGCAATTTATGTTATATATATTTTTTTCTTGGAGTGGATAATTTTTGAGATATTACTTGTTATTTGTTTCAGCTTTAAAATCTTATACTTTTCTCAAAGGGGATTTTGTCAACTCCTGTCCGTAGAAACAAAGGAACTTCAATCACATTCCAACCTGTTTTTGTCTACATCCCTTATTTCCCTTCTACTTACATGGAAGCAAGTAATAAGACTACTTCTGCTATTGTTTTCTTGATTGGCATGAAGTAAAAAGAAGCATAAGCTTTTTAACAATAATTTGTAGCAGAGAAAGTCATGTAAATGAAACACATCAGATTTTTGTATATTTGCAGACTCCAGAAGTGTATTACAAGCACTTTTTTCCATTTATTTTGATAAACAGTCTTATATTATTTATTGCATTAATAATAAATTACATGAATTTAAGCAACACAATACTCATGGGAAATGTATATGGGATCCCTCCATACCGAATAACTTATATATATGGTGGATAGTGCATAAAAACATTCAATTACAGATGGCAGGGGCGTCCAACTGGGTTTGCCAGCAAATGATTTTAACGTTCTGTGGGAAGGACTAATTTTTGTTAAAAGCAAACCTTACTTTGAATAATATTTCAAGGAAAACACTCACCATGGTTCAGGAATCTTAGATTATCAAGGCAATGAATAGTCACAATCAACATGCTTCATAGAAACCACACATCCTTGGAAAATACACTATTTAAATTCAACATTATAAATGCTAAAATGTGTTCATGCAGTTAAGCAGAAAAAACATCAAATCATATATTCTGTTAACACCACAAATTTCAAAGTGAAAGAAATAGTTTACTTGAAGGTTTATCCAAAATTAAAATATACGGTCTCTGTCATATTGAATATTTTTTGCAGTTAATGATATTTCGGTCCTTAATGTATATTACTAAATTTATTAATGATATAAATTTACAAATTTTAATGCATGGATGTTGATAATATTGAATTGGTTTTAGTTTTACTGTATTACAATGAATCGATGTAACTTGTGATTGTATATGTGATAGAATGAGCTAGAAATCGTGTCGATTAATCTATGTTTCAGACATTAACAAATATATGAATATATTTCAGCTTTACTGTGTTTTAGACAAAGTAAAAATACAGGTCGTATTATTAAATACGCAACTCAGTATTTATCTTGGCAACTGAGGGAAACCACAAAAACAAACAAAACAAGAAACTCAGCCAAATTGGTGGGTCCACGGATTCTGAATCGAGGACCATTTGAATAAGGCCACAGACGTTAGCGCCTGAATCATCCCGATCCTTCAAATGCAGCTTCAACTTCGGCAACGTTTCCAACAGAAACACTTGGAAAGGTTATCCCTGAAATACGTACGATATTTGCCATTTCCAACACAAAGAGACACTGGATTGCGACATAAGCTCAGTGGTAAGAAGTTGACTGGTGAAAATGTAAAGATGTTCATTGGGAAGATACTCTTTGCTGTCCAAAAAGTAAATGTTCAGAGGAATATATGTGATACAGAACACAAGTTCAGCCGCAACATCGGAAACACTTCAAACAGAAAGTACTTCTTGAAATATTATAATATTTTCCACTTCCAACACAAAGAGCCACTGAATTGAGACAAGAGCTCAGCGGCATCAGAAGCTGAATGGTGAAGGTGTAAAAATGATCGTTGCGACCATACACTTTGCCGTCAAAGAAGTAAATGTTCAAAGGCAGATATGTGTTGAAAAATCAAGCTCAGCTGCAACATCGGAATCACTTCCAACAGGAACACTTGAAAGATACTCTTGAAATATGTACGATATTTGCCACTTACAACAGAAAAAGCCACTACATTGATACATGAGCTCAGCGGTATCAAAAACTGCCTGACGAAGGTGTTAAGATGGTCGTTGGGACCATACTCTTTACCGACCAGGAAGTAAATGTTCAAAGGCAGATATGTGTTGCAGAACTCAAGTTCAGCTACAACATCGGAATCACTTCCAACATAAACACTTGGAAAGGTAATTCTTGAAATGCTTACGATATTCGCCACATCCAACACAATGAGCCACTGAATTGAGACAAGAGCTGAGTGGTACCAGAAGCTGACTGGAAAAGATGATTGTTGGGACCATATTCTTTGCCGACTAGGAAGTAAATGTTTAGAGGCGATATGGGTTGTAGAACACAAGTTCAGCTACAACATCGGAATCACTTCCAACAGAAACTCTTGAAAGGTACTTATGAAATTTGTACGATATTTGCCATTTCCAATACAAAAAACCACTGCATTGAGATATGAGCTCAGCGGTATCAAAAGCTGACTGGTGAATATGTAAAAATGCTCGTTGCGACCATACACTTTACCGTCAAAGAAGTAAATGTTCAAAGGCAGATATGTGTTGCAGAACTCAAGTTCAGCTGCAACATCGGAAATACTTCCAACATAAACACTTGGAAAGGTATTTCTTGAAATGCTTACGATATTTGCCAACATCCAACACAAAGAACCACTGCATTGAGATATGAGCTCAGCGGTATCAAAAGCTGACTGGTGAATATGTAAAAATGCTCGTTGCGACCATACACTTTACCGTCAAAGAAGTAAATGTTTAAAGGCAGATATGCGTTGCAGAACTCAAGTTCAGCTGCAACATCGGAAATACTTCCAACATAAACACTTGGAAAGGTATTTCTTGAAATGCTTACGATATTTGCCATATCCAACACAAAGAACCACTGCATTGAGATATGAGCTCAGCGGTATCAAAAGCTGACTGGTGAATATGTAAAAATGCTCGTTGGGACCATACATTTTGTCGTCCAAAAAGTAAATGTTCAGATGCAGAAATGTGATGCAGAGCACATCATGTCAACTTCAACACCGGAAACACTTGCAACAGAAACATTTTAAAATGTACTTCTTGAAATACCTATGATATTTACCACTTCCAACATAAAGAGCCACTGGCATCAAGAGCTCAGTGGCATCAGAAGCTGAATGGTGAAGATGTAAAGATGCTCGCTGCGACCATACACTTTGCCGTCCAAGAAGTAAATGTTCAAAGGCAGATATGTGTTGCAGAACTCAAGTTCAGCTGCAACATCGGAAATACTTCCAACATAAACACTTGGAAAGGTAATTCTTGAAATACTTCCGATATTTGCTACATCCAACACAAAGAGCCACTGGATTGAGACAAGAGCTGAGCGGTATCATAAGCTGGCTAGTGAAGATGTAAAGATGGTCGTTGGGACCATATTCTTTGCCGACCAGGAAGTAAATGTTCAGAGGCAAATATGTGATGCAGAACACTATTACAAGGCTGAGGATCACTCTCGCACTTCTTTCTCTAGCTCGTTTTTCACGCAACATTTCTGGTGTTTGCTCGCCAGGTATCTGTTGAACACTCTTATGTATTATTCTCGAAGTAGAAATGGAGAACGCAGCTATAACAACAAATGGGAGCATGCAAATGCAACAAAATCGAAGGTACTGTTTTAATGTTCCCTTAGGAAATTCACAATTAATAGCTGCGTTAAAAGCGTCAAATATTCCGGTGAGCCCTGCTAGAATCCAGACCAAGGCTAGCAATACGGGAATCTTTAAGTACTTTTTCGTAAATTCCAAAGTTTTACTGCCTGGTGTCGAAACTGTGGCTAAAAATCTCAACAAACTCAACACCACCATGGAGTACACGCTGGAAGCTATGCCTGCAGTTCTGGAATATGACATAATATGGCAGGTGGTAGAATTCAGTGCAGTGGGCAACCATCGATATCTGCTGTAGAACACCACGATGTTAGTGATGAGGAGCAACATATCTCCAATGGCAAGATTTAGTATCACTTTGTTAGGCCCTGTTCTTATATCCTCATTCCCAACAAATGCCATCACAACCATCATATTTCCTAACATCCCAAACATCAATTCCACTCCTGCAAAAATCGGATAATAGATATCTATCCAATATTCCAATCCTGCAGAATCGTCCTTGCTCTTTAGGATAGATATGTATCTGTTTAAATCACTCAGACTGACACATGCTGTACCCGAGGTAGACTGATTTTGGGTGTATAACCCCCGCAAAAAATTATAGAAATTATCTATGATCCTTACCATGGCTCTCAGTTCTTCCTTTAGGATTTTATAGTCCGCATAGCTTGTAGAAGGGCCTAGTAGTCTTTTTTGTGAGTAATATGATAACTGTGCTTCTTGTATCAGATAGAGATGTTGTATGAAGAGGTGGGAGCAGTTGATCTTGGGTCCAACGAAACTGTTGCAACTTCCTATTCGAAGAAAGGGTAGACTGTATTGACAGAGGTCACCAATGAATACACTTCGTGCTGTAGGAAGTACACTACAGAGCAGAATCCAGATGGTAAATGCATCCATCTGCAAAACCAAAAATATTTCACAAGCTTACAATACATAAGATAAAAATGTTTTACAAATAATTGAACCTTTTTGACTTTCTCTATCCCGTACATAGTGGATAGAGGAGTTATTGTATTCCTCAAACAACGTCAAGATTTCACCGGAAATACATGTTTTAATATCCCCTGAGTCCGAAAAAAGCCTTTTAAGAAAAATACCGATTAATACCAAACTTGGCATTTCTGTTTGCGACACGCAGATTGTCAAAGAAATACCCCCACCACAGACTATACGGATTTTTTTTAATTTTGTTTTTTTCTCAAAAATAGCTATAACGATTTTGATTAAAATACTCTATATTAAATGTATTTACATCACAAATAAAGTATATACTTTGAATTTTCTGGGAATAGCTTCTGAATACCTCTTTATTCCAGATTAATTTTGCATAACAGTTAAACCACAAGAGATAGAGAATAATTTATTTCATAAAAATGTAGATCTCGTTAAAACAGATAATTTATGTAATGTAATTTTTTTTGTAGAGTTGGCCATTTTCGAGGTACTCCTTGTTATTGGTTTCAGTTTAAACAACATAACTTTTCTCAAACGACACCATGCAAAGTGAACCGAACCTCAATTGTTTCACATAACGACCAGCATTTTAAAGATTTGACTATCACTTGAACCTAATTACTCCCTTGTTTTCCTTTATTTTTCAGGGGGAGATTTTCTTGAAGATTTTAGTGGCGAATTATTGGAAAATGCTGAACTTAAATATCAATTTTGGTTTTTAACCGAATTTTCGTTTTTGAGCTATGCTGTTCTCACACAAACTGATACCTTTAAAACAATCTGATGTGTTCCATTCACTTGAATTTCTCTAGCTATTACACAAACATCATTCTTAAAAGATTATTCTTTTATCTACGACATGGTAATCGAAATAAACATTAGCAGAAATTGTCTTATTACTTGCTTCCTTGTAAGTAGAAGGAAAATAAGGGAATACACTAGACTAAATTGATAGTCAAATATTTTAAAGGCTCGTCCTGTGTGAACAAACCGAAGTTCGGTTCGCTTTGCATGGCCTGCAATAAAACAAGAGAGATGAAACGAAAGTTTCCAATTGAAAAGTTTTTAAGGACTTTAAAATTGAACACAATAACAAAGAATATCTCAGAAACAGTCAGGTCTATAAAAAACATACGATATATAATGTATATGTCATAAATTATGTTTTTAACCAGATCTACATTTTTTGTTCAGTAAGTTTTTGTCTATCTCTTTTAACCGTTATGCAAAATTCTGCAAAACACTCCGGAATAAGCCATTTTTCAGAAAAATAAAAACTTTCAAAATTTATTGCGGTAAGAGGTTTTCTTGAAGATCTTCGTGTCACATCCTACTAAACTTAAATACCAAGTTTGGTTTTAACAGTCTTTTCTTTTCTGAGCTATGCTGTGCACAGGCACCCACACGGACCTTTTTCTAAAAAATATTTTTTAGGACTCAGGGGATCTCAAACATATATTTCCGGTGAAATGTCGACATCGAATTTTTAGGTGCAATACAATACCTTCTCTATTCACTATGTACATTGTACATAAGGGCAAGAGAAATCAAAAATGCATAATTATTATTATTCATGGAAACTCAAAAGGTGAAGTTGTATATCCAATTTATGGGTGGAATGGCCTCTCTATAGTACCTACTATATTTATTGTTTATTCATATTAGAGAAAGTTAAAACGAACTTAAAACCATTTTTTTTTTTTTTAACTTACTGAGTTTTCCAGTTGGAGCTCTGTTTTTCAAAGACAGAGCGACACACACACATATCGCGCACACACATATATGAAGCTTTTTCTAAAGATTACTTTTCTTAGAAATAAGAGATCCTTAAACGTGTATATCCAGTGAACCCTGGTATCGAAATTTTGGGTTGAATGGATTGTCTCTATATCTGTATACCATGTAGTGGATAACATAACTCCATGGCACGACAGCTCACGGGGAACCTTGGCCTACCGCCCGGCCGCTGCGTCCCCCATCTCGGTCCACTACAGACGTCATGGATGGGGTGCAGTATTGGAGGGTGAGACGTGATCAGCGCCTCGAGCCCCTCCCGGCCGGTTAATGCGGTCCTCACGACCTGGAGCCGCTACTTCTCCATCAAGTAGCTCCTGAATTGGCCCCCCAGGGACCTCACGAGGCTGAGTGCACCCCGGTCCAGGTCTCCCAGCGGGGGAAAAATCCCCACGCCAGTACTGGGGATCGAACCCAGGTCTCCCGCTTGGTAGGCAGCTGCGCTACCACCGCGCTAAGGAGACGACCCCATGTAGTGGATAGAGAAAGTAAAACTCCGATATGCTCAATTCACATGACTTTCTATACGTCTCTGCAACAAATTTGTGTTAAAAAACTTATGCTTCTATTTACATTATGCTAATCGAGAAAAAAAAATAGCAGAAATAGTCTTATTACCTGCTTCCTTGTAAGCAGAAGTGAAATAAGGGAGTACCATAAGCTAAAATGATAGTCAAAAGCTGGTTGCTATTGACTGAAGTTTTTTTGTTTACATGGATAGGAGTTGACATGTTCCTGTATGAGAAACGCATGTCTTTTAAAGCTGAAATCAAAAACAAGGAATATCTAAAAAAAAACTACCAACTCCACGAAAAAAATGTATATAACATAAAATGTGTGTTTTAACGTAATCTACATTTTTTGTGATAATCTTTACTCCATCTCTTACGGTTTAACAGTTAGGCAAAATTCTGTAAAATTCATCCAGAATAAAGAGATCTTCAGAGACTACTCCCAGAAAGCTCAAGATATACATATTATTTGTCAGGAAAATAACTTTAATATATAATTTTTTATCATAATCTTTAGAACCATTTTTGAGAAAATCAAACATTTTGAAAAACGTTCCATGTAAAGGGTAGTTTGGAGTGGGGGAGTTTTGTCAAAATCTTCGTGTCACATCTCTGGAATATAATAAAGTTAAATATGAAGTTTGGTATTTTACCGACTTTTCGTTTTTGAGTTATTGTGTTCACAGGCGCACACACACACATACACACACATACACACATGGACTTTTTGGATACAGGGGACCCTAAAACATATACCTATTCACGGTGAAATCTGGGCATTGAAATTTTGGGTGAAGCGCAATACCTTCTTTATACACTATGTGCATAGTACCTGTAGGTATTTCTATCTATATGAATATTTTACTTAAAAAAATTTGGTTATCAATTTTTTCTATGATTATTTTATTGTATTTGTTGCATCTTTATATTTTCTTGTATAACCTTTTCTACAATTTTTGTTTTTTGATAGGCAGACTCAAAACATGTGTTTGCCGTAAAATTTCGAATTTGAATGGATTGCAATATATGCACTGCTTAATATAGTGAGAAAGTAGAGATAAAGAACACTCTTTTTTTACTTTCTCTACACGTACTGTGTAAATATTGTATACAGATGTATTGTTTTCCACCTAAAAATGATTCCCAGATTTCACGTTTTAAAGTTCCTTGTAGGAAAAGGTGACGTGTGTGTCTGTGCACACAATAATTCAAAAACGAAAAGTATGTAAAATACCAATTTAGTAGCAAATGTTTAAGAAGATCTCCCCCAACCCGATGTAAGCCGGTCCCCATGGTCTCACTTTGGTGTTTCTCAGCGCAGGGGATCGTGGGTTCGATTCCCGCCTTAGGCATGGGTGTAATATGTTTGTGTAAGTGTGTGTAAAAAGTAAAACAGAAATTCAGTAACCATACAGTAATCAAAGTAAACAAATAAGGTAAATAAAAAGTAGGGTATACAGCGCCGGAGTCCCGACCAGACTCCGGAACTGTATTTTAAAAGAAAAAATAAAAACTACGCTCTTCTTTCTGCACCTTGCGAATCGAGCTACTTATTAGCACAATGTTCTTATTACTTAGTTTCTTATCAGTAGGAAGAAAATAAGGGAATGCATTAGGCTAAACCAATAGTCAAATGTTTTAAAAGCTGTTGTTACGCGATTGTCATTACAAATCGCTTCTTTTCTTGGCCAGGAGTAGAACAAAAGAAAAACGGACACTCCCGTCTGAGAAAAGTATAAGTACTTCACAACTGAAAGTAATAACAATAAGTACCTCGAAAACGGTAAGTTCCACGAGAAAAATGTATATGACATAACCTGTGTATTTTAAAACAGCCTACATTTTTTGTACAGTAAGTTTTTGTCTATCTCGTACGGTTTACTAGTTATGCCAAATTATGCAAAATTCATCCAGATTAAACAGGTCTTCAGAAGCTATTCCCAGAAAATTCAAGATACACATTTTATTTGTTAGGTAAATATCTTTAATATACGATATTTTAATCAAAATCGTTAGAGCCATTTTTAAGAAGAACAAAATTTTCGAAAAAAGTTCCATGTAAAGGGTAGTTGAGGGTGGGTGGATTTTTCTCAAAATCTTCGTGTCGCATCCCTGGAAGATACTAAACTTAAATATTAAGTTTGGTATTTTAGCTACTATTCGTTTTTGAGTTATCGTGTTCACAGACACACGGACACACACACACACACACGAACCTTTTTCTGAAAATGGTTTTAATGGATACAGGAGGTCTCAAAACATGTATTTCCGGTGAAATCTCGGTATCGAATTTTTGGGTGGAATGCAATACTTCTCTATCCCTATGTACATTGTACATACGGGGCTAGAGAAAGTAAAAATTAGAAAACTTTTATTTTCTCAAAAATTGCTCTAACGATTTTGATTAAAGTACCATGTATTAAATATATCTACATGATAAATAAAATGCATATCTTACATCATGTGGGAATAGCTTCTGAAGGCCCCTTTATTTGGGATGAATTCTGCATAACTAGTAAATCGTAAGAGATAAAACTTATTACATAAAAACATAGATCTCATTAAGTACACAATTTATATCAAATACATTTTTCGTAGAGTTAACCATTTCTTAAACATTCCTTGTTTTTTTTTATTGTTTTATTTATATATCCCCCTTTAACATCTACGGTCATATCGGAGCTTTGCACTTGAAACAACTCGTCTGTAGGTTTAAATCATTTTGTTTCCCTCAAACACACACTCACATTCACTCTCACATACATACTTCCAGATTTTGTGGGGGACAGGGAATAATTCTGGCTAAAGAAAAATTCCCCACCCCCGCCGGGAATCGAACCCGGGACCTTTGGGTGAGAAGTCAGCTCGCTGACCACATTCCTTGTTATTTGTTACAGTTTTAAAATACAAGTTGAAAAAGTTTTTCATACGGAATTTGTCAACTCCTGGCAATGAAGGAAAGAAAAAAAAAACACACACACGGTAACCACCTATTAAAAGATTTGACTATTTTTAGCACAGAGTACTGTCTTATTTCTCTTCTACTTACACAAGGAAAAAAGTATTATAAGACCATGTCTGCTAATCGATTAGCGTGAAGTACATCAAAGAAAAATTCTTTTAACATAATTTTTCACAGAGATGTTGAGAAAATCATGAAAATGGAACACATCAGATGTTTATTATTTGTATGCATACCTACTTCAGCACATTTCATTCTGGGTAATATGTTACAAATGGCTATTACCTATATCTTCACTTACCACTATTCGAGGTGAAGGAAAGTGATTGACTGAAAACACATTGTACTGTAAAGCAGAAAACCTCAATTATTTTCCGGGATATTTTCCTTATCTGCCCATGACGGAACTTCCTACATCCTTTTAAAAACATCTATCTTATCAGAAGGTTTAAGGGGGCAAGGTGCTCTGAAATAGTAAAAAAAATCTAATGTGTACCATTCACATGACTTTCTCTATATCCCTACAACAAATTATTCTTAAAAAGCTTATACTTCTATTAACTTCATGCTAATCAGTAAAACATTAGCAGAAATAGCCATATTACTTGCTTCCTAGTAAGTAGAGGTGAAATAAGGGAGTACCATGGGTTAAAGTGCTTCAAAAGCTGGTTGCTATGACACTGAAGTTCCTTTGTTTGTATGGGCAGTTGACAAATTCCTGTATGAGAAATGTACAAGTTTTTCACAGCAGAAACCAAAAATAAGGAATGTCACAAAAACGACGAACTCCACGAAAAAAATGTATATAACATAAATTGTGTGCTTTAATGTGCTCTACATTTTTTGTGCAGTAAGTTTTTGTCCATATCTTACGGTTTAGTAGTTATTCAAAATTTAGTAAAATTCATTCAGAATAAACTACTCTTCAGAGGCTATTCCCAGAATTCAAGATATACATTTTATTTGTCAGGTAAATATCTTTAATATACGAAATCTTACTCAAAATCGTTATAGCCATTTTTGAGAAAATCAAAATGTTCGAAAAAAGTTCCATGTAAAGGGTAGTTGGGGGAGGGGTGATTTTTCTAAAAATCTTCGTGTCGCATCCCTGGAAGATACTAAACTTAAATACTAAGTTTGGTATTTTACCTACTTTTCGTTTTTGAGTTATCGTGTTCACAGGCACACGGACACACACACACGGACCTTTTTCCGAAAATGCTTTTTTTAGATAAAGGGGACCCTAAAACATATATTTCCGTGAAATCTCGGTATCTAATTTTTTGGTGGAGTAAAATACATTCTCTATACACTAGGTACATAGTGCCTATAGAGAAAGTAATAACATGTATAATTTCTCTATACGTACTATGTACATAGTGTATAGAGAAGGTATTGCACTCCACCCAAAATTCGATACCGAGATTTCACTGGAAATATTATATACCTATATACATATATATAATTTATATAATATACATTTTTACTTTCTCCATACGCACTATGTACATAGTGTATAGAGAAAGTATTGCACTCCACCAAAAAATTCGATACCGAGATTTCACTGGAAATATATGTTTTAGGGTCTCCAATATCCAAAAAAAGCATTTTCACAAAAAGGTCCGTGTGTGTATGTGTGTGTGTGTGTGTGTCCGTGTGTCCATGTGTTCGTGTGTCCGTGTGTCCGTGTGACTGTGAACACGATATCTCAAAAACGAAAAGTCGGTAAAATACCAAACTTGGTATTTAAGTTTAGTATCTTTCAGGGATGCGACACGAAGATTTTGAGAAAAATCCCTCCACCCCCAACTACCCTTTACATAGAACATTTTTCAAAAATATTGATTTTCTCAAAATTGGCTCTAACGATTTTGATTAAAATTTCATATATTAAACATATTTACCTGACAAATAAAATGCATACCTTTAATTTTCTGGAAATAGCCTCTGAAGAGTAGTTTATTCTGAATGAATTTTACTACATTTTGAATAACTACCAAACCGTAAGAGATGGACAAAAACTTACAACACAGAAAATGTAGAGCACATTAAAACACACAATTTATGTTATATACATTTTTTTCGTGGAGTTCGTCGTTTTGTGACATTCCTTATATTTCATTTCTACTATGAAAAACGTATACTTTTCTCATACAGGAACTTGTCAACTCCTATCCATATAGACAGAGGAACTTCATTGACATATCAACCAGCTTTTGACTATCACTTTAACCTACAGTTGTCCCTTGTTTCGCTTCTAGTTACAAAGAAGCGAGTAATTAGGCTATTTCTGCTATTTTTTTCTGATTAGCATAAAGTAAATAAAAGTATAAGCTTTTTAAGAATAATTTGTTGCAGGGATATGGAGAAAGTCATATGAATGGTACACATCAGATTTTTCTCGTGGAGTTGATCGTTTTTGAGATATTCCTTATTTTAGTTTCAGCGTTGAAAAACTTATCCTTTTCTCATTCAGGAATTTGTCGACTCCTGTCCATACAAATAATAGAACTTCAGTCACATGGCAACCAGCTTTTGACTATCACTTTAGCCTACGGTACTCCCTTATTTCGTTTCTATTTACAAGGAAGCAAGTAATAAGACTATTTCTGCTGATTTTTTCTCGATTAGCATGAAGTAACTAGAAGCACAAGATTTTTAACAATGATTTATTACAGAGATGTAGAGAAAGTCATGTGAATGGAACACGTCAGATTATTTGTTTTAGACGCTAATGAAACATCTATTATTTCTAGTTTCAGAAATTGTATACTATTTGGAGGTTAATAGGAGTTTAATCAACTTAAATATAATTTAAATGCTAGACTGCATTTATTTAAAACTGTTATGCAATGCCTATTTTTAGAACATTTGTGTCTTTATCAGTTTTCTCAAAACAGCATTTTTGGATACTTATGTACCTTTTTCTCAGAAAGTATGACATTTTCAGCACACATATACAACACATAGTTAAACTTTCTGAACCACAATGGTGATGCTATAGTATATACTTTTTCATATTATGAACGCAACAACATTGCAAATATTCCACATTTTTACTTTTTGTTTTAATTTGCACTGAAATTGTATCATAGCTAAATAAAAGACCGTTAAGGACCAAACTTGGTATTTAAGTTTGGTATCTTCCAAGGATGCGACACAAAGATATTCATGAAAATCCCCCCACCCTAAACTACCTTTTACAAGTAAAAACATTCGAACATTTGTATTTTTTTATCACTTCTGTTAAAGTTTATTTCGATTAGCATGAATTAGAAAGAAGAGTAAACTTTTCTAACAATAATAATTTGTTACAGAGTACAGAGTCATATGAATGGCACACAACAGAATTTTTTTTCTGCAGGAAAATCAATGCCTCACATAGCAACCTGCTCCTGGAAGCTTTGACTATCGTTTCAGCCTAGTGAATTCTCTTGTTTCTGGATATTTACATGGAGGTATGTAATAAAAGTATTTTACTAATATTCATAATACAAAGTAAATAGAAAAATAAGCTTTTGTAGGAATGGTTGTTGCAGAATAGGCAGAGAAACTCATGTG
Source organism: Hymenopus coronatus (assembly GCA_030762935.1). Classification (NCBI taxonomy): domain Eukaryota; kingdom Metazoa; phylum Arthropoda; class Insecta; order Mantodea; family Hymenopodidae; genus Hymenopus; species Hymenopus coronatus. The sequence continues at coordinate 30,454,645 of CM060883.1, forward strand.
AATGTAACGTATCACATATTTTTAAACCTATATATATAGTTTTGATTTTTGAAGCCGTTAAATATACAGAAACTTTTACGAGCTTCAGTTGTTCACTATGGGTCGTTTATGTTCTTTCAAAATTTGTGAATGTTTTAAAAACTGAGGCAGTTAAAATCAAGTTTATTATATAGAAACTGTGGTATGAAGCAGACTGTTGATATTGTAGGGTTATTTTATACGAAACACATTAAAAAATCTAATATTTAATCCTGACTGAAGTCCCTTAGAAAAAATTTGATGTGCACCATTCACATGATTTTATCTACATCTCTGTAACAGATTATTGTTAATAAGCTTAGGCTTCTATTTATTTCATGCTAATCAAGAAAAACTTAGTAGAAATAGTCTTATTACTTGCATCACTGTAAGTAGAAGCGAAATAAGGGAGTACTTAGGTTAAAATGATTGTCAAAAGCTGGTTGCTATGTGACTGAAGTTCCTTTGTTTGTATTAATAGGAGTTGACAAATTCCTGTATGAGAAAAATATAATCTTTTTAAAGCTGGAAACAAAAACGTGGAATATCTCTAAAACCATCCACTCCACGAATATATATAGCATAAATTTTGTGTTTTGGTACTCTACATTTTTTGTGTGTTAAGTTAAGCAGTTATGCCAAATTCTGTGAAATTGATCCAGAATAACGTAGGCTTCAGAGGCTATTCCCAGAGGAGATATACATTTTATTTTTCAGATAGATATATTTAACATACGATATTTTAATAAAAACCGTCAGAGCCTTTTTTGAGAACAACATTTTGGAAAAAAGTTCGATGTAAAGTGTAGTTTGGTGGGGTGACTTTTCTCAAAATATTCGTGTCGCATCCCTGGAGGATACTAAATTTAAATACCAAGTTTGGTATTTTACCGACTTTTCGTTTTTTAGTTATCGTGTTCACAGACACACGAACACATAGACACACACATGGACCTTTTTCTGAAAATGCTTTTTACTTTCTCTATACACAGTATGTACATAGTGTATAGAGAAGGTATTGCACTCCACCAAAAAATTCGATACCGAGATTTCACCGGAAATATATGTTTTAGGGTCCCCAATATCCAAAAAAAGCATTTTTACAAAAAGGTCCGTGTGTGTGTGTGTGTCCGTGTGTCAGTGTGTCCGTGTGTCAGTGTGTCCGTGTGTCAATGAACACAATAACTCATAAACGAAAAGTCGGTAAAATACCAAACTTGATATTTAAGTTTAGTATCTTCCAGGGATGCGACACAAAGATTTTGAGAAAAATCCCCCCAACCTCAACTATCCTTTACATGGAACTTTTTTCGAAAATTTTGATTTTCTCAAAAAGGGCTATAACGATTTTGATTAAAATTTCGTATATTAAAGATACTTACCTGATAAATAACATGTATATCCTGAATTTTCTGGGAATAGCCTCTGAAGAGTAGTTTGTTCTGGATGAATTTTACTGAATTTTGAATAACTGCTAAACCGTAAGAGATGGACAAAAACTTACTACACAAAAAATTTAGAGCACATTAAAATACACAATTTATGTTATATACGTTTTTTTCGTGGAGTTCGCCGTTTTTGAGAAATTCCTTATATTTGGTTTCTGCTATGAAAAACTTATACTTTTCTCATACAGAAACTTGTCAGCTCTTATCCATTTAAACAAAGGAACTTTATTGACATAGAAAACAGCTTTTGACTATCACTTTAACCTATGATACTCCCTTACTTCGCCTCTACTTACAAGGAAGCAAGTAATAAGTCTATTTCTGCTAATTTTTCTGATTAGCATAAAGTAAATAGAAGTATAAGCTTTTTAAGAATAATTTATTGCTGGGATATAGAGAAAGTCGTGTGAATGGTACACATCATATTTTTTTGGACACAGGGACCCTAAAACATATAATTCCCGTGAAATCTCGGTATCGAAATTTTGGGTGGAGTGCAATAACTTCTTTATTCACTATGTACATAGTAAGTATAGAGAAAGTAAAAATGACATTGGCTGTTTAGGGTTTGTTTACATTGTTTTGTTTTCTGCGTAACGGATGCGAGATTTCTCTGCCTGAATTTTATCTTACCTTCCTTTCAATAACGGATATCCTGTACCGATTAAGTTGGCTGTAGTTTACTACTGCCAAAATTATTTCTTCACACTGTCCTCGCAATGTACTTGCTGCTGGTCATACTGGTGTTGTCGACCAGGAAGGTCCTTTCGGATACCGATGTCTGCGAGGAAGCTAATCTGACCGAAATTGATGAAATCAGAGTCTGTGACGATAACGTTGCGCCTCTACTCAGATGTACCCGCCGTTTGTTTGAATTCATCACAGTCATGCACAATCTTAATCAAAACTGGACTGAAAATTACTCGCTGCTGTCAAACATAAACCAATATGAAAATTTGATGATAGCGTTTGATGTTCTGAAAGACATAGGTGAGCGTTACATATTGTTTGTGGAATTTATAACGTATCATCACGAGGACACGGCAACCACTTCTGACACCAATTATTGCATTGATCTGTATTTCTTAACAACTACAAAAGAATACTATCTCCAAAATATGACTGACTTCGATGAATTGCGGTACTGGATAGATGATTACCTGCCGGTGATATTTTGTGTTGAGTTTACTTTTGGAATGCTGGGGAATATACTCATCGTGGTGATCTTTCTCAGACACAGTGATATGTGGAATGGACCCAACAAAGTTGTGTTTAACCTTGCCGTGGCTGATATCCTCCTCATTATCAACAACGTCGCCCTCTACTACATCAGGTTCCGGTGGATGCCTCTCCTCATGAGTTCCACGACCATTTGCATCCTGTCATATGGTAAGTCAAGTTCAACTGAAGCTGGTAATGTATAACCATGCTCAACAATGTGGTTAATTGAAGGGCTGAGAACCATAGTGGGCCATCTCCATGTGGGGTCAAAATTGAGCGTTGCCATCTGTCTGTATAGTTTATGGTTATACATCTTATATTGCAGTTATATCTTATAACTGGGTCATGTCTAGCATTTCCCGTTTACAAACAGTAGAACATCAAAATATCGGTCTAAATGAAACTACAAATTCTGTTAGAGTCAGAGTGGTCCAAATCCATGTAACAAATCACGCTACCGCATATGAAGATCTTATGTCCATGCTACCATTTATTCCTCCAGTGAATTATGATTTTTACAATAGTTTGCGTGTGCAAGTAATAATGATGATCAGCAGGACATTGATTAGATGTATGGAAATGGCCCAGTTACTTTTCTTTAGGCTTAGCCAAATCCCAGCAAAGAAAAATAGCTCCCAATAACTGTAAAACCTAATTTTGCATGAAGCCACATTAATGTTGTACTAATATACGATAAAAAATATATTCTAGATTGCTGTGGCATTTAGTTGTTATGTGTAACTTGGCTCAATAAATTACGATATTGAAAAAACATTGCCCTTCTATTTCTCCATTTTTAAAAAATGGTGCTTGGCCCACTATGGTTCTCAAGCCTTCAATTATAGTATGTTTACTTTGTCTACATGTACTATGTACAGTGTATAGAGAAGGTATTGCATTCCACCCAAAAATTCGATACTGTGATTTAACCTGAAATACATGTTTTGGGTCCCACTGAATAAAAAAAAATATGTGTTTCACTCACATGACTTTCTCTAGCTATTCTACAAACAAACTTATTACAAAAGATAATCCTTCTTTCAGCACTACGTTAATCGAGATAAACATTAGAAGAATTTTATTACTTAGTTCCTTATAAAGCTAAAGTGATATTCAAATGTTTTAAAAGCTGTCGTTATGCGATTGTCATTGCAAATCGCTTCTTTGCTTGGACGGGAGTCTGGGGATAGCATAGTTCAAAAACGAAAAGACCGTTGAATACCAAACTTGATATTTAAGTTTGGTTTCTTCCAAGGATGCGACACGAAGATTTTCTATAAAATCCCCCCACCTCCAACTACACTTTACATGGAACTTTGTTCGAACATTTTGATTTTCTCAAAAATGGCTCTAACGATTTTGATCAAAATGTCGTATATTAAAGATATATATCACAAATAATATATATATATATATATATATATATATATATCTTGAATTTTCTGAGAATATCCTCTGACGACTACTTTATTCTGGATGAATTTTAGGGAATTTTGCATAGCTGCTAAACCATATGAGATACACAAAAACTTACCACAAAACATGTAGAGCACTTTAAAACGCACAATTTGTGTTATACAATTTTCATTCGTGAAATTGTTCGTTTTTGAGATATTCCTTCTTTTTGGTTTCAGCTTTAAAAACATACTTTTTTGATGCATGAATTTTTAAACTTCTGTCCATACAAACAAAGGAACTTCTGTCACATCGCAACCAGCTTTTGACTATCACTTTAACCTACGGTACTCCAATATCTCGCTTCTACTTACAAGGAAAGCAAGTAATAAGACTGTTTCTGCTAATGTTTTCTTGATTAGCATGAAGTAAATAGTAGCATTAGCTTTTTAGCAATAATTTGTGGCAGAGATGTAGAGAAAGTCTTGTGAATGGATCACATCAGATTTTTCACAATATGGTGGCCCTGCCTCATTCTGCTTCCAAAATTGACTTTAACCTTTTCACTGCTAACATATTTTTAGGCGAGAAACATCTCCTTGCTAATTAAACGAAACTGGTGAAAAATTTGTAAAATTCCGAAATTTGGTTTTGACCTATAACATTTTGCCTTAAATTGTGTATTTGAAGTTGAAAATATGCACTAATAACTAAAAAAAATGAGTATAGGAATATGTTTCAAAATTTACAACACAGGTCTCACACTGGGTGCTTCTATCTGCCCCGTCATCATCCAGGCATACGGTACCACCGATTATTTAACCTGGGCCCTCCCCGTCCTAAACCACAGGCGAGATAGAGCACCCGGCGGGCCTCCCTACAACGCACCAACTGCATAGTAGACTGAAATAGACTGTTTTGGTGGCAGAGTGCAGCTTGACTCGGACTCCTTTTTTTTTATTTCTTTTTTTTCCATTTATATAGTCCCCTTTAACATCTAAGGTCATATTGGGGGGGCTTTGCACCTGAAACATCTCGTTGTCTGTAGGTTCTTTTATGTTTTGGTTTACATAATTTTATTTTCCTCAAACACACACATACACATTCACATACATATTTCCAGACTCTGTGGAGGATAGGGAATAATTCGGGCTAAACAAAAATGCCCCGCCCCAGCCGGGAATTGAACCTGGGACCTCTTGGGGAGAAGTCAGCTCGCTAATTACTCGACCACTCCTGGACTCTTTGCTTTATATATTACTCGGAATTAGCGTAAACATTCGTGAGAGTTGACAGATATAATTGATTTAAAAATTGCTGCAGGAAAATATGAAAATCTAAGACATACAATCGCTCAAACATGCGGTCGAGTAGGTTACCTCAACCGTAGCACCGAAAGGGTTAAAGTTTGCGGAGGACGATGGATTTTTCGGGCTTAAAAATCCTTAGCATGGCTTCCTTCGGAAGGGAAGTAAAGACATTGGTCCCATGTCATAGATTTACGGAACATAAAAGAACCTCAAACCTGATAAAAAAAGAGGCCTCTGAGAAAAACATAGGAGTCTTTCACGCCCAATATGGAATGGGACATTGAGAACCATAGCAGTTGAAGAGCGTCCATAAATAAAATTCCATTTCATTTTTTTCTGCAAAAAAGTATATGATATAAAATATGTGTTTTAACTAGATCTGCAATTTTTATGTGGTAAGTTTTGTGTCTATCGGTTTACCAGTTATGAAAAATTAAAAAACATCCTCCAGATAAAACAGTTCTTCCCAGAAAAGACAAGATATACATTTTATTTGTCATGTAAATGAGTCTAATATATTTTAAACAAAATCGTTAGACCAATTTTTCAAAGTTTCAAACATTTTTCCATGTAAAGGGTAGTTGGGGATGGGGATTTTCTTGAAAACCTTCATGTAAAATCTTTGGAAGATACTGATCTTAAATAACAATTTTGGTATTTAACGAAATTTTCATTTTTGAGCTCTGCTGCCCACAGACACACGCATGGACGTTTTTTTCTAAAAAAGAAAAAAGTGTGTTTATGGAATAACGTATATTTCCGGAGATATCTCACTATAGAATTTTTAGGTGGAATAAAATACCCTCTCTATATACTATGCACATGCCTAGTACATGTAGAGAAAGTAAAAAAGTTTATGGACTTAATTCCTACCAGCATAAATAAATATGTCTAAATTGCACAATAGGTTTAAAGCTAAGAATCTGAGATTTTTACTTTCTCTATATAGTATATGGTGCATATGTAGAGAAGATATTGCACTACAACCAAATATTCGATACCGAGATTTTACCAGAAATACACGTTTTATGGTTCCTGCACCCGAAAAAAAATTACTTTCTCTGCACATCTATCTACGTAATATATAGAGAACTTCAATTTCTCGCAAAACTTCAATGTCCAGATTTTTATGGAAATGTGTGTTTTCAGATCTTGTTATTCCAAAAGAGTGTTTTCAGAAAAATGTCCTTGAATGTGTGTGGGGGGGTCAGTATAGCTACAAAAACTAAAAGACATAAATATCAAACTTGGCATTTAAGTTTACTATCTTCCAAGGATGCGACACCAAGATATTTCAGAAAATCCCCTTACCCCAAACTCCCCTTTACATGGAAACATTTTTGAATATTTTGCTTATCTCAAAAATGACTCTAATGAATGTGATGAAAGCACCATATATTAAAGATATTTACATCACAAATAAGCTGTATATCTTGAATTTTCTGGGAACATTTTCTGGAGACCTCTTTATTCTGGATGACTTTTGCTTAGTTTTGCATAGTTGATAAGCCGAAGAAACAGGTAAAAAATTAATACACAAAAATGTAGACCTTGTTACAATATACAATTTATGTCATATACATTTTTACTTTCTCTACACGTACTATGTACATAGTGTATAGGTATTGCATTGCACCCAAAACTTCGATACCGAGATTTCACAAGTAATGCATGTTTTGAGACGCCCTGAATCACAACAAACATTTTAGAAAGATGTCCATGTGTGTATGTGTGTATTTGTGTCTGTGGGCAGCATAGCTCAAAAACGAAAAGACCGTTAAATACCAAACTTGGTATTTAAGATTGGTATCTTCCAAGGATGCGACACGAAGGTTTTCAAGAAAATCCCCCCACCCCCAACTAGCTTTTTGCATGGAGAAAATGTCGAAGATTATGATTTTCCCCAAAATGGCTCTAACGATTTTTAATAAAATCTCTTATATTTAAGATATTTATGTGGAAAATAAAATGTATATCTTCAATTTTCTGGGAATAGTCTCTGAAGACATGTTTATTCCGGATGAATTTTGCGGAATTTTGTATAACTAATAAACCATTAGAAATAGACAAAAGATTATCACACAAAAAATGTAGAGCTCGTAAAAACACACAATTTATGTTGTATACATTTTTCGAGGAGTTGACCGTTTTGAGATAGTCCTTGTTATTAGTTTCAGCTTTAAAATATGTATACTTTTCTCAGACGGGAATTTGTCAACTCCTGTCCATAGAAACAAAGGTAGTTCAATCACATAGCAACCAGCTTTTAATCGATTTAGCCTATTGTACTCCCCTACTTCCTCTCTACTTATAAGGAAGCAGCTAATAAGGCCATTTCTGCCAATTTTTTTCTGATTATCGTTAAGTAAATAGAAGAATAAGCATTTAAACAGTAATTTATTACAGAGATGTAGAGAAAGTTATGTGAATGGAACACATCAGAATTTTGTTGTAGAGTTGACTGTTTTACAGATATTGCTTGTTAATTGTTTCAGTTTTAAACTAAATGACTTTCCTCTAAGGGAGGTGACCTTTCGCTCCATCTGCAACGCGAACCGAACTTCAATTATTATTAATATACCGACCAGTTTTTAAAAGATTTAACTATCGCTTTAGTCTAATGTAATCCCTTATTTCCCTTCCGCTTACAAGGAAGCAAGTAATACAACTTATACTAATGTTTATTATGATTAGGATGTTACAGATAAAAATTAATAACATTTTATAAAAATGTTCGTACGTGTATCTGTGAACACGATAACTCAAAAAGGAAATGTCCATTAAAACCATACTTGATATTTAAGCTTTTCCAAGGATATGAAACGAATATTTTCAAGATATTCTGTACCCCAAAGTACCCTTAAAATTTTTCAAAAATTTCGATTTTCTCAAAACATCTCTAACGATTTTTATTAAAACAACATATACATTTAAGATATTTTCATAGCAAGTGAATTGTATATCTGGAACTTTCTGGCAATGGCGTTTGAAGACCTCTTCATTTTGGATTCCTTTTGTATAACTGGTAAACCGTAAGAGATAAACAACTTGCCACATAAATATGTAAATCTCGAAAAAAACACACAAGTTATGCCATACATATTTTTACTTTCTGTTCACGTAATATGTACATAGTGTATAGAGAAGGTATTGTATTCCACCCAAATATTCGATACCGAGATTTCACCGGAAATACATGTTTTAGGACACCCTGAATAAAAAAAGGTATTTTTAGAAACATTTCCTTGTGTGTATCTGTCTGTCTATCTGTCTGGCTGTGTATGTCTGTATGTCTGTCTATCTGTCTGTCTGTGGGTAGCATAGCTCAAATACGAAAAGTCAGTATCTTCCATGGATGCGACACGAAGATTTTCAAGAAAATCCCCCACTCTCAACTACCCTTTATATGGAAAAAAATTCGAAAATGTTTATATTCTCAAAAATGGCTCAAACGATTTTGATTAAAATCTCTTATATTTAAAGGCATTTAAATACCAAATAAAATGTATAATTTCTTGGAATCGTCTCTAAATGCGTCTTCATTCTGGCTGACTTTTGTTGAAGTTTACATAAGTGGTAAACCGTAAGAGATAGACAAAGGCTTACTACTCAAAAAATACTTTATGTTATATACATTTTACGTGGAGTTGATCATTGTTGAGATATTCCTTGTTTATGATTTCAGCTTTAAAAAACTTACTTTTCTCAGACAAGAATTTTTCAACTCCTGTCCATACAAACAAAGGAACTTCAATCAAATAGCAACCAGCTTTTGTCTATCACTTTAACCTATGTTACTCCTTGATTTCGCTTCCACTTACAAGGAAGCAAGTAATAAGACTATTTCTGCTAATTTTTTTCTCAATTAGCATGAGGTAAATAGAAGCATAAGCTTTTTAACAATAATTTGTTGCAGAGATGTAGAGAAAGGCATGTGAATGGATCACAATTGATTTTTTTTAATTTTTTTTTTAGTTATTCCATTTATTTGTTTCAGTTTTAAAATACCCAATTTTTTCTCAAACGGGAGGTTCTTATTTATTTAATTTTCCTTTTTTATTTTTTATTTTTGCATCTGGCCATGCAAATGTAACCGAATTTCAATTGTATCACATAGCGACAAGCTTTTTAAGGATTTGACTATCGGTTTATCTTAGTGATCTCCTTTATTTCCCTTCTGCTTACAAGGAAGCAGGAAATAGGATAATTTCTACCAATGTTTATCTTGATTAGCTTTAAGTAGATTAAAGAATAAACAATCTTTTATAAGAAGAGTTTGTTTGTCGAACAGGTAGAGTAATTCAGGGGAAATTAACACGTCAGATATTTCTAAAATACCTGCATTATGATGCATTATCTTTTTTACTTTCTCTACACGTACTATGTACATAGTATATAGAGAAGGTATTACATTCCACCCAAAATTTCGATACCGAGATTTCACTGGAAATACACTGTATCCAAGAAAAGCATTTTTGGAAAAAGATCTGTGTGTGTCAGTATGTCCATGTGTCCCTGCGCTTTGAACACGATATCTCAAAAACGAAAAGTCCGTAAAATACCAAACTTGGTATTTAAGTTGAGTGTCTATCAGGGATGCGACACGAAGATTTCCAGATAAATCTCCTCACGACAAACTACCTATTACATGGAGAAAATTTCGAAAAGTTTGATTTTCTCAAAAATAGCTATAACGTTTTTTTAAAATACCGTATATTAAAGATATTTATATCGCAAATAAAATGTATGTCTTGAATTTTCTGTAAATAGTCTCTAAAGTTCTCTTTATTCTGAATAATTTTGCTGAACTTTGCGTAATCGGTAAACCGAAAGAGACAAAAACTTGCTTTACAAAAAATTTAGAATACGACAAAACACACCATTTATCTCATATACTCTTTTTGTAGAGTTGGCCGTTTTCGAGACATTCCTTGTTATAGATATCAGTTTTAAAATACTTAAACTTTTCTCATATGGGAACTTGTCAACGCTTAGTCATGCAAAGAAACGGATTTCAATCCCATAGCAACTCATTTTAAAACATTTGACCTTCGGTTTAGCCTAGTGTATTCCTTATTTCCCTTCTACTTATATCTAAAAGAACTAAGTAATAAGACACTTTCTGCTAATATTTTAGCATTAAATAGATAGAAGAATAATCTTATTAACAATAATTTGTTACAGAGACACATAGAGGAAGTCATGTTATTGGAAATACATCTTTTTTTTTTTTTTTTTTTTTTTTTTATACAATAATCCATTTCTATCAGTTCTAACATGTAGTTGGTAATGATAACTCCCAGGCCTTCACACAGGATGGAAAATGCCCTTTTAAACATGAAAGATTACGTTGTTTTGAGCATTTTTTTACTTTCTCTACACGTACTATGTACCTACATAGTATATAGACAAGGTATTGTATTGCATCCAAAAATTCAATACCGAGATTTCAACGGAAATATATGTTTTAGGGTCCCCTGAATCTAAGAAAAGCATTTTTATAAAAAGATCCGTGTGTGTGTCCGCATGTTCGAGTGACTGTGGGCACGATAACTCAAGAACGAAAAGTCGATAAAATACCAAACATGGCATTTAAGTTTGTATCTTCCAGGGATGGGACACGAAGATTTTGACAAAACTCTCCCTAGCCCAAGCTACTCTTAACATGGAGAAAACATCGAAAATTTTGATTTCTTTAAATACTGTATATTAAATATATTTATATTGCAAATAAAATGTGTATCTTGAATTTTCTGGGAATAGCCTCTAAACACCTCTTTCCCTAGAAAGAATTTTGCTGAATTTTGCATAAGTGGTAAACAAAAGTGGTACACAAAAAGGTAGATCACATTAAAAGACAATTTATGTCATGTACGTTTTTTCCTAGAGTTGACCATTTTTTTAGATATTATTGATTTCAGTTATAAAATACTTAAAAACTTTTCACATATAGGAATTTATCAACTCCTAGCAATGCAAAGAAACTAACTTCAACCATATGGCAACCAGCTTTTAAAAGAGTTGACTATCGTTTAGGCCTAATGTATTCCATTATTTCTCTTCTTCTTACAAGAAAGCTTTGTGCTAATATTTTCTCAATTTGCATGAAGTAAATAGAAGAATAAGCTTTCTAACAATTATTTGTTTGCAGAGATGTATAGCAAGTCATGTGAATGGGACAGATCAAATTTTTTAATTGTTTAACACAATATAGTACACATTCTTCGCTATTATTAAGAAAATGAACCTTGATATAGGGTAAATTTGAGACAGTTGTATGATCACTTCTGTTTAACCTGCCCTCATTCTGCCGTTCTGCCCTACCTTGTAAGACCAGAGGTATTGACTTATCACATATTCTGTTACAGGTAGGACGGTCACCATCACTAGCAGTGTATACTCCATGGTACTCCTCAGTACACTGCGATATCTGGCCACAGTTTATCCAGAGAGTAAATATCTTAAAGACAATCACGGTCGCCTGCTGCTTGGAGTTTGGGGTGTGTCAGCAGTAGTTGGAATCCCCGATATTGTCTTTGCCGATGTTGACGTCGAGTTCTACTCCGGTATAGAGCTGAAGTACATCCATCTGGTGTTCCTGTGCCTGCTGCCCCTGAGTGTCATCTGCATCTTGTCCTTCTCTACTTCTAGAGTAATCCGTGCTAGTATACGTCAACTCCCTGCTGGGGTAGAGCGCCAGAGAAGGTCTCGACAGAGAGGTGCGAAGGTGATCCGCTACTTGAGCTTGGTCTTATGCATCACCTACCTTCCCATCAACTTGTATGAAGTGTCGGTGACAAATCTTTCCTGGGAGTATCACTATACCTTTCTGGTGAGAGTGCTGCTACCTATCAACTCGTGCCTCAACCCAGTAGCACTCTTTGTGGGCAGTCAGACTTACAGAAAACATTTGTCTAAGTTAATACGTTGTGATGCATGTAAAAGACATAATATTCTCCAACTCCATAAGAAAACGTAATCATGAGCACACATTTTAAAGCACTTAAATAAGTGAGTTCAAAAATAACAGCGTGGCTATATCGACATTGCCCGAAATAATTCCCTGTCTCTTCAAATCTGTTTGATGTTTTTAACACTCACAGAAGTTTAAACTCAAGGTGCATCGGGTGACATCTGTAACCAGACCATTTCAGTTTGAAAAATCATTTCCCTCGTAATGTCTAGACTAGATGTCTGTACAAATGTTATATGCCATAAGAGCTCGCCAAATTACAACTTTGCATGATCCTGAGCTTTTATATTTTGAAGAGAAGTTGCGATATTCCAATAATTATCACACAACAGATTCACTCACTTTTTCTTCATAAGCCATGGGTCTATCCTCTTCCAGAAAGAAGTATCAACAATAAACGAAGTCGAGAAACGATCTTGCTTGAGTCAACTGTTAAAACTCTATTTAATTTTCCAGCTAAAAAAGAAAGTACCCAGATTTCAAATGTCATAAAAATTGTCATTTTGTTTGTTGACTATAAAATACACTTGTTTTATAATGTAGCTACACAAAACAAAGAATAAAGAATTAATGAAAAAATGATTTGTAGTTGATCCCTAATTTGCTGGAAAAATCCAACCCAGCTGACAACCATACAAAAATCTATAAATAAATAATATCCCTACAGAAAATTTCAAACTTGGTACATAGGTAGAGAAAATATTGTAGTGTGCCGCTCTGACTTGGAAAAGTGCAGATTTGATAAGAAATAGGAGTCCTCAGTTACGGCAAAGTGTCGAATTATGACACTACGTCACAACTCCTCAGAGATGCTGACAAGACTAAGGATACGCTACGTTCTCTTAAATCAGTCGCTCTGCAACCGATCATCAAGAGGTCATGATGTGTGTCCAAGTAAGCCAGCGTTACGGTCCTAATCTTAATCGCAACAATATGATATTTTTGCAATAAAACTGTAGTGTTTTTTTAATAATAAAGGGCAAAATTCATGGAACTGCAGTCAAATGTAAATCCGTCAGCATCCAAGCACCTCAAGTGTGCTTCTAGATTCGTGACACACTGCGGTGTTGGACAGATGGCGCAGATGCTTGTTGAATGCACAAAGTATTTCCCGTGGACAGTAGAGGGCTGCTAGGTGGACGGATTGTTCATAGATGTCTCTATGTTAAGGGGTACCTTTCGGTCAAGACAAAAGTTTTGGTGAGTCAAAATTTATTCTAATTAATACCCCTATTTTGGGGACCAGGAGAACACTGTGTACTCCCCTTTAGACAATTTGAATTCTATAGAAAATCTAGTTAACAAATAAAATAGCTTATTGTACTACAAAATATAACCCCATTATGATTAGCAAGTTTTTATACTAGTTTACATAATTTAAAAATCAGAAATTATGTACCATAACTATTGTACTAAAGCCTTATCTCCTTAGTAAAATGTTACTCTGGTAGATTACCGAATGTAAGTAATTTTGAAAGGCATGATTATTACTAAGCTGGTAAATAGCTGACAGCAACAACCAATGTTTTAAATATATGCAAATAATTGCTGGCCAGGAAACGGAAGAAACACCTCGCACCACGATCCAATTAGAATTTTTGTGTTTGCCATCCTCAAATAAATGTAAAATATTGAGGAGCTATAAACCGCAGAGATCCTTAACGAATCTAAGTTTGATTACCCTATTATAGCGATGGGCTGCTCTGACAAGGCTTCCCTCTGACGGAATAGGGGAGAAGTCGACCCAATTGAGTAGCTCAAAGAAGGCTATCATCTGGCAGGACCAAGAAGCATCTGTGACATCTGTCCAACACTGTACATCCCTTAAATCCGCTTCAAGCATTTAAGGGGTATCGAAACGAGGGAAAGTAAATCCGCTGTACAAGGAAACCACCCCAACATTCGCATTGTCAACCAGACTAAAGGATGAAAAATAGAAAATTAGAGTGGTCAGCCCCAGAAATCGAACCCTGGACCCACAAATGCGAGCCTCGAATTTAGACACGGAACTATCTGGTTTACATGAAAAATATTCCGACTCTTTAAGGGTGAAAGGCGATAGTTAATATTAAGCTATTTTCAAGCAGTATATAAGTTTTCGGTTCCTGCCGGGAAAAAATATTGGTCCCATTAAAATATTCGATATGGATATACAAACGCCATATTTCCCACTTAAAGATTGACAGCATATTTATGAATGCAAGCTTTAATGCGATCCACAAAATGCATGCTCGGAAGCTGAAAATTTATTGCATCTTGCCAAAACTGTTCTAAATAAAACTAAGTATCCTAGATATTTTACTTCCTCTACACATAATATATATATATATATATATATATATATATATATATATATATATATATATATATATATATATATATATATATATATATATATATATATATTGCAGAGGAGCTATTTTACTCCACCCAAGAACTTGATGTTGGATTTCACCGAAAATATAGTTTTGAAACCAAGAAAGAAACTTTTTAGAAAAGGTGAGTGTGTATGGATGTGGTGTGTGTGTGTGTGTGTGTGTGTGTGTGTGTATGCGAACAGGATAACTCAAAAACGAAAAGACAGGTAAATACCAAATTTGGTATTTAAACTGAGTATCTTCCAAGGATGCGTGATGAAGAGTGTCAAGAAAATGCCGCTACCGCAAACTGCCCTTTACATGGAAGAATTTCGAAATTGTTGATTCTCTCAAAAATACCTCTATTTTGATTAAAATGCAGCATATTAAAGACATTTACATGGTAAAAATACTTATATGTTGAATTTTCTGGGAATAGCCTCTAAAGTCACCTTTATTTTAGATGACTTTTGTTTAACAGACGAATTGTAAGAGATATACAAAAACTTACTACACAAAAAATGTAGAGCTCATTAAAGCACACAATTTGTGTATATGCATTTTTTGTGGTATTTAGCTTCAGTTTCAAAAAATACTTTTCTCATGTTGGAATTTATCAACTCCTAGTCATGTAAAGATCACATAGGAACCAACTTTTAAAAGATTTGACTATCACTTTAGCCTAGTGTATTCCATTATTTCCTCTTCTGCCCACAAGGAAGTAAGTAATAAAACTATTTCTGCTAAAGTTAATCTCGGTTAGCATGAAGTAGATATAAGAATAAGTTATAAAACGTAATTTGTTACAGAGATGTTGATAAAGGTATGTGAAAGGAACAAATACGATATTTTAATTATAAAGTGATAACATTACAAGAGAATTTTCAGATAAGCCTATCCCATAAAAAAACTCATTAGACTGCATCCGTGTTTCAGTGGTCAGTGAGCTAACGTCTCACCCAGAGGTCCCGGGTTCGATTCCCGGCAGGGGCAGAATTATTACCGCTCCCCCCACAGAAAATGGAAGTAAGAATGTGAGAGTGAATGTGCGTGCGTTTAAGGAAAATAAAACGATTTAAACTTAATTAAAGAGCCTTCAGACGAGTTGTTTCTAAAGCAAAGCCCCCGATGTGATCTTAGATGTTAAAGGGGGTTATATAAATGAAACAATAAAAAAAAAAAAAAAAAAAAAAAAAAAAACCCAATGTGTCAGGTGCATCCAATCATGACTTAATTATTTTTTTTTCACAGAAAATGTATAATTTTATCAAGTTTTCTTCTCAGAAAAATGATTATATTATTCCCAATCTAAACACGAAGAAAACTATTTTGACAGGTATTTCATATATGATTAAAGACAGGAATTAAAACTCTGATTCATAGATCTGTCCTTAAAATTTTGATAGACACTGTACAAGGATAACAACACTAGAATTAGGCCTCGGCTCACGATATAATAGGAAATCAAGGACAGGAAATTAGGGACTATCGTGTTATCAAAGGAAAATCATATTTAATAGAACCATCAGTACAAAAATGTTTACTTACATACAAAATATTTAATACTCTCCTAAAAACACTTTCGTATACTTATAAACATAAAAAGTATTTTAAATCTTCATTTGTGATCTTTCTGAAGAGGTTCACAAAGTTTTCACAACCTTTAAATTAGCAAGGTTCCCAAACATGCGAGGAGCGAGTGTTGTTGGACTGGAATCATTGTTGCTGGTGCAATAAGGCACCTATTGACAATGAAAGTGACTTACCATTTTAAGCTTAAGAATCCCGTTTTTTTCAGCATGCTAGATAGTACGTAGATATGTTTAATTTTTTTAAATTTCTGCACATTATCATTTGTCGTTTAAGAGGCAACGACTACTATTAAAGAGTTTATTATTAACAATTTAACTTTGAAAGAAAACTTGTTCTTTATTATTGTACAACAAATAATTTCCCTAGTTTTATTATCGAAACCATTCGTTTAATTTAAATTAAGTTTGCATTGGGAGTGATTTACTACATATTGAAACATACTTTTGAAAGAATACATTTTAAAGATCAATGCTAGAGATAATGTGAACGGTTTTTGTATGAAAGTACTTGGAAAATAAATTAATAATCTGAGGACATTCTACCCTATAAATATTGGTTCACAAAATACAGCTCAATCTGTACCTCTGTGTTATTTTCACTTTCTCTACATGTATTATGTACATTGAGAATGTACTGTACTGCACCCAAAAATTCGATACCGATATTTCACCGGAAATACATGTTTTGGGTCCCCCTGAATCCAAAAAAAATTGGAAAAAGGTCCGTGTGTGCGTCTGTGTTTAACAAGAAAATCCCCCCTACACCAAGCTACCCTTTACATGGAAAATTTTTCGAAAGTTTTGATTTTCTCAAAAATGGATCTAACGATTTTGATTAAAATCTCTTATATTTAAGATGTTTACATAACAAATATAATGTATATCTTGAATTTTCTGGGAATAGTCTCAGGAGGCCTCTTTATTCTGGATGATTTTATTGAATTTTGCATAACTGGTAAACCGTAAGAGATAGACAAAAATGTACTGCACAAAAAATGTATATCTTGATAAAACACACAATTTATATCCTATACATTTTTTCATGGAGTTGGCCGTTTTCGAGGTAAGTTTCAGTTTTAAAATACTTCAACTTTTTCATACAGGAACTTGTCAACGCTTGGCCATGCAAAGAAACGGATTTCAATCCCAGCGCAAACACATTTTATACGTTTGGCTTTCGGTTTAGCTTGATGAACCCCCTTATTTCTTTTCTGATTATAAGGAAATGAGTAATAAGACAGTTTCTTCTAATGTTTTAGTATGAAATAGAAGAATAGTTAAAGATGTGAATGAAACACATCAGACTTTTTTTTTCAAGTAAGCAAAGAATCTTTTAAATCTGAATTGAACGGTCTTTGCGATCTGTTAGCCAGCAGATACAGAAGTCACGGTTTTGATTCCTGGCTGAAGGGCGGAAATATTTGTTTAACTAGGATTATGTCCTATTCCCGTTTGTGTGTGCGGGCGCGCGCATCTGCGTATCTATACGAGGGTATACAACGAGTGAAGTTAGTGCCGACAAGCAATTCATCCAAAGTTAAACAAAACATCCGATAGAATCTTTTAGATTTCAAGGCGGCATATAAATGAAACATTTTAAACAGTGGAATCTTTGTAATATAAAATAATTCTAGAAGTATTGTTAAACAAAGCAATGTTTTGAAATGCTCTCACACTTCATTAACCATCCAATATACCCCTTAATCTTTACTTTTTAAACTGAAGGTAGCTTAAATGCACTAAATTTTGAAAACCATAATCTCAGGGAGCAATAGACATCTTATATATTTATTATTATGAACCTTTTCTATATCTCGTGTAAGTTATTGAACCTTATACAAACAAAGATGATAATTTATAGCAATAATACTTTAATTTTATTAAAAGTCTTAGAACTAGTCAACTAGATATTTGAAATAGTTTTGAGTATTGAATTCTAAAGACAAAGCATTAAAGATTTTCTTCTTGAATTAATATATCACTATTACAGTACATCAAATTACATTATTTTGTTTCTTAACGACGTTGTCATTTGCCATTATCAGATGCTGCCACCAGAGTGCCTGAATTTCGTCCTGTTAGTTTAAACCCCGACCCTGGGACCATAATACCTCCACCTAACCATTAGAGATACCCAGGCTTTAAGGTGGACAATTACCAAACTTGGTATTTAATTTAAGCACCCTTCAATGACGCCTCATGAAGATTTTCTTGAAAATTTCTACCCGAAAATAGTTTTTGAATGGACGATGTTTTATATTTTTGTTTTGTCAAAATTGGCTGTATTGATTTTGATTAAAATAAAATTAATTTAGGATATTTACATGACTAATAAACTGTATATGTTTAATTTTATTGAATAACTGTGAAGTGGTTGTCATTATGAATGACTTTCGTAGAGCTTGCGTAAATTAAAAACCATATCTAAACGAAAAATGTAAATCTTGTTAAAATTCTCAAATTATGTAAAATACATATTTTGTAGCGTTAATCATTTCCAACATATTTATTGTAAGTGACCATTCCTAACGGCATTTAAAAACCAGTATACAGTGGGTCATGTGAACTGTGAACATAACACATGATTTGGGGGGAGGCCAAATCTGGATTGCTTATTGGATAAACTGCCGAAACACGTGTGTATTATTTTAAGACTACTTCCATACAAAAGTTTCTGACATAATCCGCAACATTGATCTGAAAATGTCACCTCATGCACCATTATGTAAAGTTTTTAAGGTTATTGTCATCTGCTTCTGCTATAACAATAAACCTTGCTTCTATATTTGCACTATCAGGAAACCTTGACCTCGACACTTTCTGTCACACACAGCATGCACTAAGTCTGACATCGTATCACTTAACCTCTCCTTCCAATGCCAGGCTGGACCACTGCTGCTCCAACAGCACTGTAACAAAACAAACTCATTACCATAAAGTAATGCTATATCAAGCAGTAATCGAAGTTAATAGAGAAGTGTAATTGGAAAAGTGTGCGATTGGATTAGGATACAAATATGGTTTGCCATGGGGTACCAGTATTTTGTGTTCACAGAGACCAATAAGAACTCGTCACTTTCAAAAGGCTGTTGAGAAAAGAGCGACTACATTTAGCTAAATTAACGTCTCCGAAACGGTGCGCGGCACAGATTGCATGTCTCGATGTGTGACAATGAGTGAGATTCAATGACTTCCTTACAGGTAGCTTGCGATTAATGTTTTGTGCTTCTATTCTGTACAGAAAAGGAGAATCCAGATCACCTAGCTCTAACGGTAATATAATCACCAGACTCCCAGAGCCGTTGTTTCTACCACTAGGATGGAGCATCCAAACCAGGGAAAGATGGAGGGACCAGTGTCACCAGTGTAACTCAATGAAATTACCATGGTTGTCTGAGTCAATTTATTGTTCAAGTTTATATCCTTGTTTTTATACTAAAAATGTTTTAAATGGAAATAAAAAAAAATTGAAAAAAATGCCCGCTTTTACTACATAGACACCGCAAGCGATGCGAGATTGCAGATTCTAGTTCAGTTTTAGACTAAGGCTCTTTCCTAAGCCTTTCCTATTGGTTACGGAGATAATATGGTTACGTGACAGGTGAACGACAGCTTTCGAAATTTCGGCGAGGTTAGGTTAGGTGTGTAAATTAACTGGGTCGAAATAACGGGTAAAAATGGACTTTTTGAAAATCTTCCATTCGTTTGGACTGCTTGTGCATTGGCAGCCATGTTGGTCAATCGACCAATGGCAGAGTCAAATCTAAAACTGAACTAGAATCTGCAATGGCGATGGCACTGATGATTAGGCTTACCAACCTCTGATTTCTGGGAGAAAATTAGATATAACATTAAAGCTAGAAAAATCGATAAAAAAAAAACAGTCATATGAATTTGTCCAGTATCGTTAAACGTGCAATAGTATTTCTTTTTCATTTCTACCTCCGATGAACTAGCCATTACAACAACCAACCTACGACTAGGAGCACTGTCAAAATCCTCGACTCAAAGACCTCAAACTGCTTATAATTGCTGATTTTGTGATTTCTATTTTAAATATAGCACATATAGACTTGATGATACAACAATTGGTTTCCCTTGTCCCTCCCGACTTCAACACTGCTGGCACACAAATCAAAATTCTACTATTTTGTTCTACGCACTGCCAACCCTTGCATACAACAGATAAAATACTCTCATTTTATAAAAGTGTAGCATATAAATAATAATAATAATAATAATAATAATAATAATAATAAAAAGGAATAAGCAGATATCACGTAATTCCGAGAGATTTAATTTCAGTTCCGGCAACTGAGAGATTTCATTCAATTCCAGAAGATTCCCGGCCATTCCGAGAGAGTTAGCAACCCTACTGATGATATATGGAATGAAGATGGAGCACCGGTGGAATGCGATGGCGGGGGAACCCGGAGAAAACCCGCCCTTACTCCGCTTTGTCCATACTCACAGACGGGATCCACAGTCACTGGGGTAGAGTGCCGCACGTGAAGCAGGGATGAGGGAGTCCCAAGGGCGACCAGATTAAGTTGCTTAATTTAATAAACGCTGTTACTTTCTCTTTTAATGTACATAGCAAATAGCACATAGTAGCTGGAGAAGGTATTGTATTTAACACAAAAGTACGATGTCGAGATTTAACTGGAAATATATATTTTGAGGTCCCCTGGGTCCAAAAAAAGCATTTTTAGAAAAAAGGTCCTGCGTGTGTGTCTGTAGACAGCATAGCTCAAAACCGAATATGCCGTTAAATACCAAATTTGGTATTTATGTTTAGTATCTTCCAATGATACTACACGAAGATTTTCAAGAAAATCCCCCACCACAAACTACCCTTTATACCGTAAAAATGGCTCTAACGATTTTGATTAAAATACCGTATATTAAAGATATTTACATTACAAATAAAATGTATATTTTGAATTCTGTGGGAATAACCTTTGAAGACCTCTTTGTTCTGGATGAGTTTTGCAGAATTTTGCGTAATAGCTAAACCGTAAGAGATAGACAAAATGTTTACTTCACAAAACATAGATCTCGTTAAAACACATAAACACTTTAACACATAATTTATGTCATATGTCGAGATATTCCTTGTTATTGGTTTCATTTTAAACTATATATCTCTTCTCAAACGGCACTATGTAAAGCGAACCGAACCTAATTGTTTCATATAATGAACAGTTTTTAAAATATTTGACTATCGCTTTAGCGTAATGTGTTCGTTTATTTCCTTTCTACTTACAAGGAAGCAAGTATATAGACCAATTCTGCTAATGTTTATCTCGATTACCATGAAGTTGATACGAGAATAATCTTAAGTAAGAATAGTTTGTATAATGAAACCATTTTCCGGGCTTGTAGGTCGTGGTCCATTAAGTCTTGAAGTTCCCGAAGTTTCGCCAAGGGCTGCGCGTGGCATCTTCATAGGTGATCCGGTGGTTGGTCAGGCCTCGAATGAATATTTGCGGCGGAGAGCGCGCTTTTATATGTGGCCGGTGGGCGGAGTCTGCTACTTTCTGTACTGTGATTGGTCCGCGTGCATTGATAGGCAAAAATTCATTCGAGCTTTGACCAGCCACCGGATTACCTATGAAGATGCCAAGCGCAGCCCCTCTGGTCTACCATACCTGGAGGCCGAGATTAGGCGTCGGGCAACAAAATTCAAGGAAGGGATACCATTCTATAGGAGCGCCCTCGTTAGGTCTCTTGGGGATTATAGTCCCAGAAACCGTCGCTTCAGTGATACCGGCTTCCCCGCATGGATTGCGGGCATCCCCGGTAACGAAGGAGCACCTCCAACAGCTGCTACGGCTAAGCTGCTTACAATCGTTCAAGAGTTGCTTGGGCTTCAAAATTTACAACCCCAAAAATAAAATAATAATTGCAAAATCATTACACCAGCGATACACAAGGGCCGTTGTACCATGACTGGCAACTGTTGAGGAGCACAGTTTGCCTCCTCCTGACACTTCCCAACCCCATTCTCACCCGCCATCCTATAAATCCCACATTCCCGTCAGAACGTGGTTAGGTTCTTGTAAAGAATAGGAACACGTCTAACCCACCGTCGGGCTGCCCTCAGTCTGCCATCTGCTCGATGTGTTGGGGAAACGTCTGGAACTTCAAGACCCAATGAACCACGGCCTACAAGCCCGGAAAATACTTTCATTATTCGAGACGCCGGCCGTGAAAGCCTCGGTTTGTACAAGAATAGTTCGTATTTGGAAAGCTCAGAGAAAGTTATGCGAATTTGACATATAACATTTTTATAATATGCTAAGCACTACCTGACATTTTTCATTTATTTAAAACGTAAAAATATTATATGAGATTCATTTCATTGCTGTGGTTTCAAGATTTTATTCAAAGTACATTCCACTGTCATTGAATGTATGCACAAAACTATAAATAAAGCCTTGAGTTGTATTAAAGGTTCAAACTTAGCAGTCAGAACACCCTATTTTGTTCTTAAATTGCTTACGTCTATGCTTCTATTCCATTAGTATTGTATTACCATAAATTCTGACGTTCCCCAGGACTCTAAATTGGAGGGAGAAAGGGGAAGAATGACACTGAGTGTCACAAAATTGTACAACTGCTTTAGACTCTGTTGATGTTTTGATCTCTTGACACCACAAAGGGCAATATTTTACATTACCGGAAACACAAGGTAGTACTTACCAGCCAGTGACGTTTTCGACGCCGTCGCAGCCACCTATGATCTCATTGAAGGCGTATCCTTCACCGCAGCTATAAAGCCGTGGACGCCCATTAATGCAGATGAAGTACTTCTGGCAGTTCTCAGGGTGCCTATAGAAACGGTATTCGTCCGTGAAGAAGCCCTCACCAAGTGGTTCCGGACATCGGAAGCCAAGGAATGCTGCAACCAGACAGAAAGAGAGTTCCAGATACTAGACACATAATGCATAATCTGACAGTTTGTCTCGGTCATTGTAACTTCAACCCACCGTTTTGTTGTTGTTGTTGTTGTTAGTATTTTTACTACTACTATTAGATATAACTATGACGTGATGAACTAGGTGTGGTTTCTACAGCCCGTTTCGAAACCTGTTGCACTACATAAACTCGGGTAGATCCATAGTGATCCCTGACAGCCAGCGCAGTGTCTCTGCTGATAAGAGGTGTGTCTGCCTCTCTGCCAATAGATTCATGCTACGTAACCAATGATATAATCCTTGTTGTAAAATGAAATAAAACATTCCTCAATGCAGTTTCAGTTGACGCCGAGTAATCTTAGTGTAATTGTAAATATAAGCAATGATAATGACAGTGACTTTGACTTTAGAAACAACGATGAAAATGATTTAGGAAAAGAGCCCCTGTCCAGTGGTTGAGAGGTTTGGTGCTACAGGGATCACTATGGATCTCACTGCCTGGCCTCGTTCAGTTCCTGCTTTTATTTTCTCAGTGACAGTTCGGTTTCGGTCTGACTCTACCTATCCGATTTCTGTCCTACATATATCTGTGTGAAAAAAATTAAATTAGTACTAATTGACGTATAATTGGCTAAACTATGAAGCCCGGGACTAAAAGTGCTTACGACATGTATGTCGTCATTTGGTGGCGTTGTCGAATATCTCCCCCCCCACTTCCGCTTTCTAGCTCTTGGATCTACTACAAGTACTCAAGTCACGACATTCAGAACTAGATTGTAAAACACTTATATGGAATCTTCTTTAAGTATATAGACAAAATGTACAAAAGTATATTTATTCAACCAATATAGTAGTCGGAATGAATGTCTTGGGTTATTAATTATTTAAAGAGGAATCCATTACCACCGCAGTCATTGAGAGCTATATGGGACAAACTTGGCAAATATGGGCACCGAAATATTTATATGAAAAAATGGTCAGAAAATCACTTTCCATTTTCGTGAAACAAATCCATTTACACCTTGAATCTGTAACCTTTTAAACAATGTATGAACCAACGTCCTACTTCTATCCGTCCGAATGCAGTTTAGTTTCACAGCAAACGCTGCAAATGCCCATATTCAACAAAACGTTACGGAAATATGGGCACAGTTGTTGGGGCTATGGGCAAGGAGGTTTTAATTGATAATTACAAAAAACTCCTGTTAGTTTACTGTCACAGATATTTTTGCAGTTATACTTTTATATACATTCAAGAATGAAACCAACTGTTATCACTAAAAGAAAACAGAATTATATAATTTGAAGACTAGGAAGAGGAGGAGTGATTCAGGAGAGGGTAGAGAAATATTGGTACAGATGTATAAAGAGCGAAGATAATCTGCTAAAAATGTGTACGAAAAAGCTCAGGATAGTAGTACGAGAAGAGCTGGTGGGGCTGCTAGAGGAAATCTTGACAAAAATAGGAATGGGATACATATTGAGGAAGGGAGAATAAAACACTATTAAGCAGAATGTAAAGAGGTAAGATATTAGGAGAAAGAAATTTGGGGAAACAAATGGGATAGTATGCCATGAGAGATGGTAGCAACGAAAATATTTAACTTCAAGGGAAAGAGAAGAATCAAATAAACAGGACAATATTTTGGAAGGGATATGAAAAAAAGAAAGAGAACAGGAGAGAAAGCATAGAGAGTGGGATGGAATACGTATCATAAACCAAAGGCTACACTTGCTAACAGAGCTATGCGTATGTATGGCCTAAGCGGTACTCAACCCTATGTATACTAAGTTAGATGATATAATTTAATGGGACATGATACTGTAAATAACTGTAAATCTAGCCTAAGTACAATACATTGTATTTTATGTTACTTAGTCAATCGAGTCGTATGAAGTGACAGAACCACATCTATTTGTATCCAACCATCCTGAGCCCTACTTACCCTCAGCATCACAGGATGGCACCTGGTCGGGCCAATCACAGCGATAGGTGTCCTGGCTGAAGGCAAGACCTTCTGGACAGTCGAACAGAAATCCCCTGCCTCCCACACAGTTCATGAACTGGCCACAGTTGTTTTGGTCGCCAATCTTGAAGTAACCATACTGGTGGGGACAATCATCTGTCGCTCGTGGTGTTTCTGTAACAGTACAAACAATGTTGATATTTGTTATTTTACACTAGGCAGTAAGTTGAAACATTCAGTGACACGAGAAAATTCAATGTCATGGCCTGGAATAGAAATTGCTCACATAACTTGAAAATTAAACAACCTAAGATATTGCAAATCTACTTCGGGTATATTATCTTGAGTACTCGAAACCGTCTTGAATGTTTACATGGATATTTCAATCTGATGAGAGACTTTGAAGCTCGATCTCGCCATGGTAACTCAAGTGGTAAGAGCACTGGTACAGAGATTCGAGTCGGCCATGGGTTTTAATTGTTCATGTTTGGTTCAGTATTCTCACATTCGACAACATTCACACTTTCTTCATTACAAACCGGTAGGTAACCTTCATATGTAGGCAGCAATGATTGTTACTGTCGGCGACACTAAAATATTTAACCTGGTGAGGAGAATTCTCTGTCAATTGTGTTTCTGCAAGATAATGCAATGCCCACTTTTGAATCCAGACAGGTTTACTTCAAACTCAAATACTCACACTGCTGTCTTATCTCCCATTCTAAAGTATTCATACTGGTGAGGAGAATCGTCTGTTCCCAGTGACATTTCTGTAAATACACCAGACAATATTCATCTCAGAATTTAGAGTTGCTTCAAATATAGATTCCGAAATATTGTACATTATTATTGATACTATAAAATTAAAATGAAATGATCTAAAATATTGCTATGATTCTAAGTTATTCTTAGCAGATGCACTCCGCTTCAGCTCAGCATTAGGAGGCTCACCTGTCTTCACATCACATCCCTAAAGTTAACTGCATATTCGTGGTTCAAGAAAAGAAACATCCAGCAAGAATAATCAAATGCTGAATTAAAAGATGTACACTTGTGGAATGTCTTGAGATGAAAAGGAATCCTGATTGAAGGCTCAACCTGGGCAGGAGAATTTTCATTCGGAGAAAATCTTCCAGTTTTCTGGATGTGAAATAGATTAATCCCATTGCTGCAGAAGGCAATAGCGAAACACCATCTTGTGTTGTCAGAAGGAATTTCTTCTGGATACCTATCTTCATTGTAAGGAATGAAGTTTTGAAGTTTCGGGAGATTTACACAGAAAATGCTGATTTAAAAGTGTCCGTATCATACTCACTGAGCCGTGCATTGATACATTGTGAAATTTACCTGAATGTCTTTTTCTAATCAATCTGTTAATGGCAATATTTAATTCTCCAGACTTGCATAGCGACACGCTGTATCGTAATATCTTTTATGCTGATAAAACTAATATAATGCAAGAATCCTGAGTTATAGTGTTACATTATTGACTTTTAAATTTAGAACTAATTGTTTTAAACTTAGATATAGGCACCTTATGAGTACTTACGGAGTCCAGTGCGTCCTTCACAGTCCACGTCGACGGGGTATTGGCAGGGGTAGGCGAAGTAGCGTGCTTTGGTGTTGAACAAGAGTCCATCAGGACAGACTATCTCCTCGGGTACTCCATCTTCACACTGTATGTAACTATCACATTGTCTGGTGGGGAACCTGCCGTTCTTCTCGGGACAAGACAATTGGCTCAGCACTGCAACAAAGTAGACAAATAGATAATACTGCAACAACGCCCCTGGTGAGTAATAATGCAACATTGATTGTGGTGACGTTTTTAAGTTGTAGCAGACATGTACGGGCACATTTAAACTCATTTATCCAATTGTAAATTGTTGCAAATGCAGAAGCAGTGCTATGAACTTCATCCAATTCGGGTTTATTCTCTTTCGGTATTAAGCCTTTTAAATAGAAGTGTTTAATCCCGCACGAAACTCATTCCCCCCCCCCCATCTTTCTAAATAAGCACAAGATTATGATTCAATCGCCTATGGCAATAAAACCACATGATGGAGTAAAAGACAACGGTTACTAAATACAAACATTTTTTATGCTAAAAGTGTAATTTCTTGCATTTTTTAAGGGCTTACTGAACGCCCCTGGTGACATAAAAGATTAAGAATATACATGATAAGCGCAACTAAGTAAAGTTGCTGTATCTAAAAGAGAAGCCGTTTTAGTATCGTTATATTCCAAAAATTGGGAAGATGCTTTTAGAACTCCCAGAAGGATTTCTGCAGCGTATTGTCGCCATTGAGATGTGTCAATCAAATGAATGGCGTCACCATGGGTCGCCACCATAACAAAATTCAACAGAAACCCAGGGCCGGTGAACGTTATTCTGATAGTGACTTACCACCGTGATAATGTCGCTATGCATGATGTGCCTCAAGGAGAAAAATCTAGCCTATCTATATGAATTTATATTTTGGAGCAGAAATATCTGATGTGTTCCATTCACATGACTTTCTCTACATTTCAGTGACAAATTATTGTTAAAAAGCTTATTCTTCTATCTACTCCATGCTAATCGAGATAAAATTAGCAGAAATAGTCTTATTATGCTTCCTTAGTAGAAGGGAAATAACGAAGTACCATAGACTAAAGTTATAGTCAAATATTTTAAAATCCATTGCTATGTGATTGAAATTCTTTTGTTTGTATGGCTAGGAAGTTACAATTTCCCGTATGAGAAAAGTGTAAGTATTTTATATCTGAAACCAATATCAAAGAATATCTCAGAAACGGCCAACTCTACAAAAATAAATGCACATGATATACATTACCTATGTGCTTATAAATTACCTATGTATATATATACACTTCTTTGCACTTGAAACAACTCGTTGTCTGTAGGTTCTTTTACGTTTGGTCTAATTCATTTTATTTTCCTCAAACACACTCACATTCATTCTCAAATGCATACTTCCAGACTCTGTGGGAATAATTCTGGGTAAAGATAAATTCCACACCTCGGCC
This sequence comes from Hymenopus coronatus, assembly GCA_030762935.1. Taxonomy (NCBI): domain Eukaryota; kingdom Metazoa; phylum Arthropoda; class Insecta; order Mantodea; family Hymenopodidae; genus Hymenopus; species Hymenopus coronatus. Next base: position 30,482,876 of record CM060883.1, read on the forward strand.
GGGAATCGAACCCAAGACCTGCGAATGAAAAGTCAGCTTGCTGACCACTCGACCACAGAAGCACTCCATACATGTATTGTGTAGTAAGTTTTTATCTATATCTTACGGTTTACCAGTTATACAAAACTCAGCAAAATTAATCCAGAATAAAAGGTCCTCAGAGGCTATTCCCATAAAATTAAAGATATACATTTTATTTGCAATGTAAATATCTGTAATATACCGTATTTTAATCAAAATCGTTAGAGCCGTTTTTGAGAAAGTCAAAATTTTCTATTTTTTATTTTTTTTTATTTTTTTTTTTTTTTCATGTAAAGGTTATTTAGGGGTGGAGAGATTTCTTGAAAATCTTCATGGGATCTCATCCTTGGGAGATACTAAAGTTCAATATCAAGTTCCCGTTTTTGAGCTATGTTATCCACAGACATCGACGCACACGCAACGCCTTTTTCTAAAAATGCCAGTGTGGAGTTTTTCATTCTCAAAACATGTATTTCTGGTGAAATCTCGGTATCGAAATTTTTGGTGCAATACAATACTTTCTCTGTACACAATGCACGAGAAAGTAATAATAAAACTTTGGATTTTAATAATAATGTTGTATTTTCACCTATTTTGGTTATATATTTCTGTATATACTTCTTAATTTCATATTACATAAAATCTAGGCTCTATTGAAAAGTATTTATAGTTAGTTGTGACTAGATACCTCCTTTATTTGCATTCAATGGTGATGGAAATCGTGATGATGATGATGATGATGATGATGAAGACGACAGCGACGATGGTAACAAAGGAAGACCATGAACTATAACGCTCTTTTATATGTAATAACTCAGCAATTAGCTTCTATAATGCAAGATGCCAACATCGTAAAATTCAATAAAGTTTTAAACTTTATGACATTTCAAACGGTTATTGAGAACACGTCACGACCTTTAGTGGTTTACTACTCTGAGATAATGTTTGAGTTGACGAAACGGTGAAAGTGACTGTCATACCAGCGTCTTCAGGACTTCGCCCGAGTAGCACCCAGGCATATTAACCTTTTAAAGGGGAACGACACCTAGCAAGGACAGGCGGAACCTTTAAGGGCTCAAATACTAATGTGAAGATCAAAGAGTTGTTGCAACCATCACAAATACAGAGAGTAAATGTAAGCTCACACAAAATTAAATTAAACCGTGTTGCGTTGTATTTCTATAAATGTAGAAGTTTAAGCCGACCAAGGCGGGAGCAGTCCTGCACTGAGAGCGGAAAGTCGGTGAACTACAGCGATGGCGTAATACAAACGTCAGTAAATACTGTACAGTCTGATACACTCTCCAGCGCGTCACCTTGTGTTCACAATGTTAGTGTTACTGTTGTATTATGGTTTTATATATTGTGTATATATTATGTGTTTCTTTTAAGTATATTTATCTATTATGAAGGTATACTCTGTGCTGTAAATTTAAAGTTCTGTATTTGAATATCTTTGTATTTTTATTGTCGGGTTTACTCTTGTAATTCTTTGCTGTTGTTATAATATTGCTTATTATTATGTATTGCCATTTTTTTTATTGTTTCATTTTTATAGCCCCCTTTAACATCTAAGGTCATATCGGGGGCTTTCCACTTGAAACAACTCGTTGTCTTTAGGTCCTTCTTTTACGTTATTTTAAATCATTCAGTTTTACTCAAACACGCACACATTCACACTCACATACAAACTTCCAGACTCTGTGGGGGATAGGGAATAACTCTGGCTAAAGAAAAATTCCCCGCCCCAGCCAGGAATCGAAATCGGGACCCCCAGGTGAGAAGTCAGATCGCTGACCACTCGACCACGGAGTTTTTTGTTTTTTCTTTTTTTCGTGTTTAGTCTTTTAATTCTTTGTTGTTGTTTTAATATTGCTTTTTAGTGTGTATTACAAAAGCACGTATGGTCTGTGGACCCGTGCGATTGTTGAAATTCAATGCATGATATTGCTATGTCAATAAATACACTTATTCATTCATTCACAATGATAGTGATGGAACGAAAAGGAGAATAGAGTTGTTTTTTATTTATTTTTTTTTTGTAACGTCCTTTAACCTGGTGGGCCATATCAGACGATGAATGGAATTGATGAAATGATGCTCAAATGATTTCGGGGTCCATGGAGCTTAAAGTTATTCGACATTCGTCTTCTCAGGATAAGGGAAAACTCCGAAAGAACCCTTATCCGGGTAACTCACCCTAAACGAGATTCAAACTCACGACCTGTTGAATGTGAGGCGGGCTAAAGCTGTTCACTAGAAAGCTGGAGGTTTATTTACAATGTTATTAAGTTTTCTGACGAGGAGAACAAAAAAGGTCGGAAAATATCTATTATGAATATCATTGAACTTGACTGTTGTTTCCACTGGCTTTAATAAGACAGTGATATCAGCCTGAAGAAAGTGCGCTGAGCAAAACTAAATCGCCTTGCAAGATTGCATAATATGGACAAGTACATTATTAGAAGAAAATTTCAGGAGAATTATGAGGCTGAAAAAGCTGATGTTACATTCACACAACTTTTCATTGAAATTATAGCCTGGGGAGATTTTCTTGAAAATCTTAGTATTTCATCCTCGGGTAGGAGATTTTGTGTTTGTTTTATGGTTCACCGGTTATACAAAATCTTTTCAGAATGAAGAGAACGTCAGAAGCTATTCCTAGAAAATTTAAGATATGCGCTTCATTCCCAATGAAAATATATCAAACATGATATTTCAATCAAAACCCTTAGAGCTAATTTGGATAATATAATTAATTTTGAGCAATTGTCCATTTAAAGGAGGATTAAGTTGAAGGATGTTCTATAAAATATTCATATCGCTGAAGATGCTGTAATTAAATATCAAGTTTGGTGTTTAACTAACTTTTTGTTTATGCATTATGTGTTTCACAGACACACACACAAGCCTGTCTCTGAAAACGCTTTTCTTTTATTTACACATTTATTTGTTAAGGGATTCAGAGTATCCAAACGGTTTTAGGTAAAATCTCGGTACCGAATTTTTGGGTGGAATGCAACACTTTCTCTATTGTAAGAACATAGTAGAGGATTGTGTCAAAGAACAATAAACCGCAATTTCCCCTGAAGAAATTAGTTCTTTTGGTCTTTCAAAACAATTTCCCACTGTTTTCCTCACATTCCAACAGATAATGTACACCACAAACGTATGTAGGACAAAGGTAGGAGGGGGAATCAGATTTGGAAATGTTTTGATCATGGCCGGAATCCACGGTTAGAATTCCGGCCGTGACATGAAATTTTCCAATACACTTCTTTGAATGGCGGTACTATCTATTAATGGAGTTCCAACGAATTGTTCGTCCTTGAAATGTAGGTGATATTTGTAAAACGTTGTCCATGAATTAAACAAAATCATCTTTCTTTGGTTAGGTAGTTTTTTATTCATTTATTTTTTTCAGCTTCTTCCGTGATCTAGGGGTATCATGCTGGCCTCTAGTTCCCGAAGTCGCGGCTCAAATCCAGTGCAGAGCGATGGATTTTTTTTTCCGGGCGTAAAATTCTATCACTACTTCCTTCGAAGAGAACTAAAGCTGATGATCCCGCGTAAGTAAAATGACATCCAGTCTACCGGTCTCAATGGTCGTTAAAAGTGTCTCGCTTTCGTGTTTCATGGCGCAATGGGTCGTGTGTTCGAAGCGTGGGTTTTTATATGTTTGTGAAATGTGTGCATGTGAGTGTGTATTGGAACTGCAAAACGGCAATAAAAGCAGTAAATTTAGGAACATGAAAAAGGGGTATACAGCGCCGGAGTCCCGACCAAAAAAGAGTCTGATATAGAAGCTGAACAACATTTCCTGAGCCCAACTGGGATAGCGCGGTGGTAGCGGGTCTATCTCACATTCAACAGCTCGCGAGTTCAAATCTCGCTTAGGGTGAGTTACCCGGATGAAGTTTCTTTCGGGGTTTTCCCTTATTGTGAACTTCAAGCACCATGGACCCCGAGATCATTGGAGCCATCATTTCACCACTTTCATTTATATGCCGGAAAATCCATTCTTTTGGAATACCTTCTCTACCTACTAATTACAGTGTAAATACGTGCTAGAGAAAGTAAAAACCACTTAGTTACATAATTTCCAGAACTTGAAGACTTGAAGAAGGAGGTTAGGGAAATGACCAATAAAAAATTGCCGTTATTTCTCACCCATTTTCGTGATTATGCTGGGATATTTAGTGTATTATTATGATAATTACGTCTATTTACGAAGTATATTGATATCATGGGCAATGTGAAGGATTCACTGTACAATAATCCCATAAAGGAATCGGAAGGAAATCAATTAAATATTTAAATGACCATTCAAGGATTTAAAAGCTACAGGCTAATCATTAACTACGAGCAAGCAAAGTAGTAATTTAAACATAATTTACCGAGTAACGCCCCTTTCACTGAAGGCTACAAGGCGTATAAAGTGGCTGTGATGAGCGTATTCCCAGATTCACGCAGTCTCAAATGAAATGCATCAACAGGTGTGTGTTGTAAGACGTTACGTCACTGGTAAAGGCCATCTTCTTCTGATGACTACCTCACAGCCTTCTTGTAACCTTTGCTTGTTAGACGTAAACAAACGAGCTGGAGAAAGTGAAAGAGGCGACAATCTAGGAGGCGTGTTACGAGAACGTTCGACCAAAGAAAGTGATACATTCCGTCAGATATGCAATATTTGCTGAATTCAAGTAGCACTTCAAATTGAATCACTTAAGCTTTTTTAAACGTGAGGTCAATAGCTTTTGCGTGGTTTCGCTGTTGCCGAGCTCTTTTCAGAGTCCATTTATTCGTTCGTCCTTGTGTGCGCAAGAAACGCCTGAGTAAACGAGGGAACATACAGGATTTAAATTTTATTCCTTTCAACATGCTGTGTATAGGCTGGACTTGGAAAATTAGAGTCAGACTAAAAACAATTAATGCTTTAGCGGCATTTGAAACACGAATTTTAGAATTTGCATACTAGGTCTAGGTGGCCCAGTTGATTAGTCGCTGGTTTCCGATCCCAAAATCGCGGGTTCAAACCCGTCCCAGACAATTGGTTTTGAAGTGTGCTGAAAAGTGACAGCCTAATGCCAGTAGATATCCTGTAAAAAAACTCTTGCGTGACGAAATTCTGACACACCGGCGATACTTATATGATAATAGCAATAGACCTTGTCATTAACAAATCAATAATTTTCTCTACGTGTCATTGCTCCATTTGAGTTACCATGGTAGCTTTTTGGCACCACTAAATCTCCTAATCAGCGTTTTTCTCATAAATCACAAGGCATTCTCAAATTCATTTTGAGATAATTAGATGGTGGATTATTAAGACCCAAAATTTAGGGGATATGGAAGCATTTATGACCGTAGAATTCCCAAAAATCTAAGTGCTATATTATGATGACTTTCTCTGATTATTCGCAACTATCCTTAACAAAAACTTATTCTTCTATCTATGTACTTCGTGCTAATCAAAATAAACATTACTTTCTTAGTATTTAATTCCTTTTAAGTAGAACAAGGCAATAAAAGTCAAATTTATTGACAGATGGTTGCTTTATATGGTTTTTCTATTTGCATGACAAGGATGAAAAAATGGAGTATTTCACATAAATTGTGTGTTTTAATGAGGTCTACATTTTTTTGTTTTCAGACACACAAATGGACCTTTTTCTTAAAATGTCATTTGGATTAAAGGGGCATCGAATATATATATATATATACATAAATATTCAACTCTTTATAATATTTATTACATTCAACTTATAGTTATAAATGATATGTCAAATGAAAAAGCAACTCAAATAGTTTTGTTTGTTGGCACAAGTGCGCATGTGCTTGCAGTGTTTCTGCCGCAATCCGCTAGACAGTGGTAGTAGTAAAGACGGCGATTAGTAAACAGAAAGCGTTTTGTGTTTTGCAGTTTGCAAAGACCGAATCTGTAGTTACGGTGCAACGTGCGTTCCGTAGTAAGTTCGGTTGTGATCCTCCTAGTGATAAAAACATTCGTAGATGGTATAATCAGTTTGAAGATACCGGCTGCCTTTGTAAAGGGAAGAGCACGGGAGGACCAGGAGTAAGTGAAGAGACTGTTGAGCGAGTGAGAGAGTAGTTCACTCGTAGCCCAAAGATACACTAGAGCAATGGCTCTTTCCTCAGCTGGAAGAAAATGAGGCAGAGAACTTCATTTTCCAGCAGGATGGTGCATGACGAAGTACGCGATTGGTTGAACGTCACTGTACCCGAGCGCTGGATAGGCCGCAAGGGCCCCAATGACAGCGCTTGCTATGCATGGCCTCCACGTTCTCCTGACCTAACACCATGCGATTTTTACCTTTGGGGCTTCATCAAGGATCATGTGTACGTGCCTCCGCTACCAGCTGACCTCCCTGAATTAAGAAACCGGATTAAAGCAGCTGTTGCTACAATTACTGAATACACACTTATCAACGTTTGGGAAGATCTCGGCTATAAACTTGATGTGTGTCGTGTGACAAAGGGTAGTCACATTGAACATTTATAAGCTTCTTGGTAAAACTGTTTTGAATTGCTTTTTCATTTGACATATCATTCATAACTGTAAGTGAATGTAATACATATTATAAAGAGTTAAAACCCCGATATTCATTTATATACACCCTGTATATATTTCCGTGAAATCTCGATATAGAATTTTGGGTGGAATACAACATTTCTCCCACTATACATAAAACAAAACAAAAATAAAAAGTTATAATTACAACTCATTCAGCCACGTTTCAAACTTGACATAAGGATATGTCAAAATGTTAATCTTCTTAAACTTCGTAGTTTGTTTCTTTCTTTTTTTTAGTCCGAAATGAAAAGCAATGAACTTAGAGAGAAGTTAATTCACGCCAATGACTGGTTTATGTACAGGACTACTGATTATCTGGAAACCTTTAATATCAAAAGTTAATTGATGACTTTGTAAATCGTACAAACTTCGTATATCAAAGCAGAAATGTCAAGGTTAAAAAGAATTCCTTTCGACATCTTCCTTTGGGTTATTATGATTGTACTTCATAGGATTCTAAGGCTATGCAATTAGGTATGATTAATGATACTATGCAATAAAAATAAACAAATTTAATTTTAAAGAATGCAGCTGGTTGATTATATACAAAATATATCTGTAATTACAGAGCTGTTTCCAAAATAAGCAATGGGTATAGATTAAAAAAATCTGTTATGTTATACTAACACATATTTCTTTACTAAATACTAAATACGCTGATAAGCCCTGGGTCTCCCAATGTAAATAGCATCTATTTTTTTATTTATTTATTTATTTATTTCTCAACAGAATCTCCAGAAAGGCTAATACATTTGTCATCTCGGTGTTCTAATTTAATTAAACCATCTCTACAGTGCGATTTATCAAGGTCCTCAAAATAGCTGTTGACTGCATCAATGACATCGTTGCTGTGAAATCTTCGTCCTCCAAGAAGTTTTTTGAGGTTTGGGAACAGGTGGTAGTCACTGGGTGCTAGATCTGGCAAAAATGGTGGTTGTTCAAGCAATTCCATTTTAATTCGCACATTTTTCCCATTGCAATGACTGAACTGGGCCGGAGCATTTCATGATGAAATAATGTTTTTTTTTTTTCTTTGCCAAAGAGTTTTTTTTATTTTCACTTCATCAACAAACGTTGCAGTAAGTTTGAGTAGTAGTCACCAGTGATACTTTTACCCCTTTCCAAGTAATCAATAAAAATAATTCCCTGTACATCCTAGAAAACACTCGCCATAACGTTGTTAGCTGACACAATTAACTTTGCCTTTTTTGGAGTTGGTTCATCCGGCGCAAACCACTGTTCTGACTGTGATTTACTTTCTGAAGAGTAGTGACGTATCCAATTTCATCCATGGTAATAAGCCACCTCAAAAATTCACTTGGATTTTTACGGTTCTTAACAGAAACAGTTTTTCTTTCCATAAGGTGTCAACAAACGCAACACTCATCTTGCACAGACCTTGTGAAAGCCCAAAACATTACTTAAAATATTACCTGCACGTTCTTTTGATATGTTTACAGCATATGCTACCTCAAACAACTTTAATATGCGTTCTCTCAGTACGAAACGATGAATTTTTTCAATGATCTCTGGAATTGTCACTTCTACGGCGTCCAGAGCGGAACTCATCACTAGTGCTCGTTCTTCCCATTTTAAACTGTGCAACTCACCTTTTAATCATTGATTATGAAGGAGCAGAGTCTTTCAATGTACTGTCCATTTCGTCCTTGATTTCTTTAGGCGTTAAGCCTTTCAAATGGAAGTATTTAATCACTGCTCATTTTTCCAAATCCTCCATTATCGTGAAAAATCTAAAGTTGTCTTGTTTAAAATGCTGTCATTCGAAAACTAAACAAGCTATTGACCTGTAACTATGGATACAAGCTAGTCTAGAGTTAAACTATACGATGCTACCGTCTAACTGGCGCCATAACTGTGAGTTCCGTGAATAATCAGCCGACCCTTATAATTTAATTTCATTATACCTTCTATACAATATGGTTATAAAAGCGTATTTCTTTTATGTCACGTTAAATCCAGCTAAATTTCGTTACAAGCATTATTCTGTGTAACTATAACATTGGTTATATTGTTACCAATATGATCGTAAAATGTAATATCTCGGAAATGCTTAATGCCACAAAACTTTTTTAAGAAATGTTACATCTTAAAGAAATCTGAACTTATTCTGTAGTAAGTCTTGTCAGCTTGGATAGGTAGAGTCAGACTGAAATATTCAATGCATTCTCAGCTATGGCATTGAATTTTTCATCTGACTCTACCTATCCAACTCCTGTCCTTCACACGGCTATGTTTAAAAAAACAGTTATTCCTGACCAATTGACCATAATAGTTGGCCATACTATGAATCCTGAGTCTAAAGTTATTACAGCATTGTAAGTCGCCATTGGAGTTGTCATCTCAAAATAATTTGAGAGTACCTTGTGGTTTACCGGGAAACATGCAAGTCAGAGCTACCGGCTAGAGATCTGTCGTTCAAATCCCGGCTATGGCATTAAATTTTTCAATCTGACTCTACCTATCCAATTCCTATCCTTCACACGGCTGTGTAAATAAGCAGTTATTCCATACATATTTGCCAGCTTCTTAAAGTTTTCTACTTCCGTAAAATATACAAAATTCACGAGTGGAGAGACTTCACAGATTGTAATAAATATCGTTAATACGCTCTTTGACAAAATGATAAAAAGGAACAACATTTTCCGTTTAAATGAGGTTTGGGGTGAGGTAATTTCGTGAAAATCTACGTGTTTCGGAATTAAACGATGCTGAGCTTAAGTATGACGTATACCAATTATCGATTTGGAATTAGGCTGCTCACTGATAAATATATGAGTCTTTTCTGCAAAACGATTTTTTTTCTTCGGTTGATCTGAAAATATGCACCTCCGGTGAAATTTCGATATCCAATTTGTGGACGGTGTGCAATACTTTCTCTTCCTGCCAAAAATAAGAGGTAGAAAAGTAAAATATGTTATAAGAGATTCGGGTTCATTTTAGACCAAATTCTGATGATGTAGCCTATTAGGGATTTAGATAAAAATGTAGTGTCATAGCAAATTACTGATATCTTATAAGTTAACTCTAAGGTTACAGGAAATAACAGCACCAAACTGGATCAAATAATCATTTGATCTCCCATTACTTCCCTTCCGAAGGAAGTCATGCTAGGATTTTCAGGGTCGAAAAAATCCATCACCCTGCGCCGGGTTTGAACCCGCAACCTTGGAAACCAGAAGCTAGCATGTTACCCCTAAACCACGGAAATCACGAAGGACGATATTTTTGGAAAAAAGTACATGTGTGAGTCTGTGGACAGTATAGTTCAAAAACGAAAAGACCAAATTTGGTATTTAGATTTTAAGAAAATCCCTCCACTCCAAACTACCCTTTACATGGAAACAATTATGAAAATTTTGATTTTCTTAAAAATGGCTATAATGTATATGATTAAAATCTCCTATATTTAAGATATTTACATGCTAGATAAAATGTGTATCATGATTTTTTGGGGAATAGCCTCTAAAGACCTCTTTATTCTGGATGACTTTTATTGAATTTTGCATAACTGGTAAACCTTAAGAGATAAACAAGAACTTACTCAACAATAAATGTAGATCAGGATAAAACACACAATTTATGTCATATACATTTTTGAGTGGAGTTGATTGTTTTTTAGATATTCCAGTTTATTGGTTTGAGCTTTAAAAAAGTTATACTTTTCTCATACGGGAATTTCTCAACTCAGTCCATACAAATAAATGAACCTCAGACATATAGCAACCAGCTTTTGTCTATCACTTTAACCTATGGTACTCCCTTATTTTGCTTCTACTTGCAAGGAAGCAGGTAATAAGACTATTTCTGCTAATTTTGTCTCGATTAGCATGAAGTAAATAGAAGCATAAGCTTTCTAAAAATAATTTGTTGCAGAGATGTACAGAACCTTATGTGAATGGAACACATCAGATTTTTTTAAGAATATTTTGTTGCAGAATAAGTAGAGGAAATTATGTGTATAGAGCATATAACATTTTTGTCTTTTTTGGATTACTTAATTTCAGCTGCGAAAGTTAAATTCCAAGTAGCATATAGTTTACATTCCAGTTATGTATTCGCTTAACAAGAAAACAGTTAACCATTACGATTTCACGGTTCTGCCTCGTTAATTGCAACCTTGTCTTTTCCAAGGCCTTTTTCTGCACAAATTAAGGGTCGTGACTCATCGAATGTATCCTCCCAGGAAACGTTTATTGTTTACAGCGGTGAGGAGGTTTCCTAGGCTGATACTGTCAACATTGACTGAGTAAGTAACACATTGATTAGATTGGTAGTTATAAAAGCCAGAAAAGTCGTTGTTGACTGCCTACGTGGTCGAGTGGTCAGCGAGTTGACTTCTCACCCGGGTTCGATTCCCGGCTGGGGCGGGGAATTATCCTTTGACCAGGACTATTCCCTATCCCCCACAGAGTCTGGAAGTATGTATGTGAGAGTGAATGTGTGCGTGTTTGAGGAAATGGAATAGTTTAAACCCAACGAGTTGTTTCTAATTCGAAGTCCCCGATATGACCTTAGATGTTAAAGGGGGCTATATAAATGAAAAAAAAAAAAATTGGTTGAATTTTTCCTAATGTTGATTTAAAATAATCCTAGGATTAATTTAAAATTGGTTATTACATTACTTTCTCTAAGTCTCTGTAACAAAGCTTATTCTTTTACCTACTTCACACTTATCAAGATAAACATTACGAAATGGACTTGCTTTCTTGTAAGCATAAGGGAAATAAGGGAATGCATTAGGCTATAGCTATAGTCAAGTCTTTTAAAAGCTGGTTGCTATGAGGTTCAAATTCGGAAAGGAATTGTCAAATTCCCGTATGCGAAAAGTTTAAGTTCTTTAAAATTGAAACCAATAACAAGGAATATCTCGGAAATGGTTTAACTCCACAAAATATAGTATCTATATGACATAAACTGTGTGTCTTAACGAGATCTATTTTTGTTGTAGTAACTTTTTGTCTATATCTTACGGTTTACTAGTTACGCAGAAGTCATTCAGAAGTCTTATCTCAGAAAATTCAAGATATACATTTTATTAGTCATTTAAGTGTCTTTAATATACGGTCTTTTAATCAAAATCGTTAAGAGTTATTTTTGAAAAAATCTTAATTTTCTCAATTTTCCATGAAAAGGGTAGTTTTGAGTGGAGGGATTTAATTGAAAATCCACGTGCTGCATCATTGGATGATGCTGAACTTAAATACCAAGTTTGGTTGTTAACCGACGTTTAGATTTTTTGTTATCGTGTTCATAGACATACACACATACACGGACCTTTTTCTAAAAATTCATTTTTTTTATACAGGGGCTCCTAAAGCATACCAGGGATAGACTACAGAAAGCAATGGTAGAATGGTGTGACGAATTGAAGAGAAAGGGCATGAGGATTAATGAGGACAACAATAAAGTGTTGAGGATATCAAAAAATGACAGAATAATCCGTAAGGAGTATGTACTGGCGGAAGTGGATCGATATGAGTACCTGGGAACAGTAATAAGCAGAGATGGAAAAATAGAGCAGGAGGTTCTAAATCGAATTAAGAAAGCACTAAACGTTTATTATGGAATAAATAACACAATGGTTGGAAAGAAGGATATTAGCATGAAGACGAAAATGCAAATATTTCAATCAGTATTAGGTCCCATAGTACAATATGGAATGGAAATTTACCGATGCAGGAGAAGCATAGGAGTAAAGTGTCAGCATTCCAAATGAAATGCATGAGAAGAATGCTGGGCAAGACCTGAAGAGATAGGATTAGGAAAAATACAAATAAGAGAAGAGGTAAAACAAGAGAAATCATTAATTAATAATATAGAAAAAAGACAACTGAAATGGTATGGCCATGTCCATAGGATGTCCAAAGAAAGAAACCAAAGCAAGTATAATGAAAATGAGAGTGGAATGGAGGAGTAAGGGACGACCGAGAATAAACTAGGAGGATATAATTGAAAGAATGGGAATGAAGAGGGGAAAAATAATGATGGAAATGAGAATGTATAGGGACCGTTCGTGTGTGCGTGTGTGTATCTGTATGTGTGCGTGTGTGTATCTGTATGTGTGTGTTTGTGTGTGTGTGTGTGTCTGTGTGTCTGTGGACAGCACAGCTCAAAAACGAAAAGACCAAACTTGGTTTTTAAGTTTGGTACCTTCCAAGGAAGCTTCACGAAGATTTTCAAGAAAATTCCCCATCCCGAACTAACCTTTACTAGGAAAATATTTCGAAAATTTTTATTTTCTCAAAAATGGCTCTAACGGTTTTGATTAAAATTTCCAATATAAAAGACAAATAAAACAAATAAAGTGTATATCTTGAATTTTCTGGGAAATGTCTGAAGATTATTTTATTCTGGATGAATTCTTCGAAAGTTTGCATAGCTGCTAAACCGAAAGAGATGGAAAAAAAAACTTACCACAGAAAAGTAGAGCACGTTAAAACACACCATGTATGTTGCATACATTTTTTTCGTAGAGTTGATCGCTTTTTAGATATTTCTTGTTATTAGTTTCAGTTTTAAAAAAACTTATATTTTTCTCATACCGGAATTTGTCAACTCGTGTCCATACAAACAAAGGAACATCAGTTACATAGCAACCAGCTTTTGACTATCACTTTAACCTATGGTACTTCCTTGTTTCTCTTCTACTTACAAGGAATCAAGTAATAAGACCATTTCTACTATTTTTTTTTTCTCGATTAGCATGAAGTAAGTAGAAGAATAAGTTTTTTAACAATATTTTCTTTTGCAGAGACGTAGAGAAAGTCATGAGAATGGAACACATCAAAATTTTTATTATAAGAATAGTTTACAGGAAAGGTTGAGAAGCTCATGTGAATTGAACACATCAGATTTCTTTTTTCGGGAGAAGTATTCATTTCCGGTGTAATTACGACAACGAATTTTTGGGTGCAAATCATTACTTAATATAGATATGTAGCACAGAAAGGTATAATGTTATTTAATCGTTTAAACTCTTCAGGTTTAGTTGATATATTAAACATACTGTTTTTAAACAGACGATTTCCACGAACCGCGTGAGGCAGGTAATAGCGATTGGGTCTTTCCTGACGTTAAGAGTTATTGCTCTTCCTTCTTTGAAATATCAAGTTTTAGTTGAGCTGCGAGGTCTTAGAAATTTAGTAGGTGTGGAAACCTTTCATCCTTATCTTCAAAGAGGGTAACGGGGTTTTTCTGAAACCTAATATGTGGAGAAGCTGTTTTGGGAGGTTAAGAAACTTGGTGAATTATGTGTGTCATTGTTGAAGTTTCCAAGATATTCCTTGTTGTTAGTTTCAATTTTAGACTAACTTTTCTCAAAGCGGACTGAACCTCAGTTGTTTCACCTAACGAACAGCTTTTAAAAGATTTGACTATCGCTTTAGCTTAATGAATTCCCTTAGTTCCCTTCTACTTATAAGGAAGAAACTAACAAAACCAATTCTGCTAATTTTTATCTACATTAGCATGTGCTACACAGACTGTAGAGATGTGCAGTTATGCTATACAGACCACAGGTAAGAGAAACATTAAATGCATTGATATTTGAAGTTGACCATGTTGGATCTTCTAACATAAACTGAAATAACTCCATGACACGACAATTCACCTACTTATTGTTTATTTCAACAATAAAATTAGCCTGGCTATAACTGTTTTATGTTGGAAAAAGATTAATACTTTTGCAATAAAACTGTAGTTTTATATATACTAAAAAAATCAAAATCCGAGTAACTGCAGTCAGAATAAGTGTAACCCCGTCAACATCCAACCGTGCCATCAAACCAATTATTTGACCCTTCCTTTACCACGGGCACATTTGACTGCAGTCACTTTTAGTATGTTTAGTGGACTTTTTTCTAATTACGTATAACATTAACCTTCAACAATAAAATTAGTCTGGTTATAACTGTTTTATGTTGTAAAAATATTAATACTTTTGAAATAAAACTATAATTTTATATATAATAAAAAAAGAGCAAAATCTATGCAACTGCAGTCAAATATAACACCCCGTCAGTATCCAAGCGTGCCCTCGCACCGTTTATTTTACTTGGGCCCTCCCCGTCCGTTACCACGGACTCTGCAGACGCTGAAACTCAAACTCGCGAAGTTCGGCTTTGAATGGATGGCCAGTCCACTTCGTATCGCACTAATGACCACGGCTGTTCAAGTCCCTTCAGTTGTGGTGCCGCTGAAAGGAGCCGGTCCCCATGGCCACGCTCGCTAAAGCGCCTCGCTTTGGTGCTTCGTGGGCAGAGGATCGTGGGTTCGAGCCCCGCCTTGGGCATGGGTGTTATATGTTTGTGCAATGTGTATATGTTTGTAAAAGAAACAGTAAAACCTACGGGGGGAAATGTAAATAGGGATACAGTACCGGAGTCCTGATCAGACTCCGTTACTGTTTCTTTAAAAAAAAAAATAAAAAAAAAAAGGATATAAATACCGATTTGCGAATTAGAGGAAGAACGCCATATGTAGCAAAATAATTCTCGCTTTAGTGTATTCTTTTCTTTAAGGAAGCAAGTTATAAGACCATTTCTGCTAATGTTTATCTCGATTACCACGACGTAAATAAAAAAAATCTTCTGTAAGGAAAGTGTGTATAACAGCTAGAAAAATCATGGGAATGGAACATATCAGATTTTTCTGGAAATTAATATTGCCAAGGTTTTGACGAAGTCTTAGAGCAACAGCTTTTGCTTCTGCCTTGTTCATACTAAGTGAAATACGCCAAACTGAAGAAAGAGGTGCCTGTAACGCATTTAATTGCGGTTGTAATTCTAAGTAAGAAATGTTAGTCAATCTTGAAGCAGTTAATAGCTCACTACTGATGACATTCATAATGAAAGCTACCTCATACAAGGCAAACTCCACAAGTATTACGAAATCAGGAAATAGCACGTTGTGTTCATTGGTGTTGAAATCTAGCGGCAATAGACTCCTGGAAATTCATAGATCAGACATCTTCGTTGCCTCACTTGCAACGCAGAACGATGATTAACGCGGTAAATATTTCCGCTGTCAGACCTAGCGAAAAGACTCAATGGCTAACATCTGTGGCCAGTATTAGGAGTAGGTCCCAAGTTCAGAACCCGGCGACTGGCCCAAGAACGGAGAAAGTACAGAAAGAGTGACACAGAAAGTAAAAAAGTCTGATGCGTTCCATTCACATGACTCTCTCTACACCTCTGTAACAAATTATTGTTAATAATGTTATTCATCTGTCTGCGTCATATTGATCGAGATAAACATTATCAGAAACGGTCTTATTACTTATTTCTTTATAAGTAGAAGGGGAATAAGAAAATACACTACGCTAAACCGACACTCAAATGTTTTAAAATGTAGCTGCTATGGGTTTGAAACCCATTCCTTTACGTGGACAGGAGTTGACAAGTTTTCGTAAGGACAAAGTTTAAGTATTTTAAAAATAAAGCCAATAATAAGGAATATCTCGAAAACGGTCAACTGCATAAGTTGTGTGTTTTAAGGAGTGCCACGTTTCCTGTGTAGTGAGGTTTGTCTAACTCTTACGGTTTACCAGTTATGTAAAAATTCGAAAAATTCATTCAGAATAAAGAGATCTTCATATGTTATTTTCAGAAAAGTCAAGATGTATATTATGTTATGTAAATGTCTTAAATGTAAGAGATTTTATCCAAAATCTTTCTTGAGAAAATACAATTTTCGAAATTTGTTCCGTGTAAAGGGTAGTTGAGGGTAGGGGATTTTCTTGAAAATCTTCGTGCCACACCTTTGGAAGATACTGAACTTAAATATCAAGTTTGGTGTTTAGCGAACTTTTCGTTTTTGAGCTTTGCTGTCCACAGACACACACACGACATTTTTTCAAAAATGTGTGTTTTTTTTTATTCAGGAGGACTCCAATGTATTTCCAATGAAATATCGGTATCGAATTTTAGGTGCATTACAATACCTTCTTTATTCACAATGTACATAGTACTAGTAGAGAAAGTAAAAATCTGATGCGCTCCATTCACATAAATTTCTCTACCTGTTCTGCAAACAAACTTATTATAAGTTTATACTTAATCTACTGTAAGCAGAAGGGAATACACTACGCTAAACACATAGTCAAATCATTTCACAGCTGTCACGAAATGAAACAACAGAAATTCGATTCTCTTTGCATACCAGGAGTAAATCAAAAGGTATATGAAACGAAAGGTATTCTATTCCACCCAAAATTCGATACCGAGATTTCACCGGAAATGAGGTCCCCCCTGAGTAAAAAAAATATTTTTAGAAAATGGTCCACAGGTGTCTGGACAGCATAGCCCAAAAACTAAAATACCGTTAAATACTAAAGTATATACTTAGTATTAGAGTTTGGTATCTTCCAAGGATGCGACACGAAAATTTCAAGTAAATCCCCCTACCCTCAACTGTCATTTACATGGAAAAAATTTCGAAAATTCTGATTTTCTCAATAATGATGTAACAATTTTAATTAAAATGTCGTATATTAAAGATATTTACATAAAATATAGATCTTAATTTCCTAGGAATAGCCTCTGAAGATATCGTGTGCATAACTAGTAAACCGTAACAGATTGACAAAAAACTTACTTAACAGAAAATGTAGAACTCGTTATAGCACATAGTTTATGTTATACCTATACGTTTTTTCACGGAGTTGGCCGTTTTTTGAGATATTCCTTATTATTAGTTTCAGTTAAAAATTATACTTTTCTCATATAGGAATTTGTCAACTCCTAGCCATACAAACAAAGGAACTTCAATCACATTGCAACTAGATTTTAAAAAAAAAAATTCACTATAGCTTTAGCTTAGTGTATTCATTTATTTCCCTTCTAATTACAAGGAAATAAGTAAAAGGACCATTTCTGCTAGTTTGTTTTTCGATTAGTATGAAGTAAATGAGAGAATAAGCTTTTTAACAGTAATTTGGTGTAGAAAAATTCATTTGGCTGGAATACACGTATTATGTATATAGTGCATAGAAAAGCTATTGCATTCCACCCAAAAATTTGACACCGAGATTTCACCGGAAACACATGTTTTGGGTGCCCCTGCATCCAAAAAAAAAGCATTTTTGGAAAAAGGTCCGTGTGTGTGCGTGTGTGGTATGTGTGTGTTTCTGTGGACAGCATAGCTCGAAAACGAAAACACCGTTAAATACCAGACTTGGTATTTAAGCTTGGTATCTTCCAAGAATGCGACTTGAAGATTTTCAGGAAAATTGCCTCATCCCAAAGTACCTTTTACATGGAAAATGTTTTGAAAATGTTGATTTTCTTAAAATTGGCTCTAACGATGTTGATTAAAATATTGTATATTAAAGATATTTACCTGACAAATAAAATGAATATCTTGAATTCTCTGGGAATAGCCTCTGAAGATATCTTTGCATAACTGGTAAACTGTAAGAGTTGGATTTTTTTTATTTTGTTGAGTTGGCTGGTTTTGAGATATATTTCTTTATTTGTTTCAGTTTTAATTTATTATTTTCTCATGTGGATTTGTGTCAACTACTGGCCATACAAACAAATGAATTCCAATCACATAGCAACGAGATTTTCAAAGATTTGACTATAGCTTTAAGCTTTTGGTACTCTCTTATTTGCCTTCTACTTACAAGGAAGCCAGTAATAAGATAATTTCTGATAATTTTTCTCGACTAGCATGAAGTAAAGAGAGGACTTAGCTTTTTAACAATAATGGAACACATCAGATTTTGTTTAATTTGCAGAGCCTCAAACGCGTGTATTTCCGATGAAATAATGGTATCTACATATCTACTATAGACATTTAGTATAGGAAAATGAATGTCTCGGCGAGACGAGGTCCAAGCCTACTCACCCTGAGCTGCGAGGAAGATGCTGAGGCTAGTGATTACCAGTCGGGTTGCCATCGCGTACTTGTGCCAACAAATGATGGTGTCTGTCTGTCTGTACAGGTGTATCTCATAGATAACTCTGCAGGAGACAGAAGAGAGGGAAGTCTCTCTCCAATAGCGCTCCTCGGCTGGCGGGCACATTCAAACTCATGATCATAATCTCTCTAACGTCCTTCAAATCCCTTTCATATTTAACGACAAACAATGTTGACTAACACATCGTTTACATCCACCACAACACCTTTATTGCCCGCATATTATACAACCCGAAATGGTTATATATTATACAACTGGATAAACAGAGAGTTTATCCATGAGTAGAACAATTTAAAACGCGACCCGAAGAGTTCTAGTTAAAAAAAAAATCTGATGTGCTCCATTCACATGACTTTCTCTACATCTCTGCAACAAATTATTCTTAAAAAGCTTATACTTCTTTTTACTTTATGCTAATCAGAAAAAATTAGCAGAAATATTTTTATTACTTGCTTCCTTGCAAGGAAATAAGGGACTACCATAGGTTAAAGTGATAGTCAAAAGCTGGTTGCTATGTCAATGAAGTTCCTTTGTTTATATGGATAGGAGTTGACAAGTTCCTGTATGAGAAAAGTATACGTTTTTCATAGCAGAAACAAAAATAAGGAATGTCTTAAAAACGACGAACTCCACGAAAAAATGTATATAACATAAATTGTGTGTTTTAATGTGCTCTACATTATTCGTGTGCTAAGTTTTTGTCCATCTCTTACGGTTTAGCAGTTATTCAAAATTCAGTAAAATTCATCCAGATTAAACTACTCTTCAGAGGCTATTCCCAGAAAATTCAAGATATACATTTTATTTGTCAGGTAAATATCTTTAATATACGAAATTTTAATCAAAATCGTTAGAGCCATTTCTGAGAAAATCAAAATTTTCGAAAAAAGTTCCATGTAAAGGATAGTTGGGGGTGGGGGAATTTTTCTCAAAATATTCGTGTCGCATCCCTGGAAGATACTAAACCTAAATACCAAGTTTGGTATTTTACCGACTTTTCGTTTTTGAGTTACCGTGTTCACAGACACACGGACACACGGACACACACACACACACACACACACACACACACCTTTTTGTGAAAATGCTTTTTTTGGATATTGAGGACCCTAAAACATATATTTCTGGTGAAATCTCGGTATCGAATTTTTGAGTGGAGTGCAATACCTTCTCTATACACTATGTACGTAGTGGTATAGAGAAAGTAAAAATCTGATGTGTTCCATTCACATGACTTTCTCTACATCTCTGTAACAAATTATTGTTAAAAAGCTTATGCTTCCATTTATTTCATACTAATTGAGAATACATTAGCAGAAATAGTGTTATTACTTGCTTCCTTAAGTAGAAGTGAAAAAGCGAGTAGCATAAGCTAAAGTCAAAGTCAAAAGCTGGTTGCTATGTGACTGAAGTTCCTTTGTTTGTATGGACGGAGTTGATAATTTCCTGTATGAGAAAAGTATGTTTTTCAAAGCTGAAACTAAAAACAAGGAATATCTTAAAAACGATCAACTCCACTAAAAAATGTATGCAACATAAATTGTGTTTTAATGTGCTCTACATTTTCTGAGTGGTAAGTTTTTGTCCATCTCTTTCGATTTAGCAGTTATGCTAAAATCTGTAAAATTCATCCAGAATAAAGTAGTCTTCAGAGGCTATTCCCAGAAAATTCAAGATATATATTTTGTTTGTCTTAAATATACCAAATTTTAATCAAAATCGTTAGAGCCATTTTTAAGAAAATCAAAATTTTCGAAATTTTATTCAGGTAAAGGGTAGTTTGCGGTGGGAGGATTTTCTTGAAAATCTTCGTGTCGGATTCTTGTAAGATACCAAACTCAAATACCAAATTTGGTTTTTAATTGTCTTTTCATTTTTGAGCAATGCTGCACACAGACGCACACACACAGACACAGACACACACACAGACACACACGGACATTTTTCTAAAAATACATGTACATAATACGTATAGAGAAAGTAATATTTGCGAATAAACATATCAAATTATTATATAAAATAAGAGAGAAAATAGAAATGAAATGAAATATACATTCTTTATTAATATTTGTCTACCCAATTAAAAGATTAAATTCTTCTAAACCAGTTTTCACAATGCTACTAAAGGCACTACCAAAGAAGTAGTTCAAATGGCCATGAGTGTTAGATGATAGGTAATGGACTGGCCATCCATTCAAATGTTGCAAGTTCAAATCCCAGTGGTTGTGGTAAATGACGGGGAGAGCCCAAGTAAAATAATCGGTGTGATACTTTGAAGTTAATGGAGTTACATTTGGCTGTCGGTTGTGTCGGTTTTCTCTTTTATTCATTTAAAAAATCACTGCAATTTTAGGACATAAAGTGTATATATTTTTACTTTCTCTACTAGTACTATGTACATAGTGTATAGAAAAGGTATTGCAATGCACCCAAAAAATTCGATGTGTGTGTGTGTGTGGACAGCATAGCTCAAAAACGAAAAGATTGTTAAATACCAAACTTAGTATTTAAGTTTCGTGTCTTCCAAGGATGCGAAACAACGAATTTCAAGAAAATCCCCACCTCGCGAACTACTCTTTACGTGGAAAAATATTCGAAAATTTTTATTTTCTCAAAAATGGCTAACGATTTTGATTGAAAAGTCGTATATTAAAGATATTTACTTGACAAATGAAATGTATATCTTGAATTTTCTGGGAATAACCTCTGAAGGAATCTGTATTCTGGATGAATTTTGCGGAAATTTACACAACTGGTAAACCGTAAGAGATAGACAAACTCTTACACAACAAAGAATGTAAAGCTCGTTGAAGCACACAATTTATGTTATATGCATTTTTTTCGTGGAGTTGACCATTTTTGAGATATTCCTTATTATTGGTTTTAGTTTTAATATAATTATACTCACCTCATACGGGAATTTGTCAACTCCTGGCCATACAAACCAACATATTTTAATCACATAGCAAACAGCTAACCCTTTAGACTATGGCACTCCCTTATTTCCTTCCTGCTTACAAGAAAGCAAGTAATAAGACCATTTTGCTATTTTTTTCTCAATTAGCGAGAAGTAAAAGGAGAATAAGCTTTTTAATAATAATTTGTTCCCGAGATGTATAGAAAGTTATGTGAATGGAACATAACAGATTTTTTTAGGACATGTCTACACAAGCAAGTTCTGGCATAAGATTCAAGCATTTCGATGTTTTCCTTGACATAGGTTCGCACTCATTTACACACTTACACATATTCACACACACACACACACACACACACACACACACACACACTGACACTCACACACAGTCTCTCTCTCTCTCTCTCTCTCTCTCTCTTTCTCTCTCTCTCTCTCTCTTTCTCTCTTTCTCTCTCTCTCACTCACACTCACACCCACACGCTTACATACTAAAGGGCAAATTAGAAAAGAGATGCGATTATTAGAAAGCGGAAATTGGTCCATCGACTTTTCGTGGGTTCAAACACACACGGGCCACCTTGCGGACAGACTGACTAAAGAAACTGCCCGAAACACCAGTCATCGAATCTCTTTGAACACTTAAGAGAAGAAAGATTTACGGCACGTAAAAGAACCTCAAGCCTGATACCTCTCGTATCTGAGCAAAATTAAGCGGTCTTTCACGCCCAGTGTAGAATGGGACGCTGAGAACCACAGCAGTTAAAGAGCGTCCATAAATTAAAAAAAGAAGAAAAATGCCTGTAGCCTCTACTATTCCGAGTACTTTGATTCGTCGACCACTTTCTGGATTTTGTCAATCGTTTCGGAGGAAGTCACTTCCACTGGATGTCCGGAACGATGTTCATCATGCATGTACGTGGATGTATGGACACGTTTAAATTCAGTTATCCAATTGTAACTTGTCTCAAACGCAGGAGCAGATGTGTCTTGAACTTCATCCACCTTGACTTTTATCTCTTTCGGTGTTTAGTCTTTGAAAAAGAAGTGTTTCATTCACCGCACGAAAATCTTTTTTTTTTTTAATTTTTTTAAATAAACATAAGATTGTTGATTCAATTGTATGGCAATGAAACAACATGATGGATATAGCTGAAACTTTATCTGCCAACTAGTAAGAGACTAGCTTACTAAATATCAAATTTGTTCGATGCTATGAGTGTAAATTTTTGGATTTTCTGAGACTTATTGTACGTCCCTAATATTCGAGATAAACATTAGCAGAAATGGTCTTATTACTTGCAGAGGAAAATAAGGGAATACACGAGGCTAAAGCGGTAGTCTAGTCCTTTAAAGGTTTATCGCTATGTGAAACAATTGAAATTCGGCTCTCTTTTACTTTCTCGAAATTGAAACAACACAAAATGTGACTGCCTCCGTGGTCGAGTGGTCGGGTTCGATTCCCGGCTGATGCGGGGAATTTTTCTTTAACCAGAATTATTCCCTATCTCCCACAGAATCTGGAAGTGTGAATGTGAGAGTAAAGAACCTAAAGACAACGAGTTCTTTCTAATGCAAAGCCCCCAATATCACCTTAGATGTTAAAGGGGGCTAAATAAATGAAACAATAAAAAAGTCTGATGTGTTACACTCACATGACTTTCTCTAGTAGCTCTATATACCTCCTACATAAGATTATTCTTCTTTGTACACAATGCTAATCGAGATAAATATTAGCAGAATGTTATTACTTAGTTCCTAATAAGTAGAAGAGAATAAGGGAATGCGCTATGCTAAAATGATTGTCAAATGTTTTAAAAGCTGTCGCTATGCGATTGTCATTGCAAATCACTTCTTTGCTTGGCCAGGAGTAGAACAAAAGAAAAGCGGACACTTCCTGTATGAGAAAAGTTTAAGTACTTCACAATTGATACCAATAGCAAGGAATATCTCAGAAGCGGTTACCTCCACAACAAAAACGTGAAGGACATAAATTGTTAGTTTTGTCGTGATGTACATTTTTTCTGCAGTGAGTTTTTTTTCTATCTCTTACGGTTTAGCAGTTAAGCAAAATTCATCCAGAATAAAGAGGTCTTAAGAGGCTATTCCCCAAAAATTCGAGATATACATTATTTCGGACATAAATAGCTTTAATATACGGGATTTTAATCAAAATCGTTAGTGCCATTTTTAAGAAAATCAAAATTTTCGAAATTTATTCAATGTAAAGGGTAGGGGGATTTTTTTGAAAATCTTCGTGTCGCATCCTTGGAAGATACTAAACCTAAATACCAAGTTTGGTATTTAACGGTCTTTTCGAGTTGGAGCTATGCTGTCCACAGACACACACGGACCTGTTTTTAAAAATGCTTTTTTCGGACTCAGGGTACTCCAAAACATATATTTCCGGTGAAATCTCGGTATCGAATTTTTGGGTGCAATACTATACATTCTCTATCCCTATGTACACTGTACATATGGGGCTAGAGAAAGTAAAACAGTTTAAATTTGTGCCTTGATAAAGTAGGGAATCCTTATAACCACTTTTTTCACCCCTGTTAAGTGAATATTGATGTCAGGGGGATAAGAATTCCCTTAATGTGAAAATTGTGGAGGCTTTACCGTACTAAAAACTCGGGACGAGAAAGAAAGTACAAAAGTTTAAGATTCTACCTACTGGCGTGTCTAAACCGTAATCGACTTTCTGCTCACTTCTTTCACCGCTTAAAGATGCGGGGGCTGGCCGCATAGCTCGTAGTGCTACGAGGAAGAATAAACCACGAAACACATATTCGTCATTACGAAATCTTGAAAACGAGCAGAAAATTATGAAACAACACAAAGCGGCCAGAAGAGGAAAATCGGCGATTACAAATAGCGAACTAGTAATGAAATTGTAGAAGCATTTCGTAATTTCATTCACTTCACGCGACTTCAATAATAGCTTGGAATATGAATAACTAATTATGTAAATGTCATATATGTAAATATTGTGTCCATATTTAGTTACAAATTAAATATTTTGAATTCGAGAGAAACAAACATATAGAATTATTTTTTAATATGCTCTTTCAGAAACATATTACAAGATAGAAACAAAAAAATCTGATCGGTTCCATTCACATGACTTTCTCTACATCTCTGTAACAAATTATTGTTAAAAAACTTAAGCTTCCATCTACTCCATTCTAATCGAGATAAATACTAGCGGAAATGCTTTCTTGCAAGCAGAAAGAAAATAAGGGAATACACTAGGCTAAAACAACATTAAAAGCTGGTTGCCATGTGGATGAAATTCGTTTCTATGCATTGTCAGACGTTCCGAAATCCCCGTATGTGAACATTTTTAAGAATTTCAAAACTGAAACAAATAACAAGCAATATCTCAAAAATGTTCAGCTCTAAGAAAAAAAAACTTATATGTTAAAAAGTATGTGTTTTAATAAGATCTACATTTTTTGTGTAGTAAGATTTTGTCTCCCTTACGGTTCTTTAGTTATGCAAAATCTAGCAAAATTCATCCAGAATAAAGAGGTCTCCAGAGACTATTCCCTGAAAATTCAAGATATACATTTTAATTGTCGTTTAAATATCTTTAATAAACGTTATTTTAATCAAAACCATCAGCCATTTTTGAGAAAATAAAACTTTTCAAAATTTTTTCATGTAAAGGCTAATTTGGTGTGACGGGATTTTCCTCAAAATCTTCGTGTCGCATCCTTGGATGATACTAAACTTATATACCAACTTTTGTATTTTACCGACTTTTCATTTTTGAGTTATCGTCTTCAAAGACGCGGACACACACACACAAACACACACACAGGCGGAATCGCGCGGACCTCTTTCTAAGAATCTTATGTGTTCCATTCACATGACTTTCTCTACATCTCTGCAACAAATTATTGTTAAAAAGCTTATACTTCTTTTTACTTCATCCTAATCGAGAAAAAATTAACACAAATAGTATTATTACTTGCTTCCATGCAAGTAGAAGGGAAATAAAGGAGTAGCATAGGCTAAAGATGTAGTCAAAAGCTGGTTGCTATGCATAAAAGCGTGAGGAAGTGGAGGATATGAAATGCAACCGAAATGGACGATAGGAAAGGTGATGATGGAGCAATTGATGGAATGGGTTGGCGGGGGAACTGGAGGTCCCGGAGAAATCCCGCCCAGACGTCGCTTCGTCCCACAAATCCAATAACTCCTTTGTTCAAATCCCGGCTATAGCATTGAATATTTCAGTCTGACTCTACCTATCCAACTCATTTCCTACACACGGTTTCTGTAAGAAAACAATTAAAAGTTTCACAATTGTACATAATGCCATGGTAGCTCAGTGGTAGAGCAACCGGCTAGAGACCAGAAGAACCGTGGTTCAAATCCTGACAATGGCATTTAATTTTTCAGTCTTACTCTACCTATCCAACCCAATAATTGTCTGTGCTAAATAGGCACGTATTTATTTTGATCCATAAACCGTAAGAGTTAGAACTGCATAAACGATGTAAATCTCGTTAAAGCTTATAACTTATGTCATATATTTTTTTATGCATTGTACCATTTCTGAGACATCCCTTCTTATTGGTTTCAATTAAACGGGAAGTTATCTTTCGGTTTATATCCATTTTGTTTTACTGCTGGCCTTGGAAAGAGAACTGAATATCAATGACAAAACGCATAGCGACAGGTTTTAAAGAGTTGCTTATCGCGTTAGCCTAGTGTATTCTCTTATTTCCTCTTATTCTTTTATTTTCATGTGAATGGAGCACATTACAATTTTTTTTTTTGTATGGTTTGACATATTTCGTATTACAAATTGAACACTTTACACCATTGTCATCTGCTGTAATAAAACTAACAGAGTTGAAGCTAGTTGTGGTGTAGGTCACTCATTGCTAACTCAAAACTACCCCACAGAACTAAATCAGACCCGCCACTGTACTGAGGGAGAGTACGAATAACGTCGACATTGTTCCCTTCACTTCCCTTCCCCAGCAGGCTTACTTAACGAGCAGACAAGCTTCCAAACCCGTCTGATCGGTACTTGACGATTCCTGTTTTAGAGCATTATATGATGACTTCATAATCGAGAGTATGATGAAGCGTAAAATTAAATAAAGTTAATTAATTCATCATTCGGGATTTAAAAAGGCTCTTTACAACATTATTTTATGAGAGAGAAAATGTTTGTGTGTATTCTCGCAAACCCCTAACCAATTTTAGTCATTATATCACCAGTGAAAAGCACTGTACATTTCCAACGCATTTAGGACTCTAAATCTAACAGATATTTACAAAACCTATATACTAAAGTACTAACAGACTGAAATCTTAAAAGCACATATTTTACTTTCTCTACACGTACAATGTACATAGTGTATAGAAAAGTATTGTATTGCACCCAAAAATTCGATACTGAGATTTCACCAGAAATACATGTTCTAGGTCCCCCTGAAACAAAACAAAATTGGAAAAAGGTCCATGTGTGTACAGCATAGCTTAAAAACGATAAGACCGTTAAATACCAAACTTGGTATTTCGGTTTGGTATCTTCCAAAGATGCGACACGAAGATTTTCAAGAAACTCCCCCCACACCAAACTACCATTTACATGGAAAAAGTTTCGAAAATTTGGATTTTCTAAAAAATAGCTCTAATGATTTTGATTAAAATCTCTCACATTAAGATATTTACATGCCAAATAAAATGTGCATCTTGAATTTTCTGGGAATAGTCTCCAAAGACCTCTTTATTCTGCCTGATTTTATTGAATTTTGCATAACTGGTTAACCGTAAGATATAGACAAAAACTTAGCATGTAATAAGACTACTGCTAATTTTTCTCGATTAGCATGAAGTAAACATGAGCAGAGATGTAGAGAAAGTCATGTGAATGGAACACATCAGATTTTTAAGCCTACTTTTGCTTCCCGTTGAAAACCTATGGAGTAGAAAACAGCTGAGGACTAGAAACCTAACAGGAATTTACAGAGCCTGTAAGTACTAACATATTGGAGTCATAAAAGTACATATTTTCGAAGGTTACTTTTACTTTCCGTTGAAAATTAGTGGAGTAGAAGACACCTGTGGTTACTCCACAGAAATTCGTGCAAAAATAACGCACATGTAGTGGATGTTCCATTCCAAGATACACACACACATATTATATATATATATATATAGAGGGAGAGGGAGAGAGAGAAAGAGAGAGAGATTCGGCAACGATTTGGCGGGTTCAAACCCGGTGGATCTCGATGGATTTTTGCGAGCGTAAAGATCTTGAGCATGGTTTCCTTCGGAAGTGAAGTAAAGCCGTTGGTCCCGTGTCGTAGGCACATAAAAGAACCTTAATCCTGATAAAAAGAGCAAAATTGAGCGATCTTTCACGTTCAGCATAGAATGGGACTCTAAAAACCGCAGCAGCTAAAGAGCGTTCATAAATAAAACTCAGTTTAATTCAATATGTTTAGTGTTTAATATATTTAATCAAAATCGTTACAGCCATTTTTAAGAAACACAAAGCTTTCAAAGCAATTTCCATATAAAGGTTGGTTTGTCGCGGGGTGATTTTCTTGAAATTCTTCGTGTCGCATCCTTGGAAGATATCAAACTTAAATACCAAGTTTGGTATTTAACGGTCTTTTGTTTTTGAGCTATACTGTCCACAGGAACACACACACACACACCGCACGGACCTATTTTTTAAAATGTTTTTTACGGGGTCAGGGAATATCAAAACATATATTTTCCGTGAAACCTTGACATCTAATTTTTGGGTGGAATACAATACCTGCCTTCATTAGCTACTATGTATATTACATAGTAGTACATTTTACATAACTGGTAAACCGTAAACTTACTACACAAAAAATTTACTTAGATCTCGTTAAAACACAAGATGTATGGCATACACATTTTTTTCTGCGGTTAACCATTTTCGAGATATTCCCTGACATTGGTTTCAGTTTTAAGCTATTTAAACTTTTCTTAAACGGGAGGTCGTCTTTCGTTTCATCTCTCTTTTATTTGACTCCTGGCCGTCCAAAATGATTCGAATTTTAATTGTTTCACATGGCGATCGGCTTTTTAAAAGATTTAACTAATGCTTTAGCCTTGTGTATTACCATAGAACCATTTGAAGGTTCTAATACAGTCATTTCTGCCAATATTTATTTCGTCTACTACGATGTAGATAAATTATATTTTGAAACAATGGATTGTAGAGAAAATCATGTGAATGGATCACATCAGAGTTTTAAATAATAACGCAACTCCATGGCACGACAGTCCACAAGGACCTTGGCCTACCGCCCGGTCGCTTCATTCCCCACCTCGGCCCGAAGACGTCATGAACAGAGGACGAGCTCAGCGCCTCGAGTCCCTCCCAGCCGGTTAATGCGGTCTTCTCGATCTGGAGCCGCTACTTCTCAATCAAGTAACTGAGTGAACCCGCTTGGCAAGGAGCCGCACTACCACTGATCTAAGGAGACGACCCTTTTAAATAATATATTTTAAAATTATTAATAATATTATTGTGCAAGTATTCTCGTTCGTGCGTTATCTTTATTTCAGTTGACTAGCAATAAATGTTGGACGTTCATTCTTATTTTCTTAAAGTTGAGATCATAACATAAGAGTATATTTCAGAAATGTGTATAATAGCAGGATTTTCTCTAATATTTTGAACACTAAACGTAGACTGGAGATGAGGTGATGGTGTGTGAAGGTTACAGGCGATATACCCAGATGTAGTGAACCGGGTCAGAACGCAGTTGCTGAGACGTAACCAGACTGTCAATGAGGATGAGGAAGATTCCAGGAAGGCCAACTTAATATTACGTAAGTGCCACTCCTTTCTCTGCAACAAAACACCCCAGAGGAAGCTGTTAAAGATGCCAATGGATAACATGCTTTCTTCTCTTTTAAATACAGAGATGAAACTAAACAGCAGATAGGAAAAGAAACATAATTAAAAGAAAAATCTGATGTGTTCCGACATCATAACTTTCTCTACATCTCTGTACCAATTATTGTTAAAAAGCTTATTCTTCTATCTACTTTAAAATAATTGAGATATAAACATTAACAGAAATTGTCCTTATTACTTGTTTCCTTGAAAGTAGAAGGGAGAAATCTAATGTGTTCCATTCTCATGAACAACTTTTCATTCAAAACATTAATCTGTTACCTACATCATGCTAATCAGATAAACATAAGCAGAATTAGCCTTATTACTAGCTTCCTTGTAAGTAGAAGGGAACAAATGAAATACACAGGTTGAAACGATAGTCCTATCCTTTAAAAACTGGTCGCCATGTGAAACAATTGAAGTTCCAATATCCTTGCTTGTCAGGAATACAAACGAGAAACAAGAAGAAAAGTTTAAGTGGTTAAAATTGAAACTAATAGTCCGGAATATCTCGAAGTCAGTTAACTCTACAAAAAATGAATATGCCATAAATTGTGTGTTTAAATGCGATCTACATTTTATTGTGTAGTAAGTTTTTGTATACATCTAACGGTCTGCCAGTTATGTAAAACTCATCCAGAATGAAAAGGTGTTCAGAGGCAATTACCAGAAAACTCAAAATATACATAACGATTAAACATAAAGTATTTTAATCAAAATCTTTAGAAAAATTTTCTATGCAAAGAAGGTAGTTGGAGGCGTGGAGATTTTCTTGAAAATCTTCGTGTTGCATCCTTGGAAGATACTCAACTTATATACCTCTACATCTCTGCAACAAATTATTGTTAAAAAGCTTATGCTTCTATTTACTTCATGCTAATACAAAAAAAAAAATAATATAAATAGTCTTATTACTTGCTTCCTTTAAGTAGAAGCGAAATAAGGGACAAGGTTAAAATGATAATCAAAAGCTGGTTGCTATGTGATTGAAGTTCCTTTGTTTGTATGGACAGGAGTTCACAAAGTCCTGTGTGAGAAAAGTATAATTTTTTTAAAGCTGAAACCAAAAGCAAGGAATATCTCAAAAACGATCAAATCCACGAAAAAAATGCATATAACATAAAGTGTGTGTTTTAAAGTCCCCTACATATTTTGTGAGGTATGTTTTTCTCCATCTCTTACGGTTTAGCAGGTATGTAAAATTTCGCAGAATTCATCCAGAATAAAGTATTTTCAGAGGCTATTCCTAGAAAATTCAAAATATACATTTTATTTGCCATGTAAATATCTTAAATATAAGAGATTTTAATCAAAATCGTTAAGGCCATTTTTGAGAAAATCAAAATTTTCAAATAAAGTTCCATGTAAAGAGCAGTTTGGGGTGGGGAGAGTTTTCTAAAAATCTTCGTATGGCATCCCTGAAAGATACTAAACTTAAATACCAAGTTTAGTATTTTACCGACTTGTCGTTTTTGAGTTATCGTGTTTACCGCTCTATACACTATGTACATAGTACGTGTAGAGAAAGTAATAAATGAATGTTAGAAAGATGTGTAAAGTTTGACATAGAGAGTCATTTAATCAGCAGAACGGCTTAAAATGAAGTCCAAAACAATGCAAAAGTGTACGCTATAGAACGCTGCATATTTTGCATGATTTGCCTGCCACCTCTTCTTGCATCGCGGCCAACCTTTTTGTATTAGGGGAACATAAACGACGAAGAGCGCTCCAGTTCTTCTGACTAACCAAATGCGCTTTCTTATATGGGAGTACTGCAAGGTTATGTCCAAAACATTCCTAAAGAGTATTTATACACTAGTGTATACCTTTTGTTGCAGAAATCTATTCTTAAGAGTTTCCTGTTTTTCGCAATTATTGGTTAGTGTGTTCAACACCCTTCCTTTGTGCTTCTTACGTTTTTAATGCAGAAGAGAACATTTCTTATGAAAAATTCGGTGCGTGTTTTAGTATCGAATCCATTAATTTTAGCAAAATCTTGACCAGAGTGACAAAATGTACGTTTTACTTTCTCTATTTCGTATAGATGTGTAGAGAAGACTTCACAAAAAATTCGTTACCCAACTTAAACTAGAAATACACGTTTTATGGTTCCCAAAATAAATGAAAGAATGTTTACTATCTCTACACGTAGTATGTACAAAGGTAAAAGACCTACTCTATTCCACTCAAAAATTCTGTGTTGAGATTTCAATCATATAAACGTTTTGAGGTCCCTGAGTAAAAAAATAATTTTTAGAAAAAATATCCGGATTGTATGTGTGTGGACAATGAAACTCAAAAACGAAAAGTCGGTTAAATACGAAACTTAGTATTGAAGTTTAGTATCTCCCAAGGATGCGACACCCCTATTCCTAACTGCCCATTTACATGGAAGATGTTTAAAAATATTTGATTTTATCAAAACTGGCTGTGACGATTTTTATTAAAATACCGTATATTAAATATATTTACATGGAAAATAAAAGGTTTGTCTTCAATTTGTTTGGAATAACCTTTGTAGTTCTCTGCATTCTGAATGCTTTTGCACAACCGGTAAATCATAAGAGGGACAAAAACTTGCTACACAAATGAAGATCTCGTAAAAACACACAATTTATGTCCTCTTCATTTTTGTTGCGGAGCCAACCATTTACCTTATTATTGGTTTAAATTTTAAAATACTTTTCTCAAACAGAAGTCATCCGTGTTTCTTCTGTTCTACTCCTAGCCATCAAAGAGAACCGAATTTAAGTGACAATGAATTACCGTCAGCTTTTAAACGTTTGACTTTTGCTTAGCTCAGTATATTCCTTTAGTTCCCTTCTACATATAAGGAATTAAGTATAATATCATTCTGCTAGTGTTAACTCGATTAGCATAAAACGGATAGAAGAATAATCTTTAGTAAGAGGTAGAGAAAGTCATATGAATGGAACACATAAGACTTTTAAAACGTACATTCCTTTATACCTTAGTAACACATTTTTTAAATTGTCCTATACTTGATGTTTAAAAAGCGAAATATATTTCAAAGTGGAAAAAACTGAAAGAAAAAATTTTGATATGTACCATTCACAAGACCTTCTCTACATCTCTGTAACAAATTGTTGTTAAAAAGCTTATTGTTCTATCTAAATTATGATAATCGAGATAAACATTAGCAGAAATTATCCTTATTACTTGGATCCTTGTAAGTAGAAGGGAAAAAATCTAATGTGTTCCATTCACATGATGTCCTCTAGCTATTCGGTAAACATACCTTTTAATCAAAACATAAATCTGTTATCTACATCATGCTAATCAAGATAAACATAAGCAGAATTAGTCTTATTACTCGCTTCCTTGAAAGTCGAAGGGAAATAAGAAAATGCACAGGCTAAAGCGATAGTCTCATCCTTTAAAAGTCAGTCGCTATATGAAACAATTAAATTACAATGTCTTTGCTTGAGAGGAGTAAACAAACGAGAAACGAGAAGAAAGACGTCTTAAAATTGAAACCAATAATCCGGAATATTTCGAAAATGGTTAACTGTGTGTTCTAATAAGATCTACATTTTTTGTGCAGTAAGTTTTTGTATATCTCTTACGGTTTGCCAGTTATATAAAAGTCATCCAGAATTACGAAGTCTTCAGAGATTATACTGAGAAAATTCAAGATGTACATTTCGTTTGCCACAAAAATACGTTATATATAAGGTTTTTTTAATCAAAACCGTCAGAGCCAATTTTGAAAAAAAAAATCTAAATTTTCGAAAAATGTTCCACACAAAAAGGGTAGTTGGAGGGGGGGGGATTTTCTTGAAAATCGTCACGTCGCATTCTTGGCAGATACTCAAACAGCAAGTTTGGTATTTAACTGACTTTTTGAGCTATGCTGCACACACACACGCACGCACACACACACACACACACACACACAGCCACGGACGGATAAACACACAGATCTTTTTGTCGCCCTCCGTTGTGTAATAGGCATACTAACTTCATATACACAAGGTCGCGGGTTCAAACCCAACGGATAACGATGGATTTTTTCGAGCGTAAAAATCTTTAGCATGGCTTCTTTCGGAAGGGAAGTAAAGCCGTTGTTCCCGTGTCGTAGATTTACGGCACGTAAAAGAACCTCACGCCTGCAAAATTAAGCATTCTTTTACGCCCAGTATAGAATGAGTACCATAGCAGTTAAAGAACAGTCATAAATAAAACTCCCATTTCCATTTTTTCGGACCTTTTTAAAAACTTATTTTTTTGGATTTAGGGGGTCCCGAAACATGTATTTTCGGTGAAATTTCGGTATCGAATGTAAATAGTACGTCTAGAGAGGTAATACAGCACATGGTTACACTAATTAAATAACTATTTATGACCAATAGCAAAAATCCAACCAGGAATTTTATTTTGCACTGCTTTGGTAGAAATATTCGCAACTTTAGCTGTATTTTTGTGGAAGATGCTAGATTTTAAATATAGAAAAGTAGTAAAATAATTGAGTCTGAGAAAAATGATTTTAAGTTCGACATAGAGCGACATTTAATCAGCAGAGCGTTTAAAATGATGTCCAAAACATGAGTTAGATCCGCCCTAGAGGAATTAAACATTGCAAATATGTACCAAAACTCTAATGTGTTCCATTGACATGACTTTCTCTACATCTCTGCAACAATTACTATTAAAAAGCTTATGCTTCTATTAAAAAATTAGCAGAAGTAGTCTTATTACTTGCTTCCTTGTAAGTAGAAGGGAAATAAGGGAGTAGCATAGGTTAAAGTATTAGTCGAAAGCTAATTGCTATGTGATTGAAGTTCCTTTTTTTATATGGATAGGAGTTGACAAATTGCCGTATGAGAAAAGTATGTTTTTTAAATTTGAAACTAATAACAAGAAATATCTAAAAAACGACCAACCCCACGAAAAGAAATGTATATAAATAATTGTGTTTTAACGAGCTCTACATTTTCTGTTAAGTAAGTTTTTGTCCATCTCTTACGGTTTACGAGTTATGCAAAGTTCCGTTAAATTCGTCCAGAATAAAGTAGTCTTCAGAGGCTTTTCCCAGAAAATTCAAGATATTCATTTTATTTGTCAGATAAATATCTTTAATATACGATGTTTTAATAAAAACCGTTAGAGCCATTTTTGAGAAAATCAAAACTTTCGAAACTTTTTCCATGTAAAGGGTACGTGGGGATGGGGGGATGTTTCTCAAAATCTTCGTGTCGCATCCCTGGAAGATACTGAACTTAAATACTAAGTTTGGTATTTAACGGACTTTTCGTTTTTGAGCTACGCTGTCCACAGACACACACACATACACACGCACACACGGACCTTTTTCCAAAAATGCTTTGTGTTTTTCCAGTGAAGTCTGAGTATCAAATTTTTGGGTGGAATGCAACACCTTCTCTATGCATATAGTACGTGTAGAGAAAGAAAAAACGCTGCATCTTAGCACCAAAATTCCAAAATTGGAGCAAGCTTGACTATCGTCTCGTTCTTCAGGTTTGCCACCTCTTCTTGATCGCGCCCAGCCTTTTTGTATTAGGAGAACATAAACGACGAAGAGCCCTCAATGACAAGAGCGCGCCAGTTCCTCTGACAAAGCAGGCGCTCTTTTTTACTTTCTTCACAGCACTATGTACATAGTGTATAGAGAAATTCGATACTGAGATTTCACCGGAAATACATGTTTTAGGTCCACCTGAATCCAAAAAAAAGCATTTTACTTTCTCTATACATTTTTAGAAAAAATGTCCGTGTGTGTCTCTGTCTGTCTGTGTGTTTGTGTCTGTGGGCAGCATAGCTCAAAAATGAAAAGACCGTTAAAAACCAAACTTGGTATTTAAGTTTGGTATCTTCCAAGGATGTGACACGAAGATTTTCAAAAAAATCCCCCACCCCATGGAAAA
Source organism: Hymenopus coronatus (assembly GCA_030762935.1). Lineage (NCBI taxonomy): Eukaryota > Metazoa > Arthropoda > Insecta > Mantodea > Hymenopodidae > Hymenopus > Hymenopus coronatus. Next base: position 30,518,165 of record CM060883.1, read on the forward strand.
AATTTCGAAAATTTTGATTTTCTTAAAAATGGCTCTAACGATTTTGATTAAAATCTCGTAAATTTAAGATATTTACTTGACAAATAAAACGTACATCTTGAATTACCTGTGAATAGCTTCTGGATGAATTTTACGGATTTTTGTATAACTGCTAAACTGTAAGAGATGGACAAACACTTATCACACAGAAAATGTAGAGCACATTAAAACATACAATTTCTCTTACATACATTTTGTTCGTGGAACTGATCGTTTTTGAGATATCCCTTGATTTTGTTTTCAGATATGAAAAACTTACACTTTTCTCATACAGGAATTTGTCAACTCCTGTCCATACAAACAAATGAGCTTCAGTTACATAGCAACCAGCTTTTGAATATCACTTTTACCAATGGTACTCCCTTATTTCGCTTCTACTTACAAGGAAACAAGTAATAAGACTATTTCTGCTAATTTTTTCTCGATTAGCATGAAGTAAAAAGAAGTAAGAGCTTTTTAAGAATAATTTGTTGCAGAGATGTAGAGAAAGTCATGTGAATGGAACACATCAGATTTTTTGTAAAAAGGTCCGTGTGTGTTTGTGTGTGCGTGTGTCTGTGGACAGCATAGCTCAAAAATGAAAAGTCCGTTAAATACCAAACTTCGTATTTAAGTTCAGTATCTTCGAAGGATGCGACACGAAGATTTTCAAGAAAATCCCCCCACCCCAATTACCCTTTTTCAAGGAACTTTTTTCAAAATTTTTGATTTCTCAAAAACAGCTTTAACGACTTTGATGAAAATATATGTTTAAAAGATTTTTATGAGAAATGAAATGTATATTGTGAATTCACTGGAATAGCCTCTGAACCTCTACATTTTGGATGACTTTCGCACAAGAAATGTAAACCTAGTTTGTGCCAAATGCATTTTTTTCTTTGTAATTAAACATTTTCGAAATAGTTCTCTTTCTCTAAATGTTACAATAGTTATACTTTTCTCAAATGGGAATCGTTCCTTTTATTTCTTCCTCCCTTCGCATACATGGAAAGATAATGAAGTTTCAAAGTCATCACATCTCAATGTCACGAACATCTCTTAAAAGATTTAACTATCGCTTTATCCTAACTTTATTTTCTTATTTCCCTAATACCTTCGAGGGAATAAGCAGTAGAACCATAAGCTAATGACTCACTTGATTATCATGATACAGATAGAAGAATAAGCTTTTGTAATAACTGTTTCAGAATAGGTAGCGAAAGTCATGTGAATGAAACTTCACCAAACCTTTTAGTATAGGATCTCAAAATATGTAGTTCCCTAAAAAACTACCTCCCATTCTCTACCTGATGTATCTTAGTGGTAGAGAAAGTAAAATGTCGTTTTGCTTGAAATCTGACTGACTCACACTGTGGAATTATGAAATATTTCCTTTCCAGATATCCTTAAACAATAGAAGAAGTAACGCCCAAAACCAAAGATGGGACATGTTTTCTTGCACAAGGACATTACTGCCCACAGCTGCAAGATATGTTAATAAGCGAAGATGGACTTAAAATAAAGTGGTATCCACCTTATTTACCATATTTGGTATCTATTGCTATTATTATTGTCAGCATCATGTTTCAGTGATAGTTTTGCTATTGCACTAATAGAAGAGAAGATGTAATATATAGAATGTCTCAAGATTAAACCGCACAGATTGGCAGCTTGTAGAGAAGTTAAACAAAAATCTAATGTTACATTCACATGACTTTCTCTACATCTCTGTAACAAATTATTGTTAAAAAGCTTATGCTTTTATTTACTTCATGCTAATCGAGAAAAAAATAGCAGAAATAGTCTTATTACTTGCTTTCTTGTAAGAAGAAGCAAAATAAGGGAATACAGCTGATTGCTATGTGACTGATGTTCCTTTGTTTCTATGGACACATGTTGACAAATTCCTGAATGAGAAAAGTATGTTTTTCAAAGCTGAAACCAAAAACAAGGAATATCTAAAAAAAAAAAAAGAAAAAAAAAAGAGATCAACTCCACGAAAATATACACAATATAAATTCTGTGTTTTGCCGTGATCTACATTTTTTGTGTAGTAAGTTTTTGTCCATCTCTTACGGTTTAGCAGGTATGCGAAATTCCGTAAAATTCATCCAGAATAAAGTAGTCTTCAGAGCCTATTCCCAGAAAAATCAAGATATACGTTTTATTTGTCAGGTAAATATCTTTAATATACGGCATTAATCAAAATCATTAGAGCAATTTTTAAGAAAATAAAAAGTTTCGAAAAAAGTTCCATGTAAAGGGTAGTTGGGGTGGGGGATTTTCTTGAAAATCTTCGTATCACATCCTTGGAAGATACCAAACTTAAATACCAAGTTTGGTATTCAACGGTGCTTTCGTTTTCGAACTATGCTGTCCACAGATACACACACGCACGGACCTTTTTGTAAAAATGCTTTTTTTTTTTGGATTCAGGAGGTCCTAAAATATGTATTTCCGGTGAAATCTTGGTATCGAATTTTTGGGGTGGAGTACAATACTTCCTCTATACACTATGTACATAGTACGTGTATAGAAATACCTTCCTTTTCATACCATAACATAAAATATAGGTATATAATGTTCACATAATGCGGAAACTCTTAACATACACAACAGAATAATATTACGTACTCCCAGGCCATCAAGTTAACATCTTTTGAACACACACATAGTCTGCGACCAAGAAACATAACCGTATTAGTTAATATAAATATCTGTTCACCGATTTCTACAGTTAGTATATTTCTTCTCTTTACACAATTATACCAACGGAACACTAGGCTAAAACGATAGTCAAATCTTTTAAAAGCTGGTTGTCATGTGGATGAAATCCTATTATTTGCATTGCCAGGAGTTGTTGACAAATCCCCGTGCCTATGTGAAAAGTTTTATTTTAAAACTGAAACCAATAACAAGGAATATCTAAAAAATGGTGAACTTAACGAAAAAAATGTATATGACAAATTGTGTGCCTCAATGATATCTAGGTATTTTGTGTAGTAAGTTTTTGTCTATGTCTTACGGCCTGCTATTTATGCAAAATTAATCTAGAATAAAGGAATCTCCTTTCTTCTTTTAATCATTTAAATTTTCCTTCTTGACCCTTTCCCACATACTGGCTTACCCTCTTCGACCCCTTCATGAAGTCAACAACTTTCAGTATGGACATGAAGAGAAGCACAAATTGGTATGCGCTGCCATATGCGAAATACTCCGCCCAGGAGTAACCGAAAATTAAGCACGTAATGAAGTTATTTCTTCTTAATTGTCATCTTATTCTGTAATTATCGATAAGAGCGACAGAGATGTCGAGAAAAACCAGCCATTAGCAGGCCATCAACATCAAGAGGCTCAAAGTTCAAGGTGGTTGGCATATCTCGAGGTATTGCATAAAGCCATCCGCTTTTGGAAGACGTTCCTCTTCCCTTGACAAGGACATTTCGCGAAGATTCTCTCACGAAGTCGCTGAGGCAACCTGCAGTAGTAGGATACACTCAAGCACTTGTGTCAGTTTTCTACAAACTATGGGGTTTTTACTTTCTCTAGCACGTATGTACAATGTACACAGAAGATATTCCACTCAAAAATTAGATTCCGATATTTCACCGGAAATACTTGATGTATGGTTTTTTTTTGTAATGTTTAACGCCCGCTTTAACTACTTATGGCACCGCAGGCGGTGACACTGGTGATACATGAATGATGATGGAGCACCGGTGGAATGCGATGGCGGGGGAAACCGGAGTACCCGGAGAAAACCCGCCCCAGCGTCGCTTTGTCCACCACAAATCTCGCTTGCGCTCGCTTGGGATCGAACCCCGGCCGTCTAGGTGAGAGGCGAGTGGTCTAACCACTCGGCCACGGCGCCGCCTTATGTATGTATGCATGCATGCATGTAGTGTGTGTGCGTGCGTGCGTGTGTGTGTTTATTCTCTGCAATTGGGTACTGCCCGGTGGCAGAGATAAATGTGCAAAATGCACTTACAATAACAATCTTATAGTTAAATTAAGAATAGTAATACAACTAACATATTATATATACATGGTTTTAAATACCTAACTACTTATTATTCACTAAAGCAATACTTGTTTCAATTCCCAGCATTTTTATAAACAGTTATTATAAAGCCTCAACATTAATACTATACATTACTAATATATACATTAATACAGTTTTTGAGATCCTTAATTACTTCACAATATTTACTTTAATTATCGAATGTTTATTCTATTTAAATTATCCCTAAATTTTTTAAGGTCAGAGGGCAGCCCTGAAAGGCTGCTACAGGCAATTCATTCCATTCTTCAATGTTCCTATTAACAAAAGACAATTTTCTACGTCGATTCTGTAGAGCTTTTAGGGTTCTCAGAATCTAAAAAGCTCTGATGTATTTACATAACTTTCTGTAGCTGTTCCCAATACAGACTGTTATCACCAAAGATTACTCTTTTTTCTTTATCCTGCTAATCGAGATACAACATTAGCAGAATTGGTCTTATTACCTGCTTCCTTGTAACTAGAAGGGTAATAAGGGAATACATTATGATAAAGACAGTAAATTTTCTTTTAAAAGCTGGTGGCTATGTGAAACAATTGAGGTTCGGTTCGCTTTGCATGGTTCCGTTTGAGAAAAGTTGGTGGTTCAAAACTGAAATAAATAACAAGGAATATGTAAACAACGGTAAACTCTACAATGAAAAACGTATATGACATAAATTATGTGTTTTTAACAATATCTACATTTTCAATCAATTAAGTTTTTGTTTATCTCTTACGGTTTAACTGTTGTGCAAAATGTTTCAAACGTCATCCAGAATAGAGGGCTTCAGAGGTTATTCCCAGAAAATTTGTTTGAGATGTAAATGCCTTTAATATATGGCATTTTAATCAAAATCGTTAAGGACATTTATGAGAAATACAAAGTTTTCAAAAATGTTTCCATCTATAGAGTAGTTTGTGTTGGGGAGATTTTTTGAAAATCTTCGCATTCTTGGAAATTACTGAAAATAAACACCAAGTTTGGTATTTAACAGTATTTTCGTTTTTGAGCTATGCTGTCAAGAGACACCCACACACACACACGCACCTCTTTTAAAAATGATTTTTCATGACTCAGAGGTCCTTAAAACATATGCTTCCTGTGAAATCTCGACATCACATTTTTGCGTGGAATACAATACGCGTGCGTGTATATGCGTGTGAACAGCATAACTCAAAAACGAAAAGTTGGTTAATACCAAACTTGGTATTTAAGTTCAGTATCTTGCAAAGATTCTTTGCTTGGGAAATTTTTCGGAAAAACCTCTTCATTCTGGATAACTTCTGTATAACTTTTGTATAACTGGTAATCCGTAAGAGATGGATAAAGATTTACTACAGAAAAAATGCAGATCTGTTATTTTATTTTATTTTTTGTAGCGTTGGCCTTTTCCGCGACATTCCTTGTTATTGGTTTCAGTTTTAAGCTACTATAACTTCTCTCAAGTGGGAAGGCATCTTTCTTTTCGACTCTCTTTTGCTTACTCCTAGGAATCAAAGATAACCGAATTTCAGTTGTTTCCCATAGCGGTCAGCTTTTAAAACTGTTGATTAATGCTTCAGCCTAGTTTACTCCCTTCTGCTTACAAAGAAGTAAGTAATAAGTTCAATTCTAATATTGATGTTCTCGATTAGCATGTTGTAGTTAAAAAAATTAATCTTTTATAAAAAGAGTTTGGGCATGAGCTAGAGAATTGTGAATGGAACACTTCAGATTTTTAGATCACATAACACGTATTCGTAAACATAAATTAGCTTTTATAGATATTGTGAAATATTCACTAATATGTTTTAGAAGTTTCTCACATTTAATTTGTTGTGCTATACCGCGCAATATTAACCTTAGCTTTCTATATCGCGTCAGAAGTTTCCCAAAATGAACGTGTTTTCTAGTTACTGTGAAATATTTAGCTTAGGGAGATAACACGTTTCATGAGTTCACCAATGTGAATCTAATTTTCTAGATACTATGGAATTTTCATAACATGTTTTGGCATTTCACCAATATGAATGTGGAATATTTAGACTAGATTGATAATACAATTCAGGAGTACACCAAAATGAATGTAATTTTATAAACACTCCAATGTTTAAACTAAATCGATAACAAGTGTTGAATATTCAGACAAATTTATAATATGTTTCAGGAGTTCCTCAAAATAAATGTGATTTTCTAGATAATTCGGACATTCAGACTACCTATTAACATGTTCCAGCGTTTCCTCAATATGAATGTGGTTTTCTAAGTAATGTAGAATGTTTAGACTAGATCGATAGCAAGTGTGGAATATTGACTACCTCATAACATGTTTCAGCAGTTTCCAATATTAATGTGGTTTTCTGAATGAAGTGGAATATTCAGGTTACGTGTTTCAGCAGTTTGCAACATTAATGTGGTTTTCTGAATGCAGTGGAATATTCAGACTACATGTTTCAGGAATTTCCAACATTAATGTGGTTTTCTGTATAAAGTAGTTTATTCAGACTACTTCATGATATGTATCAGCAGTTTCCCAACATAAATGTGGTTTTCTAGATAGAATGGAATATTAAAAATATCTCACAATCTTCTGTAGACAATAGCATGCTCAGACCAGCTCTTAACATTTTTTTTAAAAAAATCGCAGAATGACTGTGGCATTATAAACACAATACCTAGAACTTTCAGATCAATTCATAATATGTTGTTAAATTATCACAATATCAATATAATGTTTTAAAACACGCTCAAATCAGCTGTTTTGCACATTTCAACATTTCCCAAAAAAAGTTCTGATGTGTTCCATTCACATGACTTTCTCTTGCTGTTCCACAAACAGACTTTTCTTACAAAAGATTATTCTTTTATCTACATCATGCTTATCAAGATAAAATTACCAGAATTAGTCTTATTGCTTGCTGTTTTGTAATTAGAAGGGTAATACCGGAATACACAAGCTAAAGCTATAATGAAACTATTGAAAAGTGCTTCTCTTTATTTGCTAGGAGTAAATAAAAGAACGACGGGAAGAAAGTTGACTTGCTGTTTGAGAAAAGTTTAAGATGTAGCTTAAAACTGAAACCAACTTGGAATATCTTGAAAACGGCTAACTCTACAAAAAAAAAAGTAAAAAAAAAGTACATGACATAAATTGTGTTATTTAACAAGATCTATAGTTTTTCTGTGGTAAGTTTTTGTTTATGTCTTACAGTTTATCAGCTATACAAATGGTATTCAGAATGAAGAGGTCTTCAGAGGTTATTCTCAGAAAATTCAAGATATATATGTCATTTTAATCAAAATCGTTAGAGCCATTTTTGGGGAAATCAAAATTTTCGGAAAAATATTCCATATAAAGGGTAGTTGAGTGTGGGTGTGTTATTGTGAATATCTTCGTGTCGTATCCTTGAAATATACTCCTGAACTTAAATACCAAATTACTAATTATGTACTTATCCGACTATTCGTTTTTGTGTTATGCTGCCCACAGACACATGCACAGACCTATTTCTACATTTTTACTTTCTCTACACGCACTATGTGCATAGTGTATAGAGAAGGTATTGCACTCCACCCAAAAATTCGATACCGAGATTTCACCGGAAATATATGTTTTAGGGTCCCTTATATCCAAAAAAAGCATTTTCGCAAAAAGGTCCTTGTGTGTGTGTGTGTGTGTGTGTGTCATTGTGTCCGTGTGTCTGTGAACACGATAACTCAAAAACAAAAAGTCGGAAAAACACCAAATTTGGTATTTAATTTTGGTATTTTCCAGGGATGTGACAAGAAGATTTTGAGAAAAATTCCTCCACCCCAAACTACCCTTTACATGGAAAAATTTTTGGAAATTTTGTTTTTCGTAAAAATGACTTTAACAGCTTTGATTAAAATATCACATATTAAAACCGTTTCTATTACAAATAAAATGTATATCTTGAATTTTCTGGCAATAGCCTCTGAAGACTGGATGAATTTTACGGAATTTTGCATAACTGCTAAACCGTAAGAGATGGACAAAAGCTTACCACACAAAAGATGTAGAGCACGTTAAAACACACAATTTATGTTGTATGCATTTTTTCTTGGAGTTGATCGTTTTTTAGATATTCCTTGCTTTTGGTTTCACCTTTAAAAAACTTGTACTTTTCTCATACTGGAATTTGTCAACTCCTGTCCATTCAAACAAAGGAACTTCAGTCACATAGCAACCAGCTTTTGACTATGACGGTATTCCCTTATTTCGCTTCTACTTACAAGGAAGAAAGTAATAAGACTATTTCTGCTAATTTTTCTCGATTAGCATGAAGTAAATAGCTTTTTAGCAATAATTTGTTACAGAGATGTAGAGAAAAGCATGTGAATAGTCAGGGGTCTCAAAATATGTATTTCCGATAAAATTTCGGTATCGAATTTTTGGATGGAAAACATCACCTTCTCTATCCATTAAGTTCATTGTTCATGCGTGGTATAGAAAGTAATAGAGACATTGTTCTTAAGACAAAAGAATGCTGATGCCACTCGGAAACACGTTTCAGGAGTTCCCCAACATGAATGTACCTGCGCTGGAGACATCTGTTAATGCCCATTCTGGTAACCTTGGAGCGATGCCACCTCACGTAGGTATGGCACACGGCTGTCATTCAAATAGCCAGCGAGACATTCAGACATGACGAAAATGCGGAGAGACCCTCAGACATTTCCATGCTACGGCATGAGATTACGGACTAAGTGCTTATAGCGATGCCTTTAATTGTGTAATCGCATCTGGAAACCCGTTACCTACCAGTGAAAGTTGGAGACAGAACCAAGGACAGCCGGTAGCATCTTCTCGAGCTTTCAATGTCAGCCTCGCCTTGCCAAAATACTACTTTAAACAAGTTGTTATCATGGAAACCTTTAGGGTGATGTATAGCTCTGTCACTTCTCTACGGTTTCCATGGTGATCAGCTTTCGCTTTTTTTTCGTTGTGTCCGGTAGTCCAAGTAGTAACCTTTCAGTGAATGAAGAAAAGGACATTGCTTCAGAATCCGGATGTTTGAAATACCTATCCTATTTTCAGGGACGTAATCTAAGCTAGCTGCGAAGATCAGTAAATTCGTGAAGAAAGAATTTATATTAAACTTATACATACTACATTCAAAAAAAATCCGGAATGTGTAAATAACGCAGAAACAAGTTACCTAAGACAATTTAGCTCAACTATTAAAGCGCCATTGCAATGGCCGAGATAAGGCAATATCTACCAATCGCGTCATTTGACTAGAGCGATATTGTCGAAACATCTTAACGCAGCTGATGTTCATTTATTTGAAATCTTGTCTGCCTGACGTTCGTATGTTTAATCTGTCTTGGTTATTGCTAACAAGGTGACAATACAGCGAGCCAACCTTCACTTTTAATAACTGTCAGTTCCAGATAGTACTTTCAGATAATTCAATTACAATGTTTATTTAAATTTTATCCAGTTCATAATGTATTTAGTTCAAAGATAGGAGTGAAAATAATCATTATTTCAATGTCTTATGTATGAGATGAGTGCAATAACCGCAAATAAAATAACGTTTGTTTCCATTTCATGTATTAGCTATTAAAAGCTGAAATAAAATAATTGTTCCCTACTTCTAGTGTTGCTATCGATATTCGTACATTAGGTATATGCACGGTCAGCCATATCATAATTCAAGAGGACGTTAAAAAAAAACAAAAAAAAAAAAACACACACACACACACACACACAAAAACAAGCATTCGGTAAATAAACATGGTGAAATGCGTCATCTACCATTTGAGAACTAATGAAAGTATTATAATCATAACCTGATAAACTCTCCCTTCCTATATATTATAAATTATTAATGGTCTACTTCGCTGAATTGTCTTATCAATGTCGCTTCGCTCCGGTCGTGAATTATCGAAAAGATGAAAACACTCGTGGTAATACTTATTATAATTTACACAACGTGTCCTTCAAAATAGTTACATTCCGCAGTGACACACTTCTGCCACCACGTGTAAGGAAGCAATTTTCAGAGTGCCCTATTGCATATAACTTCAGTGTTTGAAAATCTTGACTGAAACATTTATGTCATTGATACACCTGAGTTTTCTTCATCGCTGCTTCACCATAAACTTCTTCCATCATTTTCAATGTCTTTGAGGGAGATTTGTTTAACAAAACAAAATACTTTAAGTTTGAACGTTGCTCCGCTGTCGACATTATGAAATGCGATAAACGGGGGCAAAAAAAAAATTAAGTCCGCCTGGGTAGTGTGGGGGTAGCGTATGTGCTTCACATTCAAAATATCGTGAGTTCGAATCTCGCTTGGAGTGGCTTACCGGATAAGGTTTTTTCGGGGTTTTCCCTTATCCTGAAAAGACGAATGTCGAGTAATTTTAAGCTCCATGAACCCCGAGATTTAAGCATCATTTCATCAATTTCATTTTATCGTTCGATATGACCAATCAGGTTAAAGGACGTTAAACTACAAAAAAAAAAAAAAAACTGTCAAGTACAAACAAAAATCATTATTAGCATGAAAATAAAGTGTCATGGGCGTTACCAGCACCTAAAAATAAAATATCCTTTACTTTCCTATAAATTAAAGAGAAAACGGCCACCTGGGTAGTGTGGTGGTAGCCTGTCTGCCTCACATTTATAAGGTAGTGAGTTCGAATCTCGCTTAGGATGAGTTACCCGGATAAGATTTTTTCGGGGTTTTCCCTAATCCTGAGAAGACTAATGTCGAGTAACTTTAAGCTCCATGGACCCCGAGAGATCATTTGAGCATCATTTCACCAATTTCATTCGTCGTCCGATATCACCAACAGGTTAAAGGACGTAAAACTACCAAAAAAAAAAGAGAAAATATACAATTCCGTGGACTTTTTGAATTTAGGGCTAAATAACAAAGGATTTGTTTCAAATTTGTTGACTCTTTGTTTTCTAGGCTATTGTTAGGGCACAAAATAGCTCCTTGTGATAAAACTAGACTGTTTGCGGGAGAAGCATGACTGACCGACATGGTATAATGGGCATATATGCGCGAGGAGATGAGAAGGGAGAAGTCAGTACAACACCTTAGGCTATCTCTTTTGCTATGCGAAGCATAGCCGATGGGTCTCGAGGATAGCCGAAGTAAACCGATATGTCTACAGATGATAATTTTTATTACTAAAGATAGGGATTCGTAATTTCCCTAATGGACACAAAATCAAAAATTATTCATTACAAAAATATGTAGAGGTGGTTATTACTTTCTCTAGTACGAGTGTACAATGATCATGGATAATGAAGCTATTATATTCTACCCAAAAGTTCGATACTAAGATTTCACCGGAAATACAAGTTTTGAGGACACCTGAATCCAAAATTAAAAGCATTTTTAGAAAAAAATGTCCCTGTGTGTATAACGGAATTTGGTTAAAAAGAAAACTTAGCATTTAAGTTCAGTATTTCCATGAATGTGACATATATTTTTATAAATGTTAATGCATTATGTAAAACTATATGCCTATTATATCCAAACCATTAATGTTGCATGAAAATCCATTTCCTTTTTAATATAAATTTATAATAGCATTTTGTATCAACAAAACAGAGTTGAACATTTTAAATAAGAGAATAACAGGCATTAAAGAGGGGAAATTCTCAGGATTGTCATGTTAGTAGACCATCCTTATCTCATACCTTAAAAGACCAAAAATGAGAAAATTAATGCAGAACGTAATAGATAAATTAATAAAGAAAATGAATGTGTATAAAACCAAATGTTGGATTTTTCATCAAGGAAATTTGAGATTATAGAAAGATTGATGGCATAACAGCAAACATAGAGGTGAAATCTTTACGATGATTTAACATGGACCATAATGGATGCAAACTATATATTAAAAAGTTCATAAATATCGGGATAAAGAAAAGATTAATTTCTGCTATTATAAAAGGGATAATTTGACACCAGTATTTTATGGAAGTTGGTAAATCAACGTGAGAATAGTAAGGCACAGAGGGAAGTCAAAAGAAAGCTATAGAAATAGAAAAACATTAAAAAAACTTAAATGATTTAGATTTGATAAGTTATAGCTTGCATCTAAATCTTATAAAAGCTTTGGGAGACGTACACTGGCAAATTTTAAAAAAAATTAGAGTAAATATCGGGTGAAGATGGCGATAATAACTGCCGAAACATGTCCGAAGTAAGTTATTTATTTCAACAGTGACGTTTGAGTATGATGCTGTGTTTTTAGTCTTAGCTAATTAGTTACTTCACTGCGCATTCCCATTAATGTTTTAATTCCAGTACTCTATTTGAGCAATTCTATGACTACCAGTACTGATTACCAGCAGTTATAGAACATGCTTGCAAAGAGAGGTACAGGCCTTGAGTTTGTTGGACCCAAACCCTTCTGCAGTGTCTTCCAGAAGTGTCAAGTACGAGATAACACAGTTTACAGCAAGGGCTCATCTTGGGATGTGGAATAAATAACTACTACCATGATTTTATTCATGGACTGGATAATAAACTAAGTGAATTTCTTTTGAAGCTAACTAGGCGTTGTTAGCTATCTTATTGGCTGAAACAGGCTGAAAAGTCATTTCTAAATAATGCGACTTACATAAGATATTATATGTAAAATGTGGGAAGAATTATGACATCTCCCAGCATATTCCATGTGAATGCAAAATTTTCGTTGTGCAAAGATCTGTGTTCCAGGTAAAAATTGTACTCATAATATAATAATAACTTAATAATATATCTTTATTTTATTTATATTAAGATCTTATCAAGAAAGATTTATTTGATATTCTTCGTATAAATTAGGCTTCTTTGTGAAGCCTGAGGACATAAAAAGTACTGACTTCAAGGGTATGGTCTATTTTATATAAACCATCAGCTCACATGAGGAGGCACAAAGAATTCCAAAAGCCTATTCTTTATTCAGTAAGCTGAAAGTTATGTTTCCTCTGCATTCAGCATTGAGATACATCTCCTGCATACTATTAGTTTAGTTTACATGAACTCTCCACATGCACTTAGGAACAACAATACTGTTGGTATTGCTTCCTTGTTTAGAAAAACAGAATTTCAGCCTGCTGTTTTTGTTATTAAACAACTACTATTGCACATTTAAACAACTGTAATAAGGATTATAAGCCACCAGTACAACATACTTTAAAATCCTAGTGTTGTTTAAAAAGGTTTGAAAAGTTTATTGTTATTTTTTCTAACTTAAAAGTTTATACTAGGTTCTCTTTACAGTATGTAATATTGTTGAATCAAATATGATAGTTCTTTTCTTGTATGTTAACTTACTGTAAATTAAGTTATCATACATATGTATAAAACTATAACCCTAACATAATTTTGTAAAATAGTGCTAAATAAATGGAGATTCAATGAAAAAATGCAATACCTTGTTGCATTAAGAGACGAAACTCACAGGATTTAGTATTAACAGTAAAACATTTATTTTATATGTACATTATATTTCACAAAAAAAATACTTAACAGCAGCCATCAATCAACAAAAACAAAACACTACTTTACAAACAAAAGTAGGATGCACTTCACATAAAGAATTCTTTTCATAGCATCCTCCCACCTTTAAAATATGAAGCATATTTGAAACCAAACATAAAGTCACAAAATTCACAAATTGAGTTGAGTGGGCAATTTGACTTTTCTTCCACATCTAGTTGTAACCACTCACTCAACAACTCTATCACTTCTGTGAGGTTCATTATGTCTTTGCTCCATGACCTCTTCTTAATTCTGATATTCCTTTACAGGTATAATTTCTAATGGATACAAATTTTTCACAGGCTGATCCAACTCACCACAAGCAGTCTTCACTCTAGCCACACATACAATGTTGTCTTTACCTGGATATACAGCTACCACCCTACCTAGGGGCCAGTCCATTCTTTTTGTGTTATCTCTTCCAATAATGACTACCTCTCCCACCTTCAACTCTCTGTGCAAGTTATGTTTACCCTTCACAAGCTTAAACTGTACAAAGTATTCCACTCTAAAGCATTTCATAGCTCCTTTCGGAGATGCTGTTGATGACAAAACCTTTTCCCATGGTTTATGAGATCAATGTGATTAACGTCAGGTACTCCATTAAGGCTAACTTGAAGATACATGACAGGTGTCAACACTACCAGATCTTCCTGATCTTCAGAAACATAAGTCAATGGTCAAGAATGGATCTTCACTTCAGCATCCAATACCACTGTCAACTATTCTTCATTATTTAAAGAAGAATGACCTAACACACTTCATAATAACCTTTTCAGCATTTGCACAATTTGCTCCCAAAAGTCTCCCCAACAAGGAGCAGAAGGGTGGTTGAATTTCCAAACAATTCTCAAGGTCGAAGTCTCCTCACAAAGTTTCGTCCAATCCAATGAAGATTTTACCACTATCATGCAGATTATTCTGGGTCTGCACCTATGAGCTATGAATTTTCTAAATACCAGTAAAAATCCTGCAATAGGCAGAGTCAGAACTATTTCAGTGTACATCTCTGAAAACTACACTTGTGAGAATACAATCCAGGATTTCTCACCTCTGCATAGATGTAAGAGTCCAGCCAGATCTACACCAGCCACTTCAAATACAGTGCATTCTCTGAGTGACCGAATGCCCCACGGCTGCACTGTAACGGGTGAGGGCCAGCTGGCGCAAAACAGTCCGGTCGCTCAGGGAATGGACTGTACTAAAACATCTTAAACTCAATCTTCTAGTATAGGTGCACATGTAGTGGCAATGTATTTAGCTTGGTATCTTCTGCACCGGGGACACCTTGATATTACTCTTCTTATGGTTCTTCTTCCATTAATGACCCAGAATTGTTCACATAGAGTAGAGAGCAGAGTTTGCACTCCTGCATGTGAAATTCAAAGTGTTTTCCCATCATGTGAAGTAATTTTTTATTAGAAGGGAGTAAGAGTTGGAGTTAGGAAGTCATCTTCATCTGTTCATCTATGATACTAGTTTTAGTTTTAACCCTAAGTAAACCATTTCCGCCTTTAAACACTTTAAGGGATTTGAAGAAGAATTATCTTTCTCCTTGAACAATCTTCCACGAGGTCCTTTCAGCCTTCTTGTAGTTCTTTGGGATGTAGTATCCTTTGATCCTTTGCTCGAACATTGTGAATAAACTGCAAAATCCATCATGTCATACTGACTGACAACTCTAAAATACTTAGAAAAATATTGAAGATACTATTCCTTTCCTTTCCTCTTCACTGATTTAACCTTTATTGGGCACATCATCATCAACAGGCCACTCAGAAGTATACATTCTTAGCCACTGCAGTCCTTCCCACCATTTTGATGACAGGAGTTTAGAAGGAGAACATCCCCTTGAGGGTAGCTCAGCTGGTTTATTTACACCAGGAACATGTCTCCAGCAATCTGGGTCAGACAATAGCCTAATTTCCTTCAATCGATTTGTGACGAAAGTCCCCCAGACTTCCGACCTCTTAATTCAGCATAGTGTAGATGTAGAGTCTGCACAATAAAAGGAGGGTATATCCTTAGCTCCTAACTTTTCCTTTACTGAGTAAGCTAGGCATGCTCCAATTGAACAAGCTAAGTGCTCTAGTCCTGGTATAGCTATTTTCTTCAGTGGAGCCACTCAAGATTTTGCCTGAAGAAGTGTAATGTAAGTGTTCTGACCATCTTGTATATGAAGAAATGTCACCATTGCATATGCTAAACAACTCGCATCACAAAATTTGTGAAGGTTCCAACATTTTTGGGTATCACAAAGTACCATCAGGAATTTTTATCATGGACAACATTTCAATTTCTTGCAACCATTTCTCAAATTTTGATTTCATGTCATCGTCCATCTCCTCATCCCAGCTTTCTTGTAACAACAACTGAGGCACTAAAGAAACAGGACTGGAGAAACCTATGGGGTCAAAGATTTTATGTACAGCTGTTAGCACATTTCTCCTTGTGATCATTCCATTAATGTTCACACCAATTTTCTCTCAAGAAAGGATGTGCTCTGATGTTCCAGTAGAATCCCTGTGGTCTCCTCTGTGAAGGACAAATCCTTTTCACCAGTATTTAAGCTTGTACTGTTACAAAGATTAAACTGAACCTGTGCTAACAATGCAGTTGATTCTACAATAAAGAAGTGCAATTTTTCCTCAGTATTCACAGATGTGATACAGCTGTCAACACAAAGGAAGTTTCTCAATAGTCATGCTGTTTTTTTATATTCACTGCAGTTTTTCAGTGAAGGTCTAATACTACTGCAAGCAAAAATATTGAGTCCAAATATGACACACCAATGGTAAAACATTTTCATTGTACTCCTTTCCTACACCATAAGAATCGCAAAGAATTAGGATCATATTCTTGGACTGATATCCGTAAGAGGGCTGATGTAATATCTGAAATAATTCCTACCTTATTTTTTCGAAACATCAGCAAAAGTACTGGGATCTTCAGTAGTGTGAGTGAATTTGAATGAATGAATTTATTTCACTTCCAATATACATAATGTAATCACTATACAGCTTATCTCTATTACATTTACATACACTACTTCTTCCTTTTGGTAAAACAACCTGCAAACATTTGAGTTGCCTCTGGTACAAATATAAGTAAACACCATGGTTATTAATATATCATACACCAGATTCACTATCTACCTAATTGTTAACTCCCTTATATGTAAATAAACCAATTTTCCTGATAAGCATCCTTCTAATTTATGAATTTAGGATTTTAAAATTCCTCTTTTATATTTCTCTTTTATATTTCTAATAATTCACCCAACTTTCTAATCTCTAGATTCCCTACTTCTCATTTTAATTATTTCTCTTATTAAATGCAACCATCTAACTGGTAATTATTGGTCCCTCCATAATTTTGTCTCTTCACAATCTAAAATAAAATCTAGGTCATTTTCCATTCCCCAAAATAATGGGCATTTCTGTGGATCCATCATTCCTTTCATTCCCCTTAATTTCATTGCTCCAGTTCTATACCATACCCACCCCTCCGTCTCCAATTTATTATACATGTCAATATACTTTTCTCTTCCCCAATCTTTTTTAAGTTGGCTATATAATACCAAGGATCTCTTATCCCTAATACTGCTAAAAATATCTTGTATACTGATATCTTCTATTCTCTCTTCAGTAGTAAATTGGAACCCTTTTTCAAGCAATCATTCAATGAAGGAGAGTCTTTCAACTTGCAGGATCCATCAAAAACTGGTCTCCCTTTGGTGGTTGACTTTACTTGAAGATTCCTCAATATGGTAGGTAATAACAAAATTCTCCTATTTTGTCATCTGGAACCTCCTGAATAACACCTCCATCTATACATTCCTTGAAAACATATTCATATGCAAGATGCTTTCCTTCTTTGATCAGTTTGTTCATGGTGGAAATCAATCTCTTCTGTGCCATTTCTTTATTTTGTTGTAGAAATTGTCTACTCTCCAACCATTGTAAAGCAACTTCATATCTTCCATCATCATTCACCTTCACTGTATTTTGGAAGTAATGGCAGGCAACTTCTTCCAATTCTTCTCTTGACCTGCCTTCCATTGGGTATGATATCCCTATAGCTTCCAGTCCCAGAGGTCAGTTATAGAAGCAGTCTGAATAAACAACAAAATTGTTTCACAAGCCAGGCTGCAACTTTCTTTATCTTTCAAAGTTCCAGTCACTGTCCAACTAAGTGTGGTTTTCACTGCCACCAATCCACATTTTAATGTAAACATTTTAATTGACTTAAGAATCCTGGCAGCATCAGTACCAAATGGAAGTTCCATATTGGTTGGCTCTGCTCCCATATCTGTGAGCCATATCTTCCTTTCCTTGATTTCTTCCATCCATGGAGCAAACTTCAGTCATGGAATCTCCCCGCAGATTACTTTTTGATTAATCATCTGTAATATTGTGCTATATGCCCCATTACAGCTACTTATAAACACTTCATAAAACTGGTAGTTTTGTTCACCAGTTTCAGTGCTTCCAAACAGTTTGTGAATCATTGTCTCAATTTTTTGTGGTGAATATCTCATTTCATTGGCTAGTCTCTGTGACACATAAGATCTTAGTGATCCAATGTCTATCAGCACTCTATCTTCACTTTACCCTTATGTATCAGCTTGTTTGTAGTGCTTCCTTTGTTGTACTTTGGTTAGTCATGGATATATTATTTAATTTTCTCCTTCCTCTTGCATTTTCCTTCATTCATTGTGTTTGCAGTTCGGGACACATAATAACAACATTTCAAAGAGTATATATTTGACAACAGAGATGTATCTTACAATGGTTTGCCCTATGTTCTAACCTTAAATATGCAAAGCAACATTTATTTTTGACTAGAATAGCACCCCTTTCTTTCAAGCTCATCTGCTGAGCTGCTTGACAATCCTGACTCTCATGTGGCTTACATTCAAATATACATTTACACCTCAGCCTTTTAGATTTGGCAGAAGACAAAGAATTTGCAGTAGGTAGATGTGCATTTTCAGAATCTTTCCTTTTGACTGAATCTTTGGGTTTTTTATCTGACAAACCAAGCCCTACTTGAGCAAATGCTATTCTTTCTTCTCCTTCCACTTCATTTTTAGGTAACTAAGAAAAGCTTCAAGTTTATCCATCTACCGCCTGCAGTGCCATAAGTAGTTAAAGCGGGCATTAAACACTACAAAAAAAAAAAAAGAAATTATCCATCTATCCATCAGCTGAATCAATCTTCATGGATGTCTGATTCTTGATCCAGATCCTTAAACCTCCTCTAGTTAACATATTCTACAAATTGGAATAACATAGATGCATACTTGTCTCTTGTCACCCTATAGACTCGAGAGCTCTTATCTGACATTCTAATTTATCATACAAAACTGTTATTCCTGGCTTTTTCTTTAGGGATATATTCTTTATGACTAATCCAAATGAGCTCTGTAACATAATATTTGGTTTAGAAATCATCCCATCCACATATATGCTTCATACTTTCTATTGCCTTTGGATAACTGCAGTAGCTAGGAAACTATTAACTATTTCTCTGGCTTTACTACTGGAGTTAGTACATTGGATAAGATACTAACATTTATCTTCCAATTCTATATTGCTGTCTTCATTAATGCATTTAAACATGCTTCAAAATCCCAAACTAATTGTTTAACATTGCCTCCAAACTTGTCCAGTTCTAAACTAGGTAGTTTTAAGTTCTTCTTAGCAGTTGCTAGTGAAACAATGAATTGAGGAACCTTTCCTTGACTCGCATTTGTACTATAGGTAGCATTTGTCATCTTTAATCTTAATTCATTCAAATTCCCAATATATTCATGCATGTAGGTTTCATCATCCTTTTCTATCAATGCATCAAGCATTTTCTCGTCAAGATGGAGAATATCCATACTTAATCTTTCCAATTTTAGTTGCATCTTCTGTGCAGCTTCCAATTCAACAACTTCTCCACTTAAAATCTCTTTCAATTTGCTGTATGTTTTCGTGAACATTGCCTGAATTGGCTTAGACTGTTTTCCTAATCTTTCCATTTTGCATGTTTGGTCCATTACTTGCATAATGATAATTGTTTCTTTATCTTGTCAGGAACCCCACTTTGTTACATTAAGGGAGTAAACTCACAGAATTTATTATTAACTAAAACATTTATTCAATACACACATTACATTTCACAAAAAAAAAAACAAAAAAACATAACATAATCATTACATTACTGCCCTAACTAAAAGTGCAACTGATCTGCTCTCGTCACAGATAAAATATTGTAAGAAATACTATACTTAATATAAATTGGTGTTTTACAATTTCACTCAAACTCGAGATTGCTTCCATGGTGCATGTTAAGACAATAGGAATACAAGACATCGATCACATTTTTATAATGTATCTTAACAGTTTTCCTTCATCATCATCATCATCATCATCATCATCATCATTATCATTATCATCATCACCACCACCACCACCACCACCAACACCACCACCAGATTTACCAGGTGTAAGTGCAAAATGTCCCATATTTGAAACAGTGGAAAGAGACTGTAATTGATTTTACCAAATGGTTTATCCAGAATTACTTTTTGTGGACAAAATAGAATTGCAATTTTACTTTCTCTATCACTTATCTATTGTGTACAATATACTTAACTCAAAGATTTGGTCTCGAGATTTAAATCCAGTTTTTTTGTGATTGCTTTGAATTTGTTATGTATACTCAGATATAAAACAGATAGCACACACTTTTAATGAGTTATGTCAAACCCATTGTAAGTTATTAATTTAGTCTAACTAATCACATTTTGATATGGTAGTATTAAATTTTCCCTGGACTCCATGATTTATTATGCCTTCCAAATTTTTAATTTATTCTTCATATTTTCACGTACAAAAATCATTCTTAATTTCTTAATTTTAATAAGTTTAAGAGAAAGAATCTGTTGTTTACACATTCTTATAATTTTTAATTATTACAATTTTAGTTATGAAAAATTGTCAATTCCAGCTGAACTAGCTAGTGCACAACAATTTTTAAATCTGTTATTTCTGATAATGTCCAGAAAATAAGTTATAAACTGTGATCCAAGGAGTATTTTGAAAGATTGAAATAATGTTCAATGCAGTGCTTTACTTAAATGATATCACCTTATCATGTACATTAATGTACTGAAAAATTTAGATCAATAGAAGTAAATATTTCACAAATGATTACTTCCATAAAAAATGTAATTACATTTTTTGTTCTAACAAATCGGTTGACTGGTATGTATTTAAAGACGCCTTAGAACCAAGTTCAAATAGGCTCTGATATCTATTTTCTTAAGATAAAGGTTTACAATAACTAGCCAGGAAGAAAGAAAGAAAACAAAACAAGTTTTTTTTTAACTATGCTGTACATAGACATACATACACGCACACACATACCTTTTTCTAAAATCGCTTTATGGGACTCCTGGAACCTCAAAACATATATTTCTGATGAAATCTCGGAATCAAATTTTTGGGTGGAATTCAAAAGTAAATAAATAAATAAACAGATAGATAAATAAATAAAAATGAATTTAAAACTTAATTTTACATTATACTAGATACTGTAATATAATTTTGAATGCTTTAGCTGGGTCATGATTCATGAATATGAGTATGATGGGCGGGGGGGGGGGGACAATGCTGCTCTACCGTCGAAGCTCTATGCATGTCCACTTACAATCAATGTAGAAGCCTGCGTTCATAATGAGCTGCAACAGACTCTAGACCATGATGGTTGAAAGCTCCTCCAAAAATCTGATGTGTTCCATACACATGACTTCCTCTACATCTCTCTAACAAATTTGTTAGAAAGCTTATTCTTCTATCTACTTCATGCTAATCGAGATAAACATTTGCAGAACTGTTCTTATTATTTGCTTCCTTGCAAGTAGAGGGGAAATAAGGGAATTCATTAGGCTAAAGCGATAGTCAAATTTTTTAAAAACTGGTTGCTATGATAGAAATTCTTTTCTTTGTATAGCCAGGAGTAGACAAACTCTCAAATGAGAAAAGTTTAAGCACTTATTTTCAAACTGAAACCAATAACATGGAAAATCTTGGAAATGGTCAAAACACGTATATCACATAAATTGTGTCTTTTTACGACATCTACATTTTTGGTATAGTAAGTTTTGTCTATCTCTTAGGGTTTACCAGTTATGCAAGTCATCCAGATTGACCAATAGTGACGATTTATAGAAAAATTCAATTTGATTCTTCATGTAAATGTCTTTAATATACTGCATTAGAGCCATCTTTGAGAAAATCAACATTTTTGAAATTGCATGTGAGGCTACTGATGATTTCTCCATTTGGTTGTTTCTTAAGTGTGCCAGAAGTTCCTTCAACCTGGTTCCTATGTTTCTTCTGGTTTGTCCTATGTATATTTTATCACAGTTTTTACAGTTGATTCTGTAAATTCCTGATTTCTTGGATGCAGGTGTTTTGCCCAACCTGTTCTTTAGAAGGTTGTTTATGCTATATTTGTTTTGTGGGGCTAAGAAGATGTTGTGTTCCTTGAAGATCTTTTTAAATTTCTTGAAGGCCTGAGGGTGAAATGTGAATTTTTTGGAAATATTCTGGCTTTTATCTGCCATGAGGGTAGTTGTAGCTGCTATTTTTCTCTTTCTCTCTATTGTTTTTAGTTTTTTCAGGACAAGTGTTTTATTAAAACCATTGTTCTCAGCAGTTCTTATTCTTTGGTTAACCTCTTTTTCATATTCTATCTTCTCCATAGGGACGTTAAGTAATCTATTTAGCAAACTGTGGATGATTGCATGTTTGTGGCTAGTTGGGTAGAAGCTGTTAGATTTTATGTGGTTGTCTGTATGCGTGTCCTTCCTGAAGATTCCAAATTCCAGTTTTTTATAGTTTCTGATAATTTTGAGGTCCAAAAATTGAAGGGTGTTGTCTTTCTCGGTTTCCATGGTAAATTTTATCTCTGGGATTTGTAAATTTAGTAGCAGCAGTGCATCTTCTATTAGTTTAGCATTTACTATGGCAAATACATCATCAACATACCTGAACCAAGTTTTGAAAATGTGAGGGAATCCATTGGTGATTTTTGTTTCGAAAAAGCTCATGAATAAAAATGCCATCTATTCCTATTATGTATGGGCTGCCCAAAATCCACAAGCCAAGAAACAAAATGAGATTAATAGTAAACAACATCAATGCACCTACCTATAACCTAGCCCTATGGCTAAACAAAAAATTACTCAGTCTCCCTAAATTTGAAACCCGAAGCATAAATAATTCCATAGAACTAATCAACAACATAAAAGACCTAGAATTATCTCCTAATGATAGACTTGTCTCCTTCGACGTCAGCTCCTTATTCCCAAGCATCCTTATTGCCACCCTATTGCAATACTGCCAACAATAGTTTCAATCCATAAACTTAATGAAAGAAGAAATCGAAGAATATTCCAAACTCATCCACATCTGCATTGAACAATCCTTCTTCATCTTCAATGGCAAATATTATAAACAGAAATCAGGCCTCACAATGGGAAGTCCCCTGTCACCATTCCTGGCATTTTTATTCATGAGCATAATAGGAATAGATGGCATTTTTATTCATGAGTTTTTTCGAAACAAAAATCACCAATGGATTCCCTCACATTTTCAAAACTTGGTTCAGGTATGTTGATGATGTATTTGCCATAGTAAATGCTAAACTAATAGAAGATGCACTGCTGCTACTAAATTTACAAATCCCAGAGATAAAATTTACCATGGAAACCGAGAAAGACAACACCCTTCCGTTTTTGGACCTCAAAATTATCAGAAACTATAAAAAACTGGAATTTGGAATCTTCAGGAAGGACACGCATACAGACAACCACATAAAATCTAACAGCTTCCACCCAACTAGCCACAAACATGCAATCATCCACAGTTTGCTAAATAGATTACTTAACGTCCCTATGGAGAAGATAGAATATGAAAAAGAGGTTAACCAAAGAATAAGAACTGCTGAGAACAATGGTTTTAATAAAACACTTGTCCTGAAAAAACTATAAAACAATAGAGAGAAAGAGAAAAATAGCAGCTACAACTACCCTCATGGCAGGTAAAAGCCAGAATATTTTAAAAAAATTCACATTCCACCCTCAGGCCTTCAACAAATTTAAAAAGATCTTCAAGGAACACAACATCTTCTTAGCCCCACAAAACAAATATAGCATAAACAACCTTCTAAAGAACAGGTTGGACAAAACACCTGCATCCAAGAAATCAAGAATTTACAGAATCAACTGTAAAAACTGTGATAAAAGATACATAGGACAAACCAGAAGAAACATAGGAACCAGGTTGAAGGAACATCTGGCATACTTAAGAAACAACCAAATGGAGAAATCATCAGTAGCCTCACATGCTTGGGACAATAGCCATAGAATCGAAGATGATGTCCACTTGTTAAAATCAGTACAGCGACTGCTAGAATTAAACATGTGGGAGAAGATCTTTATTTTAAAGCAAAAACCTAGCCTGATGAATTTTGGAATTCCCGCCAATGACAACCCGCTCTACAAGCTCATCTATCAGCCACCAGAGAAAGGAGAGGAGTCCACAAAAAATACCAACAACAGGCCGGCCAGTCGAAATATGTTGATGATGTAGGCAACATACGCCTTCGAAACATGTCCAGGTAATTAATTACTTAGTGAAGCAATTCAAGTGTAAATTTGACTCATTTTTCCAATGTGTAATTATGCTTCACTGTGTACCACTTCCAGTATTTTGATTCTTTTGATCAAATCTCTTCTTATTAAAACTGTTCAGAGTCACTTTTGAGAGAGTAAAAACGATATAAACGTTTCCATCTAACAAGTAGTTTGGGTAGGAGATTTTCTTGCAAACCTTCATTCTGTATCCTTTCTTCTAAACACATGTTGCATCTGTTAAGATGCTGAATTTAAATACAAAGTTTGGTATTTATCTGACCATTTGGTTTTGAGCTATGCTGTTAACATACCACTTTTTATAAAAAAGGTTTTTTTTCTATTCAGGACCTAAAAATATTTATTTCTGGTGAAATCTCATATAGAATTTGTGGGTGGGTAACAAACCTTACTCTACATAAGATAAATAAATGGTAGAGAGAGCAAAAATGCCTTGTATAGCAATGTTGTCTTTTGCATGCATGTGTATTGTTTCTGTATGCTTCTGCTCTGATTTTCTAATTATATAACAGTATCTGTATTTAATTTTTCATTAGCATGCACGGGCAAGGCAGGATAGACAGGCTTATAACCCTTCATTATATCTCTCACTTAAGCCTCTTTTTGCGAGTTTGCACATCTCTGATACAAACATAAAAATGCAGAACTACTGTGGTAGATGTTCACCATCTCTGTATTTTGCCAGTAGATGGGTAGATAAATAATTTGTTTCATCTTTTCAAGCTATAAACCTCATACATATATAATTATTTTTCTGGAGTTGCTGAGTTTGGTATCATATACAGTTAACACCCTGGTTATTTATGTTATTTCCCTCTAATTGTACATTTTTATACCCTACCAATTTCATCTAGATGTCTCTTTTATAATTTACAACCTCATCAGTTTTATTATTAAGAACCTCTCCTATTTGGCAATTTTCCTCCCCCCTTTCTCTTTACTTTCCCTGTATAATTGATTAGTTGTTTAGAAATTCTTTCTTATTATTTCCAAAAAAATTTAAATGCACTATCTCTGGTAGTAATCTTTCCCAGTGTTTATTCCATATTTTTTCTCTCCACATTTTAGTTTCCCTGCACTCAATTATACAGTGTAAATTATTATCAATGTGGCCACATAGTGGGCATAGATCTTCATCAAATGTCAGACCTTTTAATAACATTGTTCCTGTTCTTGCCCACGCTAAACCTTCTCTTTCCATTCTTACACACATATCAATGTATTTTTCTTTTCCCCATATTTTCTTAATATTCCTATATAATGTTAGAGTACACTTATCCCATAAGCTACACTTATTTCTTGTTTCTTAATATCAACTGTCCTCGCTTTCTTATTAACACATGATTTTTGTCCCTAATGTCTGTTGATTGTCTAGCTCTCCCAATCCAACTTCTCTTACAATTTCCTTTAGTGATATATCCAATTTCTTTCCCATTTTGCTAATTATTGCACCATAAAACAGTCTTTGACAATGTTTCCCTCCTCTAGTACTTGGATCCTGTTCCAATATTTCAATATCCATTTGACCACTGATCCTTTCCTCCAGCTCTTACCAATTAAACCAATAACAATTTGATCTATACATTCCCACCCTTTTTTCAGTCCCCCAAACCTCTATTTCATGCATCATTATTGATTCACTGTTGCTGCATATATTCTCTCAAGCCAGTTTACTCTCATGTTTGGCATTTTCTTTAAGCATGTTCTTATGCTATTAATAGCTAATTTCCCCTTACCTAGCCCATTTTTCCTTTTCTCTGTCCATTTTCTATTGTTATTTATTCTTACTCTTAAGTAATCAAACTTATTTATAATTTTGAATTCACTCCCCTCTAACCACCATCTCTCTTTTATGCTGAGTTTATTCCCATGCTTACAAACCATAATGCTTTATTTACTTTCATTTATTTTTAAACTCCATTTTTTGCAGTAGTTATCTGTTGCTTTTGTTGCTTTCTTTAAACCTCCAATTTTGCCAGGATTGGTGAATGAGGGAAACAGACACATCACCTAACTATACCAACGTAAAATCATGTTTTCCTAAAATCAGATGTTTCTACCCAGTAGACACAGACTAGCTTCTGTCTCCTTTTACTGTGACTTTAAATGTGCTGGAACCAGACACATGTAGGACTACCAGACACCTCAAAAATTCTGAACTTACCCTAAATTTTTAACCTCTGTCTAGCTTCCTGGAGCAATTTCTGACAAATCTGGAATGTCCTAGCATTTTTAGTTTCAAATTGACTAGCAACATGAGAAGGATTAGAAAATTATCATTATCTGTTGAAAATTGTGGAATTAGTTTGCTATCCCTGCACATAACATTAATGTTGAGAAGTTTCTCTGCAATATCGGCACAATAGACTGAAAGAAAGAAACACAGCATTGACTCAGTCAAATTTATTGTTCTTGTAAAATATCATCTTTCTCTTCTTCAATTCCCTGTCGCTTTTTTAAGCATCAGGGTAGTCTTATCTATCCACTTCCTCATTTTAATAAATGCTCTCCTATCCCTTTCAATACTGCCAGTGTCCTTCTATATTTCTACCTAATTCTTTCAATTCTTACCTCCCAAGCAATTTGTGGCCTTCCTTCCACAAGCATTTCAAAATCCTGTTTGTTTTTCTTTCTTCAAACATCCATTTTACACATTCAAACCCTTCTCTATTATATCAACCATGCTTTCTTCTGCCCTATTTCTATCCTTACTCTTTTGTTTTCAATTCTATCTTTTCTAGTTTTCCTTACTATTCTTTTCAAACATTTCATTTCCACTAATGTAAACTTACTGAAGCATTTATCTTATAATGCCAAAGTTTCTGTTCCTCATAATGCCATTGGATTGCATTATTCATTTCCTTTTTGCCTACTATTGTATTATTTATTCCATTATAAGCTGAGGTAACATTTTAATCTTATTCTGTACCTTTTGTTCTGCTCTCCATCGTTGCTTATTACTGTGCCAAGCTATAACAAATTTGCACCTTCTCCATTAATCTCCTTCACATTTTATGCTTAATTCTACATTGTGTGTATAGTTTTGAAATCTTCATTTATTTTCTCTGTGTGTATTACAATGTCTTCCTTTTTAAGTTCCCCATTCTATTACATTATTTCTGTTGTAATGAGTATTTCTATTAATACAATATCCAGTAAAATATAACTATATAAATTATTCTTCACCCAAGTATAATTGTTAAGGTGCTTTAATTGCTAATGTAACTCTTTTTATTATATTATATTTGAAATCATTGGCGGCAACATCTTTTGAAGCGGGTATTGCAAAGCTTGTGCACAGGTACAATAAATGTCTCAATCTTTTCGGTGATTATCTTGAAAAGTAACCATAAGTGTACAAAACTTTAAGTAATAAAATAATTGTTTTCTATGAACTTGTCTTTTATTTATAGCCTATTGGAGGTTAAAGAAAGAACGGCCCTATGTACATAGGTTTGAGTAGTAATTTATGTTTGGAGCTTCATTTTCCTCATTTAATACTTTTATGCAATATCCGTACTTTTGTAAAATGTCCTATGCTTTAGATCCCATTATTCTACATTTTATTACAATAATCTGGAAACCTTCTAATTAGCTACCTCTAAAGCAAACTTTAGCAATTAATTTCAACCAGTGGACTAAATTTTACAGCTGTTATTAAAGAGAATCAAGTGCCGCTCTATAAATATAAAGCATTACAAGCTTATAAACAATTGAAAAAACTGTAACTTAAGCTTTGTAAGCATAATATGGCCTGTGTGGGGAAGCAGTCAGTTCATCAGAAGAACTTTTGTCTGAAAATAAGAGGAGGAGAATATCTACCCTTTTAATTATATTCACATTTTGCCAGCATTAAGCAGCTTTTAATTGGCTGATTCTAGTATCATTCATTTAAAATGCTGTTAAGTCAAAACAAGAAATTTGCCTGTTATATAGTGCATGTGTTTATGTAGTTACTTGACTGAGGGATATACATGAGACATCATATACCTTTGCTGATAAGCTTGCTAACTTTTACTGTGTAACACTTGCGTTACACTATCATGTGCCGCTGGATGTAGCTACTTCAATATTACTCACCTTCGTCGATTTTTCTCTGCTGCTGACAGGCAGATCTACTCTCTGCAGTGCATGCCTGGAGCTGCCCTACTGGGATGGGGTTTGGCTTCTCAACAGAAAAGAAGGGGGCAGTTGGAAAACCATGACTTGTCGAGGATATTCTTGTTTGCTGTGCTAAAGGTGCGCCACACTTCAATGCCAGCTGTGCTGTGTCGTATTCAGTGAAGCGAGTTTTTTGGTTTGTCAAAATTATTTTCACTTATCATGTATTGGTTTTGGCTTTAACTTGGCTAAATTTTTCAACCAACTTGCTCCCTCTTCCTTGTAGGATATTTTGACCAGGCTGGAGCGGCCTAATTGCTTTATTTATGTGGCAGACACGAGGAAATAAACAATTCTAGGGTATCTTTTGTAAATGTGTTGTTTATTATTCAGTAAATTGGTGAAGCTTTCTTGTGATTTCTTTAACTTAAAGGTTCACCTCAATTCTGCCTTCTGCTATCGTACAGATCCTGTCCTCGCAATTCTCTTAAACCTGTGCATTTTCAGAAAATACCATTGCCATTAGGGCCCAGCATAACAACTGAATGCTAACATGTTTCTTGTCCTTTTCTGCAGTCACCAAAAGCCAATAGCATCCATGTTATCCTTCAGCAGAGAAAATAGGTTGCAACTACATTCCAGGCTTTCTCCCTTGAAACCTATTCCTGCATTTTAGTACTCTTATATATAGACTTGCCAGATTTCTGTATTGTAAGAAATGTCCCTTATTTGAGAAGGAAAAGGTGTGTCCTGTATTAAACATTTCAACTACCACTACATTTCTATCTTAAACTGTTCCTTATTAATACACTCTTTTCTGCAAAGTTCAGTCTCTTTACATTTAAATACTATATGTTTTATATCTTCATTTTTGCCACGTATTGGACATTGATTTATAGGAATATCCTTCCTTAAACATTTTAACTTCCATACTCCTGCTTTCAGCCATGCAATACCTTCTTGCTCCTCTTTATTTGTCACATCTGTATAGTTTTCCTTTCCCCATGATTCTTTCATTGGTATATAAAAAACTAAAGATCTCTTTTCAGCTATCTCACTAAATTTTTTTGTATTTCTACATTCTCAAATCTTTTCCTTGTCAACTTCCAGAACTTATTCATATTATCTCCTTCTCCACATTTCCCTTAACCCACTACTTTCCAAGTTATTTCTGAGGTCTACCCATCCCTTGTTCTTTAAATGTTTCTCATGATATACTAAACACTGTTTTAACAAATTCCTTTCTTCTAAAGTCAATATTCTATACCAAAATTCCAATGCTCTTTCCATAATCTTTCCTTTACTTGCCACTCTATCCAGCACTATTTGTTCTACCTGCCTAACAGTTGCATTTGGTAACCCAAGCATTTCTTTACAAAATGTTCTATGTACCTCATCTATAACTTCCCCTCCTCCTTCTAATCCTCAAACGTCTATCCCATATAGCATTTTTGCCTCAATCACTTGTACACTTTTTCTAACCATCTAATATTTATATTAGGCACTTTGTATTTGCAACTTCTTATAGCTGATAAAGCTCCATTTCCTTTTGCCAATGCAAATTTCTATTGTTTTTCCCAATTGCCACCACAGCCTATTTTAACTCCTAGATATATACATTCTCGCACTACCCCATACTCTTTTTATTTTGATTCTTCCATTTTTCATTTTGCTCAACTTCCCCCCCCCTTTTTGAACTCTATAAACTGTCTTGTCCTGGTTCACTTTTAAATTCCATCTTTACACTAAATATTTAATGCTTACAAGGATTGTTTTAAGCCATTTGCTGTAGTTCCTTACATGAATTGCTTGCATTCTGTTCATTGTTCTTAGAACCTTTTTCTGAATTTTTAATATCTCTTCACTGTCATTTCCCCCACCCCAAAATATAATTCTGTACCTCAGTAGGGACTGAAAACAGGAAAAATATAAATTTCTCAATATTTTATTACTAATTGTGTTCCTAAGTGAAAAGATCATATATGCAACTAAACTTAGTTTTAATATCAGAGATTTTAAATGAGAATTCCACTTTAGTATATTTCTGTGTCGTGTATCCCTAAGAATTTTGTTTCCCCTTTATAGCAAATTTCATTTGTGCTTAATGACAGTTTAGGTTTCACTAATTTATAATTTGTCTGCTATGAAAATGCATAGCTACAGTTTTATCAGTGTTGATTATGAATTCATTTGATTGGAATCATATGCATAAATCATTTAATAATTTATTTGTCTTTTCCCTAATGGTTTCTTCACCTTCCCCTGTAATCAAAATGTTTGTGCCATCTGCGAACAAAATTACGTCTGGAACCTCTATATTAAGTGGCAAATCATTAATATATAAAAGGAAGAGAAAGGGTCCCAGTATTGATTCTTGTGGGATTTTGTCGATGGTTTCCTATGTGGTGACCTCAACTGCACAGCTGGAGTGCGCTTCTTCTTTGTTGCTTGTCTGACCACATCCAAAATCCAAAAATAAATGATTTTCAATGATGGTGCAGAGTCCACCTGAACTTCATCCAATTCTGTTTTGATTTGTGCAGCAGTCTAACCCTTCAAACGAAAACGTTTAATAACAACACAAAACTCAGTTTCCTCCATTTTCAATTGCAGACAAAACATTGACCAATTCAGATGGCTGTCAACAATGAACTGTATGCTGTATATTGTTGAAATGTTTTATACAATCCTTTGAATAGTCAAGCTTACCAATCACGAAGCCACAACAAAAATGTTCCTTTGTTTCATGGAGATTTACCAAACATATCAAACCACCCTCATAACACTTATTCAACATGAGTTGGTTATGCCTACAAAAACTTTAGTAGAGAATATGTTGGGACTGAAAAATATAAGGGATTTTCCTCTATGAAAAATTTTGTGAATTTTTGAGATAGTTTAAGGTACTGATTAGTCAAAAATTTAAAAAGAAAGTGTTAATATTTTCAGTGATAACATTTAATTATGTTATTATATTTATTTTGAGTTTCTAATTCATATGATGGTAAGGGGAGTATATTCAATTTTGAACAAAAATTTGAACAGTGATAGGAGTATATGTTGTTAAAATATGATAAGATATGAAATTAATCACACTGAATTATAGTGTGATTTTAGAACCTTAGGAACAAATTAAGAATAATGCAAACTATTTTGACCAATGCAATGAAAAGTTGCAAAAAATAATAGTTCATCAGCATATTAGAGCCAATTTTCTTATGTAAATAATTAATAAATTTAATGTAAAAATATTATTTTAATGTGTATATTTGAGGGCAAAATCAACCTGGGCTTTCTTTGAAATGTTAATACAGAGTACAGATACATACTTAATGGACATAAATTATAGGTATTTTTTCAAATAAATATTTATAGCACCCCCTCTTGCTTTTAAAATCAGGGGGCTAGTGTCCCTTATTATCATTTTGAAAATCTGGCAAGTTAACTATGTATAAATTCTTACCTTTGTTGCAGTGCTATTTCATTTTCCATCTTACAGGATACAGGAAAGGAAATGGTGGGGAAAGGTTTTCCTGGTCCCTGTACATACAGTTTTCAGTGTTTTAGGAAAGGAAAGTTATGGTATAAACAGACAAAATCCTGATAATAATACTTTAATACCAAATTCTACAGAATACAGTTATCAGTTCATCCTTGTTTGCTTATTTTCAAAATAAAGGAACAAGGCTATTACAGAAAATAAAAACATATTTTCAATCTCAATACATCTGCTCACATTATTTAAATAAAGACATAACCTCAACCTCTCATCATACACTCTAAAAAAATATTAACTTATGGTTTTTCTCCTAAGGAATTTACAGGCAATAAGAAAGCAAACAGTAAAGTCCACCAGCTTCTGCACAATGTACACTTATATCACATGAAGACAATTGCTCCATAGCAGTTGGCATATGTTACTATAAATACTGTTCGTAACACTGAACAATGTAATGCTACAGTACTACTGTTAATAGAAAGTTACGGATCAGATGAAGTCGTAAGGCACACATTCTGGTGTAAGTATTTGTAATTTTGGAGGATGCTACTATTATGCAGTGGAGAATTTATTATACTTTAAGTTCAACAAACATTTGCTTAAGAAAACAGATTATTATTTGTATTTACATATGTGATAATTTGATTACAATTGGATTGCAGAACAAATACAGAATGGTTTATGCCACACATGGGCAACTTTCAACAAATTTGATACTTCAATTGTATTTCAATTCTACAAGCCTAGATACAGAAATGTTTGGTGAAAGTAAATACCAACTGTTTTGTCAATAGAAATGGAACTGCTACTCCCAGTGGTCCTATTAAATATTATAATGCATTAGGAATTTATTTCACAATTAAGTAAAAATTATGTTGCAAGATTTCCTGGAACTATAAATTTAACTTTGTTTTACAAATGAATATTTTTAGCAATTCTTAACAAACTTTGTATATCAACAGAAATATAAATACATGCAAACTGTAATTTTGTAAATTTATGTCTGTCTTTCCATTAAATAGTTCTAGGTGATGTGCTCAGAAGCACAAAGAATAATAATTATAATGCCTAATTGCTCAAATTTTTTCAGTCTGTTTATGGCAAATTTTCTTACTGATACTGAGAACAGTATGAATGTACAAAGATGTTATGACTATAAATTTTTACTGAGCTTAAGAAACTGCTGCCAGACCGTGACATGGGATGAATATGCATATTTACCTACTTCCTAAAATTGAAACTGTAAAACGTGACCTAATCCAGTAAAGCATAATCATTTTATGATATGAAATTTAGAATGAGTAAAATATTCAGTGCAGTAACTGTACAACAATTACATATAAAATATGTGGAAATTGCCTTTTATAATAATTTTTGAAGTACTGTTAGTACTGTTTTCTTCTATCTAACATTCTAAATTCTTCCTGGTACAGTAAATCATATTAAAACAAAGAACATCAGCCCACCTGGGTAGTGTGGTGGTAGCGTGTCTGTCTCAACAGGTCATGAGTTCAAATCTCGCTTAGGGTGAGTTACCCGGATAAGGTTTTTTTTTTTTTTTTCTTCAGGGTTTTCTCTTATCCTGAGTAACTTTAAACTCCATGGATCCCGATATCATTTAAGCATCATTTCACCAATTTCATTCATCGTCCGATATGACCAACTAGGTTAAAGGATGTTAAATTTCCTGGACTATCCGATTTCTAGTCCATGAATATAAAAAAATCTGTCCCATAAATGGGAAACTTATATTATGTAGCCCTGGCTGTTCCAGCATGGATTTGTGCCAAAAGAGCAAGGATTAACTTGCAACTCGATCTGCCTACAACATATAATATAGCAGAGCTTAATCACGGCTGCATCAAGTGTTGGAAATGAAGTGGTAGATGCTAGTATTGTGCTATGACCTATGCCAGTGATGTATTGGATATCACACTCTCCCTCTAACACTGCTCTGAGTTTTGTGGTTTGTTATTTATGGATGCTCTTTAACTGCTGTGGTTCTCAGCGTCTCATTCTATATGGGTGTGAAAGACTGCTTAATTTTACTCAGAGGCCTCTCTATCAGGCTTGAGGTTCTTTTACGTGCCGTAAATCTACGACGCTCGACCAAAGACATTTTTAATAATGTGAGAAAAATAAGCAATTTACGAGGGAAATTACTAATAATTCACATTATCCATTACTGAAATTTTATGCCCACTTATTGCTGATTACTGGTGCAATCACATTTTAAATCCACATGCTATATTTTTTATTGCAAAGTTAGAATATGAAATTGTATCAATCTGCAATAACGGCATTATAAATATTCACAATGAATTCTTTTAATCTCAATAGTTTGTTATAATTTTTAGACATAAAACTATTTTAAATAAAAATATCCAATTTCTCCAACATGCTTGGAGAAGTTTCAGGTAAAAGATTTACTTCTGTATGCATTAGCATTGAAAGATTCAATTTCTTAATTGTAATATCTCTCAAAATTTCCAAAGCATTTGTTTATAAATGTAATTAAACTATTACTAATACATCTTTCCAAGAATAAATTAGTTTCTGTAATTAAATCACATTATTGATTTCTAACCACCATATTTCTGTAAATCTTTAAGATGTGATTAAATACTTCAAAACTTTTAAAAAATAAGTGATACCACTTCACAAGTTTGCTATAAAATAAAACTGAATGCAGCCAAAAATATACTGCTCAAATTTATTATTATTCATTTGTTTATTTATTTATTCAGAAACATAGAGTATTTTAAAGAGATAGAATCAGCATTTCCATTTTCTTGACAGTTAGTAAATAAACTTGAGTAATAAGCACTCCACTGCATTTACTACACTTTTTTAATCTGTACCAATTGAGATTTTACTAAAGACCAAAATTTTTGCACAATTACAGATGTATAAAAACAATGACAATATAATGAACATTTGTCTTACCCAATTACTTCAAACTAGAAATAAAATCAAGGAATTTTAAAAATCTTTGTAGTAAAATCTCTCTTGTACTGAAAAGTTTTTTTCATAAATATTAATGTATAGTTCTAATTACACTGGTATAAGTGAAAACAACACTCAATTCATGTGTAGAGTTTTTTTATATTTAAAATTCTTTTATTATCTCTCAATTTTTATTTCTAAGCCTACATATTCTTTAAAAAAACATTTAAATATAAATGATGAAATATAAGTTATAAATGAAAGTAAAGATACAAACAAACAAAAACAAAAAGAAATGTTTGGAAGTGACAAAATGGTGCTCAAAATATAATTTATGTACTTTTAAAATATCAGAGGAATTGAATTAATTTCTGAAATGTTGACAATATTAGTGTAAGAGCAACATCTTTAGAAACATACCATAAGGTATGATGACTTAGAAATTTGAAGTAACCTTTTCAGCTCATAATATTGAATGCGCAATCAACATGTTAAATGCACATTGCTTTGAATACTGCTTCATTGGTTTAGAACTGAAATGCAAATTGTATTTGCAGTTCCAAGACTCCCAATGCAACAAAGATATCTAATC
Organism: Hymenopus coronatus; assembly: GCA_030762935.1. NCBI lineage: Eukaryota > Metazoa > Arthropoda > Insecta > Mantodea > Hymenopodidae > Hymenopus > Hymenopus coronatus. The sequence continues at coordinate 30,553,575 of CM060883.1, forward strand.
TGTACATATCAAGTAGATAATACATGAATATAATTAAAAAATTCTTCATTAGGGAATTATAAAAGAAATTCCCCTAGGTATCCCTGATTATGTAATTCACCTCAAGCATGTATTTGTACTAACTTTTTATAAGTTGGTCATGGCATTTATTTTCTTTTGTATAATTATCTTTTGTTCTGTTTTGTGAGTTTCAGAGTAATGTTTTTCACATTATAATGTGTTTATTTATGCACTGTATGAAATGACTGATATGACTACATATTTAGATAGGAATGTATAACATAATATCAACTTTATGCAAAAAGCTATTCTTATGTAAAAACATTTGTATGACTCAACCAACGTTTGAGAAAGACAAAAGAAGCCTTTAGTCAAAATACCATCAGGAAAATTCTGATTAAAAATCTTACATATGCGATCACCTTCATTGCATCCAAGAGTTAAACATGGTAGATTTTTTGACAATCGCCTACTAATAGTGCAGTTGAAAAGTCTGTATTTAGTCAGAAACTAGCACATTAAAAAACCCATATAAATAGTGAAAAAAGTTATGTATGCTAAATGTTGTCTTAATTACAAATCCAATAAAAATCTTAGCAATACTGCCACACCAAAACAATGTTTTACATGACTGCATCATCACACATTTTGAGCTGAAAACCAATGAAAGAGTCTTGCTTAACTAATATTACATTTTACGTTCCTGAAAAATTTTAAACTAACACTCCAGTACAATTCACACAATGGCATCTACACTTATTTGTTTGTATAAAAATTATAAAGGTATAATTATTTAAATTAAAAGCTGCCTAAATTGATTTGAAAGCATTAGACAGTTTGCAAATACCATGAACCTTGAGTGTTGTTTCAGTTATACCTTAAATCTCTTTGTTCTATTCAATTCACACTGCACATTTCCCTTCAAAAAAAGAAGAAAAAGGGAAGTTGTGGGCATCAACTATTTTATTCATCACATTTTCTTTGCAACTGCCATTTTCAGCAAGACAGCATTTAGTCCCCTCCCATCTGTTTAGTAATTACAACTTATTTATTTCCTAATGGCACCCTATTTGGAGAAGAGAGGTTGTTCAGTGTAATAAAAAAGTTGTTACAGTCTACAACTTTACCTCAAGTAACTAGGAATGTATCAAATATTAGAAAGTCTCTCAAAAGACTAGAGGCATCAACACGATTTCATCTATTGGAACCTTTGTGTGTGTTACAGAAAAAACAGTAGCACCATATTACAGAACATGCATGTTGGCAACACTGACTGAAGCTATTATTGAATTGGGATATGCCTAGCATTGTTGGCCAACAAATGTTGTGCTAATCTGAAAAAGATTCTGAAAATTTTCTGAAGGCTATTTTGTAACAAAGACAGGTAAGCACTAATTAAAGCTAGCTATCTTATCTGTAACATCACAGGTTTACAGTCAGAAAATATAACATGCACTTCACAATCAAAATTGTATGTTCCATTAGTTCAGTGCGGAAAACATTCATTTAAACATTATGGCTATTACTTTTAGGTAATGTAGTTAAATCTTAGCTACACTGAAGCTAAGATAGGGTTACCAGATGTCCTCTTTTACCTGGACATGTTCTCTTTTTGGACCCTAAAAATGGTCTGGGCAGGATTTTAGCAAAATAAGGAAATGTTCTCTAATAGAATTGTACAGCTGCTTCAACCTGAAAGTAAGGAAATATAAAATAGGAGTGAAAACTAGATTACACTCAAACTTCACTCTTGAAATAAAGTAACTTACTTTGGACATGTTTTGGTGGCAACATGTAATCTAGTTTTTACTCCTATTTGATTAATTACTTCACTATGCATTCCCATTAATATTTTAATAAAGGGTATATAACTCTCTGATCTCTCACAAACTCTAAAGAATTTAACCTTTCTTCCAACAATGTGATATTTTTTCTAGATTTTTTTCTTTCCTATATTGCCACCACGCCAAGCTCAAAATATAATTTCAGAGCAATTGAAATGAATCTGTGTCAATTATCATGATACACGAGGCAGCCAGTTAAAGGCCAGTATGCAACATTGCAAGTTACCTCAGCTCAGCTTCTAGAATGATTATTTTCAACTATTCTACTCTCAGTTGCTTGTTGGTTGTGATGAAATAAAGCAGTGGTAATGTTTAATCAAAACAATTCCAAATGGAAATATGAATCTGTCTTAAGTGACGAATTGCAAAAATAATTTTCTGATCAGGCCAGGAAGAACCAACTCCAAGGCAGAATGCCTTACCTGTCCATCTGGTATATTTGTTTCAGTTAATAAACGTAAGGTTTATTATTTTACAGCTGCTTGTATGTAAATACTGTATTATGACTTTGGAAATTTGCCTATAATATTTGTATGATATAAAAGTGTAGTTGTAAAAAAGGCTATAATAACCTGTAACACTTTTTAAAATTTAGTATGAATCTAGAAATATCCTCTTCAAAGAGACTATCATCTGGTAACCCTAAGCTATGATTTACATCAGTTTAATTATAAAGGAGCCAAATCTGAAAATGTAAATACATTAATTATAATAGATTAATATTAAAATGTTTAAATAGCTAATATCAGCATTTATGAGAAATTTAACTGCACTTTTAATCAAGTGAAATGCACAGTTATTAACAACAAATAGGTATTACAAACTTCCTGGCTTATCAATTTTGGATGAAGGTCAATGAACATCCTTAAAGAGTTTAATGTTCCATTTTTTCTTAAGTTATTGTTATTCACACTGAACTTCACTATCCATCTACTGTCTTCTCTGCTGGAACTAAAATGTAACATGAAATATAAAAAACAACAATGAACTGTCTGTGTCTTTTCACAAGGTCGAAGGACACTAAAAGTAGTGCAGACACACTACACTAGGTTCCTCTTTTCATAAATAACTAATATTTCACTAAAACAAAGTTTTGGAAGCAAACTGCATTCTGGGCGTTTTGTATATCTCTACCACTTTCTGACGACAATCAACGATGTGCTCAACATTATTGAAAGAAACAAAAAGCACATCAAATGAGGCACAGCCCACAGATGAAGCAAAAGCTGCCTTTGCTGTTCACAAGTTCTACATAACGGCTTTGTACCATTTGCTATGTATTTTTGTGATTACGTTTTCCATTTTTTATCCTCTCAATATCCTTCAAAGGCTAAGTTCAAAATTGGCACTTCGTTTTGTCATCCTAATATCACTGTTTCTAACAACAGACGTCTATAAAAGTGCTGCACTGTGTTGAATGTTCTACATGGCACACGCAAAGTTACAACAATGCAGTTTAATGCTGAAGACTATTATAGTTAAGTACTTCATTCCTGTTGGTGGGTATCATCTGGAAAATAAAACACATCTTCAAATAAAATGTTATTTCATAATATTTTAGAACAGTAACAATATATGAACCTTCTGCACAACACAATGAAGCAACTGTCACTAATTGGGATAAAAACCTAGACAGTTCACTTTTCCAGTCCTGCTTGCTTCATTCAAAGAATTATTGCACAAAATAAGACTCAGGCATTTGCTTGCATCAGTGGTTCCTGTAGAGTTTAGTGAGTGCCTTTGGGGGGTCTGTGGATGGTCCTGAAGATAGTTACCTGCCTCCAGTTTACCAAAATTTATACAACCTTTTAAGCATAAAACTGCTTGACTGGCTGCTTCCTACTTTTTATTACTCAACACATGAGTGTTTTATGTGTGCATAATAGGTATGTATTTTAATCCAAAATGATCCATTATACTTTATATCTGTAACTCTGTACATATATCAAAAAGGAGTGGGATGTCTCAAGGAGCTTTAGCATGTGGCCCACATTAAGGAGATCGCAGGTTTTCTTCCCAAGGGTTTTTCAGAGTTTCCCCAGGTCGCTCGGAAAATACTGGGTAGTTTCTTTCATCTCCCAAATTTCCTGTCCTTCCATGTCGTTTTCATTGTCATTTCATTCATCCTTCAACCCTTTGGTTTGTTTCAGGGTTGGAGGTGCCAGTGGCAGGGAAAAGGGATGCTCAAAGTGACTCTCTCCATCCCCCTGGGATGAGCTCCGCTCCTAGGGAAGGTGGACCCTATGTGAGGTGAGGGCCCCAGTCTACCTGTCCAATTGTTGGGGGGTTCAATCTGGATACTGTAGAGACCCTGTCACTGCTGTACTAGGTTTTGGCTGCCCAATGTATTCTTTCAGCTCATCTCTCCCTCCTGGGGGTTTAGGTACAATGCAAAGTCCCCTCCAGTTGTATTGTATCATATATTCGGTTACTCTTTATATTAGAATATTTGGGTATGTAATGTATTTGCAGTCTAGATCTTTATTCAGCAGTACCTATATTATTATACTGTATATACATCTGACATCTATTGCTGCTAAGCTCAATGATATATGATGATGATGCTTAATTATTATTATTATTATTTAGGTCTGGGGGATTTAATTGACTAATCAAACAATTTCTGTTATATGATTAATCGACCAAGCATAGTTAAGTGATTATTGAGCTGATTAAAATGAATCTTTTGGTAATTATAACACTTACTATACTAATGCAAAACATGGCACAAAAGCCTAAAAGTCCACCTGGGTAGTGTGGCGGTAGCATGTGTGCCTCACATTCAACAGGTCGTGAGTCAAATGTCACTTAGGATGAGTTACTGGATAAGATTTTTTTCATGGTTTAACGGAAAACCTGAGAAGATGAATATTGATCAACTTTAAGCCCTATGGATCCCAATCACTTAACCAATATTTCAAAAAAAAAAAAAAAAAAAAAAACATGGCCCAGACCGATGGTTTTTAAGTATGCTTAAAAGCAACAGAATCATGTCAGTAGATTTACTGGCATGTTAAAGAACTCCTGCAGGAGTTCATTCTGGTGGCACTGATATGGTCCTGGCAATTGACAGTGACCCAAGATTTCTGCACATCGGCATCATGGGCAATTGAGGCATGGGTTTGTGAGTACGACCTAGAAGCCAAGATGCAGTAACCTCATTGGCAACATCCATCATCCCTGAGGCCATAAAAAACATGCCAGGTCCACAGCAAAGTCAAAGTCATGCTGACATTTTCATCAAATCTCATGGTGTACACGACTGACAGTTCTGTGCATCTGATTTAGTCTTTCATCTCTAAACACAACATTCCTGTGCTTTGTCAGGCTCCCTACTCACCCAATATGAGTCCATGTGACTTTAGATATTTCTCAGGATGGAAATGTCATGAAAAGGGACCCGGTTTGGGTCAGGAGAACATGTCATGAGAAATGTGATGGCCCAGCTGCTGATCATTCCAAACCAAAAATTGAGGTAACATTGGAAGAAATGTGTGCATCACAAGGAGATTTATTTTGAAGGGGATTTGTGTTTTGGACCTCCAAATCAATAAATATATTTTTGCTGATCAAAGGTTTGATATTTTTTAACACACCTGTTATGAAAAGGCCTTGGTGATGAATAGTTTGAGAATGCTTGTCATTAATTTGGCAAGGAATAGTGATGTAAGCTTGCTTTTGCAATTATCTTATAACAAAAATGCACCATATACAGAATGTTAATGACTTAAGTATTCTTTAAAGTTCTCAGTGGAGTTGCTGATAATCTTAACCACTTCTGTACATATGTAAGTAACATCCTTTGTGATGGTTACTCCTCCTGTACTTAGTTCAACCAAAGATCAACAGATGCCTCACTAGACTCTACAAAAACCACACTGGAAGTATCCTGACAGTCAATGTGGTCTAGACCTGTGAAAATAATCAATGCAAGTACATTTATCACTCAATATTTAATGCCATTATAGTAACTATAAAAACTCATGTAAATATATATGCTTATTGTCAGCATTTAGCTTTAAGAATTAGGCTTGTAAATACTAATTTCTTCTGTAAAAAACTTTATCTCAACTTCTTGCATACCTTAAATTGTGTATTATATTCTCATTTACTTGCCCAAAACACTACAATTAGCAGAAGATGGATAGAAAACCAACCTTTTTTAGTATTGTGATATGCACCCAAGTAATAGGCAGGCTGCACATTTACCTATCCTCCTGAATTTTTGTAGGTGGGAACACAAGCATCACGTGGTAGCCATGATTGTTGGAAATATAAACATGTACGTGAGCAAGCACCATTTGATAGCAAGCCAGTCCTCATACAGCCCCCTGGATTGTCTGCCATTATAGGTCAGAAGACTCTGTGTAATAATGTCTCATAAAACACTTTATGCACCTTTCTGCAGCTTTGGGACTTCCTTAGCAACAGGCTAGAAAGAATCTGCCTATTCTTAAAAAAATTTGCCTTTGCTGAGGGGGGTATATAAGAGAGAGCTGTCAGGGCCAAAGGAAGTCAGTTGAAACAGAGTCTTGAGAGTTTAGTTGAGTCAGAGAGATGCCAAGTGCAGTCAATAGCTGAGAGAAATTAAGTGCAGCTAAGCAATGAAGAAACAAAGAAATTGTTTGGAACAAATTGAAACAGTAAGTTTTACTTTCTCTAAATGTATGTACAATGATACAGATACACTGGAAATACATGTTTTGAGGACGTTTGAATAGGAAAAAACCTTTTTAGAAAAAGGTCCACATGTCTGTCTGTACATCTTGGACAGAATAACTTAAAAGCGAAAAATTGGTTAAGTACCAAACTTGGTTATTACAATATATGGTGAATTTTATGATGTGATGTGTTCTAATCATTTGAAATTAATAATGATTGATTTTTGTATCACTACATCACTCAGTTTTATTTGGATAACATGTTTCAGAAGCTATGTGCTTCCATTGTCACTTCCCTTATATTGACTGCCGGCAGCAACACCTTTTAAGAGATTTAACTATTGCTTTATTCTTGTGTATTCGCTTATTTCCCTTCTACTTACAAGGAACGAAGTAACAAGACCATTTCTGCTAATACTTATCTTGATTAGTATGGCATAGAAGAATGATATTTTGTAAAAGTGGTTTACTTACTCAACAGGTAGAGAAAGTCATGTGAGTGGAAAACATTAATTTTTTACAGTAGGAATAGTCCTTAAAACTGCCATAAAATGATAATGGGTAGAGAAGGTAGTGTGACTGATGCATTTTTTACTTTCTCTACACGTACTATGTACATAGTGTATAGAGAAGGTATTGCACTCCACCCAAAATTTGATACCAAGATTTCACCAGAAATATATGTTTTAGGGTCCCCCTGTAACCAAAAAAAAGCATTTTCAGAAAAAGGTCTGTGTATCTGTGAACACGATAACTCAAAAACGAAAAGTCGGTAAAATACCAAACTTGGTATTTAAGTTTAGTTTCTTCCAGGGATACGACACAATTTTGAAAAAAATCCCTCCTACCCCAAACTACTCTTTACATGGAACTTTTTTCGAAATTTTTTTTATTTTCTTAAAAATGCCTCTAACAATTTTGATTAAAATATCATATAAAAATATTTAGCTGACAAATAAAATGTATATCTTGAATTTTTTGGAAATAACCTCTGAAGACCACTTTATTCTGGGTGAATTTTGCGGAATTTTGCAATACTGCTAAACCATAACAGATAGATAAAAACTTACTGAACAAAAAATGAAGAGCACATTAAAACATAAAATTTGCTATACACATTTTTTTCGTGGAGTTAGTCATTTTTAAGATAGTCCTTGTTTCTGGTTTCAGCTTTCAAAAACGTATACTATTCTCATACAGGAATTTGTCAACTCCTGTTTTACAAACAAAGGAACTTCACTTACATAGCAACAGCTTTTGACCATCACTTTAGCCTATGGTACTCTCTTATTTGGCTTCTACTTACAAGGAAGCAAGTAATAAGACTATTTCTGCTAATGTTTTCTCGATTATCATGAAGTAAATAGAAGCTTAAGCTTTTTAACAATAATTTGTTACAGAAATGTAGAGAAAATCATGTGAATGGAACACATCAGATTTTTTTTATATTTACAGTATTAATACTAAAAGAACAGATCTTCTACTAGTGCAAACAACATTATCTTTGGTATTTAATTGGTATTTCAAACAAACCTTGTGTAGGACAAAGTTGAAAATATAGAATCAGACAGAAACATTTAGTGCCATCGGCAACATTTGAAGTATGGACTTTCAGTTTCCATCTGGTTGCTATAAACAGCTGAGACACCATTGGCTGACAACAGCAGACAAAGACATCTCTCTCTAAAGAGAACAAACTATAAATCCTTCTAAAACACCTGTATCATGAACGAATGCAGTTTAAACAAATCTTTGCAGCAGAAGTTCTGGGTTGGCCCATGTCACCATGAAGAGAAAGTTAGCTGAGCATGCCCTTGTAAGACAGATCTAAGAAACTAGTACATAGTATTTATGTTTAGTGCACTAGTTCAAGATAGATATAAACTACAATTTATTTATATCACATGCTGTGATCATTTAATTTCAAATTTATAAAACTGTACATAGACTGATGAGTATGATAAACAATGTTCTGCAATTTTTTAAGGGAGGGCCCAATCTTTCTGGCCCATATGAACCCCTGAATTACACCAACAGAAACTATTAAATATCAACACCGATAATTAAAATTGTTTTGGTAAAGCCAAAATAACTTTAATCGGTTTGAAGTTTCATCCAGTAACTTTAAGTCAACAAATAACTTTTATATATTTACATGAGCTTTGATACCTACAAAAGATGCAATTTTTGACACATTCAAACCTGGAGGCAAACAAATCAACAAACTGGGATTCAAGGTGGAATAAACAGTACAAGAAGACTCAGAATGCAAACAAAACTTTAGAAGGAATGTAAGGTATCAAGAGAGACTTCAGGAACAATGGAAGTGCTATAAAAAGGGATAGGATAGGTTGCATTTTAGATGAACAAAGAAGTTTTTGAGGGAAAACAAGTATTTCATGAAGAATGGTGATAAAGGATTCATTCACATGCATTTAGATATATGAGAGTTAAGGATAACTTAACAACCAACATTTTCATCACTTCTAATAAATATGTTAATATTGGTTAGATTAAATACTTTTGGTACATGATGTTTAAAGCAATGTATCAGTTAAAAAAAAACAACAGAATTTTGTATCTTATGCATAGATCATAAAACATAGTGTGTGCACAAAATTTAAACAAGCTATATCAAACAACTGAAAAGATTCAAAACTTGCAAATATGCATAGAAGCTTGTGACAGTGATGTGATTTTTTTTTTTTTTAACTGAAAAGATATTAATTTTTTTATTCATAATTAATCATTTTTTGATATAGTGGTAAGAGATGCTCCTTGGAAGTTGGACCATATGGCCAAATTTTTAATTTGAGCTTAGTAATAAAGAAAATTTTGGCAGTCATTTCTTAATTTGAATAGTTTAAGATTTTTCTTTTGCATGTTATTGAATTTTTCCACTTTTTCAATTTGGGTTATGGAAAATAATTGTTTCAGCTGAACTTTTTAATGTTCTTTAAATAGTACACAACAACGTTTTACATCTGTAATTCTGTCTTGAAAATTACAAGCTCATAAGCTATGAATTGTGGTCAAAGGAGCATTTTGAAAGGCAAAAAATGCTGAAGAAAAGAAACTGAAAAAAATGCAGTTTAAAGTTCAATGTAGTGTTCTATGTAAATGGTACAGAACCCATTAAATAACCATTTATACTTTAAATTGTTTATACTAAAAAACGTATGTAACATTAAAGTATAAGCTATGTGTATAATAAAAACACAACATTCAAAACATTCATACTTCTTCAACTAAATTGCACCGGCGCATTGCCTTTTGGTTTTTGTATTATAAACTGCCCCCAAGTTTTACTGATCAAGGCTGCAATGTTCTGGGGTGTCAGACAAAAATTGTCAAACTGGTTGGCATGCTGAGTGACCAAATTTATTTGGCCTTTACTGTGACAGAATTTGAATTGTTGATGTAACCATTACAGAACAAATCTTTAACATAGCTGAATATTGCTGAGGTCCTGTTGAAGAGGGTGCATGGTGGTAGTGGAGAGCAGGAGAAACTGGCATGGATATATCAGTACTCTTTGTGTTGAACATGAGTTACTTCTAATAGCTATCACGGTTGTGGCAGTACTTCTCATTGACTGAATATATGTAATTCGACAAATGGATGCTACTATGGGTGTGACAACAACACTTAGGACTGCTGTCCATAGGTCTGTTGTTTCATTTCCATCCTTTGAGTGTGTGTGTGTGTTTTTTTGTTTTTTTTTTTGTTTTTTTTTTAACATCAATGTAGGTTCAGAAAATTAAACTTTATGTTACTAAACACACGCATATTCACTCTCACATTCATACTTCCAGACTCTATGGGGGATAGGGAATAATTCTGGTTCATGAAAAATTCCCCGCCCCAGCCGGGAATCGAACCCGGGACCTCCGGGTGGCAGTCCCTTTGAGTTTTTGTTTGTTTATGTAATTATTATATCAGAGCACCTATGAACTCTTTTTACTTTCTCTACATAGTACATAGGTAGAGAAGATATTGCACTCCACCCACAAATTTGATACTAAGATTTCACCAGCAATACATGCTTTAGGGTTCCCTGTACCCAAAAAAAAATATCTTTAGAAAAAGGTCTGCATGTATGTGTGTGTGTAAAGATTTTGAGTAAAATTCCCCTTATCCAAACTACCCTTTACATGGAAAATAATTAAAAAATTGTGATTTTCTCAAAGATGGTTCTAACGATTTTGATTAAAATACTCTATATCAAAGATATTTATATGACAAATAAAATTCATATCTTGGATTTTCTGGGAATAGCCTTTGAATACCTCTTTATTCTGGATGATTTTTGCAAAAGTATTAAACCTAAGAGATAGACAAAAAGTTTGCACACAAAAAATGTAGATCTCGTTGAGACGTACAATTTATGTCATACTTTTTTTATGGAGTTAATCATTTCTGGGTTATTCTTTGTTATTTTAAAATACTTAAACTTTGTCAACACCTGGCCATGCAAAGAAACAAATTTCAGTCACGTAGTCACAGCTTTTATTAGATTTCAATATCACTTTAACCTAGTGTATTCCTTATTTCCTTTCTACTAACAAGAAAGCAGGTAATAAGATTTTACTAATGTTTATCTCGATTAGCATGAAGTAGATAGAAGAATATGCTTTGTAACAATAATTTATTACAGAGATATAGAGAAAGTCACATGAATGGTGCACATCAGATTTTTATAAGGACTGTCATAAAAGCTATTGAAATTCATGGAATGCATAAAGAAACTCATGTACCCTGAGGGCAGCAATATAACAAAGTATTCCATAACTAATAGCTTTTGATCCTGAAAATATGGTGCTTAGGAATGCACTCTATTCCACTGCAATGAAAATGACAGTTTGCATAGGCATGATATCTGCTAATGGTGGTATGTTCTTTAATATCCGCTTGCTAATGCTGGTAGGCCTTAGTTTTGTCTTCTCCTCTAGATCAAAGGCACTGATTAGCACTTAAGGTAATCATGCCCTTTAATTGCAAAATTTTTCACTATTGAGAATCTTTTCAAACTTCTACTTATTCATAAGGGAACCAATACTAAGTTTTCTGTGGACAAAAATGAAAAAAAGCGTTTTGATTGTAGTACAAAAAAGTATATATACAATGTTGTTTTTTTTTTAATTTCTAAATTGTTAATGAACCTTTGTAAATTTGTTTTCTTTGGTTTGAGATATTCTTAAATATGTGTAGAATACTCTGAACTTCAGAAAGTTATGCAACATACTTTTTTAATTTAATTTTTTTTTCCTTAAGTGAGGATGTTTTTTTCCAATGTGGTTTTATTTATTGTAAAAAATTTGTGTTTTTTTTTCTTCTTCAGAATGCAGATTATTTAATTTCTTTTAATTAGATACAAAGAAGACCCAGAATGAGAAGGATTGATGAAGTGATAAGATGATTTAAAGATTATGAAGGTGAAACTATGGAAAGAAAAAATTAAAGGTAGGAAAGCATGGAGACTGATTGTGAAGGAAACAAAAGCTCACATTGCCGGATAGTAAGTAAGTAAATAGATATAAGGTTGACATTTAAGATGCTATGTGATGGCTCTGTTATTTCTTTAAACTAAAAAAAAAAATCATAAAAATCAGTAAATGAGAGAATGATGGAGAAACTTTTGGATTTCAGTTGAAGTTTTCACTGCTTCCAGTTAGAAAAATGCAAATAATGGCCAATTAAAACAACATATATCTTTGTGCAGCAGAAAGAATAAGGAACCAGAAAATATCAATATCTAAAAACCTAAAATTTTGACCAAAATGGTCATTTAAAAGGGTCATGAATACCTTATGTGTCCACTAAGTAATGCTCTGGCAGACATTAGTTTTGTTTTGGCCACTAGATTGAGTTCTAGAAGTGCCCACTGACAAGCAGTTAAGTTACTAATTCAAATTCTGTCACAGTGTATTCCAAATAAATTTTATCACTCAGTAAAAACGGCACACAATTATATTTTCGAGTTTGCCATCTATAATGGTGTTCTACTTATTATTTGTTTTCAAAGTCCCTTGGAAAGCCTATTTTATCAGTGTTGCTGTATGTGATAAAATGAATAAGAATACAATAAAAATTGATTCTGTGCTTGTGGAAGAGCACTACCCACCTAGAGGAGTGTTTCCTGATTGGCCGTTGGATCTTTGGCATTGGTCAGACTGCACAACCTTTTCTGGTGCCATACAGCACTTTCAGTTCTGGGAATATCACCTTCCTGATGAGCGCATTTGTTTTCCCAGCTAGCATTGCTCTCTGTGGATCCTTCTTCAATGTCTTGATGCCTGGCTTGTGTACCAGAAAGGCATTGTCAAGGATCTGGAACTCGTAATCCAAGACACAGAGCGCATAACCCTGTAGACAACAAACAGAAACAAAATTAATCCTTATTATCTATGAATGAGGATAAAGTAAAAATTTGAAATTCACAAACATTTTGCAAATCATGACAAAGATATGTCTCTTATATATTCTCCGTATCATATGATATCATATGGTGTTTATTTGTACAAAATAGTTGTAAGTTTCGGTTACATTCATAATTTAATTTTACCTTATCCTCTGTACCAATTTGTCTACTGTGAGTGTCTATATATATAGTGTGTGTGTGTGTGTGTGCGTGTGTGTGTACTTCTCCAGCATGCTTGGCATTCTGTCTTTTGCATTGCTGAGGAGTCCTTTTCTTCTTATCCTTCTAATACTATAACAATTTTGCTTCCTATTTTGTTTCATTCTGGTTTCCCATAGATTTTTCTTCCATTGAGTCAATTCCTTGCATTCTAAAAATAAAATGGTGTGTTATTTATGGATGATTTTAACTACTATGGTTCTCAGTGTCCCATTCTAAATTGGGTGTGAAAGATCACTTAATTCTTCTCAGAGGCCTCTCTATCAGGCTTGAGGTTCTTTTACATGCCGTAAATCTACGACACGGGACCAACGGCTTTATTTCCCTTCCGAAGGAAGCCATGCTAAGGATTTTTGCACCTGTAAAAATCCATTCTCCTCCGCCAGGTTTGAGCCCGTGACCTTGTGTATATGAAGTTAGCATGGTAGCCATTACACCACGGAGGGCAACCCTTGCATTCTACAAAATACATAACACACTCTCTTCATCTTCACATAATTTCATACTCCTGTTTCCTTGCTCCTAAACCTTTAAGAAAAATAGCTCCCATTGTCATCCATGATATCCCTTCTCTCTCCTGTCTGTTGTTGCCAACATACTCTTCTCTTTCCATTCTCTTTTTAACATTCTATACTAAAGACTTTTTACTTTCTACATTTCCCTATATCAGAGGTTACCTATACAAAAGGTTACCAAGTCTTTATGCTTGGTTTTCTTCATCATTTGATTTTGTAAAACCTGTAAGCACTGCTTCAGTTCAATTTTTGCTTTAAACTAGCTGTGTTTAAATTAAACAAATTAGTTAAGAATCATTTAAGACTTACATTTCTTTATCTTGAAAACTTGGAGTTTTGCATTCTGAAAAAACACAGGTTTTGATACTAAAAAGTGTTTATAATACACTTTTTAGAGGTGACATTTGGAGTTTTGCATTCTGAAAAACAGGTTTTGATTCCCAAATATGCTTAGAATATGCTTTTCAGAGGTGAACATTTGAAATATATTTTAAGGATGACTCCTGGACTTCCCCCTTTTCTCTTCCAGGTATAGTGCATACCCACCACTACCAAACAGTGTCTCAGTCTATCACTAAAGTAGTTTACTGGCTTTCATACAGTAGCATGACTGATCTCTTCCATTACATATCTAACCTTCCTTTCAGGTCTTCAATATTTATTTATTTATACTATGGAACTTCAAGTGACCGCAAATGAAGCTTTTAAAATTGAGTTTTATTTATGGAATGCTCTTTAACTACTATGTTTCTCATTTTTCCATTCTACATACTACCCAGGTACATTCAAAAAAGTTCCCGAAATGTGTAAATAGCACAGAAACAAGTTACCATAAGGCAATTTACACATGTCCTTAAAAATAGTTCCTTTCTGTAGTGACACACTTCTGCAAGAGATTGGTAGCACGCCTAGAAGCCATTTTCAGATACCTGTTGTAGTGCCCTTGTTGCATGTACAGTAATTTCTCCAGTATTCAAAAATCTTGACTGAAACATTTATGCCATTCATATGACTGGATTTTCTTCATCACTGCTTCACCATAAGCTTCTTCCATCTTTCTCAATGTCTATGAGGGAGATTTGTTTAACAAAACACAAAACTTTATGTTCGAATGTTGCTCCATTGCCACATTATGAAATGTGATAAACAAACGTACATACACACAAAAACTAGTTGCCAAGTAAAGACAACAATCATTATTAGCATGAAAATTGAAAGTGTCATCATGGACGTTACCAACACCTAAAAATAAAATTCCTTTACTTTTGTAAACATTAAAGAGAAAATAAACAATTCTGGAAATATTTTGAATCTATATTAGGCATGAAAGGTTGCATAAAGAAAGACATCCAGTGGGTTAAGGTGATCTAGCAGTCAATTCTGTGTGTCTTCTTCTGATCCAACTAAAGGAGAACATTTCATTCAAAAAATCTCTTACATCTCTTCTAAAATGCACTGATGCAACGTCTTATTAAAAAGTTTAATAATTAAATGGCAAAGAAATAGCTGAATGGGTAAAGCTTTTGCATATTCATATGGAAAGATTTATTGATATTCAGTGTATTGAAATATAAAAATAGCAGTGATTTCAAGAAAATAACTTCACTGTCATACTCTGTATACTTGAATAGTAAATGTTTATCAAATTACATGAGTTACCCTGAGCAGCTTTTGTAAAATAAATTGCCTTCCTAAAATTAAAATTTATGAAATTATAAGTGATATTCGATACTTTTTATATGCACTATATACTATTATTGTAGATTACAAGAGCAGGACTTCACCATTACCTGAGTCATTTTGTCACTCTTGCCTTCCCAGCTGAGCCGCTCATCATAGAGAGGATCACTATGGGTACCTATGAAGATTGGTTCCCAGTGTACAAAGTACCCAGTTCGCTTCCCAATGTGGAAAACATGGAGACCCTTAGTCTCGTTAGCAGCCATCCATTCTTTGGATTTGGGGACGCTGTGACATCCGGAACACAGCTTCTTGTGGAAAGGAATTGCAGTTCCATTTTTCAGCATGGCCACCTGCAACATCATGACATATAAACTGTTTCTGTAGAAACTATGTTTGAGAAAAGGCATTCGCGCAACTTCACACTTACTTTTAGTTAGCCTTTTTATTACTCTCTACTACATATGGTACATTGAAGTATTCATTAAAAATTATGACATCGAGAGTTCACCAGAAAAATTTGTTTTGAGGTCCCCTGAATTCAAAATCAGCCGTTTTAGAAAAAGATCCATATGTGTGTGTTTGCATGTGTCTGAGACCCTATGTGTCTTTAAACTGCATAACTGAAAAAGTGAAAATACTAGACTTGATATTTAAGTCAGCATTTTCCAAGGCGTTCCACCAAAACTACCATTTACATGGAAAGTTATTTGAAAATGTTATTTTTCTCAAAAATTGCTCTCACAATGTTGATTAAAAAACTGCATATTAAACATATTTACATGACAATATTATATATATATGCATATATTCTGGGAATAACCTCTAAAGAACTCTACAACTGGAGGAATTTTGCTTAACTGGTAAACCATAAAAAAATGACCAAACTTACCACACAACATGTAGATCTTGTTAAAAAACATAATTTGTCTATTTTTTTTATTGTAGAGCTAACCGTTTTCAGACATTCCTTGTTTTAAACCATTGAAATTTTTCTCAAATGGGAGCCTATTTTTTTTTTCCCTCTGTAATTGTTTTTTACTGCTGACCTAGCAAAGCAAGCCAAAATTCAATTGTTTCTTACAGCAACTCAGCTGGCTTTTAGAAACAAATCACTATCTCCTTAGCTTAATGTATTTTGTTATTTCCCTTCTTCTTAGTAGGAACTAATATGCCACTACTGATACGTGAAGATGCAGCACCGGCGGAATGTGATGGCGAGTAAAACCGGTAAACCCGTAGAAAACCCGCCCCGGCGCCGCTTTGTCCACCACAAATCTCACATGCGGCCACTTGGGATCGAACCCGGTGAGAGGTGAGTGGTCTAACCACTCGGCCACGGCGCGGCCCATTTCTGTTAATGTTTATCTTGATTGCCATGAAAGGCTTAATCTTTTGTAACAATAGTTTGCAGAGAAGCTTATATGAATCACATTAGATTTTTATTACTCTGTACTGCATATAGCAGTGAGGAGAATTGTATTCCAATCAAAAATTTAATTTTTGCCCAGAATACAAAATCGGTAGTTTTAGAAATGTGTGTGAGCGTGTGTGTGTGAGCGTGTGTGAGAGAGAGAGAGAGAGAGAGAGAGAGAGAGAGAGAGAGAGAGAGAGAGAGAGGGAGAGAGAGAGACCAACCCAGTTTGTGTCTTTGAACAGCAAAACTCAAAAACGATTTGATACTTATGTTCACCATCTTCCGAGGTTGCAACGTTAAGGGCTTCAAGAAAATCCTTCCAGCACAAACTTACCATCTACATGGAACCTTTCTTTGCAATTCCTGGGAAGGGGCTCTGATGTCCTTTTCATTCTGGATTACTTTTACATGGATAATAAAACATAAGAGGTAGACAAAGTTATAATACACAAAAACTATAAATCTCGTTAAAGCATGCCGTTTATTTCAAATAATCTTTTTTTTTTTTTTTTTTTTTTTTGTGGCATCAGCCATTTTCGAGATATCTGTTTATAATTTCACGAATTGTTTAACATTTATTTAGTCATGCTTTTAAAATCCTGTCGATTTTCAGATATTTCTCGTGATACCATAGATAGATAAGATAAGATTAAGTTAGATTAGATTAGAGAGAGAGCGCGCGAGAGAGAGAGATACAGACAGAGAGAGTAATTTTAAGGACACCGTATAGAATACAATTCTTGAACATTTGCCGGTCGCTATTCACTTTTAATTTATACTGGAATGAATAACGCTATTTCCAGAAAATCAAGATATGCATATTATTTGCCATGTAAATATCTTAATATATAGTATTTTAATCGATATCGCAAAACCATTTTGAGAAAATTGATAATTCTGAAGAAACTTCCATGTAGTTTGGGCTGGAGGGATTTACCTGAAAATCTTTGTGTCACTTGTTACTGAAATTAAATCCAGTTTGGTATATTTAACCGACTTTGCTTTTTAGTTATGCTGTTCACTGACGTACTCACGCACGCGCGCGCATACACATACACATGTTTCTCAATTTTTTTATCTTTTTTTTTAAATTAAAAAGTCATCAGAACATTTCCGGTGAAAACTCGGTGTCTAATTTATATATACGAAGGCCGTTTCTTTTACAACCTCGATAGGCTATAAATAAAAGACGAGTTCATACAAAACAATTATTTTATTACTAAAAGTTTTGCACAATTATGGTTACTTTTCAGCATAATCACCGAAAAGTATGAGACATTTATCTTATCTATGCTCAAGCTTTGCAATACCCGCTTCAAAAAATGTTGCCGCCAATGATTTCTAATGAGCATTGACGTTGTTTTATATATATATAACATAAATTGTGTGTTTTATCGAGTTCTACATTTTCCGTTAAGTAAGTCTTTCTGTATCTCTTACGGTTTACCACTTACACAAAATTCCGTAAAAGTTATCCAGAATAAAGTACTCTTCAGAGGCTATTCCCAGAAAATTCAAGATATACATTTTATTTGTCCGGTAAATATCAATATATGAATTTTAATCAAAATCGTTAGAGTCATTTTCGAAAAAATCAAAAATTTCGAAAATTTTTGCAAATAAAGGATAGTTGGTGGTGGGGGGATTTTCTTGAAAATCTTCGTGTTGCATCCTTGGAAGATACTGAACTTTGTTATTTAACGGACTTTTCGTTTTTTGAGCTATGCTGTCCACAGACACACACGCAAGCGGACCTTTTTCCAGCATTTTTTTTTATTCAGGAGGTCCCAAAACATGTATTTCCGGTGAAATATCCGTATCGAATTTTTGGGTGCATTAAAATACCTTCTCTAGACACTTGTGTACATAGTACGCGTAGAGAAAATAAAAAGGTGTCTAGTTTGCTTATGCCCTAATGGTTCAGAGAATGTTGCTTGAAAGCTGCAAATAAATGGCGTTTTATTTATGAACACTCTTCTCAGCGTCCCATTCTAAATTGAAAGACCGCTTAATTTTGCTCAGAGGCCTCTCTCTCAGGCTTGAGGTTCTTTTACGTGCCGTAAATCTACGGCTTTACCTCCCTTTCGAAGGAAGCCATGCTAAGGATTTTTATACCCGAAAAAAATCCATCGTCCTCCACCGGGTTTGAACCCGCGACCTTGGGTATATGAAGTTAGCATGGTAACCTTTACGGAGGGCGATCCTTGAAAGCTGAAATGTTAACATTGTAAGTAAATATCCTGCTGGGTGCAGTGATATGACTACACTAGTTTGGTCAAGTTGGACGGGAAGGGAGGGTGTAACTTCCTCATAATACTCCCCCAAGGCGTTCTAAGTGCACCCCGGGGCCGTATGACTCAGACACAACAGCTGTTGTAACGCTGTGTTCAGGGTTAACAACGTTATAACTTCATTATCATAGGTTCAACACTAGCCCGAGACCTGGCCACGATACTCGCGGAGTGATTCAGTTCAAAGCGTTCATTTGTGCGTTCCCAATAAGTACTATTATTACAGTCCGAAACTGTTACTATAACTAACGGCATAGACGCCGATTTAAGAGGCATTTTTTGCTTCTAAACTCACAAAGCCAAGGTCATCGTCGCCTTAAGGGTACAAGGTAACTATGAAGGGGTCAAAAATGACCATTTTCGGCATACTTAAATTCTCTGAATGTTTCTGTATCAAAAATATATACTTTTAATATGATGGGTCCATTTTCACTTTCTCAACATGTACTATGTAAACCGTGTATAGAGAAGGTATTGCATCCCACCCAAAAATTCGATACAGAGATCGGAAATATACGTTTTAGGGTCCCCTGCATTAAAAGGCATTTTTGGAAAGAGGTCCATGTGTGCTCGAAGTGGTTGGTAAAAGTTAGTAAAATACCAAACTTGATATGTAAGTTTAGTCATCTTCTAACGATGCGACGCCAAAATCTCGAGGAAAATCCTCCACCCCAAACTATCCTTTACATTGAAAAACATAGAACATTTTGATTTTTATACGACAAATAAAATGTAGGTATATCTTGAATTTTCTGGGAATAGCCTCTGAAGACCTCTTTAATCTGGATGCATTTTGCTTAACTAGTAAACCGTAACATATAGACAGAAACTTAGTACATAAAACATGCAGACCTCGTTGAAACATACTATTTATGCTATATGCAATTTTTTTCGTGGAGTTAACCAGTTTTGAGATATTCCTTGTTATTGGTTTCAGTTTTAAAATACTAATAACTTTTCACATACGGGAATTTGTCAATGCATAGAAACGGATTTCAGCCACATGAAAACCAACTTTTAAAACATTTGACCATCATTTTAGCGTGGCACATTGCATTATTTCCCTTTTACTTAGAAGAATGCATTTTCTGCTAATGTTTATGTGGATTAGCATGAAGTAAATAGGAGATTAAGCTTTTTAACAATAATTTGTTACAGAACTGTAGAGAAAGTAATGTGAATGGAACTCATCAGATTTTTTTATAAAATAAATAGCCCCCTTTAATTTCTATAGTCATATCGGGAGCTTTGACTTAACTCATATATTAGCTGCAGGCTATTAACATTAGGTTAATGTCACCCTTCATGGTGTAGGGGTTACCGTGCAAGGTCGCGGGTTCAAACCCAGCGGAGGACGACGATTTGTTAAGCGTAAAAATCCTTATATGGCTTCCTTCGGAAGGGAAACAAAGCTGTTGGTCCCGTGTCTAGATATGCGGCACGTAAAAGAACCTCAAGCCTGTTACAGAATGGGATGTTGAGAACCACTGTAGTTAAAAAGCGTCCATAAATAAAACTCCATTTCCATTAGCCTAATATTTTTTTTTATTTTTCATTTAAATAGCCCCTTTTTAACATCAAAGGTCATATTCGGAGTTTTGCAGTTGTCAGTAGGTTCTTTCATGTTTGATTTAAGTCATTTTATTTTCCTCAAACACACACATTTATTCCAGACTCTGTGGGGGATAGGAAATAATTCTCATAAAGAAAAATTTCCCGCCTCAACCATGAATAGAACCCGGGACCTCTGGGTGAGAAGTCAGCTCGCTAACCACTCGATGACTGAGACAGTCTTTTATATATTTATATCTACAGTAAAACATGAATGTGGAATGAAAGTCTGTCTCTCGAGAAGTACATTGAAAAATAAAATTTTGTAGCAATAATTATAGATAGTAATACACTAATTGTGTACCATTTAACTTTACTGGAGAACTAAAGGGTGGATATCTTTCAAATTCAGTCCTATTCAAGGGTGGAAGATTACTCCAACGGGAATCGAATCCATGTTTTCAGAGTCTGTCGATACATGGAGATTGATGCGTGGTAAAATCACTCGACAGTAACGGACGGAGTAAAGAGGATAGCCGTTAATGCGTTGATGGATGGGAACTTTCCAACTGTGACGGCTGCTGATGAACATAAAGGAACTGCTCTGCATTCAAATTCAATAGAGAGCACGTCTCTACAAAAACACATTATAGTCGGTTAGACTGGCGGACTAACCGTACCGCCATTCTGACTGTTATCGGAGCGCGGGCACATTCCCTGTTTATGGCTTTCCTCCGATCTGCCACGAATTTGTATACCTACTCTTTGGTCAATATGACGTCAGCAACAAAGCACACGCGAAAAGGAAGCACCACATCTGTTGAGTATTTATTACTCTTCAGATAAATTAGTAATTCGTTTAGTAAAATCATTGGCGACAGTAGATTAAATTACGATAGGTATAAATCTGTAGTTGGCTCCGCAATAAATAGCACGAATTTGTGTACCCACTCTTTGGTCAATCTGACGTCAGGAGCAAAGCACATGCGAATAAAGAAGCACCCATTTATGGAGTATTTATTATTCTTCAGATAAATTAGTAATTCATTTAATAAAATCATTGCGGCAGTAGATTAAATTACAATAGCTATAAATCTATAGTTGGCATTACAATAAATAGTACGAATTTATATACCTACGTCACGAGCAAAGCACACGCGAAGAAGAAGCACCACATTTGTCGAGTATTTATTATTCATCACATAAATTAGTGATTCATTTAATAAAATCATTGGTGGCAGTAGATTGAATTACGATAGTTATAAATCTGTGGTTGGCACCGCAATAAACAGCACGAATTTGTATACCTACCTACTATGTACTTAGTCAAGCTGACGTCAGGAGCAACGCACAGGAAAAAAATATTGTGTTCCTTTCACGTGACTTTCTCTACATCGCTGGAGATAAACATTGGCAGAAATGCTTTTTGTAAGTATAAGGGAAATAAAGGAATACTCCATGATAAACGATAGTCAAATCTTTTAAAAGCTGGTTGCCATGTGGATGAAATCCGTCTCTTTGCATTGCCAGCAGTTGACAAATTCCTGTATGTGAAAATTTTAAGTATTTTAAAACTGAAACCAATAACAAGGAGTATCTCAAAAATGGTTAACTCCACGAAAAAAGGAATGTATATGACATAAATTGTGTGTTTCAACGAGATCTACTATTTTGTGTAGTAAGTTTTTGTCTATCTCTTACAGGTTTACTAGTTGTGCAAATCTAGTAAAATTCATCCAGAATAAAGAGATCTTCAGAGGCTAGCCCCAGAAAATTCAAAATATAAATTTTATTTGCCGTGTAGATATCTTTAATATACAAAACTTTAATAAAAAAAATTCCATGCTAAAGGTAGTTTGGTGCGAGGGAGTTTTCCTAAAAATATTCGTGTCGCATCCTTGGCAGATACTGAATCTAAATACTAAATTTGGCGTTTACACGATTTTTCGTTTTTGAGTTATGTCCAAGATACAAACACGCACACACAGGTCTTATTGTTCAAATGCCTTTTTTGGATTCAGGGGAGCCCAAAAATAGTATTTTCAATAAAATTTCGGTATCGAATTTTTGGGTGGAATACAATACCTTCTCTATCTACTATGTGAATTGTACATGGGTGCTAGAGAAAGTAAAAATTAAAGATCTAGCTCTAATACTTTATAAAATGACTTCTAGCACTTCGGCGTCCCCTTAAAGGTAGTTACAGACTGCTTTCGCTGTCGAGTGGTCAGCGAACAGACTTCTAACCCTAAATTCCCAGGTTTGATTCCTGGATGGAGCGAAGTCTGGATGTATGCATTTGAGGGTGAATGTGTATGTGTGTATAATGATATAAAATTATTAACCAATGTCAATAATCTACAATGAATACAAGAGATGTTTCACAAGTCAAAACCCCCGATATGGCCATGAAGTTAAAGGGGGCTATGCACATGAAACAAACAAAATTCTGGTGTGTTCCATTCATATGATTTTTTCTACCTGTGCTGCAAACAAACTATTATTACAAAAGCTTATTACTTTCTTCATTGTAAGTAGAAGAGAAATAAGGGAATATACTAGGTTAAAGCATAGTCAATTCCTTTAAAAGCCGGCCCTACCTGAACAATTAAAATTCGGTTAGCTTTGCATTTCCAGAAAAAACAAAAGAGATATAAAATGAAAGTTGACCACGTCTAAGAAGATACCTAGTTTAAAATTGAAACCAACAAGAAGGAATATCTCGATAACGGTCAACTGCACAACAAAAATGTGCATGACATTAATTGTGTATTTTAACGAGATCTACATTTTTGGTGTTGACGTTTTTGTCTACATCGTTATGTAAAATTCAGTGAAATTCATCCAGAATGAACAGGTGAATGAATAGCTTGAGAAGCTATTCCCAGAAAATTCAAGGCATGAGTTTTATTTGTGATGTAAATAGCTTTAACATACGGCATTTTAATCAAAATCGTTAGAACCCTTTTTGAAAAAATCAACATTTTTAAAAAAAGTTTCCAAGTGAACAGTAGTTTGCAGTGAGTCCTGCAGCATCTTTGGAAGGTACCAAACTTAAATACCAAATTTGCTATTTAAAGATATTTTAGTTTTTTAGCTATGCTGTTCACAGACACACATAGGTACATTTTTTCTAAAATCGCGTTTTATTTTCTCTATAGGCACTATGTACATAGTGTATAGAGAAGGTATTGCATTCCACCCAAAAATTCGATACGGAGATTTCACCGGAAATATATGTTATAGGGTCCCCAATATCCAAAAAAAACATTTTCACAAAAAGGTCCCTGTGTGTGCGTGTGTGTGTGTGTGTATGTGTCCGTGTGTCTGTGAACATGATAACTCAAAAACGAAAAATCGGTAAAATACCAAACTTGGTATTTAAGTTTAGTATCTTCCAGGGATGGAACACGAAGATTTTGAGAAAAATCCTCCCACCCCCAACTACCCTTTACATGGAACTTTTTTCGAAAATTTTGATTTTCTCAAAAATGGCTCTAATGATTTTGATTAAAATTTCGTATATTAAACATATTTACCTGACAAATAAAATGTATATCTTGAATTTTCTATGAATAGCTTCTGAAGAGTAGTTTATTCTGGATGAATTTTACGGAATTTTGAATAACTGCTAAACCGAGAGATGGAAAAAAACGTATTACACAAAAAATGTAGAGCACGTTAAAACACACAATTTATGTTATATACTTTTTTTCGTTGAGTTCGTCGTTTTTGAGACATTCTTTATTTTTGGTTTCTGCTATGAAAAACTTATATTTTTCTCATGCAGGAACTTGTCAACTCCGATCCATATAAACAAAGGAACTTCATTGACATAGCAACCAGCTTTTGACTATCACTTATTTCGCTTCTACTTACAAGGAAGCACGTAATAAGACTATTTCTGTTTGTTTTTTTTTTTCTGATTAGCATAAAGTAAATAGAAGTATAAGCTTTTTAAGAATAATTTGTTGCAGGGATATAGAGAAAGTCATGTGAATGGTACACATCAGATTTTTTGTTTTGGACTCAAAATACCTCAAAACATATATTTCCGTTGAAATATCGACATCGAATGCAATACAGTACCTTCTTGTACACTATGTAGATAGTACGTGTAGAGGAAGTAAAAAGTAGTTACAAAACATTATTTTGCACGAAGAGTACTTGGAGCTGTAAGAAATGGTGGTTAGCCACGGTCGTGTGACTGTTTTCCAAGAGAAGCTTTTAATTCTATTGTAGCAATTGTGTGCGTGCATGCTAATGTTGGTATTGTAAAGTGAGTCACGTGCTAGGAAGCACCCCGTACCACCCCCGAGTTTACCCCAGTGTAATTATCTGGTGCACGATATCATGTGACAATGCAATCAGTTTGTAGCCTACCTCCGTGACGTAATTGCATTAGAGTACTCCTGAGTATTGCGCTCTAATTGCCTAACACTCTGAATCATTAAAACTAGGTCAGGACAGCGGGCTGGTCTTTCTGTGCGTTCCTGA
This sequence comes from Hymenopus coronatus, assembly GCA_030762935.1. Taxonomy (NCBI): domain Eukaryota; kingdom Metazoa; phylum Arthropoda; class Insecta; order Mantodea; family Hymenopodidae; genus Hymenopus; species Hymenopus coronatus. The sequence continues at coordinate 30,578,671 of CM060883.1, forward strand.
CTGTATGTTGATTCGACTGAAATACTCTTGCTTTTCTGTGGCTGGAGATATTTGTTTTTACTTTCTCTTCACGTACTATGCAACACTTTATAGAAAAGGTATAGTATTGCACCCAAACATTCGATACAGAGATTTCACTGGAAATATAAGTTTTGGATCTCCCTGAATCCAAAAAAAAAAAAAAAAAAACATTTTTGGAAAAAAATCCATTGTGTATTCGCGCGCGCGTGTATGTGTCTGTTAAATACCAAACTTTGTATTTAAGTTCAGTATTTTCCAATGCGACACGGATTTTCAAAAAGAAAAAAAAATCCCACTATCCCCAACTACCCTTTACATGAAAAAAAAATTCGAGAATTTTTATTTTCTCAAAAATGGCTCTAACGATTTTGATTAAAATATCAAATTTATTTACCTGACAAATAAAATGTATGTTTTGAATATTCTGGAAAGAGACTCTGAAGACTACTTTATTCTGGATTAATTTTACGGAATTTTGCACAACCGGCAAACGGTAAGAGATTGACAAAAACTTACTAACAGAAAACGTAGGGCACTTTAAAACGCACAATTTATGTTATATACATTTTTTTTCGTTGAATGGATCGCTTTTGAGATATTCTTTGTTATTGGTATCAGCTTTAAAAAACTTATATTTTTCTCATACGGGAATTTGTCAACTCCTGTCCATACAAACAAAGGAACTTCAGTCACATAGCAACCAGCTTTTGACTAATACTTCAGCTAATGCTACTGTCTTTTTTTCCCTTCTACTTGCATGGAAGCAAGTAATAAGGCTATTTCTGCTAATTTTTTTCTCGATTAGCATGTGTAAAGAGAAGCATAAGCTTTTTAACAATAGTTTGTTGTAGATATGTAGAGAAATTCATGTGAATGAAACACATCAGATTTTTAGCGGTTATTTCCTCTACTTTTTACAATAAGTATATGGTCTCTGAAACGTCACTTCAAACTTTAAACTGACAAATGCTTTCTAGAATAAATTGCTAATATTGCAAGACATCACTGTAAAATACTGTTTATAGAGTTGCAGGAAAATGGTGTACGAGGACAATTTATAAAACCCCATTTTTTCCAGTATATGACTTCTTTTGTCCCCCCCCCCTCCCCATCTCAAGTATTATAATATTCATAGCAGTTATAGCGTTTTAAAATTTTGAAGTGACTTTTGAAAGATCCTATGGTTTATTCGACGTTATAATTAAATATAATTCTTTGAGAAATGTTCACTAAAAGTGACGCTACCCCATACAGAGTAAGAAATCAAGATTCACTGCACCGTGCTTTGCATAAACACAACTGAAGAGACCATCTGCTATTATTCATCAATTTGCTCATGTCGAACACAAAGAAAGCGCGCATTAATATTTACGTCGTAGGAGCGGTGTTTGGTACAGCCAATTTCCAGCAGTAAATTAAATTTCTTCCTCTCCATGCAGCTGTTCATGGGACGCGGTGTTCGCTAACCGAGGGTTGCGACCCCGCCTAGGTTCAAGTGTTTGGTCGCTGCTCACTGTGACTATATAATAATAGTAATAATAATAACCTGATAACTTTCTCTACCCTTTATCTAACATTCTTACGAAATCTTATAGTTTTACTATCTAGTTTATTTTAGCAGGATAAACTAGGGAAAAATGGCTGCTTTGAACATTTCGTTATAGACACAAAGAGGTTTAATTACAAGACGCTTTATTATGACCATAAAATATTATATTCTTACCATGCAATCGCGAGAAACTACTGAAACCGTTAGGACTTTCAAAGAATGACAAAAATCATTAGTAACAGATATCTCGGAAATGGCTCATGTCACAAAAAATGTTTGAAACACATATGTTCTATAGAGATCTACATTTTTACTTTCTCTACACGTACTATATACATAGTGGATAGAGAAAGTTATGTAATGCACCCAAAAATTCAATACCGAGATTTCACCGGAAATACATGGTTTAGGTCTCCCTGAATCCAAAAAAAAAAGTTTTTGGAAAAAGGTCGCTGTGGACGGCATAGCTTAAAAACGAAAAGCCCGTTAAATACCAAACTTGGTATTTACGTTCAGCATCTTTCAAGGATCCGACACGAAGATTTTCAAGAAAATCCCCCCAACCCAAACTACCCTTTACATGGAAAAATTTTCGAAAATTTTGTTTTTCTCAAAAACGGCTCTAATGATTTTGATTAAAATATCGTATATTAAAGATATTTACATACAAAATAAAAGTATATTTTGAATTTTCAGGGAATAACATCTGAAGACTACTTTATTTGGATGTACTTTATACGGAATTTTGCATGACTGGCAAAGCGTAAGAGAAAGACAAAACCTTACTTAGCGGAAAATGTAGGGCTCGTTAAAACGCACATTATGTTATATAAATTTTTTCGTGGAGTGCATCGTTTTTGTGATATTCCTTGTATTAGTTTCAGTTTAAAATACTTACACTGTTCTCATACGAGAAGTTGTCAACTCCTGTCCATACAAACAAAGGAGCTTCAGTCACATAGCAATCAGCTTTTGACTATCACTTTAGCTTATACTATTCCCTTATTTCCATTCTACTTGCATGGAGGCAAGTAATGCAATTATTTCTGTTAATTGTCTATCGATTAACATGAAGTAAAAAGAAGCATAAGCCTTTCAACAATAATTAGTTGCAGAGATGTAGAGAAAGTCATGTGAATGGAACACATCAATTTTTTTTTTTTTTTTTTTTTTTTTTTTTTTTTTGCCATTGGTGTTATTAGAAATCATTAATTACATTACAGGAATATTTCTTGATCGTAATCATGAAAACCTCAAAGGCGCATTGTAAATATAACTTCGTATTTACCGTGAATGAACAAGTGTGCTTGTATATCCAAGTCAAGATATTTTAATGTTGATAGCATTCAAACTTACCAGTTGGGTCTTGTTGGCCGGGAGTTCGGAACCCTTCTCCAGTTCGAAGATGGGTAATGGGAACACTTTGGGGTTTTTGTGCAGCAACGGTGGGTCCTGTCTTCTAAACATCTCTAGGAAATCAGGGATGAGACCCGGGCTAGGGTACAGTTCTATATCGGATGGGAGGATGAAGTAGGTGAGGGCAGACTCTCTAGCGATGTTTCTGCCGATATTCACCGGGTACAAGATCTTCGCCTTGGTCTTGTACAGTGAACTTGAAGTGACGTTGACCCAGGGCGCCTGGGCCGAGCAGTTGGCCTTCTCGGCGAGCACGTTCTTGGAGGAAGGCACCTGTTTGGGCACATGTCGCGTCCCAAAGAAGATGTGGAAGGTGACAAACTCAGACACTAGCGGAGAGAGGCAGTCTCGGGCGTATCTGATAGCTTCCAGAGTGGGCCCAAAGTCGGTACCTGGAGCATGCATGGCAAGGGAAACAGGCCCTTGCCATCGCTCCAGAAGTGGTCCCAGGTTATCCAGGAAGGTGTAATCGGCGTGCGTCGTGTACGTGATGCTCTCATGACACCGATACTTGCGGTTAGCTCGTATATAGTTGTACAAGACCCAGAAGTCAGAGCGTTGCGCCGTCTTAGGGTCGTCGCTCTTATCGTTGCAGTGAATCACGTCCTCCAGAGTCCTTGTCGACGTCGTGCTGGTGACGTTCTCCTGCTCCGGTTGCACCACACCCACAGGGTCTGCACCACCCTTCTTCGGCGTCAGGTCCATAATGACTGATACCTCCGACGTCGTGGATACCGGTTTTGACTGAGGCGAAGCAGGCGGTTTCTTGGTGGAAGCGGTCTCAGAGGCGACCACGACGGAGCTCTGTGGTACCGCGGGCTCCTCCTGAGGAGGTGCACTATCCGCATCAGCAGTCTGTACAATCACATACTTCCCCACCGGAATGTCTATGGAGGCCAGGTTCCTACCTGACGCCTGCAGCTCCTCTATGAAATCAATGCCGCCGTTCTTGGAGGCGATATGAGTGCCCACGTAGAGCAGAACAGCGACGTTGAGGATAATACTGAGTCGCAAGACCCAGTTGCGTCTCGTGAACATGATGCTACCGGACGGACCACGAGCGACTGTAGCGACCCCTTTCTTCGTCTTCTTCTACCTCGAGGACGTCGACGCTGATGGTGGCGACCTTGCAGCGGTGACTGCTTCATCCCAAGTCAGCGACCACCATCCTCTGAGCAACCTCTGACCAGCTCCTGAAACATCAGAAAATCACTAATATATTACGAGTTCAACTAGTTCTAAGGGCACGCCCTTATGTCCAGGCCTCAAAATGTTAATCAAACAATACTACTATGAATTATGTACTACATATAAGAGTTGTTCCAGCAAAGAATTTCTGACCATTTCACTGAAATATACTAGTTTTTGTAACAGTCATGCAATACGATTTGTTATTTCGTTTTCGAAAGTCATAAATTGCTGGTATCGTATACACGTGTTACTTTTGATGGTACAATTAGAAGTTTGTTACACCAGTTAACTATACAGGAATAAAGTTACACACAAGCTCACTGGAATTCTCATATATCCTACATTTCAACACTGGCTACTTCCAGAATCATAAAACTATACCCTCTATTATACGAGGGCTGTTTTTCTCAACCTCCGATAGGCTATAAATAAAAGACAAGTTCATAGAAAATAATTATTTTATTACTAAAGGTTTTGTACACTTATGGTTGCTTTTCAACATAATCACCGAAAAGATTGAGACATTTATCGTACCTGTGCACAAGCTTTGCAATACCCGCTTCAAAAAAATGTTGCCGCCATTGATTTCAAATGAGCATTGACGCTCTTTTGAAGATCTTTGTTGGTTTGAAATTGCTACCCTACTAGCCACGTCTTCAGTTCAGGGAAAAGGTGAAAGCTGGGTGCCAGGTCAGGACTGTGCAGCGGATGATCGAAAATGTCCCGTTGAAATTGTTCAAGGAGCCGATGGGTTGTGCCAGCAGTGTGTGGACGAGCGTTGTCATAGATCAACACAAATCTTGAAGTCAGCATTCCTCTTCGTTTGTTTTGAATAGCTCTCCGCAAACGTCGTATAGTACGAAGATCTTCAAAACCACGCCAATGCTCATTTGAAATCATTGGCGGTAACATTTTTTGAAGCGGGTATTGCAAAGCTTGTGCACACGTACGATCAATTTCTCAATCTTTTCGGTGATTATATTGAAAGGTAACCATAAGTGTACAAAACTTTTAGTAATAAAGTTATTGTTTTCTATGAACTTGTCTTTTATTTATAGCTTATAGGAGGTTGAAAAAAACGGCCCTCGTATAAGATTTGTTCCAGCAAAGAATTTCTGAACATTTCACACGGGTATAATTAGTTTTTGTAGCAGTTCGTGCATTATGATCAACTATTTGGTGTTACGAGTGCACATTTTACTTTTTATGATTCCTGACTGCAATCAGAAGTTTGTTACACCAGTTAACTATGCCGGAATAAAGTTAGACACAAGCTGACTGGAATTCCCATATATCCTACATTTCAACATTGGCTACTTCCAGAATCATAAAACAATACCCTCTATTATACAAGAGATCACGTTTGGAATGGAGTGCTCAGCACTGCTTTACAAGTCTCTCATACGTTCTATAATTTCATACAGCGCTCCTGTGTGGAATACAGTTAGCAAAACTCACATTCATCAATTTCAGGTTATACATAACAAATTTATCCGCACTAATACAAAGGCTCCATGGGTCATAAAAGGTAACCTGTTCATCCACGTAAAACAGACTTCAAGTTGTTCTCAAAGAGAGGCTTCTTCCTTGAAGATATGCAGTACACCTTCTCCTGCTTTGTTTTTTATATGAACGTAACTCCATGGCACGCCAGTAAGGAACCATGGCCTACACCCATCTCGGCCTGAAGGTATCATGAATGGGGTACATTGCTAGAGGGTGAGACGTGATCAGCGCCTCGAGTCCCTCCCGGTCGATTGATGCGGTCTTCTCGATTTGGAGCCGCTACTTCTCAATCTAGTAGCTACTCAATTGACACCCAGGGAGGGACCTCACGAGGCTTGAAATCACTTCGGACCAGGTCTCCCAGCGGGGAAAAGTTCCCCCACGTCGGTACCGGGAATCGAACCCAAGTTTCCGGCTTAGCAAGTAGCCGCACTACCACCGCGCTAAGGTACGTGAACAGTTTAACTTATCTGGTCTTTAGTGTTTCATAATAAGACAGTAAATTTCGCATTGATAATGAATCTTATAAGGATAGCACTAAAAAGGATAATTATAGTAATAATAATGTTAAGGATTATCAGAAAACAAATTTCATTTTGTAAACGACAAGAAATGTTTGGAAGCAAAGGAATATGATCAATCCCTAACCCCTCCCCCCCAGAAACATTTACAGTTACCTAATGAGCCACTATGTTGGGTCCATAACACAGTCTAAGTAGTTCCTTTTTGAATTGTTTCAATTGAATGGCCCCTTTTAACTGCAAGGGGGTTTTGACTTGTTAACTCATATATTCACTGTAAGTTATTGATATTAGGTTATTTATTTTATATCATTATACACACATTTACTCTCCCATACGATCGCCTGCGGTGCTACAAGTGGTAAAAGCGGGCGTTAAACACAACAACAAAAAATCTTCCATACCTACTGCCAGACTCTGTGCGGAATACGGAATAATTCTGGTTAAAGAAAAAAAAATCCTCACCCCAGCCGGAAGTCGAATCCGGTAGCTCTGGGTGAGAAGTCAGCTGTCTAAGCAGTTCTTTATCACGACGTGGAGAAGCGTTAGGAGCCCATAATGTAGGCCTAACTGAACACCCAAGTGGTACAGGCGACTCCAACGCCACCCGTCGCCGTGAGCTGTATTTCCAAATGAAATGGAATTAATAAATCTGGTGTGTTCCATTCACATGACTTTCTCTACATCTCTGCAAAAATTACTGTTAAAAAGCTTATGCTTCTATATACTTCATGCTAATCGAGGAAAAATTAGCTCCAAAAAATATATATAACATAGATTGTGTGTTTTAACGTGCTCTACATTTTTTGTGTGGTAAGTTTTTGTTCATCACCTACGGTTTAGCAGTTATGCGAAATTCCATAAAATTCATCCAGAATGAAGTAGTCTTCAGAAGCTATTCTCAGAAAATTCAAGATATACGTTTTATTTGTTGTATGAATACGTTTAATATATGGTAATTTAATCAAAATCGTTAGAGCGATTTCTGATAAAATCAAAACTTTCGAAAAATTTTCCATGTAAAGGGTAGCTTGGGGGCGGATTTTCTTGAAAATCTTCGTATCGCATCCTTGGAAGATACCACACTTAAATACCATATACGCACATCTTATTCCAAAAATTCTTTTTTTGGATTCAAGGGGACCCAAAACATGTATTTCTGGTTAAATCTCGGTATAACATTTTTGGGTGGAATACAATATCTTCTCTATACACCATGTACATAGTACGTGTAGAGAAAGTAAAAATGCAGATGAAATAGAGGGATAGGAAATTCAGGGGGAATAAAGAAACTTCCCCAGCCTCCCAGGGAAACCCCCGAAAAAACCTATGAGTCAGAGAAGTTGCCGCGGCAGTCGAACCCTAATAGAAAACACCTGAGGCACCTGCCTCTGTACAATTTCATGTACTACAAACGCAAGGCAAACACACACGCATTCACGAAAGCTAGTGTTTAATATATCGGCAAGTGAATAAATCGCCATTATCTCTGAAGTATACCCATTAAACAATCACGTGTTATAACGGCTCTAATTACATATTTTAGGAACTTGTTGGCAATGCTGTGCAGGCAGCCTTGACTTGAAACCGCACGTTTGCCACAAATAATAGTAATGCAAGACTTGCATACACATTCAATTGCTCTGTCGACTTGGAGATCGCAATCGAAACTGACATTAAGTTTTATTTCCACTGCTGAAAACCGGTTTCAACTTACATTTACCTCATAAATAATGCTATTGCAGTTTTATCGGGTGAAAAGGTTAATCTGAAATTCTCGATGAAACACACACACACGCGCTCTCTCTCTCTCTCTCTCTCTCTCTCTCTCTCTCTCTCTCTCTCTCTCTCTCTCTCTCTCTCTCTGCAGTCTATGGACTCTGCATATTAGACTCTGCAATTTCTACAGAACGAATTGTGGGTTTTTAAATAGCTGCAGTATAATTACTTAAAAGATGACGTGCCGCGCCGTGGCCTAGTGGTTAGACCACTCGCCTGTCACCTAGACGGCCATGGTTCGATCCTAAGCAACCGCACGTGAGATTTGTGGTGGACAAAGCGGCGCAGGGTGGGTTTTCTCCGGGTTTTCCAATGTCCCAGCCATCGCAATCCACCGGTGCTCCATCTTTATTCCATGTGTCATCGCCTCCGGTGCCACAAATAGTAAAAGCGGGCACTAAACACTACCAAAAAAAAAGATTATGTTTTTTATTATTTTTTTTAGGGGGGGGGTTCTTAAGCCTGGTTGGTCATATCGGACGATGAATGAAATGATGCTCAATTGATCTCGGGGTCCATGGAGCTTAAAATTACTCGACATTCGTGTTCTCGGGATAAGGGAAAACCCCGAAAAAAAACCTTATCCGTGTAACTCACCCTAAGAAAAATTTCAACTCAGAACTGTTGACTATGAGACAGACTCACCATACTACCCAAGCGGGCCGTAAATATCTTTGTTTCCTTTGAGATTGGCATTCGGGAGGTCGTGGGTTCGGTTCCCTGCAGCAGGCCTTTCGAGATTCCCCCTAATTTCCTGTTCCTCCATGTCATCCCTCTGGTCTTCTTCAGGCTGCGGTGAAGGCGCACTCACGTGGAGATGATTACGCTTTGGAAACTCAGCTCTCGGCAACAAGACGGCGCTGGGATCATCGGTATACTCAGGAGCGTTACGTTGGCTCCGTGACGCAGTCTGGTTCCGGCTACCCTCTGCAGTTGTTCTCATCTCATCTTCTCCTCCCGGAGTCGGACTAAAAAAGCCTAAACACTAACTGAGGTGCGGAATCCCCTCTGGTATACTACACCATTTTTGTGAAAATAAAAGAGTTTCGAAATATCTTCTATGTAAAGGTTTGTCTATGGTAGGGCTTTCTTAAAAGTTGGGCCGCATCTTTTAACCGACTTACTTGACACGAAAATCTTGAATTTTATGGGAATAGCCTGATAATTCTTGTTTCCTCGAAAGGAACTTTGCATAATTTTGTATAAGTGTTAATGTTATCGAGCGAGATGGCTCTGCATTCCGTAGGTCCCGCGTTCGATTCCCCGGTAGCGGCTATTCCTTCTATGGGTTTTTCGTGGTTTTCTCTGGTTGACAAGGTGAATACTCGGATAGTTATTTTAACACCAATTTCTCTTTTCTGCATTTCCTGTCATTTCTCTTTCACGTTTCAGGTTGAATCCGGGTCTGAGAAACAATCGGTGTCGGACAGATGGCGCAGAGTTCTTCTTTTCATTACCAAATATGTCTTGAGAGTCTCCACTGCTGCGTCGTTTCTTCCAGGTCAGGCAAGAGAGAAGCCTCTGATCAGCTTTCCAGTGGCTTGGAGTGACGGATTGTCAAGCATTCATATAGCTATGATTTCTCTGAAGACCTGTCCGTCTCCTGCGGTTCCTTTCCCTCATCCATTCCTCCCGACGTTATGCGCACAAAAGTTCCATTGGAGTTTGAGGGGCTAGGTGTCCTCTCCGTAAACTAGCATAGTCATAAAATGTAAATCTCCTTAAAAGCCTTCAGTTATTATTAACATGAGAGCAACAGTTCCTATTTTCACAGTGAATACAATATAAAATCTGATGTGTTCCATTCACATGACTTTCTCTACATCTCTGTAACATAATTCTTAAAATGCTTATTTTTTCTATTACAGATAATCGAGATAAACATACGCATAAATTTTGTTATTACTTATTTCCCAACTATAACTAGAAGAGAAATAAGGAAATACTCTGGATAAAGCGATAGTCAAATCCTGTAAAAGCTAGTTGCTATGTGATTTAAATACGTTCTCTTTACATGACCAGGTGTTGAAACATTTCTATATGAGTAAGGTACTTTAAAGTACTTAAAGTACTTCAAATTTGAAACTAATAACAAGGAATACCTCGGAAACGGTTAGCTCCACAAAAAAACTGTAAGGGAGATAAATTGTGTGTTTTGACGAGATTTACATCTTTGTGTAGTAGGCTTTTGCCTATCTTTTACGGTTTACCTGTTATGCAAAAGTCACTCAGAATGATGACTTTTAGAGGCTATTCCCAGAAAATGCAAGATAACTTTTTTTTCGTATTCGGCCTACCCTCCCATATTTAGGACTAACACCGTCTAGGAACTAAAAGAGGATGCCTAGGGACCCGAAGGCTGTCGGGGAGCCAACGGCACGAAGCTACAGAATGGAGATCCTGGAACGAGTGGAGGCCGTAACCAGCATGAGCGTGAGAAAGTGTATTACATCAAATACAAACAAGAAGGATGATTGAAAAGGTAATGGTGGAGCCATTGGTGGAATGAGTGGCGGGGAAAGCCGGAGGACCGGAAGAAAACCCTCCCATACTCCGCTTTGCGCAAACCCCTCGGTTACGTCGCCACCTAAGATGTCTTTAATGTGTAAACATCTTTAATATACAGTATTTTAATAAAAATCGTTAGAGCCATTTTTTTAGGAAAATCAAAGTTTCGTAGTTTGGAGTCGGAGAAATTCAGAAAATCTTCGTGGCGCATCCTTGATAGTGCTCAACTTAAATATAAATTTTGTATTTTACCAACTGTTTTTGAGTTATAGTGTTCACAGACACATGGACACACGCGGGCATAGTTCTAAACGTGTTTTTTAGTACTGGAACCCTAAAACGTGTATTTCCAATGAAATAAGTAGACAAACTAAAAGCGATATACATATACCTTTATATTTTTTTTTTTTATAAAATATCTTGCAAACTTGGGTCAAAATAACACATCAAGGGCCAAATTAGCTTGAGGTTATGGTAAAAGTTTCAATACTGTATTATATTAACACTTCCTGGCTGTATTTTATCAGAAAAGAGTTGAATGTAATATTCAGACTTGAAAGTTAATTTAACAAAAAAGTGTAGAATTAATATCATTACTGTATATAACCTGGAACGTAATACTAACTGTTTCACTGAATACTATCAATACAATTTTCTTTCAGTAGGATTCTTTTATTTGATTCAAAGTCCTAAATTTTAGTGTAAAACCGAACGGGCCCTATGCCCTGAAGGAGACGGAGTTAATACGAAGTAAAAGAATCAATACAAAAACCATGGGAGGCGTTTACGCCATTAACGTTAGGGATTCACAATGCAATGAAAACACTTTACAACTCCAAACAAGCAATTAGTCACGCACTTCTGCACCTTCTCCCCCCCCCCTGCCACAATACTCACCTATTAGCCGCTCTAGTGTTTGAATGATCCCCCTCTCAGAACATTGGCGTGCTATGACGTCACAACTGCAGCAAGAGAGTCTTGCCAATTTCAATAAAGTTACTCACTGGATCCTTTATAATTACATTCCTGGCATATTTGCTCTATAATCTGCATAGAGAATCTTTCAAAAGGGAAAGAAAATCAGATGTGTTCCATTCACATGGCTTTCTCTACAACTCTGCAACAAATCATTGTTAAAATGCTTATGCTTCTTTTTACTTCATGCTAATCGAGAAAAATTTAGCAGAAATTGCCTCCATGCAAGTAGAAAGGAAATAAGGAAGTGGCATAAGCTTAAGTATTAGTCAAAAGCTGGTTGCTATGTGACTGAAGTTACTTTGTGTGTATGGACAGGAGTTGACATATTCCTGTATGAGAAAAGTATAAGGTTTTTAAAGCTGAAACCAATAACAAGGAATACCTCAAAAAAGATCCTCTCCACGAAAAACAAGTATATAACATAAATTGTGTGTTTTAACGAGCTCTACATTTTCTGTTAAGTAAGTTTTTGTATATCTCTTACAGTTTGCCAGTTATGCAAAATTCCGTAAAATTCATCCAGAATAAAGTAGTTTTCAGAGACTATTTCCAGAAAATTCAAGATATATATTTTATTTGTCAGAAAAATATATTTAATAGATGTTTTAATCAAAATCGTTAGAGCCAGTTTTGAGAAAATCATAATTTTCGATTTGTTTTAATGTAAAGGGTAGTTTGGGGGCGGGCATTTTCTGAAAATCTTCGTGTCGCATCCCTGAAAGATACTAACCTTAAATACAAAGTTTAGTATTTTACCGAATTTTCGTTTTTGAGTCATGTCGTGTTCACAGACACACTGACACGGACACTGACACACACATACACACACGGACCTTTTTCCGAAAATACTTTTTTTGGATACAGGGGACTCTAGTATATTTCCGATGAAATCTCGGTAGGGAATTTTTGGGTGGAATGCAATACCTTCTCTATACACTGTGTACATAGTATGTGTAGTGAAAGTAAAAAAGCAACAAAATAAACCCAAAAGAAGTCACATACTACGAAACAATGAGGTTTAATAAAACATTGGCAAGATGGCCTCCGTTCTCGTATTCAGCGAACACCATTCTTTCTAGAATAGTATTTATAATATTTAACACACGCTTTTACTACATGGGCACTGCAGGCGATGATCACTGATTAATGGAATGAAGGTGGAAACGATAACGAGGGGAAACCAGAGAAAACCCGCCCCTGTGTCGCTTTATCCACCACAACACATACGGTTCCCTAGAAGCGAACTTTTGCCGGTCCCCATGGCCACGCTCGCTAAGCGTCTTGCTTTGATGCTTCGTGGGCAGGGGATCGTGGGTTCGAGTCCCGCTTTGGGCATGGGTGTTATATGTTTGTGCAATGTGTATATGATTGTGTAAAGGAACAGTAAAACCAGTAATCATACAGTAAATTTAGGGGGGGGATGTAAACAGGGGATACAGCCCCGGAGTCCTGACCAGACTCCGGTACTGTCTTATAAGAAAAAAAAAAAAAAACGACCAAAAACGCATTGGTGATAGGCGAGTCGGTTAGCCACTCAGCCACGGGTCGTCACCATTCTTTCTGCTTTTCTAGATAGAAGAATAAGCTTTTAGAGAATAATTTGTTGCAAAGAAGTAAATAAAATCATGACCACAGAACCCCTCAGATTTTTAAAAACAGTCATTTACTCTTAAATTTCAACTTTGACTTCCATTCATACCTCCAGACCCTGTGGGTGATACGGAGTGATTGTGGTTAAATAAATACTCCGCTACAAACGAGAACCGAGCCTAGCCCCTCTGGGTTGAGAACCCAAAACTCTGATCACTCGACCATACAGATCGTTGATAGTGATTTGTTTTTAAATAGCAGAATTATTTTGTTTGGCACCCAGCAAATCCCGCAGCTGAGCTGGTATCACTGGGTCAAATGAGATTTTCTCTCTCTTTATCACTGTCCCCCCCCCCTCTCTCTCTCTCTCTCTCTCTCCTTTCACCATCCTCTATTCACACACGGACCTTTTTCCGAAAATACTTTTTTTGGATACAGGGGACCCTAGTATATTTCCGATGAAATCTCGGTAGGGAATTTTTGGGTGGAATGCAATACCTTCTCTATACACTGTGTACATAGTATGTGTAGTGAAAGTAAAAAAGCAACAAAATAAACCCAAAAGAAGTCACATACTACGAAACAATGAGGTTTAATAAAACATTGGCAAGATGGCCTCCGTTCTCGTATTCAGCGAACACCATTCTTTCTAGAATAGTATTTATAATATTTAACACACGCTTTTACTACATGGGCACTGCAGGCGATGATCACTGATTAATGGAATGAAGGTGGAAACGATAACGAGGGGAAACCGGAGAAAACCCGCCCCTGTGTCGCTTTATCCACCACAACACATACGGTTCCCTAGGAGCGAACTTTTGCCGGTCCCCATGGCCACTCGCTAAGCGTCTTGCTTTGATGCTTCGTGGGCAGGGGATCGTGGGTTCGAGTCCCGCTTTGGGCATGGGTGCTATATGTTTGTGCAATGTGTAAATGGTTGTGTAAAGGAACAGTAAAACCAGTAATCATAGAGTAAATTTAGGGGGGGGGTGTAAACAGGGGATACAGCCCCGGAGTCCTGACCAGACTCCGGTACTGTCTTATAAGAAAAAAAAAAAAAAAACGACTAAAAACGCATTGGTGAGAGGCGAGTCGGCTAGCCACTCAGCCACGGGTAGTCACCAGTCTTTCTGCTTTTCTAGATAGAAGAATAAGCTTTTAAAGAATAATTTGTTGCAAAGAAGTAAATAAAATCATGACCACAGAACCCCTCAGATTTTTAAAAACAGTCATTTACTCTTAAATTTCAACTTTGACTTCCATTCATACCTCCAGACCCTGTGGGTGATACGGAATGATTGTGGTTAAATAAATACTCCGCTACAAACGAGAACCGAGCCTAGCCCCTCTGGGTTGAGAACCCAAAACTCTGATCACTCGACCATACAGATCGTTGATAGTGATTTGTTTTTAAATAGCAGAATTATTTTGTTTGGCACCCAGCAAATCCCGCAGCTGAGCTGGTATTACTGGGTCAAATGAGATTTTCTCTCTCTTTATCACTGTTTTCCTCTTTCTCTCTCTCTCTCTCTCTCTCTCTCTCTCTCTCCTTTCACCATCCTCTATTCTCTATTTCTCTTTGTTTAACTTATATGCTACATGTTTTGAAATCTGGTTATCTGGGTTGTTAATAAAAAAAAAATCTGATGTGTTTCATTCACATGACTTTCTTTACATCTTTGGAACAAATTATTGTTAATAAACTTATTCTTCTATCTACTTCATGCTAAACGAGATAAACATTAGCAGAAACGTACTTATTACTGAGTTCCTTGTAAGTAGAAAGGAAATAAGAGAATACATTAGGTTAAACCGACATTCAAATGTTTCAAAATGCGACTGCTATCAGTCGCTCGCTGGACGGCGTACCGTGAGGTTGTTTGTGTATAGCGAGCGGAACCAGTCTTCACTGCGGTGAGTTGTTTGTTTGTTGCGGCGTCTCTGCCGATTGTGAAAGCGGGCAGGCGTTCTACTTAATTGGGCACCTTCATTCTTCTTGCGAGAAGGTGGTAAAGCATTAAAATGGCCGTGTATAAGCGAGTAAATACTATTAAAATTCAGTTTGACAACGCAGCAACTAGACCGTCTGCACTAGAAATACATCAATGGTTGGTAAATTTTCTGGCTTTAAAACCGGATCAAGTGGACACGCTTCAGCTCAATAGTCGTGAACGTGCTATTTATGTCAAGTTAGTTTCCACGTTATTATATGATAAACTTATATCACGTTACACCGAAGAACAAAACTTTACATATGAATCTGGGGAAATCTCCAAAGTGAAAATCACGCCAGGTGACCAGCAAATTGTTAATGTGCGGGTTTTCAACCTCCCACCGGAGGTGCCCAGCGCAGTTTTGTCACAAGAATTGTCTAAATACGGTAAGGTATTTGATATACGACGTGAGAAATGGCACTCTCATTATCTGCTTCCGGCTAACAATGGCGTGTGTACCGTGAAAATGGGTATTAAGTGCAATATACCTTCTACCTTGGTTATTGATACTTATGTGATATCTATTGCCTATACCGGACAGCAGCAAGCCTGTCATTTGTGCCGTGAGACGACGCATTTAAAAGCGGATTGTCCCTTTAGAGCTACTCGGTTGTCTCTGCAACCAAGAAATCGTCCGGCAACCTTCAGCGAGGCAGTGGGTGCTCCGGGGGATGACCAGCAGGGTGTTATGCACACGCCCGGGTCATCAATGGAGACCCAAGTGGAGGTAATGCCTGTACAACGACAGTTGGATGAGGGAGAGGAGTTACCTATAGAGGTGGACAGCATGGTGATGACGGAGACGCCGGAGTTTGTTGATGTCCAGCATGTACAGGACACAGTACAACAGGATACTGATCGCAGGGCGAATGATAGCGACGTACCTGAAGCGTCTGAAGACGCGACCCGCAACTTGGGTGCGCCGTCCAGAGTTTCTGTATCTGCTCGCGACCCTCGCCTCCAGTTCCAACCGCTAGACCGCCATATTGATGCCTGTTTGTTATCGTCTTCGCCAGCTGGTGGCGCGGGTGTGCAACGATTTCTTCACGATCTTCCTGACGGTCGTGTAGTGAAGGCCAGTGATTCCGGCAAGAGGCCGGCTGAAGATGCCAATGACGCCGATGAGGACCTACGGCGTTGCTACAAGCATACTAAGGACGATCCTCATGAAGGTGCGGACAATTAATGGTTGTACTCCCCAGATTGAACTGACACGTGTCCTAATTCCTGTTTGGTATCACGCCATTGGTCCTGAGATTGTAAGTACTTTTCTTTGCCCTGCATGCCAGTTGGACTTCAAATTTGGGCGTCACTTAATGTGAATGGGTTGCGTCAACCAGTTAAGCAACAGCTGCTTCGGGATTTTTTGAGTAGTAATGATGTTGATGTTTGCTTTCTTCAAGAGGTGAATGTTTATAATATGGACTTTTTATATGGATATGATTATGAGACTAATTTAGGCCCGGGTGGTACTGGGATGGCTATTGTATACCGCCAGGGATTGCCCCTACACGGCTTTGCCTATCATCCTTCAGGTAGAATCCTCTCCGCGGAGTATGATGGTGTTACCTTCGTGAATATCTATGCCCCGGCAGGAAGCAACAAGAGGAAACAACGCGAGGATTTTTTTCGCCAGGAGCTTTTAACTCATATTCCTCGGAGTTCCCCATTCTTATTGGTTGGGGATTTTAACTGTACGTTAGCAGCCAAGGACCAAAGAGGGGCCTTTAATGGTTGTATAGCATTGCAGCAGTTAGTGGACCAGTTTCAATTGGTGGATAGCTGGGAATTCAAGCATGGTAATGATGTGATGTACACCTTCGTACGGGGCCAGTCGGCCTCTCGACTGGACCGGATGTATGTTCTACCGGAGATGAAATCCCGGATACATCGCACAGAGATAGTGCCAGCAGCTTTTAGTGATCACAATGCACTGCTACATGCCGTTGTAGGTCGTGCGGAGATACGTCGTAGTGGAACAGGGTTCTGGAAGCTTAATTGCTCCTTACTTACAGATGACGAGGTCCTGATAGAATTCCAAGAATGTTGGTCCAAATTGCAGAAGTCTTTTCAGCGCTCTCCCAATAAGGCAGCATGGTGGGTCTATAAGGCGAAGCCAGCGATACGCTCCTTTTTTAAAGCCGCAGCGTGCCGTAGAGCGTTAGCTCGGAGAGAAACTTTGGATTTTTATCTTGCAGTGCTACAAGATTTACACCTACGCCAACAACATGGGGAGGACGTACACTGTCAGCTCCGGGAAGTCAAGGCTCATATCCAGCACCGTAAAACGCAAGAGCTCCAGGGAACCTTAGCCAGAATACATACAGCAGAAATGGTTTATGGTGAAAAAATGAGTTTCTTCTTCCTGGCGAAGGAGCGTAGGCAAGGTCGCAGAGCGTTTGTTACCAAATTGATAGATGATGGTCAAGAGGTTACGACCACGACAGGGATTCTTCGTGTGTTGCATTCTTATTACACCCAGCGCTTTGCCAGGCCGGTGGATATGGTGGATTCAATCCAGTCGTATATGTCCAAATATGTGCCAGTTGTGCAGGTAGGCTTAAAACGGTCGCCTACTCCCATGCTGAAGGAGACGGAGTTGCTCACTGCGATTCAGACAGCCAAACCTCATACAGCGCCCGGACCAGATGGGCTGCCGTACGAGTTCTATAAACATTGTTGGCGGTTTATTAAGAAAGAACTTCTTCTAGTGTTTCAAGAAATCTGGAGGGATGAAAACCCTCCGTCTACATTTGGAGATGGGGTGGTTCTACAACTCCCAAAGACCGCCACGCCCAGCCGGCCCGCAGATTATCGGCCCATCACCTTACTCAATTGTGACTATAAGCTGTTTGCAAAAATAATCGCCCGTAGGCTGCAAGTATGGCTAGTGCCCTTGCTTAGTGAGCAGCAGGCTGTGGTGCGCGGAGGTGCGGCTATGCACCATACCGTGGCAGCTTTGCGAGACTGTATTCTTCATTGTCGCCAAGAAACCCGCTCTGCTGCTCTGGTAAATCTGGACCTTGAGAAAGCATTTGATAATGTGGTTCACGAGGGTCTTTGGGCACGTTTGGAGTCATTGCAAGTGCCGAACAAGTTGTATCACCTCCTTCGGGCACTATATGGCACTGCGTTATCAAGGATTCAATGCAATGGGTTTCTGACTGCCGCCATACCGGTCAACAGATCCGTCCGCCAAGGTTGTCCCCTATCAATGTTGTTATTTGCTGTGTACATCGATCCTTTGCTCCGACAGCTGCAATCTACGATAACGGGTCTGGAGGTCTATGGAAAGAAACTAGCCGTTAGGGCATATGCCGATGATCTTACGGTGATGGTCACCGACGAGCAGGATGTCACGTATCTACGAAGCTGTTTGCAGAAATACGCCCAATGTGCGGGGATGACGTTTAATTTGACGAAATCTGAAAGTCTTCCCATTGGGCCGCATCCTCCGGATACCACGGTGTTAGGAATACCCACTGTGCAACGCACAAAAATTCTTGGGATATACTTCAGTGGAGACGACGAAGACCTGCGAGACTATAATTGGACGTCATGCATTAATACTTTACGTGGTGTACTATACGGTCAAAAGTCGAGGATGCTGAACTTGATACAACGTGTGTGGTTTTGTAATGCCTTTGCGTTGAGTCGTATATGGTACTTAGCACACGTGCTGCCTCCAACAAAACGGCACAGCCAAAGAATTGAGCAAATAATAGGATACTTCATATGGACAGGAAAATTATATCGCATTTCCCGTACTCAGTTACGTCTTCCAAAAGGCCAGGGTGGCTGGGGGTTGTTGGATGTGGCGATGCAATGTAAAGCACTTTCCTTAAAAATGATTCTGCAAGCACTGGATGGACAGGGTGATAGTGTAGAGGTGGTAGTACAACGGCATTATCAGTTGTTTTGGGAACGGAGAGAACTCCATAAGATTCCTAAAATGTTACGTGATCTCCTACGTGACTTGAGCACACTACCTTCAGCAGAAGTGGCTAATGGCCATTTTCGGACGGCTAAGGAAGTCTATACCTTTTTTCAACGCAGGGAACCTACTACTCCACATATACAAGTTAAATATCCACAATTGCCCTGGAGGCAAATTTGGCGTGGCTTTGCTATACCGGAAATCAACACGGAATGGGTCTCGGTGGCATATGAGATTGTCAATGAAAGCCTACCAACTGCAGATAAATTACATAGACATCATCTGGCAATTCTTCCCGCTTGTCCAGCGTGCCAAGCCCCGGATTCGCTCGCACATCGACTCTTGGAATGCTCAGGTAAAGGACTGATATGGACATGGCTCTTGAGCCGATGTCGGGGTTGGACTGGTGACACCTGGCAGCCTTCAGCAACGGATATTTTGCACCTGAATTTTCCCTGGACGCGTCCTGCATTGTGGAGAGCTCTTATTTGGACAGTAATGGGTACCTATGCTTGGCTTAGTACCTTGGACTCGCCAGCTGACTGTGTGGTTCCAGCTTTACGAAGTTTTTTGTATGCAGAGAGGTGGCGGATGATTCGAGACAACAGAATCAACCCCTTTAAACCCTGGATATACAGGATATGAGCACCTGATTGATTCTATATCGATCCGGGACGATCTTGGATGCAATAACATGCATTATTCCTCTTTATGCTGGCCTGTTGTGATGTAGAGCTCCTGCTTCTCCTGAAATAAATAAAGTTCCTAATTCCCAAAGGGGGTACTATGCCATTACAAACTAAATAAAAAAGAATTAAAAAAAAATCAGCACTCTCGCTCAAAGAGTTGCCTTTATTAGACACTAAATATTTAGTTTAAAAAAAAAATAAAAAAAAAGAAAGGGAAAGAAAAAAAAAAAAAAAAAGTGATGGAAAACCTGTTAAGCAGAAAAAAAAAACAAAAAAAAAACAAAAAAACAAAAAAAAAAAAAAAAAAAAAATGGAATGAAGGTGGAAACGATAACGAGGGGAAACCGGAGAAAACCCGCCCCTGTGTCGCTTTATCCACCACAACACATACGGTTCCCTAGGAGCGAACTTTTGCCGGTCCCCATGGCCACTCGCTAAGCGTCTTGCTTTGATGCTTCGTGGGCAGGGGATCGTGGGTTCGAGTCCCGCTTTGGGCATGGGTGCTATATGTTTGTGCAATGTGTAAATGGTTGTGTAAAGGAACAGTAAAACCAGTAATCATAGAGTAAATTTAGGGGGGGGTGTAAACAGGGGATACAGCCCCGGAGTCCTGACCAGACTCCGGTACTGTCTTATAAGAAAAAAAAAAAAAACGACTAAAAACGCATTGGTGAGAGGCGAGTCGGCTAGCCACTCAGCCACGGGTAGTCACCAGTCTTTCTGCTTTTCTAGATAGAAGAATAAGCTTTTAAAGAATAATTTGTTGCAAAGAAGTAAATAAAATCATGACCACAGAACCCCTCAGATTTTTAAAAACAGTCATTTACTCTTAAATTTCAACTTTGACTTCCATTCATACCTCCAGACCCTGTGGGTGATACGGAATGATTGTGGTTAAATAAATACTCCGCTACAAACGAGAACCGAGCCTAGCCCCTCTGGGTTGAGAACCCAAAACTCTGATCACTCGACCATACAGATCGTTGATAGTGATTTGTTTTTAAATAGCAGAATTATTTTGTTTGGCACCCAGCAAATCCCGCAGCTGAGCTGGTATTACTGGGTCAAATGAGATTTTCTCTCTCTTTATCACTGTTTTCCTCTTTCTCTCTCTCTCTCTCTCTCTCTCTCTCTCTCTCCTTTCACCATCCTCTATTCTCTATTTCTCTTTGTTTAACTTATATGCTACATGTTTTGAAATCTGGTTATCTGGGTTGTTAATAAAAAAAAAATCTGATGTGTTTCATTCACATGACTTTCTTTACATCTTTGGAACAAATTATTGTTAATAAACTTATTCTTCTATCTACTTCATGCTAAACGAGATAAACATTAGCAGAAACGTACTTATTACTGAGTTCCTTGTAAGTAGAAAGGAAATAAGAGAATACATTAGGTTAAACCGACATTCAAATGTTTCAAAATGCGACTGCTATAGAACTGAAATTCATTTCTTTGCGTGGGTAGAAGTTGAAAAGTTTCCAAATGAGAAATGTATAAGTATTTTAAAACTGAAACTAATAACAAGGAATATCCCGAAAACCGTCAACTCCACGAAAAAAATGTATCTGACATAAATTGTTTATTTTAACGAGATCTATATTTTTTATGTGGTAAGATTTTGTCTATATCTTAAGGTTTACTAGTTACACAAAATTCAGCAAAATTCATCCAGAATAAACATGTCTTCAAAGGCTATTCCCAGAAAATTCAAGATATACATTTTATTTGTCATATAAATATCTAAAACATAAGAGATTTTAATCGAAATCGTTAGAGCCATTTTTGAGAAATCCAAAATTTTGGGCAAATTTTCTATGTAAAGGGTAGTTTAGGGTGGGAGTATTTTCTTGAAAATCTTCGTGTCGCATCCATGGAAGAATACTGAACTTAAGTATCAACTTTGGTATTTAATGGTCTTTTCGTTTTTGAGCTATACTATTCACAGACACACACACATGCGCGGACCTTTTTCCAAAATTGTGTTTTTTTTGTTTTTTTTGGATTCGGGGGGAAAACATGTATTTCCGGTGAAATCTCGGTATCTAATTTTTGGGTGCAATACAATACTTCTTCTACACACTATGTACATAGTAGTGTAGAAAAAGGAAATAGAACAGAAAAAGTTTTGCAGAATTCAAACTTGTGCCTATAAACTATACCTACTGTTATTCTGATAACCGGTTTACAAACAGGAATAAGTGTCTTTTTTGTAAACCGTTCCAAAGAAAAGAAGTAACAAAACCTGTTAGAAATATGTGTACACAGCTTTGCTATGAAGTAATTTTCAATTAATAAACGAAATGCTTCGATTTGATTTTATTTCCTCCACCAAGTGCATGAGTAGTGAAGGTACATTCCACTCAAAAATCTTATAAGATTTCGCCAGAAACACATATTTTAATAATCTCTGAATTAACCGAGCCGGGTGGTTCAAGTATTTCATTTGGGACTGTCATTCGGGAGGTTGTGGGACCGGTTCGTCGCGGCCAGTTTTTCGGGGATTTTCCAGGATCACTAGGCGAATGCTGGAGAAGATTCTTCAATCCCCCGAACATTCTGTCCCTTCATTTCACTCCAACCGTTCTCTTTCAGGGTTATAAGTGTAAACAAGGAAGCGGCAGAGGCGCCATTCTATGGAGGTGAATGTCGGTCCTCTTCTGAAATCACACTCAACTCATCCGAGATTTGAAGTAATTTTTTTAAGTGTTGAAGTTTAATTTTAATTTCTCACCATGGTAAGAACATTGGTGGTGATTTTGTAGTTAAAAAACGAAAGTGAAATATTTACATGTTCGAGTTAACAAGTTTACATGTTTGTTTCAATAGAACCAAATTTAAATAAAGCATAATAATGAATGGTCGTCTCCTTAGCGTGGTAGTAGCGCAGCTGCCTACCAAGCGGGAGACCTGGGTTCGATCCCCAGTACCGGCGTGGGGATTTTTCCCCCGCTGGGAGACCTGGACCGGGGTGCACTCAGCCTCGTGAGGTCCCTGGGGGGCCAATTGAGGAGCTACTTGATGGAGAAGTAGTGGCTCCAGGTTGTGAGGACCGCATTAACCGGCCGGGAGGGGCTCGAGGCGCTGACCACGTCTCACCCTCCAATACTGCACCCCATTCATGACGTCTGTAGTGGACCGAGATGGGGGACGCAGCGGCCGGGCGGTAGGCCAAGGTTCACCGTGAGCTGTCGTGCCATGGAGTTATAATAATGAATTATGTTCAATATTTTTAAGCTGAACCCTAAATAAATGGTGAATCCTAATCAGATAATGTTGTATGAAAACATAAACGTATGGTTACATAGGTTGACGTTTCACTGCAATCGATATACTTCCCTCACATCACACCACCTACTGTGGTCGGGTAGAAGAGGGACAACCGTGCGACTTGTTACGTAAACATTCACTTAACTTCCGAGATAGGGAATAATAGCCATCTAAAACATCATGAAATTTTCCTCATGGACATAACTTTAGAAAATACCCGAAAGTACCGGAGCATCACATCGTTCTCAAAAGCTGATCCAAATATTTGTACTTATTTACCAGTTTTTTGTTTTACCGACCAGAGGTTGTGTTTTGGTAAAGATAATTTCTTAACACAGAACGTGGTAGCTTTATTGCATCTCTGTAAATGGATACCCCTGTAAAACTTGGCCGCAGAGCTATTGTGTTGCCCTCTCTGTGGTAGGGACTCCCTGGAGAATAGACCCATTTCTGAGGAGTGATACGATGAAATCTACAGCTGCGAAAAGTGTTTGGAGCAGCCAACGTGTATGTACATTGTGTGTGTAAACCAATCTACTGAAGGAATATATGAGCAGGGAACTAAGAGAAACACCTCTACAAGCTTCTAACCAACACCAGAGCTGAAATATTTCATACGACTATACTTTAATGATGTCAAACTACTATCGACCATTAAAACGCAAAGCAACACTGCATTTTCTATTATCGTTTTTAAATATCTCTTCCGTAACTTTTGTTTCATAAATAATTTCAAAAGATGATGGAATAACTGATTGCAGATCTACTTAAAAGTTATATTTGTTTTTAATAAAATGATTTATTCTATTTTATTAACCTTAATTAAAATTTAACTTCCTTGCATTCAAAATATTCTGTGCTTGTTTTATGTTTGAGGTTAGGTTACATTAATTTCCTCTATTTGTATTAATCGTTGTTCTAGTAGTTAAGCCTACTACCTAGTTGAGTGAAAGCGAATATAATTATCGTATTCTCTATTGTACCATTTTCGATTAAATATAGATTTACTTTTTGTTTCTTAAACTTACTATTGTTTATATGCGCATATGTAAAAAGTAAATAGTTGAGAAGTTATTGTATTCCACACAATACCAGATTTCATCGAAAATTTGTGTTTTGAGTCCTTAAGAAAGAAAAATAAAGTTTTTTTTAAACGCCAGCATCTGTGTGTATGTGTATGTGCGTGTGTGTGTGTGTCTGTGGACAGCATAGCTCAAAAACGAAAAGTCCGTTAAATACCAAACTTGGTATTTAAGTTCAGTATCTTCCAAGGATGCGACACGAAGATTTTCAAGAAAATATCCCCACCCCAACTACCCTTTACAAGAAAAAATTTCGAAAAGTTTGATTTTTTTGAAAAATTGCTCTAAAATTTTTGACTAAAATGTCGTATATTAAAGATATTTACATGGCAAATAAAATGTATATCTCGAAAATCTTGGGAATAGCCTCTGAAGACATCTTTATTCTGGATGATTTTTATTTGCAAAATTGGTCAACCGTAGCAGATAGACAAAAGCTTGTACACAAAAATTAGATCATGATAAAACACACAATTTACGTCACATAATTTTTTTTTCATGGAGTTGATCGTTTTTTAGATATTCCTTGTTTTTGGTTTAGTCTTTAAAAGACTTTCCCATACAGGAATTTATCAACTCCTGTCCATACAAACAAAGGAACTTCATTCACCTAGTAACCAGCTTTAGAATATCACTTTAACCTATGATACTCCCTTATTTCGCTTCTACTTATAAGGAAGCAAGTAATAATACTATTTCTGCTAGTTTTTCTCGATTAGCATGAAGTAAATAGAAGCATAAGCTTTTGATCAATAATTTATTGCAGAGATATAGAGAAAGTCATGCGAATGGAACAAGTTATTATATTTCACACAAAATTTCCATCGAAAATATATGTTCTGAGAGCGGCTGAATCCAAGAAATAAAAAAAAAAACATTTTTAGAAAAACGAAGTGTGTCTGTGTGTCTGGGACCACATAGCTCAAAATGAAAGGACTATTAAATACCATTGCTAGTAGATATCTTCCAAGGATGCGACACGAAAATTTTCAAGAAAATTCTCCCACCTCAAAATAGCCTTTAAGTGGATAATTTTGTTTTAAAATGTTAGTTTTGCTCTAACGATTTTGATAAAAAAGACTGTGAATTTTGTCTTTATAGTTTCTCAAGACTTCATTCTGGATGAATTTTTCTGAATTTTCCATAACTCGTAAACCGTAAGAGATAAACAAAAATGTACTATACAAACAACATAGAAGTCATTAAAACATATAATTTATGTCATATACGTTTTTCTTGTAGTTCTCCGTTTCCGATACACTCCTTATTAACTTCAACTGTAAACTACTTTTTTCCATACGGGAAGCCAACTTTCATTTCATTTCTCTTTTGTTTACTTAAATTGTTCACATGATGACCAGCTTTTAAAAGATTTGATTATCGTTTTAACCTAGTGTATCCCCTTATTTTCCTTCTGTTTATAAGAAAGCAAGTAATAAGACAATTACTTAGTGCCTGCCTCGACCAGCATGATGTAGATAAATGAGCAATCGTTTGTAAAAATAGTTCATTTGCAGAACAGGTAGAGAAAGGCATGTGAAAGGATCACATTTAATTTTTTTCAGGCCCTCCAAAGGTACAATTACGATAACTTAAGACTATGTAAATTAAATGCACGTAAAATTACAAAAATCACACTTATGCAGGATTTT
Organism: Hymenopus coronatus; assembly: GCA_030762935.1. NCBI lineage: Eukaryota > Metazoa > Arthropoda > Insecta > Mantodea > Hymenopodidae > Hymenopus > Hymenopus coronatus. The sequence goes on from CM060883.1 coordinate 30,604,357, forward strand.
TTCAAACATACCATAAGTTTAATAAATCCATGGCATCCATTGGTGGCCTCTGAGGCCACTGTTGATTATTGTGTGTATTGCTATTGTTACAGAAGCAGATCATGAAAAATGCAATATCTCTGAATGAGCATAACAACCGAAATTACTAACACAAAACAATATTGAGGCGTATCTAATGATGGCCAACAGTGGACCTCCAGGATTGCCAAACATCCACTCTGACAAGGTTAAAAAACATCCGATGTGTTCCATTCCCATGACTTTCACTACATCTCTGTAACAAATTATTGTTAATAAGCTTATTACTTACTTCACTAGGCTAAACCGACAGTCAAATATTTTAAAATGGGTTGCTATGGGATTGAAACCCGTTTCTTTGCTTTGCCAGGAGTTGACAAGGTCCCGTATGAGAAAAGTAAAATATTATTTTAAAATTGAAACCAATAACAGCAAATATGTTAAAAACTGTCAACTTCACTTTGTCATAATTATGTGTTTTAAGGAAATCTACATTTTTTGTATAGTACGTTTTTGTCTAACTTACTCCTGCTGCAAATTCTACCATTAAGAAGATACAAACATTCCAGAACAGGATCTTAAGTCTAATCGCTGATGCAACTTGGTTCATTAGTAATGCTACTCTCCATAGAGATCTTCGTGTTCCTGAAGTCAACAATATTCTTAAGAAATACTACATTATTTATTAATCATCTTAACTCACTACTCAATGAAATCCCAGGGCAGCTGCCACCTCCTAGAGAAGAGAGAAGATTAAAGCGGAAGAGACACACTGATCAACTAAGTATATAACAAAAGAAGAGAATCTTTAATGGAAGACAGCCTCTATACATGTATCATGTAACATGTTGCAACTGAGTTATCCAATAAATGAAAGAAACGAAACAAAACAAACAAAAAATGCTGACGTGTTCCATTCACATGACTTTCTTTACATTGCTGTAACAAATTATTGTTGAAAAGCATATTCTTCTATCTACTTTATGATAATCGAGATAAACATTAGCAGAAATGGTCTTAAATACTTGCTTCCTTGTAAGTAGAAAGAAAATAACGGAATACACTATGTTAAAACGACAGTCAAAGCTTTTCAAAGCCGGTTGCTATGTGCATGAAGTCCACAGGGCCAGGAGTTTACAACTTCCATGTGAAAAAAGTTGATCAATGATCAACTCAACGAAAAAAAACCTATATGATATAGATTGTGCTTTAACGTGATCTATATTTTTTGTGTGGTAAGTTTTTGTCTATCTCTTACGGTTTACCAGTTATGCAAAATTCAAGTTCGTCCAGAATAAAGAGGTCTTTAGAGGCAATTTCCAGAAAATTGAAGATATGCGTTTCATTTGCCATATTAATATTTTACTATACAGTATTTTGATGAAAATTGTTAGAATCATTTTTGAGAAAATAAACATTATCGAAAATTTTTCCATGTAAAGGGTAGTTTGGAGTGGGGGGATTTTCCTCAAAATCTTCGAGGTGTATCCCTGGAAGATACTAAACTTAAATACCAAATTTCGTATTTTACCGACTTTTCGTTTTTGAGTTATCGTGTTCACAGACACACACACAGGTCTTTTTTTGAAAATACTTTTTTTTGGATACAGGGGACCCTAAAACATATACTTTCGGTGAAATCTTTTTATTGAATTTTTACACTATGCACATAGCATGTGTAGAGAAAGTAAAAGCAGTTTCGGAGGCTTGTCGGGTCTCCGGTGCTGTATTCCTTTTTCCACTCCCCCCCTCGCCCGCTCCCCAGGGTCCTTACTTTTCCTTTGTTGACCTATTTGATTTATCGTTTGCTTTTTGCTTCCAAATACCCATAAAATAAAGGATAGCTGATAATAAATTGGTGATTACTGTAGCTCCTCAAAAAAGATATTTGCCCAATTGGATTGGTTGATCAGGGGTGAATAAAGTAAAATTAAACAAAGGCCCTTCCTCCACACACACACACACACACACACACACACACACACACACACACACACAAAAAAAAAATCTCGTGCGCCACGATTCACTAAAGCGAGGCACTATAGCGAGCGTGGTCACGGGGACCGGTTAGGTGCTTAGTTAAATAGTTTACCATTCGATCACACAGCAGCCGTGTTTGAAGGATGAAAAATCTGATGTATACCATTCACATGACTTTCTCTATATCCCTGCAACAAATTATTCTTAAAAAGATTATGCTTCTATTTACTTCATGCTAATCTAGAAAAATTAGCAGAAATAGTCTTATTACTTGCTTCCTTGTAAGTAGAAGCGAAATAAGGGCGTAGCATAGGTTAAAGCGATAGTCAAAAGCTGTTACTATGTGACTGAAGTTCCTTTGTTAATATAGACATGAGTTGAAAAATTCCTGTATGAGAAAAGTTAAGATTTTCGACTCTGAAAACAAAAACAAGGAATATCTAAAAAACGATCAACTCCAAGAAAAAAATGTATACAACTTAAATTGTGTGTTTTAGTGTGCTCTACATTTTTTATGTGGTAAGTTTTTGTCTGTCTCTTACGGTTTAGCAGTTATACAAAATTCCAGAAAATTCATTAAGAATGAAGTAGTCTTCAGAGGCTATTCCCAGAAAATTCAAAATATACCGTTTATTTGTCACGTAAACGTCTTTAATATACGATACTTTAATCAAAATCGTTAGAGCCATTTTTTAGAAAATCAAAATTTTCGAAAAAAGTTCCATGTAAAGGGTAGTCTGGGGTGGGGGATTTTTCTCAAAATCTTCGTGTCGCATCCCTGGAAGATGCTAAACTTAAATACCAAGTTCGGCATTTTACCGACTTTTCGTTTTTGAGTTATCGTGTTCACAAACACACGACACACTATGTACATAGTGCGTATAGAGAAAGTAAAATTGTCCCATTGAAACACTCTGTAGAATGGGAAATTGACTGTATGGCTGCAAGCGATCCAACCCTTGACAATGAGACTAAATTGAAAGGGATATTGCTGTTATTGCTGCTGCAAGGGATTATACAGGAAGAGGAAACTGAGGGGGATATATTACAACTACATCAGCCCACACATCGGGGAAAGGGCAGGGGGGGGGCAGAGCAATCGAAACAATGACCTCAAGGCATAAACTCATTTTTTTCAGGCTAAATATAAGCTGGTTATAAGCGGCACGGAGAAAGAAAAGTAATAAAGAACGTGGAAGGCGATGATAATAAAACATCTTATGTGTTCCATTCACACGACTTTCTCTACACCTCTACAACAAATTACTGTTAAAAAGCTTATGCTCTATTTTTTCTAATCGAGAAATAGTCTTATTACTTGCTTCCTTGTAAGTAGAAGCGAAATAAGGGAGTACCATAGGTTAAAGTGATAGTCAAAAGCTGGGTGTTTTATGACTGAAGTTCCTTTGTTTATATGGACACGAGTTGACAAATTCCTATATGAGAAAATTATAAGTTTTTCAAAGCTGAAAACAAAAACAAGAAATATCTCAAAAACCACCAACCCCACGAAAAACATGTATGACATAAATTGTGTGTTTTAACGTGCTCTACATTTTTTGTGAAGTAAGTTTTTGTCTATCTCTTACGGATTATTAGTTACACCAAATTAAGCAAAATTCATCCAGAATAATCTGGTCTTTAGAAACTATTGCCAGAAAATTCAAGTTATACGTTTTATTTGTGATAGAAATAAATTTAATATGAGGTATTTTAATCAAAATCGTTAGAGCCATTTTTAAGAAAAACATTATTTTCAATGTTTTTTTCCATGTAAAGGGTAGTTAGGGTTGGGGGAGTTTTTTGAAAATCTTCGTGTCGCATCCTTGTAAGACATTGAACTTAAACATTAAGTTTGGTATTTAACGGTCTTTTTGTTTTTAAGCTGTGCTGTCCACAGACACACACATACACACACACACACTCACACACACACACACACGGACCTGTTTCTGAGAATGCTTTTTTGGGATTATGGGTGTCCTAAAACATGCATTTCCGTTGAAATCTCGGTATCGAATTTTTGGGTGGAATACAATACTTCTCATTGTACATACGGGGCTAGAGAAAGTAGAATGTGTTACATTCACATGCTCTACATATTCTGCAACAAATTATTATTGCAAAAGCTTATTATTTTGTATATTTCATGTTAATTGGGATACAGTTGTAGAAATGGTTTCATTACATATTTTCTTGTAAGTACATGGAAAATAAGGATATACTAGACTAAACCGAGAGTAAAATGTTTTAAGAAGTAGTCACTATTTAATGACATTGAAATTCCATTCTCTTTGCACGACCATGTTACAGAATTGTGCTATGCTCATGAATTTTAACTTTTTTACTGATGAGGCTGAGTTTCCTCGCGACAGTATCTTCAATTTCAATAATACATTGAAGTCCCGGTAATTCGAGCTAGTTTTTGTGCTATCGTTTAATGCCTGCTTTTATTACATATGGCACCACAGGCGATGATGATAAATGGAATGAAGATGGAGCACTGGTGGAATGCGATGACGCGGGAAATCTGAGACCCAAGAAAACTTGCCCTTGAGCCGTTTGACCACCACAAATCCCACATGCGTTCACTTGGGATCGAACCTGGGCCGCATTAGAGGTGAGTGGTCTAACCACCCAGCCACGGCGCTGCCATTCGAGCTAATTTGGGCTGAGGCTATCTCGATGTAGAGAAAATCATGTGAATAGAACACATCAGAATTTTTTTTATTTATTACCGTTTTTACTTCTAATACACACATATACACATTTACAAAAACAAAACACCCATAACCAAGGCGCAACTCGAATCCACGATCCTCTACGCCATGAAGCACCAAAGCGAGGCACTTTAGCGAGTGAGGCTTCGGGGTTTTTGTGTTCACGGACGGACACACTGATCTTTTTCTAAAAATGTGTTGTTTTTTTTATACAGGGATACTTAAAACGTATATTTCCCATGAAATTTCGGTATCGAATGTTTGAGTGGAGTGCAATACCTTCTCTACTTACGTACCATGTAATATGTAGAGAATGTAATTCCTTTCTGGATTCAAGGGAAATACCGTCATCGAATTTTTGAGTGGAATAAAATGCTTCCCCTACATACTAAACACGTAATTTAGAGATAATTACAGGTTATTAGATATACACGAAGAGCGGCGGGGGGTCATGGAATTGGTGCAATGAACTATTATAGAAATGCACAAGACACTTTCACTGCTGCACCGCAAGTTACGTTAATAACTGGTTGCATAAATCGATGATACGTATGTTACAAACCTGTTCCTCTGCCACTTCAATTTTTACACTCTTCCCCTCTGGCTTTGCTCTACAAACATGAATCGAACCCTTAATCCTTTGGTAAACATTGGCATGCAGCAGGTGCCGTTTCTATGACAACCACCTTAATATTCAGACAAGCGCCACATCAAAAGACATGTTCCCCTCTGTCGTTACAGAGAGCTATTTTCTGCTGCCAAGTTCATCTCCAGCAAATGGTGCACAGCATGCAGAACATCTACCGTACAGCCCACACCCAGGCCTCTCCATCACTGAGGGGAAGTTTGTGAAATGCTAATCAAGGAATTAATTGAATTACCTTAAAAATCCCTGCATAAAATAAATACTAAGATTATTACTTTCTCTACTACATACAGTAAGTTGGGAAAGAGCTGCAATCCGCCCGTAAATTCGGTACCGAAGTATCACCCCCTGAAGCCGATTGAAGCATTTTTACTTTCTCTATAATATCTAAATAGTGTATACAGAAGGCATAGTATTTCACCCAAAAATTCGATACCGAGATTTAACCTAAATATGTTTTGAAGTCACTTGAGTCCACAAAAAGCATTTTATGAAAAAGTTCCGTGTGTGTGTTTGTGCACAGCTTAGCTCAAAAACTGGCCAGCTCACAAAATCAGTGTTTTTTTCCAACAACTGAAGATAGGCTTAAAGTTAAACACTGTGTCATTTATTTACAATTAACCTAGTTTATGATGACATAGAAAGATCATTTCATACTTCGAATGTTTTAAAATAATTAATTAGGTGAGGCATTATGTTCCTGTCAATTTTTTTCTTCAAAACGTCAAATATTTGCTTTTTGATTGTCCTATATATGGTATAAAATATTTAATTTAGAAATTCTAACGTCTGTCAAATATCTTTCATACCACCAACAACCCAGATATTCAAAAGAAAATGTAGATTTCATAAGTTTAATCAATTGAAATTTATTAATAATTGAAATACTGTGATGTAATTATTGTTTAAACATTTACTTATTTAATAATGTACGAATATATGAATTCTGAATATTTGTTATAATGCTACAAAGTAAAACCCTAGTATGCTTTTGTAAAGTAGAACTAAAACTTTTGGAGAATAAATAAATAAATAATGGTAAAATCCACAACAACAAAAAATGTGTATGACACAAGCTGTGTGTTTTAACGAGATATGCAGTTTTTATGGGGTAACTATTGTATTTGTCTATGTCTTACGGTTTACCGGTTATACAAAAGCCATCAAATAAAGAGGTTTTCAGATGATATTTCCAGAAAATTCAAAATACACAGTTTATTTATCACGTAAATATTTTTAATATAACGTGTTTTAATCAAAATCGTTAGAGTCATGTTTAAAAAAATATAAATTTTCGAAAAGTGTTCAATGTAAAGAGTAGTAGGGGATTTTATCGAAAATCTTCGTGTCGCATTTTTGGATATGCAAAACTTAAATATAAATTTGGTACTTAGCGCATTTTTTTTTAATTACTCTATTCAGACGCACACATACTTTTACTGAATACGGTCCTTTTTCTTTTTTGGATTTAGGAGGTCTCAAAACATATATTTCTGGAAAAATCTCAGTATCAAATATTTGGGTGCAATACAATACCTTCTCTACCTACTATGTATATTGTAGAGAAAATAAAAAAAATAATTATCCAAAGTATTTAATAGTTCTCGTTTTATTGCATAATGGAGTGTACTTTAATAACATCTCTCGTAAATATACTCACAAAGATGCAATTTTGATAGAACTAGAAATTTAATAAGACACACGGTTAATATTTAAAAGTAATAACTGAACCTTTCCTAACGACGTATTTTAACACTTAAGTGTTCTCGGTCTTCATGATGTTCTTCAAACGGGACCGTTCCCTCCTACCACTGTGCAATAACCATTAGCAAACAAAAGACAACTTTGTACTAGGAATGAGATGCAACAGAGTAAAATCTGTTTCCTGGAGAGACTGCTTGCAAGTCGAGAATTGCGCCTCAGTAAAGAGACCAGTAAGTTTAATACTTGGCAATAGTGAGGGTTGGTTTCCAGCAGTACATACCCTGAACAGAAAAATCGCAAAGCCTAATTTCAAAGTCATCCTTTTCTGTAAAAACTGATGATTCGCATGACATTCTTCTCATCTCTGTAACAAATTATTAAAATCATATTCTATCTATATTATAATAGAGATAAATATTAACAGCAATTTTCTTAATTTCTTGCTTCCTTGTAAGTAGGAGAAAAATAAGGGAATACACTAGCTAAAATGTATGTCAAATCTCTTAAAAGCTGGTTGCCATGTGGTTGAGCTCCGTTTCTATGCAGGGCAAGGAGTTTGCAACTTTCCGTGTGAGAAAAGTATTTTGAATCTGAAACACATAACAAGGAATATCTCAGAAATGGCCAATTCCACGAAAAAAACATATATGCATAAATTGCGTGATTTAATGTGATCTACATTTTTTTGTGTGGTAAGTTTTTGTGTAACTCTTACGGTTTACCAGTTAAGCAAAATTCACATAATTTATTTCTTCAGAATAAAGAGGTCTTAAGAGGCTATTTGCAGAAGATTCAAGATATACATTTTATTTGCCATACAAATATCCTTAATGTATTGTGTTTCAACCAAAATCGTTAGAGCCATTTTTGAGAAAATAAAAAATTTTGAAAATTTTCCATGTAAAGGGTAGTTTGGGGTGGAGGATTTTTCTCAAAATCTTCATGTCGCATCCCTGGAAGATACTTAACTTAAATACCAAGTTTGGTATTTTACCGACTTTTTCGTTTTTGAGTTATCGTGTTCACAGGCACACGGGCCTCATTCCATTTTTTTAATATAGGGGACCCTAAAACATGTATTTCCGGTGAAATCTCGGTATCGAATTTTTGGGTGGAATGCAATGCCTTCTCTGTACACTATGCGCATAGTACGTGTAGAGAAAGTAAACATATTGTATACCTTCATGGATTGACTCCTAACGTTTCAAGATGCACATCAACTTCCTCTTCAGGGTAAACTGGAGTCGATCCATGGAGTCTTAGTTGTTATTTTAATTTACCTGCCAGACTCAGCTGCTCGAATTTTCGATGTTTGATTCTCGATCGTGAATATATTTGCATTATAATGTATATCGGTTAATTTAAAAGCAGTGTTTATCTGACGGTTTTAGTCACATTATACGGTAAGTTATTTTCCGATCATCTGTCGCAACCAAACATTTCCACAAGAAAGAGGGCAAACTGAATGAAGTGAGTGACGCATCAAGTTGCTATCGGTTTTAGTCACATTATACGGTAAGTTATTTTCCGATCAGCTGTCGCAACCAAACATTTCCACAAGAAAGAGGGCAAGCTGAATGAAGTGAGTGACGCATCAAGTTGCTATCGATTGCCGATCAACTGTTGGGTGTTCTTGTCATGAGTGGTTAACATCACCCATATCTCCCGGCAGATGAAGAGCCTCACCATGGAATACTTTGAACAAGTCAGTCTGTGTCTGGAATCTAGTACATGCTCAGATTTTCTCGGCCAGCGTCAATCCAGTAGAATGTAGTTTCCGGGCTTGTGGACCGTGGTCCAGTCGATGAAATATCATTTGACGTTTCGTCTGCGGCTCCGTCGGGCATCTTCAGATGCTACAGCCTCCTGGCTGGTTTACAACTCTAGTTGTACTTCTAATGAAATTTCGATATCAAATTTTGGCTATAAAACATCACATTACCCATGTTTGCAATAATTATATGGGTATTTGAGATTAAGGTAATTAATGCGTCAGTGAAACTGGAAAATCCATAATATGTAAGATATCTTAATGAAATTATTTATTATTGCACACAATAATAGTAGCATTTCTGCCAATTATCAAACTAGCAAGGTTATTTAATTAATACTTTTTATCGCTTAAATTCGTTGTTATAATAAAAATCTGATGTGTACCATTCACAAGACTTTCTCTATATCGCTGCAACACATTATTCTTAAAAAGCTTATACTTCTATTTACTTCATGCTAATCAGAAAAAATAGCAGAAATAGTCTTATTACTTGCTTCCTTGTAAGTAGAGGTGAAATAAGGGAGTACCATAGCTTAAAATGATAATCAAAAGCAAGTTGCTATGTAACTGAATTTCTTTTGTTTGTATGGACAGCAGTTGACAAATTCCTGAAGGAGAAATTTATGTTATTCATAGTAGAAACCAAAAATAAGGAATGTCTCAAAAACGACGAACTCCAGGAAAAAAATGTATATAACATAAATTGTGTATTTTAACGTGCTCTACATTTTTTGTGTAGTAAGTTTTTGCCCATCTCTTACGGTTTAACAGTTATTCAAAATTCAGTAAAATTCATTCAGAATAAACTACTCTTCAGAGGCTATTCCCAGAAAATTCAAGATATACATTTTATTTGTCAGGTAAATATCTTTAATATAAGAAATTTTAATCAAAATCGTTAGAGCCATTTTTGAGAAAGTCAAAAATTTCAAAAAAAAGTTCCATGTAAAGGGTAGTTGGTAGTGGGGGGGTTTTTCTCAAAATCTTCGTGTCGCATCCCTGGAAGATACTAAACTTAAATACCAAGTTTAGTATTTTACCTACTTTTCGTTTTTGAGTTATCGTGTTCACAGACACACGGACACACACACACACACACACACACACACACACACACACGGACCTTTTTCCGAAAATGCTTTTTTTAGTCAAAGGGGATCCTAAAACATATATTTTCGGTGAAATCCCGGTATTGAACTTTTGGGTGGAGTGCAACACCTTCTCTATACACTATGTACATAGTGCGTATAGAGAAAGTAAAAATGAGCCACGTGATACATTTTTAAAGTTCAGTTCTACAGAAAATGAAGTATTTTCGTACTCTGCAAGACACTTGAGCTTTCAAAGCTCAATAGTTTACTTACCACATTTGAAGCATTATTTAGAATAAGTAATATGGTCATTTTCTTTAATGTGCGTTTGAGAGGCAGTATGAACTTTTTCAAACACATTAGCGAAACGTTTTGAGTACGGAAAAGTATAGGAAAAAGGTTTGCGAGGAAATAAGGTTTAAACTTGGGAGTTCCTATTCATAAGCATATGCTTATCCATCTATAATTTCGGTTAATTGGTAGTTAGGTTCGCCAAAAGATAAAACAATCATTCTTTTTTTTTTAAGTCTAGAATATATATCATTTTATTAAGCAACGAAGTGTGTTTGAAATTTTATATAATTTTTGGTCAAATTTCAAAGATGTGTCACCTTAAAACCGAGAGCTGTACTTTTTAGTACATTAAATTGTATCTATTATACGAGAAATATACTAATAATACATACAGACGCACATAATACATACAACAATTAACAATAGTTTCAGTTCGCAACTAATAGACAGGAAAATAAGAAATTAAAAACAACAAAAAGACATAGACATCACAAAACTAATCCAAGTGAAAGACAAACCCAGCTTCAAGAAAAATCTCATACCACCCACGTCTACATTATACATTACACAAAAAAATAATAAAAAAATGCAATATCATACTAAAAGAAAATACAATGTACCAACCTGAAGGACTACTCCATTCCAGAATAGCAAAAATACGGCATTTACAAAATGTGAGGGCCGTTTTTTTTTTTTTTTTCAACCTATAGGCTATACATAAAAGACAAGTCCATAGAAAACAACTATTTTATTACTAAAAGTGTTGTACACTTATGGTTACTTTTCAACATAATCACCGAAAAGTTTGAGACATTTATCGTACCTGTGCACAAGCTTTGCAATACTCGCTTCAAAAAATGTTGCCGTCAATGATTCCAAATGAGCATTGACGTTCTTTTGAAGATCTTCGTTGGTTTGAAAGTGCTGTCCTCCTAACCAGTCTTCAGTTCAGGGAAAAGGTGAAAGTCGCTAGGTCAGGACTGTATGGCGGATGATTAATAATGTCCCATAGAAATTGTTCAAGGAGCCGATGGGTTGTGCCAGTAGTGTGTGGACGAGCGTTGTCATAGATCAATTTTTTATGCTTCTATTATGTACAGAAAAGGAGAATTCAGATCATCTAGCTCTAACGGTAATATAATCACCAGACTCCCGTTGTTTCTACCACTAGGATGGAGCGTCCAAACCAGGGAAAGATGGAGGGAACGTGATCATTTAGCACCGGTGTAACTCAGTGAAATTACCATGGCTGTCTGAGTCAATTTACTGTTTCAGTTTATATCCTTTTTTTTATACTAAAAATGTTGTAATTCTATCTATAAATGGAAATAAAAAACAGCAAAAAAACAATTCCTTAAGTCAGCATTCCTCTTCGTTTGTTTTGAATGGCTCTCCGCAAACATCGTAAAGTACAAAGATCTTCCAAACAACGTCTCAAAACATGTATTTCCGGTGAAATCTCGGTATCGAATTTTTGTGTGCAACTTGTCAACTCCTGGCAACGATAAGAAATGGATTTCAATTCCATAGCAACCACATTTTAAAACATTTGACTGTCGGTTTAGTCTACTGTATCCCCTTATTTCATTTCTACTTATAAAGGAACTAAGTAATCTGACCGTTTGTACGAATGTTTTAGCATTAAATTATAAGCTTATTAACAATAATTTGTAAAAGAGATGTGGAGAAACATCAGACTTTACCTCTAAGCAAGTCCTCGATTTGGTAAGTAAGCCTGCATATTGTCCGGTTTGCATTGTCTGCTATGTATTCCCAACATAAATCGTGAAAGCAAGAGAGGGATAAACACATGCCGCAAATAACACTGGGCACAATATATTGCTTTATTCGGTAGCGTTTTTCCGCCAGGCATAGGATCCCTCTCCAAGGGAAACAACCTTTATTGCAATAAATCGGAATGCAGTAGTTCATTTTATTTTCATATAAATTCTCGACAGCCTGACCCCAACTCTTCCAATATATACATATTTGTTTTCCCAGCAGTGGCATTCAGATCCTAACATTTTGAATTTTTATAAGGTATCACAACTGCGTAGATACATATACAGCGTTCGTTCTGAATCGTTGACCTCTCTGACTCATGGGTTTTTCGGGGGTTTCCCGGGCCATCAAGCAAATGCTGGGGATGTTTCTTCTGTCCCCCGAACTTTCATCGCCATTTTATTACAATCAGTCTCTTTGAGGGCTGTAAGTATGGCAAGACGGTGGTGGTGACCTCTCCATGGTTGTGAATGCTCCTTGAGAATACAGCTCTCGGCAGGAGGAATTTGAAATTGAGTTTTATTTATGGACGCTCTGTAACAACTGTGTTTCTCAGCGTCCCATTCTATGTTCAATTTTGATCAGAGGCCTGTTTATCCAATTGAGGTTCTTTTAAGTGCCTTAACCTATGCACGAAACCAACGGATTTACTTCCCTTTTGAAGGAAGCCATACTGAGGATTTTTGCGCCCGAAAAAGTCCATTGCTCACCCCGTTTTTGAACCCGAGACCTTATGAACAAAATGAGATAAACATTTTGTTTGTTAAGGACGCTGTCAATTACCAGGATCATATCAGCGGCGCCGGTGTGCCGGAATTTCGCACCGCATGAGTTTTTTTTAACATGCTTTCGCTTTTAAGCACACTTAAAACAATCGGATTTGAATCTAATCAACTGAGCTATCCAATCCGACCTTGAGAACCAGAGTTACCCCTAGACCACGAAGGGCGATTCGGCTGCGGCATGGCGTGCAGTTGTCAGCAGGACCAACGGCTTTACTTCCCTTCCGAAGGAAGCCTTGCTAATAATTTTTACGCCTGAAAGAAATTCGTCCTCCGCTGGGTTTGAACCCGCGACTTTGGATATATGAAGCTAGCATGGCAACCACTTCACCACGGAGAGCGACGATTTGGTTGGAATGCAATATATTTTTACTATGTAGATAGTACGTTCAGAGAAAGTATATATATTGTTTTTTTGTAACTTAACTTCCTTTAACCTTGTTGGTCATATTGGACGATGAAGAAATTGGTGAAATGATGCTCAAATGATCTCGGGGTCCATGGAGCTTAAAGTTACTCGACATTCGTCTTCTCAGGATAAGGGAAAACCCCGAAAAAAACCTTACCTGGGTAACTCACCCTAAGCGAGATTCGAACTCACGACCTGTTGAATGTGAGGCAGACACGCTACCACCACGTTACCCAGGCGGGCCGTATAAATCTCATTTTGAATTCAGGGAGATCCATACCATATTTTCCGTGAAATCCTCACATTTCTTACTTCACGTAATAGAGAAAGTAGAAGTTCACATTTTCGTCGTTTCTTGCTTTACTTCGTGCCAATTTGAAACATATAAGAAAGCCGTCATTAATTCTCAAACTCTTAAAATATGTGCAGTTTTCGTGATTGCTCCAAAACCAGTAGACTTTTAATAAACATGTACTAAACATATTTTTACCGAGTTGAATCAGAATTAATTTTTAATTTGTAGAAATATAAAGGAACTCTTAATATGTGCAGCGCTTGGTAAGTTATTTCATGCGTACAGACAAACGGACAAAGCGATGTGAGGTGCTTCGCAGTAGCAAACACACCCAAAAAGAAAAGAAACATGAGTTCGTTTCCATGGCAACAAAATGTGGAAAAATTAACTTGCCTTTAGCTCTGAAAGTCTTGCTTTGAAACCAGGTCATAGCACTCGTGCCTTTTCTGTCTCTCGCTGTCTTACCTGAAACAGAAAAATGTAGGATTAGTAGTTGTACTAGTTGTAATTAACAATCTGATTTTCCTTTCATCTCAGTAAACTCTAGAAAATATTCATTAATGCGTATGGAGAAAGAAATTCTACTTTCTAATCCGCTCACTTAAATAGAGGACCTTTGAGGGTAAAAGCAACTCATTTTCATTTTTTACTTTCTCACTTAGTACGTAGTACATAGAGAATGTATTCCATTCCACCCAAAATTTCGATTTCAAGCGTTTAAAGTCATCACAAGGCAACCAGCTCTTAAAAGATTTGACTATCACTTAACCCTACTGATTTCGTTTATTCCGTTTGTACGTACAAAGAAATATCTAATGAATCTATTTCTACAAAAGTTGATCTCGACTTAAGACTGGGAGGTCCATATGATTTCTGACAGCCAAGCGCATTGTTTCAGCTGATTAGGGTTATGTCTACCTCTCTACCAATAAATTCATGCAACTAAGCAATGATGTCGTCCTTGTTTCCAGATGTTGCAATGTAGTTTCAGTTGGCACGAGTATCCGCTTGTATTGCGCTATGTAGTTTTACTACAAACTTTTTCTACGTGGTGTAACGTCTAATGTGCTGTGTGTTAGTTTGTCAGTGTTTTAGTTTGTTTGAAAATAACCTTTGTCCTGCTGCAGCTGTGGACGGAACGAAGTGGCAACAGTGTGACGGAGTGGCACAAGATAAAGCAACTGTCAGGGATCACTAAAGATCTCAACCGACTATAGCTGGGTAAGTGAAAATGGATAGAGAACGTCATGTAAATATATGACGTCAGAAATTTTGGAAAGAAATCAATACTTCCTATATGTAATTAAGCAATGCATGTATTATGATGGTAATTTATTGTAATACTTTTATTTATATTACTTAAATAAAATCTGATGTGTCACATTCACGTGACTTTCTCTACCTATTCTGCAAAAATTATTATTTTTTACCTACTCTGTATATATCGAGATGTATATTCAAAAATACCTTCATTACATACTTTCTTGCAAATACAAAACAAAACGTAGGCTAAAACAATAAACAAGTCTTCTTAGAATATCTCGGACATATACATTACAAATATATTTTTAAAAGTTTGCAAAATTGATCTAGAAAACTTCAGAGGCTCTTCCCAGAAAATTCAAGTCATACATTTAATATGACATAAAATATCTTAATCATATAATATTCCAATCCAAATCGTTACAGTTATTTTTGTGAAAATCAACATTTCCAAAAACTGTTCCATTTTAAGGGTATTTGGAATGTGAGGATTTTCTTGAAAGTCTTCGTGTTCCATCCTTGGAAGACGCAGAACTTAAAATTGAAAAACTCATGCGCGCGGACATTTTTCTAAAAGTTGTATTTGTTTTTATTTTCTCTAAACGTCCTATGTACAAGTATAGAGGAGGCATTGCATTGCACTCAAATATTCGGTACTGAGATTTCACCGAAAATACATATTTTGGAAGCCCCTGAATAAAAAAGATAATTTTTTAGAAAAAGGTCGATGTGTGTCTTTGGGCAGCATAGCTCAAAAATGAAAAGTCCATTACATACCAAACTTGATACTTAAATTCAGTATCTCCCAAAAATGCGACATGAAGATTTTCAAGAAAATCCCCCCACTCCAACTAGCCTTTCCATGGGGGAAAAATCGAACATTTTGATTTCCTCAAAAATGGCTCTAACGATTTTGATTAAAATCTTATATATTTAATTCATTTATATGACAAATAAATGTACATATTTAATTTTCTGGGAATAGCGTCTAAAGACCTCTTTATTCTGGATATTTTTTTTTTTTAATTTTGCATTACTTTTAATTTGCATAAGAGATAGACAAAACTTACTAAACAAAAAGTGTAGAGTTCTAAAAACACACAATTTATGGCATTACATTTTTTACTGGAGTTGACCGTTTTCGAGGTATTGCTTATTATTGGTTACAGTTTTAAAATGCTTAAACTTTTCTCATACAGGAACTTGATAATTCCTGGGCATGAAAAGAAATGGATTTGAATGTCATAGCAACCACATTTTAAAATATGTGACTGTCGGTTTAGGCTACTGTATTCCCTTATTTCCCTTCTACTTATAAGGAACTAATAAGGTCGTTTCTGCTAGAGTTTATCTCGATTTGCATGAAGTGGATAGAAGAATAAGCTTACTAACAATAATTTGTTACAGAGATGTAAAGAAAGTCATGTGTAGGGAACCTTATTTCGAGACGTCATTATATATGTTTTGGGTAAAATCTTGACATCCAATTTTTGGGTGGAATACACAATTTCTCCTGCTTACTATATATAGTGGTACTATTTTAAAGTGTCTCGACAAGACGAAAGTTCTAGGCATTGTTTCAGATCAAAACCTTATTTGGCATAAACAGATCGATTATATATACGTACGCACCAAATTAAACAAAGCATGCTTTGCTATTAGATGCCTGAAAATGAATTTGGACATTAACTGCTTGCTTACTGTATTTTATGCCACTGTACAATTTATTTTATAATACAATATTTTAATATGGGGAACTGCAACTGAAGTAAATAGGGTATTTTTAATTCAGAAGAGAGTGCTAAGAATAATTTTTAATATGAAGCCAAGAGACTCATTAAGACATGTTTTCGTAAACTTCCACGGCCAATATTAAAATTATCTTGGTCCAGAGTTTCCGGTGTAGACCGCGTCTTAAGGCTAAAGACGCGGTCTACACCGGAAACTCTGGACCAAGATAATCATTAAGACATGTTTTTAAACAATTTTATATTTTTATTTTGATTTATTAAAATATAATGCTGCACTATTTTATAAAAACAACTCATACTTATTCACTCTCAACTGTGACGTCCATAATCAGTTTATTAGAAGTATAAATGACATTCATATAGAAAAATATAAAACAACTAAATACTTAAAATCACCAAAGTGCCTCATAAGTAAAATTGTCAATGCTCTCCCATATGACATTATTAAAATAGATATATTTAAAAGATACATTCATTTTTACATGTCGTAATTTTATACAGTTTAAGTGAATTGTTTAATTAATGTACATTTATGACGAGTCTATCTGTACAGTTGGCAACAGACCATAAATCTGTCTGCCTGTTTATCTATATGAAGTATAGAAACTAAAAGGGTGGAGAGAGTAAGGAACATTTCGTAGATGTGCTGCAACAAGGCGAATACTCGAATGTCCACTGTTTATGAGTGCAACATCCTGTACAGTTTTAATGTGTCGCCTGTTTTCTGCAGTTAGGGACACGGTGGACTTTCTCAGCACAACTGGAGTATTGCCAGAACTTTCTGAACCATTAGCCTGACGTTGCTTGGCTGCGGCAAAACTTTGTCCTTTCTCTTTAAAAAACAAATACACGTCGTGTTGCGTTAACCTTTGCTTCCCATGTTTGTGGAAACTTGCAGCTCCAGCAACTACAAAGTTTATACTCAGAATAAACCTATTCTCAAAATAGTTCTGCTAATTCTCCGTGTTTCATAAACGATTTGATATCTCGACTTGGAAATCTTGAACGACTACAACAGTTAGATAAACATCGCGAGTTAAGTTGTGCTTGTAGAGTGGCGGTATTCAAATCCCAGAACAAAGAGAGATTCGCATTAATTTTCATACCCACTATCGTCTACTTTTATATCTCTTATATAAAGTATTGTTATGAAAACTTGTTTTTCTTACTACTGTATATTAATTGGGGTAAACGTTTTCTTAAATTATTTTATTATATTAGATATTATGGTGGTGCGCTAATGATTAACTCGGTATTCAAGCGAGTGTGGAGCTGAAGGTACAATGTCGCGAAAAGCAACGTTGTCATGGTTTCTCCAAGTAAGTGTTCGCAGCCCACGCGTGGCAGAAGAATGAGAGAGCGAGAACAGGAGAGATGTTGAAACGCTGTGTTGACAGATAACAACTACGAAGCAAGTGTGGACAGTGTTGCCAACACAAAAATTATTTTTCCGCTAAAATCCGCTAAATATTTATCATTGCTGTTTGCCATCTTATTATAAGTGAAATTGCAATATATTAATAGCTTACAAATAAATGTGATTGTCATTGGTTATTATTAATTATCATTTTATTGGATTAATTGTTTTTCACACAAGCCGTGTGCAGGACAGAAGTTGAATAGGTAGAGTTAGACTGAGAAATTCAATGCCATAGCCGGGATTTGAACCAAGGATCTCCCGATATCTAGCCGGTTGCTCTGCCACTGAGCTACCATGGCAACAAGCCGGCATAGCATTGAATTTCTCAACCTACTCGCATGTTTCCCGGTAAACCACAAGGTGTTCTCAAATTATTTTGAGATGACAACTCCAATGGCGACTTAAATGTTGCAAATACTTAAGAAAAAACAATTATTCCAATACCAATTGACCATAATAGTTGGCTATACTATGAATCCTGGGACTTAAGTACTGCATGTGATATTACAAGAATTTGTCTTATGTAAAATATGCATTTTAACATTATCTACTTTTTGTTTAACAGTTGACAAAATTCATTCAAAATGAAGATTTAAAATGCACACAAATTGTGGCGTGCAAACTTCAAGCATGTGTAATTTCAAATAAATAATAAAATGTATTCTCCAAGTAAATGGTAGTTTAGTGTAGTATGACTTTCTTGGATAGATATCTTAGTTTCGCAAATTAAAATATTTGAATATCGCTTTAGACTAGTGCATCCCCTTATCCACCTTCTACTTATAAGAAACTAATAAGATAATTTCTGGTACCGTTTATCTTAATCAACATTATGTTGATAAAAGGAGAATATTTTGTAAGAATATTTGTCTCCAGAACAGATAGATAAAGTCATGTGAATTAAACACAACAGAATTTTTAAAAATCGAACAGTGGTGCCGCAGCAACAATAAGTCCAGTGCTTGCGGCCATCACAACCTAATCACCCCAGGCAACTTTGTACAGATATACAAACAGCAAAAAAAACAGTTGAAGGTTAAAATATTTCAATACACTTCTCGTAAATGTGTAGCTTTAATAAAACACGTCCCATAAGGCAATAACTGAGTTAATTATGATAATAGAAAAAGCATATCCGCGAAAGGTTGTTTTGGCCTTGCTATAGGTAAGTGCTATCAGAAAAAACAAGAAAAAAAACAAAAAACAAGAACTTGCTTGCTATTACATATAATTACTTTCCCCTTCTGAAACTACTCTCTCTACAAGAGTTCCAAGAACACATGCCTTGCTGGACACAGCTTTTTAACTAATATAACATGCGTTCTGTTTCCATGTAGATGTATATTTCTCCTGGAGAATAGGTGATATCTACAAGAAAGCCCTAAGCAATGAATAAGATGTCTCACTTCTGTGTTTGCGGTGTTACTCCAGTAATGATATTACCAAAATGGAAATGGTGTTTTATTTATGGACGCTCTTTAACTACTAAGGCTCTCAGCGTCCCATTCTACATAGGTCGTGAAAGACCACTTAATTTTGCTCTGTGGCCTCTTTTAATCTGGCTTGAGGTTCTTTTACGTGCCGTAAATCTACGACACAGGACCAACGGCTTTACTTCCTTTCCGAAGGAAGACATGCTAAGGATTTTTACGCCCGAAATAGGTACAGTAAATAAGTAAATAGAAAAATAATCTTTTATAAGAATGGCTTATTGTGAAATAGGCAATGACAATAATGTGAGGCAGTTTTTATCCCCTGTTGTAGTTTTTATATTATTATATTAGCATTATTAATTATATAGCTTATTAAGCTTTTTCATATTATAAAATGGGGGAAAGTACCTTGTTGCCGTAATTCCACAAGGATGAATTAAAAGACCAGTGAAACTCAACTGTAGTGGTATCAATAGCAGATAGTAACTGAACCTGTCATATTTACAATATACAGGCTGTTAGGGGTATAAGAGCACATATTTTCATTGGTAATTAAGAACGGAGCAATGAACAACATTACACCAGCATTTGCGTAACTTGCGGACTTATAATTTTGCTTATTGAGAGAAATATGTTTTCAAGTTGGTTAGTACCTCCTAGTACTATGTCTTGCGTGGCACACACAAGACATAGTGTTTATTTTAGCTAATACCGCAGTTCGGAAGACGTAATCTTAAGTGGGTGGACCTCGGTATAACGAATGTTATATCGGAACTGAATCTGAATGCTTTCCGCAATGCCAATGACCTCACACTACCTAGGCTAGCAGAGCACGTATTGAGGTGTGAAAACTTGGAGGCGAAATGGATAGTCTATACTTAACAAACGTCTTTATTGACTCAACAATTAGTTTTAAATAAAGTCTATAAGTTACTACTGCAAATAATTCACTCACGCTTAAACAGTACACCATCCATGGCTCGCGCACCACTGCACGTTAACTTCCACTAACTCACGACTCAGTACAATTCACAACAAATCCTTCGTCCTTTTATAGCTAGAAAACAATGTCACAGAACTTCCTGGAAGCTTCTGGAAGACGAAGCTAGGAGATACATCTCGATGACGTCTCGCGTTCCGAAGGTTCTTGTTATATGAACTCCTCTTCCTGTTGTTTACGCATCAGATGCGATGACTCACATACCAAGATGAACGTGAGAATCACTGCTGAAGAAGACGGCACTGTTACAATACTAATAGGCGCTGTTCATTACACGGCACAGTTAAGGCCATGCAAAACAAATAAATTACGTGATAGGTTTTTGATAAAACTATTAGACGGAGAGAAAAAACACTGGTACATCAAAGTAGATTCACATTAGAGTAACATTTATCGAAATAACTGTGTGGTATTTTAACACCCTGTAGAAGAATGCATTCATGCAATGCCTCTATCGTTTTAAAAGAAATATGTCACAGCCTCAATAGTGCATCTTTCATTCAAGTTTTATTTATGCCATTTCAATGAAGTTATTGGCTATTTCAGAAGTAGTTTCAAAACACTTTCTGGACTCTTCCTCCCTCTTACTGCAGGTTTTATTATTCGAGAAACTATCGATGCGTTTACGACAAACCGATTTCGTGCAAGGTCGCACCAATATAATAGAGGAAGTATAGCTTTGTCCTCCACTGTTTCGAATTTTAGAGCTAGACTAGAGATGAAAGAGGTACAAAAGGTGTTAAAGGGACACCGAAGCGCTTTTTAAAGCAATTTTGGTCTAAAAAGTCGATTTTGGTACCACAAATTAACCATATTTTAAGGCATATATTTGGAATATTTGACTCTCTAGGCCATATGTAAAACATATTTTAAACACCATTTTATAGAGTTGTGATGGTTAATGACATTCAACTTCCAATCCATTTTTCTCAGGTTCAAATTTGTTATTTGCACACTTTCAAAAGCTGTTTTCTCCCAAAAAAATACAGCAGTAGGTCTGATTTTTTTTCCAAAGCACTGCAGAATGTATATAATAAAATGTCGTATTGAATATTTTTATATTGCTAATGGGTAAATTTAAAAAAATAAATTAGTGTAATTATGTGCTGTCTTTTGTGTAAAACAGTCGTGTTTAAACATGGTATACTTTACGAAAATTTCAACCAGAAAAGTTGTTGTAAAGATATAAAGTAATGTAGTTTTAAAAAATCTGTTGTGTTCCATTCACATGGATTTCTCTACATCTGTGTAACAAATCGCTGTTGAAAAGCTTATTCTTCTATCTACATCAAGCTAATCGGGATAAACATCAGCAGAAATTGTCTTAATTACCTGCTTCCTTGTAAGTAGAAGGAAAATAAGGGAATACATTAGTTAAATCTTTTAAAAGCCGGTTGGCATGTAGATAAAATCCGCTTCTATGCACGGACCGGAGTTTACAACTTTCCGTGTAAAAAAAAAAAAAGAAAAAAAGAAAAAAAAGTTGAAGTATTTTAAATCTGAAATAAATAACAAAGAGAGTATCTCAGAAATAGCCAATTCAACGAAAAAGAAGATGTATAAAGCAAAATTGTGTGTTTTAACGTAATCTAAATTTGTTGATCTCTTTATGCTTTAGCAGTTACGCAAAATTCAAATAAATTTATCCAGAATGAAGATGTCTTCATAGGCTTTTGACAGAATTCAAGATATACTTTTCATTTGCCATATAGATATTTTAATATACCTAGGGTATTTTAATCAAAATTGTTAGAGCTACTTTGGGGAAATCAAAATTTTAGAAATTTTTCCATGTAAAGGGTAGTTTGGCTTTGGGGGATTTTTTTCTAAATATTCATGTCGCATCTCTGGAAGATATGAAAGTTAAATACCAAGTTTGGTATTTAACGGACTTTTCGATGTTGAGCTATGCTGCCCCACAGAGCTATGCTGCCTAGGCTTAATCTAAATGGATAATTAAGCTAACTCACATAGTCATAAGTTATCTCTAATGAATAACCATTTATCACACCAATTACTAACTTTAAAATTAACGATGCTCAACTATTGAGTAAGATACACAATACTACGACGTCTCTGCTGAAAACAGAGGGGGAGAAGCAATCTAGATTCTAGCAAAACTAAAACTAACAACCTCACTTAGGACTTCGTCCTACTCACAGGACAGCATTATTAAACACATGTCTAATAATTTGTAAGTAGATTCGCTATAACTAGCTATTCTATAATGACCATGCCCTCTTTAGCAGGACAACTAGAACGTGACTGCATCTCCATTCGGAGACAAGCTGCTAAATTTTCTTAGGTCTCCATACCCTGAATTTCCAATGGCACGATCAGGGCTACGCCATGTTCGTGTCCTGGCGCACTACACTCACCCGGCTTGTGCCGATATGATAGCCTTTACAACCTTTTCCTTGAATCCGCAGGTACTATTAGCGGTACTGCCGCATTTCCACACCTTAATTCTTACCGGTGGAGGGGTTTTTAATGGGTATTGCCAGGTTAAGGTGACCCCCACACTTGGCAGAGTTTTCGCCTCTGTCGCCTGTAAATGGGTTTTTCCCCTCCACTTGAAAAAAAAAAAAGGATACACACGGACTTTTATCTGAAAATGCTTATTTTTGGATTCAGTGTGACCCAAAACATGTATTTCCAGTGAAATATCGGTATCGAATTTTTGGGTGAAATGCAATACCTTCTCTGTACACCATGTACATAGTAGTGTAGAGAAAGTAAAAATAAAACACTTCGTCTAAAATAAAATGTAGTTGTTAGGATAGGATTCGGTTTACTGTTAGGATGTAGTGTATTTGCGTGTCCACCCATCGCGCAAGCTTTAATATCGCCGTAGTAGGGAAAATGCCCAGTTAATGCACGCATACAAACGATGGAGGTGTCCCACTTTCTTTGGAAGCGTGACATCGCCCTTCTCTTACCAGCTGCAATGAAAGTTATACAGAAACAGGTTGCAGCAACATAGAAAATAAATCAAAAGTCATCTTCCGTCACAACACTTTGCATATGGGTTGCAACATTTTTGTGAACCCATAAAACCCCACAATGAACTTGCTAAGATGGCAGATATGTTCTAAAATTCATACTTCAACATCTTACTCATTTATTTACTTAGTCGAACCTTCTATATGAAGGACTTACAAACGAATTCCTAGGATCAGAATTCTAATTAGAAGCAGACTAAAATTGAATCAGAGGGTGAAGAAATCGGAACGGGATCTGCCCAGAGACATTGATGAAAACCCTGATGTGTTACACTCACATGACTTTCTCTAGATTTTCTACAAACTTCTTACATAAGCTTATTCTTCTTTCTGCACCTTGTTAATCCAGATAATCATTAGCAGGATGTTCTTATTACTTAGTTCCTTATAAGTTGAAAGAAAATAAGGGAATACACTAGGCTAAATCAATAGTCAAATGTTTTAAAAACTGCCGTTATGCGATTGTCATTGCAAATCGGTTCTTGGTTTGGCCAGGAGTAGAACAAAAGATACTTCCTGTCTGAGAAAAATATAAGTGCTTCACAACTGAAACCAATAACAATGAATGTCTATCTCTTACGGTTTAGCAGTTAAGCAAAATTCGCCAAAATTCAGCTAGAATAAAGAGATCTTCAGAGCCTATTCCCAGAGAATTCAAGATATACATTTTATTTGGTATGTAAATATCTTTAATATAAGGGATTTTAATCAAAATCGTTAGAGATATTTTTTACAAAATCAACATTTTTGAAAAATTTTCCATGTAAAGGGTAGTTGGGGGTACGGGGATTTTCTTGAAAATCCTCGTGTCGCATCCTTGGAAGATACCAAGCCTAAATACCAAGTTTAGTATTTAACGGTCTATTCGTTTTTTAGCTATGCGGTCCACACACACGTACACGGACCTTCTTCTGAAAATACTTTTTTTGGATTCAGGGGGTCCTAAAACATGTATTTCCGGTGAAATTTCGGTGGAATAAAATACTTCCTCTATACACTATGTACATAGTACGTATAGAGAAAGTAAAAAGATGATGTGAAGTGAAGGCGAGGTGAATAAAAGGAAAGGCGATGATAAAGCAATTGGTGGGATGAATGGCAATGGAAACAGAAGAATTCGGGATCAAAACCATGCCGCCTAGGCGAGCAGTCTCACAACTTGGCTACGGTTCCGTCCACAACTTCATAGTGCCTAATTCTGTGGCGTTTGTTCAGCATATGATAACTCCAAAAATCTGATGTGTTCCATTCACATGACTTTCTTTACATCTCTGTAACAAATTATTGTTAAAAAACTTATACCTACTTTTATTTGCTTCATACTAATCCAAAAAAAATTAGCAGAAATAGTCTTATTACTTGCTTCCTTGCAAGTAGAAGCGAAATAAGGGGGTACCATAAGTTAAAGTGATAGTCAAAAGCTTGTTGCTATGTGACTGAAGTTCTTTTGTTTCTAT
Organism: Hymenopus coronatus; assembly: GCA_030762935.1. Lineage (NCBI taxonomy): Eukaryota > Metazoa > Arthropoda > Insecta > Mantodea > Hymenopodidae > Hymenopus > Hymenopus coronatus. The sequence goes on from CM060883.1 coordinate 30,629,178, forward strand.
GGACACGAGATGACAGATTCCTGTATGAAAAAGGTAAGTTTTTGAAAGCTGAAACCAAAAACAAGGAATATCTAAAAAACGTTCAACTCCACGAAATATATATAACATAAGGTGTGTATTTTAACGTGCTCTACATTTTTTGTGTGGTAAGTTTTGGTCCATCTCTTATGGTTTAGCATTATGCAAAATTTTGTAAAATGGATCCAGAATAAAGTAGTCTTCAGAGGCTTTTCCTAGCAAATCCAAGATATACATTTTATTTGTCAGGTAAATATCTTTAATATACGATATTTTAATCAAAATTGTTATAGTCATTTTTGAGAAAATCAAAATGTTTGAACATACCAAATTTGGTATTTAACAGTCTTTTCATTTTTGAGCTATGCTGTCTACACACAGACGGACCATTTTTCTAAAATTTCTCTTTTTTTTATTTAGCGGGACCAAAAGCATGTATTTTCAGGAGAAATCTCGGTATCGAATTTTTGGATGCAATTCAATACCTCTCAATGCACTATATACATAGTACGTTTAGAGAAAGTAAAAGTGTTATGTAAAATTGAACGCATCAGAAGGATTGCTCTAATGCCTCTAGCAAAATGGGACGTAATTGATAGGTGGGAGCCTATGACCGACCGACCTTGTACCCAGCTAGGACTTCAAACTGCTACAGCTACTGCTACAATGATATTGTTTTAATTTAGAATAGGAGAGAAAAAAAAGTACAATCTGATATGTTGCACTCACAAGGCTCTCTATACTCACTCGTCTACAAATTAGTATTACAAACACATATTCTTCTGTTCAAAATCTGGACATCTATTTCCAACACGTGCTCCACTTGGACATGGTGTAGATGTGGTTACACTGGACGCATTTCAACAACCTTCGTTGTCAGCCTCTTGCAGGTTTGCAGACGTCTGACAACAAAGGTTGTTGACACGCGTCCAGTGTAACTACATCTACACCATGTCCAAGTGGAGCACGTGTTGGAAATAGATGTCCAGATTTGAACAAAATGATAGCTTCACTGTATCTAATGACTTTTTAACATTTTAAAACATATTCTTCTATTCGCTTCATGTTAAGCGACATAAACATTTGTAGAACTTGTCCTATTGCATAAATCCCTACAGGTAAAAGAGTGTTAGGGGAATATAGTAAGCTTTAAGCAATACCTAATACATTTTTTAAGAGCGAGTCACTGAGTAATGGGGTTGAAATTCCGTTCTCCTTGCATGGGCAAGAGAGATGGGGGAAAAAAAGAGTAAACACTCTTTATTTGAAAAAAGTAAAAGTATTTTAAAACCCAAATAAATAACTAGGAACATTCCATTAGAATAAACCGATCTTTGGAGGCTATTTACAGAAAATTGAAGATACCTGTGCTCTAATTCGTCATAGGAGTATTTAACAATTTTATGATTTTTTTTTAAAATTCATTGAGTCTCAAAGCAATGTATAATTTATCCGTATCGAATTTTTGGATCCAACTTCGGTAGCTCGGGGCTCATGGTTTGGAGACGTTTCGTCTGGAACTGTTAGGGACCCCGTCTGTTTGCTTCCGTCGTAAATCGGATATGGTCGCTCTTCGGGTCTCTTCTCTCATTTCTCCTACCCTGAGGTCACGTAAGTCGCAAAGAGCCCATTTGCGATGTTCTGTCTCAATGACTGTGGGACCCTGTCGGTGGTGAGATAATCGTAATGTTAATGTCATAGCAAATGAGGTTTCTCGACGTCGTATGGAAACCAAAATCAATAAGGAATCAATTTGGTCCGCTAAACCATACGCGGTAGTTCCCACCAGATTGCATCCCTGTTAATTCGCACGATCCCTTTAGTTACGTAATGTTCCCCTTGCAATGAGAGAAAATGTATGCCGTCTTTACACCAAGTTACCAAATATGTAAAACCATCTGTATATGTTGGCTAGGACGATTTGTATGCGCTATTTATTACTATAGATTTATAATAAATACGGCGCGGTTTTTTAAATTATAACCAGCTTACAAATTTAATCCTACTCCAGGTAAAGCGCCCAAAATATGTGTAAATTGATCTGATCAAACACAAAACGTTGAACATATGAGTAAAATTATTTTTATATAAAATTTTACTAAGAAAGTTGTATCATATAATTACTACTTTCTCTATACGTACTATGTACATAGTGTATAGAGAATGTATTGCTCTCCACCAAAAAATTCGATACCGAGATTTCACGGAAATATATGTTTTGGGGTCCCCTGTATCCAAAAAAAGTATTTTCAGAAAAAGGTACGTGTGTGTCCGTGTGTCAAGGGTGTCCGTGTGTCAAGTGTGTCCGTGTGTCTGTGAGCACGATAATTAAAAAATGAAAAGTCGGTAAAATACCAAACTTGGTATTTAAGTTAAGTATCTTCCAGGGATGCAATCATCTACTACTTCAATGCACATGTAAATTGTATGCACCTCATATTAGTAATTTACAGGCATTTACGATTTTCTCTCTCCTGAAAAATGTTTCTGTAATGGAATTGGATAGTTTTTTAACTTACAAGTTCAATTCTGGCTTCACTTATACATCTTATTTGCAGGAGGATAGAAAAAGATTTGAAAATAAAGAAGTTTTTAAAAAGTGTGATGAATACAATTAATTGGGTGTTAACACTACAAATTAAGAAGAAATTATACTGAACTTAAACAGAAAATAAGGAAAAGGAAAGCTGCTCTCCCACGTTGCAATGGTATATTATTGGGCAAACATAAGAAGAGAAAGAACGACAACAATATTAAACTTTATTACTTTAGGTGCTTCAAAAATATTTTACAAATCAAAATTATTGACATTGGCAGCTAATGGGAAGCTCAGCTCGAATATATAAAAGAGGTGAAATTAAGATAGAGAAAGTAATACAAGAAATGGTATTAAAATCATGTATGTGATATTTCAAGAAAACAGTCAATTTGGTAGGTACATGTGATGCGCATGGAACAAAAACGCCTTCAGCAACGGTGTTTCATATTAGAAAACAGTCTTAAGGAAAAAACATGAAAATTCGTTAAGCTAAAGATAGGCAGTTGTTCCCCCGCCTAGGCAGGCCACCATTCCAACACTAACACCGCGGGCAGCCTACATTTCCGGCTGAGTGATTGGCCAGCTCTGCAGCCTTGGCCTTCACTTTATACTTCACCTTCCGGATCAACAGCTGAAGTCAGTCAGCACTTTCATTTCTTATATGGGACATGCTGTAAGCTTGTGGTTCCAATTTTCCAAGATTTCACTATAAGAGTTCTGTAATTTTCATGCATGCTACATTTATTACATTATTTTGTTGTTATTTTTATTACTACTTTATAAACAGGAACCTCGTGCAAAAAATCTGATGTGTTCCATTCACATGACTTTCTCTATATCTCTGTAACAAATTATTGTTAACAAGCTTATCTTTTATTTATTTCATGCTAATCGAGAAAAATTAGCAGAAATAGTCTTATTTCTTGCTTTATTGTAAGTAGAAGTGAAATAAAGGGAGTACCATAGGTTAAAGGGAAAGCCAAAAGCTGGTTGCTAAGTAACTGATGTTCCTTTGTATGGATAGGAGTTGACAAATTCCTGTATGAGAAAAGTATGTTTTTCAAAGCTGAAACCAAGAAAAAGGAATATCTCAAAAAAGATCAACTCCATGAAAAAAATGTATATAACATAAATTGTGCGTTTTAACGTGATCTACATTTTTTGTGTGTTAAGTTTTTGTCCATCTCTTACGGTTTAGTAGTTATGCAAAATTCATCCAGAATAAAGTGGTCTTTAGAGGTTATTCCCAGAAAATTCAAAATATACATTTTATTTGTCAGGTAAATATCTTTAATATATGATATTTTAATCAAAATCGTTAGAGCCACTTTTTAGAAAATCAAAATTTCCGAAAAAGTTCCATGTAAAGGGTAGAGTGGGTGGGGGGATTTTTCTCAAAATCTTCGTGTCGTATCCCTTGAAGATACTAAACTTAAATACCAAGTTTGGTATTTTACCGACTTTTCGTTTTTGAGTTATCGTGTTCACAGACACACGGACACACTGACACACGGACAGACGGACACACACACGGACCTTTTTCTGAAAATACTTTTTTTGGGATACAGGGGACCCTAAAACATATATTTCCGGTGAAATCACGGTATCGAATTTTTTGGTGGAGTGCAATACATACTCTATACACTATGTACATAGTGCGTATAGAGAAAGTAAAAAAAAATATCACTATAAAGCTCCTCTTTCAAATCCCAAGGCTCAAAACGAACAAATATAAACATCTATTAAATTAATGATTTACAGTAATTATAGATAATATACCTGGAATATTTTAAAAGGAGTTTGAATTAAAACTCTTAAGTATAACTATTTGTAAATGTGCCCAAAATTAGTAACATTTGTCTGTATTGCCTAAGTGTTAGTATACTGGCCATCAAATCGAGAGCATACGGTTGGCAAGGTTGGAAGGGTAGACTTTTTTTCTTGAGACAAAATAATTCTCTTCTCTCTAAATGAGAAACAGGAGTTAGTATGTGTGTGTTATGTAATATTTAATGCTTTAGGTGATGCAAAACCCAACGATGGTTTCACTGTCGTAAACAGTTCAAATAAATAAATAAATAATAATAGTAATTGTTTAGAAACAGCTGTTTGTGAAAACAATGCAAATTGCTACATAAGCTTCAGAAAAACAAAGACTGATTAATTATAAAGCTGGTCGTGAATGACTCGCAGAAGAGCCACTACTAGTTTTAAATCTGCAAACAGTCGAATAACTATGTAAGGAATATAACTGCATCGGACAACTCGTCGCCACATTTATACACTTGAAACTATTCCAACATTTATTTAGAATTCGTACAACCGGCACTAACACAATCGTCGTTAACGAATAAACATCAGTGCAAGTGTTCTAAAGACAAAACGATCTACTGAGCTCAATATTAAAGGCATTAATGACAAATCTTATGTGTTTCATTATTACTAAAATGCTTAGGCTTCTATTCAATTTATGCTAATCGAGAAAAAATTAGCAGAAATAGTCTCATTACTTGCTTCCTTGTAAGTAGAAGCGAAATAAGGGAGTACCATAGGTTAAAGTGATAGCCAAAAGCTGGTTGCTATGTGACGAAGTTCCTTTGTTTGTATGGACAGGAGTTGACAAATTCCTGTATGAGAAACGTTATGTTTCTTAAAGGTGAAATCAAAAACAAAGTAATAACTCAAAAACAATCAAATCCAAGAAAAAAATGTATATAACATAAATTGTGTGTTTTAACGTGCTCTACATCTTATGTGTCACAAGTTTTTGTCCATCTCTTACGGTTTAGCAGTTATGTAAAATTCCGTAAAATTGATCCAGAATGAAGTAGTCTTCAGAGGCTATTCCCAGAAAATTCAACATAAACATTTTATTTGTCAGGTAAATATCTTTAATATACGATATTTTACTCAAAATCGTTAGAGCCATTTTTTAGAAAATCGAAATTTTCGAAAAAGTTTCATGTAAAGGGTAGTTGGGGGTGGGGGGATTTTTCTCAAAATCTTCGTGATGCATCCCTGGAAGATACTAAACTTAAATATCAAGTTTGGTATTTTACAGACTTTTCGTTCACAGACACACGGACACACTGACACACGGACACACACGGACCATTTTCTGAAAATACTTTTTTTTTGGATTCAGGGGACCCTAAAACATATATTTCCGGTGAAATCTCGGTATCGAATTTTTGGGTGGAGTGCAATACATTCTCTATACACTATGCACATAGCAGGTATAGGGAAAGTAAAAAAAATGCAGCACCAAACAATGCTTTTAATACCAGAAACATACTAAGTTCATATTAAAGGTCTTCATAGATAAATATTTGGTTTTAGAAACAGCTGATGATGTTGTTAACTCTGATTGAAGAACTTATATTCATTTATTTTCGCTAGGAAACACACATTCATACTTCTGAATCCTTTAGGGAACGTAGGGAATGATTATAAATAAAGGTATCTTATTTTAAGTGTTTTGACAAGCAAATTATCTATTGACTAGAAGAGATAACCATATTTATATCTTGTTTCTACCACAATTGACGATCTTTTTCAATGAAAATTCTAAAAAGGTGACCTTTGAAATTTTCTCAAGGGTCATAACCTCATGTATCCTTAAAGAGATAATAGCGCAGAAACCAGAGATCTTAATCTGGATGCTCTGTGGGGAAAGGATCTTAATTACTTTCTCTACACGTACTATGTGCATAGTGTATAGAGAAGGAATTGCACTCCACCAAAAAATTTGATACCGAAATTTCACCGGAAATATATTTTTTAGGGTCCCTTATATCCAAAAAAAAGCATTTTCTGTGTGTCCATATGTCTGAGTGCCTGTGAATACGATAACTCAAAAACGAATAGTCGATAAAGCACCAAACTTGGTATTTAAGTTTAGTATCTTCCATGGATGCGACACGAAGATTTTGAGAAAAATCCTACCGCCCCAAACTACCCTTTACATGGAACTGTTTTCGAAAATTTTGATTTTCTTAAAAATGTCTCTAACGATTTTGATTAAAATATCGTATATTAAAGATATTTAGCTAGCAAATAATATGTATATCTTGAATTTTCTGGGAATAGCTTCTAAAGACCTGTTTATTCTGGATGAATTTTGCTTAAATTGGCATAACTATTACCGTAAGAGATAGAAAAAAAAAACTTACTATACAAAAAATGTAGGTCTTGTTAAAATACACAAATTATGTCATATGCATTTTTCTAGTGGAGCTTACAGTTTTCGAGGTATTCATTGTTATTAGTTTCAATTGTGAAGTACTTATACTTTTCTCAGACGGGAGTGAGCGGCTTTCTTTTGTTCTACTCCTGGCCAAGAAAGGAAGGGATTTGCAATGACAATCGTATAACGACTGCTTTTAAAACATTTGACTATGACTTTAGCCTAGTATATTCCCTTATTTTTTCCTACTTATAAGTAACTAAGTAATAAGAACATTGTGCTAATGAGTACCTCGATTAGCAAGATGCGGAAAGAAGAATAATCTTATGTAAGAAGTTTTGTAGAACAGCTAGAGAATGTCATGTGAGTGTAACACATCTGATATATTTTTTTTTTTTTTTTTTTTTTTTTGTTTTAGCTTCATTTTATCATCCTCGGTGAAGGACGAGCAAGGGAAATTATTAAAATATGACAGCATTACTTTTAGTGAACCTTGCGCAGGCGAGTCATTAGGCGAATGCTGGAGTGCTTTATATCATCTCCCGAATTTCATTCCTCTCCATATTGTTCTTATAAATATTTATTCAAAGATCTGACTCTCAAAGAGTCTGCAAAAACGCTGAGAATAATATAACATTACACTCATATTACAATATTATAAATTAAACATGGAACCTTGCTATTGAAACATAAAGAATAATCACATATTTAACGGCAATATATTCAATAAACATGTCAGTACATATGCATAATAATATTTTAAAATTTATGATAACAAATATATTATAAGAATACGTTTATAGTAAATAAAATAAATATGCATGCGAGGAAATTAATTTTATTTCATTATTTAATTATATAGGAAATAATGTTTTCAACATTCACGTTGTGCGGTCTGCTTCAGGTTTGTAATTGTTGGCGATGGTGATTCGGTGCAGCGTGGTAGGTAAAAGCAACATCTCTGTAGAGCTTACGGGAGTGGGGTGTAGATGGGATGGGAATCCCCGGCCTGCCTGTTCATGGAAACTATAGGACCCGACATTGTTGTGCCATTCCTGGTTCCGCTCAGGTCAATTCTCCCGCCCGGGGCTTGGGTTCATCTTCACTGGATAGAGAATAGGCAGACTTGCAGCTCGAATTAACTGAAAGCAAATAACGGCAAGTTCCTCTCAAGTCTACAGGAGACAGGTATTTTTTTTTTTTTTTTTTTTTGCAGTGCTGCCACCATATCCGAGCTCCATTAGCTTTAGCTTTACACTAATTGAGCTGGCACCCTTCCCGGAGGGGTTGCTAAATAAATTAGATGTCTTCACCAAACTCTTTCCTCCATACTGGAAATGTCAAAGGCACAGTGTCGTATGTAGATCAGACACAGAGAGGAAATACTTCTGCTATATTACCTTCCTTTCGTATGCAAATAAAGAACTTAGAATTCACATTTATTGCTACAAGCTATAAAACTCGTAGCATATAAGAACGCTGGATTAATACAAATCTAATTCTATTACGTTCTATATTGCTTTGCTTAGGTACTCAATGACGATATTTCGTCAAAAAACATTCTTAGTTTAAAATATATTTATAAAATAAGATGTGTTACATTCATGTGCCTTTTTACTTTCTCCATACGCACTGTGTACATAGTGTATAGAGAAAGTATTGCACTCCACCAACAAATTCGATACCGAGATTTCACCGGAAATATATGTTTTAGGGTCCCCAATATCCAAAGAAAGCATTTTCACAAAAAGATCCGTGTGTGTGTGTGTGTGTGTGTGTGTGTGTCCGTGTGCCTGTGAACACGATTACTCAAAAACGAAAAGTCGGTAAAATACCAAACTGGGTATTTAAGTTTAGTATCTTCCAGGGATGCGACAACTATCCTTTACATGGAACTTTTTTCGAAAATTTTGATTTTCTCAAAAATGGCTCTAACGATTTTGAATAAAATGTTGTATACTAAAGATATTTACCTGACAAATAAAATGTATATCTTCAATTTTCTGGGAATAGCCTCTGAAGAGTAGTTTATTCTAATTGCTAATTTGTTGATATTTCAATAAACGAGAATTTTTGCAAACGTCTTCAAATATTATTTTCTCTATACGTACTATAAACATAGCGTATAGACACGGTATTGGAATGCACCCAAAAATTCGATACCGAGATTTCATCGGATATACATATTTTGGGTCTCCTTGAATCCAAAAAAAATTGTTTGGGATAAAGGTCCATGTGTGTGTGTCTTTGGACAGTACAGATCATAAACGAGAAGTCCTTTAAATACCAAGAATACTACACAAAGATTTTCAACAAAATCCAATTTCCAACTACCCTTTACATGAAAATATTTTCGAAAATTGTAATTTTCTCAAAAATGATTCTACAGTTTAGAGTAAAATGTCGCCTATTAAAGACATTTACATGCTAAATAAAACTATATCCTGAATTTTCTGGGAATAGCCTCTGAAGACTACTTTATTCTGGGCGAATTTTAAGGAATTGGCGTAACTGGCAAACTGTAAGATATAGACAAAAACTTACTCAACAGAAAATGTAGATCAGGCTATCACTTTAACCTATGGTACTCCTTATTTCGCTTCTACTAACAAGGAAGCAAGTAAAAATACTATTTCTGCTAATTTTTTTCCGATTAGATGAAGTAAATAGAATAATTTGTTGCAGAGATGTAGAGAAACTCATGTGAATGGAGCACATCAGATTATTTTTTTAATTATGAGAATGAAACCGATTGCGAGTAAGATTAAGCTCGGTGCCTCACAACACACCAAAAGAAAAACCTCAATTTTTGAGCTTCATTTTCATATAGTTGATAGCAATGTGCAACGGAAGTCTTCGTAAAACTGCTATGCTTCTGATTTAGCTAGTCTAACATATCTTTCATTGTTACCAAAATTAAAAAAAAAAACAAAAAAAACTTGTAAGTCTCATCTATGTTCGTAACGGTCGTTCTGTTTTCCCGTTTTATTGGTCAGCACTTACTTTTAATGTCTCTCGAAAATTTATACAGTATCGATTTAACGCAAATTGTGTGCCTGTTTATCGATTACTCTGAACGCGCCAGGCAGAATGGAATGGGGTTTTTGTAAAGAACAACATCACAACAAAGCTAGCAGACAGTCTGCCCAACCTAGACTGAAGAAACTTCTCCGGTCGAGTTGAAGGGCTTGCCGACGCCGGTAAAAGCCGACATTGATGTCGAAGTCTCTCGTAAAGTGTCAATCCCGTAATTCACGACCGTAAAACAAGGACTTGTTTACGACAACACCCCAGGCTGATAAAATGCAAACTTCATTGCCTTCCTGGGTTAATTGCATAGCTTAAGAGTCTCCATTATGTTTGCTTTTAACGGCATTTCAACGGCTTTATGGAACATGTGAATGACGTCAGAGCATTGACCCGCCATCAAATTTTCGAGTGTGCTTAACTCCGTTAGCAATGATCACTTAGGATATTTTTTGGGTCGGTGATTAAGACCGTGCCGTTTTTATAAAGCCATGATTTTCATATTTTCTCTAGGCCGCAAGTACAATCTACATAGTGGATACGCAACGTAATGTATTCCACCTAAAGATTAGATACCGAGATTTCACCATAAATATGTGTTTTGAGGCCCTCTGAGTCAGAAAATTTTTTTTAGAAAAAGGTCTGATGCGACACGAAGATTTTCAAGAAAATCCATTACCCCAGGGTACCCTTTACATGGAACCTTTTTCCAAAATTTTGAACTTCTCAAAAATGGTTCAAACGATTGTCCGAAAATAAAATAATTTAGAAAAAGGTCTGATGCAATACGAAAGTGTTCAAGAAAATCCTCCTACTCCAAACTACCCTTTACATGGAACGTTTCTCGAAAATTTTGACTTTCTCAAAAATGGTTCAAACGATTGTCCGAAAAAAAATTGTAGAAACAAGTCTGATGCAATACTAAAGTTTTCAAGGAAATTCCCCACCCCGAAATACTCTTTAAATGGAACGCTTTTCGAAAATTTTGATTTTCTCAAAAATGGTTCAAACGATTGTCTGAAAAAAAAAACATTTTAGAAAAAGGTCTGATGCGACACGAAGATTTTCAAGAAAATTCCCCCACCCCAAATTACCATTTTGATGGAACATTTTTCAAAAATTTTGATTTTCTCAAAATTGGTTCAAAAGATTTTGATTAAAATATCGCATATTAAAGATATTTACATCACAAATAAAGTGTATACTTGAATTTTCTGGGAATAACCTTTAAAGAAATTTTTATTCTTGATGAATTTTGCGGAATTTTGTAAAATTGTAAACCGTAGAGATAGACAAAAACTTACTTAATAGAAAATTTAGAGTTCGTTAAAACTCATAATTCATGTTATATTCATTTGTATCGTTTTTGAGATATTTCTTGTTATTAGTTTCATCTTTATGGGGAGTCGAAATGGTATTTTCACAATTTGTTTTCCAATTTCATGTTCTAATTGCATATGAATATTTCGAATCTTCTATTCATTTTGGTATAACTTTCAATTGTAAATAATTTAAAATATTGTTGAAAGAAGGGTTTTACAACATTTAGGTACACTCCCTTTGTAAATATCAATAACTTTGTAAATATTAGTGTTAGAGAAGAGATATGTTTTTATTTTGATCGGAAAGTTTTATTTTGCTTATTCGCAGCATTGGCATCCCATTCACTTTTTCTTCATGTGAGAGTTTCAAAGTTTGTGAAGTTGTGTTTGGAAAGTTAGGTTACATTTTTTTACTTTCTCTATACGTACTATGCACATAGTGTATAGAGAAGGTATTGCACTACACCAAAAAATTCGATACCGAGATTTCACCGGAAATATATGTTTTGTGTCCCCTGGATACAAAAAAAGTATTTTCAGAAAAAGGTCCATGTGTGTGTGTGTGTGTGTGTGTGTGTCCGTGTGTCTGTGAACACGATAACTCAAAAACGAAAAGGCGGTAAAATACCAAACTTGGTATTTAAGTTTAGTATCTTCCAGGGATACGACACGAAGATTTTGAGAAAAATCCCCCCACGCGAAACTACCCTTTACATAGAACTTTTTTCGAAAATTTTGATTTTCTAAAAAATGGTTCCTCTATACACTATGTACATTGTACGTGTAGAGAAAGTAAAAATGCAAGGAGAAGTAATATTGTGGTGTTGCAGAGAAATCGGAAGGAACACTCCAAATCGAAGGTGTTTTCTCGCCACACATAAGATATGCTGCACACGATATTGTGCCGGCTCCGGCCACCTTGGAGAGATGTCGATAAAACAGCTCGTTGTCGACAGTTTTAGTACAAGCGAACAACCCTTTGGAGAGGCTCGGTCCTATAAAACACAGCATAGTTTAGAGTGGTTGGTTATATACAGTGTGTTTCAAAAGTCCCGCATATTTTTTGCTACAGCTAAATGGAAATATTTTTTTCAAAAAATCGTATGGGTTCCATTCAATTATTTTCACTGCATCTCTGTAACAAATTATTTTTAAAAAGGTTACACTTCTCTCTAGTTCAAGCTAATCGAGAAAAAAATTAGCAGAAATTGTCCTTATTACTTGCTTCCTTGTAAGTAGAAGGGAAAAAATTCAATCTGTTCCCTTCACATGATTTACTCTAATTGTTCGGCAAACAAACCTTTTATTCAAAGAAAAATCTGTTGTATAAATCATGCTAATCAAGATAAACATAAGCAGAATTAGTCTTATTACTAACTCCTTGTAAGTGGAAAGGAAATAAGAAAATGCACAGTCAGATCCTTTAACATCCGGTCACTGTATGAAACAATTGAAATTTCAAGCTCTTTACTTGCCAGGAATAAACAAACGTGAAGAAATATGTCTTCCCGTTTTGAGAAAAGTTTAAGTGGCTAAAATTGAAAAAAAAAAAATAAAAATAATAATCCGGAATATCTCGAAAACGGTTAACTACACAAAAAAATGTATATGACATAAATTGTGAATTAATGAGATCTACATTTTTTGTGCAGTAAGTTTTTGTATATCTCTTACGGGTTGCAATTTATACAAAAGTCATCCAGAATGAAGAGGTCTTTAGAAACCATTCCCAGAAAAATATACGATATTTCAATCAAAATTGTTAGAGCAATTTTTAAAAAAAATCAAAATTTTCGAGAAAAAAAAAGTTCCATGTAACGGGTAGTTGGGGTGAAGGGATTTACTTGAAAATCTTCGTATCAAATCCTTGGAAGATTGTAATCGACTTACCCTCCACGTAATTTAGGTCTGGCCCCCCAGAACTAACAAGCCAACGCGTAATAGTCAGAAGCCTGTCGGGGAGCCTACGGCACGAAACTACAGAATGGAGAACCTGTTACGAAGTGTTGGCCCGTAACCAGGCATAAACATGAGGAAGTGGGTGATATGAAATGTAAGCGAAATTGATGATTGGAAAGGTGATAATGGAGCAATTGGTGGAATGAGTGTCGGGGAAACCGGAGGATCCAGAGAAAACTCACCCAGACGCCGGTTCGTCCACCACGAATCACACTTTCAGGCACTTGGGATCGAACCCATGTCGCCTAGATCGGAGGTGAGCGGTTTAACCACTCAACCATGGCTCCGGTCTTTTCGTTTTTGAACTATGCTACCCACAGACACACACACGGACATTTTTCTGAAAATCCTTAATTTTTTGGGATTCAGTGGTCTCAAAACATGTATTTCCGGTGAAATCTCCGTATCGAATTTTTGGGTGCAGTATAATATCTTCTCTATACACTATGTACATTGTAGTGTAGAGAAAGTGACAACCAATTTAATGATACACTAAATAGAAGCATGAAAACCATTATTATAGCTCATAGTGTCAAATTTAGTGTATCCTTTTGAAACGTGGATAAAAGATGTGATCAATTATTTGACATAGAGTAATATACCCAACAGCTTTAAAAGTGTTCACATCATATGATCAAAAGTTTTGTCACATTTTGTGACACAGAAGTATGATAGTGTAATTCAGACCCTAACGGTAGAGAAAATAATTAAATCACAGAAAAGAAGTACAGAAAGGTAGCGAGTTACGTGTCAGATAACAATGGCCTTACTTCATGTGTTCTTTCTCTGAAGTAAAGAAAGTACTGTATTCCACCCAAAAATTATATACCGAGATTTCACCGGAAATACCTGTTTTGGGTCCCCCTGAATCCAAAAGAAGCATTTTTAGTATGTATGCATGTGTGAGTCTCTGTGTGTGTGTCTGTGGACAGTATAGCTCAAAAACGAAAAGACCGTTGGATACCAAACTGGTATTTAAGTTTGTTATCTTCCAAGAATGCGACACGAATATTTTCAAGAAAATCTCCCCACCCCAACTACCCTTTACATGGAACTTTTTTAAAAAATTTTGATTTTGTCAAAAATGGCTCTAACGATTTTGATTAGAATCTATTATAGTTAAGATATTTACATGCCTAATAAAATGTATATCTTGAATTTTCTGAGAATAGCCTCTGAAGACTACTTTATTCTTGAGAAATTTTGCATAACTGCTAAATCGTAAGAGATAGACAAAAACTTACCACACAAAAAATGTAAAGCACATTAAAATACACAATTTATGTTAAATACATTTTTTTCGTGCAGTTGATTATTTTTGAGATATTCCTTGTTTTTTGTTTCAGTCTTGAAAAACTTATTCTTTTCTCATACGGGAATGTGTCAACTCCTGTCCATACAAAAAAGGAACTTCAATCACATGGCAGCCAGCTTTTGGCTTTCACTTTAACCTATGGTACTCCCTTTCGCTTCTACTTGCAAGGAAGCAAGTAATAAGACTATTTCTGCTGATTTTTTTCGATTGGATGAAGTAAACATTAGCATAAGCTTTTTAACAATAAGTTGTTGCAGAGATGTAGAGAAAATCATGTGAATGGAACACATCGGATTTTTCCGACTGACATCTCCCCTTTAGATCGAACCGGCCGGCCGACGGATCTGGCCAGGGGTTGGGAGTTAATTACTGAGATAGGGAAAGTGCGGTGATGCGGTTCGCCTCAAGCCCTGCATTATGCACAACAGTAATGGCGTCTTCTCAAACTTTAACCAACATGCTATTATCTGCAAGGGGTGCCACAATCTCCCCAACAGGTTCCACTACATAACTAAAAAACCTTGAAGAGCTATATTCACACGACTTTCTTTCTCTATATCTCAGCAACAAATCATTGTTAAAAAGCAAATCGAGAAAAAATTAGCAGAAATAGTCTTGTTACTTGCCTCCATGCATGCAGAAGGGATATAAGGGAGTAGTATAGGCTAAAATGATAATTAAAATCTGGTTGCTATGTGATAGAAGCTCTTTTGTTTGTATGGACAGGAATTGACAAATTCTCGTATGAGAAAATTATAAGTATTTTAAACTAATATCAAGGAATATCTCAAAAATGATCCAATCCACGAAAAAAGTTTATAACATAAATTGTGTGTTTAATGAGCTCTACATTTCCTGTTAAGTAAGTTTTTGTCTATTTCTTACACTTTGCCAGTTATGCAAAATCCATCCATCCAAATAAAGTAGTCTTCACAGGCTATTCCTAGAAAATGCAATATATACATTTTATTTGTCAGATAAATATATTTAATATACGATATTTAAATCAAATCATTGAGCTATTTTTATCAAAATTTTCGAAAATTTTTCCACGTAAAGGGTAGTTTGAGGTGGGGGATTTTCTTGAAAATCTTTGTGTCGCATCTTTGAAAGATACTGAACTTAAATAACAAGTTTGGTATTTAACGGTATTTTCGTTTTTTGAGCTACGCACACACACTCACACACACAGGGACCTTTTATAAAAATGCTAGGGATCCCCGAGTATATCTTTCCGGTGAAATCTCGACATGGAATTTTCGGTAGAATAAAATACAATACCTACATTGTACATACGGATCTAGAGATAATAAAAATAAGTTAATATACTACGCTAAAACGACACATCTTCTAAAAAGCTGGTCACTATGTAAAACAACTGAATTTCGTTTCGCTTTGTGGATCAGGAAATAACAAAAGATAGATGACCTCCCGTTTGAGAAAATTTTAAATACCCTAAGGGGAGATAGGTGACTGAAATGTGCAAAAATGTATCCTTTTACTAAAATTACAATTTCTCTTAAAGTATTAGAGATAAGCTCAACACATTTTTTGTACATGTACATTGGTATCTGCTACATACACAGTGTGTACAAATTTTGCATATATCTGATAAGTAACTTTCATGAATCAGCTGTTTTTATCCTGAGGTTACATATTATTTTTACTAGAAATTATGTTCCCTTTTTGCAAAAACTATTCATGATACAACTTTAAAATTTAGTACAGAGAGCCTTAGTATTTGTTTTATCTACTCCATGCTAATCGAGATAAACATTAACAGATATGGTCTTATTATTAGTTCCTTATATGTAGAAGGGAAATAAGGGAATACACAAGGCTATAGCGATAGCCATAGGTTCGTAACTTTTAAAAGCCGATCGCTGTAAGAAACAATCGAAATTCGGTATTCTTTGGTTGCTATAAATAAACAAAAGAGAGATGGTTCTCATTTGAGTCATGAAGTAGCTTACAACTGAAACAAATAACTTCGGAAACGGTTAAATTTACAACATAAATGTATATGACATAAATTGTGTGTTTTAATGAGATCTACATTTTTAGTGTAGTACGTTTTTTTCTATCTCTTACGATTTTCCAATTATACAAAATTTATGCAAAACTCATCCAGAATAAAGTGGTCTTCAGAGGCTACCCCCAGAAAATTTAAGATATATATTTCGTTTGTCATAAATACTTTAAGCATGTAGTATCTTAATCATAATTGTTAGTCTTTTTTTCAGAATATCAACATTTTTAAAAATGTTTCATGTAAAGGGGAGTTGGGGGTAGGGAATTTTCCTGATAATCTTCGTGTCACATACTTAAATACCAAGTTTAGTATTTAACCGACATTTTGTTTTTGAATTATGCTGTCCACAGACCCACATACAGACCTTTTTCTAAAAATGGTTTTGGGGATTGAAAGGACTCTAAAACATGTATTTTCCGTGAAATCTCGGTATCGAACTTTTGGGTGGAATACAATAGATCCTCTATCCACAATGTTTACTGTATATTTGGGTTATAGTATATAAAAACCTGATGTGCTCCATTAATAAAACTTTCTCTACCTTCCATGTCAAAGTATTTTTACAAAACAAAATGTTATCTTTTACGGCTTAAACGTTATGCAAAACTCATCCAGAATAAAGAAGTCGTCAGAGGTTTTTCTTAGAAAATTAGACATACATTTTTATTTCTTAATATACGGCATTTGAATCAAAATCGTTAGAGAAATATTTTTTTTCGAAAATAAAAGGTATTTTGTGTTGGTGGAATTTTCTTGAAAATCTTCATGTCGATTCCTTCGAAGATACTAAAGGTAAATGGCATGTTTGGTATTTAACGGTATTTTCCTTTTTGAGTTATGCTATCCACACACACTCACACACACATGGACCTTTCCTAAACATGCTTGTTTCAGACTCAGAGGACCTCAAAACATGTTTGTCCTGGCACCGTATTTTTGGGTGCAATACAATACCTTCTCTATCCAATATGTACACTTACATACGGGTTAGAGAAAGTAAAAATTATTTTGATCAATGGTGTAAGCTGATTGCAAACAACCCCGTGCATTACCTACTTCTGGGACCAGGTTTTTTTTTAATTAAATAAAATCCGAAATCTTGTCAGGATTCCAGGGCTGTATTCCTTTTTCCTGTTTTTTCTCGCACCCTTTTTTCCCTCTTCCCAATATTTCCTTTATTACTTTCTCTATATGTACTATGTACATAGTTTATAGAGAAGGTATTGCAATCCACAAAAAATTCGATACCGAGATTTCACTAGAAATATATGTTTTATATGTTTTAGTGCCCCCAGTATCCAAAAAGAAGTATTTTCAGAAAAAGGTTCGTGTGTGTGTCCGTTTGTCTGTAAACACGATAACTCAAAAACGAAAAATCGGTAAAATACCAAACTTGATATTTAAGGTTAGTATCTTCCAGAGATGCGACATAGAATTTTTTTCGAAATTTTTGATTTTCTCAAAAATGGCTCTAACGATTTTGATTAAAATATCGTATATTAAAGATATTTACCTGACAAATAAAATGTATATTTTGAATTTTCTGGGAATAGCCTCTGAAGACTACTTTATTCTGGGTCAATTTTACAAAGTTTTGCATAACTGCTAAACCGTAAGAGATGGACAAAAACTTACTATACATAAAATGCATAACACATTAAAACACACAATATACTTTCGGTACATTTTTTCGTGGAGTTGATCGTTTTTAAGATATTCCTTGTTATTACTTTCCGCTTTGAAAAACTTATATTTTTCTCATACAGGAATTTGTCAACTCCTGTCTGTATAAACAAAGGAACTTCAGTCACATAGCAACCATCTTTTGACTATCACTTTAACCTATGGTACTCTCTTATTTCACTTCTACTTACAAGGAAGCACGTAATAGGACTTTTATGCTGATTTTTTCTCGAATAACAGGAAGTAAATAGAAGCTTAACCTTTTTAAAAATAATTTATTGCAGAGATGTAGAGAAAGTCATGTGAATGGAACACATAACATTTCTTTATATTTGACTACCGTTTTGGCCTTTTGCTTCTAATACTCATATACACACATTTACAATTACACAAACACCCATGCCCAAGGCTGGACTCGAACCCACGATCCCCTGCGCCACGAAGCACCAAAGCGAGGCACTTTGGCAAGCGCGGTCAAGGAGACCGGCAATCTTCATAGTCAGTAGTCAACTCGTAGAAACATTAGTTTTAAGCACCATTGCACAGAAGGGTGCAATATGAGGCTTTGGTCTCTGGATCGTGCACTGTTCCTTACATCCTGGGCTGTTCCTAGAGACAGGCGTGTGAACGCGTGGCTCCACTGCATGGCTGGACGAGTTCCTAACCATGCATGACGTGAAACACGTCGTCATACCTGGGTGTGTGTTGCTACCATATCGCGTTGTTTCTAATTAAAACAAATCTACCGACCGTCCTCTCCACACTGCAGAATATGCTAATCAATATGCTTGGGCCTCCCAATGCAAAGTTAATATTTTATCAAGGTTCGTTTTCATGATTAACCTCACTTTCTGTGATTATACACTCCACTCCATGATTACATACACCAACTCATTTGAGCATACAGGGTGATCCAAAATGATACAGACAACGCTTTGAAACTTTTGTAGTTAACACTCTAATTACTTTCTCTACACGTGTATAGAGAAGGTATTGTATTTTACTCAAAAATTCGATACCCAGGTTTCACCGGAAATATATGTTTTTACGCCCTCTGAATCCAAAAAAAGCATTTTTAGAATAATTCCAGTGCGTGTGTTTATGAGTGCGTGTGTGTGTTTCGGCGGTCGGTTATGGTTTAGGGGTTCCGGTGCCCTAGCTCATGATATGTCAGCATGGAATCTCTCTAAAGTTTGCCCACGGTCCCCATGGCTCGCTAAGCTCTTCAGCTGCACGGCAAACGTGTTAGTTCGTCGTTACATGTTTAGTATATATTGATTCTTTCCTTGTTTGTTAAGCTCATTTAAGTGTCTATTTATTTAATCTCTTTTAATAGGACTTAAGTCCCAAGGACAGGAAGTAATTGTTAACTGAAATATCAAATTTTATCAGGCTTAG
Organism: Hymenopus coronatus; assembly: GCA_030762935.1. Taxonomy (NCBI): domain Eukaryota; kingdom Metazoa; phylum Arthropoda; class Insecta; order Mantodea; family Hymenopodidae; genus Hymenopus; species Hymenopus coronatus. Next base: position 30,648,657 of record CM060883.1, read on the forward strand.
AATCTGCCATAACCATTTTTACTTTCTCTATACCCACTATGTACATAGTGTATAGAGAAGGTATTGCACTCCACCCAAAAATTCGATACCGAGATTTCACCGGAAATATATGTTTTAGGGTCCCCTGTATCCAAAAAAAGTATTTTCAGAAAAAGGTCCGTGTGTGTGTCCGTGTGTCAGTGTGTCCGTGTGTCTGTGAACACCATAACACAAAAATGAAAAGTCGGTAAAGTACCAAACTTGGTATTTAAGTTCAGTATCTTCCAGGGATGCGACACGAAGATTTTAAGAAAAATCCAAAATACCCTTTACATTGAGTTTTTTTCGAAAATTCTAACAATTTTAATTAAAATATCATATATAAAATATATTTACCTGACAAATAAAATGTATATTTTGAATTCTCTGGGAATAGCCTCTGAAGTCTACTTTATTCTGGGTTAATTTTACGGAATTTTGCATAACTGCTGAACCGTGAGAGATGGACAAAAACTTACCATACAACAAATGTAGAGCACTTTAAAACACACAATTTATGTTATATACATTTTTTTAGTGGAGTTGGTTGTTGTTTTTTGTTTCAGCTATAAAAAACATACTTTTCTCACACAGGAATTTGTGAACTCCTGTCCATACAAACAAAGGAACCTCAGTCACATAGCAACCAGCTTTTGACCATCACTTAAACCTATGGTACTGCATTATTTCGCTTCTACTTACAAGGAAGGAAGTAATAAGACTATTTCTGCTAATTTTTTCTCGATTAGCAGGAAGTAAATAGAAGCATGAGCTGTTTAACAATAATTTATTGCAGAGTTGTAGAGAAAGGCATGTGAATGGAACACATCAGATTTTTCCAATTGAAAATTTATCGTGGCGCGACACTGCTTCCTAACAGACTCATACATCGGCACATAAAGGAACTAACGCAACATCTTCTGAGATATACGGGAAGGTCAAGTACCACATCTATTCATAATCCCGTACCAGTAAAATGATCATGCTTGCTCTATAACACATGTATCTTAATTTATTGTTCGTTGCTGAATTCTCCTTCGGCATTGAAGTTATAGAGACGTGGGCACAATGTAATAGATTTATAGCTTGAAATTATAAAGTTTCTCAGGTAAACATCTTGACGTCCATTCAAATACTCTCTGAAACAGACTACAGGACTGCTACATTGTGTCGTGCAGCATTCGAACTTGAGTTTTGCTGCACATGAAACCATAAAACGTCTGGATGGAGGTGAAATCTAAATAGCCCGAGCGCGGTCAGTTTCGTTCGAAGGGGCCTGTTCAAAGAGATATTTGCTGACAGGAACGAATGGTTTGCTTGATTTATTGATTCAAATCTGAGTAAATTCTTGCCTTACAAAATATAGCAAAGTCGGGATTTTGTTAGTATGTAAGTATAATGGATTGATTTAACCCAGACCAACGATATTTTATTAATTCATATTATTATAATAATCATAATTAATTTGTAATTCGTTCCCATTTTGAGGAAGTGTCTCTTTGGATATGGAATTGTTTTTATTAATTTTGAGATATTTATCTATTTTATGTGTTATAACCACTTGATAATTTACACCGTCATTATTTTATGGTTCATAACCAGTGGATATCCTTCATAAACGTAGTTTCCATTAATTTTTAAGTGGGTTTATAAAGTACCTCTTTGGTAAGTCCAGTAGTAAAATATATAGGAAAACCTAATAATTTGTATTTATTCCCCTACTTAGGAACAATAAAGGGTGTTAGGCAACAAATATATCGTGGTACCCCGTGGGGTTGATTACTCTTTTCTCCAAAAACCGTACAGACCTTCTACCTGTGACTGAATTGCCGTGGAAAGGAGAAAGAGTGCATCCCATACATAAAGTACATTATACAACAAAAATATCGTGGTAAACCGCCTTACCTCATCTCTAAGAAGCAAACTTCGGTAGTGGGCACACTCAACAAATGAAACGAACACAGAGCATGTTTTGCATGATACTACTTATTAACCTATGACGTCCCAGAATCGCCTTCGTGACGCAAACTCTAGCACAGAAATTCATTAACACAACTTATCCCAGACTCTGATAGATTTTTACTTTCTCTATACGTACTATGTACATAGTGTATAGAGAAGGTATTGCACTTCACCCAAAAATTCGATACCGAGATTTCACCGGAAATATATGTTTTAGTGTCCCCTTTATCCAAAAAAAGGATTTTCAGAAAAAGGTCCGTGTGTCTGTGAACACAATAACTCAAAAACGAAAAGTCAGTAGATTACCAAACTTGGTATTTAAGTTTAGTATCTTCCAGGGATGCGCCACGAAGATTTTGAGAAAAATCCCCCCACCCCCAACTACCCTTTACATGGAACTTTTTTCGAAAATTTTGATTTTCTAAAAAATAGCTCTAACGATTTAGATTAAAATATAATATATTAAAGATATTTACCTGATAAGTAAAATGTATATCTTGAATTTTCTGGGAATAGCCTCTGAAGACTACTTTATTCTGGATGAATTTTACGGAATTTTGCACAACTGCTGAACCGTAAGAGATGGAAAAAAAACTTAAAACATAAACAAATGTAGAGCACGTTAAAATACACGATATATGTTATCTACATTTTTTTTGTGTCGTTTTTGAGGTATTCCTTGTTTTTGGTTTCAGCTTTGGAAAACTTATACTTTTCTTATTTAGGAATTTGTCAACTCCTATCCATACAAACAAAGGAACGTCAGTCACATAGCAACCAGCTTTTGAGTATCACTTTAACCTATGGTACTCCCTTATTTCGCTTCTACTTGCATGGAAGCAAATAATAAGACTATTTTTGCTCTTTTTCTCGATTAGTATGATGTAAATAGAAGTATACACTTTTTAACAATAATTTGTTGCAGAGGTATAGAGAAAGTCATGTGAATGGAACACATCAGTTTTTTGTTTAAGCGCTGGTCCTCTTTGGAGATGAACGTATGAATTTTCCCGATAGTAAATGCCCCCGGCAACTACAGTTTGGTTCGTTACTGGCCATGAACATCGGATGTGACTGCGGGAGTACGATCTGTTGACTCTGTTTGCGCTTTTTAGGGAAACCCTACATTACAGAAGTATCCCCCCGTAGCCTCCCTCCAAAAACCCCCAAAGTTAATTTCCGGGGGATTTACCGACATCTCCCAAGAAGTTCAATTTTTCATGGATAACGTCTGAATTGCCTTTCTGAGAAACTCTCGTACCTTCGTTATCTCTTCTCATTTTTCTTTATTACCTGTTTCCGTTTCCTTCCACACCTCTTTTCATCTTCGTGTAATTTACTTTTAACTTCTTCTTAAATCGCTTGGGAAAATTAGTTTCTTTTCGGTTATGGGTCGAGGTTTTAGGGTAAATCCTTTCAAATTGGTATATGGTTAATTCCACGCGCCATAAAGCGTAATTTAAAGAGCAGTAAAACGAATAGCGCATAGTTTTGCTACTCTATGCTGAAGAAGAAAGTCTCTGTGATAGTCACATGATGCTATACCCCAAATATCATTTTGTTTCTACAAATTATTTGTGAGCCCGCCTCTGTTGTGCCTCACATTCAAGAGATCACCAGTTGAATCTACTTCTGCTAATGACTTTATCAACTGAATTTCTAGTTTATATGAAGAATGAACATCAGATGACTGAAAAGCACATTATAGTAATATAGCAACTTCGGTCAAGGTTTTTACTTTTTCTAGACCGTATATACAATGTACACAATGGAAAGAGAGAGTATTGCATTCCGCCCAAAAATTCGATACCGAGATTTCAGGTCCCCTGAGTCCCAAAAAAAGATTTTTAGAAAAAGACAGCATAGCTGTCTGTAGACAGCATATCTTAAAAAAATCGGTTAAAAACCAAACTTGGTATTTAAGTTCAGTATCTTCCGAGAATGCTACACGAGGATTTTCAAGAAAATCCCCCACCCCCAACTACCCTGTACATGGAACATTTTTCGAAAATTTTGATTTTCTCAAAAATGTATCAAAAGATTTTATTAAAATACTGTATATTAAAGACATTTACCTACATCACAAATAAAATGTACATTTTGAATTTTCCGGGAATAGCCTCTGAAGTGCTCTTTATTCTGGTTGAGTCTTGCACAATTTTGCAGTTTTAAGAAATCGAATTTTGGTCAAAATTCTTCTTTTTGGGAAGAGGTCATTGTTTAATTTTATTTAATTTATGTTCAAATTATTCGAAATTGACATAACTTAGGAGCTCTTTTACATGCTAGTAAATCTACTGATATGAGGCTGTCGCTTTTAAGCACATTTGAAAACCATCGATGTGAGCCGGTTTTGAACTCACGACCTTATGATCAGAAAGCCAGCTTCTAACCAAATGAGTCACAGAAACCAACTCTATTTTACTAGTATAAAATAATAATAATAATAATAATAATAAGAAGAAGAAATATAAGCAGAAGAAGAAATATTGTGCCATTTTAAAGATTCTAATACTATTTATCACATTTTCGGATAACCTCTATCCTCCATTATGTTCAATAACTTCTCTTGTTTCATTAGATCAAAAGTATTTTCTATATCAATAAAACTAAAAACGTTGGCAAAAACATTCTCTCCTTTTCCAATTATTTCATTGTTCATAAATATATTATCCCTACAAAACCATAAAATTCTGTTCTTGGATTAAAATTAGTTCCCCAAAGCGTTTTGATCTGCTATTTAATTTACAAAAACCCAGTTTAAAAGCAGAATTAAGAATAGTAATGCCTCTTAAACTTTTAATTCTGTGGTGAGGAGGGTTGACTCGCTGAATTTTCACTTTGTTGCCAATAATCAAGACAGGAGATGAAAAAAACGAACGTAAGGTGCGACAAGATTTCAAAGAAATGCACATCAGCTGCGATAACATGTTTCGACAATATCGCTCCAGTCAGATGACCGCGATTGATTGAAATTGCCTAATTTGGCCATTGCATCGGCGCTGTAATAATTGAGCTAAATTGTCAGATATCCATAAAAACACACGGAAATTCAGTTTACTGTTTCTCCTGCACGTTATTGCCGTAGATAATTACATCAACACCCACATTTTCTGGCGTAAAAGCTTTCCTATAACACGTAATACATTTCTGTATGGAGGAAAGCTTATTTCAATGAAAAAATGACGTCATCGGAGCGTTCGGTATATACGTTAATGCAACAGTTGCTAGGTAATTTTCCTGCATACTTTTCTCCACGTAACACTCAAATGATGACTTTCCTGTCTTCAAAATCACGACGCAGCTCCAACGAATATGCTAGTCCCATTGGTCAAGATATTTCCTTTCTGGAAATACTCTAACAATATTCAAAGATTTACGGTAAGGAGAGGTTGCATTTACCAACCGATAGATAGCTCTTAGTATAAATAAAAAATTTGATGTAATCCATTCACATGACTTTCTTCATATCTCTGCAACAAATAATTGTTAAAAAGCTTATGCTTCTATCTACTTCATGCTAATTCAGAAAAATTAGCAGAAATAGACTTATTACTTGCCTCTATGCAAGTGAAGTGAAACAAGGGAGTGCCATAGGTTAAAGTGCTGGTTTAAAGCTGGTTGCTATATGACTGAAGTTCCTTTGTTTGTATGGACAGGAGTTGACAAATTCATGTATGAAAAATCTGATGTGTACCATTCACATGACTTTCTCTGTATCCCTGCAATAAATTATTCTTAAAAGCCTTATGCTTCTATTTACTTCATGCTAATCTAGAAAAATCTGATGTGCTCCATTCACATGACTTGCTCTATATCTCTGTAAATGAGTATTGTTAACAAGTTTATCCTTTATTTATTTCATGCCAATCGAGAAAAATTAGCAGAAATAGTCCTATTTCTTGCTTTATTATAAGTAGAAGCGAAATAAGGGAGTAACATAGGTTAAAGTGAAAGCCAAAAGCTGGTTGCTATGTGGCTGATGTTCCTTTGTTTGTATGGACAGAAGTTGACAAATTCCTGTATGAGAAAAGTATGTTTTTCAAAGCTGAAACCAAGAAAAAAGAATATCTCAAAAATGTATATAACATAAATTGTGTGTTTTAACGTGCCGTATATTTTTTGTGGATTAAGTTTTTGTCTACCTCTTACGGTTTAGTAGTTATGAAAAATTCATCCAGAGTAAGGTATTCTTCAGAGGCTATTCCCAGAAAATTCAAAATATACATTTTATTTGTCAGGAAAATGACTTTAATATACGATATTTTAATCAAAACCGTTAGAGCCATTTTTCAGAAAATCAACATTTTCGAAAAAAGTTACATGTAAAGGGTAGGTTTGGAGGTGGGGTGTATTTTTCACAAAATCTTCGTGTCGCATCCCTATAAGATACTAAATACTAAACTTAAATAACAAGTTTGGTATGTTACCGACTTTTCGTTTTTGAGTTATCGTGTTCACAGACACACGGACACACACATCCGGACTTTTTCTGAAAATGATTTTTTTGGACACAGGGGATCCTAAAACATATATTTCCGGTGAAACTCGGTATCAACTTTTTGGATGGAGCGCTATACCTTCTCTATACGCTATGTACATAGTATGTGTAGAGAAAGTAATAACATCATTCATCTGAAGAGACAAAAAGAGATACTACATGGATTATTTTAGGTGTCAAGTCCTTATTTAGTCTTTTTTAACGTATTCTGTTTCAGAAATGTTAAACGAATAGCATTTTGAAATGTGTTAATTGAATGGGAAGAAATCGGATGTGTTTCATTCACGTGAATATTCTCTATCTGTTATGCAAACAAAGTACTCTTATAAACAATATTCTTCTATTATAATCATGCTAATCGAGATAAACATTAGCAGAAATGTCTTATTACTAGCTTCCTTGTAAGTAGAAGGGAAATAAAGGAGTACACGAGGCTAAAGCGATAGTCAAATCTTTTAAAAGCTGTCGCTTATGCGATTGTCTTTGAAATTTGTTCTCTTTGCATGACCAGCAGTAACACAAAAGAAAAATGGATGGTTACTTCCTGTTTGAAAAAAAGTTTAGGTACTTCAAACATGAAAACGAATAACAAAATATATCTTGGAAATTATTAACTCTACAAAAAACGTACAAGATATACAATTTTTGTGAAGTCAGTTTTTGTCGTTTCTTATGATTTACCAGTTATTCGAACATTGTTCCGAATGAAGATGTCTTCAGAGGCTATTCCCAAGAAATTCCAGATATAACATTTTGTTTGTCAAGTAATTATTATCAATATATGGTATCGCAATTAAAATCTTTAAAGTCATTTTTGACAATATCATAACTTTCGAAAATCGTTCTGTATAAAGCGTGGTTGGGCCTGAGAAATTTGTTAAAAACCCTGTTTTTATAAAAATACTTGTTTTTATTCGGGGATCTCAAAAATACATTTTTGGGTAAAATATTTTGGGTGGAATGCAATACCTTCTCTGTGCGATATGCACATAGAACGTGCAGAGAAAGTAAAACTCTGATGTGTTTCATTCACATAACTATCTGTTCATATTTGTAACAAAGTATTGTTGAAGAAAACTTTATCTTCTATCTACTTTATGCTGATCGATATAAAACATCAACATAAATGGTTTTATTATCTACTTGCTTCTTAAAGCAGGATGGAGATCAGGGAATACTAGGCTAAAGCGATTGTCGAATCTTTTAAAAGCTGATTTCTACGTGACTGAAATCCGTTTCTTTGAATGGCCAGGAGTTGGTTAATTCCCGTATAAGTATTTTAAAACTGAAACCAATAACAGGGAATACCTCAGAAATTATATATAAATATTTTGTGTTTTAACGAGACCTACATTTTTTGTGTAGTAAGTTTTTTTCTATCTCTTACTGTTTACCAGTTATATAAAAAGCATTCCGAATGGAGAGAGCTTCAGTGACTATTCCCGGAAAATTCAAGATATGCATTTTATTTGTCATGTAAATAAATATCATGATATATGGCTTTATTCAAAATCGTTAGAGCCATTTTCCGAAACGCGTACATTTTTTGAAAATCATGTGTCGCATCCTGAACTTAAATACCAAGTTGAGTATTTAACCAACTTTGCGTTTTTGAGTTGTCCTGTTCAAAGACACGCGGACACATGGACCTTTTTCTAATTTCTTTTCGTTCATTTTTAGTGGAGGGGATTCAGGTGTCCTCAAAACTTTGACATCAAATCTTTGGGTGCAATGCAATATCTTCTCTATGTAGATAGTTTGTGTAGAGAAAGGAAAAATAGATTCAAACCAAAAATCCGGGCCCTACTTATTACGTTTGCATGTTTTAACATTTTTTCCTTTTTTTAGGTTAACGTCCTTTAACTTGTGGGTCATATCGGACGATGAATGAACTTGTGAAATGATGCTCATATGATCTCAGGGTCCATAAGCATAAAGTTACTCGACATTCATCTTCTCAGGATAAGGGAAAACCCCCCCAAAAATAAAATCTTAACCGGTTAACTGACCCTAAGCGAGATTCTAACACCGGACCTATTGAATGTGAGGAATACACGCTACCACCACACTACCCAGGCGGGCAACGTTTTACTTTTATTGAGCCAACAATTTTGTAACAACACTTACAAAAATGATATTTCTATTGTTCATCTGCTTCGACTGGACTTTGACGACGATCGTCTTGATATTATATAAAGGTCTCAGATATAGCAGATGATCTTGGTTATGTAATACGAACGAAACTTGGACCTAACCGAGGGTACGATATCCCTGCTTATTTCCGTTCTCCAGAGCTCCAGCAGGGTGGTCGTCAGGTTAGCACAGTGGCTGAGGCACAAGCGGAAACTGAAGTAGCTCACTTCCTCCTCATAATCAGCATCCGCTGGACCAGAGTGAACTGACTTCTGCTCCCTACTCCTCGCTCCACACTGCTGCCAACTTTGGTAGCCAGAACAGCTATTCTAACGTGACCACTTTTGGCAAGAGCGTGAAACAAAGTGAACCCAGTTCAGCTTTCAAAATATCTACATTCTGACGAATCCTTTCATAACGATAGCCTTCTTTAGTAACAAGACATATACGAAAATGCTAAGATATTTTTTTTTCGGTTTACTTTCCCTGCACGTACTATATAAATATGTATAAATAAATATATATATATATATATATATATATATGTATATATATATATATAGTGTATAGAGAAGGTATTGTAAACCACCCAAAATTTCGATACCGAGATTTCACCGGAAATACATGTTTTAGGGTCCCCTGTGCCCAAAAAAAGCATTTTCAGAAAAAGGTCTGCGCGCGCGCGTGTGTCTGTGATCACGATAACTCAAAAACGAAAAGTCGGTAAAATGCCAAACTTTCTATATATGTTTGGTATCTTCCAAGAATGTGACACGAAGATTTTTAAGAAAATCCACCCGCCCCAAACTAACCTTTACATGGAAAAAATTTCGAAAATTTTGATTTTCTCAAAAATGGCTCTAAAAATTTTGATTAAAATCTCTTATATTTAAGATATTTACATGACAAATAGAATTTTATATCTTGACTTTTCTGGGAATATCCTCTGAAGACCTCTTTATTCTGAATGAATTTTGTGAATTTTGCGTAACTGGTAAACCGTAAGAGATAGACAAAAACTTGCTACACAAAACATGCATATCTGGTTAAAACATACAATTTATGTCATACACATTTTTTTCGTACAGCTGACCATTTTTGAGATATTGCTTGTTATTGGTTTCAGTTTTAAAATACTTGAAACTTTTCACATAGGTACGAGAATTTGTCAACTCCTGGCAATGCATAGAAACGGATTTCATCCACATGGCAACCAGTTTTTAAAAGATTTGACTGTCGTATTAGCCTAGTGCATTCCCTTATTTCATTTCTGCATATAATTTTTATCTCGATTAGCCTGAAGTAGATAGAAGAATAAGATTTTTAACAATAATTTGCTACAGAGATGTAGAGAAAGTCATGTGAATGGAATATATCAGATTTTTTTTTTCTTTATACTAAGTGTCGACTTCATCGAAAATACGTCTTTAGAAACACTGAACAAAAATGTGTTTAGCTCTCACAGGACTTTCTCTGTTTAAGCTCCTTCTGTATGTTTATTTTTAATACAGAGAAACCTCCATTACATATGCTATATAGGATAAGAAGAATAAATGGGCTAGAGTGATAGTCAATTTCTTTTTCAAAGCCGGTTGCTAAGTAACGCCTTTGAATTCATTCTCTAAGCACGAACAGGAACAAGAAATGATTACAATTTCCCATGACATACGCTTTTAAAAATCCAAACAAAAAAACAAGAAATATCTCGGAAAGGGTTAATTTCAGAAAAAAGTAATTTTACATATATCTATTTTTATTTTAACGGGGTCTAGATTTTTGGCATAGTAAGATTTTATCGATCTTATGGAGTTTAAGCAAAACGCATTCATAAAGAAGAAAACTTCAGCGACTATTCATTGAAAATTCATTGCCTTGAAAATACACAAAATGTATGGTATTTTCATCAAAATTGTTAGAGGTCTTTTTTTTTAATAGATCAATATTATTGTGGTTAGAGTGGTGGATTTTGTTGAAAATCTTCGTGCCACATCCTTTTTTCTATTCCATAGTTCTTTAATTTTTTTTTATGTCAATCGCAATTTTGTTTTTATACCCCTCACTATTAGAAATGATCGAGGATTTCAGTAAAGGTTTAGTTTCATAATCGCCTTACCCTCTCCGTATTTGTAGGTCTGACACCCCCTAGAACTTACAAGCCTATGCCTAGGTGCTGTAAAGGTACTGCTTAAATATCAACTTTCATACTTAACCGATTTTTGTTTTTTATTTATACTGTTTAGAGACTCACGGGCGTACGCACATACACACGCGCAGGATCTTTCTAAAAAAAATCTGATGTGTTACTCTTACATGACTTACTCTAACTCTCTACAAAACTCCTACAATAGATTATTCTTCTTTGTACACAACGCTAATCAAGATAAATGTTAGCAGAATGTTATTACTTAGTTCCTTATAAGTAGAAGGGAATAAGGGAATACACTATGTTAAAGTGATTGTCAAATGTTTTAAAAGCTATCTTTATGCGATTGTCATTGAAAATCACTTCTTTGCTTGGCCAGGAATAGAACAAAAGAAAAACAGACACTTCCTGTGTGAGAAAAGTTTAAGTACTGCACAATTGGAACCAATAACAAGGAATATCTCGAAAACAGTTACCTCCACAACAAAAACGTAAAGGACAAAAATTGTGTGTTTTGTCATGAGGTACATTTTTTGTGCAGTTACGTTTTTTACTATCTCTTACGGTTTAGCAGTTAAGCAAAATTCAGCAAAATTCATCCAGAATAAAGAAGTCTTCAGAGGCTATTCCCAAAAAATTCGAGATGTACATTTTATTTCGGACATAAATAGCTTTAACATACGGGATTTTAATCAAAATCGTTACAGCCATTTTTAAGAAAATCAAAATTTTCGAATTTTTTTCCATGTAAAGGGTAGTTTGTGGTGGGGAGATTTTTTTGAATATCTTTGTGTCGCATCCTTGGAAGATACTAAACCTAAATACCAAGGTTGGTATTTAACGGTCTTTTTGTTTTGGGGCTAAGCTGTCCACAGGCACACACACATACGTTTAAAAAAAAATTTTTTTCGGACTCAGGGGACCCCAAAATATATATTTCCGGTGAAATCTCGGTATAGAATTTTTGGGTGCATTACAATACCTTCTCTATCCCTATATGGGGCTAGAAAAAGTAATAAACTTTGTTTTTATTTATGGTGCCTCAAAATATATATCTCTGGTGAAATCTCGATACAAAATTGTTGGGTGGAATACAATACCTACTACTCTGCTGCGTAGTAGAGAAATTGAAACCAGTGAGAAAGGAAGAAGGAAAGAAAGAAAAGAAAAACTAAACCTTACTCCCATTTTAAATTTAAAGAATAGGAGTTATTCTTAGAGTAACACTAATAAAATATAATCATGCAGTTTTATTGGTACACGCGGATAAAACAGAAAATACGTAATACCCAAATTAAACTTTAAAGCCGCCATCACGTTAGGTTCAGGATTGTCTGCCACGGATAAATTGGTAATCAAACGGCCGAGAATTTGTAATACACTCGCTTGTATCGATAAACCGTGGTTCGGATATCGACAGTCGATTTGCATTCAAATACAACCCCAGCGGACGTTCTGTTATCGCATTTCTGTCAGTAAATCAAGTGAATGGAAACCAAATAATGCTGGTCGTATGAACCAAATTCCTCGTGGTCAAACATTCCCGCATTTTTGACACCAAGAAATCTTCTTGTGAACGAATAATGCATTCTCCATGATCTGACAGACACAGCAAATAATGTTTCGTGACTTCTGGCATTACTGCCATGTCACATTTATGCCGCACTGTAGTCTATAAAACATATGCATGTTTAAATTTCGGCGCAGGTGCATACACGTTTACGTGCTATTTTTAACACACATGTGGTGTAATAGGATTAAAACAACTTCTGTAAAAGGCTAACATCCGCGATTGTCAAAGAAAACTTAAACTTATACAGGCTGTTTCAAAACGACACCAAACAAAGATAGCAGTCGACTTTGACTTGTCCGAAACTTGGTGTCGCAACTTTCACACTCTTCTATTTAAAGTTTTATGCGTGTTTAAAAATCGCACACATTTGGGATTAGGCAGCGAAGGAACAACGGTTGTCATATACCACGTAAACAATCTCAGAACATGCTATACGAAACCCATAACAAAAGCAACATGCTACGTTTTCCATTACTAAGATGACCTGTGCCGCGCCGGCGTGTCTATCAAAACACCGCTACACCACGCGACTTGAACCTTCGCTACCAATTGGCATTCTCTCTTGGAGCGGGCCAGGCACGTGGCATTTCGTATGTACGACTGCCTAATCCATGGTGATTTTATGGCAGTTTTTGTATGTGCCGAATTTAGAGTTGAAAATTGTATTCACGTATCACATACGGTATGACCAACAAGGTCCACACCTTCGTTTGATGTGGTCTTGAATCGCCCTGTATAATGTAGGATATTGGAACGGAGGGGACACCTTGATCACTGCAACACCATGGTGGCTTTATTGTAGCCACACTAATTTTAATTATGTCATCACTACTCAATTTATATTACTATATAGAATAATATACACAACACTAATAATTATAAATTTAGAAATTATTTAAATAATTTTATTTTTATCCATAAAATAATCACCAGGGCGGCAAGGATGAGGTGAAGAAGCCGGAGGAGGTCCAAGGGCAGTAGGACGACAATCCCACAGAAACGTTCAGAAGTCCCCAACATTTCCTAAATTTAACATCCGCGCACCTTTAAAGAGCAATTTTAAGAGAGAAACGCAACGATCCTAGCAGCCGAGACCAGCTCACTCTGGCGTCCATGGTGAGTAATCTTTCCATAAAGCAAGCAACTGCATCATCGACGTTCCATACCTGAAAATACATGATATCTGATAAATATCTGATACATGAAAAGGAATATACCACCCCGACTTTCGCCTTGCCCCCGAGGTAAAACCACGAAAAGAACCCATGGTCAGAGTGGGCGGGTCACTGGGACTCAAAGCCGGGAGCTGACCACCCTATACATCACCGTGGAGCCATCTTGCTCTATGTGTAACCGCCGCGCCGTCTGCATCTCCCGTCAGAGGAAAGTAGAACAGGGAAAGACGCAAGACAGGGATTTACATTATTGCCCACCCTTCAGCATCCGCTTGGATAATGTGATGAAGAAGAAAGAACTGCATAAGATGAGCTGATGAAATGGTAATTCTAGCCGTCCAGGAGACGTCTATTTCCTAACAAATCTCCTAATGTAAAAAAATATTATGTGTTCCATTCACATGGCTTTCTCTTCATCTCTGCAACAAATTATTGTTAAAAATCTCATGCTTCTATTTTTTTCATGGTAATGGAGAAAACATTAGCTTGCTTCCTTGTAAGCAGAAGCGAAATAAGGGAACACCATAGGTTAAAGTGATAGTCAAAAGCTGGTTGCTATGTGACTGAAGTTCCTTTATTCGTATGGACACGAGTTGACAAAGTATAAGTTTTTCAAAGCTGAAACCAAAAACAAGGAATATCTCAAAAACTATCAACTCCACGAAGAAAACGTATATAACATAAATTGTGTGTTTTAAAGTACTCTACAATTTTTGTGTATAAGTTTTTGTCCATCTCTTACATTTTAGCAATTATGCAAAATTTCGTAAAATTCATCCAGAATAAACTAGTCTTCAGAGGCTATTGTCAGAAAATTCAAGATATACATTTTATTTGTCAGGTAAATATCTTTAAAATACGTTAATTTAATCAAAATCGTTAGAGTCATTTTTGAGAAAATCAAAACTTTCGAAAAAAGTTCCATAGGGGTGGTGATTTTTCTTGAAAATCGTCGTGTCGCATCCTTGGAGGATACCAAAGTAAAATACCAAGTTTAGTATTTGACGGTCGCCTGAGATCGAACCTGTATTGATGAGAGGCGGGTGGTCTAACCACTCGGCCACGTCTGCTGTACAACTGTAAAACCGCATATCTATGCTTCACTAATTTAATCAATTAATTAATTTATAATTTTAATGCCGCCTAACTACCCAGGTCTTATAGTGACATCATGTAACAATAACAAATGTTATAACACTTTGAATACAATATTTACTCATTAAATTAATAATTATATCTAGCTTGTAACATTAGCTATAGGGATTCTAACGATAATACTTATATATTATGCAGTCTTACATACAACAGTGTATTAAAAGTATTCAATATTTACAGTGCAATAGTAAGTTTACAAACTTTTATATATTTAAACAATGATGATAATTTGGTTAGTTCGTCGAGTTCTGCCTGAAGATCAGGAGGCATTTGGTGGCTGGTTCTGTACTTAGAATTGTGGGCACATTCTATTATGATATGTTTGACTGATAGTCTCTGGCTGCAATGTTCACAGAATGGAGTTTCCTCTTTGGTGAATACATAGTCATGAGTTAGTTTAGTATGTCCAATTCTTAGTCTGGTGAGTATCATCGGTTGATACCGGCTGAGAGTTTCGTGTATTTTAATAAATTATGTGTTACGTTTTACTTCATACAGTTTACTATTGCGATTATTTTCAATCCAGTTGTTCTTCCATTTTTGTATCAGCTGAAGCAATTATATATGGAGCTTCTATATAAGCGCTCTCAAATGTTGGATTGTAAGTCTACTTGCGCTTATGTTTGCCTTTTTTGTGTAGCGTTTGACTCTTCTCAGGGCGTTTTTTTTTTTTTATCGGGCTTGTTGGGCTTCCCAGATCCAGACTACCTAGCGGTTTCTTAAATAATAAGTTGCTAGGATTTTTGTAGAATCGCAGTTTATTTTTATAGTTATTATTTTACAATTCCAAAGAAAAACTGTATTCGCTCGATTCAATTCTTTACTTTATTGAATCTGTGAATCCATGGTCGCGTATAATTCAACACGAATACATTTTTACGCGTTATCTCTAAACGGACTTTTCCATTACGCGTGAAGAAGCATCCTTCTTCATGATAACTTGGCGTCACCAGTCAGAAAATCAACACGTAACAATAGATACTGTTGAAAAACAAAATCGCTTCGAGAAAATCAAAACACTTAAATGCGACGAAAGCACAAGGAGTAATAAAAATTTGCATCCAGCGATTTCAACTTCGGAAGCAAAGGAATAAAAATAATTGAACATCAAATATTATAAACATGACATAAAACTCATAAAATGTCGGCAGATTTTGTGAATAATATATAAATATTGCCTCACAGCTTATTTTTAACATACTGTATAGCATCTTCATGTAGAATAGGGAGTTGTTTTGTTGCCTCTTTTGCTGCTTTATCTGCTCTTTCGATCCCTCTATCCCCTGATGGGAAGGTATCCACATTAAAGTTACTTCTTTATTTTCAAACAAAATTTGGTTGTATAAATACCGGATTTCTTTGGTCAGTGAATTGTCTGACGACAGATTCTGAAGGAAAATTAAAGCACTGTATGAATCTGAAAAAAATTACGCATTTAATGTTTGAGTTTATTGCTTCTTAAGATTTTTTAATTGTTCACTGGAAAAGATGGTGTAAGATTCCGGTAATTTGTATATCAATGTGTGTTCTGGAAATACAACAGCGCATACGTTTCCATACTGGCATACTGGGACATTTCTAAACTTATTTCTGGGATTTTTAGTCTCCAAGGTAGACGTTCCTGCTTCACTAATTTGACAAGAAAAGAAATGGCTATTTATAATTTCACTGTTCACAGATTAATGATTAACTCTATGAAATTTATAATTAATAAAACACATAAAACAGCTTGAATAGTTGTTATCCAATACGAAATGCAAAATCCTCTCGTAAAATTTCAAAATGCAGACATTTGTTTTGAAAATTTGCTGAGGCACTGCATACGTGCATTACCCCAACCAGCATTCCCCGTTACGAATTTAAGCATTCACATACACTGCACATTTCTGTTATTATACAATGACTTACACGGAAGGGCAGTTTGCACCCGAACTGTCTTAATCATCACCGGGATTGATAGTTTAGTTGGTCAATGATGATGTCCACCATTTCCTCAAAATCCTCCTTTGTTTGCTCTTCCCAATCCTTTGTTTCCAAAACAATTCTCAACGTTCTTCCCTTTCCGCACTCTTCATAAACTTTCCATCCCTTTCCCCCACCAGCATCAGTATTATATTACAGTCTTGCCCAAAAAAAAAAAAAAAAAAAAATGTACCATGCAATGATAAAATTCTTTAAAGACTGCAATTTAAACGTTAAGGTTAACTCTACAACGAATGACGTTAAATTGAAGTATGACGATTTTTACTGTCAACAGATAATGCAAGCGCCATGACAAATTAATTATCTAGAAATACATAATGAAAAGTAAAATTTATTAAAACCATATCGATATTGTTATGTGATTGGACTTGAAACCCAAGTTAGTCACAATGGAGTAGTATAGCATTTTGATCAAACTGAATGTGAAAATCAAATTTGTGTGCACATCTTAAAAGTTGCACTTTTAGGTCATACTGTCTAAAAAACATTTTTTCACTTCCTCTACACGCATCTACTATGTACATAGTGTATAGAGAAGGTATTGTATTCCACCCAAAATTCGATACCGAGATTTCACCGGAAATACATGTTTTGGATCCCCCTGAATTCAAATAAGGCATTTTTGGAAAAAGGTCCGTGTGTGTGCGTGTATGTGACTGTGTGTCTGAAGACAGCATAGCTCAAAAACGAAAAGACCGTTGAATACCAAACTTGGCATTTAAGTTTGGTATCTTCCAAGGATGCAACACGAAGATTTACAAGAAAATCCCCCCACTCCAAACTACCCTTTACATGGAAAAGTTTTCAAAAGTCTTGAGAATTTCTCAAAAATGGCTGTAACGATTTTGATTAAAATATCGTATGATAAAGATATTTATCTGACAAATAAAATATATATCTTGAATTTCCTGGAGATTCTCTCTAAAGATCTCTTTATTCTGGATGATTTTTGTTAATTTTGCATAACTAATAAACCATAAGATATAGACAAAAAATGACTACTCAAAAAATGTAGATTTTCGTGTAGCTGAAATATTTTTTGTTATTTGTTTCAGTTTTAAAATACTTAATACTTTTCACATATGGAATTTGTGAACTACACCAGTATCTCTAAAGTGTCAGTAGTGTGAGGGTAGCATCTCGCTTAGAGTAAGTTACCCGGATAAGTTTTTTTTGGGGGGGGGGGGTCTCTTATCCTGAGAAGACGAATGTCAAGTACATTTAAGCTCCATGGAGTCCGAGATCATTATATATATATATATATATATATTACCATAGACAAATAAAATTATGGAGTATCGGCCGTAAGTTTTAAATGGATATTGTAATTAATGTAACATCAAGATATATAAACAATTTCTACAGGGCGAAATAAAAATATGGAATATCAGGCATAACTTTTGCTGCCCTTTTATTCTCATGGGAGGTAGGGACCCTTACACAGCGTTAAGGTTCAATATATCAATGCTCTATAAATTAACTTCTTTTTCTATTTTCGAAAAACAAACAAAGTTTAAATTATTAAGGACTCTCAGAATATCTAAAATTAATACCTTAGTTATTAGGTTCCATTGACAATTCTGAAGCTACGCCTGTTGTGTTAGTAGTTAGTGAAAATCTTCAAGAAAATATGCTAAACGTTTTTCTTTTTTCATGTAGTATGGATTCTAATGCAATTACCTCACTAAAAGTACCATTAATGTTATCATAATCGTTTTAACTAAAATAAAACACAAACGATAGCAATAAAATGCTGTATATTAGGGTTTCCTGTTTGGAAACTTTTGTAGCATTAACCTTGAAATGAAACGTATGTGCCATAGGCCATGGCCAACTTGATCGGCTGCACTTTTAAACCGAAGCTGATGGGGTCGGTGGAGCGTTACCATAGTAACAACCTCAGCGCTCTCTGGTTTTAACTTTGAATAGTCACGTTTTGCTCTCTGCTTGAATCAGAAGCAGGATTGTGGCTAAAAGCCCACAATGACCCTTGGTGTGGGTTTCGAGAATTCTTTTCTTCTTTGATCCAATGTATATGTTTCTATTAAACAGATGTTACTGATATGAGAATTTATTAAATAATCTGATATGTTCCATTCACATGACTTTTTCTACATCTCTGCAACAAATTATTCTTAAAAAGCTTACTTTATGCTTATTGAGAAAAATTAGTAGAAATAATATCATTACTTGCTAGTTTGGTATTTAACGGTCTTTTCGTTTTTCACCAATGCTGCCCAAGGACACACACTCACAGACATTTTTACTTTCTCTAGCCCCGTATGTACAATGAACATAGGGATAGAGAAGTATTGCATTCCAACCAAAAATTCGATACCGAGATTTCATCGGAAATATATGATTTAGGGTCCCCTGTATCCAAAAAAAGCATTTTCACAAAAAGGTCCGTGTGTGTCAGTCAGTGTGTCTGTGAACACGATAACTCAAAAACGAAAAGTCGGTAAAGCACCAAACTTGGTATTTAAGTTTAGTATATTCCAGGGATGCGTGATGAAGATTTTGAGAAAAATCCGTCCACCCCAAACTACCATTTACATGGAACTTTTTTTGAAAATGTTGATTTCCTCAAAAATGGCTCTAACGATTTTGATTAAAACATCGTATATTAAAGATATTTAACTGAAAATTAATATGTATATCTTGAATTTTCTGGGAATAGCTTCTAAAGATCCGTTTATTCTGGATGAATTTTGCTTAATTTGGCATAACTAGTAAACCGTAAGAGAAGACTTTAACCTAGTATATTACCTTATTTTTTCCTACTTATAAGTAACTAAGTAATAAGAACGTTGTGCTAATGAGTACCTCGATTAGCAAGATGCAGAAAGAAGAAATTTTATGCAAGAAGTTTGTAGAACTAGAGAAAGTCATGTGAGTGTAACACATCAGATTTTTCTAAAAGTGCTCTTTGTGGATACAGGGGACCCTAAAACGCCTATAACCGTTGAAATCTCAGTATCGATTTTTTGGTTGGAATGTAATACCTACTTTGTACTTAGTAAGTGTAGGGATTGTAAAAATACGTAAAATAAAACATATTTTTAAAATAATGTTGTGTGTTTGCAGCATGTTCTGCCCGTGTGCCTATACAACCATCTAACACACTACTGCAGTAACTATAATGTGTTATTCATGGGAAGATAATTCTTGATCCGGTTTACGCAATTAGACTTCTTGGCAAGATAATAGTGGGCGGGCCTGGAAAGTTTACTAGTTGCTGAGTATTTCAATCTGTGAGGAAATAAGCTGTTGAATGAGGCTTATAAATTATTTTGTGTCCCTATTTCGGAGAAACCAAACAGCGTGGCTGAGTAACACGTAATATTTTACTTCGGAAAGGCTCATTGGGATTTCCTCATCTTGGACCGAGTTTACCACATGACCCAGGGGACACCCAGCACATCGAATTTCAAGGGAGCTTTTGTGCCTACACCCGCGGGAGGAACGGTCGAGATGAAGGAACTTCCGGAGACGTTGGCCGGTGTAGACGACAGAGACGCGCAATTATACAAGCAATTTTCTTAAGCAATTACATTCATGTTTACTTTCTTTACATATACCATGGACATAGTGTATAGAGAAGGTATTGTATTCCCCCCCAAAAATTCGATGTCGAGATTTCACCGGAAATATATGTTTTGGAGTTCCATAAGTCCGAAAAATCATTTTTAGAAAAAGGACTGTGTGAACACGATAACTCAAACACGAAAAGTCGGTAAAATACCAAATTTTATATTTAAGTTTGTATCTTTCAGAGATGTGACATGAAGATTTTGAGAAAGATCCCGCACCCCAAACTACCCTTTAAATCAAAAATCATCAAAAATTTTAATTTTCTAAAAATATGTAACAATTATGATTAAAATAACGTATATTAAAGATATCTACAGGGCAAATAAAATGTATATATTGAATTTCCTGGGAATAGCCTCTGAAGATCTACTATTCAGGATCAATATTGCATAACTAGTAAACCGAGAGAGATAGACAAAAACTTACTACACAAAATATTTAGATCTCGTTGAAACACACAATTTATGTCCTTTGCGTTTTTGTTGAGGAGGTAACCGTTTCCGAGATATTCCTTGTTATTGGTTTCCTTATACTTTTCTCAGACAGGAAGTGTCCGTTTTTTACTTTCTCTATACGTACTATGTACATAGTGTATAGAGAAGGTATTGCACTCCACCAAAAAATTCGATACCGAGATTTCACCGGAAATATATGTTTTAGGGTCCCCTGTATAAAAAAAAAAGTATTTTCAGAAAAAGGTCCGTGTGTGTGTCCGTGTGTCCGTGTGAATATGAGCACGATAACTCAAAAACGAAAAGTCGATAAAATAGCAAACTTGGTATTTAAGTTTAGTATATTCCAGGGATGTGACACGAAGATTTTGAGAAAAATTCTCCCACCCCAAACTGCCCTTTACATGGAACTTTTTTCGAAAACTTTGATTTTATAAAAAATGGCTCTAACAATTTTGTTTAAGATATCGTATATTAAAGATGTATACCTGACAATAAAATGTATATTTTGAATTTTCTGGGAATAGTCTCTGAAGACTACTTTATTCTGTGTTAATTTTACGGAATTCCACATAACTTCTAAACCGTAAGAGATGGACAAAAACTTACCACACAACAAATGTAGAGCACTTTGAAACACACAATTTATGTTATATACATTTTTTTCGTGGAGTTGATTGTTTTTGAGATATTCCTTGTTTTTGGTTTTGTGAACTCGTCTCCATACAAACTAAGGAACTTCAGTCACATAGCAACCAGCTTTTGACTATCACTTTAACATATGGTACTTCCTTATTTCGCTTCTATTTAAAAGTAATAAATCTATTTCTGCTAATTTTTTCTCGATTAGCAGGAAGCAAATAGAAGCATAAGCTTTTTAAAAATAATTTATTGCAGAGATATATGGAAAGTCATGTGAATGTAACACACAGATTTCTTTTTCTACTCCTGGCCAAGCAAAGAAGCGATTTTCAATGACAATCGCATACGTTAGTTTTAAAACATTTGACTATTACCATAGCGCATTCCCTTCTGCTTATAAGGAGCTAAATAATCAGCGCATTCTGCTAACGCTTATCTCGATTAGCATTGTATAGAAAGAAGAACAATCTTTTTGTAGAACAGCTAGAAAAAGTCATGTGAGTATAATACATTAGATTTTTTACTACATAACTCAATTATTATGTGTAACTAATTGTGAAATTTTGAGGCAAATACGTCAAATAGTTGTTTCGAGAAAACATATATTTGTTTTTACTTTCTCTACACGTACTTTGTACAATGTGTATAGAGAAGGTATCGCACTCCACAAGAAAATATGATACCGAGATTTCACCGGAAATATAAGTTTTAGGGTCCCCTGTATCCAAAAAAAGTATTTTCAGAAAAAGGTCCGTGTGTGCGTCCGTGTGTTTGTGTCCGTGCGTTTGTGTCCGTGTGTCTGTGAACACGATAACTCAAAATCGAAAAGTCGGTAAAATACCAAACTTGATATTTAAGTTTAGTATCTTTCAGTGATGCGACCTTAAGATTTTGAGAAAAATCCCCCAACCCCAAACTACCTTTTACATGGAACCTTTTTAAAAAATGTTGACTTTCTCAAAAATGGCTCTAACGATTTTGATTAAAATATCGTATATTACAGATGTTTACATGACAAATAAAACATATATCTTCAATTTTATGGGAATAGCTTCTCAAGACATGTTTATTCAGGATGAATTTTGCGGAATTTTGCATAACTGGTAAACCGTAGGAGATAGACAAAAACTTCTTCACAAAAAATGCAGAGCTCGTTAAAACACATAATTTATGTTATGTACATCTTTTTCGAGCAGTTAACCGTTTTGAGATATTCCTTGTTATTGGTTTCAGCTTTAAAATACTTATAATTTTCTCATACGATAATTTGTCAACTCCTGTCCACACAAATAAAGTAACTTCATTCACATAGCAAACAGCTTTTAAAAGATTTGCCTAACCCTATAGCCAATGGTGCTCCCTTATTTCCCGTCGACTTACAAGGAAGCAAGTAATAATACCCTTTCTGCATTAGCATTAAGTAAATAGAAGAATAAGCTTTTAAACAATAATTTATTGCAGAGATGTAGAGAAAGTCATGTGAATGGAACACATCAGAGTTTTTTTACTTTCTCTAACCCAGTATGTACAATGTACATAGGGATAGAGAAGTATTTTATTCCACCCAAAATTCGATATCGAGATTTCACCGGAAATTCATGTTTTAGGACCCCATAAATCCAAAAAAAAAAAAAAAGATTTTCAGAAACAGGTCCGTGTGTGTGTATGTGTGTGTTTGTATGTTTGTGGACAGCACAGCACAAAAACGAAAAGACGGTTAAATATCAAACTTGGTATTGAAGTTTGGCATCTTCCAAGGATGCGACACGAATATTTTCAAGAAAATACCCCCACCCCTAACTACTCTTTACTTGTAAACATTTTCGAAAATATTTTTCTTAAAAATTGCTGTAACGATTTTGATTAAAATACCACATATTAAAGCCATATCTATCACAAATAAAAATGTATATCTTGAATTTTCTGGGAATAGCTTCTAAAGACCTGCTTATTCTGGATGAATTTTACTTTATTTGGCATAACTAGTAAACCGTAAGAGACAGACAAAAACTTACTTTATAAAAAATGTAGATCTTGTTAAAATACACAGGTTATGTCATATACAGTTTTTTCTGGAGCTTGCCGTTTATGAGGTATTCCTTGTTATTAGTTTCAATTGTGAAGAACCTATAGTTTTCTCAGACAGGAAGTGTCCGTTTTTCTTTTGTTCTATTCCTGGCCAAGCAAAGCAGCGATTCGCAATGACATCGCATAACGGCAGCTTTTAAAGCATTTGACTATCATTTTAGCCTAGTGCATTCTCTTAGTTCCATTCTATTTATAAGGAACTAAGTAATAAAATTCTGGAAATATTTATCTCGATTAGCATGGTGTTGAAAACAGAATTATTATTTTGTAAGAAGCTTGTAGAGTAGCTAGAGAAAGTCATATCAGTGTAGCGCATAAGATTTTTTAGTCATAGGGTGAAATTCGATGAAATTCAGAGCGCTATTATTAGTGAACCCCAGTCGCCTTATCTCTCCAGGGTGCCACCTGGGATCTTAAAGTGACAAAAGAGAGTGGTGTGAGGAAAGCAACGGGAGACTATCACATCTATTTCTCCCATGGAGTTGGATTTTCAGTAAAGAAATGTGATTGATGCTTGAATACGCTTGATTTCATTCAGAGCAGTTCCAACCCCGAATCAAGAAGTCGAGTTTTAATAAGGTTTCGGTTTCACTCCCGTATTAGGAAATGTAGGTTTGATAAATACTTACTGATCCAGAACAAAGCACAAGGGCTGGTTTTTTTTTTTCAACCTCCGATAGGTTATAAATAAAATAAAAGTTCATAGACAACAATTATTTTATTACTAAAAGTTGTGTACACTTTTGGTTATTTTTCTACATAATCACCGAAAAGATTGAGACAGTTATCGTATCTGTGCACATGCTTTGCAATAAGCGCCTCAAAAAATGTTGCCGCCAATGATTTCAAATCTATTTTGTTTTACGCAAAATTCATGAAAAGAGAACCGGGTTTCAATAGCAACAACGGCTTTGGCCTAGTATACTCCCTTATTTCCTTTCTACTTATAAAAATGTTTTAAATAGCGTGTTATTTATGGACGCTCTTTAACTGCTGTGGTTCTCAGCGTCCCATTCTATCAGGCTTGAGGTTCTTTTACGTGCCTTAAATCTACGACACGGGACCAACGACTTTACTTCCTTTCCGAAGGAAGCCATCCTAAGGATTTTTACACCCAAAAAAAATCCATCGCCCTCCGCCGGGTTTGAACCCGCGAACTTGGGTATATGAAGTCAGCATGGTAACCATTACACCACGGAGGGCGACTTTCTGCTTATAAGAAACTATGTGTAAAGACTACTTTTGGTAACGTTTATCTTGATTAACATTATATAAATGAAAATGTTTTTTTGTAAATGTTTGAAGAACAGATAGAAAAATTCACGTGAATTTTACACATCAGATTGTTACTTTCTCTACACGTACTATGTACATAGTGTATAGAGAAGGTATTGCATTCCACCCAAAAACTCGATACCGAGATTTCACTGGAAATACATGTTTTGGGTCCCCCTTAAAAAAAACATTTTCAGAAAAAAGTCCGTGTGTGTGTATGTGTGTGTGTGTGTGTGTGTGTGTGTGTGTGTGTGTGTGACTGGACAACATAGCTCAAAAACGAAAAGACCGTTGAACACCAAACTTGGTATTTAAATTTGGTATCTTCCAAGGATGCGACACGAAAATTTTCAAGAAAATCCCCCCACCCCCAACTACCCGTTACATGGAATTTTTTCGAACATTTTAATTTTCTCAAAAATGGCACTAACGATTTTTTTGTTGTTGTTGTGCTTAACGCCCACTTTAACTACTAATGGCACCGCAGACGGTGATATTGATGATACACGAATGATGATGGAGCACCTGTGGAATGCGATGGCGGTGGTAACCGGAGGACCCGGAGAAAACCCGCCCCAGCGCCGCTCTGTCCACCACTAATCTCACATGCGGTAGCTTGGGATCGAACCCATCTAACGATTTTGTTTAAAATTTCGTATTTTGAAGATATTGAAGATATATTAGGCACTGTTACCTGGTGTGACGTGTACGAAGCCACAAACATAAATATTGCTTTTAATAAATTTCTAGCAGCACTGTGCTATTATTTTGAAACTGCAAGCCCAATGATACGTAAAATAAATAATACTAACAAATAGAAGTTGTCTAAATTATGGGTTACTGAAAAAATCATTAATAGTACCAAAAACCTGAAAAGCCTGTTTCAACTGCGAAAGCAGATAAACTGTGAAGCATTAAATGTGATATATAGAGAAGAGAAACGTCAGCATAAAATACTTGTATCTGAGTGTAAAAGAAGCTATTATAGCAATGCAATTTCCAATTCAGATAATAAACCAAAACATATTTGGAAAATTGTAAATAATGAATTAGGGAAAACTACTAAAAATATGATAAGTAAGGTACTTGTTGACGATAAATATACAGAGAATCCACTTATGATCGCCAAGGCTTTTGGTAATCATGTTTCTACTATGATTTGAAATAAATTAAACCAGCATCTTCCAAATGCAAATGGTACCTTTAACAAGCAATCTATGGTTCTCTTTCCTGTAACTGAATTGGAAATAGAAAAAATTATTAAACATATTAAAAATACAAAAGCAGCTGGGTACGACCAAATATCTGTAAATGTTATAAAATCTATACTAAAGAACATCATTATTCCTTTAACATATTTATTCAATTTCGCTATACTGACAGGTGAATTTCCAGACTGCATCAAATTGAATATGATAGTACCAGTATTTAAAAATGGTGACCCAAGTAATATAAGAAATTATTGATCTATAACATTGTTAAGTTCTTTTTCTAAAATATATGAAAAGATATTGTATAATAGACTCCTTAAGTTTTTAATAAGCTACAACGTGTGAACTGTAAATCAGCATGGCTTCATACATGGTAAATCAACTAGTACTGCCTGTGTTAAACTTATTGATTTTATACATGATTGTAGTTGGTCTGTTCTTTGATCTGAGTAGTGCATTTGACTCGATAGATCATCTGTTTTTAATAGAAAAGCTTTATCATTTGGGTATAAGGGGCATGGTGAGTGAATTAATCATGTCATTCGTTAGATCTAGAGAATCTGTAGTTAAAGTGAAGAACTATTATTCCAGGAAGTATTCCCCTAGTTATGGAGTACCACAGGGTTCGGTCTTGGGACCTTTGTTGTTTATTTTATATGTTAATGATTTAGAACATCACAGTGATGTAGACTGTTTAACTATGTATGCAGACGATACTTCAGTTGCAGTATGTGCCAATAGCATCGATGAACTTAACTTGAAAGTTATAAATTCTGTGAATTCTTTTAAAAAATGGTGCATTTGCAAATAAACTTATTTTATATTTTGACAAAACTGCTTGCTTGTATTTTAGTAACAAAAAGATTTTAACAAATATAAATTTTAATATGGGTGGTACTATTTTAAAGTGTCTTGACAAGACGAAATTTTTAGGCATTGTTTTAGATCAAAACCTTACTTGGCATGAACAGATTGATCTTATATGCACCAAATTAAATAAAGCATGCTTTGTTATTAGATGCCTGAAAATGTGTATGGATATTAACTGCTTGCTTTCTGTATATTATGCCACTGTACAATCAATTTTATCATACAATATTTTAATATGGGGATCTGCAACTGAAGTAAATAGGATATTTTTAATTCAGAAGAGAGTGCTAAGAGTAATTTTTAATATGAAGCCAAGAGATTCATTAAGACATGTTTTTAAACAATTTTATATTTTTACTTTGATTTATTAATATATAATGCTGCACGATTTTATAAAAACCACTCATACTTATTCACTCTCAACTGTGACGTCCATAATCATTTTACTAGATGTATGAATGACATCCATATAGAAAAATATAAAACAACTAAATACTCAAAATCACCAAGGTGCCTCATAAGTAAAATTGTCAATGTTCTCCCATATGACATTATTAAAATAGATGACATGTGTAAATATAAAAGACCACTACGTTCATTTTTACATGAAAAAACCTTTTATTGTTTAAGTGAATTGTTTAATTAATGTACATTTTATGACGAGTCTATCTGTACAATGTGTGGCAACAGACAATAAATCTATCTATTTACCTGACATAAAATGAATATGTTGAATTTTCTGGAAATAGCCTCTGAAGACTACTTTATTTTGGATCAATTTTACGGAATTTTGCATAGCTGCTAAACCGTAAAAAATGTAGAGCACGTTAAAACACAAAATGTATGTAATATACATTTTTTATTCGTGGAGTTGATCGTTTTTTAGATATTCCTTGTTTTTGGATTCTGCTTTGAAAAACTTACACTTTTCTCATACAGGAATTTGTCAACTCGAGTGCATACAAACAAAGGCACTTCTGTTACATAGCAACCAACTTTTGAGTATCGCTTTAACCTATGCTACTCCCTTATTTCCCTTCTACTTGCAAGGAAGCAAGTAATAAGACTATTTATACTATTTTTTCTCGATTAGCATGAAGTAAATAGAAGCATTAGCTTTTTAACAATAATTTGTTACAGAGATGTGTTAAGCACATAGCAATTTTGAGATTTTCCCCTCTCTGGGAGTATATCTAAGTTTTCATCTGTTCCATTCTTGCCATAACTTCTGCTCACGAATCCAGAACGTCCGCGACAATAACGCGTCCCAGTTGAAGAGAGTAGACAGGATGGATTGTTCCACTTTAAGTCGACTTGCAGGATTTAATCGAGCCTGCCTCCCGCCCCAAGGGATATCAAACAAGTGGATCGTGCTTATTGTAAGGACACAAAGTCCTTTTGTGCTTACGCAGGACTTCCTTTCATTTCCCACCCTAGTACTCCACTCAACTTTTATTATTACTATTATCATCATCTTCTCTCTATAAGGGTATTTCAAAGTAGCTCCAGAATACAGAGCAAACCTTGCTCATAACCAATATAACGATTCCGGAGGCCGGAAGTTTGCGAAATTGCTTCTTATTATCACAATACAAGTTGGTTTCTTAGCAACGCTGGAAGTCATTTTCTGTTTCCATTGAATAGACGATACAGTAGCTTGTTGTGACTGTTTCATTTCAAATTGTAAACATCTTATGTGTACCATTCACATTACTTTCTCTACATCTATGCAACAAATTAGCTTTAAAAAGCTCATGCTTCTATTTACTTCATGCTAATCCACAAAAAATTAACAGAAATAGTCTTATTACTTGCTTTCTTGTAAGTAGAAGGGAAATAAGGGAGTAGTATAGGTTAAAACGATAGTCAAAAGCTAGTTTCTATGTAACAGAAGTTCCTTTGTTTGTAATGACAGGAGTTGACAAAATCCTGTATGAGAAAAGTTAAGTTTTTCGAAACTAAAAACAAAAACAAGGAATATCTCAAAAAAGAACAACTCCAAGAAAAAATTGTATACAACATAAATTGTATGTTTTAATGTGCTCTACATTTTTTGTGTGGAAAGTTTTTGTCTCTCTCTTACGGTTTAGCACTTATGCAAAATTCCGAAAAAATCACTCAGAATAAAGTAGATAGTCTTCAGAGGCTATTCCCAGAAAATTCAAAATATACATTTTATTTGTCAGGTAAATATCTTTAATATACGATATTGTAATCAAAATCGTTAAATCAAAATTTTCGAAAAAAGTTCCATGTAAAGGGTAGTTTGGGATGGGGGGATTTTTCTCAAAATCTTCGTGTCGCATCCCTGGTAGATACTAAACTTAAAAACCAAGTTTGGTATTTTACTGACTTTTCGTTTTTGAGTTATCGTGTTCACAGACACATGGACACACGAATACACTGACACACGGACACACACACACGGACCTTTTTCTGAAAATACTTTTTTTTTTGATACAGGGGACCTTAAAACATATATTTCCGGTGAAATCTCGGTATCGAATTTTTTGGTGCAGTGCAATACCTCCTCTATACACTATGTACATAGTACGTGTAGAGAAAGTAAAAATCTGATGTGTTCTATTCAATGACTTTCTCTATATTTGTAAAAATTATTGTTAAAATCTTTTTGTAGTCGCCACCTTCCCAGGACTTACAAGGGATCCCTAAGGGGTCAGAATGAAGAACCTGGAACGAGAAGGCTCGTAGGAAGTTGATGATGTGAGTACAAGCGAAATGGTTGATAGGAAAGGTGATGATAGAGCGAATCCCACATGCGGGCGCTTGGGATCGCAACCGGTTCGTGTGTGGGAGTCGAGCGGTCTAACCACTATTCTTCTATCTACTTCATGCTAATCGATTAGCATCGATTAATTGCTTTCTTGCAAGTAGCATCGATTAATTGCTTTCTTGCAAGTAGAAGGGAAATAAGGCAGTGCCTTATGTTAAAGCGATAGTCAAATCATTTAAAAGCTGGTTGCCATGTGATTGAAAAAGCCAGTTCCCATGGTCGCGCTCACCAAAGCGTCTCGCTTTGGTGTTTCGCAACGCAGGGGACCGTGGGTTCGAGTCCCGCCTTGTGCATGGGTGTTATATGTTTGTGTAAAGGAACAGTAAAACCAGTAAGTAATCATATAGGGCAGAATGAAATAGGGGATACAAAATAAAACAAAACAAAAAAAAATCAAATCCGTTTCTTTGCGTGACCAGGAGTTGACGGATTCTCGTAAGAGAAAAAAAAACTTATATGACATAAATCGTGTGCTTTAACGAGATCTATATGTTTTGTGCAGTTAAGTTCTTGTATATCTCTTACGGTTTACTAGTTATACAAAATTCAGCAAAATTCATCCTGAGTAAAAACGTCTTCAGAGGCTATTTCCAGAAAATCCAGGATATACATTTTATCTAACACATAAATATTTTTAATATACGGCATTTTAATCAAAATCGTTAGAGCCATTTTTAGAAAATCAACATTTTAGAAAAATGTTTCATGTAAAGGGTAGTTTGGTGTGGGACGGGGGGATTTTACTCAAAATCTCTGTCGCGTCCATGGAAGATGTTTACTCCATGGCATGCCAGTCTACAAGGGACCTTGGCCTACTGCCCGGCAGCTGCATCCCCTATCTCGGCCCGAAGGCGTTATGAGTGGGGAGTAATGCTGGAGGGTGCGACGTGATCACACTTCTCAATCAAACATCCCCTCAATTGGCCCCCCAAGGATCTCCCGAGACTGAGTGCAGCCCGGACCAGGTCTCCCAGCGGGAGGAAACTCCCCACGCCGGTACCGGGAGTCGAACCCGTCTCCCGCTTGGCAATCAGCTGAGCTACAATCGCGCTAAGGAAACGACCATTTTTGGAAGATACTAAACTTAAAGTTAAGTTCTTCATCGGCTTTTTGTTTCTGAGCTGTTTTACTTTCTCTAGACGTAATATGTACATATTGTATAGAGAAGGTATTGTATTCCACCCAAAAATTCGATACCGAGATTTCAGCGGAAATACATGTTATGGGTCCCCCTGAATCCAAAAAAAAGAATTTTCAGAAAAAGGTCCGTGTGTGTGTCTGAGTGTCTGTGGACATCATAGCTCATCCACTTTCAAGGATGCAACACGAAGATTTTCAAGAAAATCTCCCACCCCATACTACCCTTTACATGGAACTTTTTTCGAACATTTTTATTTTCTTAAAAATGGCTCAAAGGATTTTGATTAAAATATCGTATATTAAAGATATTTACCTGACAAAGAAAATGTATATCTTGAATTTTCTGGGAATAGCCTCTGAAGACTACTTTATTCTGAATCAATTTTACAGAATTTTGCATAGCTGCTCAACCGTAAGAGATGGACAAAAACTTACCACACAAAATGTAGAGCACATTAAAACACATAATTGATGTTATATACATTTTTTTTCGTCGGGTTGATCGTTTCTGAGATATTCCTTGTTTTTGGTTCCAGCTTTGAAAAACTTATACTTTTCTCATACAGGAATTTGTCAACCTGTCCATACAAACAAATGAGCTTCAGTCACATGGCAACCATTTTTGACTACCACTTTAACCTATGCTACTCCCTTTTTTCACTTCTACGAGTACTTACAAGGAAGCAAGTAATAAGACTATTTCTGCTATTTTTTTCTCGAAGTAAACAGAAGCATTAACTTTTTAACAATAATTTGTTGCAGAGAAGTAGAAAAAGTCATGTGAATGGAACAAATCAGATTTTTCTTATTAAAATTCTGATTTAATTTAATCGGATCTGTCAACACTGGTCAGAAGCCCGTCGAGGAGCAGACGAATATCCATTCAGAGTAAAGAACCCGGAACGACCCCTTGCCAGATATGAAAATGGGCCAGAAAATTATGTGAAATGAAGGAAAATAGATGAGAGGAAAGGTGAGGATGGAGCAATTGATGGAAGGAGTGCCGAAAGGAGGAGAAACCAGAGAAAACTCACGCCATTTTGTCCACCATAATTTCCACATGCGGACCCCTAAGATCGAACTAAAGCCGCCTTGGTGAGAGTTGAGTGGTAACTAAGCCCGTTGGTCCCCGTGGCCGCGCTCGCTAAAGTGCCTAGCTTTGGTGCTTCGTAGCGCAGGGGATAGTGAGTTCGAGCCCCGCCTTGGGCATGGGAGTTTGTGTGTTCATAAATGTGTAGGGAAAATGGAAAAAAGTAGAGAAGAGGAAATAGAGAGCAGAAAATAGAGCCGGAGTCCAGATAAGACTCCGAAACTGTGTTTTTACTTTTTCTGCATGTACTATGTACTTAGTGTATAGAGAAGGCATTGTAATGCATCCAGAAATTTGATACCAAGATTTCACCGGAAATACATGTTTTGGATCCCTCTGAATAAAAAAAAAAATTAAAAAAAGGGCCGTGCGCGCGTGGCTTGCGCACCTGTGGACAGCATAGCTCAAGAACGAAAAGGCCATTTAATACCAAACTTGGTATTTAAGTTTTGTATCTTTCAAGAATGCGACAAGCAGATTTTCAAGAAAATACCCCTACTCCAAACTACCCTTTACATGGAACATTTTTCGAAAATTTTGATTTTCTGAAAAATGGCTCAAATGCTTTTAATTAAAATACTTTATGTTTAAGATATTTTTATGAAAAACCAAATATATATCTTGCATTTTCTGGGAATAGCCTCTGAAGACCTCTTCATTCTGGATGCTTTTTATATAATTGATAAACTGTAAACGATATACAAAAACTTACTGCACCAAAAATGTAAATCTCGTTAAAATACACCATTAATGCCATATACATTTTTTGTAGAGTTAACCGTTTTCGAGATTTTTCGATTGTTTATTTCAATTTTAGCCACTTAAACTTTTCTCAAACGGGAAGATATCTTTCTTCTTGTTTCTCGTTTGTTTACTCCTGGCAAGCAAAGAGATTGGAATTTCAATTGTTTCACATACCGACCAACTTTTATAGGACGAGACTATCACTTTAGCCCGTGCAGTTTCTTATTTCCCTTCTACTTACAGGGAAGATAGTTATAAGACTATTCTGCTTATATTTATCTTGATTCGCTTGATGAAGATAACATATTAATCTTTTGAATAAAAGGGTTGTTTACCGTACAGCTAGAGGACATCATGTGAATGGAACACATTACATTTTTTTTTTTCCTTTTTACTTACAACGAGCCAAGTAATATGGACAATTTCTGATAATGATTATCTGTATTTGCATGTTGTAGAGGTGCTTTTTTACAATAATTTGTTACAGGGATGTAGAAAAAGTCATGTGATTGGAACACGTCAGATTCTTTATATTAAAAAAGCCCGCCTTATGTACATGATTAAAAGTGGGTGGTTAGAAAATAAGATTTTATATGAAAGGAGCAGTAACAGACATATGAGAGAAACTGAGGCGTTGCACTTGCTTATGGCAGCGGAAGTACGTTTTCAGCAGTCCGTAACTACACGTGGAGTTGAGGGTGCTGATTTAGGCCACCAAGAAACACCGCACTCCTTCACTGCAGCTGGTGATGGCAGAGGCATTCTTCATCACAACGGAATTATCACACAAGTGTCGAGGAAGTGGTGGGGATGAGGCCACAGGAAATAAGTCAATCTCTTCATGGCTATGCTTGCCAAGGATCTAGTCAATCAGTGGCGGCTCATTCTACATGTCTTACGTCTGATTTCCTTGCGAAATAAGTCAATCTCTTCATGGCTACGCTTGCCAAGAATCTATTCAATCAGTGGCGGCTCATTCTACAAGTCTCACGTCTGATTTCCATGGGAAAAAGTCAATCTCTTCATGGCTGCGCTTGCAAAGGATCTAGTCAATCAGTGGCGGCTCATTCTGCATGTATTACGCCTGATTTCGATAGCAGTCAATCTCTTCATGGCTACGCTTGCCAAGAATCTAGTCAATCAGTGGCGGCTCATTCTGCTTGCCTTAAGTCTGATTTCCATAGTAATCAATCTCTTCATGGCTACGTTTGCCAAGGATCTAGTCAATCAGTGGCGGCTCATTCTGCATGTCTTACGTCTGATTTCCATAGCAGCCAATATCTTCATGGATATAGTCTCCAAGGATCTAGTCAATCAGTGGCGGCTCATTCTATGTCTTACGTCTGATATTTATTGCAATATCAATCTCCTCATGGGTAGCTTTCCCAGGATCTAGTCAATTAGTGGCGGCCCATTCTGCTTGCCTAACGTCTGATATCCATTGTAAAGTCAATCTCTTTATGGGTAGCTTGCCCATGATCTAGTAAATCAGTGGCGGCTCATTCTGCCTGAATAACGTCTGATTTCCATATGAAAAAAAAAGTTAATATTTCGTGGCTATTTTGCACAACTGGTAAACTGCAAAAGATAGACACAAACTTACTATACAAAACATATAGATCTTGTTAAAACGAACTTTTATTTCATATATTATTTTTTTCGATGAGCTGGCCAGTTTTGAGATATTACTTGTTATTTTTTTTTTAGTTTTAAAATACCTAAAACGTTTCACATACGGGAATTTGTGAACTCTAGGATATGCATAGAAACGGATTTCATTCACGTAGCAACCATCTTTTAATGTCGTTTTAGCCTAGTGTATTCCCTTGTTTCCTTTCTGCTTACAAGAAAGCATTTCTGCTAATATTTATCTCGATTAGAATGAAGTAGTTAGAAGCTTAAGCTTGTTAACAATAATTTGTTAGAGATGTAGAGAAAGGCATGTGAATGAAACACATCAGATTTTTCTGGCTTGCTTTCCTCAATTCAGAGACTATTGTTGTAGTTCGTTGTCTTCTGTTTCGTTTCTTCTTTTACCTACTTCGAAATATACATGTATACAGATTCCGTAGTTGGTAAAATGGGCTAACACATATCCCTTAATAATACACAAGCATTACGTAAGCACCAGTGTCAGAGAATTTCAATAAGCTCCCGTATTATAATCCTATGTGGTAAATAGATCTGTCCCACGCCATGACACAGAGAGCTGTAGTTCCTGTCCACGGAATGAACCCGTATCCAGGATGTTCAGAGTTCATACGCCAAGTCGCCGTAAAGGACCATTCACATCGAAAATCAACCGTAGACGTAACGTAGACACAGAAGCTTGCAGCCAAATTCACAATGGTTACATTGGCGTAGACATAACCGTAGTACGTTAATGTATAAGCTTGCAAACGTCAAGCTTTTGCATCATAGTTAACATGCAAAATAGAAATCAACCAATGAGAACACTGCTCAATGTATTATTAAAATGGCTTCGCTTGATGATTCTCTCTCATTTCGCTTAGTAGATTACGAAAATTCTCTCCGTTAATTCGTCTTTGAATAAGGGGATGAATTCAGTCGATCCCGGTGGCCGCGCTCGCTAAAGTGTCTCGCTTTGGCGCTTCGAGTCCCGACATGGGTGTTACCACTCGTCTCTCACCTAGACGTTCGACCCCAAGCGACGGCAATGGATTTGTGAACAAAGCGGGTTTTCTCCGGGTTCTCCGGTTTCCCCCACCATCTCATTCCACCAGTGCTCCATCTTCATTCTATGTATCATCGGTATCATCGCCTGCGGTGCCATTTGTAGTAAAAGCGGGCGTTAAACACTAAACAAAAAACAACATCGTCTACGACGAGAAAACCGTTCTTTAAAATATAAAACAACTAAGCAAATTGGCTACTCTAGTTTACGTGTGCACGAAAGCAGCCAAACTCTCGTCTATGCCAATCATTCGAAAGGCGCAGTGCACTTGTTTTAATATCTGGTTGGTTATTGCCCACGTTTACATTTGTCATTGAGAATGCTCATGGTGCATTTAATTCTGCGTCTATATTCTAAGGTTAATGTTCAATGTGAATGGTCCTTTACTGCAGCCCACTGTCGCCAATTGCTGAATTTTCATACTCTCTTGTCCTTGTGACTGAGTCGATAAACTTAGGACACAGAAAGTAAACATCCGAACAAGTGCAACTATCAAATATTGTCTGAAAAGGAAAAGGCAAGGTCAATGTTCCTCTTTCCTTTCTTTAGGGTAGAGAGAGCGAACGAGAGGGAGAAAGAGAGTGACGGTACGTGTGAATTAGCGCGTGCATGCTCCTTTTAGATATAAAGATAGTCAAGCATCCGTCGCTCAGTTATTGGAGTAACATAGTTTACATTTTTACTTTCTCCAGCACGTATGTACATAACAATTTGATTCGAGTTTTCACCAGAAAAATATATTTCGAGGTCTCTGAGTTTAAAAAAATGTCTGTGTTCAATTCACGTGACCTTTCTAACAAACTATTGCTACAAAAGATTATTCCTTTATCTACATCATAGCAATTAAGATAAACATTAGCACAAATGGTCGCATTAGATTCCTCTAAGTGGAAGGGAAATAAGATAACATACCAGGCTAAAGCGATAGTCGGTCGCTATATGACACAATTTAAATTCGGTTTTCGCTTTGTATGGCCAGAATAAAACAAAAGAGATGAAATAAATGATGACCTCCTGTTTGAAACGTTTAAGTAGCTTAAAATTGAAACAAATAACATGGAATATCTCGGAAACGGTTAACAAAAAGGAGCTACATAAATTGTGTGTTTTAATTAGATCTTTTTATGTAGTAAGTTTTTGTTTATCTCTTAGAATTTATCCATATTGAAAAATTCTTCAGAGATATTCCCAGAAAATTCAAGATATACATTTTATTTGTTATGTAAATATCTTTAACATTTGATATTTTAATCAGAATCGTCACAGCCTATTTTGAGCAAAACATAAGTTTAAAACATGTTCTATGCAAAGAGTAGTCTGTGCTAATCGAGAAAAAATTAGCAGAAATAGTCTTATTACTTGCTTCCTTGTAAGTATAAAAGAAATAAGGGAGTACCATAGGTTAAAGTGATAGTCAAAAGCTGCCTGTGATGTGACTGAAGTTCCTTTGTTTGTATGGACGCGAGTTGACAAATTCCTGTATGAGAAAATTATAACTTTTTAAAGCTGAAACCAAAAACAAGGAATATCCCAAAAACGACCAACTCCAAAAAAAAAAAAAAAAAAAAAAAAAAAAAAAAAAAAATATGCCTAACATAAATTGTGAGTTTTATTTTGCTCTACATGTTTTGTGTGGCATGTTTTTGTACATCTCTTACGGTTTAGAAGTTATGCAAAATGTCGTAGAATTCATCCAGAATAAAGTAGTCTTCAGAGGCTATTCCTAGAAAATTCAAGAAATACATATTATTTGTCAGGTAAATATCTTTAATATAGGATATTTTAACCAAAATCGTTAGACCCATTTTTGAGGAAATCAAAATTTTCGAAAAAAGTTCCATGTAAAGGGTAGTTGGGGGTGGGGGAATTTTCTTGAAAATCTTCGTGTCGCATCCTTGGAAGATAGCAAACTTAAATACCAAGTTTGGTATTCAACGGTCATTTCGTTGCTGTCCACAGACACATACGCAAACGCATACACGGACGTTTTTCTAAAAATGATCTTTTGGATTCAGGGGGACCTAAAACATGTATTTGCGGTGAAATATCGCTATCGAATTTTTGGGTAGAATGCTATACGCTATGTACAGTAGAGAAAGTGATATAAATAAAAAATATATTAAGAAAGCTCTAAACTTGTGATGCAGATCCTTTAATACATAGCAGTGACGTTCGTCTTTTGGGAAGATGTCGGTTTAAAATTCGCCGATCATACAGCATTGGCAGATTTCCCAATTACGCCGTAAATGAAACGAGTCTCTACTAATTGTGTATAAATAAAGCTGTCCATTGTGTAAAGGAAAGCTTGCGACTGAATCGGTTCCTTATTTCCTCACTGTGAGTCCCGTGAATGCTGGTCGACGGTGTGCGAGTTGTACTAAACATAGGAGTTGGCCGTTGCGTGATGTATGTAAACACAAACGTGACATAACACAGGACCGCTCAAAATACAATAGGCCTTGAATTGTGTGCTTCATTTATGAGAATGCTATTAATGTGTGGACAAAATGGGATACACGCATGCGTTATACTCATTAGTCTCTATAAATATAAAATTATTTGCAATTATTCGCCTCCCACGCTGCCTCTAAGAAATGAGCGAGGATAGAGAAATTAGACTTTTCTTTCGATTTTTCGGAACTACAATTTCTAATATATTACTAGCAGTATTCCATAGTAGACTGAAGATTTTGGCGAAATTTCACGGATCTTAAAGGTCTCTTTCTGCGTGACAAGCCAGTTAAAACAAAATAAATGTTTTGCCTGGTACAGCGCACAGTCATCGCTGGTCCGTTACGTCATGGATCTGAAGCCACCAGATATTCGCTTGAGTGATTTGCCGGTCCCCATGGCCGCGCTCGCTAAAGTGTCTCGCTTTGGTGTTTCGCAGCGCAGGGGATCGTGGGTTCGAGTCCCGCCTTGGGCATGGGTGTTATGTGTTTGTGTATGTGTGTGTAAAAAGTAAAACAGAAATTCAGTAACCATACGGTAATCACAGTAATCAAATTAGGTAAATAAAAAGTAGGGTATACAGTGTCGGAGTCCCGATCAGACTCCGGAATGCAAGATAATATAGATGCAATATGTACGAGAGTCAGCTGATAAGTCCCGGGCCTCACACAGATATGGCACCACTAGGCCAGTTAGGCGGTAGAGTCGCATAATTTAACTCTAGACTAGCTTGTATCCATAGTTACAGGTCAATAGCTTGTTTAGTTTTCGAATGACGGAATTTTAAACAAGACAACTTTATAGTTTTCACGAAAATGGAGGATTTGAAAAAACGAACAATGATTAAATACTTCCATTTGAAAAGCTTAACGCCTAAAGAAATCAAGATAGAAATGGACAGTACATTTAAAGACTCTGCCCCTTCATATTCAATGATTAAGAGGTGGGATGAACAGTTTAAAATGGGACGTACGAGCACTAGTGATGAGCCTCGCTCTGGACGCTCTGTAGAAGTGACAACTCCAGAGATTATTGAACATATTCATCGTTTATTATAAGAAGACCGCAGGTTAAAATTGTTTGAGGTAGCAGATGCTGTAAACATATCAAAAGAACGTGCAGGTAATATTTTAAGTAATGTTTTGGGCTTTCACAAGGTCTGTGCAAGATGAGTGTCGCGTTTGTTGACACCTAATCAAAAGTTCCAAAGAAAAAATGTTTCTGTTACCGTAAAAATCCCAGTGACTTTTTTTTACATGTAAAGAGTAGTAGAGGTAGGGGGATTTTTGAGCTATGCTGTCCACAGACACACACATACGGTCCTGTTTCTGAAAATGCTTTTTTTTTTTTATTCAGAGGTCCTAAAACATGTATTTCCGGTGAAATCTCGACAACGAATTTTGGGTGGAATACAATACTTCTCTATCCTATGTACATTGTACATACGGTGCTAGAGAAAGTAATAAGTATGCATGCTCCTGCAAAGTTTCGCTACGCTTGGCTCATTGTTTCAGAGAAAAGGGTAGATAAAACTGAGACAATGCAATATGAGAAAACAATATAAACTTGGTACGTGGCAGGATCGTAATTTATTGCAAAATTGTAAACTCGTGTACTTCATTTTCTTCAACTGGAATGAGGCAATTTTCTTTTTAAAGAATCAAAATCTGATGTGTTCCATTCCCATGACTTGTCTATATGTTGTGCTAAATTTTTTTTTTTACAAATGGTTTCCAGTAATGGAAATAAACTAAACTAAACTAAATACTGATATACGTTGAAACTCTGTTCTTTTTCCATGGCCAGCAGAACACAACAGATATCAAACAAAAAAAGGACTCTCCGTTTCAGAAAAGTTTCAGTATTTTAAATTGAAATTGCAAAACAGATATATTTTAACGAATCTACATTTTTTGTATAGTTAGTTTTTGTCTATCACTTATAAATTACCGGTTATGTGAAAGCCATTCAGAATTAAGAGAAATTCACAGCTATGCTCAAGAAATTTAGGATATGCATTTTATTTGACATTTAAATATCTGTCATACACGCATTTTAATCAAAACCGTTAGAGGCCATCTTTGAGAAAATCGAAACTTTCGAAAAGTGTTTCATATAAAGCATAGTTTGGTGGAGGGGGGATTTTTCTTTCAATTTTTGTGTCGCATCCTTGGAAATCTGAAGCTAATTACTAAATTTGGTATTCAACCGACTTTTCAATATTTATTATTACCATAATTTTAATCAGTAGGCTATATAACTTTATCATTAATAACAAATAAATTTATAGATCGATATATAATAGGCGGTCAATATCTAAAAATCCTTTGAAAAGTTTTACCTGCAGTAGTTTTAGTTTTTATTGCTTTACCCTATATTCGAATTCTTTATTTAATTGATGAAAGTATCAAACCCGCATTAACGTTAAAAACATTGGAAATCCCTCAAAATGAATATTCAGATTTTTTAGATATTGAATTTGATTCCTATATAATCCCTCAAAATGAATTAGATCCTTATAATACCCGATTACTTGAAGTTGATAATCGAACAACTTTACCAATAAAGGTATTAATACGAATTCTAATTACATAAACTATCCAATTTGAGATAAACTATCCACAGGCACACACACGGAACATTTTTCTATAAATATGTTTAGGTGGGGCCCTCAACACATACATTTTCAGCAAAATCTCGGTATCGAATTTTTAATACAATACAATACTTTCTCTACGTACAGTCACCCATCTCTAGATTATTTTGCTAAGTAAATAAAACCTAGTCTACAGCATACATCGCTTCTATATGCAATTTATTAATAAATATTTTTATATGTTTCTGAACATATCTGCCCACGTCCGCATTCAATAATTCATCACATTACTGATGTAACGGCTTTTGGGGTCGACCTTAAATCCCCTCTCCGATAAATGAGAGGTTTATTAACTTTTAAAATACATCTCAATGATGTTGGATCGTATCGAATATAAGCTTAGCACCTTTTCAAGACCTTCTGACATTCCCAGGTAATTATTTAACGAAATACGTGTCATGATATTTACCCACAGATAAGATGGGCACGAAAAATGACGCGGCAGGTTTTGAAATGTTAATGATGGTCATGAGAAAAGTGTGGTGTGCCATGACTGTCTCTATTCGCTCTTGTAACAGTTTTAATTAAAATACCCTGTATTTACATGACTACTAAAATGCACATCTTGAAATTTCTGCGGATAACTCTTGAAGAACCTCTTCATTCTGGATAACTTCTGCATAATTGATAAAATGTAAGAGATAAGACAAAATCTTACTAAACAAAAACAAAAATAACGGCTCTAGTAGCTGTGATCGTTGGCGCGTTTGATGTTGACGCTCTACTGTTAAAGGGCCGCGGGTTCGAAACCTGCTACGGGCATGGATGTTTAATGGTGAGTGTTTGTGTTCTATGTAAGCTATTCGCTCTTCCCTGATGACCAATTAGTTTAAGCCTGAAGGCTAAGTAGAAAACAAAAATTTAGTGTTCGTTAAAATACAAAGCTTATGTCAAATACGTTTTTTGTTTAAATTACCCAGTGAATTATTTTTTTTCAATGAGAAAAGTCGTCATTCGCACATCCTCCCCCACATATCATGGTCACGCAAGGAGAACGGAATAGTAAAGATATCAGATAGCTAAGCGATCCGTTCTTCTTCGTTTTCTTCTGCTTCTTCCTATTATTATTATTATTATTATTATTATTACTATTATGTGTTATCATCATCTTTGCAGCTTAACGTCTTTTAGCATTGTAGATAGGTGGAGATAACTATGTGAATGGAATACGTCAGATTTTTTGGGGGGGGGGATTTTCGGTGAATATCGGTATCGAATTTTTGGGTGAAATACGGTGTCTTCTGTATCTACCATGTACATAGGTGCTCGAGAAAGTAAAAAATATTGTATTCTTATATATTAGATTTTTAATGTGTATGAGTGTACTACTGATATCGGCTTTAGTTTGTATTTCTGCCGTTGTATGTCGCTGTGGCTGATCGAACTTCGGCATGAGAGCTGCGCTGTGCTAAGCCTCATGAAAGCACATAGACTACTAGAATAGCCATTATCACTTCTTTCTAATGACACTTTTTGTTTGTTGTAATGCTGCTATCGCATTGGGTATATTGTACTAAGTGAAGTTCCTGGTAATGCATTTGTGTAGTATCGCAGAGATAGAAGTGACAGGGTTCAAACATTATGTAATTGGGAGTCTATCAAGGATTAAGTGCACAAAACAAAGAAAACAGCAAGTTGAGGACGTAATTCAGCCGGGATTAGGTTCAGAATCCTTTCTCTTCCAACATCTACTCCAAAATGTAACAAAGGAGGGTTATATAATAAAAAATCTGATGTCTTTCTCTACATCTCTGCAACAAATTATTGTTAAAAAGCATATGCTTCTATTTACTTCATGCTAATCGAGAAAAAATATACCATAAATAGTCTTATTACTTGCTTCCTTATAACTAGAAGCGAAATAAAGGAATACCATAGGTTAAAGTGATAGTCAAAAGCTGGCTGCTATGTGACTGAAGTTTCTTTGTTTGTATGGACAGGAGTTGACAAATTCCAGTATGTGAAAAGTATAAGTATTTTAAAACTAAAAACATTAACAAGTAATATCTCAAAAATGATCCACTCCATGAAAAAGTATATATAACATAAACTGAGTGTTTTAACGAGCTCCCTTTTTTGTGTAGCAAGTTTTTGTCCTTTTCGTTTACCAGCTATGAAAAAATCTGCAAAATTCATGCAGAATAAAGATGTCTTCTAAGGCTATTTCCAGAAAATTCAGTATATA
Organism: Hymenopus coronatus; assembly: GCA_030762935.1. Lineage (NCBI taxonomy): Eukaryota > Metazoa > Arthropoda > Insecta > Mantodea > Hymenopodidae > Hymenopus > Hymenopus coronatus. Next base: position 30,691,187 of record CM060883.1, read on the forward strand.
CATTTTGTATCTCAGATAAATATCTTTAATATACGATATTTTAATCAAAATCGTTAGAACCATTTTTGAGAAAATCAAAATCTTCGAAAAATGTTCCATGTAAGGTGGTTGGGTAAGGGGGTATTTTCTTGGATTGGGGGTATTTTCGTGTCGCATCCTTGGGAGATACCAAACTTAAATACCAAGTTTGATATTTAAATGTGTTTTCTTTTCGTTTTTGAGCTATGCTGTCCACAGACACACACACATACACAAGGACCTTTTTCTAAAAATGCATTTTTTGAATTCAGGGAGACCCAAACGCTGTATTTCCGTGAAATCTCGGTATCGAACTTTTGGATGCATTACCTACAATACCAAGTAGAACTATATCAGTGACTCGGTGTTCCAATAATAGCAATTGACATTTGTATATTTTGGAAAGAATTTCGGGAGAAATAATACATTGGCATCTAGAAATTAAACGACCGCAATCCAAAGAAAGGGTCTTTCAAAAGTAACTTCAAACTTTATGCCGCTATAAATATTATATTATAAGGATAGGATAACAACAAATGAAGTCACATACTAAAAAAAAACATTTTTTTTCAGTACACCGTTACCATATTCACAGTTTTGTTAAATAAAGCATTACTAATTTTATTCATGCTACTATAAAAATGAGTTTAGTTACAAATCATGCTCTATCACTAAAAGTTAAAATACAACTGATTCTAATCTATTATGAAGGCAAGAAAAGTGTTTATCAAGGTCTGTGAAAATTTAGAACACTTAAGACTTTAAGAGCAGGCCCATGTTCTATTCGTAAGGTTCCAACAAAGTGGCCACCGCGATCTTCAGATTTCAATCCGACCCACTTTAGGTTGTGGGGTTAGCTTAAAGAACGAGTTTTCCTGACACATCCAACAACTCGACAGCAACTGAAAGATGCCATCTCGCTAGAAATTGATAATATTCCAAGACATCGTACGCAAAATGACCGCATGGAGTCGCAGAAAGAATGGGGTACGTTGAACAAGACAATGAAGGACATCTTCCCAATGTTTTATAAAACCTCATTGTTTGCTCAGTTTGTGACTTCTTTTGTTTTTATCCTGTCTCAAATATTATAATATTTATAGCGGTAAAGTTTGGAATTACTTTTGAAAGACTCAATATATATCTTCTACGGTGACTCCAGAAGTAAGTCATCTCCATTTTAAAAACATTCTAACGCCAAATTAGCAAGAGAGAATTGACTGCCTCCATAGTCGAGTAGTCAGTAACACTACCATCGTTAAATACCAAACTTGGTAATTAGGTGTGGTATCTTCCAAGGATGCGACACGAAGAAAATCTCCTCACCCTTAACTACCCTTTACGTGGAAACATTTTCGAGCATTTTGTTTTTCTAAAAAATGGCTCTAGAGATTTTGATTAAAATCCCGTATATTAAAGATATTTACATCCCAAATAAAATGTATATTTTGAATTTTCTGGGAATAACTTCTGAAGATCACTTTATTCTGGATGAATTTTGCCGAATTTTGCTTAATTGCTAAACCGTAAGAGATAGACAAAAACTTATAGCACAGAAAATGAAGATCACGTGAAAACACATGTCCTTTACATTTTTTGTTGTGAAGGTAATCGTTTCCGAGATATTCCTTGTTGTTGGCTTCAGTATTAAGTACTTATGTTTTTCTAAGACAGTAAGTGTCCGCTTTTCTTTTGTTCTACTCCTGGCCAAGCAAAGCAGCGATTTGCAATGACAATCGCATAACACCTTTTAAAACATTTGACTATCACTTTAGCATAGTGCATTTCTTTAGTTCCCTTCTACAATAGTAGTAAGTAATAACAACATTCTGTTGATGTTTATCTCGATTATCATTGTGTAGAAAGAAGAATCATCTTATGTAAGAAGTTTGTGGAAGAGATAGATTAAGTCATGTAAGTGTAAAACAAAGATTTTTTCGTTAAATATTAAATTCAGTTGCTATTATTCGTGTAGATAGTAAACCAGTTACTAGGAGAGAGCCTTAGTGATCGAGTTTATCTCACTTTTCAAGAACATGACCTCCGCAATCTCCAGTTCGCAATCTGGCCGACCTTTGACTGGTTATCATAACGAGTCTGTCACATCAATCAGCGCCGCAGCTGAAGGAGGCTGTTTGACAATAAATTATATTGTATTCCTAAACATTATCTATAATATGTTTTGCATCGCGTATGTTGAAAAACAGATCGCTGGACATAATTCAATAGCATATAGAAATAAAATACGATTATTTACTAGCTCATTATTGTTTTTCTTTTTCAATATTAAACATTACCCCTTAGTTGCCTGCACTAGTACACTACACATGCCGTTTAAAACTGGAGTTATAGTAAAAATATTTGGGAATACACCTATAAAATTATTATATAAAATAATAGAGAAAATAGAAATAAAAATCAATGTAGGTCTTTTATTAATATTTTTCTTCCCAATTAAAAGTTTCAATTCTTCTAAATCAGTTTTCATAATGCTGCCAAAGACACTACAAAAAAGTAGTTCAAATGGCCATGAGTGTTAGGTGATAGGTAAGGACTCACCATCCATTCAAAGCCAAGTGTTGCAAGTTGCAAATCCCAGGGACTGTGGTAAACGACGGGGAGAGCCCAAGTAAAATAATCGGTGTAATGTTTGGGAGTTAATGGGGCTACATTTGGCTGTAGTTTTGTCGGTTTGCTCTTTTATTTATTTATAAAAATCACCACAATTTTAGGGCAAAAATTCAATATATTTTTACAATATAAAACAGTATTGATTACTTGTCCTTTATGGTTGAAGGTTAGTATAACCTGAAATTAGTCCTAGAGTACAACCCTATTTGTATAGCTATGCTTAAAACAAGCGGAACTTATAGGTACCGAAAGGCAACAAAGGGTTAAACGAGGGTCGGCTGATCTTTTCTCAATAAAAACAGCATTTAATTTTTTTTTTGCGTTAATTCTCAACATAATCTCCAGAAAGACTAATAAATTTGCCATATAGGTGTTCTAATTTAATTAAATCATCTCTGTAGTGCGATTTATCAAGGTCCTCAAAATAGTTGTTTACCTCATCATTGACCTCCTCGTTGTTGTGTAATTTTTGTCCACCAAGAAATGTTTTGAGGTTTGGGAACAGGTGGTAGTCACTGGGTGCTAGATCTGGCGAATAGGGTGGATTTTCAAGAAAGTTCAACTTTAATTCGCACATTTGTTCTCATTGCAATTTCTGAACGATGGGCCGAAGTATCGTGATGAAACAAGATTTTTTTTTTTTTTTGCCAAACGAGGTCCTTTTCTACTCACCTCATCACTCAAACATTGCAGTAAGCTTCCGTAGTAGTCCCCAGAGATACCTTTACCCTTTTCCAAGTAAGCAATAAAATAAATTCCCTGTGCATCCCAGAAAACACTCGCCATAACCCTGTTAACTGACAAAATTGACTTTGCCTTTTTGGAGTTGGTTCACCTGGCGCATTCCACTGTTTTGACTGTGATTTACTTTCAGGAGTGTAGTGATGCATCCAAGTTTCATGCATGGTAAAAAGCCGTCTCAAAAATTCATTGGGATTTTTACCGTAGAGCTCCACATTCTTAACAGAAACAGTTTTTCTTTGCAACTTTTGATCAGGTGTCAACAAACGCGGCACCCATCTTGTACACACCTTGTGAAAGCCCAAAACATTACTTAAAATATTACCTGCAAGTTTTCTTTGATATGTTTACAGCCTCTGCTAACTAAAACAACTTTAATCTGCGGTCTTCCAGTACTAAACGATGAATTCTTTCAATGATCTCTGGAGTTGTCACTTCTACAGGGCGTCCAGAGCGAGGCTCATCACTAGTACGAGGTCCATCACTAGTACGAGGCTCATCACTAGTACGAGGCTCATCACTAGTACGAGGCTCATCACTAGTACGAGGCTCATCACTACGTCTCATTTTAAACGCAGCAACCTACCTTTTAATCATTGAATATGAAGGGGCATAGTCTTTCAATGTGCTGCCCATTTCCTCCTTGATTTCTTTAGGCGTTAAGTCTTTCAAAGGGAAGTATTTATTTAATCACTGCTCGTTTGCCCAAATCCTACATTTTGTGAAAACTCTAAAGTTGTCGTTTAAAATACTGTCATTCGAGAACTAAAAAGCTATTGACCTGTAACTATGGGTACAAACTAGTCTAGAGTTAAATTATACGATGCTACCGTCTAACTGGCCTAGTGGCGCCATATCTGTAAGAGGCCCGGGACTTCTTAGTCCACCCTGGTAATATTTAAACTATTTTCGATTTGAAGTGATTTTAAATACATCGTGGTTTCGTGCATGAAACGACATTATTCTGAAGCAAATACAATTTTGAAAAGAATATCAAACTCACATTCACATGTCACTCTCCACTGAATATTCAATAAATAAATAGATTTTTTAAACACATACCCTCTAAGATTAACTTTCTTTCTATTTTTCAATCTTAAACATTATATTTAAAGTATTTTCAGATGTTAAGTGATTTTAAATACGATATTCGTTTTTTTTTACTTTCTCTATACGTACTATGTACATAGTGTATAGAGAAGGTATTACACTCCACCAAAAAATTCGATACCGAGATTTCACCGGAAATATATGTTTTAGGGTCCCCTGTATCCAAAAGAAGTATTTTCAGAAAAAGGTCCGTGTGTGTCCGTGTGTCAGTGTGTCCGTGTGTCTGTGAACATGATAACTCGAAACGAAAAGCCGGTAAAATACCAAACTTGGTATTTAGGTTTAGTATCTCCCAGGGATGCGACACGAAGATTTTCAAGAAAATCCCCCACCCCCAACTACATGGACAAATTTTCGAAAATTTTGATTTTGTAAAAAATGGCTCTAACGATTTTGATTCAAATATCATATATTAAAGATATTTACCTGACAAATAAAATGTATATTTTGAATTTTCTGGGAATAGCCTCTGAAGACTACTTTATTCTGGGCCAATTTTACGGAGTTTTGCATAACTGCTAAACCGTAAGAGATGGACAAAAACTTACGCACAACAAATGTAGAGCACTTTAAAACACACAATTTATATGATATACATTTTTTTCGTGGAGGTGATTCTTTTTGAGATATTCCTTGTTTTTGGTTTCAGCTATAAAAAACACACTTTTCTCATACAGGATTTTGTGAACTCGTGTCCTTACAAACAAAGGAACTTCAGTCACATAGCAACCAGCCTTTGACTATCACTTTAACTTATGGTACTTCCTTATTTCGCTTCTGTTTACAAGGAAGCAAGTAATAAGTCTATTTCTGCTAATTTTTTCTCGATTAGCAGGAAGTAAATAGAAGCAGAAGCTTTTTAAAAATTGTTTGTTGCAGAGATATAGAGAAAGTCATGTGAATGTAACACATCAGATTTTTTTAAACGCGTAGCGCTATAATATTGACTTTGAAATGACATGATCTATCTCTTATGTTTACAAATAATACAAAAGTCATTCCGAATTTAGAGGGCTTCTCATTTGTCTATTATCTTAAAACATGCGGTATGTTAATGAAAAGCGTTAGGCATTATAGGAATCAAAAATAACGAAAATCTTCATATCGATTCTTGGAAGATTTCTGGAGTTAAACACCAAGTTCTGTATTCATCCAACTTTTCGTTTTTAAGTTATTCTATTCACAAACACATACACACACATGCACCTTTTTCAAAAGGATTTTTAAAAGTTTTATTCGGGAATTCTCAAAATGTGTGTTTCCTATGAAAGCTCTATATAGAATTTTTGGGTGGATTTCAATACTTACTGGCGCATACTATTTATAATTAGTAGTAGAGAGAGCGAATATATACATTACTATATCTATATTCCTCAGACTAAAATTACTTTACACTGTATACACAGCTCATTAAATGTTCCTTTAAATTACATTTTAATGCAAAGTTCGGAACTCCGCCTGCTGGTCCCGTTAGTAGAGCACCTCCTTATTGTGCCTTGTGTATCGGCTTCTCGAACTGCGTATTTTTGCTTTCTCTACTAAATAATGTGTACGTACTTGTAGGTAGAGAAGGTTTTATACTTTACCCAAAAAGTCGATATCGAGATTTCAACGGAAATACATGTTTTGAAAAAGAAAGGTACAATTTTTTTTAAAAAACTTTGCCAAACAAAAATAGAAAATGGAGTGTTATTTATGAACGCTCTTTAACTGCTGTGGTTCTCAGCGTCCCATTCTATACTGAGCGTGAAAGACCGCTTAATTTTGCTCAGAAGCCTCTCTATCAGGCTTGAGGTTCTTTTACGTGCCGTAAATCTACGACACAGGACCAACGGTTTTACTTCCCTTCCGAAGGCAGCCGCGCTAAGGAATTTTACACCCGAAAATATCCATCGTCCTCCGCCGGGTTTGAACCCGAGACCTTGGGTATATGAAATTAGCATGGTAACCGTTACACCACGGAGGGCGACTTTACCAAACATTTTATTTAAATTTAGTATCTTTCACTTTCAAGGATGCAACATGAATATTTCCAGGAATATCTTCCCACCCCAAACTATTTTTGCATGGCAGATTTTTTCGTAATTTTCGCATTTCTCTAAAATGGCTCTAAATAGTTTGATTAAAATACCGTATATAAAAGATATTTGTATGACAAATAAAATGCATATTTTAAATTTCTTGGAAAAAGCCTAAAGTCCTCTTCATTCTGATGACTTTTGCCTAAGTGATACACTATGAGAGATAGGCTTAAAAACATTCTTTTTAAAGATAACTATTTCCGAGTTATTCCTTCTTATTGGTTTTAGCATTTCCAATATTTAAGCTTTCTCAATATCGAAATCGTTATTCACTTTTACATCCTTGTGACGCAAAGAGAAGGTAATTTCAATTGCATCACATAGTGACTGTTTTAAAAGATTTGACTATTCACTTGGCTAGTGTATTGCTTTATTCCGTTTCTACTTACAAAGAACCAAGTAAATATACTACTAACCTGTAGAGAAAGGTATGTAAAAGGAACAGACACTTTTTCTAACCAAGATAATTTCCGAGTATGGAAGTATGAAAGAGAGTGAATGCGCGTGTTCCAGTGTATAAAACCGAGTACTCAAGTTAATGTCAATGCCGTCAGGCAATAATTCCAAAGGTGAAAAGCCACCGTTATGGCCATCGAAGTTAAAGGCGGAGTATATCGGAACAATTATCTACTTCATACTAATCGAGATAAAACATTAACAGAATTGATCTACTTCCTTATAAGTAGAAGGGAAATAAAGGAGTTTACTGGGCTGCAGCAACAATCAAATCTTTTAAAAGCTACATATGTGATGGAAATTCGTTTCTTTACATGGTCAGGAGTTCATACATTCCTGTAAGAGAAAAATATGTTGTTGTTTTTTTTTTCTCTTTGACTGAAACCACTAACAAGGGATATCTTGGAAATACCAACTCCGCAAATGTGTATTTTAACGAGTTCTGCATTTTTCGTGTGGTGAGCTTTTGTCTATCTGTTACGGTTTCATTGAAATTAATTAAGATGTTTGTGTTTTAATTATTAAAATAAATAGACTTAAGTAAAGAATGAAGAAATTAATGTTACAAAACTTATAAATAATAAAGATATTCAATCTAATATACTCTAAATAAAAGGTTGCTTGATTTAATCGTATTTATTCAGAATGAAGAGGTTTTCAAAGCCTATTCCTAGAAAATTCAAGATACGCATTTTATTTGTCATATAAATATGTTTAATACACGGTAATATACTCAAAGAGAAAATCAGCATTTTCAATATTTTCCCATATCGTGAGGGGATTTTTCTCAAAATCTTCGTGTTGCATCCTTCGAAAGATTTAAAATTAAATGCACGTTTGGTATTTTACCAACTTTTAGTTTTTGAGTTATCGTGTTCACAGACACACAGACACGGGATTTTTTTTTTCTAAAAATGCTTATATTGGCAATACGGGACCCTAAAACATGTATTTCCAGTGAAATCTCAGTATGGAATATTTGGGTGGCGTGCAAGACCTTAAGCACCGTATTATGTACTAAGAATAGGCAGTAAAAACATCCTCGTTTATCAGGTCAAAGTTTTGATTTTGCCGTATGCAAGATGCAATTACTTAAGGTTTGGGATTCCTCTTGGGTCAAATTCCTAGGAATATATCGTCTAGAGGCTGTGACCCCATTATTCTGTTTTTAATACCTTGGTAACCACTCCTCGATCTGCTGAGGTTTATCCTTGAGAAATGCCCATTGATTTGCCCAAATCAACATCAGTTCCACTTATTTAAATGTCTCCTCCTCAGAAGTGAAGTCCTTGGCCTCGACAGATCACTATGGGGTACGTCACTTCCTGTACTACCAGACGACAACTCTAGCGTTAACTGTAAACTCAGGTCCGACCTTGAGGCACGTCAAGGAAACCTCAACACGATGAGTAATGTAACTACATCTGCGAGACCAGGATTCTTTTCTAGGCTAAATGACAGTGCAACATTACCTCTGGTTTGGTTTCGTTGATTCAAACTGCTGTATTTGGACATTAATGTTCTTGAAATCATGCCATCTAAAGATAAGCGTCGTTCAAATATTTAAGGTATTTTAGAATTAAAACTTCAGGGGTTAGGCATTTCTGCTTGTTAGGTCTTCGCATTCAATCAATTACTCCCATCGCCCTACATCTTTTCTTCCACGAGGATTGCATCTCCTAATTTAAGAGTTTGGATTGGGTTGGACTCGACGTGGCAGTGGTCCCGATACCCATGGGACATTGGGTCTTGACACAACGCCTTGACGGGGTTGTGAGCCACCTAATTGTCCTCCGGTACTAGCCTGGATACCTAGTAGACGGTATGCTAGATTTCTGTCGGCCCCAACTAAGTTTTCGGTAGTGTTCCCTTTTTCCCATTTCCGTACCGGTACGTCACTATGCCAGGGATGGTTTTTCAGTATTGCCCTAACGGAAAGCCCCACGGAGATTAATTTCTCCCTGGTTGAAGAGTGGAGGTTTCGACCTCGGGTAGACACTCGCGCTGAACTGTAACTTCTAATTAAAGTAGGTATTCTTTCTTCACTCATTCTATTAAGGCATTCTTTCCAGTTTTATTTATATTCTTCTACTTTGTCTTGTAATTTTTATATGCCTAATTCCTCTCGAATTTTTACTTTCTCTGCACATACTATGTACATAGTGTATACAGAAGGTATTGTATTGCACCCAAAAATTCGATACCGAGATTTCACCGCAAATACATGTTTTGGGTCCCCCTGAAACCAAAAAAAGCATTTTTGGAAAAAGGTCCGTGTGTGTATGTAGGTGTGTCTGTGGACAGCATAGCTCAAAAACGAAAAGACCGTTGAATACCAAACTTGGTTTTTAAGTTTGGTATCTTCCAAGGATGCGACACGAAGATTTTCAAGGAAAAAACCCCACCGCAACTACATGGAACTTTTTTCGAAAATTTTTATTTTCTTAAAAATGGCTCTAACAATTTTGTTTAAGATATCGTATATTAAAAATATTTACCTGACAAATAAAATGTATATCTTGACTTTTCTGGGAATAGCCTCCGAAGACTACTCAATTCTAGATGAATTTCACGGAATTTTGCATAACTGCTAAAGCTTAAGAGACGGGCAAAAACTTATCACCCAAAAAATGTAGAGCACATTAAAACACGCAATTTATTTTATATACATTTTTTTCGTGGAGTTGATCGTTTTTGACATATTCCTTGTATTTGTTTTCAGTTATGAAAAACTTTACCTTTCTCATTCAGGAATTTGTCAACTCCTGTCCATACAAACAAAGAAATTTCAGTCACATAGCAACCAGCTTTTGATTATAAGTTTAGCCTATAGTACTCCCTTATTCCCTTTCTGCTTACAAGGAAGTAAGTAATAAAACAATTTGTGCTAATTATTTTCTCGATAAGCATGAAGTAAATAGAAGCATAAGCTTTTTAACAATAATTTGTTGCAGAGGGTAGAGAAAGTCATGTGAATGGACTTATTAAATCTCGCCTGATGCACTCCTTAACTCTTCTTTAAAACCTCATTTCTGCTGCTTGTATTTTACTTCACTGTATTTTTAATGTGGCTTAACTGCTAAACCGTAAGAGATGGACAAAAACTTAATAACTCCTTGGCATGACAGCTCACGGGGAACCTTGGCCTACCGCCCGGCCGCTGCATCCCCCATCTCGGTCCACTGCAGACGTCATGGATGGGGTGCAGTATTGGAGGGTGAGACGTGGTCAGCGCCTCGAGTCCCTCCCGGCCGGTTAATGCGGTCCTCATGACCTGGAGCCGCTACTTCTCCATCAAGTAGCTCCTCAATTGGCCCCCTAGGGACCTTACGAGGCTGAGTGCACCCCGGTCCAGGTCTCCCAGCGGGGGAAAAATCCCCACGCCGGTACTGGGGATCGAACCCAGGTCTCCCGCTTGGTAAGCAGCTGCGCTACCACCGCGCTAAGGAGACGACCGGACAAAAACTTACCACGCAAAAAAAAAAAAAAATGTAGAGCACGTTAAAACGCACAATTTATGTAATATACATTTTTTTATCGTGGAGTTGATCGTTTTTTTAGATATTCCTTGTTTTTGGTTTCAGCTTTAAAAAAAACTTATGCTTTTCTCATACAGGAATTTGTCAACTCGTTTCCATACAAACAAAGGAACTTCAGTCACATAGCAACCAGCTTTTGACTATCACTTTAACCTATGATATTTCCTTATTTCCAAAGAAGCAAGTAATAACAGTATTTCTGCTAACGTTTTCTCGATTAGCATGAAGTAAATAGAAGCATGAGCCTTTTAATATTTTTTGCCGAGATGTAGAGAAAGTCATGTGAATAGAACACATCAGATTTTTTTAAAACTACAAATGTTAAATACCATTGTCGTTCGTCTGGTCGATTCTGTTGTGTACGTATGTCCCACTGAGAAATGAACTGAAAGCCTATATAACGAGCACCACAGCGAGTCAGAGTAGAGAAACACAAAACACTGAAACGGATTTTCGCTTTTCGCCCCGCCTGTCCCCTGGGGTACCATTGTATCACTTTGTCAAATGTACGGCGCTTTTTATTTTCGCACACAGTTTCCTCATGCGCTGAAAATAAATATACACCAGAATTGTCCAACTGAGTTGCACTGGAAGGGGTGTTAGAACGTACAGAATTTGTTTCTGAAGGTTTACAAGGAGGAAAATAAAATGTGTGTTTTATCCCGACTTCAACAGTAAATATTTCCGTCTAATTCTACCTTTCCAACTTTGTTGCACATATGGTTTATTTGAAAGGCAATTGATTACTATTAATAATAGCTCAATATTTACAGAAACCGGCCGGAGACCGCGAGATCCGTGGTTCAAAACCCGGCAATGACACTTTTCAGGCTGGTTCTACCTTTCAGAATAATACTTTGTAGGCATACCCATAATAAACGATAGAGGGTTGAGAAAGTCGTGTGAATGCAATTCTTCAGATATTTAACTTCGGAAAAAATTGATATGTAGCATTCACATGACTTTCTCTGACCAATCCGCAACAAATATATATTTTGTAGTTTTAACGTCCTTTAACCTGGTTGGTCATATCGGACGATGAATGAAATTGGTGAAATGATACTCAAATGATCTCGGGGTCCATAGAGCTTAGAGTTACTCGACATTCAGGATAAGGAAACACCCCGAAAAAAAACTTATTCGGGTAACTCACCCTAAGCGAGAGCAACCTCTGAATGTGAAGCAGACACGCTACCACCACACTACCCAGGCGGGCTAAACTATTCGTATTAATGCTGATTACTTTCTCTACACATACTATGTACATAGTGTATAGTATAGAATAGGTATTGTTTTCCACGCAAAAATTCAATACCGAGATTTCACCGGAAATATATGTTTTGAGACCTCTGAATCCAAAAAAATAATTTTTGGAAAAATATCAGTATGCGTGTGTGTGCGTATGCAGTGTACAACATAACCCATAAACGAAAAGTCCGTTAAATAACAAACTTGATATTTAAGTTAGTGTTTTCCAGGGATTTTGGTTAAAATAATGTATATTAAAGATATTGACATGACAAATAAAATGTATATCTTGAATTTTCTGGAAATATCCTCTGAAGACCTCTTCATTCTGGACTAATTTTGCTGCATTTTGCATATTTGCTAAACCGTAAGAAATAGACAAAAACTTATTTAATAGAAAATGTAGAGCTTGTTTAAACACACAATTATATTATATACATTTATTCGTGGTGTTGGTCCTTTTTGAAATATTCCTTGTTATTGGTTTCAGCTTTAAAATACTTATACTTTACTCATATGGGAATTTGTCAACTCCTGTCCATACAAACAAAGGAGCTTCAATCACATAGCAACCAGCTTTGGACTTTCATTTTAGGATATGATACTCCCTTATTTCTCTCATTCTTACATGAAGCAAGTAATAAGACCGTTCTGCTCATTTTTTCTCAATTAGCATGAAATAAATAGAAGAAAAAGCTTTTTAACAATAATTTGTTGCAGAGATGTAGAGAAAGTCATATGAATGGATCACATTAGATTTTTTTCTATGTAAAGGGTAGTTTGGATGGGAGGATTTTCCTCAAAATCTTCGTATCGCATCCTCGGAAAATATTAAAGTTAAATATTGGTATTTAACGGAGTTTTCGTTTTTGAATTATCGTCTTCACAGACACACAAACCTTTTCCTTAAATGCTCTTTTTGTATTCATGATACCCTAACAGTGTATTTCCGGTAAAACCTCAGTACCAAGTTTTTGGGGTGAAATGTAATACCTTCTCTATACTCTATATGCACATTACGTGTAGAGAAAGTAAAACTACAAATGTGCACAATTCCAGTATAGACCAGTAAAGTATACTTGAATTTTATAACAATAGTTTCAATAAGTGCCTATTGAATATCTTAATTAAGGCTACATAATTACCATCAAGCACTGAACTGAGTAAAGTTGGAATTGCTAAAAGGAAGTGCAGAGTTTGGCCAACGAACGATTTCTGTAAGGAAATAAGAGAGGAAAATTTGAAAAAATAAAATGAAGGAAAGAACGGAAACAAACATAAAGGGGTGGGGGAACCCAGGAGGTGCGGAATAAAAAAGGATAATTCCCTATTTCTATTCTACTCCATTCTTATACGATGTTATCATCACAGCTTTTCAATCAATCGAAGCCTGGATATTTATCCTATCCAGTTTTCATTTCATTACGGAGAAAAGGGATGTTATAAAAACTCCATAAACCTCTATACATCCACGCTAACGTTTTACGTTTTATTAACTTTTTTTCAATCAACTTTTAATTACCTTCTCCGATAAACTTTCTCGATGGTTCACAGTTAAAAATTACACTCAGGTTCGGATCCCTTTTGAGGCAACTTGAGAGAAAATTATTCCATTTTTCCCCCCTTAGGGAAATATTTGCCTTCCCACAAAATATTTGCACCGAGGTAATGAGATATTGGAAGATTTCCAATAATGGTTAATCATAGGTTTTCATAGCGCCTATTATTAACACCGTTAATTTTATGGACTCTAGAACCGATAATTATAATTTCATCAGAAATCGATCAAAGAAACATCGCTAGGTGTTCCATATATTCCGACATGACGTTATAGAATTTGAATGAACGAAAGTCCCAAGTTCGAATCTCAGTTAGATAAGATTTTTTTCCGGTGTTATTCCATATCCTAAGAAGACCAATTTCGAGTAACTTTAAGCTCCATTGACCTCGATTTCATCTGAGCATCATTTCATTCCTTCCACCTATCATCCGATATGATCTACCAGGTAAAAGAACATTAAACTAAAAAAAAAAAACACGTCTGATGGGTTCCATTCACATGACTTTCTCTGACTATTCTGCAAACAAACTATTCTTACAAAAGATTATTCTTTTATCTACATAACGCTAACCAAGATAAACATTAACAGAAATGTTCTTAGTACTTGAAAGTATAAGGTAAATAAGGGAATACACTTGGCTAAAGAGATAGTAAATTTTTTTAAAAGCTATTCTCTATGTGATTGACTTTGAAATTATCTTCTCTATGCATGACGAGGAGTAAATTAAATTAGATTGAAACGAATGATTCTCTGATTGAGGAAAGTTTTAAAATTAAAACAAATATCAAGGAACATCTCAGGAATGCTATCTCTACAAAAATGTATATGATGTAAACTGTGTGTTTTAATGAGATTACATTTTTTGTAGTAATTTTTTATCTCTTACAGTTAACCAATTATGCAAGTGTCATCCAGAATGGAGAGGTCTTCAGAAGCTATTCCCACATAATTCAAGAAATGCATTTAATTTTTCTTATAAATATATTTAATATATGATATTTTAATCAAAAGTCATTTTTCAGAAAAGGGTAGTTTGGGGTGGGGAATTTTCCTGGAAATTTTCGTATCATATCCTTTGAAAATGCTAAACTTGAATATCCAGTTTGGTATTTAACCAACTTTTCGTTTTTGAGTTATCGTGTTTACAGGCACACATGGACCTTTTTCTTACATAAAAATCTGATGTGTACCATTCACATGACTTTCTCTATATCTCTGTAACAAATTATTGCTAATAAGCTTATATTTTATTTAGTTCATGCTAATCGATAAAATTAGCAGAAATAGTCTTATTTCTTGCTTTATTGTAAGTAGAAGTGAAATAAGGGAGTACCATAAGTTAAAGTGAAAGCCAAAAGCTGGTTGCTATGTGACTGATGTTCCTTTGTTTGTATGGACAGGAGTTAACATATTTCCTGTATGAGAAAAGTTAAGTTTTTCGTACCTGAAGTAAAAAATATGTTTTTCAATGCTGAAACCAAGAAAAAGGAATATCTCAAAAACAATCAACTCCACGAAAAAAATGTATATATCATAAATTGTGTGTTTTAACGTGCTCTACATTTTTTGTGTGTTAAGGTTTTATCCATCTCTTACGGTTTAGTAGTTATGCAAAATTCATCCAGAATAAAGTAGTCTTCAGAGACTATTTCCAGAAAATTCAAGATACACATTTAATTTTTCAGGTAAATATCTTTGATATGCAAAATTTTAATCAAAATCGTTAGAGTCATTTTTGAGAAAATCAAAATTTTCGAAAAAAGTTCCATGTAAACGGTATTTGGGGGTGGGGGATTTTTCTCAAAATCTTCGTGTCGCATCCCTGAAAGATACTAAACTTAAATACCAAGTTTGGTATTTTACCGACTTTTCGTTTTTGAGTTATCCTGTTCACAGGCACACGGACACACGGACACACACACACACGGACCTTTTTGTGAAAATACTTTTTTGGGATATTGGGGACCCTAAAACATATATTTCCGGTGAAATCTCGGTATCGAATTTTTGGGTGGAGTGCAATACATTCTCTATACACTATGTACATAGTGCGTATAGAGAAATAAAAATGTTATTTTTTCTTAGACTCTAACATGTACATTTGCAGTAAGATCTCGGTATGAATTATTCGGTAGAGTGCAATACCTTCTCTATCTACGTAGTGTATACGAATCAGACAAACTAATTCAAACTACATTTCTAATGGTAACCACTATACGTTGAATATGGAAACTACACACAGCCTCTTGCACCCACGGCTGAAAGTTTATAACATAGTCATGAGAAAAACTACATATTAATAACTCTATGATGGTTGCCTCGCTTTTTTAAAAATAAACTTTTCAAACGATCCCCATAGTTACAGCCAGATTTCTGCAGAGGCAAAAACTAGACGATCACCAAAGATAAAAGGTTTTCGCAATCTCGCTCTGTTGCAGCAAACAATTTGGGGCTATAGTAGAGACATCTGTGAGCAGCTCTGGAACGTGTCCTGAAGAGATAAAAATTCATTTATAGCATTGGGGGAGGAGGGAAACTCGTCCACTCTGATCCCATTCTTTCCCGTCGACCTGGTTTCCGATATCAAACAGCTTTTGTTCTTCAACCATTACTCTGTCTATTGTCTGTGGCAGACAAGCAACTGCTGCCAATTATTGCCAATTGCACTGTCAAACGCTCGTTTAGACGGGTATATATGGCCGAATTTAACAACATGATTTCATGTTTTGCAACCCTGGGATAAAATAAATCACTGTCTATATATAACTGTGCCTTACTAATGTGATTTTTATTCAAATTAATAGAGACTTTTTGACAAAGCAGGAGCTAGAGAACAATGTATATTTAAAGAGTTCTTTATTGTGGAGCAATTTTGATGAAAATCTTCACTTTGCGTCCTTGAAGAATCCTGGAGTAGATAAAGTTTGGTGTTTATCCTATTTTTTATTTTCTTGCACCAAATAAAAAAGAAAGTACAAGATTGCACCCTAACTTTCAAGTCGAGATTTCATCGAAAATGCCTATTTTGAAGCTCTATGAATACAAAAAATAAGAAACAATCCATGTATGTGATCGTGAACAACATAACCCAAAAACGAAATACCAAACTTTGTATTTTCGTTCTGTATCTTACAAAAATAAAACATAAATACTTTTTTCAAAATGAAACCCATATATACCTTTTAGAGGAGTAAACCATTACTATACAGAAAATGTAAATTTCTTTACAACTCACGTCACCCTACGTTATGTAGTGGTTACCATGCTAGTCTCTAAAACCCAGGATTGCAGGTTCAAACCTGGCGGAAAGTTCGGAAGCAAAAATTCTTAGCATAGCTTCCTTCGGGAAGGAAGTAAAGCCGGTGATCCCGTGTAAAGATTTGCGCGTAAAAGAACCGCATACCTTGAAAGAAGAAGGTTCCGCCTTTTCGCGTCCGCAAGTCCTTATTTCGTCCTAGGGTGTCATCTGTGGGTGAGAACCGATTCCTTGTCACCATGGCGTATAGCGGCGAACTCACGAACTAGAGATTTAAATCAGATCAAGCAAAGTATGCGCTTTGCTCCATCTAGGAGTCACACGAAATAACTATTTCAAGTAAGTTCTGTTGTGGCATCCACAACTTCGAGATATCCACTATTATTGATTTACATTTTTACTTTCTCTACACGTACTATGTACATAGTGTATAGAAAAAGTATTGTATTGCACCCAAAAATTAGATACCGAGATTTCACCGGAAATATATGTTTTGGGTCCCCTGAATCATAAAAAAAAAAAAAAAAAAAAAAAAAAAAAAAAAAAAAAAGCATTTTTAGGAAAATGTTCATGTATATGTGTGTCTATCTGTCCGTCTGTGTGTGAGTCTGTGAGTATGTGTGTCTGTGGGCGGCAAAGCTCAAAAACGAAAAGACCGTTAAATACCAAACTTATATCTTCCAAAGATGGGACATGAAGATTTTCAAGAAAGTTCCCCCACCCCAAACTACCCTTTACATAGAACTTTTATAAAAGATTTTGATTTTCTCAAAAATGGCTTTAACGATTTTTATTAAAATATCGTATATTAAATATATCTGACAAATAAAATGTATATCTTGAATTATCTGGGAATAGCGTCTGAAGACTACTTTATTCTGAATGAATTTTGCGGAATTTTGCACAACTGCTAAACCGTAAGAGATGGACAAAAACTTGCCACACAAAAAATGTAGAACACGTTAAAACACACCATTCATGTTATATACATTTGTTTCGTTGAGTTAATCGTTTTTGAGATATTCCTTATTTTTGGTTTCAGCTTTGAAAAACTTATACTTTTCTCATACAGGAATTTGTTAGCTCGTGTCCATACAAACAAAGGAACTTCAGCACATAGCAACCAGCTTTTGATTATCACTTTAACCTATGGTACTTCCTTATTTCGCTTCTACTTACAAGGAAGCAAGTAATAAGACTATTTCTGCTATTTTTTCTCGATTAGCATGAAGTAAATAGAAACATAAGCTTTGTAACAATAATTTGTTGCAGAGATGTAGAGAAAGTCATGTGAATGGAACACATCAGAGTTTTATATATTTGACTATAGCTGTGGTTACCGTATCCCTCTTGTATTACCTACAATAAAATGTGTAATGAAACTGTTTGTACAATAATTATTCTCTGTTATAGTTAAGTAAACAACAAAATAAGCTCTTTAAAAAATAGCTTATAGCAGCTGAATAAAAATTCTGTGTTAAGCTCACATGACTTTCTCTGACTGTTCTACAAACAAACTCCTTATAAAAGATTTTCTTCCTTCTAAACCATGTTAATCGAGACGAGCATTAGCAGAATGATCTTATTACTTAGTTCCTTATAAGTAGAACGAAACTAAAGAAATTCACTATGCTAAAGCCATAACCAACTTTTTTAACAGTAGTTGCCATGCGATTGTCATTGTAATTCGCTTGTTTATTTAGCCAGAGGAAAAATAAAAGAAAGAGGCGTTATGATTCCCAGAGGAAAAAGTACAAAATCACTGGTGATATAAAAGTAGTAAAAGTAGTAAATAATGAAACCATATATAACAATGTTATTATCGTATGCTCTTAAAGGCCGCGCCGTCGCCTCTCACCTAGACGGCCGGGGTTCGATCCCAAGTGACCGCATGTGAGATTTGTGGTGGACAAAGCGGCTCTGGGGCGGGGTTTCTCCGGGTACTCCGGTTTCCCCCGCCATCCACCGGTGCTCCATCATCATTCATGTATCATCAGTGTCACCGCCTGCGGTGCCATAAGTAGTTAAAGCGGGCGTTAAACACTACAAAAAATGCTCTTAAAGGCTATCAATACTTAAGTTTAATCAAAAATTGTAATATATATTATAGATCATTAAAATTTAATATATCTGTACAATTTAGTATTACTCTATATTAACTTCATAAGATGTAATTTGTGTTCATTGTTACCTGTTTGTCCACATAATGTTAATTAACACAATTTGTATTACATTCCAATGCACCTTTATAAACACCCTGTAATAATGATTATCACAATGTATCAATGTTACATTCGCGATAAGACCCTCACGAGTCAAAACGACAAAAAATAAATATTAATAAAAAATCTGATGTGTTCCATTCACATGACTTTCTCTAGATCTCTGCAACAAATTATTGTTAAAAAGTTTATGCCTCTATTTTCTTCATGTTAATCGAGAAAAAAGTACCAGAAATAGTCCTATTACTTGCTTCCTTGTTAGTAGAAGCGAAATAAGGGAGTGCCATATGTTAAAGTGATAGTCAAAAAGCTGGTTGCTATGTGACAGAAGTTCCTTTGTTTGTATGGACACGAGTTGACAAATTCCTGTATGAGAAGAGTAAACGTTTTTCAAATCTGAAACTAAAAACAAGGAATATCTAAAAAAACGATCAACTCCACAAAAAATGTATATAACATAAATGGTGTGTTTTAATGTGCTCTACATTTCCTGTTTGGTACGTTTTTGTCTATCTCTTACGGTTTGTCAGTTACGCAAAATTCCGTAAAATTCATCCAGAAGAAAGTAGTATTCAGAGTCTATTCCCAGAAAATTCAAGATATACATATTATTTGTCAGGTATAGGTATATCTTTAATGTACGATACTTTAATCAAAATCGTTAGAGCCATTTTTTAGAAAATAAAAATTTTCAAAAAAATTCCATGTGAAGGGTAGTTCCATGTGAAAATCTTCGTGTCGCATCATTGGAAGATACCAAACCTAAATACCAAGTTTGGTTTTTAACGGACTTTTCGTTTTTGAGCTATGTTATCCACAGACACACAGACAGACAGACGCACGCACGCACACACACACACACACACTCACAAGGGCTTTTTTTGTAAGAAATATTTTTTTGTATTCAGGGGGTCCTAAAACATGTATTTCTGGTTAAATATCGGTATCGAATTTTTAGGTGGAATACAATACTTCCTCTATACACTATGTACATAGTACACGTAGAGAAAGTAAAAAAGGGGCGACTTTCGGTCTGAGAAAAGTATAAATATTTTAAAATTGAAGCCAATAACAAGGAATGCTACACCATTTTTGTCATGCAAAATTCATCCAAAATGAAGAGGACTTCAGAGGTAATTCCAGGGAATATCAAGATATTCATGTTATTTGTCATGTAAAATCTTTAATGTTTTTGAGAAAATCAAAATGTTCGAAAATGTTTCCCTGGAAAGGGTAGTTTGGCGTGGGGGATGTTATTTAAAATCTTTGTGTCACATTCTTGGGAGATACTGAACTTAAATACCACGTTTGGTATTTAACGGACTTTTCTTTTTTGAGTTATGCTATCAACAGATACGCGCGTGCACACACACACACTTCTTTCTAAAAATGCTCATTTTTGTTTCAGGGGGTTTGAAAACATATATTTCCGATGAAATCTCGGTATGGAATTTTGGATGGAATACAATATCTGCTATGTACGTTGCACATATGCACTAGAAAAAGTTAAAATTTGATGTATCCCATTAACATGGCTTTCTCTGCTTGCCTGTCAAGTAAACTTTTCTAAAAAGATTATTTTTCCATCAACTTCATGACGATTGAAATAAACTTTAGTTGTTTGTAAGTAGCAAGGAAATAAACGAATACACTAGGCTACAACGATTGTCAAATCTTGTAACACTTGTTGGTTAACATGATATTTAAATTCAGTTCTAGTTTTATGGCCAGAAGTAAAACTAAATTCATTTTTGACGGTTTAATGAATGTCGACTTACCGTTAGAGAAAAGTATATGTATTTTAAAATTAAAATCAATAATAAGAAATATTATGGAATAGTTAATTCCACACATGTATCTGATTTAATTGTGTGTTTTAAGGAGATCTACATTTTTGTGGTGTAAGAATTTGTTAAGCAAAATTTCTCCAGAATGAAGAATGCTTCAGAGGCTATTTCCAGAAAATTCCAGATAAATATTTTATCGGTTATATATAGGGCATTTTAATCAAAATCGTTAGAACCATTTTATAGAAAATCTAAAATTTAAAGTGTAGTTTAAGGTGGATGATTATCCTGAGAATCTTGTCGCATCCATGGAAGAAACTAAGCTTAAATATAAAGCTTGTAACTTAACCAACTGTCCTCAAAATATGTATTTCCGGTGAAATTGCGGTTTCTAATTTTTGAGTGAAACCCAATACTTTCTCTATCTACTATATACATTGTGCATGCGTGCTAGAGAAAGTATTACACCATATTCGGCAGAGAATATCATGTGAACGTAACATTTCATTTTTTTCACTTCTGTATTATAAACTTACAACGTTAGTGCTCCCATATCTAAACTTACGCATACTCGTGCAAATACACAAAGTCCCATTTTATAAAAATGTTTTGTTCAGGGGAGGGGGACTAATGGGACGTGAAAACGTGTATTTCTGATGCAGTAAACATTTCAAGTTTTGGGTGCAATATAAACTACAGAAAAGACAAGAAATCGGCTTCGTTATAAAGAAAGCGTGTCGAATAAACACTCAAGTCTGTGACAACAGAAGCGTGAACTTTTCTAAATTAATTACTGAATTTCCCTGCCTTGCTACAAGTTTTCAAGAAAGTACACAGCAGTTCTTGTGCACTCTTGCGATACTGCAGTGTAAATCGGAAAGTAACCAACTGTGTATATAGGCTGTTTCGAAACGATTATATTTGAAGTAGTCTGAAGTTTGCTGTCCGAACTTCGAAGCTCTTTTAAGTATGTTTATATGTTGTGACATTGAAAAGTACATTATTTTAAGATTAGGCAGCGTACGCTGCAGCAGTATTTGATGCCCACAGGGTGTATCTTGGCAAGCATGTGTCATAAAATCAAATGGGTTTCTCCTTATTCGTTGTCAGCAAAACTGTTTTACCTGCTTATGATTCGGACAGTTTCGAGGTTGCTCTTCAATGTGGATCATACATATTTTTCCCTAACTACGAGTATCTGGCACTTATTACACTAATCATTTTGTGATTATCCTAATAGTAAACTCTCAACAACTTACTGTAAATTTCAGCAGAACTTGCTGTTAAATGTACAAATGTTTTACATAGTATTACGTGTTAAAAACACAAAAGCTGATATTTTTGCTTAAGTTTATCTACAATTCCAACTTATCTGCATTATCTTCAACGCAGCATGGACCTTGAAAACTACATTTTCGTATTACGTAGAATCTGATTAACATGGTCTAAATCTTGGTGCTCGTTTTGCAATATCGTGTATAAATTCTAAACCGAGCGAGTTGGCTACGGGGTAACTGTAAAACAACAAAACAAAACTAAAGAGTTAACGACGCATCTATTGCCAGGATTACATCAAAACCGTCAGTGTAACGGGATTTTGTTCCACGAGTTCTTCTACATGCCAGTAAATCTATTGCCATGGACTGTGGTTTTTAAGCACACTTAAAACAATAGGTAGGGGAACGGTTTGAACTAATCGCGAAAAAGAATTTCATATATTAAAATCAACAAAAAATATAAACATTATATGTTGTAATTTTGTTGTAAGCCATTAGTGAATTATAATGTTAAAATAAAAAAAAAATAAATAAAATACCTGTTGCTAGGTAAGAAGTTAATATTAAAGGCGAACTGAAAGAAGCAATTAGCTCGAAGTCACAGCAGTAAATATGATTAAGTTCCGAGAAACTCAGGAAACAGGAACCTAATAAGTTCAAAGCTAAATTCAAATGAATATGTTCTAAAACCTAAAGCTTGTTGAACGTTCATGTAAGAACTTTCTAAGAATTAGCAATCGTGAGGAATACTTAGTGTCAATAAGCCAAAGAATAAAGAGCGTGTCTCATGTGCTAATAGGAAGGGTAAAATTTGGTAACGTAAACACACAGGAACTATAGTGGTACGTTCAGTAGTAGGAGGGACTTGGCTAATAAAAGAGCCTAAATTTAGTTACTCTGGCGCGTTTTGGGTGACGTTCGCCCTTGCGCTTCCTGCTTCAAATTACGAATGTTACACTAATTGTAGCACAGCCCAAGGATCATCATAAGTTTAGTGGCTATCGACAAGTGATTCGCCATGTAGTAGTTACGGATATTAAAGCACCCATTGCCCATTGTAAAACACACTAATTTAGCTTAAATCTATATTTTCAACTTCACAACACCGTAGTTTAAAATGTCTTAATAATTAGCACATTTGAAATTTTTAAAAAACAACATACAGGTAATAACTTTCTCTCTGTATATGTCTGAAATCGTACGGAGGACTTAAGTAAACAAAATTAAATTCAATATATATTCGCTTAAGGGAATTCAATAACAATGCAACAACAATATTTCGTAAGTCCAACTTCCGACCAATGGAACGTTACTTTCCAATCCGCTCTCGTTCTTTCTTATGTGAAAACGTGTAAAGGTCAAAGTTCATGAGTTTCTTTCATACATCCCCTCTAAGATTTGTTTGTTGAAGACGTGGAGAGGACTCCAAGCACTGCATTTGGGGTCTACTCAGCCATGTTCTAGGGATGTCCAAACAGTCCTACCGGGTTTGAACTGGGTGCCTATGGTTCATCAACCTCCGGAAGCTGTCCTGTACATCTCCAACAGGTTCTGGCGCAGGATCTCGCGAGTACAGCGATGTGAACATGTTCGATAATGTTAACTAGTTTGTACTTCTAAAGAACACTGCTTCACCAATTAACAGAACAAAAAATCTTGCAGCCAAATTAAGGAAGAGAAAAATCTCAATTCTTAATATCCAGAAAAAAAAAACAATTATTTTAGTTTTTCAAAGACTTTTATTACTTCCTTCAGAACGTATGCACATTGCACATATTAGACAGAGAAGGTATTGTATTTCACCCCTTTTCTATGTCACTGAAAATACATGTTTTGAGAGCCCCTGAAAGCATGTTTAAAATAACGAAATGGCTGATATCACAAGCAGGTACTTTGAAATAAATTCTGTTTTAGAGAACTCTATTTTTTTTTTTTTTTTTCTGTAGCGCGATTTCGTTTACTGCTTACCAGTTATACAAGATTGTACAATATCGCCAGTATTGTATTGGAAGGTATTGTATTACACCGAAAAATTCGATGTCGCCATTTCACCAGAAATAAGTTTTGAGAATCCCTGAGCCTAAAAAAAACTTAGAAAAAGGTCTGGGTTCACGTGAACACTGTAACTCAAAAACGAAAAGTCGGTTGAATAACAAATTTGATATTTAGGTTCAGTACCTACTAAGGTTGCGACATGATGATTTTTAAGAAAATTCTCCCCCTCAAACTACCCTTTACATGAGCAAATTTTCGAAAAATTGATTTCTCAAAAATGACTCTAAATATCTTTATTGAAATACTTTATATTATAGATAATTACATGGCAAATAAAATGTATATCTGGAATATTATGGGAATAGCCTCTAAAGTCCTTTTCATTCGGAATGACTTATGCAGAGAAACTGGTAAAGAGATACGAGGTACGTCCAGAAAGTAAGTTCCGTTTCAATGTATCTCCGCAGCAGCGCTGCGATCGCAGTTCCGCACATGCGGGGTAGACGCTCTGTATCAAGGAGAAGAAACGTGCGCCATTTTTAGATCGCTGTCAGCCACATACGCTTTGTTGTGCTTGTTTACAATGACGGTGTTGATTGAAAATCCTGCCGCTTGTGAAATCAGATAAGTGATTCGTTTTCTGAATGCTAGGAAAGTGAAACCAATTGAAATTTGTCGGCCAATTTGCGAAGTTTACGGACGAAATGCGATGAGTGATTCAATCGTGAGAAGATGGGTCCGACAGTTCAATGAAGGACGTAGTGAAGTGCACGGTGAAGAACGAAGTGGGCGTCCATCTTTGGATACAGAAGAACTGGATCACGCGATTGATGACAAGATCCAGGAAAACAGCAAGTTTACAATTAGTGCTCTCGTTATGGAATTTCCCCAAAGCTCATGATCACTAATTCATGAAATTTTTACCGAAAAACTGAAATTTCGTAAACTTTGCTCACGTTGGATACCAACTTTTTGAAGACACAGGTGGCAAACTTCTGTGAAGAAGGTATACAAAGCTTGTGCCACGCTATGACAAATGCCTGCAAAATTTCGGCAGTTATGTGGAAAAACAGTTTAAGAGTTGTAGAATTTTGTGCAATAAATAATTATTCTGTATCTGTACACAATTTAAGTTTATTACCAAACGGAACTTACTTTCTGGACGTACCTCGTATAAAAAATTTACTACACAAAAAATAATACTCTCGTTAAAACACACAATTATGTCATACACATTTCTGCTGTAGAGCTAGCGATTTCCCAGACATTTTTGTCATTGATTTCAGTTTTAAAATACTTTAGGTTTTCTCACACAGGAAGTTCTCATCCGTTTCTTATCTCTTTTGATTTATCGCAAATCGACAGCTTTTAAAAGATTTGACTATCTCTTTAACTTAGTGTATTTTCCTTATACGTACAAGGAAGTACGTAATAAGAACGTTGATAAGGACCTAATGAAAGAATATTTGGTAAGAATAGCTTATTTGCAGAACAGTAGATAAAGCGATGTAATGCAACACATCCGATTTTTACTTTCCCTGTACTCACTATGTACATAGTGAATAGAGAATGTATTGCACTCCACCAAAAAATTCGATACCGAGATTTCACCAGAAATATATGTTTTAGAGTCCCCTGTACCCAAAAAAAGTATTTTCAGAAAAAGGTCCGTGTGTGTGTGTGTCCGTGTGTATGTGAACACGATAACTCAAAAGCGAAAAGTCGGCAAAATACCAAACTTGGTATTTAAGTTTAGTATCTTCCAGGGATGCGACACGAAGATTTTGAGAATTATCCCCCCTCCCCAAACAACTCTTTACATGGAACTTTTTTCGAAAATTTTGATTTTCTAAAAAATGGCTATAACGATCTTGATTAAAATATCGTATATTAAAGATACTTACATGACAAATAAAATGTATATTTTGACTGAAGACTACTTTATCCTTGGTCAATTTTACGGAATTTTGCATAACTGCTAAACCGTAAGAGATGGACAAAAACTTACCACACAACAAATGTAGAGCACCTTAAAACACACAATTTATGTTACATACATTTTTTTCGTGGAGTTGATTGTTTTTGAGACATTCCTTGTTTTTTTTTTTGTTTTTTTTTTTTCAGCTATAAAGACTTATGGTTTTCTCATACAGACTTTGTGAACTCGTGTCCATACAAACCAAGGAACTTCAGTCGCAGAGCAACCAGGTTTTGACTATCACTTTAACCTATGGTACCCCCTTATTTCGCTTCTGCTAACAAGGAAGCAAGTAATTAGACTATTTCTGCTAATTTTTGCTCCATTAGATGAAGTAAATAGAATAATTTGTTGCAGTGATATAAAGAAAGTCATGTGAATGGAACACATAAACTTTTTGAAACATGAAGAGCAGATTGTGTTGGTGGAAATTTCCTCAAAGTCTTCAAGTAGCACTATGATAATCCAGTTAAATGTTAGCAGAAATGGCCGTATTACTTGCCTTCTTGTAAGAAGGGAAGTAAGGGAATACACTAGGCTAAAGCGGTAGTCAAACATTTTAAAAGCTGGTTGCTATGTGATTGAAATTCATTTCTTTGTGTGGTAATGAGTTGACAATTTCATATTAGAAAAGCATAATGCTACATTGACAATGAGATGCAAGCGCAGACGCATTGAAACACCATTCACAATGCAATCGTAAGCGCACCGCAAGAAGTTTACACAGGTTTCTAGATCCGCAAATTACATGCGAATATCTTCCAAGTGCTCCGCAAGGTACAAACTGAATAACATAACCAGCAATAAGAAAATTCACTCAATCTTTTACAAATAAATATGTTATATAATTAATACTAAAAACTGATGTTCGCGGCAATGACGTCACAATAATTGCTCATTCAAAATTATTGAAAATACAAGCATCGAAACTTCTGCCGTAAATCTACGACACCGGAGCAACGGATTTACTTCCCTTCCGAAGGAAGCCATGCTAAGGATATTTACGCCCGAAAATATCCATCGTCCTCCGGGTTTGAACCTGCGACCCTCGGCATATGAAGTTAGCATGGTAACCATTATACCACGGAGGGCGACTCGAATTTTCGGGTGTAGTGCAGTACCTGTGCAGTACCTTCTCTACCTATGAACTATTTACTAAGCAGAAAAAGTATTTAAATAACCATGCAAGCTAGAATACTGATACATGATAAAAAGTCACATGACTTTCTCTACATCTCTACAATAAATTATTGTTAAAAATCTTATCCCTCTATATACTTTGTGCTAATCGAGAAAAAAAAAATAGCAGAAATAGTCTTGTTACTTTCTTCCTTGAAAGGGAATACACTAGGCTAAATCGATAGTCAAATCTTCTAAAAGCTGGTTGTTATGTGATTGAAGTGTCTTTGTTTGTATGACCAGGAGCTAACAAATTCCCCTATGAGAAAAGTATATTTAAAATTGAAACCAGTAACAAGGAATATCTCAAAAGGAGCAATCCTACGAGAAAAAAATACATATGACATAAATTGTGTATTTTAATGAGATTTACATTATTTGTTAAGTAAGTTTTTGTAAGATGCCGCAAAATTCATCCAGAATAAGGATGTCTTCAGAGCGTACTCACGGAAATTCAAGATATACATTTTGATTGTCTTGAAAATATCTTAATGTACGATATTTTAATCAAAATCGTTAAAGCCATTTTTGAGAAAATCAAAATTTTGGAAAATTTGTCTCTGTATAGGGTAGCTTTTGGTGGGGAGATTTCCTTGTAAATCTTGAGTCGCATCCTTGGGAGATAGTAAACTTAAATACCAGTCCACAGACACACACACACACGGACCTTTTTCTGAAAATACTTTTTTTGGATTCAGGGGGTCCTAAAACATGTATTTCCGGTGAATTTTCGGTATCTAATTACTTTGTCTAGCCCCATATGTACAATATACATAGGAACAGAGAAGTATTGCATTCCACCAAAAAAATTCGATACCGAGATTTCACCGGAAATACATGTTTTAGGACCCCCGTATCCAAAAAAAGTATTTTCAGAAAAAGGTCCGTGTGTGTATGTGTGTGTGTCCGTGTGACTGTGAACAGGATAACTCAAAAACGAAAAGTAGCTAAAATACCAAACTTGGTATTTATGTTTAGTATCTTCCAGGGATACGACACGAAGATTTTGAGAAAAATCCCCCCACCCCAAACTACCCTTGACATGGAACATTTTTTGAAAATTTTGATTTTCCTCTAACGATTTTGATTAAAATATCATATATTAAAGATATTTACCTAACAAATAAAATGTATATCTTGAATTTTCTGGGAATAGCTTCTGAAGACCTGTTTATTCTGTATGCATTTTGCTTAATTTGGCATAACTAGTAAACCGTAAGAGATAGAAAAACACTTACTATACAAAACATTTAGGTCTTGTTAAAATACACAAGTTATGTCATATACATTTTTCTCGTGGAGCTTACAGTTTTCGAGGTATTCATTGTTATTAGTTTCAGTTGTGAAGTACTTATACTTTTCTCATATGGGAGTGTCCATTTTTCTTTTGTTCTACTCCTGGTCAAGAAAAGAAGCAATTTGTGATGACAATCGCATAACGACAGTTTTTAAAACATTTGACTATTGGTTTAGCCTAGTGTATTCCCTTATTTTCTTCCTACTTATACGGAACTAAATAATAAGAACATTGTGCTAATGAGTACCACGGTTAGCAAGGTGCAGAAAGAAGATGAATCTTATACAATAAGTTTGTAGAACAGCTAGAGAAAGTCATATGAGTGTAACACATCAGATTTTTTGGGTGGAATACAATATCGTCTCTATCCACTATGACATAGTACATGCGGGCTAGAGAAAGTAAAAAAAAAATCAATAAGATAGCTTACATGTTATGGATTTGCCGAACTTCACAGGTGCAACACCGTGAGGTCGCTATTACTAGCACGATTTCCATTTCAATGATTATGACTGCTGTACAGATGGAATCCAGTCTGTATGAAGATGGCCTTAACACTGCGTGAGAAAAGGTAAGTCACGATTCCTTGACTTGCCGTCTAAATTTAAGCGAAGCGGTAACTTTTGCTTTCCAAGAGTATGTTGTAGATTTTCCGTTTGTTTTTCTCGGACGTGCTCGATTCCTTTCCCACAGCAGAAACCTGGGGCTAGCCAAAACTGAAGACAGCCTGCCAATACATTTGCTACAACGAACAACATAAAAATGCGGAACCTGGAGAAAGAATAGGTTGATAGAATAACAAATCGGAGCATGTGACAGTGACCGCGGAATCTGAGTGCTATTCTGGGCCACACGTGCAGGCTCGAGAATACACACAGCTCCCAAATGTCACCAAGATTCCTGAGGCTTTCACAAAAAGTCAGTCAACTTTCTGGGACGCTTTCATATACCGCCAAGAACTTGGATTACAGGGCAGATCCATGATCTTATGCAGTGAAGGTACGAGAGAGAGATGGACAAATTTGTATATCTTTAATAGAAGATTTTTACTGCGACGACTTCTGGAAATTTCCAGTAATATAACCAACGGATATAAAAAGAGCAACGATACCCTGCCTACAGTACAGTTTTCACTGGGAATTTATTACATAGAACAGTTGAGTGAGTTCGACGAGCATTTCGTAGCGAGTCTTATGGTCGCCGCACCGAAAAGGAACTATACAACAGAATTGTTACGACTATTGTTATATATTATATATAATAAATCTTCGACAAACTGATTGCAATCAGAATCTGCTCACAAACGACTTTCACTTCGTGAGCGTAGTTTGTTCAAAAATGAGAAGAGAAAGTCCTGTGAATATGATACATCGGATTTTTACGTATTTCATATTTTGAAAGTTTTCTTTATATTTGCCTGTCTCTACTTATATAAAAAGTAAATAGTTAACAATGAAATTAAATCATTAGTGTAATTCCGGAATTTTTACTTTCTCTAGTACGCATGTACAACGTACATAGATAGGAAAGGTACATATTATACAGGTACCACCCAAATCGATACCGCATTTCATCGGAAACTGTTTTGGGGCCTCCAAAATCCAAAAAAGGTATTTGTAGGAAAAGGTCGTGTGTATGTGTGTGAATGTGTGTACGCGCGCGCCCGCGCGCGTGTGTGTGTGTGTTTCAAGGATACGACAAACCCCTGACTATCCTTTATTTGGTATGTTTTTCGAAATTCTGATTTTCTCAAAAATGGCTATAACGCTTTTGATTAAAATATCACATGTTTAAGATATTTCCATAAAAAACGAAATGTTTATCTGAATTTTCTGGCAATAGCCTCTGAAGACCTCTTCATTCTGGATTACTTTTGTATAACTCGTAAACCGTAAGAGATAGACAAAAACTTACTACATAAAAATAAAGCTCTCATTAAAAC
This sequence comes from Hymenopus coronatus, assembly GCA_030762935.1. NCBI lineage: Eukaryota > Metazoa > Arthropoda > Insecta > Mantodea > Hymenopodidae > Hymenopus > Hymenopus coronatus. Next base: position 30,721,506 of record CM060883.1, read on the forward strand.
CCACACTTTATGACATACACATTTTTTTGTAGACTTAACCATTTCCAAAATATTCCTTATTAGTTACAATTTTAACCACTATAACTTTTCTTAAGCGGGAATTCAAAAGGGAACAAAATTTCGTGGTCGAGGGTTCAGCGAGCTGACATCTCATCCGCAGGTCCCGGGCTCCATTCCCGGCTGGAGCGGGGAATTTTTCTTTTGCCAGAATTATTCCTTATCCCCCACAGAGTCTGAAAGCATGAATGTGAGAGTGAATGTGCGTGTGTTTAGCGATATAAAATGATTAGCCTAATATTCTAAACCTACAGTAATACGAGTTGTTTCACAAGTCAAAGCCCTCTGATATGACCATTGAAGTTAAAGGGGGCTATCCAAATGAAGCAATTAAAAAATATATCAATTGTTTCACATAGTGTCGAGCTTTTAAAAGATTTGGTTATCACTTTAGTCTAGTGTATTCTCTGGTTTCCCTTCGTCTTGCAAGTAATAAGATTAGCAAGAAGACAGCTGAGATCTGAGAAGGCTGCTAATAGAGAAGAGGGGGGGGGGGATAAGAACAGCTAAACAAAAGTGACTACAACGTTTTACATACATATATTTTATGTCTTACTTATGTCATTGTTGTGTTATGGTTTTATATATTGTGTATATAATATGTGTATATATTTCTTTTAAGTGTATTTATCTATTACAATATGGTACGTTTATGCTTCTGAATAAAGTGTACTCTGTGCTGCAAATTTAAATTGCTGTATTTGAATATCTTTGTCTTTTTATTTTCATGTTTTCTCATTTAATTCTTTGTAGTTGTTGTTGTTTTAATATTACTTTTTACTTTCTCTACACGTACTATGTACATAGTGTACAGAGAAACTATTGCACTCCACCAAAAAATTCGATACCGAGATTTCACCGGAAATATATATTTTAGGGTCACCTGTATCCAAAAAAAACAGCATTTTCAGAAAAAGGTCCCTGTGTGTGTCTGTGTGGTCCGTGTGTCTGTGAACACGATAACTCAAAAACGAAAAGTCGGTAAAATACCAAGCTTGGGACTTAAGTTTAGTATCTTCCAGGGATGTGACATGAAGGTTTTTTTTCTCGATTAGCACGAAGAAAATAGAAAGGTAAGTTTTTCAACAATCATTTTTTTGCAGAGATGTAGAGAAAGTCATGTGAATGGAACACGAGATTTTTATTTTGTGTATTACAAAAGCACGTACGGTCTGTGTACCCGTGCGACTGTTGAAGTTCAATGTATGTTATTGTTATGTCAATAAACACACTTATTCATTCATTCATTCATTATTCATGCAAGTAATAAGACCATTTCTGCCTATATTAGCACGATGCAGATAAAAGAATATGCTTTGTAACAATATATTATAGATACTGCCTCCGTGGTCGAGTTGTCAGCAAGCTGACTTCACACCCTGAGGTCCCGTGTTCGATTACCGGGTGGGGCGGGGGATTTTTCTTTAACCAAAATGATTCCCTATCCCCCACAGAGTCTGGGAGTATGTATGCGAGAGTGAATGTGTGTGTGTGTGTGTGTGTGTTTGAGGTAAAAGAATCTGATGTGATCCATTCACATGACTTTCTCTATATCTCTGTAAATTATTATTGTTAATAAGGTTATCTTTTATTTATTTCATGCTAATCGAGAAAAATTAGCAGAAAGATTCTTATTTCTTGCTTTATTGTAAGTAGAAGCGAAATAAGCGAGTACCATAGGTTAAAGTGAAAGCCAAAAGCTGGTTACTATGTGACTGATGCTCCTTTGTTTGTATGGACAGGAGTTGACAAATTCTTGTATGAGAAAAGCATAAGTTTTTCAAAGCTGAAACCAAGAAAAAGGAATATCTCAAAAACGATCAACTCTACGAAAAAAATGTATATAACATAAATTGTGTGTTTTAACGTACTCTACATTTTTTGTGGGTTAAGTTTTTGTCCATCTCTTACGGTTTAGTAGTTATGAAAAATTCATCCAGAATAAAGTAGTCATCAGAGGCTTTTACCAGAAAATTCAAAATATACATTTTATTTGTCAGGTAAATAACTTTAATATTCGATATTTTAATCAAAATCGTTAGAGCCATTTTTTAGAAAATCAAAATTTTCGAAAAAAGTTCCATGTAAAGGGTAGTTTGGGGTGGGGGGATTTTTTTCAAAATCTTCATGTCGCAACCCTGGAAGATACTAAACTTAAATACCAAGTTTGGTATTTTACTGACTTTTCGTTTTTGAGTTATCGTGTTCACAGACACACGGACACACACACGGACCTTTTTCTGAAAATACTTTTTTTGGATACAAGGGACCCTAAAACATATATTTCCGGTGAAATCTCGGTATCGAATTCTTTGGTGGAGTGCAATACATTCTCTATACACTATGTACATAGTGAGTATAGAGAAAGTAGAAAAGATAAAAGAAAACGATAAACACAACGTAAAGATCCTACAGACGAGTTGTAGAGTAAGTCTTGTGAAGGCATTACATCAGATATTCTTTTTATTTATACCCATATGTTGCTATTACAGCCCAGCAACCCTAGCATAAACGAGATCTGAGTCCTTGAAGGTTGTTTCTAGATTAAGTAAGAGCGGGCGTGGTCAACAGCTATAAATATTGACCTTGAAGGGTCAGTATTGTGACATCATTTGCTCTGCACTATATTTTAATAACTGACATTAGGCTTGTGTTACAATGTTAAATTAGTGGTGTCTGGTACAGATGAGAAATTAATGAGAATCTTGGACAGAGCGGTCTCTTCCAGATTATTCCGGAAGCGGTTAGGGTTCATTTGTCTGATATGAGACCGTATCGTCCTTCAAGACTAAAACTCTTATGTGTTACACTCACATGACATTCTCTACCTGCTCTACAAACTTTCTACAAACGATTATTCTTCTTTCTGCACCATGTTAATCGAGATAAACATTATCAGAATGTTCTTGTTTCTTAGGCCCTTATAAGTAGAAGGAAACTAAGGGATTGCACTAGGCTAAAGTGATAGTCAAATGTTTTAAAAGTTATCGTTATGTGATTGTCATTGCAAATCGCTTCTTTGTTTAGCCAGGAGTAGAACAAAACACAAACGGACACTTCCTGTCTGAGAAAAGTTTAAGTACTTCACAATTGAAATCAATAACAAGGAATATCTTGGAAACGGTTGTCTTCACAATAAAAACATAAAGGGCATACATTGTGCGTTTTGAAGAGATCTACATTTTTTGTGTAGTGCGTTTTTGTCTATCTCTTACGGTTTAGCAGTTAATCAAAATTAAGCAACATTAATCCAGAATAAAGAGATCTTCAGAGACTATTCCCTGAAAATTCGAGATATGCATTTTATTTCGGTTATAAATAGCTTTAATATACGGGATTTTAATCAAAATCGTTAGAGCCGTTTTAAAGTAAATCATAATTTTCGAAATTTTTTTATGTAAATGGTAGTTTGTGGTGGTATTTGTTTTTAAATGTTCGTGTTGCATCCTTGGAAGATAAACCTAAATACCAAGTTTGGTATTTAACGGTCTTTTCGTTTTTGTACTATGCTGTCCACAGGCACAGACACACACACACACACACACACACACACACACACGGGCCTTTTTTTTAAAAATGCTTTTTTCGGACTCAGGGAACCCCAAAACATCCATATTTCCGGTAAAATCTCGACATCGAATCTTTGCATTATAATACCTTCTCTATACCTATTAAGGTGTTCCATTCACACCTTAATACATGTTATAGAACGAGGGCTGTCCTAGAAGTACCCGGCTGACGTATAGATAGCAGTTGTTTTCAAACAACAATGGTAAAAAGTACCATTAAAAGCTTAAGTTTGAAGTTTGACGATTCTACATTGTTTAGCATTTATTTGGCAGCCATCATTAGTGAATGCTCTCGGTGAATTTGTAAACATGGATAAAACTGGTCATCGTTATGTAATACAATACTTTCATTTGAAAGGTCTTTAGTCCAACTAATATTAAAACTCAGCTAGATTCTACTTTGGGGGGAGTCTGCTCCTTCGTTTACAAGAGTAAAATATTAGGTGGCAGAGTTTAAGCGCGGCCGTACGAGCTGCCAAGACGAACATCGCAGTAGTCGACCAAATGAGAAATTGTAAAGAAAATCCAGAAAATGATATTGGTTGACCGTCGACTAGAAGTGCGCGAACTGGCAGACATTGTAGGTATTTCAAAAATGTTTGTGCATCGCGTGCTGACTGAAAATGTGGATATGAGAAAGTTGTATACAAAGTGGGGACCGCGTTTGCTCACAAAAAAAAAAAAAAAAAAAAAAAAAACAGCGTCGTGAAGATGTTTCAGTCTAGAGTTTGGCAATTTTTCGCTGCAATGAAACTGAGCTTTTGCGTCGATTCATAACAATGGAAGAAATCTGGGTCCATCACTTCACACTGCGTACGGATGAATTGGAAGGGGAGAATCTGCTCCAAAGAAGGCGAAGATAGTTCCATCTGCAAGCAAGCTCATGGCGTCAGTTTTCTGGTACGCACACGAGATAATTTTTATTGCTTATCTCAAAAAAGGAAAAGTAATCAATTGCTATTATTATGCGAACTTGTTACAGTGTTTGAGTGATGAAATCGAGCAAAAACGGCCGCATTTAGCAAAAAAGAAAGTTTTGTTTCATCAAAACATTGCTCCAGTTCACACGTGTATTATCGCCATGGCCAAAATCAATGAGTTAAAGTTCGAATTGCTTCCTCATGCACTCTATTCGCCAGATTTAGCCCCCTCTAATTATTTTATGTTTCCAAACTTGCAGAAATAGTTTGGTGGTAGATTTGCCAACAATGAACAGGTGCAATTGATGGCTATTTTGCAGACATGATAGTTCTCACTATAAACAGGTATCGAAGCTATTGAGCATCGCTGGGAAAAGTGTATAGAGCTGAACGGAGACTATGGAGAGAAATAAAGATGTTTTTCCTCAACATTTTTGTTCTTTCTTTGTTAGGTTGGGTACTTCCGGGACAGCTCTCGTATGTATAGAAATAATTAGCAATATTATTCGGTCTAATATTTTTCTTTGCCAGATGAGGGTGTTTTTCTTGATTTCTCCGTTCAACCGGAGAAATAACGATGCATAATCTCTTCATTTATTGTTCTTCCTTTCTGCGAGTAATCAATGTAGATGATTCCGTGCGCATCCCAAAAAAACGGAGGCCATCACCTTCTCTGTTCATTCTATAAGCAAACTTCTTTCAAAAGATAATATTCTTTGTACTCCATGCTAATACCGACCCAGGTGTGAATGCTTCTTCGCGAGGCACAGGCGCGCGTGCGCGCGCGCACACACACACACACACCATGCTAATTGAGATAAGCACTAGTAGGAACCTCTCATTACTTATGCAAAATTCTGCTGAGCTCATCCAGAATAAAGAGGTCTTTAGACCCAATTCCCAGAAATTTAAAACATATATTTTATTTTGATGGAAAAATCTTTAATATACTGTATTTTAATCATAATCCTAAGAACAAATATTTCAAAAGATTTTCTATACTGTGGAGCGGGGATTTTCTTGAAAATCTCAGTGTTGCATATTTGGAGGATACTAAACATAAATACCAAGTTTGGTATATAACGGTCTTTTCGTTTTTGAGCTATGCTGTCCACAGACACTCACGGATATTTTTCTAAAAATGTTGTTTCCGGATTCAGCGGACCTCAAAACATATTTTCAGTGAAATCTCCATCAAATTTTTGGATGGAATACCAAAGCCTTCTCAAGCTACTATATACATTGTATGTACGTACGTGCTACAGAAAGTAAAGAAAAAGAAGACAATCTTAGTAAAATCTGATGTGTTGTATTCACATAACTTTCTCTACATTGCTGTAACAAATTATTGTTAAAAAGGTTATTCTTCTATCTACTCCATGTTAATCAAGATAAACATTAGCAGAAATTGTCTTAATTGCTTGCTTCCTTACAAGTAGAAGGAAAATAAGGGAATACACTAGGCTAAAACGATAGTCTAAATATTTTAAAAGCCGGTTGCCATATGGATGAATTCCGTTTCTATGCAGGGCTAAGAGTTTACAACTTTCTGTGTGAAAAAGAAGTATTTTAAATCTAAACAAATAACAAGGGATGTCTTAGAAATGGTCAATTCAACGAAAAAAAAAACATGACATAAACTGTGTGTTTTGACGAGATCTACATTTTTTGTGTAGTAAGTTTTTGTCTATCCCTTATGGTTTATCAGTTATGCTGAAGTAATTCAGAATGAAAATTATTCAGAGGATATTTCCAAAAAATGCAAGATATACATTTTATTTGCCATATAAATATATTTAATATACGGTACTTTAATCAAAATCATTAGAGCCATTTTTGAGAAAATTAAAATTTTCGAAATTTTTTCCATGCAAAAGGTAGTTTGTGGTGGGAGGATTTTTCTCAAAAATCTTCGTGTCGCATCCCTGGAAGATACTTAACTTAAATATCAAGTTTGGTATTTTACCGATTTTTGTTTTTGAGCTATCGTGTTTAGAGTACACACACGAACACACACACACGGACCTTTTCCCAGAAATACCTTTTTTGGATTCAGGGGGACCCAAAACATGTATTTCTGTTGAAATATCGGTATCGAATTTTTGGGTTGCACTCTGTACATAGTACGTGTAGAGAAAAGTAAAAAAAAGAAAAGCATTGTAGAAACATGTCGGTGTGTGTCCGTAAAATGCACATTTTCTATTCAAAATATATGCATTAACATTTCTCATATCACTAAAAGGCACATTATTTTTCAAAATAAGGACATTTTTAAAAAATTCGTGGAAATATATGCCTTTACATCAATTCATAATTATTCCAAATGCATTTGTTTATGTAGGTAATTGAATAACCTTTTCATTTATCCTTAGAAACAAAATCTCTTGCTGCTGATTATACATATGGCCGGAAACACAAGACGCCTATAATCTCGGGGGGGGGGGGTGCTAATTTACTGCCATGTAGGTTGTACCGCTCCGCCAGGCCACGGTCGGCGCCTGCTTTCTCACCACATTACGCCGTGGCGTCCATGCTGCCAGCCGTCGTGTATCCTGTATGTAGGTCCCCGATACAGGCGACCTAATTAATAAATAAAAAGAGAAGCTAAAAGTGTTGTCTGTTTTGTTTTCGAATTACACGCTTCTACGGCGGCGTGTGTAGTATCGAGGCGTGAAAACTTGATCAGTTCGTGTTATCATCAACACATCGCATAGGAAGGCAGTGAGGCGTACATTTTAACTAACGTGCTCTATCGATGCTTCCTTTTTTATTCGCAGTCGCTGTTACCTTGGAGCAATGCCATGCTGGCACATGTCTTTTGTTTGCTTATAACAGCAATGGAATCATTTCTCAAAAACCTTGGATAAATACTCTTTATTATACAAATGAATAAACAGAGAGGATATCCATGAGTAGAACAATTTAAAACGCGACCCGAAGGGCAGCGTTTTAAGTTCTACGAGTGGATATAGAGGTTTTCCCCCTTGTGTAATACATTATTTTATCCTACAGATACGATCAATTAATATATGACAAATATTCAGTTAATGACTTTACAACAGACAGTAATAAATTAAATAAAGAACAAGGTATTGAATTACGGCGTTCTTATAGTTATAAAATATAGTAGGCTATGTATGAATAGTCACTTTTTTTTTATTGTTTCGTTTATATAGCCCCCTTTAACATCTAAGGTCATATCAGGGGCTTTGCACTAGAAACAACTCGTCTGTAGGTTCTTTACGTTGGGTTTAAATAATTTTATTTTCCTCAAACTCACACACACACACACACACACACACACACACACACACACACACACATTCACTCTCACATACATGCTTCCAGACTCTGAGTGGGATAGGGAATAATTCTGGTTAAAGAAAAATTCCCCGCCCCAGCCGGGAATCGAGCCCGGGACCTCCGGGTGAGAAGTAAGCTCGCTGCAGCTTTTATTGCTGCCAGTTTCAAATTTATTAAGTTTACGATGGCCTTTAAGAACGTTAGTATACCGGTTACAAATGATATATTAAATGAAGCAAAAGAAGCAGTTGAGGTTTATTACCGTTGACTTCACGGAGATTATACGAAAATGAGTTTCAGCAATTTAAGGATTGGCAGATATGCGGAAATGTTGCCGGCAGTGTGAATGTGAAAACGAGTGTTCCTATTTGCAATGATATAAATACTGCTAATGCTACTGCTTGTAATCCATTTGGAGGTATTAACTTCTATGGTAATGTGCAACAGGTTCACTTTCATGTAGTTAAAAAATAAAAATGTTATAGAAAATTTGTAGTTATCAACCATTTATTTATTTGCTTTATCCCACCCGTTACCGGAGCAACGAGTGACTTTTGTTTACTTTATCCCACCCGTTGCGCTAATAACTATCACTTTGATTTTAGTCCAAGTTTTCTTATGTCGTTTCTGCATAGCAACAGTGTCTATTACAAGTATCTATAGATAAATATTCTTTAACAACCTCGCTGTTAACTTAAATAAAAGAAATCGGAAGTGTTAAAACTCTCATGGATTTCGCTACCAATTACCATTTTTTTTTTTAATGTAGCTTAACATCCTTTAACCTGGTTGGTCATATCGGACGATGAGTGAAATTGGTGAAATGATGCTCAAATGATCTCTGGCTCCATGGAGCTTAAAGTTACTCGACATTTGTCTTCTCAGGATAAGGGGAAACCACGAAAAAAAAAAAAAAAAAACTTATCCGAGTCTTTCACCCTAAGCGAGATTCGAACTCACGACCTTTTGAATGCGAAGCAGACACGCTACCACCACACTACCCAAGTGGGCATTACCATACTTGTGTGTGTGTACTATTCATATAAAAATACATGTATTGTATTCACATGACATTCTCTGCTAGGTCTTCTATGAACTATTCCTATGGAAGCTTATTATATCTACATTTCTATTATTTTCTCTATTTTGTACCAATATTTAGGCAGAGAAGGTATTGTATTTCTTCCACATATCAACAGTGATATAGCCTGCGGTGCTACAAGTAGTAAAAGTGGGCGTTAAACACAACCAAACAAAATTCCCCTCAAAATTTGAATCCAAAAATTCACTGGAAATAGAAGTCTTAAACTCCCCTGTAATTCGAAAAGCATTTTAGAAAAAAGTCCATGTGTGTGAGTGCGCGTGTGTGTGTGTGTGAACATATTAACTCAAAAACGAAAAGTCCAATAAATAGCAAACCTATATTTAAGTTCAGCGACTTCGCGATTTTGATTTAACTACGCATACTAAAGATATTTACAACACTTATAAAATTTACATCTTGAATTTTCAGGGAATATCTTGTGAAATCATATTCACTGTATATGACCTCTGCGAAGCAGATAAACCGTGAGTGATGGACAAAATCTTAGTGCACAAGGAATGTAGATCTCGTCAAAATACACAAATAAATTAAGAATACGTTTTATTTATTTATTTATTTATTTATTTTTTTTTTTTTGTAAGTTAACAATTTCCTATATATTCCTTATTATTGGCTTCACTTTTAAAACATTATACTTATACTTTTCTCAAACAGAAATCGTCACCCGTTTTTTCCTCTTTTATTTCTGATGATAAAAAAGGAACCGAATTTCAGAATCAATCGCATAGCGACCACCTTTTAAAACATACAACTATCGGTTTAGCCTAGTGTACTCCCTTATTTTCCTTCTACTTACAAGGAATTAAGTAATAAGTTCATTTCTGTTAATGTTCATCTTGATTAGCGTGAAGTATATAGAAGAGTTTTTTTGTAAGAACAGGTAGAAAAGTCATGTAAATGGAAATGTTAATGGATATTAACTACTCGGGTTAGTAATCTAGAAATCTTATGGAAGGTGTACAGGGAAAATAATATTCGCGTATGCAACAACTGGTCGCCAGTTAGTGAAAAGATCACGTGCTAAACCTCAAGATCATCCTGTTCACTTTCACAATGAAGACATACATCTTCTGCTTGCAACACCCACACGTAGTTGCCACATCACACAGTTCTTCTTCTGAGTTAAAATTTCCATTAAACTTGTTGCTGTTACTCTTTTCCTATCCTTGTCTGCGTCTCCTTCGCTCTACTTCTCGAGGCGGAGTTCGGGAATGTGTGTAGTTGTCTTAAGAAGAAACACTGTAATTGATTTACAGGCAAGCAACTTCTAATCAATCTTAGCAGTAATTTAATTAAGGCATTTCAAAAGTCTAGTCTTGCGCAAAATCTGCTTTACAACTCATAAACTAAACAAACATTTTCCAATATCGTTCCCTAGACAGCCAGGCTGGAAATATTAATCTTTCGCCAACAGGCAGAAAGTTCAAATTCCGATATTCATTTGCATCTCATGGTCCTGAATAACACCTTTCTGCTTGACGTATTCGATGTATACGTTTTGGTTCCTAAATTAGCTTAGGCACGGTTGGAAAATTTTAGACCAGGTATGCCGAACGTGGGTACAGAATGACATAAGTGACATAACATAGTACCTACTCCTCCTACGGAGCAGTGGCGTAATACGATTCTTACTTTTGATAGATAGAAATTAGTGTTTATTAAAACAAAATATGAATTAAATGATAAATAAACTGCTTTATTCATTATTATTCATACAATAAAGCTTTGAAGGTCAAAAAATCTCATACTTTTTATCAAAATGAAGATATAAGCAACATCGGGTATGTATAAACTTGCAGTAAACATGAATAAACATTACTTAATGGCTCATCACAGTTATTAACACCTTTGTATTTCATGATTAAACTACTTTCTCTGAAATGGTGAAATGGCGTTTTTTATTTATGGACGCTCTTTAACTGCTGTGGTTCTCAGCGTCCCATTCTATACTGGGCGAGAAAGACTCTTTAATTTTGCTCAATGGCCCCTCTATCAGGCTTAAAGTTGTTTTACGTGCCCTAACAAAGGGAAAAAGCCATCGTCCTCCGCCGGTTTGAACCATGGGTATATGAAGTTAGCATGGTAAGCATTATACCATGAAGGGCGACACTTCTTTCCTCTATCACGCATGTAGCACATACATAGTGTATAGAGAAGGCATTATATTGCACCCAAAAATTCGATACCGAGATTTCACCAGAAATACACTTTTGAGGTCCCTTGACTCTAAAAAGAGCATTTTTAGCAAAAGGTCCTATGAGTGTGTGTGTGTGTGCCTGTCTGTCTCTGTGGACAGCATAACTCAAGGATAAAAAGTCGCTTAAATACAAAACTCGATACTTAAATGCTGTATCTTCCAAGGACGCGACAACAAGATCTTCAGGAATGTCCTCCACCCAGACTACTCCTTACATGCAAAAGTTTTCGATAATTTTGATTTTTTTTTTAAGTTTCCTCAAACATTTTTACTAAAACACCAGATGTATAAGATATTTTCATGACAAACTAATTGTATTTTCTAGGAATAGTCTCTGAAGACCTCTTCCTTCTGGATAACTTTAGTAAACCGTAAGAGATATGCAACTTACTAAACAAAAATAATGATATCGTTTTCACACACAATTTATATCATATACAATTTTTGTAGAGTTAACCGTTAGCAAGATATTTCTTGTTATTAATTTCAGTTTTAAACTACTTATAATTTTCTCAAGCGGGAAGTTATTTTCCATTTCATATCTATTTTGTTTTACTCTTGCCTTTCTCCTGGCATATAAAGAAAAACAACTTTCATTTGTTTCACATATTCGCTAGGTTTTATAATATTTAACTATCGCTTTAGTCTAGTGTACCCCCTTATTTCCTTCTACTTATAAGGAAGCAAGTAATAAGATAATTTCTGCTAATGTTTATCTCGGTTAACATGAAGTAAATAAAACCACAATCTATTGTAAGAATAGTATGTTTGCAGAACAGCTAGAGATAGTCATGTGAATGGAACGCATCAAATTCTTTTATTTGTAATTAATTAGTGTAAGAAATGTTTGTTTCCGTCACAAAGAGAGATTTTGTTACAATATTAAGACAGTGTTCTTAATATTGGTGATTTTAAAGTTCCAAACGTTCATTCAAATATCCGTATATCCTTAGGTGACGAAAAGAGTTAAATACCGCCTCCAATTTCCTGTTTTCTCCCAGCATTTTTGATTAATCAAAATACTTTGTGTGCCGCTGTTTTTAATATACGAGGTACGTCCAGAAAGTAAGTTCCGTTTTGTAATAAAATTAAATTGTGTACAGATACAGAATAATTATTTTTGCACAAAATTCTACAACTCTTAAACTACTTTTCCACATAACTGCCGAAATTTTGCAGGCATTTGTCATAGCGTGGCACAAGTTTTTGTATACCTTCTTCATAGAAGTTTGCCGCCAATACCCAACGTGAGCAAAGTTTACGAAATTTCAGTTTTTCGGCAACAATTTCATGAATTAGTGATCGTGAGCTTTGGGGAAATTCCATAACGAGAGCACTAATTGTAAACTTGCGGTTTTCCTGGATCTTGTCATCAATCGCGTGAACCAGTTCTTCTGTAACCAAAGATGGACGCCTCTTCGTTCTTCATCGTGCACTTCACTACGTCCTTCATTGTACTGTCGGACCCATCTTCTCACCATTGAATCACTCATCGCATTTTGTCCGGAAACTTCGCAAATTTGCCGATAAATTTCAATTGGTTTCACTTTCCTAGCATTCAGATAACGTATCACAGATCTGATTTCACAAGCGGCGGGATTTTCAATCAACACCGACATTGTAAACAAGCACAAAAAAGCGTACGTGGCTGACAGCGATCTCAAAATGGCGCACGTTTCTTCTGCTTGATACAGAGCGTCTACCGCGCATGTGCGGAACTGTGATTGCAGTGCAGCAGCGGAGATAAATTGAAACGGAGCTTACTTTCTGGACGTACCTCGTACATTCTCCAAATTTTCAGGAGAGCTTCAGATAATATGGTTTGAAAACTGCTGTCCATTTGAATAGCATGCCTTCATTTACAGCTAAAGTTTTCCATAACTGCAGCTCGTAAAATGTATTCTTTAAAATATATCTGGTATATACACAAACAACGTTCCTTATTCACACCTGCATCTTAATTACTTTATGCTACCTTTTAAATTTCGAAATTAAAAAAAAAATCTGACGTGTTCCATTCACATGACTTTCTCTACAGCTCAGCAACAAATGATTGTTAAAAAGCTTATGTTTCTATTTACTTTACACTAATGGAGCAAAAATTAGCAGAAATAGTCTTATTACTTGCGTCCTTCCAAGTAGAAGCGAAAAAAGAAGTACCATAGGTTAAAGTGATAGTCAAAAGCTGGTTTCTATGTGACTGAAGTTCCTTTGTTTGTATTGACAGGAAAAGTATAAGTTTTTCAAAGCTGTAAAAAAAAAAAAATGAATATCTTAAAAACAATCAACTCCAAGAAAAAAATGTACATATATAACGTAAATTGTATGTTTTAGCGTGCTCTACATTTTTTGTGTAGTAAGTTTTTGTCCATCTCTTACGGTTTAGCAGTTATGCAAAATTCCGTAAAATTCATCCAGAATAAACTAGTCTTCAAAGGCTATTCCCAGGAAATTAAAAATATATATTTTATATGTCAGGTATATATCTTTAATACACGGTATTTTAATCAAAATCGTTAGAGCCATTTTTGAGAAAATCAGTTTGAGGTAAGGTTATTTTTCTCAAAATCTTCGTGTTGCATCCCTGGAAGATACTAGACTTAAATACCAAGTTTGGTATTTTGCCGACTTTTCGTTTTTGACTTGTCGTGTTCACAGGCACACGGACACACACACAAACGGACCTTTTTCTGAAAATTCTTTTTTTGGATACAGGGGACCCAAAACGTATATTTCCGGTGAAATCTCGGTATCAAATTTTTGGGTGCAATACAATACCTTCTCTATACACTATATACATAGTACGTATAGAGAAAGTACTAACAGATACAATAAGTACATTTAGCATTAGAGTGTTAAAACTGATTAATCTTACCACAAAATGAATATATCAAAAACGTTTCCAGAAAACCCTTTGTGCATTTGCTTTATTTTTTGCATATGCAGTAAAGTTGAAAACTATGCATTTTTAATTCACAAATGCATAAAGCATTTTATAGGGATACTAAGAGGTAATGTATATTATTTTATTTAAAATTTAATAAAAACAGAATGGATAGTTAAAAGCGCTTCAGGCACAGTTAGAAAACTCCCTGCCTAAAGCAGTTATTTTTGTTAAACATTCAGCAGTCAGAGATGTTTTAATAAAATGAGCAATATTTGTTCTTTTAAAATCATATTCATGGACTCGTAGATTGATATAACTCAACATACGCAGTTTTTAAACAGTGATGAAATAAATAAGGTTTAGTCAAACAAAAATAGCACAATACGAAATGCCAAGCCGTGTCAAAAATAAAAGCATCTGAATTAAACTGTGAATAAAAATCTGACGTATTTAATTTACTTTACTTTCTCTGTCTCTTCCTCAAAAAAAATCTCATAAATATTATAATTTTATCAACAATTCTACCTCATACTGACCAAGATAAACCTTAACAGAAATGATATTATTACTTGCCTCCTTATAAGTAGGATGGAAATAAGGGGATACATTAGGCAAAAACGTCACTAACATTTTTTAAAAGCTATTGTTGTGTGATTGTCATTCAAACCCGGTTATCTTTCCATAGCCATGATTAAAAAAAAAAGAGATATAAATTGAATGAAAACATTCTGTTTATTTAAATTTTAAGTATTTTAAAACTGAAACCAATAACAGAAATATCTCTGAAATGGTTATTTCTGCAAAAAAAGAAGAAAAAAAAAAAAAGGAATACAACATAATTGTGTTTTATCGAGATATACATTTTTTGTATGGTAAGTTTTTGTCTATCTCTTCTGTTTACCGGTTATTCAAAATGCATTCACAATGAAGAAGATTTCAGAGACTATTGCTATGAAATTCAGGATTTACATTTTATTTGGCATGTAAACATCCTTAATATACGGCATTTTATTCAAAATCGTTAATATAACTTTTTATAAAATTGAAAATTTCGAAAAATATCATGTAAATGTTAGTTTGGGAGAGATTTTTCTGAAAAGCTTCGTGTCGTATACTTGGAAGATACTAAACTTTGTACTAAGTTTTGTATTCAACTGACTTTTTGTTTCTGAGTTATACTGTTCACAGAAACACACACAGTCATGCCAAGGCCTTTTTTTGAGAAATGCTTTTTTTGGGTACAGGTGTCCAGGAAACATGTTTTTCCGGGGAAATCTCGGATTCGAATTTTTGGGAAATTACAATACCTTCTCTGCCTAGTTTATGCGTTATATATACGTGCTAGAGAAAGTAAAATCTTCAAGATGGCTATTAACTGCCAAATTATTCGTTACTGGCAGTTTCGCTCTCAGCGGATGAATTCCATTTCAGGACAACGCCCTGCCTCATTGAGCGCCTAAGAGACACGCTAAAATCAGGAACTGGGCAGAGACGACTTCATAAAGGCACGCCCATTTCATTCGCTGGAATTTGCACACCATCACTTCTACCCTTTCTCGAGAATAGAAAACATCGTGGTTATTAATTTCAATTACATACTTCCAAAACTTGAAGACAGTTATAGAAGCTGAGAATAGCCTGGATTGTATTGAATCAGATCAAAGTTCGTTAATTAAAACATTTAAAACTCGAATATTTTACACTCTCGTGACTTTTTCAACCTTTACTAGTGATGTACAATTGTTACAAAGTTTATATTTCCGTCTGCTTCACTTTAATTGAGTTAAACTTTATCCAAAATAGCCCCCTCAGTGATGTACTGGTTACCTTGCTAGCCTCCAATAATCACGGTTGCGGATTCAAACCCGGTAGAGGATGGTGGAGCTTTACTTTCTCTATCAGGTATGAACAATGTATATAGTAGGTAGAGTTTCGATATCAATATTTCACCGGAAATATATGTTTTGAGATCTCTTGAATCCAAATAAAAGCATTTTTAGAAAAAGGTCCGTGTGTGTGTTTGTGGTCAGAACTCAGAAACGAAAAGTTCGTATCTTCCAAGGATACGACACGAAGATTTTTAAGAAAATCCCCCCGTCCCAAACAATGGTTTACATGGATCATTTTTCGGAATTGTCGATTTTCTCAAAAATGGCTCTAATAAATTTGATTAAAATGTCTTATACTACATATATTTACATGGCAAAAAATATTTATTAAAATTTCTTGAAAATAACTCCTAAAGTCTTCTTCATTTTGAATGACGCATAACTGATAAGCCGTAAGACATAGCCAGAAATTTATTGCACAAGAAATGTAAATCTCGTAAAAACAGACAATTTATGTCACATTACATACTGTTTGTAGAGTTAACCGTTTCCGAGATATTTCTGTTATTGGTTTCAATTTTAAAATACTTACAACTTTTCTCAAACGGAAATTTTTCCTTCTCATCCGTTTTTAACTCTTTGCTTTATTTGTGGCCATGGAAACAGAACCAAATTTCAATGTAAATCGACTAGCGACAGCTTTTAAAAGATTTGTCTATCGCTTTAGCCTAGTATACTTCCTGCTACTTACAAGACCATTACTGCTAATGCGTGCGTGCGTGTCTGGTAGGCTCGTCGTGAGCCTAGGTGTTGTTGCTGTGTACCTACCCTGGTAAGGGTTTAACCACAGGTATGAGGTGAAGGTTGGGGTTTTAATTTTGGAGGTTTCGAGTGTTGGTGTTAAGGAGGTAGCGCTGGTAGGCTCCTCGAGCGGTTGCATTTTCAGGAGCAACATCCTTTCCTCTGCTCCGCTGGTGTTTATTTATTTAATTATGGTGGTGAAATTTTGATAGACCTCTCCCAATGGGAGGGGGGAGTGCTTTGATCAGCTATTACGCTGTTGGCTGCTTTAAAGCCGTTGTTACCGGGGGTGCCCACAAGCCATGCGGGGAACCCGGAACCGCCTCTTTCGGCGTTCAGAGGGTAAGTACTCCCCCAGAGATCTGACAAGTGCGTTCTCATGGTCGCCCAATCTGGCGTAGAATTTTTGAGCCCGGCGCCTAATAACATCTTCCACATATGGGAGGGCCGAAGCTTCATGTAGTAGCCTCAAAGGGAAACGTCGACATACAGAATATATGGACCGGATTCCTCTATTCTGTACCCGCTGTAACCAGAGAAGCCAGGAGTCTGCTGCCATACCCCACACTTCGCAGGCATAGAGCATCAGGGGGATACTGCTAATGTTTATCTCGATCAACATGATGTAGATCAAATAATAACCTTTTATAATAGTTTGATTGCAGAACAGATAGAGAAAGCCATGTGAATGGAACACATATTTTCTCGGATGAAAAAACCGCTGATCTGTATATTGTTTATTTGCACGTAAAATAAACCCATACCTTGAAAGAAAAAGTGCTTTGGCTAAATTCGTCCTTTTTCACGACTGCAAGTCGTGATATCGTCCTATAGTGCCATCTATGATCGATGTGCTGATCCCTCGTCATCATATGGACATCGTGGCGAACTCAAGAACTAGAGATTCCCTGATCAAGAAACCAATATAAAGGTGGCCCAATATACGCCGAAATGACGTGATGGAATTATAACAAAAAAACTACAGTCATATTTCGTTATAGATGCAAAGGGAACCTCGTTAGTATAAGTTTTAAAAAAATCTGATGTGTACCATTCACATGAATTTCTCTATATCCCTGCAACAAATTATTCTTAAAAAGCTTAAACTTCTATTTACTTTATGCTAATCAGAAAAAAATGAGCATAAATAGTCTTATTACTTGCTTCTTTGTAAGTAGAAGCGAAATAAGGGACTACCATAGGTTAAAGTGATAGTCAAAAGCTGGTTGCTATCTCAATGAAGTTCCTTTGTTTATATGGGTAGGAGTTCACAAGTTCCTGTATGAGAAAAGTTTCATAGCAGAAACAAAAAATAAGGAATGTCTCAAAAACGACGAACTCATGAAAAAATGTATATAACATAAATTATGTGTCTTAACGTGCTCTACATTTTTTGTGTAGTAACTTTTTGCCTATCTCTTACGGTTTAGCAGTTATTCAAAATTCAGTAAAATTCATCCAGAATAAACTACTCTTCAGAGGCTATTCCCAGAAAATTCAAGATATACATTTTATTTGTCAGGTAAATATCTTTAATATATAAAACTTTAATCAAAATCCTTACAGCCATTTTTGAGAAAATCAAAAATTTCGAAAAAATCTCCATGTAAAGGGTAGTTGGGGGTGGGGAGATTTTTCTCAAAATCGTGTCGCATCCCTGGAAGATACTAAACCTAAATACCAAGTTAGGTATTTTACTGACTTTTTGTTTTTGAGTTATCGTGTTCACAGACACACACACACACACACACACACACACACACACACACACACACACACGGATCTTTTTGTGAAAATGCTTTTTTTGGATATTGGGGACTCTAAAACATATTTCCGGTGAAATCTCGGTATCGAATTTTTGGACTATGTACATAGTGCGTATAGAGAAAGTAAAAATGCTGTGCGCTGTCTTAAGATCTTCGTACTTCACGACGGTTGCGAGAGCCAATCAAAACAAACGAGGAGGAATGTTGACTTCAGGAATTGTGTTGATCCATGACAACGCTCGTCCACACACTGATAGCACCAACTCATCGGCTCCTTGAACAATTTCAATGGGACATTTTCGATCATCCACCGTACAGTACTGACCTCGCACCCAGCGACTTTCACCTTTTCCCTGAACTGAAGACGTGGCTAGGAGGGCAGCACTTCAAACCAACGAAGGTCTTGAAAACAACGTCATTGCTCATTTGAAATCATTGGCGGCAATATTTTTTTGAAGCGGATATTGCGAAGCTGGTGCACAGGTACGATAAATATCTCAATCTTTTCGCTGATCATGTTGAGAAGTAACCATAAGTGTACAAAACTTTTAGTAATTAGCTTATCGGAGGTTGAAGAAAAAACGGTCCTCGTATTCAGTTTTTCTCCCAAATTCCAGATCCTTGTAAGTGTCTAGAATGACAAAGATGCGTTACGGAAAGCCATAGATCTGCGAACGCTACTATGTTTAAGTGTGTGAGTGTATTGATTCCCGCCGTTCAGTCCGCAATGCCGCACGCACCCCTCCCCCTATCGGGTTAGAGGGGTTCTTATGATTCCTGCCGTGTTTATTACAGCACTTCAGGGGTGTCCTTTCTGCTATTGATGATACTCCCTCGCTTGATCTCTGTTAAAATTAATTGTAATAGTCTCTCTGAAAATTTATTTTTACTTTCTTCAAAACCTATGTACAATGTACATGGTAGATAGAGAAGCTATTGTATTCCATCCAAAAATTCGATACCGAAATTTCACCGGAAATAGGTACAAACTTTGAGGACACATACAAAAAAAAAATCCGTATGTGTGTGTGTGTGAGGCCAGCATATCTCAAAAATTAAGTTAATCATATACCATCTTTGATATTTAAGTTCAATATCTTTGAAGGATATGAAATCAAGATTTTCAGTAAAATCCCTCAACTGCCCTTCATAGAAGAATTTTTGAAAATTTGGATTTTTTTTCAAAAACGACTCTGACGATTTTGATTAAAATGTCATATGTTTAAGATATTTTTATTACAAAGGAAATTTATATTTTGAATTTTCTGGGAATAGCCTCTGAAGCCTCTTCATTCTGGATGACTTTTGTGCAGCTTTTGTATAACTGGTAAACCATTAGAGATATACAAAACTTCCTACACAAAAAATATTTATTGTCTCGTTAAAACTCGTGTCATATAAATTTTGCGGGTAGAGTTAACCATTTCCGAGATATTCCGTGTTAATGATTTAGATTTTGAGCTGCTTAATCTTTTCTCAAACGGAAATTCATATTTTTTCCATCGAATGAAATGGTTCTGGGGTAATGTATGAAGCATCATTCAGATCCTATGTTCGACTCTGACTATGGGGGTTTTCGTGGTGTTCCCTACTCGCCAAAGTAAATTCTATTCCTCTTATTTCTTTTCCCATTCATGCATCAAATATAATTTCGGGCCTTGCAGTGTCAGCGGTGCCGGACATATGGTGCAGTTACTTGCGTTGTTTACAGATTTTATCCGTCGAGTTCGCTGGGATCGCTACGTCGCCCTCTTGGAATTACTCTCTAAATGTGAGCGGGTGTTCAACCAGGAAGTGTCAGGAACTTCTTAGCACGTGTGTGGGCTGGGGACCTACTCCGGTTCCTTCACCTCATCATTGCCTCTCGGGGGATGTAGCCACTATCGATCCATCATGGTGTCGCAATAAGAAAAGTATCACCCTTTGTTCCAATAATTATATATCACTCCGCCTCCAAATACTGTTGACATGGAAAAGATGAGCGCTATTTTTAATTTTCTCAAAAACATAAAAAGCCTCTAATGGCTTTAATTAAAATCGTTCGTTTCGTCACTAGTAAGAAACACACCTTGAATTTTCTTTAAGATATTGCATTTCTAAATTAATTTTGTACTGTTTTTATAACTAGAAAGCCATAAAAGAAAGACAAAATATAGAGCTACGGAAATAGGAACTCAATCTATGTCAAATATATTTTATATTCGAAATATTTGTTGTTAGATATTTTAAGTTTTCCAGAACAGAACTCTAAATGCAGCGTCAATAAAGCATCTTGCGTGATGCTCTTCTTCCTGCATGGGTTCCTTAATAACCTCCCCCCGGTCAAGAAAACCCTCCCCCCGGTCTCTACCTTCTATCGGTCATTGTGGGGTACTCAAACTAATCTTACAAAACGTTTTTATTCATATCTACTTCGCTTTAAATGAGATGAGTCTTTGTGCACATCTCCATAATTGCAAAGGGAGTAGCGATAGCCCTGTGCTTAAGAACTGCGCCCCTATAATGCACGCTCTTTGCTCTTTGCATGCAGCCCGGAGAAACAATTGAACATCGAAAGGACTTTAAAATAATGGCCAGGTTTTGAACAATGAACTATCCATTACGGATACATTGAAAATAGCTTACGCATAAAGACAGATATTTAAAATAATTGTGTATTTTAAACCCGCCTATATTTTTTCCTTGGTGCGTTTTCGTTATCAATTAATAGTTACCAGTTATACAAGATGTACAAAAATTCCTTCCAAATGAAGACTTCACAGTCTATTCCTAGAAAAGTCAACTTATACATTTTATTTACATTGTAAATATCTTAAATATTTTTACCAAAATCTTAGAGCCATTTCTAAGAAAAAAAAAACACGAAAATTGGAAAAATTTCCCATGTGATGTGTATTTGAGTAGAAGGTTTTGTTGAAAAATCTTCGTGTCGCATCTCTGGAAGAAACTGAATTTTAAATATCAAGTTGCACATTTTAACCTACATTTATTTTTTAGTTCTGTTGTTCACACAAACACAAATCTCGCGCGCGCGTCTGTAGCTTCATCTTTTTTCCTATGTTTTTGTTTTCAGTTCATGAAGTTATATTTCTGGTGAAATTTCCATATATAATTTTTAGGTAGAATGCAATACTTCCTCTACTTACTAAGCTAAGCAGACTAGTGTTCTTCACAGATTTATTATATTTTCGCAAGTGGTTGCTATAGCCGGAAAGAACATAAAGAATAGAATGTTCATTTGCATTAACCTAATGCATATTTCCATGGTACTTGCCTGAACTTTCATGCACAATAATGTACATTTGCTTCTGTTGATGAAATGTAGGGCATCTTACCTGAAACAACAGAGGAAAAAGATTATTTGAGATAAACTCGTAAATTTGTTATTCGCTTAAACTATCCTGTTTTAAGAAAAGAAACATGAAAATAGTAATAGTATTGGACAACATGCACAAAGCTACCAATAGTATCAGCGAATGCCTAGATTGTTAGAGCTTCGGCCGGCCCTTCAGAACAAATTGCTCTGCAACAAATCTTTATATCCTCTCCAGCAGTTTTGTAATTTCCTTTCGCCGGCATTTGAGTTGTCCTACTGTAATTTATGTATGCTGCTAAATGCTTTGAACAATAAAGTACCCACCACAGAGAACTTGCCATGCAAATATTTTAAGCATATTTAGATCCAATTATTTAAGTAAAGAGCTGTATTTGTTATCGAGGATCAGCAGGTCTAAACAAAAAAGCAGGCTCAACTATCAAAAATTAAACTGTTTTCACGACTTGTGAATACGCAAACAGTAGTACCAAATATTGATAAAATAGAGAAAGTCAAAAGAGAGTGGAGATTTTGTACAACGGGTGGAAATAAATATATATCTAATTAGATTAAGACAGCTAATTGACTATGTTTGATCGAAATTAGTTAATAAACACAATACTTTTCAACTTTTTGGAGCTAAAAATAAGCATAAATATACTTTTTACTGTGTTTTCACTTATTATACTTGGCCCAAAAATATGAAATAAATATTTTCCTTAAAGACAATTCTAGCAGTAACTTTATTGTTTAATATTTTGAAAACAGAAATAATGAAAAATATTTAAGAAAATATACTTATGTCTCATTTTTTATCCGTTAAAGCTACTCCAATATTGATCAGAATTGGGAAATTTATGGCAGTTATACTTTTATTAATTAATTTCATATTAATAGACTATATAGTTCGCCCAGCAATGCACAATACAATAATGTCTAGCCATATTTATCATAGTTTTAATAATAATAATAATAATAATAATAATAATAATAATAATAATATATAATTTGTAAAAAAAAAATATGATTACGACAAATTGCATCACAGTTACTCTGTAGTTACAGGAAATACTAAATTTAGAACCCTGTGGACGAAACGGCGCAGAGGCTGGTTTTATCCGGTTTCCCCCGCCATCGCATTCCAGCGGTGCTCCAACTTCATTTCATATATCACTACTGTCATGGTAGTAAAAGCGGGCGTTAAACACTGAAGCAAAACAAATTAGAACCCGGCCTCCTGGTTAACGGGACCGGAGCAGGTAAAGCCGGTTCCCTAGACTTACGTATTGATAATGTCTGCTTTACATGGACATTACAGAACTTTTGATTTTCTCAAACTTGCACTAACGATTTTGACTAAAATATCACACGTTTAGGTTATTTTCATGAGGAAACAAAGTATATCTTGAACATTCAGAGAATGGCCTCTGAGGTTCACTTCATTTGGAATGGCTTTTGCATAACTGATAAACCGTAAAAGATAAGACAAAATCTTACCACATAAAAAGTCGTTAAAAATCACAATTTATATCCAATACATTTTCTTTTTAAGTTAAATATTTCCGAGATATTTCCTTGCCTTAAATGTTCTAGTGCTTAACCCATTCACAATTTATTCCTCTATTGTTATGAAAGAAAACAGAGTTTCAAAGCCATTGCATAGCGACCTGCTCTTAACAGATTTGGCTACTACTTTAGGCTATTGTGTTACCTTATTCTCGTTGTACCTATAAGGACATGTGTAATGAGACAATTTATGTAAATGTTTACCTCGACAAATATGAAGCAACTAGAAAAATAAACTTTTATATAAATAGTATTAATAAGAAAAGTAGAGAAATAAGTGTGAATGTAATACATCCTAATTTTACTTTCCTTATCACGTATATGAAGTATACATAGTAAGCAAGAATTTCATGGGGAAATACATATTCTGAGGACATCTGAAAACAAAAGCAAACAAAAAAAACATTTTAGAAAAAGTTCCGTGTGAATATCTGTGAGTGTGTGTGAGTGTGTGTGAGTGTGTGTGTGTGTGTGTGTGTGAACAGCATAACTAAAAAACAAAAAAATACCAAACTTAGTACATAACTTTTGTATCTTTCGAGAGTGGGATATGAAAATTTTCATTAAAACTCCATCACAAACTAGCCTTTACATGGAACTTTTTTTTTTCAAAATTTTCGATTTTCTTAAAAATAAATAGCTCTAACGATTTTTTTTTTTGTTTGCCATGCAAACATCTTTAACATATGGTATTTTAATCAAAAGCGTTAGAGCCATTTTTGAGAAAAAAACTACGCTTTCAAAAAATTGTCCGTGTAAAGGTGGGGGTGAGGGATTTTCTTGAAAATCTTCGAGTCACATCCTTGGAAGATATTAAACTTAAATACCAAATTTGGTATGTAACGGTCATTTCGTTTTTGAAGCGTGCTGTCCACAGACACACACAAACTAAAATGTTTATAAAACATGTTATTAAGGCCCCTCAAAACGGTATTTCCACTGAATTCTCGGAATTGAATTTTTAGGTGGAATGCAATACTTTTTTGTGTTGCTTAATGTCCTTTAACTTGGTTAGATATATTGGACCATGAAAGAAATCGGTGAAGTTATGCTCAAATGACCTCGGGATCAATGAAACTTAAAGTTACTATACTTTCGTCTTCTCAGGATTAGGGACAACCCTGAAGAAAACATCCGTGTAAGCAGACACGCTACCACAACACTACCAAGACGGGCACAATACCTTCTCTATACACATGTACATATTATGTGTAGAGAAAGTAATACCTATAGAAATTTGAAATTTCACTCCCAGTGTTCCTTAACTCTTTTAGTGCCAGCCCGAATAGCAAAAGCTGCAGAAAAGTGGCAGGTAATTTTAGAGGAGATTACTAGTAATAAAATGAGTATTAAATGACATAAAAAACTAAATATTTTTTATATTTTAATTACCCCTTTTGTTTACTGTATAATATATACAGGGTTACTACAAAAGAAATAGACAACTTCAACTGCCTGTAAAACAAAAACTATTAGAGATAGCAACCTAATTATTTTGGAGGTATGTTGAGAAACTCTCAAAGTTTTGTTTGTTACTATTGGTAACGCTGTAGTGTTTTGTTTGTTGTTGCAGAAGCTGAAATGGCGCAAAATCCTGTGGAAAAGGCATATTGCGTGTTGGAATTTGCTAGAACCCAATCAGCAACTGTTGTCCAACGACATTTTAGAACACGTTACCACAAAAATGAAATGATGCGCTCACAAAAACCAGCATCGTCTTCATCATGTCGCAACATGTCGATGCAAAAGTCACGCCGTATGACCTTATCTTCTTCACTCAGAAACTGCAACATCTGTAATCTGTAAGGCATCATGTGCAGTCGCTTCCACAAGATTTTCCATACAGTTTGGTGTGGAATTTGTAAATGCATGCTTGCCTTAGATGTCGATTTCTGTGGGCTTCTTATGTAGGCAGAACGAACACGTTCAACGTTTTCTTCCGAAACTCTTGGTCTTCCCGAGCTCTTCCCTTTGCACAAACATCCCGTTGTCTCGAATTTTCTATACCAGTCGTAGATTGACTGTCTAGTCGGTGGCGTTTTGTGGTAACGTGTTCTAAAATGTCGTTGGACAACAGTTGCTGATTGCGTTCTAGCAAATTCCAACACGCAATATGCCTTTTCCACAGGATTTTCCGCCATTTCAGCTTCTGCAACAACAAACAAAACACTACAGCGTTACCAATAGTAACAAACGAAACTTTGAGAGTTTGTCAACATACCTCCAAAATTAATTAGGTTGCTATCTCTAATAGTTTTTGTTTTACAGGCAGTTGAAGTTGTCTATTTCTTTTGTAGTAACCCTGTATTATGTGGACGCGAAGTCTGTTCAATATTTTTAAAAAATAAAAAAAAAACGGAAAATAAAATTAAAATCACAAAATAATAAATAGTTATGTATAAAAAACCATACCACACAGACATTTCAGGTTAATTAAGTAAAAATACAATTATTTATTTACTAAAAGAGCACCCATTTTGGTCTGTTGTTTTATTTTTTAAACTAATAATAATAATAATAATAATAATAATAATAATAATAATAGTGAATTCAGGTAACCTGAAAACTGAAAACAATTAACTAACACAACTCACACACACGCACACGCACACACACAGCATGATACCGCTATTAATGAAAACAGCATAAAGCTATAGGATACAAATGTAACGTAGATTACTGTACAATTTAGCACTTGTGCTAGTACGTAGCTGAACGTTTGATAAACTTTGTATCCGTCGTCTGGTAACACCTCCATAAATCCATTTTTGATAAGTACACGCATGCGTGCGAGATCCGTTGTTATTAGATCTCTTATGTCGATGTCAGAAACGCTTTCATCAAGGTCTAGAACTTCAAAATCACTCGTTTTCTTCTAATACATTGCGAACTGCAGTACTTATTTCCTCTTCAGTTCGTAATCTTTGGCTAGACGACGCCATGTTTCAAACAACATAACAAACACCGGCAGGGAAATTAAATTTGGAGCGCTTAGAAGTGTAAAGTCAAGGTCCTGAAACGCTCCAGAAAACTTTTCTCTATGGCTATGATAGAAAGTACACAGACTTTCCCGCAGGAAAGAGTTAAAACGTTTGAAAATGGCACCACGATTGGCAATTCTCGCAGAAATGAAATTCAGAGCAAGTTGGCAACATAAGCAATACTGCAGTGCGCGATATAGCAGTTTTAGATTTGACTCTACCATTGGTCGATTCACCAACATGACTGTCCATGCGCAAGCAGACAGAACGAACGGAAGATGTGCATTTCGCATTGGAAAGGAGAGCCGATTTTCAGAGAGTCCATTTTTACCCCAGTACATTTACATACACCTAACCTAACGTAGCCTAACCTCGACGAAATCTCGAAACCTGTCGTTCACCTGTCACGTAGCCATATTGTCACCGTAACCAATAGGAAAGGCCCAGGAAAGAGCCCTAGTCTAAAACTGAACTAGAATCTGCAATCTCGCTAGTGGTGGGAAAAGTTGTTCTTTTTGCGAAACAGTTTAATCTGTTTCTTTTGAAGCCACGAAATAGTTTCGAAATAACAGTTTCCTGCAACAGAAATTCCCTAAACTGTTTCGCCGCATTGATCAGTTGCAAAACTGTTGCACACATTTTGTGTAGCACCAAATACTATTGAGACAAATGCAGCCCATCGATAAAATCACAACGCGCCAAATGCAACCATTCACTAGATGCAGTGAAGAGGAAACTATCAAATTGCGGAGGCAAAGCATTGTTGCGGTGAACTTTGGAAGCAATGACAAAATATTTACTTTGTGAAACACAACAACCGCAGCGTAATAACTGTTACAATAAGTGAAACAACTATTCAGGCGTTGCTGTTATTGTTGTGGGGAAGCGATACATGAAAGAATAACACAATTTTCAGAAGTGTTTTACGAAACAGTTTTAGTGGTGAGCAGGGGCGTCGCTTTAGAGGACGCGTTTTCCTTATTTTTGTGTGTTTAATTGTTTTATATTTATTTTGTTTTCTAACAACTTTAAAGGAGGACAATTATAGTATGCAACCACTTAGTAGCGATTTTTTTCGCAGATCATACTGTTGAGCAGCTGTAATATACCTGACTAACAAACACAAGATTTACAAGTCAATCCGTTCCGTTTGAAAACATCAGCGTACACTGGGACGAGCGTTTCACTGCCTGTATGTGATATGGCTAGCAGTACCTCCGCGCAAACATATACCGATCGTGCATACGCTAGCGTTCAGCCATGTACCCTGGCGTGTTTCTGTATCCGGATTGCTGCTGAGGTAATGTCAATTATGTTTCTTTGTGAATAAAATTGTAGTATGTGTTCTGTAGTGGCTGACCAGCAAATCGACCGCAACCATCCAGACTGACATCACTTTGGCTCTCTTCATAACACCCACATTGACACAGTTACTCCAACATCATGAACAACACGGCTCGCCCGAAATACTAAACGAGACTTTTCCCCCTCTAAGACATGATCCCAAGCAAAATCCGAGAAGATAAAGGCAATAAAGAAACCCTAGACTCCCTCCAGAACCCTCCTTAACTCCCCGGGTGGCAGTCAGGGCCTTTCCGTCATGACTGTCAGCCGGTATCACCGCTACCTTCTGCTGAGCCGCCAATTCGGCCAGCAGCAACTGCCGCACTAACGAGGGTGCTCAGTGGAACCTCCCTACACCTAGATATCTCCTTCGAATCCGACACTTCCCTTCCCAACCCCGCAATGGCGAGATAAGCCATTCTACCTTCCAACTCTCTTACTGTCTCCCCATTCAAAAAAAAAAAGTTAATATAAATGCTTGGCATAATGAAATACAACTCGCCATTGCAAATAAACAAACGATAAGAAGGTGAGGCTTTCATTGAAGAGTGTGTCCAAAACAGTATCCAGTTGAATAGAAATGTCAGTTTCAGTGACTCTTAAAAGGCTAGATTGAAAGCGCTGACATATGAAATCATTGACTGCCAAGTTCTTCAAATGAAATCCAGATTTGAAGAGTTTCCACGGACGAAAATTTCCAAACTAATAAAGCAGTATCCTGATTATTTGAATTCAGACCAGCATGAAAATTACCTCTTCAATATTTGTGCAGATGATCAAAAGCATCTATCACCACAAAATGTACTGAAGTATTTGGTTATAAATGGCTTAGACTCGGTGTATGAGGTGACTAAGCTATTGCGGTTAGTTGTAACATATCCTGCTTCAACAAGTAGTAAGAGATCAAGAGTACACTTACGAGAATTAAAACATACTTAAGAAACTCAATGACTAATCACCGTTTGTGCAACTTAAGCATTTTAGCTGTAGAAGAAAAGCTGTTGGGAGAACTGTCCTCTAACGCCGCCTTTATTGACAAGTTAATTGACACATTCCCAACAAAGAAGAATCGATGGATTTGGTGTATAAGGTAGTTTAATCGAGTGTTATTGTTTTCAATATAACTATTATATTAACATTTCTGTTTGTTGTTTTCATTGTGAATCTCAAACCTAAACTGTAGGCGCAGTATTCGATAAAATGTGCAACTGCCCACCTCCACTTTTATTCCCAGTAGTAGGGCGCTTAAACCATAGCCTTTTCCATTTTTACTTTCCCTATACGTACTATGTACATAGTGTATAGAGAAGATATTGTAATGCACCCAAAAAGTCGATACCGAGATTTCACCAGCAATACATGTTTTGAGACACTCTGAAAACAAACAAAAAAAACATTTTTTGAAAAATGTCCGTGTGTGTGTCTGTCTGTGTGTATATGTGTATGTGTCTGTGTCTATGGGCAGTCGCCCTCCGTGGTGTAATGGTTACCATGCTAACTTCATATACCCAAGTCCGCGGGTTCAAACCCAGCGGAGGACGATGGATTTTTTCGGGCGTAAAAATCCTTAGCATGGCTTCCTTCGGAAGGGAAGTAAAGCCGTGGGTCCCGTGTCGTAGATTTACGGCACGTAAAAAAACCTCAAGCCTGATAAGAGAGGCCTCTGAGCAAAATTAAGCGATCTTTCATGCCCAATATAGAATGGGACGCTGAGAACCAAAGCAGTTAAAGAGCGTCCATAAATAACAGGCCATTTCATTTTTCTTTGTGTCTATGGGCAGCATAGCTGCAAATCGAAAAGACGTAAAATACCAAACTTGGTATTTAAGTTTAGTATCTTCCAGGCATGCGACACGAAGGTTTTGAGAAAATTCCCCCACCCCAAACTACCCTTTATATGGAAAAAAATTGGAAATGTTTGATTTTCTTAAAAATGGCTCTAACGATTTTGATTAAAATATAGTATATTAAAGATATTTGCCTGACAAATAAAATGTATATATTGAATTTTCTGGGAATAGCCTCTCAAGACTAGTTTATTCTGGATGCATTTTACGGAATTTTGCACAACTGCTAAACCGTAAGAGATGGACAAAATCTTACCATATAGAAAATGTAGAGCACGTTAAAACTCACAATTTATGTAATATACGTTTTTTTTTTTTTTTTCGTGGAGCTGATCGTCTTTAAGATATTTCTTGTTTTTAGTTTCAGCTTTGAAAGTTATATTCGAATTAGTCAACTCCTGTGCATGCAAACAAAGAAACTTCAGCCACATAGCAACCAGCTTTTGCCTATCACTTTAACCTATGGCACTCCCTTATTTCGCTCCTACTTACAAGGAAACAAGTAATAAGACTGTTTCGGCTAATTTTTTTCTGGATTAGAATGAAGTAAACAGAGGCATAAGCTTTTTAACAATAATAGGCTGCAGAGATGTAGAGAAAGTCATGTGAATGGAACACATCAGATTGTTTTATATCATGCTACGCCACTGGTGGTGAAACTGTTTCAAATAGTTGTGTTGATGAAACTGTTTCAAAATAACTGTTGTGTTATTTTTGTCCCATCACTAAATCTCTCCTGCAGCACAAGAACTACAGCGGAGATTCCTCGACAACCGATATGTTGGACGAACTGTATTATGTTCAGGGTTGATGGAGAGAAGTAGAAGTAAATTCAGTAGTGACAAACTCCCCACGTACTGCCCTAGACCTCCAACTTGTTGAGGCTGCGGTTAGCCAGTAACATGATACAAAACTCATGGTCATGTTTTTGTTGGACCACTGTACAGTAAACAAAGGATAGCTTTAGGCATTGCCACCGGGCATAACACAGATTAGCCCTAACAGCACTCTAATCTAATGTGGACAGAGAGAATCATCCCTCTCGGGCATCAAACCTCGCCCCCACACCGTCAACAAAGCTCTCTCGCCACGCTTAACCTCCAGGGAATCCTTAATCCTCTCATCGGCTATCCTGGAAGCAGAAATTACAACATTGAGGCAAATAATATTCATCTCTAAAGATGATCTTACAGTGTAATCTCGAAACTTTTCGCAGGTTTCAAAACAAACTGAAATCCGCGTTTAAACGCCGCAAGTTGAAAAAAAAAAAAATGTAAATGGCGTGTTATTTATGGACGCTCTTTCACTACTGTGGTTTTCAGCGTCCCATTCTAAATTGGGCGTGAAAGGCCGCTTAATTTTGCTGAGGCCTCTCTATCAGACTTGAGGTTCTTTTACGCGCCGTAAATCTACGACACGGGACACCGGCTTTACCTCCCTTCCGAAGGAAGCTATGCTAAGGATTTTTACGCTCGAAAAAATCCATCGTCCTCCGCCGGGTTTGAACCCGCGACCTTGGGTATAGGAAGCCGCAAGGTCAGAAACTACGGTATATTTGACACCCTAGACTGGTGCTGCATATGAATACGCAAAAATCTTATGTGTACATTCACATGGTTTTCTCTACATCTCTGTAAAAGAATATTGTTAATAAGCTTATTCTTTTATCTACTTCATGCTATTCGAGATAAACATTAGCAGAAATGCTCTATTTCTTGCTTCCTTGTAAGTAGAAGGGATAGTCAAATCTTTTAAAAGCCGGTTGCTATGTGACTGAAATCCATTTTTGCATGACCAGGAGTTAGCAAATTTTTTGTATGAGGAAAGTTTCAAGTATTTTAAAATAGAAACCAATAACTCGGAATATCTCGAAAACGGCTTAATCTGCGAAAAAAATGTATATGGCATAAATTGTGTGATTTAATGTGATCTACATTTTTGTGTGGTTAGTAAGTTTTGTCTATCATTAACGATTTACCAGCTATGGAAAAATTATACAAAAGTCATCCAGGATGAAGAGGTCTTTAGAGACTATTCCCAGAAAATTCAAGATAATACATTTTATTTATCATGCAATTATCTTTAATGTACGGTATTTTAATCAAAACCGTTTGAGCCATTTGAGAAAATCAATATTTCCGAACATTTTTTCATGTAAAGGATAGTTGGGGGTGGGAGAATTTTCTTGAAGGAAACTGACTTAAATACCAAGTTTGGCATTTAACGGGCTTTCCGTTGTTGAGCTATACGGCCCCCCCCCACACACACACACGCATTGACAGACATACTCACGGGGATTTTTCTTATCTAATGCTTTTTTTGGATTCAGCGGGTCTCAAAGCATATATCCGGTGAATTGTCGGTATCGAATTTTTGGGTGCAATACAATAGATATCTTCCATTTAAACGAAAACTAAGACGTGTGAAACATTTTGAAAGTGTGAAAGCGTAGTTTTGAGAAATACTCGGTTTTCTAAAATAGGGTGCACAGTATTGTAGGATTTTTAAATGGTTTTAGAGCCCGAAGCAAGGTAGCTTGTTGATTCTCTGTCAAAGCTATAAAAAGCTATTTTCGATTTTTAACCGACTGCAATCAAAATGTCACTCCCTCTGCACGTGAAGAAACCTGTCGGTACATTTTATAATGCACCCGGCTACGCCATAGACGCTGCAGTAATGCCGCATAGGAATGCACAAAAATAGTTCCTGGAAGTGGTTTTTCCGGCCTGTATATAATTCCAGCTCAGTGAGATATGCTGCAGTTATCGTCGAGTTCCCTGCCAAGCTTGGTTGCTTGTTTCGTCAAAACACTTTGAACTGAAAACAAAATCTGATGCAATACATTCACACGACGTTTTACTTTCTGAAGGTATTGTTTCCGCCCAAAATTCGATACCGAAAACCGGAAATATTTTGAAACCCCCTGAATAAAAGAAAGCATATTTAGAAAAAGGTCAGTGCGTCTGCATGTGTGGGTGTGCCTGTGTATCTGTGACCAGCATAACTCAGAAAGGAAAATTCATTTAAAAACCAAAGTTCGTATTTAAGTTCAGTATTACCTCATTAGATTGTTCTGGTTAAAAATAAAATTATCCAACAATCAAATCAGATAGAACAAGGTATCTCTTCTTGTGCAGATCTCCAAATCTTGCCTTTGGTGGTTTTTAAATAATGACAAGAGTTCTATATGGGTAATTCCTTATGGTTTTTCCACCTCGTCATTCCTCTTTTCAAATGAATGTTCTTTAGATTGTAACTTCGTGATTTAATACTCATATACTTGGCAAACACAGTTCATAATTTTGCTAGTACTAACTA
Organism: Hymenopus coronatus; assembly: GCA_030762935.1. Taxonomy (NCBI): domain Eukaryota; kingdom Metazoa; phylum Arthropoda; class Insecta; order Mantodea; family Hymenopodidae; genus Hymenopus; species Hymenopus coronatus. Next base: position 30,754,312 of record CM060883.1, read on the forward strand.
GGGAGCCGAGAGCCCAAGGAAACGAGCGAGCATATTACCTTGAGCTATGTACTGAATGATGTCCGCCTTAAAGGATTAGAATAAATACAATCACGCATTATTCGGGTTATGATTCTTCTTCAATAGCGTAGAGAAGCAGAATGTGTTACCTTTTTCTTACAGTCCGTTTTTCACGACACTAAACACATGTAGAGCATAAAATTATTGAGACTATTTCGTTCACGACACGAGACTGTAGGAATTGGCCATTCCAGTACATTTGCGCGAAAATACCAATCAATCGGAGCTCATTGCCTCTGTATTTTAATCGTTTTTTATCACACCCACGTGCAATTGTTTTTCTAAATTTATTGAACCCACGCGCATTTGTTTTCTCTCTGAACTAATGTTCGTCCCTTAATAATAGTATCAGTGTGCAGTGATATTCGCGTACATAATGGCGGAAGCTCCAAAACGTTTTGGGGAAATGTCTATCGCTGAAATAGACACATTAATTGAAAACTCAAAGCCGCAGAGTACTAAAAGCAACAGAGAGAGTGTGTGGAACCAGTTCAACGAATTTTGTAAGTAACTAGACCATGATTTATGATATGGACATCAAGTAGAATTGATTTCAGTGCAAATATACAACACAAATGGGATTTTAGGAACAATATTCGTGTCCATATGGGCTAATAATTGTTATTTTATTCACGAAATAATCTTATTAAATACAACTCGCGCTACAACTTTTCTCTGGATAAAAGTTGGAGCTCTCGTTATATTACTTATAATAAAATGCTGAATCAAATACAGTTTTTACAAAAATGCATGCATTTTTTTGGATGAGATGTGGTAGAAGATATTATCTGAAGATCTGCGTTTTAAGAGAACTACATTAGGAATCTAAATTCTTAATTTGGAGAGGTAGAGTCAGACCGAAAAATTCAATGCCATAGCTGGGATTAGAACCACGTATCTCCCAGTCATCAGCCGGTTTCTCTAACTACTGACCTACCATGACAATATGCCAGCATGGCATGAAATTCCCTAACTGACCCGCATGTTTCCCGATAAACCACAAGGTTATTTTGAGATGACATGTACCAATGGCGACTTACAATGCCGTTTAATGCTGTGCTGGCGTGTTGTCATAGTATCTCCTCGGTTAGAGACCGGGAGAGCCGTGGTTCAAAACTCATCTATGGCATTGGTTTTTCAATCTGAACCTACCTATACAACTTATGCCCTACATACGGCTTTTGTGAAAAAACAATTAACATAAATTGCAAATTTATTTTCCACTTGTAGCAGGTAAAATTAAAATGTTTACAATAATATGTAACATTCTACATTACGCAATTTGAAATACGACATGGTTTTTAATAGACAAACTTCGTTTGTACCAAGTTAACAATTATTTCCATTTTTAGTGGGAAAACGCTGCAAGTAATTTTCATTTCCATCAGAATGGTACATTTTGAAGTAATTAAACATAGAAACCAATTACAATTTACTACCGTAATTTCCGGGATGCAAATTTCAACTGTTTTCTAAATAGAGGCGCGAATATCTCGATCATTTCAGTTTTTATTGTCATAAAGTATGGACATTATGAGATAAAAATCCATTTTCCACTAACAATCAAAAAGCTTCTAAAAATGTTACACTCCTCCTTAAAATGAGTCGGTTTTACCATTTAAAACTCGCAATTAAGGAAAATATATCTGAACCAGTACAGAACTCAGAAACGCCACACAGTTTTGTCCATATTTTTGTTAGTCATAGTCATAGTAAAGTGGTGAAATAATCCGGGATTCGTGAAGCTTTAATAGTCTTCTTTTCAGCATTAGGGAAAACTCCGGAAAAGAAAGGTTACCCAGTTATCACACCCAAACTCGCGATCTCTTCAGTGTAACACAATGGCGCTATCCCCACATTACTTGGCTTGGTGAATACTGGGAAAAAATCTTATGTTTTCCATTTATATGACTTTCTCTACCTTTTCTGTAAGCAAACTATTCTTACGAAAGATTATACTTTTATCAACATCATGCTAATCGAGATAAACCTTAACAAAAATGGTCTTAACACTTAGTTCCTTGTAAGCAGAAGAGAAGTAAGGGAATACACTAGGCTAAAACGACAGTCAAATTTTTTAAATATATTATTTACATTGAAGTTCGGTTCTTATTCGTTGCCCAGGAGTCAAACAAAGGGGGTATGAAACGGATGAGGACTTTCTGTGTGAGAAAGATTTAAGTATTTTAAAATTGACACCAATAACAGGGAATATCCCGAAAATCATTAACTCTACAAAAAATGAGTAACAAATTTTTTCCCTTACAATTTACCGGTTATGCAAAAGTCATTCAGAATGAAAAGCACTGCAGAGGAAATGCATGATGTGCAATTGTCATGAATTTTCTGTCATTTCATTGTCTGTTATATATGGTATTTAATTAAAATCGTTGAAAATCTTCGTATCGCATCCTTGGAAGATGTGGAGTTTAAAATGTTAAGAATTTTTGCTTTTGAGTTATCGTATGTACAGATAGGAGGATACACACACACACACACACACACACACATTTTTTTCTAAACATTTATTTTAATATTGAGGACTTCAAATCTCCGGTGAAATCTCGGTATCGAATTTCTGGGTGATATACAAGATATTCTCTACTATTGTGTACATGGTACGTAGTAAAAGGAAGGTATAATGAGTTACATTCTTTCTCTAACCATTGTTCAAAAGAATTTCTTTAAAAAGAGCCTGTCCTACACACGGTTTGTGTGAAGAAACAATTAATTAATATTCTTTAAAAAAGTTTATTCTTATAATACTTAACATTAATTGAGATAAACATTTGAAAACGCTTTTATTATTCATTTTTCTACAGATATAATGTGACACTAAACCCCCAAATTACTCGCATTTTAATGTCATGTCCATACTTTGCCATGGTAGGATCAAATGGACAGAGATCGGGAGATTAGTCGTTTAAATCCCAGCTATGCCATTACATTTTTATTTTCTCTAAGTGTAATGTGTAGATGCATAGAGTACAGAGAAGATATGATATTCCACCCAAACATTTGATACCGATATTTCACGGAACTACATGTTTTGAGGTCCCTGAATGAATTTAAAAAAATTAGAGAAAGGTCCATTGACAGCTATATCAAAAACGAAAAGACCGTTAAATATAAAATTTGGTATTTAAGTGCAGTGTCTTTCAAGGATGAGACACGAAAGTGTTCAGGAAAATTCCACCACCCCAACTACCCTTTACATGGAACTTTTTTCGAAGGTTTTGATTTTCTCAAAAAAGGCTGTATACTGTAATTTGATTAAAATACCATATGTTTAAGGCATTTTTATGACAAACGAATTGTATTAACTAGAAATAGCCTCTGTGAAACTTCATATGGGATGGCTTTTATATAACCAGTATATCTGGTAGGTCGTAACAGCTAGACAAAAACTTACTATACAAAAAATGTAGATCTCGTTAGAACAAACAACTTATATCACGTAAATGTTTGTAGAACTAACCGTTTCCAGATATTCTGCGTTATTTGTTTCAATTTTAAGCTACCAATTTTTCTTTTTGTCTCTCTTTTGTTTACTCCTGGCAAGCAAAAAGAACGGAGATGAAATTGTTTCACATAGCGACCAGCTTTTAAAAGATTTGACTATCGCTTTAGCGTAGTGTACTCCCTTATTTCCTTCTACTTACAAGGAAACAAGTAATAAGACTATTTCTGCTAATATTTATCTCGATTAGCATGAAGTAAATAAAATAATAATGTTTTGTAAGGAAAGTTTGTTTGCGGAACAGCCAGAAAAAGTTATATGAATGAAACATCTCAGATTTTACACTTTAGGAATGTTGGAACACGAAAGGGAAGACCTGAAGAAATGAACTGACTCCATATTTACTGCACAGCCTATAACACCGTCATATTTTTGGTTGCTGAAAGCTTGCGATGCTTTATTCTAACAGAAATTCGCGAATCAACGGAAATTCAGGAAACGGCGTGTGAAATATGTAGGACGACTGTTGTAGAGTTTATCTCCGAAGTAAGAGAAAGTTTCTCTTCCCCTGCTGCAAGGAAAGGGGAGAATTCATCCCCTTATAGGGGAAGAGGCTTACGGAAAATGGCAAGTCAAGAGGAAAATAATTCGGAAGAGATTCATCTCTCCTAAAGTGAAACAGATTCTCAACATGCAAACACCAGCTATAGAGATACCACCTATTTCACTTAATATAATTCAATGAACCTAACCTAAACGTGGTTGTTTAATGGTAGACATAACATAACCTATTTCGCTGCTAATCACTGATATATCCTTCCAAGCGACAGCTCCTGGTGTGCGGCGGTAACTTAGGGGTTCCGGGTTCGTATCCTTGTGCAGGTTTTGGATACTAAGGAATGGGGTGGAGATGTGGGTGTCCTAGCTCAGGATTTTGTTAGCATGGAATCTCTTTTCAGGTGTGGTAAGACGTAAATGATTTTCCTCGAGTTCCAGATTTTTATCGAACTCATTTATTCATTTTGTTCGGCCTTTTCTGCTGTCGAACACACGGGCGCACGACCGAAGCCTCCCGTACCCAGGAAAGCTTAACAGGTAACAACCCCCAAGCCTCCCGCGAAATGGGTGTAATTAGCCAGGGTGGAATGGGTATGTCTAATTTTTTCCTTCATTTCTTTCAGTACGGCAAATAGGTCCACAGTTAACATATTTTCCGATGAGACTGAAATTACGCTGAGTAGGACAGGAAGGAAAAGTCTACTTCGGAACTATTACACTTCTGGATTCCAGAAGTGTTTAAAAAGTGGGGTAGTGCAATGTTAAAAGTTGCAAAAGTTGTATTAAACCTTTTCCATTGAAGAAATAGATGTCCTGGATATTCATGAGGACCATAACCACGCGGCACCACCTAGTGCCAAAATTCAGAGACAGAAAGTACTTTGTGATCTGAAGGGAAAAGCTACGGGAGATATATATGTGAAAGACCATCAAAACTAATATAATAATCAAATAGTATAAACACCAAACTGCAACTGTTACCTGTTTCGACCTGCTTTGGGGACTATGTAATTAGGGATCTTTTAGGGTCCGGGAGGCTTCAGTACCGCACTCGAACACACACGCATTCATCCTAAATTTTCTAATCTTAAGTTAGCTTTACTCGACTGTGCCTATTATTACTCATTACCAGAGCTAGTAAGTTCGTACCGTTCGCCGTTCCGCATACAGGTTGCGACCGACCATCTCGCCACATCAAAACAAGTCATTGATAAGAACGCAGGGAGGAGAGGTAAATAAACCTGCTGTCATGCACAGTAGTTTCCAGAGAGTAAAAATGACGTTGAGACATTCGTAAAAGCACTCCTATTTAGATCATTATGTACAACATACAAATCATTACATATATAAGGTTGTTTGATTGATTGATTTCTTTCTTTAGATATGGAAACACCCAGGCAATTATAACAGAACTTGGATATTTACTGCTTGAATGTAAAATAATATCCAAATAATAAAATTGATTTCTTAAATATCTTCAGACTCTTACCAGGTAAAAACGAAAGCAGCAAATGGCGTGTTATTTATGGACGCTCTTTAACATCTATGATTCTCAGCGTCCCATTCTATACTGGGCGTGAAAGACCGCTTAATTTTGCTCAGAGGCCTCTCTATCAGGCTTGAGGTTCTTTTACGTGCCGAAAGCAGCAATTAAACTATTAAATTACTCATCTGCAGCTGGATTACTGAAAACTATATGTACTTCTGAAGCCTTTCAAATGAAAACCTCTTTCTCCGTTCCGACAAACAAGATTTGTAATGCGAATAAGTTCCTTCCACTTGGCATGAAGTGCAGCTTGTATGCGATACATCACACTGAATCCTACATTATTTTCTATTACACTTTTCATGTTCATCTTTATTTCAAGTAGGATACTCATGGATTGGTATATCCGTCTTGACAGTTCTAATTGCCGCACATATTTAGTTCAGCTCCATACCTCTGGACTATAACTGTGTGATAGTGGTGGGTAACTTTTGAACAAATTTGCAATCAATAATATGTTTCTGTGAAGCTGTTACTATACGTATGTCGGTTTGTTTACCAGAACTATCATCTGTTTCTGAATAACTACATGCATAAGTGCACTGCTAGAAAACATAATATGGTTGTAAAACAAATTAATTTTGCTCACATTTGAGTAGAACAACGATGTTATTCGAACGCCTTCCTTCCTACTGAACGTGGTTTTTTGTCATGCAGTGTTGGCTGTTTTGCAGTAATGGGTTACACTCTATGTTGACCTTTGCTCGCGCAAGTAGCGCCGCAAGATATTGGCAGTCCTGGCCGCTCTTACTCTGCCTAAGCAAATCGGTACGAACTTCCTAGCTCTGCTTATTGCTTTTGACCGACTTTTGGTGCAGTGATTTCGTCCGTATTCTGGTCCGTTTTAAATTAACACTATTTCCGTCACAACCAAAGATAGCCCGCTCGGCTCCACCACGGACTCAAAAATCACATCTTAGCTCTGTGGATGTTCCATACCAAGTGCCAAAAGTGTCACTTGACCAGCAAGAAAATTGTTTGTCCTCCTTGCTATATCCACTCTCTGGCAGTGTAACCTCACCCCTTTAGTTCAATGTCCTTCCCTTAACGGTACTATCCTATTCTGGGTCGCTTGTCAATTCGTGAAAACTGTTTGTGCTTCCCTTCTTCCCTAGCCATTTTCAATGTGCATTTGTCACCTCTTAGTATAATTGATACTATATATGCTATAATTAATATCTCCCTTTTAGATATCTTTAACCCCGTGACTCGACATGTACTGTCTCACGTGGCCCTTCTACTTACAAGAAAGCAAGTAATAAGACCATTTCTGCTAATTTTTTCTCGATTAGCATAAAGTGAAAAGAAGCATAAGCTTTTTAACAATAATTTGTGGTTTCCTTTTGCCTTTCTCTAGCACGTATGTTCAATGTACACAGTAGGTACAAAAATTCAATACCGAGATTTAACCGGAAATGTTTTGAAACCGCCAAAATTAAGAAAAAGGTCAGTGCGAACATCTATCTGTGTGGACAGGCATAACTCAAAAATCTGATGTGTTCCATTCTAAAGACTTTCTCTATATCTCTGAAACAAATTATTGTTAAAAACCTTTTCTTCTTTTTACTTCATGCTAATTGAGAAAAAAATTAGTAGAAATAGTCTTATTGCTTGCTTACATTCAAGTAGAAGGGAAATAAGGAAGTAGCATAGGCAAAAGTATTAGTCAAAAGCTGGTTACTATGTGACTGAAGTGCCCTTGTGTGGACAGAAGTTGACAAATTTCCGGGTGAGAAAACTATAAGTTCTTTAAAGTTGAAGCCAATAACAAGGAATATTTCAATAACGATCCACTCCATGAAAACAATGTATATAAAATAAATTGTGTATTTTAATGAGCTGTACATTTTCTGTTAAGTAAGTTTTTATCTATCTCTTACGGTTTGCCGGTTATATGCAAAATCCGGCAATATTCCTTCAGAATAAACAGGTCTTCATAGATCGCAGAACATTCAAGGTATGTATACTGTTTCTGTCTTGCAAATATCTTTAATATGCGGCATTTTAATCAAAATGAATAGAGCCATTTTTGAGGAAATAAAATTTTTTTAATGTTTTCCCACGTAAATGGTAGATACTAAACTTAATATAAAGTTTGGTGTTTTACCGACTTTCTGTTTTTGAGTTATCGTGTTCACAGACGCACGAACACACATATACACACGCACCTTTTTCTAAAAATCTGATGTGTTCCATTCCTTGACTTTCTCTACATCTCTATAACAATTAAACAGCTTATTCTTCTATCTATAGGTACTTTATGATAATCATGATAAACATCAGCAGAAATTCTGTTAATTACTTGCCTTCTTGGAATACGGGAATACATAGGTTAAAACGATATCAAATCTTTTAAAAGCTGTTTACCATGCAGTTGAAATCCGTTTCTATGCATGGCCAGGAATTTTCACATTTCTATGTGAGAGAAGTTTAAGTATTTTAAGTCTGAAACAAATAACAAGAAATATCTCAGATATTATCAACTCCACGATAAAAGGTAGATGTATGACATAAATTGTATGTTTTAATAAAATCTATATTTTTTGTATGGTAAGCTTTTACGGTTTACTGTTACGCAAAATTCAGTTAAATTCTTCCAGAATAAAGAGCCCTTTAGAGGCTACTCTCTTAAAATTCAAGATATACATTTTATTTGCCCTGTAAATATATTTAATATACGGTATTTTAATCAAAATCATCGCAGCCATTTTTGAGAAAATCAAATTTTTCTATTTTTTCCATATAAGGGGTAGTTTGGGGAGGGAGAATTTTCCTCAAAATCTTCGAATCGCATTTCTGATAGATATTAAACTTAAATACCAAATTTGGTATTTTGCTGACTTAGCGTTTTTGGGTTATCATGTTTACAGACACACACACGGACCTTTTTTTTTTTTTTTTTTTTTTGATACAGAGAGCTGGTGAAATCTCGGTCTCGAATTTTTGGATGGAGTGCAATACTTTCTCAACCTACGCATCATGTACTATACAGAGACATTAAAAATACTCCCTCTAGTTACTAAACTATGCAGTAGATGATGTAAAAAGATGTAATGAAAACATGAATGAAATTGAGTAGTCCATAGCAACGAAAGAGCAGATAATTTGGCGAAGAAAAGAGCAGAGAATTCTTTTGTAGGTTCTGAATCAGACTCGGGCTATTCTATGGATTTGTCTGCGGGGTAATCTGGAGATGGATCAGAAAAGAACGAAATGAATACTGGGTACTCTTTATCAGGACACAAGCAATCAAGGGCTCTTATCAAAGAGATAGTAAAAAGCAGGACACAATCCTGCTTAAAATGATGGACTTACACTACAACGAACAGTTGGTCTAGTAACTGGAACTAGGAATTTTAGGTGCTGCAGCTTGATCCTTTGGCTATTAGATTGCCTTGCAAGCTAAACAAGAAATAAAGATTCTAGAGGCGTTCCATAAGTCCTTAGAAAATCCAAGAAAGTATACTCGTAGCATCGAAAAAAGTTTGTGTTTAGTAACCGTCGTCTCTTACTAGATGTAGTTAAAGTTTCAGCTATACCAACACGTGGCTTCGTTGCCATAGGCAATTGAATCAACAATCCTGTGCTTATTTAGAAAAAAAGTCTGATGTGTTCCATTCACATGACTTTCTCTATATCTCTGCAATAAATTATTTTTAAAAAGCTTATGCTTCTATTTACTTCCTGCTCTTCGAGAAAAAAATAGCAGAAATAGTCTTATTTCTTGCTTCCTTATAAGTAGAAGCGAAGTAAGGGAGTGCCATAGGTTAAAGTGATAGTCAAAAGCTGGTTACTATGCGACTGAAGTTCCTTTGTTTCTATGGAAACGAGTTCACAAAGTCCTGTATGAGAAAAGTATGTTTTATAGCTGAAACCAAAACGAGGAATATCTAAAAAACAATCAACTCCATGAAAAATATGTATATAACATAAATTGTATGTTTTAAAGTGCTCTACATTTTCTGTATGGTAAGTTTTTGTCCACCTCTTATGGTTTAGCAGTTATTCAAAATTCCGTAAAATTCATCCAGAATAAAGTACTCTTCAGATGCTATTCTCAGAAAATTCAAGATATACATTTTATTTGTGAGGTAAATATCTTTAATATACGAAATTTTAATCAAAATCGTTAGAGCAATTTTTAAAAAAATCAAAATTTTCGAAAAAAGTTCCATGTAAACGGTAGCTGGGGTGGGGTATTTTTCTCAAAATCTTCGTGTCGCATCCCTGGAAGATGCTAAACTTAAATACTAAGTTTGGTATGTATTTTACCGACTTTTCGTTTTTGAGTTATCATGTTCACAGACACGCGGACACACGAACACACACACACACACACACACACACACACACACAGGGCCTTTTCTGAAAATGCTTTTTTTTATACAGGGGACCCTAGAACATATATTTCCGGTGAAATCTCGGTATCCAATTTTTTGGTGGAGTGCAATACCTTCTCTATACACTATGTACATAGTTCGTATAGCGAAAGTAAAAATGAGTTCCGAGCGGTAATGAAACACTTCTAATTAAAAGACTTAACACCGAAAGAAGTTCATGGCACATCTGATACTGCGTTTGCAACAATTTAAAATTGGATAAACGAATTTAAATGTGGGCGTACATCCATAACTGATGAACATCGTTCTGGATGTTCAGTAAAGTGACTTCCTTCAAAATGGTTGACAAAATCCAGGATATGGTTTTGAGTGATCGACGAATCAAAGTTCCCGAAATAGTAGAGGCCACAGGCATATCACAAGGTACAGTGTTCTCAATTTTGCACCAAACGTCGAATAACCCCGTTGAGTTCTGCAACTCATTTAGCCCATAAAGGATATCTGCAAATGTCAAATTATGGGGTAGTTAGACCTCTTGGTTATCTTGAATTTTCTGGGAATTGAAGCCCTCTTTATTCTACATGACTTTTATATAAGTAGTAAACCGTAGGAGATAATCTTACTATTAAATCTTACTATTAAAACATATATCGTTAAAACACACTTTTTTTCAAATGTATATTTTTTGGAGATAATCATTTCCTATTTCTTTTTGTTTACATTTTTTTCAAACTTATACTTTTCTCAAATGGGAAGTCGTCATCCGTTTTTACGTATTTGTTTTTACTCCTGTCCATAAAATACAACGGAATTTAAATGCCACCACTTAGCAACCAGCTTTTCTAATATTGGAGTATCTCTTTGGCCTATTTATTTCTCTTGTTTCTACAAAGAAATAATTAAGAAGAATATTTCTGTTTATGCTTATCTTAATAAGAATGGATTAGATAAAAGAATATTGTAAAAATACTTTTTTCATTGTTATCAGGTTGCATTTTGTTATCAAGTATTTCTGTTCACAGTTCTCAAGTTCAATGCTGAATATCCTTAAATGAGATTTCTGATTAATTTACATAAAACAAGTGACAGCCGCGATAAAAAGAATGTGATAAAACGAAAACGATAAAATTGTGACCAAAGGTAAAAAATTGTATTTTGACTGTTGTTTAAGGATGCTCATTTAGCGCTGCGGTTCCCAGCTTCTCATTCTATATTCGACGCGAATGACTGTGAAGTTTATCGAGAGATATTTTTATAAAACTTTTGTTGGATTTGGTTCATCTTGAAACACCCATACAGTCAATTGCTATTTACGTTCCGGCTCGTATGCATAGATCCATGATACGTCCCCTGTTACAATCTTATATACGTCTTTTGAAGCCCCACTATTGTATTTGTAGAACATTTGTGTGCACCAATCGACATGAGCATCCTTTTGAGAGTGTGTCATAATGGATCCAACGAGAGCAAACGGCTAAATGATCATGCAATATTTTATGTATGTTCGTTATACCAGCGTTTCACAGTGGCAAAGGATGGAGCTTAATCGCCGTAGTAGTAGTAGTAAGCTGATGAATGCACTATTGTCTTATTATTCGAAAATCATAATAAATCACCCCACGAACATTTTTTACAGTTAAGCCCTTCTTATTACTTTCTCTATACGTACTATGTACTTAGTGTATAGAGAAGGTATTACACTCCACCCAAAATTTCGGTACCGAGATTTCACCGGAAATATATGTTTTAGGGTCCCCTGTATCCAAAAAAAGCATTTTCAGAAAAGGTCCCGTGTGTATATGTGTGTGTGTGTGTGTGTGTGTGTGTGTGTTCGTGTGTCCGTGTGTCTGTGAACACGATAACTCAAAAACGAAAAGTCGGTAAAATACCACACTTGGTATTTAAGTTTAGTATCTTCCAGGAATGCGACACGAAGATTTTGATAAAAATCCCCCCACCCCAAACTACCCTTTACATGGAACTTTTTTCGAAAAATGTTGATTTTTTCAAAAATGGTTCTAACGATTTTGATTAAAATATCGTACATTAAAGATATTTAGCTGACAAATCAAAGGTATATCTTGAATTTTCTGGGAATAGCCTCTGAAGACTACTTTGTTCTGGATGAATTTTACGAAATTCTGCATAGCTGCTAAACGGTAACAGATAGACAAAAACCACACAAAAATGTAGAGCACGTTAAAACACACAATTTTGCTATATACTTTTTTTTTTCGTGGAGTTAATCGTTTTTGAGTTATTCATTGTTTTTGGTTTCGCCTTTAAAAATTTATACTTTTCTCATACAGGAATTTGTCAACTCCTGTCCACACAAACAAAGGAACTTCAGTCACATAACAACCAGCTTTTGGCTATCTCTTTTACCTATGGTACTCAGCTATTTCGCTTTTACCTACAAGGAAGCAAGTAATAAGACTATTTCGGCTAAATTTTTCTCGATTAGCATGAAGTAAATAGAAGCCTATATTTTTGAACAATAAATTGTTACAGAGATGTAGAGAAAGTCATGTGAATGGAAGATATCAAGTTTTTTTTTATACAGAAATTTAAAGTATATTGCGTACTAAGAACTGTAAGCTATACTTTATAGGTCGAGAATGCATATTGGGAATACGACACCCGCAGGCTGATTTTTCCCAATCATTCAGGATCTAATAAATAACTTACAGTTCGTGGTTAGGCAATTACTTTTTGTAATATTTGAAAAAACTATAAAAAAACAATAATAAATGAAAATTGATTTTGAATTCTCGATGCGAACGAACGAACGGCTACATTCTAAATTATATAGACAAAGCCTTATACACTCTTTTGTTAATGAATTTTGCAATAGATGCTTTAATTGAAGTAGCACATGTCTTGAGTGTTACATCGTTTCCTAATTGTACTGTAAGTATTAATGACCTCTCAAACTCTTACTGTAAGTACTTACAGTGCTTGTTGGCACGGCAATTAATAAATGAATTGTAAATTTAACTTACATTACCAAATGTGTGTTCATCATGATTAACTTATATATCAAGTATTTCAAAAAGTTACAATTAACAACACAATTAAAGCTCTATTGACAAAATAGGTTAAAGTTAACATTGTTAAACTTTCCAGTGGACGCACCAGATGGCACCTATAGCAATCAGTGCTGCCAAGGCTTCAAATATAAATAGTGGCCCTGGTATTGTTTGAAATTACTGTTTTGTCTCACGGAGTGATAAAGCTAAGTAGTCACTGTAGGTTCGAGAGAAAAAGTCGAACGCAAAGCGCTTCATCTTCTCTGCAGACTCAACAATGTCGCATTGAGAAGTGAGTAAAGAATCGGAATCCCCACATCCTGGCTTCTTCTGGTTCGGAAGCCGGTGTGAAGGCTAATGTGATTAATTTTCGAGCGCGGCTCGGCGGGGCTCCATCAGAACAAGAAGGAAAAAGCCGTACATTAAACCACAAAGGATTAAACCCCTCTCTCAGACTGTGTGTGTGTGGCGGCCCGCTGGCTTGGACACTTGCGCACATTCCTAACATTCTGGCTACAGAGATGACACACGTCGGAATTTAACTCTGGCATATCGTTCCCCCACAGTTGGAATACAATTATTTAATTAAACAGCAGTAAGTGTTTCTCTTTCAACAAACACAATTTGTATATCTAAATATTTCACTAGCACACACTGAGCGTGTTTGTTTGCATCAATTTTTGCAATGGAGGCTACAATTTTATTAGTCCTTTCATGTCAAATATTTGTTTTTTCTTTCGGATAGTGATGTGGATGAAGAGAAAAAAATCTGATGTGTTCCATTCAAATGACGTTTTCTATATCTCTGTATCAAATTATTGTTAAAAATAAATTCTTCTATCTACTTTATGATAATCGAGATAAATATTAGCAGATATTGTCTTAATTACTTGCTCCCTTGTAATAGAAGGAAAATAAAATACACTAGGTTAAAATCTGTTAAAAGGTGGTTGAAATCTGTTTCTATGCAGGGCCAGGAGTTTACAACTTACTGTGTGAGAAAAGTTTAAGTATTTTTAAATCTGAAGCAAATAACAATGAATAACTCAGAAATGGTCAATTCCACGAAAAAACGTATATGCTACAAATCGCATATATTAATGTGATCTACTTATTATGTGTATTAAGTTTCTGTCTATTTCTTACGATTTACCAGTTACGCAAAATTCAGCAAAACTCATACGGAGTAAGTCTTTAGGGGCTATTTCCAGAATTTCTATTCCTTGGACTAAATTTAAATGTTAAGTTTGGTATTTTACCGATTTCTAGTTTTTTGAGTTATCGTGTTCACAGACACATGGACCTTTTTCTGGATATAGGAGATCATAAAACGTGAGTTTCCATTGAAATATCGATATCGAATTTTTGGGTAGAGTGCAATACCTTTTCTCCTATGTATCATGTACTTTGTGGAGAAAGTAAAACAGCGCGATAAATCAACAAATATTATTATTATGTTCCGCAAATTTGGATGCTAATTTCATATATGAATTTAAGGTATTACAAATTGTAATGGTTGTAACGTTACAATGATTACTAATTAGGTGAAAATTCTTTTGTTCTAATGCATATTATTATCATCAAGAAAAATAAGATAGATAATCATCATTAAAATGTATATAACGGTTTGTTAACCTGTATTTTATGTTTTGAAGAATATTTTGTGTTTGTTAGAATATAAAGTGTAGGTTTGGTTGCCTAGTAACTACAAACTAAAGCGTCATTGATTATAGCTATATAAAAGTATCTAAGTTAATCCCAAAACTATTAGATACTTCGATAGCATCGAGTGTCGACGATATCGGGATTCCACATTTTAATAATAATAATAATAATAATAATAATAATAATATGACGATGTCACGCTCGCCTCCCACCTAGGCGGCCCAAGTTCGATCCCAATTGCCCGCATGTGGTGGACGAAGCGGCATCCGCGCAGGTTTTCTCCGGAACCTCGGATTTCTCCACCACTCATTCCACCAATTGCTCCATCATCACCTTCCTATCATGCATTTCGCTTTCAATTCACATCATCCACTACCTCACGCCTGGCTATGGGCCGACTACTCGTTCCAGGTTCTCCATTCTGTGGTTCCGTGCCGTTGGCTCCCCGATAGGGTTCTGACCCCTAGGTATTGACTTGACTTGGGGGATGTCAGTCCTACATACGGGGAGGGTGGTGGTGGTGGTGGTGGTATTTATATTTTCAAACCGTCTCTGGTCCACAGACACGCTGGTATAAAGGCTATAATATACTAGCGAAACCAGTATTAATGTATGGAAGTTAAGCTTGGACCATACGACAAAGTGATCAACATCGCATCACAGTTAATGAAATGAATTTGTTAAGAAGAACTGTGGGCTACACTAAACTGGATAAGCAAAAGAATATATATATATATATATATATTATGAAAGAATTGAAAATTGATCCAATAATAGAAACAATTCAAAATTATCGTCGAAAATTGAAGTCCCGTGTTCTCATAATCCCTGCATGAAGAATTCCACGTCAAATATAAATTACAGATGACAAGGAAGAAGACTGGCAGATGAAGAGATGGAATGAGATCGTAACAGGTCACTACAATAACTTTCAAAGGGTATGAGCTTTGTCCTTAAGCACCACTAACTCGGCAGCCAATCTGAGTGCTGCTGTGTTGACACATTGCATTCTCGCTTAGCTGAGGAATAACATCTCTCATAAATACTACTTGCAATATTCAAATTTTGCAACAACAACAACAAAAAATCCCGAGAAGGGTAGACGTAATGTTCGTAGCAAAGCCGTAAAAACCACAGATTTTTAACTCAAATAGTTTCCATAATACACACGAATAAACCTTGCATGATAGATTTGCATGCTCAGTGTGCGATAGAGAGGGAAATAGCGACCTGGCAACGCAGAACACGATAACGCATCTCATTCGCTGCAGAGTAGAACTCTTTCCATTTGAAAAACATTATAGACCTAGTACTTGGCAGAAAGAGTATTATTATTATTATTATTATTATTATTATTATTGTTGTTGTTATTATTATTATTATTTGATACATTTAACCCCTGATGTTTAAAGTCGCGGTTGCATAGGGCCGTTTAAACAGCAAACTTTACACGTACATGCCGTGAAGGAAATAGTTGAGGCCAGTAATTAGAACATGCTTCTCTAATTAAAGAAAGATTCAAAGCACGTTCTTCGCCCTTTTAATTTCTATTGCAGCGGACGGAGGGATGAGGTCCCGAATCAATAAAATACTGGAGTGGGGAACACACAGGCGTCGGGAAGGTTCCGCTTTTTGCTTTTACTTAGCGTCAGGCAGTCATTAGGAAATGGAAGGTCGTGGTTCAGATCTCGCCAGGGGGAAGGGGAGACTCCATTCACTCTTGGAGATTAGAAAACATCCGGAGTCTCCGGGAAAGCTTTGGAGGTAGCAGTCGCCTATTGTGTGCCTTTGGTAGCTTTGTGGGGAACTATACGAATGTCGTAAGCAAGTTCATTGCAACATGTGTCAGCAAATTGCAATAACGTCAGAGGATAAACAAAAAGAGGTGGTGACGTTAGCACAAGGAAAGTGTCAGAACATAATGAGGAAAAATCTCTCTACCAATGCCAACCCACCTTTGAAGATTAAATCGCTGGACTAAGTTGCTGTAAGACTATAAACAACAAGACGGAAGCCATGAAAAGTACTTAAATTTAAGATATAAGGTTGGGAAAACTTGAACAGCACGCACCTAACCATTTTACGTTTTCCATCACGTATATGCGATGTACAGCCGTGGACAAAAAAAAAAAAAAATGAATCATGGATAGGTAGAGTCAGACTGAAAAATCCAATGCCATAGCCGGGATTTGAACCACCATGTGTGAAAAAACAATTATTCCAATACCAATTGACCATAACAGTTGGCTATACTATGAATCCTGGGTCTAAAGTACTTACAACATTGTAAGTCGCCATGGGGGTTGTTACCTCAAAACAGTTTGAGATCACCTTGTGGTTTACTGGGAAACATGCGAGTCAGTTGAAGGATTCAATGCTATGCCGGAATGTTGCCATGGTAGCTCAGTGGTAGAGCAACCAGCTAGAGATCAGGAGATCCGTAGTTCAAATTCCGGCTCTGGCATTGCATTTTCAGCCTGACTCTACCTATCCAGTTCCTGTCCTACACAAGGCTTCTGTGAAAAAACAATGTTTCCAAAATGAGTATATCTGGAATGCCAAATTCTACACGGCACAGCGCCTTGCGTACACTACCCGCGATACAGTTGCGAAGCGGCAGCAAGAAGTTGTCACTAGTTCCAAATCTTAATATTACTAACCCATTACAGAGGCGATCCAAACGCGTGCCACTCTCGCTCGTTACTCGTAGGCCACGCACGCCACTCTCGAGAGTGTGGCAACGAGAATCTCGTGTATCGAGAACTAGTGCTCACGAGCAACGCGACTCGAGTATTCTCGTAACTACCGGCGAAAAAATGTGACTATGTAAAATAGTATAAACTGTTTACTTAACTAGGATTTTTACTTTCTCTAACGCACTATGTGCATAGTGTATAGAGAAGGTATTGCACTCCACCAAAAAATTCGATACCGAGATTTCACCGGAAATATATGTTTTAAGGTCCCTTATATCCAAAAAAGCATTTTTACAAAAAGGTCCGTATGTGTGTGTGTCCATGTGTCTGTGAACAGGATAACTCAAAAACGAAAAGTCGGAAAAATACCAAACTTGGTATTTAAAAAGATTTTGAGAAAAATCCCCCACCCCAAACTACCCTTTACATGGAACTTTTTTCGAAAATTTTGACTTTCGCAAAAATGGCTCTAACGATTTTGATTAAAATATCATATATTAAAGATATTTACCTGACAAACAAAATGTATATCTTGGATTTTCTGGGAATAGCCTCTGAAGACTATTTTATTCTGAATGAATTTTACTGAATTTTGCATAACTGCTAAGCCGTAAGAAATGGACAAAAACTTACGACACAGAAAATGTGCATTACATTAAAACACACCATTTATGTTATATACAGTTTTTTCGTGGAGTTGATCGTTTAAATTGCACAAACAAATTCCAATAGATTTTTTTTTTTTTTATATATTCCTTGTTTTTAGTTTCAGCTTTGAAAAACTTACACTTTACTCATACAGGAATTTGTCAACTCCTGTCCATACAGACAAAGGAACATCAGTCACATAGCAACCAGCTTTTGATTGTCACTTTAACCTATGCTACTCCCTTATTTCGCTCCTACTTAACAAGGAAGCAAACTATTTCCGCTAACTTTTTCCCAATTAGGATCAAGTAAATAGAAGCAGCCTTTTAACAATAGTTTGTTGTGGAGGTGACTGCGCTATGGAAATAAATGCAATCAAGTTTACAGCTCCTATAATTCTTAATGTGCTCTGAAACCAAATCAATATGTTTAATTGAATCTACAGCAATTATTAAAGGTTTTGTCTAACTCCTTGATGGTAAGGATGGTTTGTAGGTATGTATTGACGTTATTAGTTATAGCTCTGGGGGTTAGTGGTTGTCTGCAGACTCAGGTAGTCTATCCGGGACTGAACCACCAGCTCCTGGCGCTCCTCAGAAGAATTATTGCTTGTGAAGTATTAGAGACCCGACGGCTCTCTCGCTGTCCGGATGTCGGCCGCCCTCTGATATTACACTAATCTCATCCTTCCTCCAGGAGTCTGACCTACAATAAGCCCACAGCTGCAGTGTGGAATATCCATCCGTAACGCACATACACACACACACGAGGCCAGCATGTTACGCCTAGACCGCGGAGTACAACACGGTCGGTAAAGGAAGTAATGTATACCATCTAAAAATTCGATATCGATATTTCATCGGAAATACATAATCTAAAAACCCCTGATCCCCAGAGTGACAGAGAATGCTTGTAAATAAAAAATGCTTGTTTCTTAACGATGCTGTCAATTTTCAGGATCACTTCAGAGAGGCCAGTGAGTCGGAATTTCGTTCCTTAGGACTTCTTTTATGTGGCAATAAATCTATTGACTTGGGTCTGTAACATTTAAGAACACTTAAAAACCAGAAGCCAGTTTTAGGATTATTTACGGATGGGGTCTCCAGACACTGCGGCAGAGCATCGCACGTAGTTCTCTGGGGGCCTTTGCGACTTACTTGAACCGAATGACGGGGTCCTAACGGTTCTGGCACCACCCAGGCACAATGCACAAATCCCGAGCCTTCGGGGGTTCCAAAATGAGAGCTACTTCAAAACACGCGGAGGCAAATCCCGGTTGACCGGTATCGCGACGACTCTAGGAATAAACTTGAACAGTGTGCAAGTCAACATCCGGCTGCAACCGGC
Source organism: Hymenopus coronatus (assembly GCA_030762935.1). Lineage (NCBI taxonomy): Eukaryota > Metazoa > Arthropoda > Insecta > Mantodea > Hymenopodidae > Hymenopus > Hymenopus coronatus. Next base: position 30,773,661 of record CM060883.1, read on the forward strand.
TGAACACCGTCAACATGTCCTTTATCTCTAAAACAGATGACAAGGAAATAATACAGCAATTCCGGGATTGTATTGAACTGTCCCAGAATTCGACTGCTGACTTCGGGAAACCCCTGAAAACATCCATGGGTTGGGAAGGCCGGCCACAGGAATCGAACCTACTACCTCCCGAGTCATATAAGTTAGTGCGGAGACACCTCGCTCTGTCTGGACCGGGTTTAAACCCGCGATTTTGGGATCAGAAGGCTAGCCACCAGAGGGAGTGTGTCTGTGTGTTTATGTATATATGTGTGTGAATGTGCGTGTGTGAAAGTGATAGAACGAGAGCAGCATAAAAATCGTATGTGTTACAATCACATGACTTTCTCTAGCTGTTCTACAAACTTCATACATAAGAGTCTTCTTCTTTCTGCACCTTGCTAATCGTGGTACTCATTAGCATAATGTTCTTATTATTTAGTTCCGTATAAGTAGGAAGAAAATAAGGGAATACATTAGGCTAAACCAATAGTCAAATATTTTAAAAGCTGTCGTTATGCGCTTCTTTTCTTGGCCATGAGTAGAACAAAAGAAAATCGGACACTCCCGTCTGAGAAAAGTATGAGTGCTTCACAACTGAAACTAATAACAATGAATACCTCGAAAACGGTAAGCTACACGAGAAAAATGTATATGACATAACTTGTGTATTTTAACAGTACCTAACATTTTTTATGTAGTAAGCTTTTGTCTATCTCTTACGGTTTACTAGTTATGCCAAATTAAGCAAAAGTCATCCAGAATAAACAGGTCTTCAGAAGCTATTCCCAGAAAATTCAAGATATACATTTTATTTGTCAGGTAAATATCTTTAACATATGATATTTTAATCAAAATCGTTTAACAAAATCAAAATTTTCGAAAAAAAGTTCCATATAAAGGGTAGTTTGGGGTGGGGGGACTTTTTTTTCAAAATCTTCGTGTCACATCCCTGGAAGATACTAAACTTGAATACCAAGTTTGGTATTTTAGCTACTTATCGTTTTTGAGTTATCGTGTTCACGAACACACGGACACACACACAGGACCTTTTTCTGAAAATGCTTGTTTTGGATACAGGGGTCCTAAAACATGTATTTCCGGTGAAATCTCGGTATCGAATTTTTGGGTGGAATACAATACTTCTCTATCCCTATGTGCATTGTACATATGGGGCTAGAGAAAATAATAAAAAAACAGTAAGTTTTTGATATTTATATGGTATTTATCTGTCTTCCAAGACAGTGACATCACTTTTCAAGAAAATCTCAACCTAACTACACTTTACATGAGAAATGTTTCTTTATTTTATTTTCTCAAAAAGTTCTAATAATTTTGAGTAAAATTCAATATATATATTTTAAGATATATTCACGAGAAATGAAATGACTAATTTATTTTAATGTATTCTTTTTAGCATAGCCTTTAAAATAACTTCATTTGAAATGAGAGTTGCACAATCAACGAGGAAAAAGCAGCAATATAGGCTAAATAAAAACTTCCAAAAACCATCCTAACTTTGTTTTCAAACATATGCTGTCTATAAGTTGCCGCATAGATTTAATGATGCAGCCCATGTGCCCTACTTTGGAGGTTTCAGCAATTTAGTTCTGACTCGGATCTAGCCCACCATTACAGAAATTGTCCCAAAAATTAAATAACAGTGACGATTTCTTTACAACTGTAAGATCACCAAGGCAAGTTTGGACCTCGTGAAAAATCAATACAGGTCGTAAATATTCTGAATGGCTCTTAAGAACCAACTATTAAGAGAAGAAGCATTATCAATATATTTCAGTACTGGACGTTATATGCTGGCCTTAAAAATCCTTATTATTTCTATGCAATTATGAGAAATAAATTCAACGGGACTTGAAAAAGAATTATAAACTATTGAAAAAATCGAACTATTATTTAACATATATTTCGGAAATGTCTGATGCCATTTATTTTTAAGTGGGCGTTTTAAATATATCTATATTTTGTTTTATCTCTCGTTTAATGTTTACCAGTTATATAGTGCTAATAAAGTTATGGATTTCATATTTCGGAAATTTCAAGATATATGATTTGATTGATATATATGCAGGTATATATTTTAATAATAGCATTTTAATCAAAATAGTTGCAGCAATATTTGTAAAAAATCTGAAATGTTACATTCACATGACTTTCTCTAGCTGCTCTACTAAACTCCTACAAAAGATTATTCTTCTTTGTACACAATGCCAATAAAGATAAATGTTAGCAGAATGTTATTACTTAGTTCCTTATAAGTAGAAGGGAATAAGGGAATGCACTATCTAAAGTGATTGTCAAATGTTTTAAAAGCTATCGTTATGCGATTACCATTGCAAATCACTTCTTTGCTTGGCCAGGAGAAGAACAAAAGAAAAACAGACACTTTCTGTCTGAGAAAAGTTTAAGTACTTCACAATTCAAACCAATAACAAGGAATATCTCGAAAACGGTTACCTCTACAACAAAAACGTAAAGGACAAAAACTGTATGTTTTGTCAGAAGGTACATTTTTTTGCAGTGCGTTTTTTTCTATCTCTTACGGTTTAACAATTAAGCAAAATTCAGCAAGATGCATCCAGAATAAAGAGGTCTTCAGAGGCTATTCCCAAAAAAATTCGAGAGGGGGGAGTTTTTTGAAAATCTTCGTGTCGCATCCTTGGAAGATACAAAACCTAAATACCAAGTTTGATATTTAACGGTGTTTTTGTTTTGGGGCTATGCTGTCTACGGACATACACACAGCAAGACACACACACACACACACACACACATGGACCTTTTTTTTAAAATTGCTTTTTTCGGACTCAGGGGACCCCAAAACATATATTTCCGGTGATATCTCGGTATGGAATTTTTGGGTGCATTGCAATACCTTATCTATCCCTAAGTACATTGTACATATGGGGCCAGAGAAAGTAAAAAGCAATAATTTCGACAAATATTCCATATAAAGGGTAGTTGGGGTGAAGGATTCTCTTGAAAATTTTCGTGACACATGTTTGGATGACACTTTATCCGACTTTTCGTTTCTCTGCTATGCTGTTCACAGACACACGGACTTGTCCAAAAATGCTTCCTTTGGATTCTGGGGCCCTCAAAGCATGTATTTGTGGCAAAATTTCGGTATAAAAGTTGTTGATGGAATGCAATACCTCCTGTACCTACTACTAACCTTGATGAGAAAGTAAAATTACTCATCCAATATTAAGTAGAACCCTGAAATAGGACGAGGAATGGGACAATCCTGGAAGAGTGGCTGGAGTGAAAATACAACACAAGTTTCAAGCCAAATACTAGATAGTGAAAAAGAAGAAAATAAAAAAATCTGACGTGTTTGTAAGGAACATATGAATCCTTTAGTATCTAATTATTTATTATATTTGACTTTCTCTACAAATTATTGTTAAAAACAATTAACAGAAATAGTCTTATTACTTGCTTCTTTGAAAGTAGAAGCGAAATAAGTACCATAGGTTAAAGTGATAGTCAAACACTGGTTGCTATGTGACTGAAGTTTCTTTGTTTGTATGGACAGGAGTTGGCAAATTGCTGTATGAGAAAGTATAAGTTTTATCAAAGCTAAAACTAAAAACAAAGAATATCTCAAAAACGATCAACTCCACGAAAACAAAAGGCATCTAACATAAATTGTGCATTCTAACGTACTCTACGTTTGTTGTGTGGTAAGTTTTATTCTATGTCTTACGGTTTAGCAGTTATTCAAAATTCTGTAAAATTCATCCAGAATAGAGTTGTGTTCAGAGACTATTCCCAGAAAATTCAAGATATACATTTTATTTTGCATGTAAATATCTTAAATATAAGAGATTTTAATCAAAATCATTAGAGCCATTTTTGGGAAAATCAAAATTTTCTAAAAACGTTCCGTGTAAAGGATAGTTGAGGGTGAGAATTTTCGTGAAAATATTCGTGTCGCAACCTTGGAAGATACCATACTTAAATACCAAGTTTGGTATTCAACGACCTTTTCGTTTCTGAGCTATGCTGTCCACAGACACACAGATACACACACAGACACACCACACACGCACATATACGCAGACTATTTTGTAAAAATGCTTTTTTTGTTTCAGGGGGACCCTAAACATGTGTTTCCGGTGAAATCTCAGTATCAATTTTTGGGTGGAATGCAATACATTCTCTATACACTATGTACATAGTACGTGTTGAGAAAGTAAACAGAAGAATTCAAAAGTGTGTCTGACACTTTCACCTCTGCGGAGAGAGTTTGCAATAAAATAGTTGGTATGACCTCAAGGGCACACAAGGGTCATTGTCAGGAACGTTTTGAGACTGCAGTCTCACATCCGGTAGTTCATACTCGTACCTATGATACAGAGGCAAGGCATTAGGGATACAGAACAAATGTTGATGGATTAAAATTCTGGTTGTACCAACATGTCGCAAGACAGTCTGACATCTGAATGCTTCAATAAATGACAACGAAAATTTAAAAGGACTAATGTTTTGGAAAAATTACTTGACATATATTAACCTCTTCAATAAGCTCTAGGGTTTCTAATTCTCTACTTCATATATACAAACTACATACAGAATTTATTGCATGCAACCTAAAATTCTGACAGCGAAATTTTACTGGAAATACACGTTTTAGGGTCCCCTGACACTAAAAAGAAGCATTTATGGAAAAGGTGTGTGCGTGTATGTTTTGGAAAAGTCGATTAATTACTTGATATTTAAGTTCAACATCTTACGAAGATTTTCTAGAAAATTCCCTACCCCAAATTGCCCTTTATATGGGAAAAAATTCGAACACATTTATTTTCTCAAAAATTATCTTAATGAATTTGATTAAAATACCACACATTAAAGATATCTACATGACAAATAAAATGTATACCTTGAATTTCCTGGAAATTCCTCTGGAATCCTGATCATTCTGACTGACTTTTTGCATAATTGGTAAACCGTAAGACAGACAAAACTTACTCACAAACAAGTGAATCTCATTAAAACACTCAATTTATATCAGGTATGTTCTTGTTTTGGAGCTATTTCCCAGATACTGCTTGTTACATGTTTAAATTTTCTCAAATGGCAAGTACTTGTTCATATTTTTTTATCCTGGTCAAGCAAATAGAACGGAATTTCAATACATCACAGACCGATCGGCTTTTAAAATAGTTGGCTATCACTTTAGCTTCCTTTATTTCCTTCCTTATTGCTTTTGTACCAGGAAATAATATCGTAATAAAACTAGTTCCGCTTGATCTTATCTTGATAAGCTTGAAATAGATAGAATAATATACTGAATAGTTTGTTGCAGCATGGGTAGAGAAAGTTATATGAATGTAACACATCCGATTTTTCATTAAAATTGTGTCTATAATTTCTCTATTATGCAGAATTCAGTCAGCATGAAGAGGTCATCGTGAAAGATATTTTTCCACGTAAAAGGTAGTTTGGTGTGAGGAAGGTTTCCAGATAATCTTCATCTGATTTTGTTAAGTAAACAGTGTGTGATTCAAATGTCATATTTGGTATTCATCATCACTTTGCTTTTCTATTTGAGTTCTGCAATTCACAAACACAATAATAATTCCTCGAAAACATTTTTTGTGGCATTCATTGAATCTTAAAATGTGTATTTCCGGCGAAATCTTTAAATCGAACGTTCCTATGGAATACATCCACTACCTATAATTGCTACAAAAATAAGATTGTAGAAACTTAAAAAATCTTGTGTTCCACCCACATGACTCTCAACGCTGTGATCATTGTTACAAAAAAAAATGTCGTGTTATTTATGGACGCTCTTTAACTGCTGTGGTTCTCAGCGTCCCATTCTAAATTGGGCGTGAAAGTCGCTTAATTTTGCTCAGAGGCCTCTCAATCAGGCTTGAGGTTCTTTTACGTGCCGTAAATCTACGACACGGGACCAACGGCTTTACTTCCCTTCCGAAGGATTTTTACGCCCGAAAATATCCATCGTCCTCCGCCGGGTTTGAACCCGCGACCTTGGGTATATGAAGTCAGCATGGTAACCATTACACCAATCGGAGGGTGACATTGTTACAAAAGAATATTCTTCTATATACATCGTGGTAATCGAGATAAACATTATCAGAAATAGCTGTATTAGCAGCAAAATTAGGTAATACACTAGGCTAAAGCGATAGTCAAATTTTTTAATAAGCCAGTCACGATGACAAATAATTGAAACTCGGTTCGCTTTGCACGGGCATGAGTAAATCAAAAGAGAGATGAAACGAAAAATGAGAAACGTTTAAGTAGCTTAAAATTGAAGCCAATGACAAGAAATATATGGGAAACAAAAGTATATGATATACATTGTATGTTTTAATGAGAACTATGTTTTTAGTGTTGTAAGCTTTTGTCTATCTCTTACGGTTTACCGCTTATGCAAAATTCATTCTAAATAAAGCGATCTTCAGTGGCTATCCCATAAAATTATAATATACATTTTATTTTTCATGTAAATACCATGAATATAGCCATTTTTGAGAAAAGCAACATTTTCAAAGAAAATACAATTAAAGGATAGTTTGAGGTAGGGGTCTTCTTGAAAGTCTTCTTGTCGCAATTGGTATTTTAGCGATCTTTTCGTTTTTCAGCTATGCTGTCCACAGACATCCACACACATACATCCGCGCGCTCGAACCTTTTTCTAATTTTTTTTTACTCAAAACATATTCATATATAAAAAAATATATTTTACTGCAAATATATGTTCTTCAAAACATATATTTCCAGCGAAATGTCGACATCGAATTTTTGGGTGGAATGCAATACCTTGTCTACCTTCTATGTACGAGATATGTGTCTTATATCAAGATGTTTCTATGACATCCTTCTGTAACTGCTTTTAAGAATTAATAAGAACATATTTATAAAGATATTTTGAAATATTAACAGGTTTTCTGTCCTTAATCGTATTTTAGCTTTGAGACTCGCGTAAAACCTCTGTGACGTCAGAGGACATATTGTAGAACGTAGGTTTCATATATGTTCTCGGTCTATAGCTATAAAATGGCCTGCAGCGGGTAAATGACTTCAGGAGGCTTTGAAAAAAGGATAAAATTCGACTGTTGATTCAAGACGCAGTCCGTATGGCTTCCATAGCTACCAGCATGTGGGTCTGACGTTTGTATGTTGTTCCCACAGGAAAAGCAATATCTCTTCTCCTACGGGAGTAGTCAGCAGCGGCTAGTATTACAGAATTGAACATAAAGAAAATATGGAATGAAAAGCAATAACGTTTCAGAAGATAATAAAATGTTAGCGGTACGGCAATTTCGAGAGAAACAGACTGCTGAATAAAAGAGGTCACGACCTTGCGGAAAGGGAGATGAAATAAAGTAAATATCTGCAAGAGACGTAAATGAAGAACACACAGGAAAAGGGCTATTAAAGTGAAAATAGCATAAAAGAGCTGAAAGATAGCGCGAAAGAGTACAAAAAGAGAAGTCACGTTATGGGACGGAGGATCTTAGGAAAGTTGAGAACATGATTCCTAATTAGCTTAACAAAAGAGCATCAGCTGCTAAGACTATCCCCGTTCACTATCTGTTAAAGCTCATTTACCCTGAAAATGACCCGCCGAGACGGCAGGGGGGTCTTCAAAATGAAGAGTTTCACGTTCCCTCTGCTCGTTAATGCCTGATTAAGATAGCGCAGTGGCGGCTCGTACAGAAAGAAATCTGAGGTCTTATAAATAACTGTGTGAAGGAGTGGGATAACGAGCAACAAAAGATGCCCATTTTCCTCGCTTCAGTGGCGGCAGATATTCGCATTGGTCGTATGTGACACGTGAGCTTCTTGTCTCGGTGAATGTGTTTATGTCTTGTTGCGATCTGCTGTTGGCTTGATTTTTCTCTCCCATTCAAATCAGGGGAAGTATTGCACTCCACCCAAAAATGTCACTGAAAATATATGTTTTAAGGTCCCGATTCAAAATAAAAGTTTTATAAAGAGGTCCTTATGTGTCCGTTAAATACCAACTATGACTAACTGTTTCGGTAGAAAGTAAAAATAATATACATAGGAATATTAAAGCAATAAAGAAATGAAATGGAATTTTATTTATGGACGCTCTTTATCTACTGTGGTTCTCAGCGTCCCATTCTATACTGGCTAAATTTTTCTCAGAGTCCTCTTTATCAGGCTTGAGGTTCTTTTACGCGCCGTAAATCTACGACACGCGACCAACGGCTTTACTTCCCTCCCGAAGGAAGCCATGCCAAGGACCTTTACGCCCGAAAAAAGCCATCGTTCTGCGCCGGTTTTGAACCCGCGACCTTGGGTATTTGAAGTTAGCATGGTGACCATTGGAGCACGGAGGGCCACTTGTGTATGTCTACCTTCGTTATGAGTTTCGATGAAGACCAATAAAGTCGAAAAGATTATGCTTCAGTCATGAGATTTTTCAAAATTCACTATTTTATAAGAACTTCATCTCTACCTGATAGACCAAAGGTAGGGGAAGGAAAATAGATTCAGTTGAAACGTGACTACCTGAAATCTAGTAATTATTTTTATAGTGCTTAAAGCCCGCTTTTACAACCATGGCACCGCAGGCGATGATACTAGTGATATATGGAATGAAGATGGAGCACCGGTGGAATGCGATGACGGAGGAAATCGGAGAACCCGGAGAAAACCCGCCCCTGCGCCGCTTTGTCCGCCAAAAATCTCACATGCGGTCGCTTGGGATCGAGCCCGGGTGAGATGCAAGTGGTCTAATCACTCGGCCACGGCGCGGCCAGTCTAGTCATTAAGTAAGGAATGGTCCACGCGAAAATTCCGCGCACCCACCCGATCTGCCTATCCGACTATCGGGATGTTTCAATCTGGTAACTGTAGGGATCTTGACATTGTTGTGCCGTTGCCATTGGTTCTAACTGCCCGGTGTCTCCTCTCGCCTCAACCCTCCAAACGGAAGACGCTCTCTCGTGAGGCATAGATGTGTGTGTATCATTCCAGAAAGAGTTCCATACTGCAGCCCCTATGTACGTCAGAACCCAGGAGGAGAGGATGAATTGAAAGTATTATCGACGGGCAGCCGAGACCGAACCGCGGAGAAATAGTCACTGTGGTGGGTTTCTAATATAGTCCCAGCAGTTCTTTATCTCGACGCAGGGAGCGCTAGGAGCCTGCGCCTAGCTCTGACCGAACCGGGTCCTACAGGCGACTACAATGCCTGTCCGCTGCCGTGGGCTGTCACCATCACGGAAGGACGTCACCACCGCAGCCTTCGCCGATACTTACAACCCTGAAACAGACCTGGGGTCTGACGCACTATGAGCCCATAGGTGACTTCAGTATGTCAGCCCCTTCGCAATGTAATTGGACTTGAAACCAACTTTGGTCAAAATGGACTGCTATAATATTTTTATGGCACCAGTACGACATTCTAAAGCTCTTAGTTCGTGTGCGCCATATTTAAAGTTCTACTTTTACGCCACGCTCTGTAAAAAGTATTTTAATGCACAGACGTGGTCACATAAATATGTAAGGGGGCGAATGGGTTTCAAATCGAACTTCCAGAGTTTTAATATTAGACATTTAAATTTTGCACACGAAATCTACATGACCTATATAAACCCATTGAAGTTTCCATTCTAGAGCTTAATTCGTTTTTTAGTTAATAATATTTTTATGTTTAAAAACTGTTTTCAAAATATATCTCCTCCTGCAAATGTAACGATGAAATAGGCCAAAAATGCGATTAATAAAACTAAGTATCAGAATTTTGATATCTGCTTCTTATACCGAATAACAAAATATTTAGTGTACTGATGACGAACATTTTGTGTTTTTAATCTCATTCCGTATCCTTTAATTTTACCCTCTATAGCACGTATGAGCAACGTACATAGTAGATAGAGAAGGTATTGTAAACTTCGATAGAAAATATATGCCTTGAGACGCCCTGAATAAAAAAAAAAACATTTTTAGAAGAAAGGTGAGTATACGTGTCTATAGAGAGCATAACTCAAAAACGAAAAGCCCGTTAAATACCAAACTTGGTATATACGTTTAATATCTCCCAAGGATGCGGCATGAAGATTTCCAATAGGTTTACATTGAAAACTTGTCTAAAATTTTTAGTTTCTTAAAATTGGTTCTAAAGATTTTGATTAAAATACCGTATATCAAACTTACCTATACAGCAAATAAAATATATGTATTTTTTATTTCCTGAGAATATCCTTTGAAGTCCTCTCATTCTAAAGACAAACCTATACATAAATGGCAAACCGTAAGAGATAGGCAAAAACCTTACCATACAAAAAAATGTAGATCTCGTCAAAACACACAATATACGTATTTTACAATTTTGTTGTGAAGGTAACCGATTCCAAAATATTCCTTGTTATTGCTATCAATTTTAAAATGCTTGTACTTCTCAGACAGGATTCGCCCGTGATTCTTTTGTTTTACTCCTGGCCACGCAAAGGAGCGAGTTTCAAAGACAATCGGATAGCGACAGCTTTTAAAATGATTGACTATCACTTTTGCGTAGTGCATTCCTTTAGTTTCCTTCTGCTTTAAGAAATTAAGTAATTAAGAACATTTGCTAGTGCTTATCTCGATTAATATGGTGCATAAAAAAGAATAATCTTCAGAAAAAAGTGTGTTACTAGAACAGCTATAGAAAGGCATGTTAATGGAAGAGGTCGAATTTTTTATTTCATGAACCATGCAATATATAACAAATCCAAAATATTGATTTATTACTTATATATTATTATTTATTACTTATATTACTTATAGTGTCCTGAGCATCCAATGCAATTTTCAACTTCTATGCACAAGAGCAGATGATAGCTTTTCATTGCAGCAAATGCTTAAAAAAAAATCTGATGGTTCCATTCACATGACTTTCTCCTTATCTCTTACAAATTATTATTAGATAATACTTCATGCTAATTGAGATAAATATTAGCAGAAATGGCTTATTACTTGCTTCCTTGGAAGTAGAAGGGAAATAAGGGAGTAATAAGCTAAAGCAATAGTCAAATCTTTTAAAAGCCGGTTGCTATATTGTTGAAATTCATTTCTTTGTATGGCCAGGAGATTACAATTTCCCGTGTGAGAAACGTATTTAAAAATGAAATTAATAAACTAGGGATATTTCGGAATCGGTTAATTCTATAAAAAAGTGTATATTACAAAATTGTGTGTCTTGATGAGATCAAATTTTTATGTAATCATTTTTTGTCCTCTGACGGTTTACAAATTATACAAAAGTCATTCCAAAATGAAGGGTCTTTGGAGTCTATTCCCGGAAAATTAACACATACATTTCGTTTATCATTAAAATATAATAAACATATGGAATTTTAATCACCATTGTTTGAGAAACTCAAAATTTTCGAAAAATGTTCCATGTAAAGGATAGTTGAGGTGGGAGAATTTTTTTGAAAATCTTCGTGTCCCATCTTTGGAAGATATTGAACCTAAATTCCAAATTCGGTAGTTAAGGGTCTTTTCGTATTTTAGCTATGCTGTCCACAGACAGACACATACACATATACATACAGACAGACACTCGGATCTTTTTCCAAAAATGCTTACTTTAGATACAGGAGAAAATAAAACCCTTTTTGAAATTATGTATTTTATTACGATACAAACATCGTAGGTCCACAAAACTTCATAAAACAAGACTGATAGACTTGATATTTGCCAAAAAGATGTAATGTTTTATGGAAAATAACACATTGCCACCCTTTTAGCCCCTAAAGTAAAGATAGTAAATTACATATTTTACTATGATTCATTTTAAAATGAAATATACGTCGTTTTCACATTCTTGGCACGCCGTTTGCGTGATATGATAGGTACAATATGTTTATTCGCCCTCCGAGGTGTAATGGTTACCATACTAACTTCATATAGTCGCGGGTTCAAACCCGGCGGAGGACGATGGATGTTTTGGGCGTAAAAATCCTTAGTATGGCTTCCTTCAGAAGGGAAGGTCCTGTATCGTAGATTTACGGCACGTAAAAGAACCTCAAGCCTGATAGAGAGGCCTCTGAGCTAAATTAAGCGGTCTTTCACGCCCAATTTAGAATGTGACGCTGAGAACCACAATAGTTAAAGAGCGTCCATAAATAACACGCCATTTACATTTCATGTTTGACAGAAATTGGATACAACAATTACATAAATACCAACACGGTATTGAAGTGGGCATGCATCACGCACTCGTAGAACATCAACAATACGCGACAGACATCAATTTCTTCTGTTTCAGCAAAAAACTGGACACGTTCCAAAGAATGTAGCAGGTAACGGTATGGTTCCAAGGGCCCATGCATTATTTAAATGCAGTTGGGAAGCGACACATGTGCTGACAGGTTTACGTAAAGGCTCATGCACACGTCTGGCCAAGTTCTCTTTTCACGTGGAACTTTTAAACTGAAATTATGCGAGGCTGTTGGCAATATTTTAGCACAGAAACAGTAACTTTTGTCTGCCTTGTTTACCAATGCACTTGGCTCGGGGTGTTGCACTGCGATGCGCAGATGTTACAAACGTTGATGTTCCCCAATGCCCTGGGCGACTTAAGTTGACCCATTAAACTTAGAGCGATCCTCAACTAGAATAATGAACCTCTTTTGGAACTAAGCTCTATACAGCAAACTGAATAGCGGTTGTACTTAGCAATTTAATAATCGATACAGTTGGAAAATGAGACATCCCTATAAAACTTACGTGACTTTGATTCTTACGTTACAAATGAAATGGTTATGTAAAACAGTTCTTTTCTGTGTCCTAGATATACCTACGGCAGGTTTTTAGTAACTAAAATCCATATTAACCATATTATTATTATTATTATTATTATTATTATTATTATTATTATGCAGATTCACTCTCATTAGCCTTCTTTGTCATATCGGACTATGAGTGAAATTGGTGAAAAGATGCTCAAATAATCTCAGGGTCCATGGAGCCTAAAGTTACTGCACATATGTCTTCAAAATAACCGAAAACCATGAAAAAAACCTTATCCAGATTACTTACCCTAAGTGAGATACGGACTCGCGACCTCTTGAAAGTGAGGTAGACACGCTACCCCCACACAACCCAGGCGGGCTCAACTGACTTTTAAAATGTTATAAAGAAGCCATTCAAACAGAAATAATACATGAAGTCGTAAGTTTTGAAATTATAGCAATTTTGTTTGTTTTACTTTCTCTAGCCCCGTAGACAATGTATACAATGGATAGAGAAGAAGGTATTGCATTCCGCCCAAAAATTCGATATCGAGATTTCACCGGAAATACATTTTTAGGACCCCCTGAATCCAAAAAAAGAAGCATTTTCAGAAAAAGGTCCATGTGCGTGTCTGTGTGTGTATGTGTGTGTGTCTGTGGACAGCATAGCTCAAAAACGAAAACATTGTTAAATAACAAACTTGGTATTTAGGTTTGGTATTTCTAAGGATGCGACATGAAGATTTTTAATAAAATTCCCCCAACCCAAACAACCCTTTACATGGAAAGCTTTCTGAAAATTTTATTTTTCTCAAAAATGACACGATCTTGATTAAAATACCTTGTATTAAAACTATTTACATCACAAATAAAATGTATATCTTGAATTTTCTGGGAAAGATTTTAAATACTTGTTCATTCTGGATGAATTTTGCTGATTTTTGCATAGCTGGTAAACCGTAAGAGATACACAAAAACTTACTACATATAAAATGTAGATCGCGTTAAAACAGATAATTTATATCATACACGTTTTTTTTTTTCTTGTGGTTAACCGTTTCCGAGATATTTCTTGATATTGGTTTCAGTTTTAAAATACTTAAAAATGTTCTCATACGGGACTTGTCAAGTCCTAGTCATGCAAAGAAACGGATTTCAATCGCATAGCAACAATTTTTAAAAGAATTGACTATCGTTTTATCCTAGTATACCCTTCTGCTTACAAGGAAGCAAGTAATAAGACCATTTCTGCTAATGTTTACCTCGATTAGCGTGAAGTAAATAGAAGAACAAGCTTTTTAACTATAATTTGTTACAGAATTGTAGAAAAAACCTTGCGAATGTAACACATCAGACTTGTCTTTCTTTTTGGTACTTTCGTTCTTTAGCCTGGTTAGTCATATCGGACGATGAATGAAATTTGTGAAATGATGCTCTCGGGGTCCATGGAGCTTAAAGTTACTAGATATTCGTCTTCTCAGGATAAGGGAAAATCCTGAAGAAAACTTTGCCCGAGTAACTCACCCTAAGCAAGATTCGAACTCGCGACCTGTTGAATGCGAGGCAGACACGCTACCACCACAATACCCAGGCGGGCATTCCTTGTTATTGGTTTCAGTGTTAAACTACTTAAACTTTTCTTAAGCGGGAAGTAAACTTTCGTTTCATCTCACTTTTGTTTTACAGATGGCAAAAGAGACCCGAATTTCAATTGTATCGCATAGCGATGACCTTTCAAAAGAGCTTACTATCACTTTAGTCTAGTATATTACTCAATTTCCATTCTACTTACAAGTAACTAACTAATAAGACCGTTTATGCTAATTTTTATCTTGATTAGATTGGTGTAGATAAAAGATAATATCAGAATATTTTGTAAGAATAGTTTGTGGAACAATATTAAACTTAGATATTTAAGTTTGGTATCTTCCAAGGATGCAACAGGAAGATTTAAAAAATAATTCCCCCACCCCAAACTACCCTTTTCGCGGCCTGTTGAATGTGAGGCAGACACGTTATCCCCACTCTACCTAAGCGGGCTCAACTGACTTTTAAAATGTTATAAACAAGTCATTCAAAAATCAAGTATAAGTTTTGAAGTTATAGCAACTTTTTAATATCAATAAAGCGCATCATAAATGTATAAATGGATAAATTGTTATCAAGGATATCAATCAATCCCAAGCGGCCAGAAAACACGTGCCGTAAAGTGTCAATAGTTTATGGCCAATATCATTTTCAGCCGACCTCGGTAGCCGTGGTTGCTGGAGCGTTTAGCGTTGACGCTCTCCCGCAAAAGGGTCGCGGGTTCGAATACCGCTATGGGCATGGGTGTTTATAATTGTGTGTTTCTGTGTCATGATTTAGTCCTTCTATCCTCCAGGTGGCCAAGCAGTTTAAGCCTGAAGGTGAATACTAAAATATAAATAATATATATTTATACACACTATATAATGTTCCAATGATACGACCCGAAGATTTTTGGGAAAATCCTCCAGCATAAATAACCATTTACATGGAGCATTTTTAAAACCGGCTCTACCGATTTTGATTCAAATAACAAATGTTTAAGATGTTTTATTACAAATGATTTGTATATCGAACTCTTAATGGGAATAACCTTTGGTTCTCTTCATCTTGTATGATTTGCTAACTGAAAACCCTAAGAGATACACAAAAACTTAGTACAGAAAAAGTTGGTTCTCGTTAAAGCAGACAATGATGAGTGTTCACTTTATTGTGGAGTTAACCATTTCTGAGATATTCCTTGTTGTTGGTTTAAGATTTCCAATATTAAACTTTTCTCAAATGGGAAGTCGTTGTTCACCTCCCTCCCCCAACATGGCCAAGCAAAGATAACGGGATTTCAATACCATCACATCGGAACCCCCCCCCCGTCTAGCCTGGTGTATTCCTCTATTTCTATTGCACCTATAAAGAACCTAATTAAGCAATTTCTGCTAAGTTTATATCAATTAGTACAAATTAGAAAGAAGAATAAGCTTTTCTAAGAATAGTTTGTTGAAGAACAGGTACAGAAACTCATGTGAATGTAACACATCAGATGTTTACCTATAACAAGATGTGTAAGGCAGTTAATTATGATGTAAATTAAAATGAAGTAGAGAGAAAAATTAACTTCCCTAAGAACAGTCTGTATACCCACCAATAAACGATAGAGGTAGAGAAATTTCGGGAAAACTTTCACATAAAAATCCGACTTTGAATGTGTTGAAAATATTAACAATTATAAGTTTGAAGCCCACTAGATTGCCGAAGTTATAACATCTTTTGGGATCATTGGGAGTTTAGCTTTACAGATCCGTCGCTTATGCCCTGTCATCTCTCCGCAGTCCTATACTTATAAAAATATCTTGTGTTCCATTCACATGACTCTCTACATTTTTGTAACAAATTATTTTTAAAAAACATATTCTTCTATCTACGTTATGATAAACATTAGCAGAAACTGTCTTAATTACCTGCTCCTTGTAAGTAGAAAGAAAATAAGGGAATGCACTAGGCTAAAGCGATAGTCAAATCTTTTAAAAGCCAGTTGTCATGTGGTTGAAATCCGTTTCTATGCACTTTACAACTTTCCTTTTGAGAAAAGTTAAAGTATTGTAAATCTGGAAAAAAAAGAGAAAAAAAAAAAAAATAGCAAAGATTATCTCAGAAACGATAAATTCCACGAAAAGAAAACGTATATGACATAAACGTGTGTTTTAACATGAGATACTTTTTGGTGTAGTAAGATTTTGTCTATCTTTTACGGTTTACCAGTTGCGCAAATTTCAGCAAAATTCATTCTCAATAAAGAGATCTTTAGAGGTTATTCCCAGAAAATTCAAGATACACATTCTATTTGCCATATAAATATATTTAATATGCGGTATTTTAATCAAAATCGTTACAGCCATTTTTCAGAAAATCAACATTTTCAAAAATGTTTCCATGTAAAGGGTAGTTTGGGATGGGGAGAATTTTCTCAAAATCTTTGTGTCGCATCTCTGGAAGATACTGAACTTATACCAAATTTGGTATTTTACCGACTTTTCGTTTTTGAGTTATCGTGTTCACAGACACACTTACACACTGACACACACACGGACTTTTTTCCAGAAATGCTTTTTTTGAATACATGGGACCCTAAAACGTGTATTTCCGGTGAAATCTCAGTATCGAATTTTTGGATGGAGTGCAGTATCTACTTTATAGAGTATATACATAGTACGTGTAGAGAAAGTAAAAAACAGATCTCGGCTGCACTCTGCACCTTGGTAGCGCTTTGCGATATACATACTAGGTATTTGAGGATCCATAAAACCAAAAACAGAAATTTAGAAAAAGGTTTCCGTGTGTAACTTTTTGTCTACTTGAACGTCTGTGTGTAAGTGGTGCCCCTATTGGCAGCATAACTCAAAAACGAAAAGTCCTAATATCTTCCAAGGATGCAACACAAAGATATTCAAGAAATTCCTCCACACCAAATTAACCTTTACATGGAAAATGTTTGGAATATTTTTTATTTTATCAAAAGTGGCTCTAACGATTTAGATTAAGTTGCCGTATGTCATAGACATTTACATGATAAATTAAATGTATATCTTCAATTCTCTGGAAATAGTCTGTGAAGACCTCTTCATTCTAAATAACTTCCTAAAAACTGGTAACGCTAAATTTCTACACAAAAATATACAGATCGCGTTAAAAGTTTACAATACTTAGATTTTTCTTAAATGGGAAGTCGTTATTCACGTTTTTATCCTAGCCATGTAATGATATGGTAATTTCAATTTTATAACACAATGCCAGATTTTAAAATGTTTAAATCGCTTTATTCCCTTACTTCTCTCCTACTTCGAGAGATCTGAGCAATAAAATCATTTCTGGTAATGTTAATCTTCATTAGCAACAAAGTACAGAAAAGAATAAGGTTTTGTAAGAATGGTTTACTGTAGAATAAGTACAGAAAGCCATGTGAGTGGAACACATAATACTTTTTCATTAACTATTTTCATTGAACTCATTTTCATTCGTATTCAACTCCCGCATTCATACAACCAGGCTCTATAGAGTTTAGGCAGAAAATTCTTCGTCTCAGCCAGGAATCAAATCCAGGATCTCTGGGCTGAGAAATCTTAATGTGTGCTGACTACTCGAGGATAGACACAGGAATCTCTAGGAGCTGATTTAAAGTCTGATAATTATATCAGAAATGTAAAGCTTTTAGTTTGGAAACAAGTGAATTTCAATGTATCTCTAACATGTTTACACGGAGAGCTGATTTGATTTGAGTATACACGTTCCTATTGAATACTGCATGGAAACGCGAATTCAGATCGTATTGAATCTTGGATCCCTTCCTCTTAGAAAGTGAGATCGAAATATGCTCCAAAGAAACACCTCCGTATTCAAATCGTATTCAATATGTCAAAGACGCTACATTCTACTACACTCTTTGCAACGCACGACACTCTCAGCATTTTGTTTCCTTCAATAAACTTGACAGAAACTAATGTAACAAAATACACAATAGTCCATTTTTATAATTTCCCTAATCTTGCAATTTGTTATTCTCTAAAACTAACCTCAAAACCCGCTTAAAATACACAGAACCATGTTTAACAAGCTGGTCCAACGTAGATCCAAGTCGGCAGCATATAAAAATCACACAACACACATTTTCATGGCTTCCATAACCTCGCAATTTATTCTTCTCAAAACTAACCTCAAAAGCGGCTTATAATAAGCAGAACTGTGTTTAATAAGTTTTCCAACGTAAATACAAGTCGAATAGACTGTAATAAAACACAACAGATCCAGTTTTTCTCAGCTACCTCTGCACCTTAAGAAGTTAACTTATTATTCTATAATGAGACCCATTTGTTCTTACTCCTGCGGCATATGGGGTTCTGCAGCAAATTCTACCAGGGTCTTAAGACTAATCGCTGATGCACCTTGATTCATCAGCAATGCTACTTCATGTTCCTGAAGTCAACAATAGATATTCTTAAGAAACACTACACTAAACTGCATCTGACGTTTATTAACCATCCCAACTCACTCTCAACGAAATCCCAGTACAGCTGTCACCTCCTAGCGAAGATAGAAGATTAAAGCGGAAGAGACACACTGATCTCCTAAATATATAACAGAAAAAGAGGGTCTTCATTAGACCATTCACTGTTGCAATTAAGTTATGTAATAAATGAAAATAAGATCCATTTTTATCGTTTCCATAGTTTCGGAATTTATTCCTCTCTGAAGCTAACCTCAAAATCCGCTTAAAATACGCAGAACTATGTTTAACAAATTCCCAACGTATATCCAAGTCGGCAGCATTTATTAAAACACAACAGACCAGTTTTTTTCTCAGCTGCCTGAGCACTTTAATTTATTATTCTATATTAAGACCAATTTGGATCTACTCCTGCGGCATATGGGGTTTGCAGCAAAATCTACCATCAAGAAAATACAAACATTCTAGAACAGGGTCTTAAGACTAATCGCTGATGCACCGTGGTTCATTAACAATGATACTTTCCATGGATATCTTCGTGTTCCTGAAGTCAACAATGGTTCATTAACAATGCTGTTCTCCATAGATATCTTCGTGTTCCTGAAGTCAACAATATTCTTAAGAAACACTACACTATTTATTAACCATCCTAACTCACTACTCAACGAAATCCCAGGGCAGCTGCGATCTCCTAGAGAAGAGAGAAGATTAAAGCGGAAGAGACACACTGATCTCCTAAGTATGTAACAAAAGAAGAGATATTGGAAGACACCGTCTACACATGTTTCATCATTGTGTATATAGACTAGTATCACAACTGTAATGCACTTTGTTGCAATTAAGTTATCTAATAAATGAAAATAAGACCCATTTGTATCATTTCCATAATTTAGCAATTTATTCTTCTCTGAAACTAACCTCAAAACCCGCCTAAAATATACAGAACTATGTTTAACAAGTTCGCCAACGTAAATCCAAGCCGACCAGCATGAAGTAAAACACAACAGACACCTTAATAAGTTAATTTATTATTCTATAATGAGATCAATTTGGACTTACTCCCGCGGCATGTGAGGTTCTGCAGCAAATTCTACCATCAAGAAAATACAAACATTCTAGAACAGGGTCTTAAGTCTAATCGCTGATGCACCTTGGTTCATTAGCAACGCTACTCTCCATCGAGATCTTCGTGTTCCTGAAGTCAACAATATTCTTAAGAAACACTACATTATTTATTAACCAGCCTAACTCACTACTCAATGAAATCCCAGGGCAGCTGCCATCTCCTAAAGAAGATTAAAGCGGAAGACACACTCATCTCCTAAATATATAACAGAAAAAGAGGATCTTCATTAGAAGACACCCTCCACACATGTTTCATGTCATTGTGTATGAATACTAGTATCACAAATGCAATTATGCTATCTAATAAATGAAACTAAGACCCATTTTAATCGTTTCCATAATTTCGCAATTTATTCTTTTCTGAAGCTAACCTCAAAACCCGCTTGAAATACACAGAACTTTGTTTAACAAGTTCGCAAACGTAAATCTAAGTAGACCAGCATGTAATAAAACACGCAACACCCATTTTTATGTTTCTATAACCTCGCAATTTATTCCTCTCTAAAACTAACCTCAAAACTCGCTTAAAATACAATGTTTAACAAGTTTGCCAACTAAATCCAAGTCCAGCAGCATAAATTCTCGAACCTTGAGCATTGAAAACGATCTTAGTTGAATTGAACAAGTGAAATGCGGATGGTATTCATATGGAATTGCACTCAAATCGATGTTAGTGTCTTACGGAAACGTGGTAATAGTCTCGTACTATCTATTACTCCTAACATCGCTCTATAAGCACCTGTGTCCGAGTCAAGACAATGCGACCTCACATGAGGGTAGATCATTGCACTCTTATGCCCGAGGGTACAGGATCCGTTAAGGATGAGGAAGTACCTGCCCTCCCATCACAGAGAGAGAGAGGAGAAGTTCGGCTAGCCGCAGGAATTTATTGTTTCCATAAAAACGGGCGTTGCATATCGGCGCGGCGCCCGCGTCTACAGGTGCGGCTTCATTGCCCGTTAAAACTTGAAAAACCGGAATCTTGACGCAGCAATATGTCTAGTGTCACTTCTTTAAATCTCGGAAATCTGCTACTTCCGTATAGATGCATAGGTATATCTTCAATTTCAGTTTCAAAATTACACGATATAAATGTGATATTCATTTTTTACTTGCGCGTGTTGCAGAAACGCCATTCCGCCCACCTCTAAGGTATTGCATTCCATCCAATAACTCGATAGCGAAATTACGCAGACATTTTGATTCAGAATCTGTTGTGTTCCGTTCACTTAACTTTCTCTAACTGTTCAACAAACAGTTCTTACAAAAGATGGTCCAGAATAAAACAAAAGGGACATTAAACGCAGGAGGACTTCCGTTTGAGAAAAGTTTAATTATTTTAAAAATAAAACCAATAATATCTGGAAATTGTTATCTCTACAAAAAATGAATATCACATAAATTGTGTGTTTTAACGAGATCTATATTTTTGGAGCAGTAACTTTTTGTCTATCTCCTGCAGTTTACAAGTTATGGAAAGGACTTCAGACTCCAGAAAATTCAAGATATACATATCATTTGTCGTGTAAATATCCTTACGGCAGTTAAATGAAAATCGTTAGAACCATAGTTTTTAGTGGATTTTCTTGAAAATCTTCCTGTCTCATCCTAGAAAGATATTGAACCTGAGCATCAAGTTTGGAATTTAACCAACTTTTCGTTTTTGAGTAATCGTGTTCACACAAACACACGCGCACTTTTTCTAAAAATGCTTCTTTTTATACAGGGGAACCCAAAATGTTTATTTCCGATGAATATTTGTATCACGTTTTTCGATGGAATGCAATGCCTTCTCTACCTATGCATTATGTACTAAGTAGGGAAAGTAAAAATGAATGAATTCCCTGGATGTGATTTTACATTGCAACTCTATTGAATAACAAAACAAATCTGATTATCCCAATCATATGATTTTCTCTTGCTGTTCCAAAAATAAGCTTTCCTTACAAAAGATTATTCTCTTATCCCTGCCATGTTAATCGAGATAAACATTAGTAGAAATGGTCTTATTTTTTTCTTAAATAGAAAGCAAATAAGTGAATACATAAGCACAAACATATTCAAATCTTTTAAAAACGATCCCTATGTGACACAATTGAAACTTGGTTTTATTTTGTATTCCCAGGAGTAAATCAAAAGAGATGAAACGAAAATTGACTACCCGCTCGAGAAAAGTTTAAGTAGTTTAAAACTGAAATCAATAAAAAGTAATATCTCGGAAACGGTTAACTCTACAAACGAAAAAGCCTGATGTGTTTCATTCACATGAATTTCTTTACACCTCTGTAAAAGATTATTATTAAAAAGCTTATTCTTCTTTGTACTTCATGTTAATCAAGATAAAAATCAGCAGAAATTGTTCTAATTACTTGGTTCCCAGTAAGTGGAAGAGAAAAAATCTAACATGTTCCATTCACATGATGTCCTCTAGCGGTTCGGTAAACAAACCTTTTATTCAAAACATTAATATGTTATCTACATCATGATAAATAAATATAAGCTTCCTTGTAAGTAGAAGGGAAATAAGAAAATGCATAGGCTAAAGCGACAGTCTCGCCCTTTAAAATCCGGTTGCTATGTGAAACAATTGAAATTCCATCTCTTTACTTCCCAGGAATAAACAACCGAGAAACGAGAAAAAAAAATGTATTCCCGTTGGAGAAAGGTTTATTTGGCTTAAAACAAAAACCAATAATCCGGAATATCTCGAAAACGGTTAACTTTACACAAAAAAAAATGTATGTGGCATCAATTTTGTGTTTTAATGAGATCTACATTTTTTATGTGGTACGTTTTTGTATATCTCTTACGGTTTCCAAGTTATAAAAAAGTCATCCAGAATGAAGAGGTCTTCAGAGGTTATTCCTAGAAAATCCAAGATATACATTTCGTATGTCATAAAAGTATCACACATAAGGTATATTAATAAAAATCGTAAGAGCCACATTTTCGAAAATAAATTTTTTTAAAAAAAGTTTCATGTAAAGGGTAGTCGGGGGTGGGCGGTTTTTCTTGAAGATCTTCGTGCCGCATCCTTGGAAGATACCAAACTTAAATATCAAGTTTGGTATTTAATGGTCTTTTCGTTTTTGAGCTATACAGAGTCACACGCAGACCTTATTCTAAAAATGCTTCTTTTTACTTTCTCCATACGCACTATGCACATAGTGTATAGAGAAAGTATTGCACTCCACCAAAAATTCGATACCGAGATTTCACCGGAAATATATGTTTTAGGGTCCCCAATATTCAAAAAACGCATTTTCACAAAAAGGTCCGTGTGTGTGTGTGTGTGTGTGTGTGTGTGTGTGTGTGTGTGTGTGTGTGTGTGTGTGTCCGTGTGTCCGTGTGTCTGTGAACACGATAACTCAAAAACGAAAAGTCGGTAAAATACCAAACTTGGTATTTAGGTTAAGTATCTTCCAGGGATGCGACACGAAGATTTTGAGAAAAATCCCCCCACCCCCAACTATCCTTTATATGGAACTTTTTTCGAAAATTTTGATTTTCTCAAAAATGGCTCCAACGATTTTGATTAAAATTTCGCATATTAAACATATTTACCGGACAAATTAAATGTATATCTTGAATTTTCTGGGAATAGCCTCTGAAGATTAGTTTATTCTGAATGAATTTTACTAAATTTTGAATAACTGCTAAACCGTAAGAGATGGACAAAAACTTACTACACAAAAAATGTAGAGCACATTAAAACACACAATTTATGTTATAAACATTTTTTTCGTGGAGTTCGTCGTTTTTGTGACATTCCTTATTTTTGGTTTCTATGAAAAACGTATACTTTTCTCATACAGGAACTTGTCAACTCCTATCCATATAGACAAAGGAAATTCATTGACATAGCAACCAGGTTTTGACTATCACTTTAACCTACAGTTGTCCCTTATTTCGCTTCCACTTACAAGGAAGCGAGTAATAAGACTATTTCTGCTAATTTTTTCTGATTAGGATAAAGTAAATAGAAGTATAACCTTTTTAAGAATAATTTGTTGCAGGGATATGGAGAAAGTCATGTGAATTCTACACATCAGATTTTTTGTATTTCCCGTGAAATCTCGATATCGAATTTTTGGGCGAATTACGATACTTTTCCTATACACTACGTAGGTACATGGTACGTGTAGAGTAAATGACATAAACTGGTGTTTTAATGACAACTATATTTTAGTCTAGAAACTTTTGTCTATCTCTTACAGTTTACCACTCATGGAAAGGTCATTCAGGATGAAGAGGTTTTCAGAGGCTATTCCCAAAAAATTCAAGATAATATATTTTATATTTTGTTTGTCATAAAAATATCTTAAACATATGACATTTTAATCAAAATCGCGTGACGCATCCTTGGAAGATACTGAACTCACATATCAAGTTTGTTATTCAACCGCCTTTTTATATTTGAGCTATGCTGCCCACATACATACACACAGGCCGACAGAGAGACACACGAACATTTTTACTTTCTCTATACGCACTATGTACATAATGAATAGAGAAAGTATTGCACTCCACCAAAAAATTTGATACCGAGATTTCACCGGAAATGTATGTTTTAGGGTCCCCTTTATCTAAAAAAAGCATTTTCACAAAAAGGTCCGTGTGTGTGTGTGTGTGTGTGTGTGTGTGTCTGTGTCCGTGTGTCTGTGAACACGATAACTCAAAAACGAAAAGTCGGTAAAATACCAAAATTGGTATTTAAGTTTAGTATCTTCCAGGGATGCGACACGAAGATTTTGTGAAAAAACCCCACCCCCAACTACCCTTTACATGGAACTTTTTTCGAAAATTTTGATTTTCTAAAAGATGGCTCTAACGATTTTGACTAAAATATCATATATTAAAGATATTTACCTGACAAATAAAATGTATATTTTGAATTTTCTGGGAATAGCCTCTGAAGGCTACTTTATTCTGGATGAATTTTGCATAACTACTAAACCGTAAGAGATGGACAAAAACTTAACACACAAAAAGTGTAGAGCACGTTAAAACACACAATTTATGCTATATACATTTTTTTCGTGGAGTTGATCGTTTTTTAGATATTCCTTTTTCTTGGTTTCAGCTTTGAAAAACTTAATTCTTTTCTCATACAGGAATTTGTCAACTCCTGTCCACACAAACAAAGGAACATCAGTCACATAGCAACCAGCTTTTGGCTTTCACTTTAACCTATGGTACTCCCTTATTTCGCTTGTATTTACAATAAAGCAAGGAATAAGATTATTTCTGCTAATTTTCCTCGATTAACACGAAATAAATAAAAGATAGCTTATTAACAATAATTTGTTACAGAGAGATAGAGAAAGTCATGTGAATGGAACACATCAGATTTTTCTAAAAAGCAACTTCTCTATCCACTATATACATTGCACATACGTGACAGAGGAAATAATAAAAATACCTACCTATCATGGTAACTACTTTTGAGTGCCAGGCTCGACTTACTATTAACCCTTGTATTTGTGGTTCTGGCATAATATGTTATTTACACTGAAATGTGGGATGACGACATAAGTAGTATTAACACAGCAACTCTTACTTGTATTTCTATATTTTGAAAAAAAAAATTGTTTAAATTTAGTTAGTTTTAATTATATTCATTTTTATTCAAATATCGTATTTCAAATAATGTTTTACAATTGAGCTTTATCGTGAATGGAATCAAGGATCTCTTGAAAGAGCATAACTTTGCTTGGTTATGATTTAATTTAATTTATTTTATTTTAAGTTAATTTTATTGCGTTTTTTGCCAAATAGTCAGCTTGTCCCTCACTAAGGGGCCCCAAGTTCGATTCAGAGAACCAGATGAGGTTTTATGGTGGACAAAGCGAATCTAGGGTGGGTTTTCTTCGTGTTCTTCAGTTTCCTCCTCCATTCTTTCCACCACCTGCTCCATAATTACATTTCTATACATCCATTTCATATAATCTTCCTCACTGTCATTCCAGGTATCTCTCCCTGATCCAAAGTTCGTGTACTCAACTCGCATCCGAACCCAACCACTGGAGGACGCCGAGGACGCCGAGGCAGGTGCATTCGGGAGGTCGTAGGATCGATACCTCTGACCTGTAACTCATAGGCTCTTTCTGTGGTTTTCCCGCATCACTAGGCAAATGCTGTGGAGGTTTCTTCATTTCACTTCCATTTCTTCCAATCGGTCTCTTTCAGGGCTGTAATTGTTGGTGAGGACTGCGGTGGCCCTCCCTAAGTGGTGACTGCTTTGGAAATAAAGCTCTTGGCGGCGGCATGGCGTTGGAAGTCGTCTGTAGATTTATGGAGTTTGGTCACACTTGGAGCGGGGCCTATTAGAGATTCCCGCGACGAGATGAAGAACTGCTTGGAATGCGTTAAGGACCATCCATGGTGACTCCATTCCTGCCATTCGGTTTCGGCCGCCCGCTGTAATTACTCTCATCTTATCCTCCTAGGGTAGGCTGCAATGGCTGCAATGCAGAATCCCCTCCGGCATCTCACACACACACACACACACACACACACACACACACACACACACACACACAAAGCCCGTTCCAGCCCAGACTACCGCTGACGGTGGTGTCGCTAGTATTGTTCCCTAACGAATGTAGTTTACTGAAGGATCATGAGGATTTGCGCGGATCGAGCGTATGGTACAGTCCGTCACGCAATGCTGTAAACAGTGGGCATTTATGTTTACGATCAATTTATAGGCGACACTTATCCGATTTATTATAACTCACCTACTGTAATGTCAGCAATTAGTGAATACGTTCGTTTAATACAGCACTGTAGTGGAACGGTCGTGTAATGCACACTGATTATCCACATCTGTTCAGTGCATGACGTAACAGTTAGTGCCAGCACCGGTGGGGGAGGTGGGACCGGCAGTACACATATACGAGGAGAATTAAAAGGTCAAGAAGAAAATATGTTACTTTCTCTACACGTACTATGTACATAGTGTATAGAGTAGGTACTGCATTCCACCCAAAATTTCGATACTAAGATTTCAACGGAAAACTCACATTTTAGGGTCCCCTGTATCCAAAAAAAAAAAAAACAGAAAAAGGTCCGTTTGTGAGTGTCCGTGAGTCTGTGAACACGATAATTCAAAATTGAAAAGTAGGCAATGTACCATACTTGGTATTTAAATTTAGTATCTTCCAGGGATGCTTTTGAGAAAAATCCCCCCACCCCAAACTACGCTTATGGAAAACATTTCGAAAATTTTGATTTTCTCAAAAATGGCTCTAACGATTTTGATTAAAATATTGTATATTTAAAATATTTATGTGACAAACAATATATATATATATATATATATATTCAATCATCTGGGAATAGTCTCTCAAGACATATTTATTCTGGTTGAATTTTGCGAAAGTTTTCATAACTGGTAAACCGTAAGCGTTAGACAAAAACTCACCACACAAAAATGTAGAGCTCGCTAAAACACACAATTTATGTTGGGCATATACATTTTTTCGTGGAACTGGCCGTTTTTAAGATATTCCTCGTTATTAGTTTCAGCTTTAAAATAATTATACTTCTCTCATACGGGAATTTGTCAACTCCTGTCCATACAAACAAAGATTGCAACCAGATTTTAAAAGATTTGACTATCGATTTAGCCTAGTGCATTCTCTCATTTCCCTTCTACTTACGAGGAAGCAGGTAATAAGACACTTTCTGCCGTTTTTTTTTTTTTTTTTTTTTTTTTTTTGTCGATTAGCATTAAGTTAATATAAGAATACGGTTTTTAACAATAATTTGTCACAGGGATGTAGAGGAAGTCAAGCGAATGGAACACATCAAGTTTTTTTTTTTATTGCTAACACGAAAAACAGTGTTAAACTCAATAAATGGTATATCTTCAAATAATGATGTGCTCCAGAATATCACCGACTTGGCACATTTTCAACATTCCTTGTGGAGTTTATTATTTAGTTGTTTTGCAACACGCACCTTTGGGGAAAGCGAGGGAGAGACTACTGCGTGACTCGAAAACCAAAATGTCATCCCCACGATCTCGCCGGAAGCAAGACAAGTCATCGATCAGCCTTGTTGTCAAGTGGCCCTTTCTCCTCGATCATTAGCTTACAGTTGTTGTCATGGCAACTGAACAGACACCTACATATTCCTTGGCAATATTTAACGAAAAATCTGATGTGTTCCATTCACATGACTTTCTCTACATCTCTGCAACAAATTATTGTTAAAAAGTTTAGGCTTCTATTTACTTCACGATAATCGAGAAAAAATTAGCAGAAATTACTTGGCTCCTTGTAAGTAGAAGCGAAATAAGGGAGTAATATAGGTTAAAGTGATAGTCAAAAGCTGGTTGCTATGTGACTGAAGTTCCTTGTTTGTATGGACAGGAGTTTACAAATTCCTGCATGAGTATACGCTTTTTAAAGCTGAAACCACTTACAAGGATATCTGGAAAACGGCCAACTGCACGAAAAAAGTATATGATATTAATTGTTTGTTTTATGCTCATCTACATTTTTTGTGGAATAAGTTTTTGTCTATCTTTTACGGTTTACCAGTTATGCAAAATTCAATAAAAATCATCCAGAATAAAGAGGTGTTATATAGCCAGAAAATTCAAATAATACATTTTATTTGGCATGTAAATATCTTAAATATAAGAAATGTTAATAAAAATTGTTAGAGCCATTTTCAAGGTAATCAAAATTTTCGAAATTTTTTACATGTAAAGGGTTATATGGGGTGGGAGGGATTTTCTTGAAAATCTTCGTGTCGCATCTTGGAAGATACCAAACTTAAATACCAAGTTTGGTGTTTAACGGTCTTTTCGTTTTTGAGCTATGCTGTCCACACACACAGGATCTTTTTCTGAAAATGTGTTTTTTCGGTGGGCTCAAAACATGCATTTCCGATGAAATTTCGGTATCGAATTTTCGGGTGCATTAAGATACCTTCTCATACACTCTGTAGGTACATAGTACGTGTAGAGAAAGTAAAAATCTGATGTTTGATTCGCATGACTTTTTCTATCTGTTCTGCAAACCAACTATTTTTTCTACATACGATACTTATCGAGATACCCGTTTCAAAATAATTTTAAATATATCAAAATTGAAACCAGTAACAAGGAATATCTCGAAAATGGATATCTTAACGGAAATTGTTAAATCTAAAGAGGTTTTCGGAAGCTATTACCAGAAACTTCAAGATAATCATTTTATTTGCCATGTAAATATATGTAATATGCAGTATTTTAACCAAAAGCCTTAGAGCCATTTTTGAGAAGATAAAAATTTTGCATACGTTTAAAATGCAAAGGATAGTTTGGTATGGGGAATCTTATTAAAAACTTTCGTGTCGCATCCGGAAAGATACTGGACTTAGCAATTTGGTGTTTAAACGAGTTTTCTTCTGTTTAGTTTTCTTATTTTATTTATTTTATTTTATTTATTTATTTTTTTGTATAGTGCCCTTTAACTTCTATGGCCACATCGGGGCTTTAACGTGTGAAACAACTCTTATATTCGCTGTAGGTTACTGTCATTAGATTAATTATTTTATATATAATTATACACACATACACATTCAATCTAAAATGCATACCTACAGTATCTGTGTGGGATAAGGAACAATTCTGGTTAAAGAACAATTCCCCGCCCCAGCCAGGAATCGAACCTGATGAGGTAGTTATATTGTTCATAGACAAATACGGTTCTTTTTTATGTTTTATTTTTTGATACAGGGCCCTAAAACGTGTGTGTTCAGTGAAATCCCAGTATCGAATTTTTTAGGTGGAATGCAATACCGTTTCTTCCTATGTATACGTAGAGAAAGTAATAATTACAACTTTAATATTTAAAACATCTTTTTATTGCCTCAATGTCCTTTAATTCTCAATACATTTGGCCGTACATATTTGGCACCTCACATTAGCGAGAGTATGTAAACTAGCCTGCATTTACATGTGTACCAGCGCGTAAGCGGCAGATAATGGATTCCGGTGCATGCTGGTGTCACAATGCGGAAGATGACACATCATCAGAATTACTGGAATGCCCTATTATTAAGGTTCGCTGAACCGCAGCGACACATACTCACACTTTGTCTCTAGGTTACGACGTGGGCCACTGTTATTCCTCCAGAGACCGGTTCCAGACACAGAGGTTCTCAAACTGTGGCACGCGACCAGCTGGGCTCCAGATGTGCTGGAGAGTCGGACTTATTATAAATGTTTTGCAAATGGGAGAGTTCTACTCTGCAGCGAATGATATGCGTTATCGTGCTCTGCGTTGCCAGGCCTCCACCCTCTCTTTTCATATTTCCCTCTCACTCGCATACTCAGCATGCAAATCTGCCTAGCGACATAATGTTTATTCATATCTATTATGGAAACTATTTAAGCTAAAAATCTGTGGTTTTTACGGTGCTACTACTATGCTTAGCTTTGGTGCTTCGTGGCGCAGGGGATCGTGGGTGCGAGTCACACCTTAGGTATGGTTGTTTGTGTGTTTGTAAATGTGTTTGTGTATATGTATTTGTGAGTAAAAAGAAACCGCAAAACAAAGCAAATGTAGGTAAAACGGAAAAAGAAGAAACAGGAATACAGCGCCGACGTCCGGAACTGTTCTTTAAAAGAAAAAAAAAAATTACTCCCTATCTTCCTCGTGAATTATTTTTTACAAAATTTTAATATATTGTCTTAGCGCAAGTAGAATTTATGAGAGACGGAATCAGTTGGCGCGTTACTCCCCTGTTAAGCTCTCCAATTGGCTGCCGGCCTGGTGGCGCTCAAGGACAAACCTCATCCCACTAGAAAGTCACTCTAGTTAAAGAGTGGACTAAAACAAAATAGTAATGATTGCTTCTGCGCTCTAATGATTAGCATGCTGATTTCTAACAATGAGACTCAGGGTTTGATTATAGCCTGGAGGGCGGAATTGTGACTTAATTACGATTTCCTATTCTCTCTAGAGTCTGGAAGTACAAATGAGAAACTGAAAGACTGTGTGTGTGTGTGTGGTGTGTGTGTGTGGTGTGTGTTTTGTGTGCGTGTGCGCGTGCGTGCGTGTGTGTGTGTGTGTGTGTTTTTTTTTATGCATCTTTGAACAGCATAGCTCAAAAATCTGATGTGTTCCATTCGCATGACTTTGTCTATATCCCTGTAACAAATTATTGTTAGTAAGCTTATCTTTTACTTATTTCATGCTAATCGAGAAAAATTAGCAGAAATAGTCTTATTTCTTGCTTTATTGTAAGTTGAAGCGAAATAAGGGAGTACCATAGGTTAAAGTGAAAGCCAAAAGCTGGTTGCTATGTGACTGATGTTCCTTTGTTTGTATGGACAGGAGTTGGCAAATTCATGTATGAGAAAAATATTTTTTCAAAGCTGAAACGAAGAAATAGGAATATCTCAAAAACGATCAACTCCACGAACAAAATGTATATCACATAAATTGTGTGTTTTAACGTGCTCTACATTTTTTGTGGGTTAAGTTTTTGTCCATCTCTTACGGTTTAGTAGTTATGAAAAATTCATCCAGAATAAAGTAGTCTTCAGAGGCTATTCCCAGAAAATTCAAAATATACATTTTATTTGTCAGGTAAATAATTTTAATATACGATATTTTAATCAAAATCGTTAGAGCCATTTTTAGAGAATCAAAAGTTTCGAAAAAAGTTCCATGTAAAGGGTAGTTTGGGGTGAGGGAATTTTTCTCCAAATCTTCGTGCCGCATGCCTGGAAGATACTAAAATTAAATACCAAGTTTGGTATTTTACCGACTTTTCGTTTTTGAGTTATCGTGTTCACAGACACACGGACACACGGACCTTTTGCTGAAAATACTTTTTTTGGATACTGGGGACCCTAAAACATATTTTCCGGCGAAATCTCGGTATCGAATTTTTTGGTGGAGTGCAATACCTTCTCTATACACTATGTACATAGTATGTATAGAGAAAGTAAAAACGGAAATCAGATAAACATCAATATCATTGTCAGTAATCGAATATTAATAATTGAGTCGAACACTACTTTAGCATACTAACAACATCAACCCATATTACGTTTTACATAGAACACTTTTTCTTCGCTTTCATTTTCTCAAACCTAGCTCTGATGATCTAGATTAAAACATAATAACGAGAATGTTTTACTTTCTCTAGCACGTATGCACAATGTATATACATAGATAAGGTATTGCATTCCACCCAAATATTCGATAACCAGACTCACTGAAAAAAGATTGTTTTGAGGTATCGCAAGCGCGATACGGAATTGAGTATTTAAGTTCAGCATCTTCCAAAAATACGACACGAATATTTCCAAGAATAATATCAGTTTGTAATGTATAAGCATATAATATATCAATCATAAAAAATAAGTGATTGACATTATATTGTGATACCAACTAATATCAAAATGAAAAGGATATCAGAGAATATTCTTAGAAAAGTAAAGTATACATTTATTTGTTAAAGTAAATATCTATAATGTACTGTATTTTAGTCAAAATCATTTGAGCCATTTTTGAGAAAACAAAAATTTTCTACGTAAATGGTAGTTTGGGTTGCAGATTTTTTTCTGAAAGCCTTCAAGTTGCATCCTTGAAAGATACCAAACTTAAATACCAAGTTTGGTATTTAACAGTCTCCGTTTTTTACGGACACACATACATATATACGCACTTATACACACGATTTTTTTTCTAAAATGGCTTATTTTGAATTCAGGAGACCTCAAAACATGTATTTCTATTGAGATCTCGATATTGATATTTTTGGTGGAATATAATGGCTTCTCTAAGAACCATGTACATACGTGCTGTATAAAGTAAAAAGGGCCCTCTCCTCCACCCGGCAATCTACCCTAGGACTTTTGGATGCTAACGACTAGACCACACAAGCGTTTTGTTTTAATTCATGTTATTTTCACTTCTACATTCCTCAAGCGGTTGGTTAAAATTCTTACCTGTGATATATTTTGTTAAGTCTTGGTTTGCAGATAATCTACACATAGCGGTTTGCATACCTGTAAATAGAAAATGAAAAGTAAATACCTAACTAAAAAAACTTTCAAAACACAATTCAGGAGCTTAATTTCAAAAGGTCTCTTGTCCACCTAGTACCAAAACTAAATGTTTATGTTTCTGCATTCGTTTTAGATTACTCTATACATAAATGTTATCCGCAAAAAAATTGCGTTTTTTTTTTTTTTTTTTTTTTTTTTTTTTTTTTTTTTTTTTTTTTTTTTAGCTCTAATGTCTAAAAATCTGATGTGTTACACTCATATGACTTCCTCTAGCTGTTCTACAAACTTCATACATAGGATTATTCTTCTTTCTGCACCTTGCTAATCGTGGTACTCATTAACACAATGTTCTTATTATTTAGTCCCGTATAAGTAGGAAGAAAATAAGGGAACACACTAGGCTAAGTCGATAGTCAAAGTTTTAAAAGCTGTCGTTATGCGATTGTCATCACAAATCGCTTCTTTTCTTGGCCAGGAGTAGAACAAAAGAAAAACGGACACTCCCGTCTGAGAAAAGTATAAGTACTTCACAACTGAAACTAATAACAATAAATACCTCGAAAACGGTAAGCTCCACGAGAAAAATGTATATGACGTAACTTGTGTATTTTAACAAGACTTAAATTGTTTGTATAGTAAGTTTTTGTCTATCTCTTACGGTTTAGTAGTTATGCCAAATTAAGCACGATTCATCCAAAATAAACAGGTCTTCAGAAGCTATTCCCAGAAAATTCAAGATATACATTTTATTTGCCAGGTAAATACCTTTGGTATTCAAAATTTTAATCAAAATCGTTAGAGCCATTTTTGAGAAAATCAAAATTTTCGAAAAATGTTCCATGTAAAGGGTAGTTGGGGGTGGGGGGATTTTTCTCAAAATCTTTGTGTCGCATCCCTGGAAGATGAGAAACTTAAATACCAAGTTTGGTATTTTAGCTACTTTTCGTTTTTGAGTTATCGTGTTCACAGACACACGGACACGCGGACACACCGACACACACACACGGACCTTTTTCTGAAACTACTTTTTTTGGATACAGGGGACCCTAAAACATATATTTCCTGTGAAATCTCGGTATCGAATTTTTGGTGGAATGCAATACCTTCTCTATACACTATGTACATAATACGTGTAGAGAAAGTAAAAATGGAGAAGATACATTTTGAAAATAAGCTCTTCAATTTACATTTCTGTTAATTGTTTTCCTCTGTTGTATTCAATATAACAAACACTACTTAACTTTAATGGTTTATTAATAATTTTAATATTATTGTTCTAACTATGGATTTAAATTATTACCTATGTGTTATATTCATATAGCTTCCTATAGGCCCGTCCTTACTCATTGTAAACTTTTTATCTATTAAGAAAAAATTGTATAATTATTCACTCTGAACTTACAACCACAATTGTCCTACCCGGGCTGCAAATCATATGTATATATAAACATGTAAGTACGATAAAACACAAAATAGTTATGACATTTTATCACTATGAGTGTTCAATAATTTACCCACTTTTTAAAAAATTCTTCTGTTTGTTATTTTAAAAGGTAGATAATTGTTTTAATCTATGATCCTCTTTGAAAGGTCCAGGATTTCTTTACAATGGAATTGACTGACCATTGTCGTTATTCTTGACGCTGCTATACATATATTTGACACTAAAAAACATCTCTCTCTCTTCTACATATTACTCTTGCCCACTTCCACGGGCGTGTCTGGTAGCGGGGTGGCGTTCGGATCCTGCAATCCTTAGCTCAACATTTTTGCCACCTACAGTTGCAAGTTATTACTCGAAAATGCCTTTTCGGAATAAGGGAAAATCCAGGAAAAACATTATTCTTGTGACTCACCCTAACCGAGATTTGAACTCGGGACCTCTTGAATGTGAGGCAGATAAGATATCCTCACACTACAGAGGCGAGACCAACCAGCTTTTAAAAAGGTTGACTATCGCTTTAGCCTATATACATCTACTTACCTACTACTTACAAGAAAGCAAGTAATAGGGTCATTTCTACTAATATTTATCCTGTTTAGTATAAGGCAGACATAAGAAACAGCTTTCCTAAAAATCTGATGTGTTCCATTCACATGACTTTCTCTACATCCCTGCAACAAATTATTGTTAGAAAGTTTATGCTTCTATTTACTTCATGCTAATCGAGAAAAAATTAACAGGAATAGCCTTATTACTTGCTTCTTTGCAAGCAGAAGCGAAATAAGGGAGTACCGTAGGTTAAAGTGAAAGCCAAAAGCTGGTTGCTATGAGACTGAAGTTCCTTTGTTTGTATGGACAAGACTTGACAAATTCCTATATGAAAAAAAGTATAAGTTTTTAAAGCTGAAACCAAAAACAAGGAATATCACAAAAACGATCAACTCCACAAAAAATGTATATAACATAAATTGTGTGTTTAAACGTGTTCTAAATTTTTTGTGCGGTAAGGATTTGTCCATCTCTTGCGGTTTAGCAGTTATGTAAACTTCCTACAATTAATTCAGAACAAAGTAGTCCTCAGAGGCTATTCCCAGAAAATTCAAGATGTACATTTTATTTGTCAGGTATCCTTAATATGCGAAATTTTCATCAAAATCGTTAGAGCCATTTTTGAGAAAATCAAAATTTTCGAAATTTTTTCAATGCATTTTGGGATGGGAATTTTCTCAAAATCTTCATGTTGCATCCCTAGAGGATACTAAAGTTAAATACCAAGTTTGGTGTTTTATCGTCTTTTCGTTTTTGAGATCACAGACACACGGACACGCGGACCTTTTTCTGAAAATGCTTTTTTTTGGATATAAGAGACCCTAAAACGTATATTTCCGGTGAAATCTCGGTATCGAATTTTTGGATGGAATGCGATACTTTCTCTATACACTATGTACATAGTGCGTGTAAAGAAAGTAAAAAGATAGAGGCAAATGCTTTAAGATGGTTTGGACACATAAATAGGGTGGATGAGAGCAGGAAAGCGAAAGAGGTAGGGGTGGCCAGAGGGAAGGAAGAAGAAGGAGAGGGCGACTAAGAACAGAATGGAGTGACTATGTAGAGAAAATAGTGAATAAGAAAGGAAAGATTTTGAGGGAATTTAAACTACTTAGGGATAGGACAAAATATAGGAAATAGATCATGACCGGCTGAGGAAACCCGACGCTCGAAAGGTCATGAAGGAGAGGAAAAGAAGAAGAAAGTAGTATTTAAAATAAACCTATAAACTAATTGCATTCAATTGTACTAGACCTGAATTTAAAAATCACAATTACGTAAGCAATAATAGTGGATCACGTATAGCTAACATTAACATCCCCTTCGATTTGGACGCCCCTGCTTGTAAAGAATTATTGACAATGTGACATTGATTTCGAACCGGGAAGGGAAACCGGTTGGAAGATGGTCACATCGCCGTGACTTTTAAAACAGCTTTCTCTTGAACTGTTCATTAATAATAACAACAATGTCTGCACTCTGCCACAACCGGTATCCTTCCCAACAGAGGTGGCTATGCATTTTCCCTTACTGAGCGCTGCATTTCCGACTTCTCTAGAGGTCAGCGTCTCTAACCTGTACTACGGAACAGCATTCATTTCATTTTTACTTTCTCTACACGTACTGTGAACATAGTGTATAGAGAAGGTATTATATTCCACCCAAAAATTCTATACAGACATTCCACCGGAAATATATGTTCTGAGGCCACCTGTGTATAAAAAAACAAAAAACAAAACAAAAAAAAGCATTTTTAGAAAAAGATCCATGTGTGTGCCTTTGGATAGCATAACTCAAAAACAAAGCCCATTAAACACCAAATTTGGAGCATAAGATTGTTATCTTCCAGGGATGCAACATGAAGATTTTCAAGAAAATTCCCCCACCCCAAACCACCCTTTACATGGAAAATTTGTTGAACATTTTGTTTTTTTTCAAAATGGGCCTTATTAAAAAAACGTATATTAAAGACATTTATACGGAAAATAAAATGTATATTTTGAATTTTTTAGCAATAGCCTCTGAAGACTCCTTTATTCTGAATGAATTTTGCTGAATTTTGCGTAACTGGTAAACCATAAGAGAAAGACAAAAACTTACTACACAGAAAAAATGTAGATCACATTAAAACACGGTATTTTATGTCCTATACGTTTTTCTCGTGGAATTGACCATTTCTGAGATATTCCTTCTGATTTGTTTCAGATTCAAAATACTTAAAATTTTCTCTCAAGGAAAGTTGTAAACCTCTGGCCCTGCATCAAACGGATATCAACCACATGGCAACCAATTTTTAAAACCTTTGACTATCACTTTAGCCTTGTGTATTCCCTTACTTTCCTTATCCTTACAAGGAAGCAAGTAATTAAGACAATTTCTGCCAATGTTTATCTTGATTATCATAAGCAGACAGAAGAATGTGCTTTTAAACAATAATTTCTAACAACGATGTAGAGAAAGTCATGTGAATGAATCACATCAGATTTTTAGAAATAGGTCAGGGTGTGTGTGTATGTATGTACCTTTGGACAGCATAGTTCAAAAACTAAAAGACCATTAAATACCAAATTTGGTATTTAAGATTAGTATTTCAAGGATGCAACACGAAGATTTTCAAGAAAATTTCCCCACACCAAACTACCCTTTACAGGAAAACATTTTTGAAAATTATTTTTGAGAAAAAATAGCTGTATCGATTTCGATTAAAATGCCTATATTAGAGACGGGTTTTCTGCAAATAGCTTCTGAAGACCTGTTAACTCTAGATGAATTTTGTATAACTAGTAAACAGTAAGTAACAGAGAAAACCTTACTACACAAAGATGTAAATCTCGTTAAAATACACAATTTATGCCATATACTTTATTTTGTGGATTTGGCAATTTCCGAGATTTCCTTCTTTTTAAAATACTTATTTTTTTTTCCTTTCATCTTCACTTTACTGTTGGCCTTGCAAAGCGAACCTAACTTCAATTGTTTACAAGCGACCAATTGCTATATTTTCCCTTTTACTTACAAGGAATCAAGTAGTAAGTCCATTTCTGCTATTGCTTATCTCGATTAGCATGGTGTAGATAAAAGAATATCTTTTGTAAGAATAGTTTGTTTGTAGAACGGGTACAGAAAGTCATGTGAAACGAACACATCAGCTTTTTCACATTCGCCAGCGCCTATATACTAGGTACTGAAGGTATTACATTCCATCCAAAAACTCGATACTGAGATTTCACTAGGAAAACACATATTAGGGTCACCTGAATCCAAAATAGGCATTTTTAGAATTAGCTCCGTGCGCGCGCGCGCGTGTGTGTCTATGAGCAGCATTTTTTACTTTCTCTAGCCCCATATGTACAATGTACATAGTGATAGAGAAGGTATTGTATTGCACCCAAAAATTCGATCCGAGATTTCACCGGAAATATATTTTTTGGGGTCCCCTGAGTTCGAAATAAAGCATTTTTAAAAAAAGATCCGTATATGTGTGTTTATGTGCGAGCGTGTGTGTGTGTGTGTCTGTAGACTGCATAGCCCCCAAAAAAAAGGACCGTTAAATACCAAACTTGGTATTTATGTTTAGTATCTTCCAATGATGCGACACGAAAATTTTCAAAAAAAATCCCCCCACCACAAACTACCCTTTACATGGAAAAAATTTCGAACATTTTGATTTTCTTAAAAATGACTAACGATTTTGATTAAAATCCCGTATATTAAAGCTATTTATATCCGAAATAAAACGTATATCTCGAATTTTTTGGGAATAGCCTCTGAAGACCTCTTTATTCTGGATGAATTTGCTTAACTGCTAAACCGTAAGAGATAGAAAAAAAACGCACTACACAAAAAATGTACCTCATGACAAAACACACAATTTTTGTCCTTTACGTTTTTGTTGTGGAGGTAAGCGTTTTCGAGATATTCCTTGTTATTCGTTTCAATTGTGAAGTACTTAAACTTTTCTTGTCTGTTTTTCTTTTGTTATACTCCTGGTCAAGCAAAAAAGTGATTTGCAATGACAATCGCATAACGATAGCTTTGGAAACATTTGACAATCACTTTAGCATAGTGCATTCCCTTATTCCCTTCTAACTAAGTAATAACGTTCTGCTAACATTTATCTTGATTAGCATTGTGTACAAAGAAGAATAATCTTTTGTAGGAGTTTTGTAGAGCAGCTAGAGAAAGGCATGTGAGTGTAACACATCAGATTTTTTATAAATGAAAAGTCAGTTAAATACCAAATCTGGTATTTAAGTTTAGATCTTCCAAGGATATGGCACAAAGATTTTGAGAAAAAATCCACCAACATTTCTGGGAACAGCTTCTGAAGCTCTTTATTCTGAATGAATGTTGCAATGCTGGTAAACTGTGAGAGATAGACAACAAATTACTACACACAAAACGTAGATCTGGTTAAAAACAGCACAACGTAGTTGACCATTTCCGAGATTTTCCTTGTCACTGGTTTCAATTTTAAAACCTCTATACCTTTCTCAAATGGGATGTATATATTCGTTTTTCTTACTGCTGGTCTAGCAAAGATATCAGAACTTCAAAGCCATCACATAGCGGCCAGCTTTGAAAGAACTGGACTATCCTTTAAGCACAGTGCATCCCCTTATTTCTTTGCATCCACAAGGAAACATGTAAGCATATTTTACTTTCTCTAGCCCCCATATGTACAAAAATTCGATACCGAGATTTCACCGGAAATACATGTTTTAAGACCCCTGTATAAAAAAAAGCGTTTTCAGAAAAAGGTCCGTGTGTGTGTGCGTGTGTCTGTGAACACGATAGCTCAAAAACGAAAAGTCGGTAAAATACCAAACTTAGTACATATTTAAGTTTAGTAGCTTCCAGGGATGCGACACGAAGATTTTGAGAAAAATCCCCCCACCCCCAACTACCCTTCACATAGACCTTTTTTCGTAAATTTTGATTTTCTTAAAAATGGCTGTAACGAATTTGATTAAAATATCATATATTAAAGATATTTACCTAACAAATAAAATGTATAATTTTCTGAGAATAGCTTCTAAAGATCTGTTTATTCTGGATGAATTTTGCTTAGTTTGGCATAACTAGTAAACCGTAAGAGATAGAAAAAAACTTACTTACAAAAAATTTAGGTCTTGTTAAAATACACAAGTTATGTCATATACATTTTTCTCGTGGAGGTTACCGTTTTCGAGGTATTCATTGTTATTAGTTTCAGCTGTGAAGTACTTATACTTTTCTCAGACGGGAGTGTCCGTTTTTCTTTTGTTCTACTCCTGGCCACGTAAACAAGCGATTTGTAATGACAATCGCATTACGACAGCTTTTAAAACATTTGACTATTGGTTTAGCTTAGTGTATTGCCTTATTTTCTTCCTACTTATACGGAACGAAATAATAAGAACATTGTGCTAATGAGTACCACGGTTAGCAAGGTGCAGAAACAAGAAGAATCTTATGTATGAAGTTTGTAGAACAGCTAGAGAAAGTCATGTGAGTGTAACACATAAGATTTTTTAAACAATAGTTTGTTAGAGAACTGATTGAGAAAGTCATGTTAATATAAACAATCAGAGCTTTTTACTAGATTATAGGTATTTTAAACTTTATTTCTAAAATATTTTTAAATTTAACTTCTTTAACATTATAGGTCATATCAGACACTGAATGGAATCAGTGATGGTGCTCAATTGGTTCAGGTCCATGGAGCCTAAAATTACTCAGTATTCAGCTTTTAGAGTAAGGAGTAACTCATCCTAACCCAGATACGAACTTGGGACCTCTTGAATGTGAGGTAGACACGCTAACAGCAAACACATGCGTCTTGCTTGCATTGTTACATTTTAATGCTACCTTTAATTCCCATGGTTATAACGGCGGCTATGGCATTTGAAATGACTTTTCCGTTTGTTGCTCTTTCACGTTAGATTACATACTCGTGGCATTATTTCCCCCTCTATACACACGCGCGCTAGCTAGTCGTAACTACTCAACAGACCCTACAGAGACAGGCACAAATCAGAGTCAACAAGCATCCGGGAACGGTTTAGAACCCATCACCAGCT
Source organism: Hymenopus coronatus (assembly GCA_030762935.1). Classification (NCBI taxonomy): domain Eukaryota; kingdom Metazoa; phylum Arthropoda; class Insecta; order Mantodea; family Hymenopodidae; genus Hymenopus; species Hymenopus coronatus. The sequence continues at coordinate 30,814,654 of CM060883.1, forward strand.
TGATAGCAAAGGTAATCATTACCAATTTGTTGAGTGCTTGTAAACAATCCTTATATTATTACAGAGGTAATAAAAAAAGGAAAGAATTAATGGAAACAATGGAAACAGATTAAACGAGATTAGAGAGAAGGAAATAGGGGAGGTTAGGAAAGGAGGAAGAGAAGAGGAGACTTTGGAAGCAGAGGAAATAAAAGAGAAGAGGCGATAGGAGGGAGAGGAAAGAACAGCAGATTAGGGAGCACAAGAAAGAAGAGGAAAAAACATGATTAGGAAGAAGATGTGAGAAGGCTTATGGAGCAGAATAAGAAAATAGAAAAAAGAGAGTAATAGAGAGAAGGTAAAAGGAGAGGGGAGGAGAGAAGAGAACAGGGCAGAAGAGCACAGAACAGAACATAGAAGAAGAGAAGAGACCAGAAGTGAACAGTAGAGAACAGAAGAAAAGAGAACAGGACAGAAGAGAACAGAAAATGCGAGAACGAGGAGAGCAGAACAGGATAAAACAGAACAGAAGATACGAGAACAGAGGAGAACATAACAGAAGAAAATACAAGAAAAGAGAACAGGACAAAAGAGAACAGAAGATACGAGAACAGAAGAAAATAGGACAGAAGAGAACAGAAGATACGAGAACAGAGCAGAACAGAACAGAAGAGAGTTGAAGAAAATAGGACACAAGAAAAGAGAACAGGACAGAAGAGAACAGGAATACGAGAACAGAGGAGAACAGAACAGAAGAGAGTAGGAGATACGAGAACAGTGGAAAACAGAATAGAAGAGAGTAGGAGATACGAGAACAAAGGAAAACAGAACAGAAGAAAGCAGGAGATACGAGAACAGAAGAGAGCAGGAGATACGAGAACAGAGGAGAACAGAACAGAACAGAAGAGAGCAGGAGATACGGGATCAGAGGGGAACAGAACAGAAGAGAGTAGGAGATACGAGAACAGAGGGGAACAGAACAGAAGAGAGCAGGAGATACGAGAACAGAGGAGAGCAGAACAGAAGGGAGTAGGAGATACGAGAACAGAGGGGAACAGAACAGAAGAGAGTAGGAGATACGAGAACAGAGGAGAACAGAACAGAAGAGAGCAGGAGATACGAGAACAGAGGAGAACAGAACAGAAGAGAGTAGGAGATACGAGAACAGAACGGAAGAGAGCAGGAGATACGAGAACAGAGGAGAACAGAACAGAAGAGAGCAGGAGATACGAGAATAGAACAGAACAGAAGAGAGTAGGAGATACGAGAACAGAGGAGAACAGAACAGAAGAGAGCAGGAGATACGAGAACAGAGGAGAACAGAAGAGAAAAGAGAGGCGAGGAGGGACAGATCGGGACGGAAAAGGTAGGAGATGAGAGTAGTGAAGTGAGGAGGGGCAAGTAGGAGTGGGAAGGGAAGGAGAGGAGAGTAGAGAAGAGAGGAGGTGCGGAGGGGCAGGTAGGCGTGTTAAGAGAAGTAGAGGAAAGAAGATGTGTGGAGAGGCAGGTGAAGGGAAGGAGAGGAGAGTAGAGAAGAGAGAAGGTGAGGAGGGGCAGGTAAGGGTGTAAAGGAAAGGAGAGGAGCGAAGATATGAAGAGGGGCTGGTATGGTTGCTAAGGGAAGAGAAGAGAAGGCCTTCTGAGTTAACGAGGTTGGCTATCTCAGGAACACATTACTCGACAACCTTCTGGGAACCTCGTAATTGCTGCCCAAGTAACACTCAATAAAAGGAATTGAACACTGCACAAGGAAATTATGCACCTATTACCAGTTTCTGCTACACTCCTACCACAGAGTTAGCAAATTTCTCATCAGCAATACGGTTGGCGTTAATGTCTTCTAGAGAGTGTAGACTAAGACGAAACATGGAACCCAAGTTACGTCATAACATCGCCATCCCTAGCCCATAATTGCTCGCGACAGATATAAGATTTACTTTCTCTATTATGTGCATACAACATGCACTGTAGATAGAGAAGGTATTGTATTCCACCTAAACATGTATTTCACCGGAAATACATGTTTTCGGGTTCCCTGAATTAAAAATAAAAAAACGGTTTAGAAAAATATTCTTTGTGTGCGCGCGCGCATGTGTGTGTGTGTGTGTGTGAAGTGGAATTGTATTTATGGGCGCTCTTTAACTGCTGTGGTTCTCGGCGTATTATTCTATACTGGGCGTGAAAGACCGCTTAATTTTGCTCAGAGGCCTCTTTCATCAGGCTTGAAGTTCTTTTACGTGCCGTAAATCTACGACACGGGACCAATGACTTCACTTCCTTTCCATTATGCTCCGCCGGATTTGAACCCGCGACCTTTGGTATGTTAAGTTAGCATGGTAACCATTACACCACGGAGGGCGACTGTCGATTAAATACAGCCGGTCCCCATATCCACGCTCGCTTAGGCGCTTCGCTTTGGTGCTTCGTGGGCAGGGGATCGTGGGTTCGAGTCTGCCTTGGGCATGGATGTTATATGTTTATGTATAGGAACAGTAAAACCAGTAATCATACAGCAAATTTAAGGGGGAAATGTAAACAGGGGATACAGCGCGGGGTCCTGACCAGACTCCGGTACTTTTTAAAAAAAAAAAATTCAGAACTTGATATTTAAGTTCACATTTTCCAGGGATACGACACGAATATTTTTCGAAAATTTTAAGTTTCTAAAAATTTGCTCTAACTATTTTTATTAACATATATGTTTAAGATATTTTATGGTAAATGAAATGTGTAGCTTGAATTTTCTGGGAATAGCCTCTGAAGATATCTTCATTCTAGATTACTTTTGCATAAGTGATAAACCGTAAGAGGTAGGGAAAATTTTACACAAAAATGTAGATCTCGTTAAGACAGACAACTTATAATATTTTTTTGTTTCCGAAATATTCCTAGTTTTTGGTTTCAATTTTAAAATACTTATACTTTCGTAAATGCAAAACCATTGTCAACCAAACAGACCGAATGTCAATGAATCTTACAGTGACGAGTTTTTTCTTTCTCCATACGCACTATGTACATAGTGTATAGAGAAAGTATTGCACTCCACCAAAAAATTCGATACCGAGATTTCACCGGAAATATATGTTTTAGGATCCCCAATAACCAAAAAGAGCATTTTCACAAAAAGGTCCGTGTGTGTGTGTGTCCGTGTGTCTGTGAACACGCTAACTCAAAAACGAAAAGTCGGTAAAATACCAAACTTGGTATTTAAGTTTAGTATCTTCCAGGAATGCGACACGAAGATTTTGAGAAAAATCCCCCCACCCCCAACTACCCTTTACATGGAACTTTTTTCGAAAATTTTGATTTTCTCAAAAATGGCTGCAACGATTTTGATTAAAATTTCGTATATTAAACATATTTACCTGAAAAATAAAATGTATATCTTGAATTTTCTGGGAATAGCCTCTGAAGAGTAGTTTATTCTGGATGAATTTTACTAAATGTTGAATAACTGCTACACCGTAAGAGATGGACAAAAACTTACTACGCAAAAAATGTAGAGCACATTTTAACACACAATTTATGTTATATACATTTTTTCGTAGAGTTCGTCGTTTTTGTGACATTCCTTATTTTTGGTTTCTGCTATGAAAAACGTATACTTTTCTCATACAGGAACTTGTCAACTCCTATCCACATAGACAAAGGAACTTCATTGACATAGCAACCAGCTTTTGACTATCAGTTTAACCTACAGTTGTCCCTTATTTCGCTTCTACTGACAAGGAAGCGAGTAATACGGCTATTTCTGCTATTTTTTTCTGATTAGCATAAAGTAAATAGAAGTATAAGGTTTTTAAGAATTATTTGTTGCAGGGATATGGAGAAAGTCATGTGAATGGTACACATCAGATTTTTAAAAGATGTAACCATCGTTTTAGCCTAGTATTCCATTTTCCCGCGGAACTAGAAGAAGTATTTCTGAAAATGTTAATATCGATGTACGTGAAGTAGACAAAAAAAGTTTTTGTAAGAATGGTTTGTTACAGAATAGGTACAGCAAGTAATGTGAATGTAACAATAGAGAATTTTTTTATTAATTTCTCTACTAGGGACATTCTTAAACTTACGGCAATTGAAAACCGTTAGAGTCATTTTTGGGAATATCAACATTTTTACTTTCTCTACACATACTATGTACATAGTGTATAGAGAAGGTATTGTAATGTACCCAAAAATTCACCGGAAATACATGTTTTGGGTCCCCTTGAATCCAAAAAAAAGCATTTCTGGAAAAAGGTCCGTGTGTGTCTGTAGAAACGAAAATACCGTTAAAGACCAAACGTGTTATTTAAGTTTGGTATCTTGCAAGGATGCGACACGAAGATTTTCAAGAAAATCCCCCCACCCCAAACTACCCTTTACATGGAACTTTTTTCGAAAATTTTGATTTTCTCAAAATTGGCTTTAACGTATATTAAACATATGTAACTGACAAATAATATATATATATTGAATTTTCTGGGAATGCCTCTGAAGACTATTTTATTCTGGATGAATTTTATGAAATTTTGCGTAACTGCTATACCATAAGAGAGAGTGAAAACTTACCAAACAAAAAATGTAGAGCACATTAAAACACACAGCTTATGTTATATAATTTTTTTTCGTGAAGTTAACGTTTTTTAGATGTTCCTTGTTTTTTTGTTTCAGCTTTAAAAAACATACTTTTCTCATACGGGAATTTGTCAACTCCTGTCCATACAAACAAGGGAACTTCAGTCACATAGTAACCAGCTTTTTGAATATGACTTTAACCTATGGTACTCCCTTGTTTGCCTCCTACTTCCAAGGAAGCAAGTAATAAGACCATTTCTGCTAAGTTTTCTAAATTAGCAAGAAGTAGATAGAAGAATAAGCTTTTTAACTATAATTTGTTGCAGAGATGTATAAAAAGTCATGTGAATGGGAATATCAACATTTCTTTTTAAAAATATCCCATTTAAAGGTAGCTCATGGGCTAAAAAGTAGATTTGAAAAAGTTCCTGTTGCATGGATAGAAAATGATGAACTTAAATATCAATACTCGTTTGGTATTTAACAGAATTTTCGTTTGTTTTTTGTTTTTGTTTTAAGTTATGCTGTTCATAGACACATATACATACAGACACAGGCCGCACCTTGGTCGAGTGTTTAGACCACTCACCTCTCACCAAAGCGGCCCATGTAGAATTTATGGTGGGCAAAGCGGCACAAGTATGAGTTTTCTCCAGGTTCTCTGGCTTCCCCGGCCATTGCATTCCATCCGTGCTCCATATTCATTCCATATAGCACAGTGTCATCACTTGCGGTGCCGTATGTAGTAAAAGCGGGAGTTAACACTATCAAAATAAAAAAAAATCTGATGTGTTCCATTCACATGACTTTGTCTATATCTGCAACAAATTGTAGTTAAAAAGCATATGCTTCTATTTACTTCATGCTAATTAGCAGAAATAGTCTTATTACTTGCTTCCTTGTAAGTAGAAGCAAAATGAGGGAGTTCCATAGGTTAAAATGATAGCTAAAAGCTGGTTGCTATGTAACTGAAGTTCCTTTGTTTGTATGGACAGGAGTTAAGAACTTCCTGTATGAGAAAAGTATAAGCTGTTTTTCAAAGCTAAAACGAAAAACAAGGAGTATCTTAAAAATGATCAACTCCACAAAAAAAATGTATATAACATAAATTGTGTTTTTTAACGTGCTCTACATTTCTTGTGTAGTAAGTTTTTATCTATCTCTTACGGTTTAGTAGTTATGCAAAATTTCGTAAAATTCGCCCAGAATAAGGTAGTCTTCAGAGCCTATTCCCAGAAAATTCAAAATATACATTTTATTTGTCAGGTAAATACCTTTGCTATACAACATTTTAATCAAAATCGTTAGAGCCATTTTTGAGAAAATCAAAATTTTCGAAAAAATGTCCGTGGAAAGGGTAGTTTGTGGTGGGGGGTTTTCTCAAAATATTCGTGTCGCATCTCTGGAAGATACTAAGCTTAAATACCAAGTTTGGAATTTTACCTTTTCGTTTTTGAGTTATCGTGTTCACAGACACACGGATACACGGACAAACACACGGATCTTTTTCTAAAAATACTTTTTTTGGATACAGGAGACCGTAAAACATATATAAATCTCGGTATCGAATATTTTGGTGGAGTGCAATACCTTCTCTATACACTATGTACATAGCACGTATACAGAAAGTAAAAACGACACACTAACTTTTTTCTAAAATCAACGTTTTGGATTCAGGGGACCTCAAAAGACTTGTTTCCATGAATTTTTGGGTTAGATAAAGAACAAATGCTCTTATATCAGGGTATTTAGGTTGATCTCTCTGTATAGCATTTTAGGGTGGAATGCAATGACCTCTCTGCCTATTATATGCGTAGTAGAGAAAGTAAAAATCACATTCACTCACAAGATGTTTTCATTAAAGTATCTTCGGCACTATTACACAAACACTTACCATAAAACGAGCTCGCAATGTCAATCTAACCTCTAGTGCGCAGGTTTTCATACTAAATGTATGCCTGTTTCGCTTTCTGGCTATTCTGAAGAAGCCAGCTAATCTACAGGACCTCCTTACAAGGTGAAGTAGTTCCAAACTGGGTCAGTGTAGGTGTCCGATCTGGCACAGTATACTCTCACCATTAATCTGGTATTCCTGCAATTATGGCGCATTTCGCCAGTATTTTGTTTTATCACTTTCTTATTACGAGAGTCTTCCTGGCTCCAATTTGCTAATACTCGGGATAGTAACCTGCATAAGTAAGGATAATTCGGTCAAGGAGCTTGTTATCATGAAAACAGTTTATATGCAAATGAGTGTTTTCGGCTCGTTATTTGATAGTGACCTCATATGATATTTACCAAACAGAGACATGCTCTACGGAAATCTTATCGACATTTTTATCACCTACAAAACAAATACATTATCATTTTCTTTTGTAATGTAGTACTACGCATAGATAGCAGGGAAATATATTATGCCACCCAAAAATTTTAAGTTGAGATTTCACAGGCAGCAAGTATGTTATGAGGCCATCTAAACACATCTGATGTGTTTCACTCTTATAATTTCTCTAAAGAAAAGTACATATAACAACAATTATTATATTTGATTACTAAAAGTTTTGTACACTTATGGTTGCTCTTCAACATAATCATCGAAAAGATTGAGATATTTATCGTACCTGTGCACAAGCTTTGCAATACCCACTTCAAAAAATGTTGCCGTCAATGCTTTCAAATGAGCATTGACGTTGTTTTGAAGATCTTCATTGGTTTGAAAGTGCTGCCCTCCTAGCCACGTCTTCAGTTCGTGAAAGTCGCTGGGTGCCAGGTCAAAACTGTATGGCGGATGATCAAAAATGTCCCATTGAAATTGTTCAAGGAGCAGATGGGTTGTGCCAACAGTGTGTGGACGAGAGTTGTCATGGATCAACACAATTCCTGAAGTCAGCATTCCTCTTCGTTTGTTTTGAATGGCTCTCCGCAAACGTCGTAAAGTACGAAGATCTTCAAAACAACGTCAATGCTCATTTGAAATCAATGGCGGCAACAATTTTTGAAGCGGGTATTGCAAAGCTTATGCACAGGTAAGATAAATGTCTCAATCTTTTCGGTGATTATGTTGAAAAGTAACCATAAGCGTACAAAACTTTTAGTAATAAAATAATTTTCTATGAACTTGTCTTTTATCTATAGCCTATCGGAGGTTGAAAAAAAAAAAAAGACCCTCGTACTTACTTTCTTATCACTAGTAGGGAAATTAGGGAATATCCAAACTGAAAGTCAAATCCTTTTTAAGCTATGTGAAACAATTGAGGTTCGATTCGCTTTACGTGGTCCCGTTTGAGAAAAGTTAGTTTAAAATCAAAAACCAATAACAATAATATCTTGAAAATGGTCAACTCTACAAGAAAAATGTATACGAACATAAATTGTGTGTTTTAACGAGATCTATATTTGTTTGTGTAATAAGGTTTTGTCTATTTCTTACGGTTTAACCTTTATGAAAAATTCTGCAAAATTCAACCCAAATAAAGAGCTCTTTAGAGGTTATTCCCAGAAAATTAAAACCATACATCTTATTTTTGATATGAAATTCTTTAATATATGTAATTTTAATTAAAATCGTTACAGCCCTTTTTGAGAAAATATAAATTTTCGAAAAAGTTACATGTAAAGGGTATTTGGTGGTAGATGGATTTTCTTGAAAATCTTCCTGTGGCAACCTCGGTCGATACTGAACTTAAATACCAAGTTTGGTACTTAACTGACTTTTCGTTTTTGAGCTATGCTGTTCACAGACATACATGCACACACGTACTTTTTTCTAAAATTGTTTTTTCGAACTCAAGGGACTTCAAAATATACATTTCGGGTGAAATCTTGCTATAAAATTTTTGGGTGGAATACAATACATTCTCTATCCACTATTATACATTATACATACGGATTAAAGAAAGTAAACCATTTGTAAAAAGGTCCGTGTGTGTGTGTGTGTGAGCGTGTGTGTGTGCCTGAACATCAAAAACGAAAAGTCGGATAAATGTTTAGCATCTTCCAGAGATGCGACCGAACATTTTAAGACCCTCCCCCCCCCCAACTACTCGTTACATGGAATATGTTCCGATAGTTCTGATTTTCTCATAAGTGGCTCTATTTTGATTTAAGTAACAAAGATTTAAATTATTAATAAACTTTATATCTTGAATTATCTGGGAGTAGCCTCTGAATGAGTTTTGTATAACTGATCAACCATAACGGGTAGATAAACACAAAAAATATGGTCCTCGTTAAAGTACATATTAATGTTTAACAACTTTTCTTTCTCTCGAAGTTCGTTTTATCAGTTTCCACTTTAAAATACTTATATTCTTCTCAATTGGGAAGTTGTTATTCTATTTTCTTTCTGTTAATTATTCAAAGAGTATGAAGTTTCAAAATCACTATACCCCGACCGCTCGTAAGAAAATATGAGTTGCTTTTACACGATTTTCTCTACCTTTTCTCCAACAAATGTTTATTAGTTCATCTAATTCATGCTAATCAAGATAAACGTGAGCAGAAATAGCATTGTTACTTATTTCATTGTACGTACAAAGGAAATAAGGCTAAAGTGATAGTCAAATGATTCAAGCCCACCTGGGTAGTGTAGGAGTTCAAATCTCGCATAGGGCGAGTTACTCAGTTAAGGTTTTCTTCGGGGTTTTCCCTTACCCTGGGAAGACAAATATCAAATAAGTATGTTAAAGCTCCATGGACCCCGAGATCATTTGAGCATAATTTCACCGATTTCCTTCATTGCTCTATATGACCGACCAGGTTAAACGACGTTAAGCTTTTTATTAAAAAAAAAGTTTAAAACGGCATAAAACTCCGTTTTCTTTATATACGATTAAAAACAAGCTGGATGAAAAAATATGAAAGTAATTTGATACGAATTCTAAATGAAAATAATGCAAATGAGATATGGAAGGTTATGAAATCAATGTATAATAAATATGTAACAAAACCAAGTATAAAACCAGGAGAATGGATGGAATATTTTAAAAATTTGTATGGGGAAAAAAAGAGTAAAAATGAGATAGGAAATTGGGAAATAGGTAATAACTATGTAGATATACTCGATGATATAATAAGAAGTGAAGAAATAATCCAACAGGTGAAAATAATGAAAAGAAATAAAGCAACGGGAATAGATGGAATCCCTCCAGAGTTCCTTAAGGAATGGTGCACTGAAATAAACAGAGTTAAGGTTTTAGTAGACTTATTTAACACAATTAAGGTGAAGGGGTATATACCAGATAAGTGGAGGAAAGCAATCATACATCCAATATACAAAGGCAAGGGTAGTGTTGACAAACCAAACAACTATAGAGGCATTGCATTATTATCAAATGTAGGAAAAATTTTTACTGGTATTATGGCAAGCAGGATACAAACATGGGTTGAAGAATATGATATCCTCTCGGAACTTCAGATGGGCTTTAGAAAAGGGAGGAGGACAGTTGATAACTTATTTATTATAAAAACACTGGTAGATAAATACTTGAAAGACAAAAGAGGAAAGTTATATATGGCTTTTGTGGATTTAGAGAAAGCATACGATAGGATAGAGCTTCAATTGCTGTGGCATAAGTTGTTGACTAAAGGAGTGAGTAAACAAATGGTGGACACCCTTAGAGCATTATATAAGGAAAATACTTTTTGTATAAGAGTGGAGGAAGGGGTTGTAACAAGAGAAATCCAACAAGAGAAAGGCCTTAGACAGGGATGTAAGTTAAGTCCAGTCCTATTCAATTTATATATAGATGATGTATTAACAGAAATTGGGAGAAATAATAACTCGATGCCAGTAATTAATAATATTCAGATTCCAGGATTACTGTTTGCAGATGATCTAGTTATAGGTGCAATTACAGTGAATGGCTTGAAACAATCCTTGCAAACATTAAATAATTACTGTAAACAGTGGAGTTTAAAAGTGAACCAGGACAAGACGCAGATTGTAGTGTTCAAAAAAGGGGGAAAATTGAGCAAATATGAAAAATGGAAGAATGAGAATGAAAAGGAGTACAGGGTAGTGAGAGAATGTATTTATCTAGGAGTTAAAATTGATAGTGGTGGCAATTGGGAAAAGCAAAAGAAATTTGCATTGGCAAAAGGAAAAGGAGCTTTATCAGCTATTAGAAGTTGCAAATACAAAGCACCTAATATAAATATTAGATGGTTAGAAAAAGTGTACAATATGGTGGTTGAGGCAAAAATGCTATATGGGATAGAAGTATGGGGATTAGAAGGAGGATGGGAAGGCATAGATGAGGTGCATAGGAAATTTTGCAAAGAAATACTGGGGTTACCAAATGCAACTGTTAGGCAGGTAGCACAAATAGAGCTGGGTAGAGTGGCAAGTAAGGGAAAGATTATGGAAAGGGCATTGAAATTTTGGCATAGGATATTGAAATTGGAAGAAAGGAATTTGTTAAAACAGTGTTTAGTATATCAAGAGAAAAGTTTAAAGAACAAGGGATGGGTAGACTGTCTTCGAAATAACCTGGAAAGTAGTGGGTTAGGGGAAATGTGGAGAAGAAGAGAAAATAATGTGAATAACTTCTGGAAGTTGGCAAGGAAAAGATTTGAGGATATAGAAATACAAAAAATATTTAGTGAAATAACTGAAAAGAGATCTTTAGTTTTCTATATACCAATGAAAGTCTCATGGGGAAGGGAAAAGTACATTGATGTGACAAATAAAGAGGAGCGAGAAGGTATTGCATGGCTGAAAGCAGGAGTATGGAGATTAAAAGGTCTAAGGAAAGGTATTCCACAAAATCAATGTCCTATATGTGGCGGAAATGAAGATATAGAACACATTTTATTTAAATGTAAAGGAACTGAAATTTGGAGAAAAAAGTATATTAATAAGAAATGGTTTAAAATAGATAGAAATGTAGTAGTAGTTGAAATGTTTCAAAAAGATAGTAAGAAGATTGGACAATTCTTATGCAAAGTGAAAAATAAATGGATATGGACAGTAAATAGACAAAATGGTGTAATAAACTAGAATTAATAAACTATTGTAAAATATGAGTATGACCGGTAAAGAGCCAGGGCTGAACACCGATCATATTCACCTGTATAATGCTTAGCATAAATAAATAAATAAATAAATAAAATATACGATTAAGAGTAAAAAAATGAAAAGCGATTGCCGACTTCCCATTTGATAAAAGTTAACTACACAAAAAATGAATTAAACTTAAATTGCGTGTTGTCTATCTCTTGCGGTTTACCAGTTATACAAAAGCTAACCAAAATGAAGGCAGCTCCATTTATCAGAAGGAAATTATTACATAAAAGTATGTTTGTAAATGTTTATTTGGATTTTCATGGAGTGAATTATAAAAAGTTAGCTAATAAATTGCTAGAGATAATGATATGAATCCAACACGTCAGATTTTTACTTTCTTTAATACATAATTAGAGACAGTGTTGCATTCCACTCGAAACTTCGATACCGAGACCGGAAATACACGTTTCGAGTTTCCTTGATTAAACTAAATAAATAACTAATAATACTTTTAGAAAAATGACCCTAGTTTTTATGTGTATGTCTGTATGGCTATCTGTAAATAGATAACTAAAAGTCTGATGTGTTCCATTCACATGACTTTCTCTACATCTCTACAACAAAGTATTGTTAAAAAGTTTATGCTTCTAATTACTTCAAGCAAATCAAGATAAAATTAACAGAAATCGTCTTATTACTTGTTTCCATGTAAGTAGAAGGAAAATAAGGAAGTACCAAAGGTTAAAGTGATAGTCTAAAGCTGGTTGCTATGTGATTGAAGTTTCTTTGTTTGTATGGACAGGAATTGACATTCCCGTATGAGAAAAGAATAAGTATTTTAAAGCTGGAACCAATAACAAAAAAATATGTCAAAAACGATCAACTCCACGATAGAAATGCATATAGAATAAATTGTGTGTTTTAGCGTGATCTTTATTACTTGTGTGGTAAGCTTCTGTCTATCTCTTATGGTTTATCAGTTACGCAAAATTCAGCAAAATTCACCTAGAATAAGCAGGTCTTTAGAGGCTATTCCCAGAAAATTCAAGCTGTACATTTTATTTGCCACATAAATATATTTAATATAGGTATTTTAATCAAAATCGTTGGAAAAATTTTTGAGAAAATCAAAATGCTCGAATTTTTTTCCATGGAAAGGGCAGTTTGGAGTGGGAGGATTTCTCTCAAGACCTACGTGTCGTATCCCTGGAAGATACTAATGTTAAATACCAAGTTTGGTATTTTACCGACTTTTCATTTTTGTGTTATTGTGTTCACAGACACACACACCTTTTTCTGTTTTATACAGGGACCTTAAAACGTGTATTTCCGATGAAATCTCTGTGTCGCATTTTTGGGTAGAATGCAAATACCTTCTCTATACACTATGTATACAACTCCGTCAAATGCCAAATTTGTTATTTACATATTTATGTTTACTATCTTCTAAAGATATGAAACGAAAATTCCAAAAAAGCCCCTCCACTCCAAACTACATACGACATTTTTTCAAAAATGTGGATTTGCTTAATAATATCGGAAACAACTGGCCCTTTATTAATAGCCGCTTCTAAACCATTAATTAATAAATACACAGTAACTTGGCATTCTTTATACTTACTGCAGATTATATGTTTACATGGTAGCCGCACCTGGTTGCCTTATAAAAGTTTGCAATGTTACCAGAGCCCCTAAAAATCGCCACTGTCTATACGGAACAAATAACTGTTTAGAAGTCCTTTTGGGCAGTATTATAGGCTACTTTTTACCGGTTATGAATACTTGTGTTATCAAAAATTAATGCAGAAATGAAAATATTTAAGTAGTGGTGCCTTTTGTTATAAAATATTTTCCGGAAATGTGTACAAGTTGATATTTTGAAAACAAATTGCTATGGTGAAATGTAGTTTAGGTATGTTATGACGTAAGACACAGGTAATACATTTCCTGGTTGACATTGTTGTGTGCTTTTTTGTCGGCGTATTCAACATTACTGGAAGGGGAATTTCTCGACATCCTAGCTTATCTGTTATATAGTTACAGAACATCTAAATGAAATATTTTTACTTTTACTTTCTCTATCGCTTATTTGTGGTAGTTAAAATCGTGCTGTACTCCACCCAAAAATTTGATACAGAAATTTCACTGTAAACACATGTGTTTAAGACCCCATGTGCAAAAACTGAACTTAGAAAAAAAATCTGATACGTTCCATTCACATGGCTTTCTCTACATCTCTGCAAAATAGTATTGTTAAAAAGCTAAGGCTTCTATTTACTTCATGCTAATCGAGAAAAAGCTAGCAGAAATAATCTTATTACTTGCTTCCTTGTAAGTAGAAGCGAAATAAGAGAGTACCATAGGTTAAAGTGATAGTCAAAAGCTGGTTGCTATATGACTGAAGTTGCTTTGTTTGTATGGACAGGAGTTGACAAATTCCTGTATGAGAAAAGTATAAGTTTTTCAAAGCTGAAGCTAAAAACAAGGAATATCTTAAAAACGATAAACTTCACGAAAAAATGTATGTAACAAAAATTGTGTGTTTTAAAGTGCTCTACATTTTCTATGCGGTGAGATTTTGTCCATCTCTTACGGTTTAGCAGTTATGCTAAAATCCGTTAAATTCATCCAGAATAAAGTAGTCTTCAGAGGCTATTCCCACAAAATTCAAGATATACATTTTATTTGTCAAGTAAATATTTTAAATATACAAGATTTTAATCAAAATCGTTAGACCCATTTTTAAGAAAATCTAAAATTTCGAAATGGGGTTGGGAGGGGGGGGTTCTTGAAAATCTTCGTGTCGCATCCTTGGAAGATACCAAACTTATATACCGAGTTTGGTTTTTAACGGTATTTTCATTTTTGAGGTATGCTGCCCACAGACACACACACATACACATACACACACAGACAGACAAACAGACAGACACACATACGGACATTTTTCTAAAAATGATTTTTTGGATTCAGGGAGTCTCAAACATATATTTCCGGTGAAATCTCGGTGTCGAATTTTTGGGTACAATACAATACCTTCTCTATAAACTATGTACATAGTACGTATAGAGAAAGTAAAAAATCGAATGTGTTCATTCATAAGACTTGTTCTACCCTCTATTGTTTATTAGTGCCTATACATACTATCCTTAGGGAAGCTTTTTTCTCTACGTATTTCATTTTAATCGAAATAAACCGTATTACAAATTTCTCTATCCGCTTAATGTTGAAAGGTATTTCTAGATTCAAGGCTGATAAAGTAATACTGAAATCCATTACGAGCTGGTCGCTACGACGTAATGTTAAAACTCCGTTCTAATTACATGAACGGGATAGAAAATCAAATAGAAGAAGAAAACAATTAAATGACACTTCTCATTTGAGAAAAGTATTAATAGATAGTGGGAAATTTAAACAAAAACCAAGCAATATCTCAGAAATGTTTAACTCTACAAAAAAAATGTATTTTACATAAATTGTGTGTTTCAACAGGCTCTACATTTTTGTGAAGTAACATTTTGTTTATCTTTTACGGTTTATGAGTACTCAAGATTTCATTTTATTTTTCATGTATCTTTAGTATATGGCACTTTAACCAAACTAGTCATTTTTGAGAAAATAAAAATTTCGAAAAACCTTCCATATAAAGGTTGGTTTTGTTTTGGGACAAAATCAAAAACGAAAAGTCGGATAGATATCAAACTTGATATTAAATTTAGCATCTTCTAAGGATGCGACACGAATATTTTAAACAAATTCACAGCCTCTAAACAGCCTCTGAAGACCTCATCATTCTGGATGACTATTGTACTTATGAATTATGACTTCGTAAACTACAATTCATAGACAATCCTTACAATATAAAAGGATACAATAATATTTCAAATACATTTTTGCGTGAAATTAACCATTTCCGAGGTATTGCATATTATCGGTTTACATTTTCATATGCCCATATTATGCTTTTATTTTTCTCCCTCCTGATCATCCAATGAAATCGAAATTTAAATATCTCATGTAGAGACCAGCTCTTAAAATATTTGGCTATCGCTTTAAGAGGTGCACACAATTTTTTGATATTTTAATCTTTGCTGCCCGTCTCCCCCCCCCCGCACACTCACACACACATACACACAGTCGGACAGACACACACACACGCGCGATCATGTTTCTAAACATTCTTTTTTTTTTTTTTTTTTTTTTGGATTCAGGGTGTCTCCAAACATATATTTCCAGTGAAATAGTGTAATATCTTTCTATCCACTATGTACATTATACATACGGGCTAGAGAAAGTAAAAATCTTATGTGTTCCATTCATAGGATTTTCTCCACATATCTATAACAAATTACTGTTAAAAAGTTTATTCTTCTGTCTACTTTAAGCTAATCGAGATGAACATTAGCAGAAATGCTTTCTTGTAAGTAGAAGAGAAATAATGGAACACACTAGGCTAAAAGGATTGTCAAAACTTCTAAAAGCTGGTTGCCATGTGGATGAAATCTGTTTCCTTGCATTGCCAGGGGTTGAAAAATTCCCGTATGTGAAAAGTTTAAATATTTTAACACTGAAACCAATAAAAAAAGGCATATCTCAAAAATGGTCAACTCCATGAAAAAAAAAATATATATAACATAAATTATTGTTGCGTTTTTTTAACGAGATCTACATTTGGTAAGTTTTTGTCTACTTTTATGGTTTACTAGTTATGCAAAATCCAGTAAAATTCATCCAGAATAAAGAAGTCATCAGAGGATATTCCATAAAAATTCAAGATATACATTTTATTTGTCGTGTAAATATCTTTAATATACGGTATTTAAATCAAAATCGTTAGAGAGATTTTTGAGAAAATCAACATTTTCGAAATTTTGTTCCATGTAAAGGATAGTTTGGGGGGGGGATTTTCCTCAAAATCTTCGTGTCGCATCCTTAGAAGATACTAAACTTATAAACCAAGTGTGGTATGTTATCGACTTTTTGTTTTTGAGTTACCGTGTTCACAGACACACACGTACGGATCTTTTTGTAAAAATATTTTTTTAGAACGTCTATTTCCGGTGAAGTCTCGGTCTCGAATTTTTGGGTGGAATGCAATACTTTCTCTATACACTATGTACATAGTACGTGTACAGAAAGTGAAAAGAAAGAGACATCTTCGAAGGCATCTGAAATGCAAGACTTATACCATGTTATTATAGCGTTACGTTCTAATTCATAAACGTGCACTAGTTCGTGAGCGTATGGAACCCAGATGTAAAGGATGCGTGTGGCATACATTGGCACATAACACCTGTTGATCAAGTGTCAGAATTCCATTCCGATCTATACGGGAACCAGCCTTAAGAATGGCATTTCGTGAAGGTAATAGAGCTTTTAAAGTAGAATTTGTTTTCTGTGGGAAGCATTGGTCGTGCACGCGAGTTGTGTGCCTTGGTCAATCGGAAATAGCACTCCGGCGTAACCGAGGATTCTGAATAACTCAAGGACGTTATCGCCAACCTCAAGGCCCAAAATAAGCAGAACCACTTAATGACGATGACTTAGTTTACGGAGGGTGCAGCAAGTAAATGCCTCGACTCCCAATCGATCTTTTGTGCGTATATGCCCGGGAGAAACATATAAGGTGAAGGAACCGCAGCAGAAGTACGGACTGAAAATGAAATAGTATTTTATTTATGGACGCTCTTTAACTGCTGTGCTTCTCAGTGTCCCATTCTATATTGGCCGTGAAAGACTGCTTAATTTTGCTCAGGGGCCTCTCTATCAGGTTTGAGGTTCTGTAGAATAGGCCAGTGCAGAGTTCTCTATAAGTTACTGGCTTGACCACCCGGACTCGAGAGAAACCCAGAAAATTTTCACGACCCTAACAGTGGATGTTCGAAAGTCAACCATCTGGCAGGGCCGAGAAGAAAAATCAACGCTCAATTGTATGCACCATCTATCGCTCAGCCTCGAAGTGAACCTGAAGCATTAAGTCGGTTAAATACCAAATTTGGTTTTTAGGTTCAGTAATTAACAAGGAAGATTTCAGGAGTATTCCCGCACCCCCATCTACGCTTTACATGGAAAACTTTTAAAAAATTGTTATATTGTCAAAAAGACTCGAACCATTTTGATTACAATGTCATATGTTTAAGACAATTTCATGCCAATGAAACGAATAATATCTTGAATTTTGTGAGAACAGCTTCTTAAGATCTCTTCATCCTGGATGACTTCTGTAACTGGTAAATGTGGAAGAGAGAAAAAACTGAATACACAACACATTTATATCTCGTTATAACACATAACTTATATCACATGCTTAATTTTTCTTTCTTCTTTTACAGAGCTGTCCGTTTCCGAGATATTTCTTGTTAATGGTTTCGGTTTTAAAACTACTTAACTTTTCTCAAACGGGAAGTCATCTTGCGTTTCATCTCTCTTTTGTATTACTCTTGGCCATGAAAGAGAACCGACTTTCAACTGTTTCACATAGCGGCCAGCATTTAAAAGATTTGGCTATAGCTTTAGCCTAGTATATTCTTTGTTTCCCTTCTACTTACAAGGAAGTAATAAGAACATTTCTGATAAGGTTTATATTGTTTGGCATGATGCAGATAAAAGAATCTGATGTGCTCCATTCACATGACTTTCTCTACATCTCTGTAAAAAAAATATTGTTAATAAGCTTATTCTTCTATCTATTTAACGCTAAAACATTAGCCGAAACGGTCTTATTACTTAGTTCCTTTATAAGTAGAAGGGAAATATCTAAACCGACAGTCAAATATTTTAAAATGTGGTTGCTATGGGATAAAATCCGTTTCTTTGCGTGGCCAGGAGTTGACAAGCTACCGTATGAGAAAAGTTTTTAAGTATTTTAACACTGAAATCAATAACAAGGAATATCTCGAAAACGACCAACTCCACGAAAAAATGTATATGACATAGAATGTGTGTTTTATCGTGATCTACATTTTTGTATAATAAGTCTAACACTTACGCAGTACCAGTTATGCAACATTCAATAAAAAGCATCCAGAATAAAGCAGTCTTCAGAGGCTATTCCCAGAAAATTCAAGATATACATTTTATTTGGCATGTATATATCTTATATATTAGATATTTTAATGAAAATCGTTAGAACCATTTTTGAGAAAATCAAAATTTTCCAAATTTTTTCCATGTAAAGGGTAGTTTGGGCTGGGGGATTTTCTTGAAAATCTTCGTGTCGCATCCTTAGAAGATCCCAAACTAAATTCGGTAGTTTCGCTTTTGAGCTATGCTGCCCGCACACACACGGACATTCTTCTAATTTTTTTATTCAGGGGGCCTCAAAACAAGTATTTCCGGTGAAATCTCTGTATCGAACTTTGGGTGCATTACAATACCTTCTCTATACACTATGTGTGGAGAAAGTAATGATTTTTTTAAGAATAGAATAAATCAGATTTGTATTATTCCTGCGCAAAATTTAAAATAGCGTTTATCCTTTTTTTATTTAATTTTTTTTTTTTTTAATACAGTTCCGGAGTCTGATCGGGACTCCGACACTGTATACCCTACTTTTTATTTACTGAATTTCTGTTTAACTTTTTACACATACATACACAAACATATAACACCCATGCCCAAGGCGGGACTCGAACCCACGATCTCCTGCGCCGCGAAACACCAAAGCGAGACGCTTTGGCGAGCGCAGCCAAGGGGACCGGCACCTTGAGCATCTAATTTTGTGGTTTGTATGCTGTTTCGAACGGTAAGCTTCTGACGTTCTTTGACTTCGAGTTCATTATTATCATAGTTATTTATTTTTTTTCCTTGTCGAATTTGTCGGCACAAATATGCTGTTATTACGGTCCCAATATACCAATTTAAAAGGAATGCGCTTTCACGAGTGTCATTTACAGATATTGTGAAAAGGCCATGGATTGCTTACAGACGAACAGTAACAATTGTGAATCGCTGACGCATACTTCCGGGCAAACCCGCCGGACTTCCTTGTGTATCACAAGAAATTTGCTTTGTTCGCTCGCAACTTCCTCCATGGTGGTTTTCACTTGCTTCTTTAAATAAACACACAAACAGTGCATGTTTATCGAAACACCTGCATTCCGATTGCCACACGCAAAGAAGCACTTCGGGAAAAACAACTTTTGAAATATGCTATATTTATAGTCCTTAGCATGTTTACAAATGGAAAAATCTGATGTGTTCCATTCACATCACTTTCTCTACACTTCTACAACAAATTATTGTTAAAAAGCTTATGCTTCTACTTACTTCATACCAAACGAAAAAAAACATTAGCAGAAATATTCTTATTACTTGCTTCCATGTAAGTAGAACGCAAAGCGATATCAAAAGCTGGTTGCTATGTGATTGAAGTTCCTTTGTTTGTATGGATAGTTGACAAATTCCTGTTTGAGAAATGTATAAATAGCCCACCTGGGTAGTGTGGTGGTAGCATGTCTGCTTCACATTCAAAAGGTCGTGAGTTCGAATTTCGCTTAGGGTGAATTGCCTGGTTAAGGTTTTTTCGGGGTTTGCCCTTATCCTGAGAAGACGAATGTCGAGTAACTTTAAGCTCCATGGACCATGAGATCATTTGAGCATCATTTCTTAACCAATTTCATTCATCGTCCGATATGGCCAACCAGGTTAAAGGACGTTAAGCTTTAAAAAAAAAAAAAACTCCACGAAAAAAGTGTATATAGCATAAATTGTGAGTCTTAAAGAGCTCTACATTTTCTATTCAGTAAGTTTTTGTCTATCTCTTACGGTTTAACAGTTATGCAAAATTCCGTAAAATGCATCAAGAATAAAGATGTCTTCAGAAGCTATTCCCAGAAAATTCAAGATGTAGAGTTTATTTGTCATTTGAATATCTTTAATATACGATATTTTAATTAAAATCATTAGAGCCATTTTTGAGAAAATAAAAATTTCATTTTGTTTTTCTCGATAAGCATAGAAACATAAGCTTTTTAACAATAATATTGCACAGATGTAGAGAAAGTCATGTGAATGGAACACAACAAGTTTTGAGGTAAGAATCGTACAAGAGATGAGTCATTTATTCAAGGTTTAAAGCAGCCTTGTGTGTATATTTGCAATGAAAATATGCGATAGAAATACTCATATCTTTACTTGCTGCGGCGTCTACTAATCTCATTATGTTTCTTTCCCATCACGCTGTTCTCTCGGACACGCAGAGGTGTTTACTTATCTCGCGTAGAATTTCTAATTCGCAATTCTGTCACTATGTACACGTGATAATGAGGGATGAGTTCGTCTCCCAACGATGGCTGCATAGGATAAGATCCCGACTTTGCGGGCCTGAAAATTGTAGAATGTTGCCCAATGTATGAGTTAAAAAGTAAAATAGCATAGAAGTTTAAAAGTTTACGAACTTCTGTCCTGTTCTTATATAGGCTCATTAATTACTTTGTTCCCGCCTCTGAAGCGTGGATGTAGTGTGTCTGCCTCCCATTCAAGAGGTCCGGAGTTCGAATCTCATTTAGGGCGATTTACCCGGATAAGGTTTTTCTCGTGGTTTCTTCTTATCCTGTGAAGTAACTTCAAACTCCATGCACCTTAGCTTATTTGTACATTGATTTCATACAATGTTCTCCCATCTCCTACCTAAAATAAACAAATAAGCCTTTTTTTTTTTTTTTTTGTAGTTTAACGTCCTTTAACCTGCTTTGTTATATCGGACGATGAATGAAATTGGTGAAATGATGCTCAAATGATCTCGGGGTCTGTGGAGCTGAAAGTTACTCGACATTCGTCTTCTTAAGATAAGAGAAACCCCCGAAAAAAACCTTATCCGGGTAACTCACCCTAAACGAGATTCGAACTCATTACCTGTTGAATATGAGGCAGACCGCTACCACTACACTAGCCAGGGAGGAAAAATAAACCTTGTGAACAACTAAATTGTTTAAAATAGCATAAGAGTAAATTCCTGGAATACTTAACATTTTAAGTTGAAAATGAGTTCCACACAAATAGTTTAAGAGTAAAAATGGCGGGAGTTTCTCAACGTTACCCAGCCACATTACATTACATTTGCCAAAGGCTTCTGAAGGAAGTCATGCTAAGGATTTTTACGTCCGAAGAAAATCCATCACTAGGATTGAACCCGTGACCTAGGTTGCTAAAGTATCCTACACCACGGAGCCGCCCTATATCTTGTTCTGGCATCCCAAATGCTTGTTCACTTAAAGCCTTTTCGTAATCCCTTTGATACTCCTTGGCTCTGAAATGTGGGGCATGGCAGCAGACTCCTTGCTTCTCTGGTTACAGCCGATACAGAATAGAGGGCTTCGGTTCATCTACTTTGTATGCCGTCGCTTCCCTCTAAACCTCAAGAGCAATTTCGGCTCTCCCAAACGTGGAGGTTGTGATTAGGCGCCGGGCTCAAAATGTGTACACCAGGTTGGCCCAACATGAGACGCCTTCTCACATCTCTGTGGAACTATTTACCAACTGAACGCCGCTGCAGGTAGTTCCGGTACCTCTTATGGCTTGTGGGCACCCCCAGTAACGAAGGCTTCAAACCAGCCAACAGCTATAAAGTTGAACTAAATACCCCGCTTACCCCTGTGGGAGTGGTGACAAAAATGCAACTCAACCTCGGAAAGAAATAGAAAAAAATTAGCAAGGATGCTATTCCTGAAAAAACAACTGTTGAGAAGCGCAGCCTCTTTAATCATCAATCTAAACTCCACCAAACCAAACCTTAATCCAGTAGTTAGGCCCTTACAAGGGCAGACACACAGCAGCTCCTCCTAGGCTCCCACTATGCTATCAGATCTTCACTCACACACGCATGTAACCACGTAGAGCGACTCCAATCTTATACCATTATGTGTATGCTCTTCAGGCAGAGTAAAAAACCATACACTGATTTGAAGGCCCCTTCCCTTCCAAGTTGAAATAAATTTGAGAGGGGTAAAAACTCATCCCAACAGTGTGCAACTTAAAATGCTGTAAATATCAAACAAACCACCATGAACATTAAGAACATTTTAGCACTCTCGTATTTGACGTCCACTCTTATTACAAAATGGATGAACACTAATTATACCTACACGAAATGTTAGGCCGGAAAGTAAATTTGGACAAAAAGCATTCCAAGCTTACGTTTAGGCTAGGCCTTAGACATTTTCAGCTTGAGAACTGAGGAAAACCAGATAAAAACCATCAGAGAGGACAATTAGCGAATTTTAACTCCAGTTCAGGATGCTGTGCCTTAACGACCTCGGCAATAGAAATAGTTAGTCGCAAAACAACATCTACAAGTATATATTACATGTAATAAGTTGTCGTCAGCTCTTTTGTTTTCCCAATTAGAGAAAATTAAATAAGAATACAGAAAGCTTACAAAAACTCTAATGTTTCAAGAAAATTTGTTTGATTCACTTTTGAGAAAATAGAAACAAATTAACTAACGTCCGGTGTATGTGCTGGGATTATGACTTGGGATATCACTAAACGTAACATTAACGATTTTTACACAAACAATTTTCATTAGAATATCGCATATTAAAGATAATTAGATATATGAAATTAAAATGTAAATCTTGAATTTTCTGGAAAAAGCTTCTGAAGACCTCTTCATTCTGAATGAATTGCGCATAACTGGTAATACATATTGAAGACTCTGGAGAGGACAGGGAACAATCAGGGCTAGAGAAAAATCCCTAACTCTCAGCCGGGAATCGAACCCAGGACCCCTCGCACAGCATAGAGGTATTCTACGGACTGAGCTATGGTTTTATCCAGGCCATTTAAAGGGAACCTAATTTCAATCGCAAAGCAACCGCTTTTAAAAGATTTTGGGGGGAGGGGGGGTAGTTTAACGTCCCTTAACCTGGTTGGTCATGTCGGACGATGAATGAAATTGGTGAAATCATGCTGAAATGATCTCGGGGTCCATGGAGCTTAAAGTTAGTCGACATTCGTCTTCTCAGGATAAGGGAAAACCCATCCGGGTAACTCACCCTAAGCGAGATTCGAACTCACGACCTATTGAATACGAGGCAGGCAGTATACCACCATACTACCCAGGCGGGCTTAAAAGATTTGAGTATCGCTTTAGTCTAATATCTCCCTTATTTACTTTCTATTTATAATTACGAAAGTAAAGAGACAACGTTGATTAATGTTTATCTTTATTAGCATGAAGTAGTTAGAAACATAAGCCTTTGTAAGAACAGTTTGTTACAGCATACGTGAATGGAGCACATCAAATATTTACGCAAATTATTCATATAAAACCTCATACATACGGCGTACTGCATTATATCGAAGGTTTTGTTTATCGAAAGTTCAATTCGTTTTGAGGGCTTCTGAATGTAAACAACTCTCCACATTCTTTGGGTTCAAGAGCCTCCGGTGAAATTTCTATATCAAAGTTTTCAGTCGAATGAGATATTTCCTCGCCCTCAGGTAAGAAATACAAGAAGTTTTCAATCAAGTTAATAAAACCCTACCCTTCTAACCAGATGCGTTCATGGATTCGCATAATAAAGCTATAATAATAGCAAAGCGTATTATTTATTCGTTACATATTCATGTACGGCAACATTCATTTTTTTTTTTTTTTTTTTTTTGTACATCTCGAGGCAGTTCATGCTGTCAAAACAGAGCGCTTCGTTACGATATTCACAGTTATAATTCTATTCACGAAGCTATGCTTTAAACTTACGTCTGCTAAAAGTGAATGATACACGATTTTTGCGTAATTAATGTGTTACCTTTTGAGTAACTCTTTGCACGGGTTTCATATTCGCATTTAATTTTAATTACTTGCTCTCTCATTAAAAGTTTTCCCCGCATTAGTTCGATAAAGCGAGCATGGCCATCTGGAACCAAGAGCTGTGGCCGTGGAATTTCGTTGCTATTTTGTCTGAATCGTGACCATACCTGACACGCGACGACGTGGGAGTTCGAAACATGATGAATAAGCAACAGCACACGGAATCATCCGCAGACGATCATTCCTCCTGAAACAATCACTAGTTTGGCCTAGATAAAGTCACGCTACTTGCAAATAAAATATCAGCGCTGCTTTACTTGCTTCAAATCTTGTGGAAAACACAAGCACCAATTTAGCAAAACACTAAATCGATTTCAGACTACCAAAAATAGCATGCTATTACAGTACCTGATTTTTCCTTTAGGGTAGACATCGCAGAATCTGTACTGCTTTGATGACGTCAAGGGTGACGTCGAGATAGTCTGCAGTTCGTATAAGACCGAACAGCACACTGTTAGCACATGCTTTATAAATTTACTACACTCCCTACTATGCTTGCTCGAGCTCTTTGAGACACTGGAAAGAGGAGATAAGGAGGTATCGTGGCTGCACCGGTGACTAACACAAAAGAGTCGACACTAACCAACCTGGACACGAGCAACTATTTCACACTTTTGCCCTTTGAACTGTACAAAAGGCTCTGACCAAAGACTATTTAACTATTAGTTGTTTTTTCGATAGGTAACATCAGACTGAAAAATGCGATGCAATGAAATAACCGGGATTTGAACCCCGTTGTGCTCCAACCACTGAGTTACCATGGCAGCATGCCAGCACAGCATTAAATTCCCCAACTGACTCGCATGTTTCCTGATAGACCACAAAGTGATCTCAAAATATTTGTCGACATTGTAAGTCGCCATTGGGGAATGACATCTCAAAATAATTTGAGATCATTGTGCTTTACCGGGAAACATAGAGTCAATTGGGGAGTTCAATGGTGTGCTGGCATACTGCCATGGTAGCTCAGCGGTTAGAGCAACCGGCTAGAGACCGGGAGATACGTGGTTCAGGTTCCGGCTAAAGTATTGCATTTTTCATTCTAATTCTACCCACCGAATATTTACCTACTTATAGTAAAAACAGAGAGTGTATATTCCCCAAAAATATGATGCTAATATTTCAGTATAAATGCAAGTTTTGAGGTGCCCTTAAAACTAAAGTAAAACATTTTATCAAAAGGCCCGCGTCTGTGTATGTGTGTGTGCTCACGTGCGCGCTCGAATCTGTGAACATCAAAACTCAAAAACGAAAAGTCGATTAAACACCAAACTTGATGGTGTAGCAACACGACGGTTTTCCAGAATGTTCTCTATCCCAAACTAAGCTTTAAATGGAACACTTTTCGATTTTTTTTATTTTATTTATTTATTTATTTATTTTACATTCTCTATAGGCACTATGTACATAGTGTATAGAGAATGTATTGTACTCCACCAAAAAATTCGATACTGAGATTTCACCGGAAATATATGTTTTAGGGTACCCTGTATCTAAAAAAAGCATTACGTGTGGAAAAAGGTACGTGTGTGTTTGTGTGTATCCATGTGTTCCGTGTGTCTGTGAACACGATAACTCAAAAACGAAAAGTAGGAAAATACCAAAATTGGTATTTAAGTTTAGTATCTTCCAGGGATGCGACACGAAGATTTTGAGAAAAATCCCCCACCCCCAACTACCCTTTACATGGAACTTTTTTCGACAAATTTTTATTTTCTCAAAAATAGCTCTAATGATTTTGATTAAAATATCGTATATTAAAGATATTTACCTGACAAATAAAATGTATATCTTGAATTTTCTGGGAATAGCCTCTGAAGAGTAGTTTATTCTGGATGAAGTTTACTAAATTTTGAATAACTGCTAAACCGTAAGAGATGGACAAAAACTTACCACACAAAAAATGTAGAGCACGATAAAACACACAATTTATGTTATATACGTTTTTTTCGTGGAGCTCGTCGTCTTTGTGACATTCCTTATTTTTGGTTTCTGCTATGAAAAACTTATACATTTCTCATACAGGAATTTGTCAACTGCTGTCCATACAAACAAAGGAGCTTCAGTGACATAGCAACCAGCTTTTGATTATCACTTTAACCTATGATACTCCCTTATTTCACCTCTACTTACAAGGAAGCAAGTAATATGGCTATTTCTGCTAATGTTTTACTGATTAGCATGAAGTTAATAGAAGTATAAGCTTTTTAAGAATAATTTGTTGCACGGATATAGAGAAAGTCATGTGAATGGTACACATCAGATTTTTTATTGTAGAAATGTTGATAAGGCGACACCGTCCTCAAATGTTTTGAGCACTCGCCTCTCAACAAGTGGCTCAAGTTTGAACGAGTTTGTAGTGGACAAAGCAGCGTTTGGCAGGTTTTCTCCAGGTTCTACATTCATTCCACTACCTGTTCTTTCATTATCATTCATTTCATATCTTCTGCCACACTCTCATCCTAGCATCGGAAAGATCATCCATCATGGCTTCTCTTGAGCCAAAATCCATCTGCTACTCAACGTTATCTGATCCCAAGCTCCAACTTTAATTCCTGTAGGGTATAAGCCCTCCTTAGGAGGAAGATAAATAGCAAAGGAAGAAACACTGTTGATTGCTGGCCAAATTTCACGAGAAGATCTGGAGAGTTGCAAGAGACCTCGCAGATATGACGCAAGATTTGAATGTGGTCACCACAACCTCAGAAATGAATTATTTCACGTTACCGGGCTACAAAGATCATGGGAAAACCACAGCGGCTGTTTGCTAACAAGCGATTACTCTGCACTCACCTTCACTAGGAGACGTTTGTAAATCATTTGCGTCATCAATGAATCACTTGAGAAATGTTGAATTACCACAGCATCAAGAGCAATAATTCCTAGAAGTGAACTTACTCTCATAGAGTGTTGGTGTGTATCAATCGCTGACATTCTGCAAGGTAATTAGCTTATTTGAAGAACTAGCCACAAAATGCTGTGTAATCCATTCTTACAGACAGTTCCGCCTGTATACATATTCTATTCATATACAGGATGTTAATGAACTACATCGAACTATTTTCATAGAATATGTAGATTACTTAAATAAGTAATTTGAGATAGGAGACTTATGGCCTGTTTATTGAAATTTCGAAGTAACGGGCTATAAGTTTCTGAAATGCCAGTACGCCACATATCATGGCACTGCGTCAGGAATGAAAAAAATCTGAATGTGTTCCATTCACATGACTTTCTCTATATCTCTGCAACAAATTATTTTTAAAAAAACTTATGCTTCCATTTACTTCCTGCTAATCGAGAAAAAATTAGCCTTATTACTTGCTTCCTTGTAAGTAGAAGCGAATAAGGAGGTGCCATAGGTTAAAGTGCTAGTCAAAAACTGGTTGCTATGTGACTGAAGTTCCTTTGTTTGTATGGACACGAGTTCACAAAGTCCTGTATGCGAAAAATATAAGTTTTTATAGCTTAAACCAACAACAAGGAATATCTAAAAAACAATCAACTCCACGAAAAAAATGTATACAACATAAATTGTGTGTTTTAAGGTGCTCTACATTTTTTGTGTGGTAAGTTTTTGTCTTTCTCTTACGCTTTAGCACTTATGCAAAATTCCGTAAAATTCACTCAGAATAAAGTAGTCTTCAGAAGTTATTCCCAGAAAATTCAAGATATACATTTTATTTGTCAGGTAAATATCTATAATATACGATATTTTAATCAAAATCGTTAGAGCCATGTTTCAGAAAATCAAAATTTTCAAAAAAAGTTCCATGTAAAGGATAGTTTGGAGTGAGGGATTTTTCTCAAAATCTTCGTGTCGCATCCCCGGAAGATACTAAACTTAAATAACAAGTTTGGTATTTTACCGACTTTTCGTTTTTGAGTTATCGTGTTCACAGACACACGGACACACTGACACACACGGACCTTTTACTGAAAATACTTTTTGGATACAGGAGACCCTAAAACATATATTTCCGGTGAAATCTCGGTATCTAATTTTTTGGTGGAGTGCAATACATTCTCTATGCTCTATGTACATAGTGCGTATAGAGAAAGTAAAAATAATAATAAAAATATTTACTCTGACAGGAATCGAACTCATGACCTTTGGGATGGCAGCTTCCGCGTTACACTTAAACCACCACAGCAAGTGAAAAAGTCTCCAGTGTAGGCTACATAACTCAAGAACGTAGTTAATGAATGCTCAGTGTCGCACAGTCAAGTGATTAGTTCGAGATTTTACAGATTTTTGCGACATTAAATCTTGAGAACGCCAGTAACGAGCTGCTAAAAATCGATATTTCTATACTTGGGCAGCAGTTTTAAAGACACTCTAAGCCAATTTTTGAACCTGCTTTACTTTAACACCGACTTATCAGCACCTGATACCCACACGTTTAACGCTATGTAGCTGCGTTATGTTTATCCGGGGACCATGCATCGCCAATCTCAAATTACTTATATCAGTCACGAGCACAATCTCGGAAATTATTTCGGTGAGGTTCATTAACATCCTGTATAATCTAGTATCCATTTAAATGACTTTCTCTACCTGTTCTGCAAACAAAATAATCTTTTATCTACATGCTTCACGATGATCGTGACACA
Organism: Hymenopus coronatus; assembly: GCA_030762935.1. Classification (NCBI taxonomy): domain Eukaryota; kingdom Metazoa; phylum Arthropoda; class Insecta; order Mantodea; family Hymenopodidae; genus Hymenopus; species Hymenopus coronatus. The sequence goes on from CM060883.1 coordinate 30,843,627, forward strand.
CATTAGCAGAAGTTGTCTTATTTCAAGTTCCTTTTAATTAGGAGGGAAATGCGAGTATACACTAAGTTAAAGGAAAGTCTAATATTTTAAAAGTTGGTAGCTATGTGAAACAATTGAAGTTCGGTTCTCCTTGATGACAGGAGTAAGGCAAGAGAGCTATTAATCGAAAAAGGACTTCCCGTTTGAGAAAAGTTTAAGTATTTAAAATTGAAATCAATAACAAAGAATATCTCAGATACCAAACCTGATGATTATTTTCAGCCTCTTTCAAGAATGCAACGAAAATCCCCACACTCCGAACTGCCCCTTTCATACTTTTTTTTTAATTTTGATTTTCTCAAAAATGGCTCTAACTATTTACAGATAAACAAAATGTATATCTTGAATTCTCTGGAAATAGCCTCCACAGACTTCTTCACTCTGCATTACTTTTGTATAACGTAAACCGTAAGAGATAGACCAAAACTTACTACACAAAAAATGTAATTTCATTACAATACACAATCCATATACTATATTTTTTTTTAGTTAGTTACTTCCAAGATATTTCTTCTTATCGGTTTCAATTTTAAAATATTTTTCTCATAATTAATAAATGTGTCATTGCTGTTTCATTTGTTTTATTCCTGGCCATGTAAAAATAACCCAATTTCAGTCGCATTATCTACAAGACTTTAAAAATTTTGACAATCGCTTTAACCTAATGTATTCCTTTATTCCACTTCTGCTTACAAGGAAGCAAGTAATAAGACCATTTCTGCTAATGTTTATCTCTATTGGCATGACGTTGAAAAGAATAATCTTTTGAAAGAATAGTTTGTGGTACAGCTAGAGAAAGTCAGGTGAATAGGACACATTCTATTTTTAAAAATGCATCACATAGCTCATTTTACAAAAACAATGAATTTAGATAATTAGATTGTTATTTAAATAACCGTGTAAGCTAGAGATTTGGTACATGGAAAAATTATCATTATGATTGTATATAACTGGTATAAATTCCATTAAGACATCTTACATAGGTACTAAGGATTTTCCAAATTTCACAGATGCATCATCATAACTGGTGTCGTCCATTCTCGTAACCGCCCGGTGCCATAGTAGAAAAGCGGGCGTTAAACACTATAAAAAAAAACATTTGAGGAAGAACCTACAGCTTAGCACCGGAGAAACCGGCAGTAAAGAGAGCAGACGACTTCACGTTATACCCCTGAGAAACTGCATTGACACCCCTAGCAGGGCTGCCACTTGAGAATGAGTAAAGACGTCGAGGATCTCCAGGACTTGATCGTCGAGAGTCTCTAGAAGTCTTAGATTTCGCGTTTCTTGACGAACATTCGCTCCTTGTTAACGCTTAGAGGTGCTGGGTTCGACCGTTAGGTACTTGTGCTCCAACAGCACAATGGATGCAAAAAGAAAAGAAGAAATGGCGTTAGAGAAGATTTCATTCTTTATCTATTGTAATTTCGATCATTGCAATACAGATGTATTGCCAAACAACTTGAGCTTCTACTTACCCTGGCAAGCCGCGCCGGCATTAAGCCGTGCGGTGGTGGTGGTGGTGGTGTTGGTGGTGTGTGTGTGTGTGTGTGTGTGTGTTTGTGATGTCGAAAGAGATTCTGCATTGTAGCCAGTGACTTATTGTACGTCAGAGCCCAGGAGAACAGGATGAGATGAGATGAGAGATTTCAAAGGGCGGCCGAAACCGGAAGAGCCACCGTGGAGGGTCCCCAAAATATTGCAAGCCGTTCTTCCTAAGGCAGCGCCAGGAGCCCGCGCCTCAGGTCTAACCAAACTCCCTGGGACTACAGACGAGAGTTCTATTTCTAGAGCGAAATCACCACCACGGAAGGTCGTCAGCACCACAGTCCTCGCCGACACTTACAACCCTTAAAGAGACCGGCTGGATGAAATAGAGATTAAATGAATGGACAGGAAGTTCGGGGGGAGTTAAGAGACCTCCCCAGCATTTGCCTGTGACCCGAAAACCCCCCGAAAAATCCCATCGGCCGCGGGGAACCGATCCCACAATCTCCCGAATGCCAGTCTCAGACGAAACACATAAGCCACCTGGTCGTGCCCTGTATGATCCATCTTGAAATTTGGAAAATCCACAATATGTAATATCTCTTGTTGAAATTTATTACAATTATTATATACAACATTAGCGATACTTCTATCATGTATCAAAAGTCGAGCTTGCATGGCTATTTAAATATAATTTGTTTGTCTAAATATACAGATGTAATAAAAATTATACATGCTTTAGAATAAAATTATTGCTTTCTGTACTCTCCAAAGTCGTTGATTTTTCAAAATATAATAATTTATTTCTCAATATTGTGGCATAACTTCGGAAAAGTAGTAACCATTTCCGTTAATGTACTTTTGAAAGCCAAATAACTATTTTAAAACATAGAACTGAAAAATTGGATCGTGTGGAACATTTTGACTATGGAAGAGTGTTGGGAAAAGTGTGCGAGAAAATAAGGTTTAATGTTAAGAGTGCCTATTAATAAGCATGCATCTATATATAATTTGGTTAGTAGTTTAAGTATCCCAAGTGGGGTAAATTATATACTTCCTTAAAGTTTCATATAATTTTATTATACAAAAATAAATTTTAATGTTCACAATTTTGGTCAAATTTAATAGATGTATTACTTTAAATGCGCTAAGCTATTAGAATACCTATATGCATATATTAGATCATCATGCTCATGTATTAAAATAAATATTTTATAATACATATATGCATATTTTAAATTATCATATCATAACTATAACTCCATAATACGACAGCTCACATGAAACCTTGGCCTTCCACCCGGCCGCTGCGTCCCATCACGGTCCATGACAGACGTCATGGATGGGGTGCAGTATTGATGGTGAGACCTGATCAGCGCCTCGAACCTCCCCGGCCGTTTAATGCGGTCCTCAAGTAGCTCCTCAATTGGCCCCCCAGGAACCTCACGAGGCTGAATGCACCTCGGTCCAGGTCTTCCAAGGGGGAAAAATCCTCACGCCGGTACTGGGAAGTAACAACGCTACCACTGAGCTAAGGAGACGAACCAAATTATCATATTCTTGTATTAAAATAGCTAATCATCTTAAGATAATACGGTACTATTTGCCACCATGTTTCTTCAGAAATACTTAGCTCAAATATCTAGAAGTGATGAAATTAAGAATGAGGAAATGGGACAGGAAAAGAACATTAAAATAAGCATTAGGTATTTGGTATTTCAACCAAACAAATTTGGTATGGACGCACTGTGTATATGGACCAGTACAGGTTACCGAAGTTTGCTTTTGAATGGATGACATCAAGGAGACGAAAAAGATGGCAATCTTCAAGAAAATGGAATATTGGAGTCATGGAAACCATAAAGCAGAGAGAATTAAGTTAAAGACAATGGGTTTTCTTTCTCCAGTAAATAGTATACAATAAAAACGCAATGAATTAAAAATATTTAGTCTCACAGATAAAATAGAAGTGTGTAAAAAACAACGGCATGAACATGTCTGCAGAATGGAAACCAATAGAATGCCTTTGAAAAGTTTGAACTATCGACTGAGAAGCTGAAAAAACAACAACAAAAAACAGGGACGTCCACGGAAGAAATGGATACAACAGCTGTAATAATTGGAAACGGAGCGAACCAATAAAGCTAAATCCCTGAAGGAAGAAAGAAAAGACAATGGATAAGATAGAATGGCTTTTGTCAATACGAAGATGTCTAGTTTAACGTTATTAATCAGTCAGTAGATGTAAGCAGAACTGACTAATAATAATGATGATAGTAATAATAATAATAATAATAATAAGAAGAAGAAGAAGAAGAAGAAGAAGAAGAAGAAGAATACCCATAACAATTTTAACAAAATATTAAATGTGTCGACAAACCTTCAACTCTTCAATTTCATACCTATTTGGAGAGTTGGGGAGGTTTTTTTTAATACCAAAACGCATTAAGCGTCCTTTAACCTGGTAAAAATCTAAATGGCGTGTTATTTATGGACGCTCTTTAACTGCTGTGGTTCTCAGCGTCCCATTCTAAATTGAGCATGAAAGACCGCTTAATTTTGCTCAGAGGCCTCTCTATCAGGCATGAGGTTCTTTTACGTGCCGTAAATCTACAACACGGGACCAACGGCTTTACTTCCCTTCCGAAGGAAACCATGCTAAGGATTTTTACGCCCGAAAAAAATCCATCCTCCTCCACCGGGTTTGAACCCGCGACCTTGGGTATATGTGCTCTGCCATGTCATGTTTATAAAATTCTCCAAGCTTTCGGCCATGGTACTCTATGGCCTTCTTCAGGAAGACACTCTACACATTTTTCTTGCACATCTCAACAGTCTTCATAAGAACATACAGTTTACCATGGAAACTGAAGAAGCTTAGAGAATTTTATAAACATGACACGCCAGATCACCAGGGAAGCCCTCATCAGTAACCATCGCTATGAAAGCTTCAGATCATACTGGTAAGTGATATCGGTCGATAAATGAAATGGGTGATATGAAGCTCAAATGAGGCTAGAGTCCATAGAGTTTATAGTTACCCGACATTCGTCTGTCATGATAAGGAAAACCCCGAGAACTCCCTTATCTGGGTAACTCACCCTAACCGAGGTTCGAACTCGGTACCTCTGGAATATAAGGCAGATACGCTACTCCTACAGTATAGAGGCGGGAAAATGATATTGATACTTGCTCTATGGTCTAGAAATTGCACTTGCTAGTATTCAAAATGAAGACAACTATGTACGTATTCACTAGTCTGACAAGGTACCTACGCGAAATGTCTCATTGATGGAAACGACAGGTGTAATTAATACTTACTGCACTAATTTTAGCTACCCCTAGAGGTAATTATAGATATAGGTGAGCCTTATAGAAAATAATGACTCCATGGCACGACAGCTCACGGGGAACCTTGGCCTACCGCCCGGCCGCTGCGTCCCCCATCTCGGTCCACTACAGACGTCATGGATGGGGTGCAGAATTGGAGGGTAAGACGTGGTCAGCGCCTCGAGTCCCCCCGGCCGGTTAATGCGGTCCTCATGACCTGGAGCCGCTACTTCCCCATCAAGTAGCTCCTCAATTGGCCCCCCCTAGGAACCTTACGAGGCTGTGTACACCCCGGGCCAGGTCTCCCAGCGGGGGAAAAATCTCCACGCCGGTACTGGGGATCGATCCCAAGTCTCCCGCTTGGTAGAGCCTTATAGATAGTGGTGTAATAATGAATAGGACAAAAAAATGAAATGGTGTTTTATTTATAGAAGCTCTTTAACTGCGGTGGTTCTCAGCGTCCCGTTCTATACTGGGCTTGAAAGACCGCATATTTTTGCTCAGAGGCCCCTCTATCAGGCTTGAGGTTTTTTTACGTGCCGTAAATTTATGACAAGGGACGTATGGATTTACTTCCCTTCCGAAGGAAGCCATGCTAAGGATTTTTACGCCCGTCCTCCGGTGGGTTTGAACCCACGATCCTGGGTATATGAAGTTACCAAGATGAATACGACAGGTATAATATGAGTAAAGGGTAGAGGATATTAACAGCGGGGGACAACACGGCAAATGCGACCAGGTGCTAATCTATTGCGGCCCATCAGCCCCAGAGAAGGGACGAGAAGAGGGGAAACCAAAGTCCAGCACACAGGAAACGACGGAGCTAAGCGCGGAGACGCACGAAAGTCCCTAACAATTTCCCTAGATAGCAGCACTAGCGCACCACGGAGGCTATACAGGCGCCGGGAGACCGGAAGGAGGCCTTTACAATGGTATCTAGCCTCAACCAGCACACCAGGGGGAAGAGAGATTCACTCAGAGCAACGAATTGTGCCATCTGCCTGCAAAGCCTTAAATGACACCTGCACCGATCGGAAAGATGAAGAAAGAAACGAAAGGAAAGGAACAGTGGTAAATATACAGCACCCCAGAAAAACTACGGTAATACCCAGGGCCTGGGTGCACGGTCAACCACAATCGAACCCGGACCTCCCAAATGCTAGTGCCAGACGAAACGCCTGAAGCACATAGCTCGGTAATGTAATTTTTTTTTGGTAGTGTTTAACGCCCACTTTAACTACTTATGGCACCGCAGGCGGTGACACTGGTGATACATGAATGATGATGGAATACTGGTGGAATGCGATGGCGGGGGAAACCGGAGCACCGGGAGAAAACCCGCCCCAGCGCCGCTTTGTCCACCACAAATCTCACATGCGGTCGCTTAGGATCGAACCCCGTCCGTCTAGGTGAGAGGCAAGTGGTCTAACCACTCGGCCACGGCGCGGCCATGGTGATGTAATGAGTATTCTATTCCACTTAGTTTTTGTTTTTTGTAGCTTAACGTCCTTTAACCCGGTTGGTCATATCGGACGATGAATGAAATTGGTGAAATGATGCTCAATGATCTCGGGGTCCATGGAGCTTAAAGTTACACGACATTCGTCTTCTCAGGATAAGGGAAAACAACGAAAAAAACCTTATCCGGACAACTAACCCTACGCGAGATTCGAACTCACGATCTTTTGAATGTGAAGCAGACACGCTACCACCACACTACCCAGGCAGGCCACACTTAGTTGTATGTACGTGTTATTAAGCTTGTTTGGGGTCTTGGTGGAGAAATCTGTTAAACACAAATGTAAACGACAATACGTGTATTTGATAAGTTATGCAAGTGTGCAGTTGGGTGTTCAACAACTTGAATCTTACGTATTCCAAATATTATCGTTTATATTTGCCGATTTCTACACCAGGACCCACAAACATACTTAATAATAGGTACGTACAGCTAAATAAAATATAATATTCATTGTGTTATATCTGTGTTTTCTGTCTATTCATTATTTCACCACTATCTATAAGGCTCTCCAACATGTATAATTACTGCTATGGGCAGTTAAAATTGGTGCTGTAAGTAATTAATTTTGTTTCAATATCGGTGAGACACTCCGCGAATGTGTCTTGTGAGCTCAGGCCGAATATAACGGACACTTACCTCCATGCAATATTTGTGCACGTGCAGCCCCAGCTGTTTGTACATTCCCAAGCTGTGGACAAAGGTCAACAGTAGAAGTTAGCCTTGATTCTGATTTCTGCAAACAGCTTTTGGTTATTGGCACCACTGTCACAATCTTACTACGTGCTATTAAGGACATTTGCCTTCCACACGCATCCCATTACAAGGATGTCAACCCACTCTTTGGAATTTGGAGATATTTTATTATGTTACAAGTAAGAACTGGCCAAACTTGTTCTGGCAAAATTCAGATTTTTCAGAGCGGCAAGGCATCGTTGATGGCATTAATTCTGGACACTTTTTGTTAAATTAACTTTCAAATTCAAATATTGCAGTCAACATTAATTCAGGATCACTCCTATGAACCAGGAACCATAATACTACATTGAATCTTTTACCATATACTAGAGTTCATTTGGAATTAATGCGTTACTTTGACCCAACTTTATAAAATATATTATTTTATAAGTATATATATATATATGTGTGTGTGTGTGTGTGTGTGTGTGTGAGGGCCGTTTTTTTTTTCAACCCCCCATAGGGTATAAATAAAAGACAATTCAAAGAAAGCAATTATTTTATTACTAAAAGTTTTGTACACTTATGGTTACTTTTCAACATAATCACCGAAAAGAATTAGACATTTATCGTACCTGTGCACAAGCTTTGTAATACCCGCTTCAAAAAGTGTTGCCACAAATGATTTCAAATGAGCGTTGACGTTGTTGAAGATCTTCGTACTTTACGACGTTTGCGGAGAGCCATTCAAAACAAACGAAGAGGAATGCTGACTTCAGGAATTGTGTTGATCCATGACAACGCTCTTCCACACACTGCTGGCACAACCTTTCGGCTCCTTGAACAATTTCAATGGGATCTTTTCGAACATCTGCCATACAGTCCTGACCTGGCACCCAGCGACTTTCACCTTTTCACTGAACTGAAGACATGGCCAGGAGGGCAGCACTTTCAAACCAACGAAGATCTTCAAAACAACGTCAATACTCATTTGAAATGATTGGCGGCAACATTTTTTGAAGCGGGCATTGCAAAGCTTCTGCACAGGTACGATAAATATCTCAATATTTTCCATGATTATGTTGAGAAGTGCTGTCTGTCTGTGGACAGCATATCTCAAAAATAAATGACAGTTAAATACCAAACTTGGTAATTAGGTTTAGCATCTTCCAAGGATGCGACACAAAGATTATCAAGAAAATCCCTCAACCACAAACTACCCTTTTCATGGAAAAATTTCCGAAAATTTTGCATTCTTAAAAATGGCTCTAACGATTATGATTAAAATCCGTATATTAAAACTATTTACATGACAAATAAAATGTTTATCCTGAATTTTCTGAGAATAGCCTCTGAAGACATCTTTATTCCGGATGAATTTTGCCGAGTTTTGCTAAACTACTAAACCGTAACAGAAAGACAAAAACTTACTACACAAAAAATTTAGATCACGCTAAGACACACAATTTATGTCGAATACGTTTTTTCGATGAATTGACCATTTCTGAAATATTCCTTATATTTATTTCAGATATAATATCGCCGTGACCGAGTGGTTAGACCACTCGACTCTCACCTAAACGGCCGGGGTTCGATCCCAAGCGCCCGCATGTGAGATTTGTGGTGGACAAAACGGCGCTGGGGCGGGTTTTATCCGGGTACTCCGGTTTCCCCCCGCCATCGCATTCCACCGGTGCTCCATCATTCATGTATCGTCAGTGTCACCGCCTGCGGTGCCATTAGTAGTTAAAGCGGGCGTTAAACACTACCAAAAAAAATATTTAATATACTGAAAATTTATTTACACGGAAAGTTGCAAGCGGATTTCATCCACATGGCATTTGACTGTCGTTTTAGCCTAGTGTATTCCGTTATTTACAAGGAAGCAGATAATTAAGACAATTTTTGCTAATGTTTACCTCGATTATCATGAAATAGATAGAAGAATATCATTTTTAACAATAATGTGTTACAGCGACGTAGAGAAAGTCCTGTGAATGGAACACATCAGATTATTTTGGTTACAGGAGACCCTAAAAGGTCTATTTTCGGTGAAATCTTGATATTGAATTTTTGAGTGAAATGCAGTACCTTCTCTATACACTTCGTACATAGTATGTGAAGAGAAAGTAAAAATGGAGAGCAAAAGATATCTAAATAAATGCGGCCGGAGCTATCATGCGACTTTAGGGGGTAAGTTGGCGTCGGTACCCAAGGTCAACTGGCACATCACTTCCGTGACACTGATATCTTCCTCGTAAGTGCTTAGTATGATAGCACTTTCATTATATTATTTCTAAAATGCTAATAATGCTTCTTTATTTATACTGTCCCGTGGCAGAAGATAACATAAGCGTTTCCATATCACTATCATTTATGACAGTCGCAATAGATCATGCGAAGTACAGAATTACAAAATGGGAAGAAAGAAAAAAAAAAGTGTCACAGCAATTAAGTTATTCTTTGTGACAAATGGAGATTATAAAAGTCAATGAGACTTCCTACAGTTCGATATGAAAAAAAAAATCTAATTTTTACCCTTAACATGACTTTTTCTGCATCTCTATAGCAAAGTCGTATTGAAAAGCTTATTCTTCTCTCTACTTCATGCTAATCAAAATAAACACTAACAGAAATGGTATTATTACTTGCTTCCTTGTAATTAGAAGGAAACAAGTGAACCACTAGGCTAAAGCGATAGTTAAATCGATTAAAAGCTGGTTGCTATATGGTTGAAAGACTTTTCTTTCCGTTTCGCATAAATTCCCGCATTTAAAACTGTCGGTTTAGCCCAGTGTATTCCCTTATTCCCCTCTATTTATAAGGAACTAAGTAATAAGAATGTCTCTGCTGATGTATATCCCGATTAGCATGAAGTAGATAGAAGAATAAGCTTATTAACAATAATTTGCTTCAGAGATGTAGAGAAAGTCGTGTGAAGGGAACACATCAGATTTCTTTTAATTATCCATTATATGTTGTGGTTCTTAAAAAAACCTAAAACTGAGTAAGAAAGTAAAAATAGTGCATTTTAAAACTTTTCACATACGCGAAATTGTCAACTCCTGGCAATCCAAACAAACGTATTTCATCCACATGGCAACCAGCTTATAAAAGATTTGACTATCGTTTTAGCCTAGTACTATTCCATTATTTACCTTCTACTTTAAAAGAAAAAATTTCTGCTAATGTTGTCTTGAATAGCATGAAGTAGATTGAAGAATAAGCTGTTTAACAATAATTTGTTACTAAGATGGTCGTCTCCTTAGCGCGGTGGTAGCGCAGCTGCTTACCAAGCGGGAGACCTGGGTTCAATCCCCAGTAGCGGCGTGGGGATTTTTCCCCCACTGGGAGACCTAGCCCGGGGTGCACTCAGCCTCATAAGGTCAATTGAGGAGCTACTTGATGGAGAAGTAGGACCGCATTAACCGGCCAGGGGGACGCAGCGGCCGGGCGTTAGACCAAGGTGCCCCGTGAGCTGTCGTGCCATGGAGTTATTATTGTTACTAAGATTAGAGAAAGTCGTGTGAATGGAATACAGATTTTTTTTTTTTGCTTTGAACGGCTACTTCTGTGAACGACGTTTTCCATCTACATGAGCCGTTTACTCTATCGAGAATAAGTACATTAAACTTTCGGATGATAAAAGACATTTCTATTTCGAGGGTTGGTTATTTAAAAAAAATGAAACATCTAACTGATGATCGATTGTAATCAAAGAGGCTATATAATTAAGAAAATAGTCCTATCTTCTTTTTTAAAAGAATTTGCTTTCTCTACATACAATGTACAGAATAGGCAGAAAAGTACTGTATTTCACCCAAAAATTCGATACTGAAAGTTCAACCGAAAAATTTGTCTGGTGCTCCCCTGGATCCAAAAAAGCATTTTTGTGAAAATTTTCCATTTGTGTGTGTGTCTTTGAGGCACTGAGTGTGTGATTGAACAACATAGCTCAGTTAAATACCGAACTTAATATATAAGTTCAGCATTTTCAAAGAATGCGACACGAACTTTTTCCACAAAATACCCTACCCTAGACTACCCTTTGAATTGATTTTTTGTTGAAACGTTTGATTATATCAAAAATGAGCAATGACTTTGATTAAAATATCATATTTTAAGATATATTATGCTAAATTAAATGTATATTTTGAATTTTCGGGAATAGTTGAAGTCCAGTTCAATCTGGATTACTTTTGCATAACTAATAAACCACAAGACAGAGAAGACCTTACCACACAAAAATGTAGATCTCGTTAAAATACACAATTTATGTCATAAACATTTTTTGTGGGATTTATCGTTTCCAAGATATACCTAGTTATTGTATTTACTCATTTATTAAATGGAAAATCAATATTCATTTTTCTTTCTGCTGGTCAGCAAAGAGAATGCATCACATAAAGACCAGCTCTTGAAAGATTTAATTATCACTTTAGCCTAGTGTACTTCGTTATTCTCTCGTATCTACAAGAAGTATTTACTAAAAATATTTTTGCAAATATTTATATCGATATACGTGAAATAGATAAAAAATAGTTTAAGAATAGTTTGTAGCAGAAAAGGTTGAGAAAGTCATGTGAATGTAACAAATCATATAATACACTTAGATGGCATGGAACTACATTCTATAAATACTTCAGTCCTATATCTTAAAATAGTTTCTGAAACATGGGATCGTGAATTTTAGATATTTAATGTTGTAAGATTAGGTAAGGTTTAATCTCCCCTTTAATGATGGAAAAGGTCATGGCTTCCAGTTTAAAATCGTAACATTAAAACAGTAATTTTCGAGAGGTTGGTCATCCGGCACAAACCGAACAATAAATGGGCTACACTTCCGTTTCCGCAAACGCATCGCCAGAAGACGATCGCACGCAGCAAAAACTCGACTATCAAGTGAAAGCAGAAAATATGTGAATTGTTCAGCTATAAACGTGGTGAAGCAAATGATATAACGGTAAACATTATGGTAGATATAGAGCTACGATGGGAAATCAAATGAAAATCTTAAATACTTTTTCATTTTCTCTATTTCGTACATAGTACGTAAGTAGAGAAGCTATTGCATTAAATTAGAAAAAAGGTCCTATGTGTGTGTCTGTGTGTGTGACACGAAAATTTTGAAGCAATTCCCCTCGCCCCAAACTACCCTTAACATAGAAACATTTCTAGAGATGTTATTGTCTCAAAAATGGTCGTAACGAACTTTATTAAAATATCGTAGATATATCGCAAAACTGGTAAACCGTAAGAGACAGAAAAAAAGTACTATACAAAAATGTAGAGCGCATTAAAACTTAAAATTTATGTCACTCAATGTTTATGTGGGGATAACAATTTACGAGATATTACATGTTTTAAAATACTTCAAACTTTTTTCACACAGGGATTTGTCAACTCTTGCAAATAGAATGAATTTCTAACACATAGCAACCAGCTTTTAAAAGATTTGACTATCGCTTTAGCCTAGTGCGTTCCCTTATTTCTTGTCTGCTTATTAGGAACTATGCAATATGAACAATTCTGCTAATGTTTATCTCTGTGGAACAGAAAGAAGAATAAGCCTTTTAAGAATAGTTTTACAGGGATATAGAGAAAGTCGTGTGAATGGAACACATCAGACTTTTATTTGTGTTATTTATTTATTTTTGCTTTATTTTTCTTAAACGGCTGCATTCACTACAGTAAACACTAAATTCATTGGTCATGACGTGAAATAAGTTTTAGTTTGTCATTTTAAAATACAAAGAAGCAAAATTTAAATGGCAGAAGTAATGTCAAAGCATATTAAAGCATGGTATGATGTTATTTCGCTAAGCTTATAAGTCTCAAAGTATGAAGGGAAATTGCATATGTTTATTCCAGGGAACTTGAATGTAAATGTTTTACGTATGCTCAATGTGCATATGTAGTACACGTAAACTCAAGGTCATTAAGAATACACCTGGAAATACTTATCGTAAGAGGGGTCTTTTGGCTGACTAAATCCATGTCTTCCAGCTTTTTGATATGCTCTTTAAAACGTATTGGACAGGCTAAGTTGCCGAAGGGAAGAGATTGGACATGAAACGTAATTTGCGACAAATGAAGCTCTGAGTTGCGAACTGGTCATTCCTAAACTTTATGGTTAGACAATAAGCCACCCCTCTCACAGGGTGATACAAAATTAGAAAAATCTTATCTCTGCACCACATACTTAAGTTGTAATGCCAAGGTAATTCGCGCTCGTAGTGGACTAAATTAACACACTGCTCATACAGTCAACCTGTTCTGAAGAGGGGTCGAGTGTGGTTGATGGATGAAGGGTGGATTGCCCAACTGTTTTGCCTTTTCTTAGTATATATATTGCACCAGAATCGCACCAAATAAAAATCTTGGTAAAACCTGAGTCCACGTCAAAAATTACATTTTCAGCAAAATCACTGAGCCCGGCATATTTTTATTGTCCTTGAGTGTACAAATACATATTTTATGTGTGCGCTATGTGACTATACTCATTTGACGACCCATATTTTTACTTTCTCTAGCACCATATGCAATTCACATAGTACATAGAGAAGGTATTGTATTCTACTCAATATTCGATACCGATATTTTATCGGAAATATATGTTTTGAGATTCCCTGAATCCCAAAAAGCATGTTTAGAAAAAGGTCTGTGTGTGTCTTTGGACTTGGTATTTAAGTTTATCTCCCAAGGATACGACAAAAGATTTTCAAGAAAATACCCTACCCCAAACTACCTTTTACGTGGTTTTTTTTTTTTTTTTTGAAAATGGCCAAAAATGCCTCTAATGATTTTGATAAAAAGAATGTCGTATATTAAAGACATTTACATGACAAATAAAAAGCATATCTTGAATCTCCTGGGAATAGCAACGAATTCTTCGTTCTGAATTACCTTTGTATATCTGGTAAACCGGACAGGCAAAAACTTATAACACAAAACATGTAGATCTCGCTAAAGCACACAGCTTATGTCCTATACATTTTTTTTTTTTTTGAGCTAACCAGTTCCGAGATATTCCTTGTTACTGAGTTTAGTTTTAAACTATTTTTCTCAAACAGGAAGTCGTCAGTGGCCATCATGCAAAGACGCAAATTTCAGTGACAATCGCCTAGCAAAAGCTTCTAAAAGATTTGAGTATCGCTTTAGCCTAGGTCTATTCCCTTATCTCCCTTCTACTTACAAAGAACAAGGTACAAGGATCTTTCTGCTAATGTCTGTCCCGATTAGCATGATGCAAAAGAAAAACATTTTAAAGAAGTCGTTTGCAGGGCAGATATGGAAAGCGAAGTAAATGGAAAACATGAGATTATTTAGAACAACTGGGACAGCTTTAAGCAGATTTCAGTCTTAACACATTTTCGTCTTCTACCTATGTTCAAAAATCTCCGCCACATCTTATTGTTACACCTGTTGTTGTTTTTTGTCATTCTCTCAAGTATTTTTCCTAATTCTGGCCAATATTATATAATGAAAATCATTACTGAAGATCACAGAAACGTCTGGTCGAAATAGAATCTGTTATATTAAGAATATAACCTTATATTAGGGTCGGCTGATAAGTCCCGGGTCCCTCAATGAAAAGGGCATTTAATTTTTTTTTCTTTATTTTTCAACATAATCTCCATTTGTCATATCGGTGTTCTAATTTAATTAAACCATCTCTGTAGTGCGACTTATCAAGGTGCTCAAAATAGCTGTTTACCGCATCAATGACCTCGTTGCTATGAAATCTTCGTCCTCCTAGAAATGTTTTGAGATTTGGGAACAGGTGGTGGACACTGAGTGCTAGATGTGGCAAATAGGGTGTATTTTCATGAAATTTCAACTTTAATTCGCATATTTGTTCCCATTGCAATTACTGAACGATGGGCCGGAGCATTGTCATGACGAAAGAAGATTTTTTTTTGCCAAATGAGGTCTTTTTCTTTTCACCTTATCACTCAAACGTTGCAGTAAGCTTCCAAGTGATCAATAAAAATAATTACCTGTGCATCCCAGAAAACACTCGCCATAACCTTGTTAGCTGACAAAATTGACTTTGCCTTTTTTGGAGTTGGTTCACCTGGCACAATCCACTGTTTTGACCGTAATTTAATTTCTGGAGTGTAGTGATGTATCCAAGTTTCATCCATTGCAATAAGCCGTCTCAAAAATTCTCTAGGATTTTTACGGTAGAGCTCCACATTCTTAACAAAAACAGTTTTTCTTTGCAACTTTTGATCAGGTGTCAACAAACGCAGCACCCATTTTGCAGATACCTTGTGAAAGCCCAAAACATTACTTAAAATATTACCTGCACGTACTTTTGATATGTTACAGCCTCTGCTATCTCAAACAACTTTAATCTGCGGTCTTCCAGCCCTAAACGATGCATTTTTTCAATGATCTCGGGAGTTGTCACTTCTACAGGGCGTCCAGAGCGAGGCTCATCACTAATGGTCGTACGTTCCATTTTAAACTCCGCAACCCACCTTTTAATCATTGAATATGAAGGGGAAGAGTCTTTCAATGTACTGTCCATTTCTTCCTTGATTTCTTTAGGCGTTAAGCCTTTCAAATGGAAGTATTTAATCAGTGCTCGTTTTTCCAAATCCTCCATTTTCGTGAAAACTTAAAAGTTGTCTTGTTTAAAATGCTGCCATTCGAAAACTAAGCAAGCTATTGACCTGTAGCTATTATACAAGCTAGTCTAGAGTTAAACTATACGATGCTACCGTCTAACTGGCCTAGTGGCGCCATGTCTATGTGAGGCGCAGGACTTATCAGCCGACCCTTGTATTGGAACTTTTAGATACAAAATATGTAGTATTATTGAGCATTTGCATGGAGAGTTCGTGAAAGTCGCAGAGGATCAAGTTCCGCGGAAGCAAGTATGTCTGTCCTTGATACACAGCGAGAGGTCCATCCGTTGACAAACAGGAATGTGTAACCTGGTTACATGTGGGCGCCAGCATTTGGAACACCAGCATATGCTCTAGAAAATCTGTTTCCTCTCATAACTGGACATGTACTTTCTTTCAGAGGAACAGTTTTCGTACAAGCAATCGATCAACCGCTTAGACTCAGCTGTTAAATAAACAATGTCCAAATTCAAGAAAAGCACCAGTGACCTCACATATCGTCAGCTGGAACTGCAAATTAGCAGTTAAAGTAATTAAAAAGAAACTACTTCACCTGGGGATGAACTCAGAGACAACGTAAGAATAATCCTCCTTGAACTGCATCACACTTTTCGAAAAGCATCATTTTTCGAATTGAGAACAGGCCCTTCATCAATTTCACTGCTACGTGCAATATGCATTGGTAGAGAATGTATTGCATTCAACCCAAAAATTGGATACCAAGATTTCTCCGGAAGTTTGTGTGTGTGTGAGTGTGTGTGTGTGTGTGTGTGTGTGTGTGTGTGTGTGTGTGAGTGTCTGCGAGCCTTGAAAAGCATAACATAAAAATGAAAAGACGGTTAAATCCAAACTTCGTATTTAAGTTCGGCATCTTTCAAGGATGAGACCAGAAGATGTTAGTCGCTTGGATAAGATTTTTCGTGTGTTTTCCCTTATCCTGAGAAGAAAATTGTCGAGTAACTTAGTACACAAAAAATATAGATATCATTAAAACTCATAATTTATGTCATATACATTTTTTGTAGGAGTAACTGTTTTCAAGATGTTTCGAGTTATTGGTTTCAGTATTAAGCTACTTAAACTTTTCTCAAACGGAGACATCTTTCTTTTCGCCTCTCTTTTGTTTACTTCTAGCAAGCAAAGATAACCGAATTTCAATTGTTTCATTTAGCGACCGGCTTTTAAAAGATCTACTACCGCTTTAACCTAGTGTATTTCCCTTCTACTTAACAAAGAAGCAAGTAACAAGATCATATTTGGTAATAGCTGTCTTCATTACCATAATTTAGATTAAATAATAATGTTTTGTGAGGAAAGATTGTTGAACAGCTAGAGAAAGTCATGTTAATGGAACACGTGCGTTTTTGCTTTTTCGAGCTTTCCCTCATCAGTTCCGACTGCATACATAGACTACTAGAGAGTTATACTTTTTCAAAAAGCAATCTATTTAATGGCGATTTGCTATTTAACACGCATTTTGCTTTGGTGTCCCGGCGTTCATGTCAAAGTGAATTGATCCCATTTTAATGTATTTAATCACGCCAAACTGCGCGCCATACAGCTTTAGCACAAAGCGGATGACATTTTTAATTCTTGCTGTAGTCGATTGGCAAAAGAGCATTTTCGCTTCGTTGTTACAGTCTTTCTCTCTCTCTCTCTCTCATTCCACTTTTTTTTTATCTGAAATAGCCTGCAGGGTGGTTCTCAAAAACAGCACACGATCGTGTAATGTAAACAATATGGCCGCGGCGGCAACAAAAAGCTCCGTTTACAAAGTGTAGGTTTATTTTCCCAACACTGCGCTGTGGTGTAGTCATATGTTTCCTTACTCGAATAAGCACTGACAGCTTACCGGGCATTTTAGGTATTTGCACTGCAGAATTACAAACAAACGAGCTCTGCTTTTCACCAAGGGTGAACTGTTCTTATTCTTCTGCAACAGTCTCGTTTAAAATAACATTCATCGCTTTCTGGCTATTTTCTTGTTTTCATTCTTCCTCTTGTTTTACTTTTATTTTTCAACGCAACCTTTTATTTTCTTTTTTTACTTTCTCCACATGTACTATGTACATAGTGTATAGAGGAGGTATTGTAGTGCACCCAAAAGTTCGATACAGAGATATCACTGGAAATATATGTTTTGAATAAAAAAAACATTTTTAGAAAAAAGTTCGTGTGTGTCTGTGGTAGCACAAAAACGAAAAGACCGTTAAACATCAAATTTGGTATTTAAGTTTGGTGTCTTCCAAGGGTGCGACACGAAGATTTTCAAGAAAATCTCTTCACCTCAAACTACCCTTTACATGGAACATTATTAAAAAATTTTGATTTTCTTAAAGTGTCTCTAACGATTTTTATTAAAATAACTTATGTTTAAGATATTTTTATGACAAACGAAATGTATATCTTGAATTTACTGGGAGTATCCTCTGAAGAAATCTTTTTTTCCGGATGAATTTTACGGAATTTTGCGTAGCTGCTAAACCGTAAAGGTAGACAAAAACTTACTTGAAATAAAAATATAGAGCTCGATAAAACACACAATTTATATTACATACAGTTTTTTCATGGAGCTGATCGATTTTGAGATATTCCTTGTTATTGGTTTTAGCTTTAAAATACTTATACTTTTCTCACAAATAAAGTTATAAATTCCTGACCCTGCGTAGAAACGGATTTTAACCACATGGCAACCAGCTTTTAAAGGGTTTGACATTCATTTTAGTCTAGTATATTCCCTTATTTCCCTTCTACTTACAAGGAAGCAAGTAATTAAGAAAATTTCTGCTAATCATTATGTCGATTATCATAAAGTAGACAGAAGAATATGCTTTTTACTTTCTCTATACTCACTGTGTATATAGTGAATAGAGAATGTATTGCATTCCACCAAAAAATTCGATACCGAGATTTCACCGGAAATATATGTTTTAGGGTCCCCTGTATCCAAAAACAGTATTTAGGTCCATGTGTGTGTCCGTGTGTCTGTGAACACGATAACTCAAAAACGAATAGTCGGTAAAATACCAAACTTGGTATTTAAGTTTAGTATCTTCCAGGGATGCAACACGAAGATTTTGAGAAAAATCCCCCCACCTCAAACTACCCTTTACATGGAACTTTTTTCGAAAATTTCAATTTTCTCAAAAATGGCTCTAACGATTTTGATTAAAATTTCGTATAATAAAGTTATTTACCTGACAAATAAAATGTATATTTTGAATTTTCTGGGAATAGCCTCTGAAGACTACTTTATTCTGGATGAATTTTTCATAATTACTAGACCGTAAGAGATGGACAAAAACTTAACACACAAAAAATGTAGAGCACATTAAAACACACAATTTATGTTATATAAGCTTTTTTCGTACAGTTGATCGTTTTTGAGATATTCTTTTTTCTTGGTTTCAGCTTTGAAAAACTCATACTTTTCTCATACAGGAATTTGTCAACTCCTGTCCATACAAACAAAGGAACATCAGTCACATAGCAACCAGCTTTTGGCTTTCACTTTAACTTATGGTACTCCCTTATTTCGGTTCTACTTACAATAAAGCAAGAAATAAGACTATTTCTGCTAATTTTTTCTGATGAGCATACAGTAAATAGAAAGCTTTTTTAACAATAGTTTGTTACAGCGATGTAGAGAAAGTCATGTGAATGAAACATCAGATTTTTTTTTTCCCCTTACTATGTATCAGCTTACAGTGATTAACTTCATTTTCGTTTAAGAGATAACCGAGCGAGGT
This sequence comes from Hymenopus coronatus, assembly GCA_030762935.1. Classification (NCBI taxonomy): domain Eukaryota; kingdom Metazoa; phylum Arthropoda; class Insecta; order Mantodea; family Hymenopodidae; genus Hymenopus; species Hymenopus coronatus. The sequence continues at coordinate 30,863,066 of CM060883.1, forward strand.
GTCGCCGTGGTAACATGTGCATATCGCATTCGGAAGATCATGGATTCGATGTCTGTAGCCGGCCTTCCTGACCCATGGTTGTTTTAGGGGTTTCCGAGAGTCACCAGGCGAATGTTCAGAACTGCATAACATCCCGAAAATGTTCCTGTTCCCAGGTTTCAGTTTCGAGGGGACGGCTGTTCTGGGTACTTCAGTTCCTGCTCTTCATGCCATCTCTGGCATTCCAGGCACTTTTTAGCGCCACATGCAGAAGCCTGCCTTCCTTGCTACCAACCGCAGACGACAGCTAAACAGCACCATCTAAACACCGAGGACCCTGATTGGCCGGCCACAACTCCAAAGAGCGGAGTGCACTTCCAGACCATCGGAAGTGCAAAGGCAGCGGGTTGCCGAAACAAGGCCATAGCCACCCAACCTCTTAGGTTCGGGTAAGGCGCGCTATTCTAAGCGTCCGGTCCTCTGTTTCGGCCTGCTTCTTAGCCCCTGCTGCCTGCAGGTGAGGGTAAACCGAGGTGTGTTTTTGTGCACTGCACCCTAGGGTGCAGGGCAAGTATCCCTGTCCTCGTCCTCTTCCACCATGACCAGGAGCAAAACAAAACCATCCAAAGGCAAAGCCCCAAGCGGGCCTGCCTATGATGAAGCAACGGCCGTTGCCAGCACCAGCACTGGTGCAGCCACCCTGCCCTCCAGTGGCCCTGCTACTGTAGAGGGCAAAAAGAGATCTAGCCAGGAACGCCAAGGCGGTAAAGGCAAGATTATCTGTTTGGACTCATCCAAGCAAGACACCAACGAGGGCCTCCCGCGCGAACCAGTTTCACGTGCAGGCCAAATTCCGGAGCACGACTCCGACGACGACTGCGCCAGCGTGTGCAGTAATTCTTCACATCGCAGCGGCAGGACCTCGGTCCTGTCGTACCACTCATCCTCCATGATGGTAGATCATGAGGAGTCCTCTTCCGGCCTCTCCACAGACGGAGAGGACGATTTTCGAGTAGTGGCCTCGAGGAAGGAGAAGAGGCAAACCCGATTGGCTGCAGAGGGCGTGCCCTCTGGCCAATCCCAGGCAACATCCCGTCCCGGAGATTCTGGGCCCGCCCAGAATCCTGGGTCGAGGAGGCACGTTCCACCGATTATCGTGGACGACTTTAAGGGGGTGGTAGGCTTCCTCAAGGAGGTTATGCCATCCCTATCGAGTCAGTGCACGGTTCGGAAGAACAAGCACCGCTACGTCTTCCAGGCGAAGATTATAGAGGATTATAATCTCATCCTGCAAGCCCTCAAGAGGAAAAGTGTTCCCCATTTTACCTTTGGACTGGATAAGTCCCGTGACATCCGCAGGGTCATTCGTGGCCTACCAGTCGACACCTCGGTGGAGGATATCTCGACAGACCTCATCCGCCAGGGCATCACCCCAAGACTGGTGAAGCAGCTCACCAGGTCCGCTCCAGATGGGCAAGGCCCCAAATCTCCCCTCCCCCTCTTCCTCGTAGTAGTGGAGCGGGCCAATGACCCTGAGGCCAAGATAGATGGCGTCACCGCCATCTGTTACCTCAGGGTCAAAATAGAACCATCCAAGGGCTCTGGCGGGCCCCCTCAATGTCACCGGTGCCTGGGGTTTAACCACTCCAGTCACTTTTGCTTCCGTAACCTGCGCTGCTTAAGGTGCGGAGGCGCCCACCCTAAAGAGGTCTGCAAGATATCTCCCACCGCGAAGCCGACTTGCGCAAATTGTGGTGGCGAACATATTGCATCTTATGGTGGCTGTCCTAAGAGGATCGCTGTCATAGCGGCCAGGAGACCGCCGCCAGAACTACAGCAGGACACAAGAAGAGTACCTGTAGCCAACCAGCGACCAGAGGCGCCAACATCTGCACCTGCACCTCCTGCAAGACAGCCGGCGCAACAAAGAATAGCCACCAACACCACTACGGCGCAAAGGGCTGAGCGTGGCCCTGCGAAGCCACGGGATGGTAATAACACCCACCAACCCCCACGCAACAAAGAAGCTCCAGCCAAACCCAAACAAAAGCCCCCCACCCAAGCTAAGGTGCGCTGGCCGGCCAGGCAGCCTAACTTCTCCCCCAGGGCTGCGCAAGGGAACGGCACTCCCGTACCCGAGCGACAGCAGGGGCAGGAGGCGGCTGGCGGCGTGCCGGCGCCCCGAAGCACTCCTACACCCTCACCCAGAAACATAACCCCCACCACTCCTCCTGTCCTGCAGATGTCGGATGTGATGGCGTGGATACAGCAGCTACTGCTGAACCACGGCCGGAGCATCTGTGATCTGCTGGTCAGATTCCTATATGCCACAGACCCAGCCGCAAAGATGGCTGTCGCCATGGAGGGACTTGCCCTCCTGACCGTGATCGTCCAGACCGCCCAGAATGGCGGGTCGAAATAGGTCTCGCACCTCTTTTCGATTCGCGTTCTGGAACGCGTGTGGCCTGAACGGTCAGGGGAGTGAGCTCCAGCATTTTGCCGGCTCATTTGCCCTAGACCTTGTGCTAGTCAGCGGAACACATCTCCGTCCAGATACCCCTTTCCGACTTCCGGGCTACAACTGCCTCAGAGTGGATCGTGTGGGCCGCCGAGGAGGTGGCACAGCGATCTTCGTGAGAAACAGGGTAGTCCACAAACCCATCCAGCTCCCACCTCTTCAAACCATGGAAGCCACGGCTGTCTGTGTTGACCTAGGCGGTACGGAAGTTTTACTGGTGTCTGTATACCATCCACCCCATAGGCAGTTCGTACTAAACGATTACCTTTCCATCCTAGCCCTTCATCCTAATGTCATCCTGGCCGGGGACTTCAATGCCAAACATCCGCGTTGGCATTGCGGCCCCCGGGCGGACGCCCGAGGCAAAGACATCATACGCATGATAGATGCGGACCCTCAACTCAGAGTAGAGGACCCCTGGCAACCCACACACCATCCACGAGGTCAAGGACGGGCATCCGTTATTGACTTCGCGATCATCAAACAATTCCCTTTTCATACATCTCTCACATCGATCAACGCACTTCATTCCGATCATAATCCCGTGTTAGCTGAGGTTAACACACGGGTTGCCAGTCACGACGTCTCGGTTCAAAACCGCGACGTTGACTGGGAATGCGTCAGGGTTTGCCTCAACGACTCCATCCCGCCGAACCCTAGGATCACAGACATCCCATCCCTAGAGGCTGCGGTCCAATCCTTTACCTCCATCGTGGTGCGAACTGCTCATAACCTAACTGTTCACACCCCAGCTCCTCTACACCCAGAAGTCCTACCCCTAGAACTCCATCTGCTTGTACGCCGTTCCTGGGCTGCCCGCAGACTATACCAGCGTCACCGCACGCCACATAACCGAGCACTCCTGAGGCGTTTACGCCGAGAGGTCCGGACCCGACTACGCGAGCACAGGGTGCGAGCGTGGGAGGAGACTATGACCCGCTTGAGGCTCGAGGATGGCGACGTGTGGAGGATTGCCAAAGCTCTCCGGCACCGCGGAGGTCAAATCACCTCCCCAATCCAAGGCACCCAAGGCCTGGCTTATGAACCCCGAGCCAAAGCTGATGTGTTCGCTGACTACCTCGAAAGGTCTATGAGGCCACGAGAAGACCCCCAGGACGAAGACTTCTCGGACCGTGCTCGGCGGGAGGTGCGTCGATACCTTCGGCGCCCCCCCGACGAGGCGGACCGGCTTCCCGTCATCCGACCCAGTGAGCTCCAGGGCGCACTCCGGCGCCTCAACCCCAAAAAGGCAGCGGGTCCTGACGGACTAACCCCCGCCATGCTCCGATGCCTTCCCATCAAGGCGGTACTCTTTCTAACCAAGGTTTTCAACATGTGCCTCACCTTGTGCCACTTTCCACGCGAGTGGAGGGAGGCCCGGGTGATATGCATTTTGAAGCCGGGGAAAGACCCGTTACACCCATCCAATTACCGATCCATCAGTCTCCTGTCAGTTCTCTCGAAGGTTTTCGAGAGGCTAATACTATCCCGCTTGTCCCCTCTCTTGGGCGACATTCATGCCATCCCAGATCACCAATTTGGTTTTCGCCCTGGGCATTCTACACCCCAGCAACTACTGAGAGTGGTGGAGGCCGCTGCCCTGGGCTTCCAGGACAGAGCCTACACTGCGGCAGTGTCGCTGGACGTGGAGAAAGCCTTCTCTACGACCTGGCACGCGGGTCTGCTCCTCAAATTCATCCGACTGGAGCTCCCGACACACATCATACACCTACTACACTCATATCTCAAACACAGATTTTTTGTAGTTTCAGTTGCGGGACACAAATCAACACCTAGGCCAGTAAGAGGCGGAGTCCCCGAAGGCTCTGTACTTTCCCCTACGCTCTTTAGCGTCTACATGGCCGACCTACCAACAGTGCAGCAAGTCAACATAGCTCAGTATGCTGATGACGTGCTGTTATACTGTACAAATAAACACCCACGCAGAGCCTTCAACCCTATCCAGAGACACCTCTGCCTCATCCAAGAGTGGTGCGAGCGTTGGCGATTGTCCATAAATCCGGAGAAAAGCCACGCTATTCTTTTCACCAAGCGCCGCTTTCCCGCAAACTTCCCCACATTCACGTACCTCAGACGAAGGATACAATGGACCAACACCATCACCTACTTGGGGGTGAAGCTCGACAAGGGCGTCACTTTTAGGGAGCATGTCCGGGGGCTGTGGTGCCGGGGCAATGGGGCTGCGGCCTCGCTGTACCCGATGCTGAGGTCCTCGATGACCGTTCCCCTTAAGTTGCGCCTTTTGAGGGCTCTTATTATCCCCTTATTAATCTACGCCTGTGAGATCTGGGGCATGGCGGCAGACTCCAGTCTGCTGTTGCTTCAGCGGGTACAGAATAGGTGTCTCCGGGCTATCTATTCTGTGCCTCGAGGCTTTCCAACGAGACTCCTGCACGAAGCCTCTGGTCTACCATACCTGGAGGACGAGATTAGGCGTCGGGCAACAAAATTCAACGAAGGGTTACCATTCCATCGGAGCGCCCTCGTTAGGTCTCTTGGGGATTACGATCCCACAAACCGCCGCTTCAGGCGATACCGGCTTCCCCGCATGGCTTGCGGGCATCCCCGGTAACGAAGGAGCACCACCAACAGCTGCTACGGCTAAGCTCCTTATTATCCTTCAAGAGTTGCTTGGATTCAAAATTTAACCTCAAGAAACATTTTGATAAAAACACACCAGCGGTGCACAAGGGCCGTTGCACCATCAAGGCAACCGTCGAGGAGCAATATTCGCCTCCTCCTGTCACTCCACAACCCCAATACACACCCGCCATCCTACAAAACCCACAATCCCGTCAGAACGTGGTTAAGTTCTCTCTGAGAACAGGGACACGTCTAAAACACCTCGGGCTGCCCTCAGCCTGCCAATCACACTGGACTGGACTGTTCCCATCACTTTCTTGTCATCTGTTTCAGGGCAGGAGAACCAGGCGATGGTGTTCCGCGGATTGTGGCCGGGAGGTGGCTTGTGCACTATAGAGGCTGCTGACGTTACTAAAAGTAGTAGGGCCGAACATCTGAGCCCCCTCCCGCAAGTGAGTTTTTGAATTGGGTTGGACTCGACGTGGCAGTGACCCGATATAGTGGTGACGCCTTAATATGGAAACTTAGTAGACTCCATCTGGTAACGGTCGCCCTCACCGAAGTGTTCGGTGTTCGGGTTGACGCGTAAGTGTCGTGATCACTTCCGTACCTGTTGAGAGCTAGATGGGCTGGTATATAAAATAGAGAACGGTCTACTGGAAAACCCTACGAATGCCCAATGGTACTTGTCCCTCGATGGACATTGGGAGAAAGGTGGTAGCCTGAACGAATTGTGGGCGGAATACAAATACTCTGAATAGCTACAGTAAAACAATCAGATAAAAGAAAGATCTCTTCTCTTAACATTAATATTTACAAAGTTATTGGTGTTTTGCCAACTGAGTGTACTAAAATATTCTTAAAAAAATACTACGTGGGATTATTTTCAAGAATATTTTAAACTATCTACAATTAGCGTACCTCTATGAAAGTAACACAAAAATAAGCAGGAGATTCAACATTTGCATAGGCAATTAACTATTGAAAATGGGGGGGGGGGAGAAAGTATAAAAATCCCATTTTGACTCCCCTTAAAAGACGTTAAGCTTACAAAAAACTTTCAACTAGCTTTGGAAACTTTCAGAAACTGCCTGGACTGTTTACATATCAGAAAGCATGATAAGGGTCGTTTACTGACATTATAGCATCACACTTGACCGCCCATGTGTATTCAACTTTCGCTTTTGCACACAAATGAGTGTTATTGTTAATGCCCGAAAAATACGCACAGTTTTCTGTCATTTAACTGCTCAAAATACGTACTTATGTCGGCAGAAACAGCTGATATCTTCACTTGTTTCAGAGAAAGTGCATCGCAGGGAAAGTCCCTGATTCTCAATGAGCATAACACACGCGAGGTTATGGCGTGTATTTGAACCTATGAGTTTTACTCTGCAGTGCTGCCAACACTTGACCAACATCCAAAATCCGTCAGACCAACATCCAAAAATCCGTCAAAATTAGAAACTGTCGTATTTTCTTTCAAAAATGTAAATTAAATTAAAACTCAACGTCAGCACTTGGGAAAAATGTCTTGGTTAGATCTGAAAGATGATCAGCAGAGCTGGGAAGTTCGTACCGATTTCCTTATGCAGAGTAAGAACTGCCAGGGTTGGCAAAACCATGTGGTGCTACTTGTGCGAGCAAAGGTCAACGTAGAGTGCAACTCATTACTGCAAACAGCTATCACTACATAACATAGAACCACGTCGGTAGGAAGGCGTTCGAATAATACAGGGTTACTACAAAAGAAATAGACAACTTCAACTGCCTGTAAAACAAAAACTATTAGAGATAGCAACCTAATTATTTTGGAGGTATGTTGAGAAACTTTCAAAGTTTCGTTTGTTACTATTGGTAACGCTGTAGTGTTTTGTTTGTTGTTGCAGAAGCTGAAATGGCAGAAAATCCTGTGGAAAAGGCATATTGCGTGTTGGAATTTGCTAGAACGCAATCAGCAACTGTTGTCCAACGACATTTTAGAACACGTTACCACAAAAATGAAATGATGCGCTCACAAGAACCAGCATCGTCTTCATCATGTCGCAACATGTCGATGCAAAAGTCACGCCGTATGACCTTATCTTCTTCACTCAGAAACTGCAACATCTGTAATCTGTAAGGCATCATGTGCAGTCGCTTCCGCAAGATTTTCCATACAGTTTGCTGTGGAATTTGTAATTGCATGCTTGCCCTAGATGTCGATTTCTGTGGGCTTCTTATGTAGACAGAACGAACACGTTCAACGTTTTCTTCCGAAACTCTTGGTCTTCCCGAGCTCTTCCCTTTGCACAAACATCCCGTTGTCTCGAATTTTCTATACCAGTCGTAGATTGACTGTCTAGTCGGTGGCGTTTTGTGGTAACGTGTTCTAAAATGTCGTTGGACAACAGTTGCTGATTGCGTTCTAGCAAATGCCAACACGCAATATGCCTTTTCCACAGGATTTTCCGCCATTTCAGCTTCTGCAACAACAAACAAAACACTACAGCGTTACCAATAGTAACAAACGAAACTTTGAGAGTTTCTCAACATACCTCCAAAATAATTAGGTTGCTATCTCTAATAGTTTTTGTTTTACAGGCAGTTGAAGTTGTCTATTTCTTTTGTAGTAACCCTGTATTTTGTTTTGCGACCATAGTAAGTTTTCTAGCAGTGTACTTATACATGTACTTATATAGAAACCAATAGCAATTCTAGTATACAAATTATCAAACGTCTAATAACAGAACAGCTTCACAGAAACATATTAATGATTGCAAATTTGTTCAGAAAGTTACCCCAATCATCACACTGTTACAGTCCAGAGGTATGGAGCTGAACTGGATCTGTGCGGCATGTGGAAGAACAGGCAAGACGGATCAACCTATCCTCGACCATCCTACCTGAAATAAAGATGAAAAATAAATTGTAAGTGAAAAGAATGCAGGATTCAGTGTAATGTATCGCATACAAGCTGTTCTTTTACATCCCAACAAATGCTATTTGCTTTGTGATACTGAAACGGAATTGATAAGATATTTCATATGCCCCGATGCGAAGTAGAATTAACTTTTTCGATTATAAATTTTGTTTGTCGGAACGCAGAATGAGATTTACATTTGAAGGACTTCAGAAGTACATATAGTTTTGAGTAATACAACTGCAGATAACTAAAGATTTAGTTTAACTCCTGTCTTCGTTTTTACCTAGTAAGAATCTGAAAATATTTAAGAAATTAATTTTATTATTTGGATATAATTTAACATTCGATCAGTAAATATTTCAATCAGTTTAATTTTTTTTTTTTTTTATTGTTCCATTACACCTTTAACTTCAATGGTCATTTCGGGGGCTTTGACTTGTGAAACAACTCGTAATACTGTAGGTTAGAACATTAGGTTAATCATTATTATATTACTAATACACACGCACTTTCACATTCATACTTCCAGACTATATGGGGGATAGCGAATAAATCTGGTTAAAGAAAATTCTCCGCCCCAGCCTGGAATCGAACCTGGGAGCTCTGGGTGAGAAGTCAGCTCGCTGACCACTCGACCACGGAGGCAGTCTTGTGTGCCGTAATTGATTATTTAAATAGTTGTGCTTATATGAATGTCTTATAAGTTATTTTTATTCCCTAGAAAAAGTACTGAAAACGTTTAACTCTCCTCTGTGTTCTTATCAATTACTTGTTTTGATGCAGCATGATGCTCGGTCGCAACCTATATAAGGAACGGCGAACGGTACGAACTTCCTAGCTCTGATGATCAGGGATCTAATTCCACAATGATTGCCTACAAACAATGCTTCAGCATCTGCACGTTCGTACGTGTGTTTGATAGGCACTATTGACTGTGAAGTTGAAAAGGGTTCAGCTGATTTTAAAATGTTCTACTTTATACTTTCTCTACACGTACGATGTACATAGTGTATAGAGAAGGTATTGCACTCCACCCAAAAATTCGATACCGAGATTTCACCGGAAATATGTATTTTAGGGTCCCCTGTATCCAAAAAAAGCATTTTCAGAAAAAGTTCCGTGTGTGTGTCCGTGTGTCTGTGAACACGATAACTCAAAAACGAAAAGTACCAAATTTGGTATTTAGGTTTAGTATCTTCTAGGGATGCGACACGAAGATTTTGAGAAAAATCACCCCTCCCCAAACTACCCTTTACATGGGATTTTTTCGAAAATTTTAATTTTTTCAAAAATGGCTCTAACGATTTTGATTAAAATATCGTATACTAAAGATATTACCCTGACAAATAAAATGTATATCTTGAATTTTCTGGGAATAGTCTCTGAAGACTACTTTATTCTGGATGAATTTTACGGAATTTTCCATAACTGCTAAACCGTAAGAGATAGACAAAAACTTACTGCACAAAAAATGTAGGGCACATTAAAACACACAATTTATGTTACATACATGTTTTTCCTTGAGTTGATCGTTTTTAACATACTCCTGGTTATTCGTTTCAGCTTTGAAAAACGTATACTTTTCTCATACAGGAATTTGTCAATTCCTGTCCATACAAACAAAGGAACTTCAGTCACATAGCAACCAGCTTTTAACTATCACTTTAACCTACGGTACTCCTTTATTTCCTGCAAGTAAGCAAGTAATAAGACTATTTCTAATAATTTTTCTCGATTAGCATGAAATAAATAGAAGAATAAGTTTTTTTAACAATGATTTGTTGCAGAGACGTAGAGAAAGGCATACGAATAGAACACATAAGATTGTTTCATGAATAAATAAATCTGACAAGCACACATTCGCGTTGCATTGACAATACTTGCACCGCGCACTACTAAGTTCGCCGGGCATCTCTAACAACCATTCCTTTAATGTTCATTCTTGACCATTCTTTTCTAAAATGTCGTACTTACCGCTTAGTCTTCTATTCAATAAGGCAATTAGAAATGAAGAAAAAGCGCAATAAAGTAACTGTTAAACACAACGAGCTACCACAATGGAACACCAAATTATACTGCTTTCAGAATTCTCACTGATTCATAAAGTAAAGCAACCGTGTTTTACTTGTTTCCATGTTCGTAGAATCATGACACTGCCTTGCAGGTACACAAAGATTTACATCCGTGAGTTCTTATAAGAAAGCCGATATAACATTAATAGTTTCTAATAATATCCATAAAAAAATCTGATGTGTTCCCTTCACAAGACTTTCACTGCAACAAATTATTCTATTTACTTAATTTAATGGAGCAAAAATTAACAGAAATAATCTTATTACTAGCTTCCTTGTTAGTAGAAGCGAAATAAGGGGGTACCATAGGTTAAAGTGAGTCAAAAGCAGGTTGCTCTGCAACTGAAGTTCCTTTGTTTGTATGGACACGAGTTCACAAATTCCGTGTGAGAAAAGTGTAAGTTTTTATAGCTGAAACTAAAAACAAAGAATATCTCAAAAACAATCAACTTCACGAAAAAAATGTATATCATATAAATTGTGTGTTTTAAGGTGCTCTACATTTGTTGTGTGGTAAGTTTTGGTCCATCTCTTACGGTTTAGCAGTTATGCAAAATTCCGTAAAATTGACCCAGAATAAAGTAGTCTTCAGTGGCTATTACCATAAAATTCAATATATACATTTTATTTGTCAGGTAAATATCTTTAATATACGATATTTTAATCAAAATCGTTAGAGCCATTTTTTAGAAAATCAAATTATTCTAAAAAAAATCCATGTAAAGGGTAGATAGGGGTGGGGGGATTTTGCTCAAAATCTTCGTGTCGCATCCCTGGAAGATACTAAACTTAAATACCAAGTTTGATATTTTAGCTACTTTTCGTTTTTGAGTTATCGTGTTCATAGACACACGGACACACACGGACCTTTTTCTGAAAATGCTCTTTTTTATACAGGGGGTCCTAAAACATGTATTTCCCGTGAAATCTCGGTATCGAAATTTTGGGTGGAATACAATACCTATTTATCCCAATGTACATTGTACATATGGGGCTAGAGAAAGTAAAAAATCCGTCAACCGTCAAAACTAATTTTGCCCATAATACAACTATAAAATGTGTAAAATTTGACGGAAAATCCGTCAAGTTGGCAACCCTGTTACTCTGAGATACCGCCAGATCTTGGCGAGTTTTCCTGCTGCCTGCCACATCGATTCTTGGCAAGCTCACAAGGAAACAAGGTCAACAATTATGTATGACGTGGCTTCTCGGGGAAACAACAGGAACACTGATAAAGGATCTTAGACGACAGAAAATTAATGAATATGATCATAGATTACTCGTCTCCAGGGAGTATTCCGCTAAATATCATTTAGTATGCATTACTAAAATAAATACAAAAATCTGATGTGTTCAATTCACATAATTTTGTCCGCATATATACAACAAATTATTCTTAAAAAGCTTATTTTTCTAACTACAAAAATGGTCTTATACTTGCTTCCTAGTAAGTAGAAGACAAATAAGGGAGCACCATAGGTTAAAGCGATAGTCAAAAGCTGGCTGCTATACGACTGAAGTTCATTTGTTTTTATGGACAGCAGTTAACAAATTATTCCTGTATGAAGAAAGTTAAGTTATTCAAAACTGAAACCAAAAACAAGGAGTCTCTCAAAAGCGATCAACTCCACGAAAAAAATTATATAAGATAAAATGTGTGTTTTAAGGTGCTCTACATTTGTTGTATCGTAAGTTTTTGTCTATCTCTTACGGTTTAGCAGTTACGCAAAATTCCGTAAAATTCATCCAGAATAAAGTAGTCTTCAGAGTCTATTTCCATAAAATTGAAGATAAACGTTTTATTTTTCAGGTATATATCTTTAATATACGGAATTTTAATCAAAATCGTTAGAACCATTTTTGAGAAAATGAATATTTTCGAAAAAAGTTCCATGTAAAGGGTAGTTTGGGGTGGGAGGATTTTTCTCAAAATCTTCGTATCGCAGCCCTGGAAGATACTATACTTAAATACCAACTTTGGTATTTTACCGACTTTTCGTTTTAATACCTTTTCTATACACTATGTACATAGTACGTATAGAGAAAGTAAAAATGGTCTTATACTTGTAAGTAGAAGCGAAATAAGAGTGTGCCACAAGTTAAAGCGATTGTCAAAACTGGTTGCTATGTGACTGAACTTCCTTTGTTTATATAGAGTTGACAACTTTCCTGATGATAAAAATATAAGTATTTTAAAGCTGAAAACAATAACAAGGAATATCTCAGAAATGGTCAGCTCTACAGTAGAAAACACTATATGGCATAAATTGTGTTCTAACAATATCTACATTTTTTGTGTAGTACATTTTTGTCTGTCTCTTACGGTTTACCATTAATGCAAACTTCATTCAGAATAAAGAGGCCCTCGGAGGCTATTCTCAGAAAATTGAAGATATAAACTTTATTTGTGAGGTAAATATTTATAATATATGATATTTTAATCAAAATCGTTAGTCATTCTTGAGAAAATAAAATGTTCGACTTTTTTTCCACATAAAGGGTAGTTTGGGGAAGGGAGGCTTCTATAAAATCATTGTGTGGCATCCTGAAACTTAACAGTAAGTACTAAGTTTGGTATTTAACAGAATTTTCGTTTTTGAGCTATGATGCTCACAGACACACACACACACACACACACATGCACCTTTTTATAAACATTTTTTGTACAGTAAGTTTTTGTCTATCTCTTACGGTTTGCTAGTTATGCCAAATTAAGCAAAATTCATCCAGAATAAACAGGTCTTCAGAAGCTATTCCCAGAAAATTCAAGATATACATTTTATTTGTTAGGTAAATATCTTTAATGTACGATATTTTAATCAAAATCGTTAGAGCCATTTTTAAGAAAATCAAAATTTTCGAAAAAAGTTCCATGTAAAGGGTAGTTGGAGGTGGGAGGAATTTTCTCAAAATCTTCGTGTCGCATCCCTGGAAGATACTAAACTTAAATACCAAGTTTGGTATTTTAGCTACTTTTCGTTTTTGAGTTATCGTGTTCACAGTCACCGGACGCACGGACACACAGACACACACACACACACACACACACACACATGGACCTTTTTCTGAAAACCATTTTTTGGATACAGGGGGTCCTAAAACATGTATTTCCGGTGAAATCTCGGTATCAATTTTTTTGGTGGAGTGTAATACATTCTCTATACACTATGTACATAGTGCGTATAGAAAAAGTAAAAATATCTCCACAGCTACAAACCTTGTTTAACAAAAACAATAAAAAACTGCATAACAACTACTTCCAAATGTTTCTTTCTCATAGAAGATATTTGCATCTAATTCATATTTTAATTTATTTATTACTATATTTTCATGAATATTAATACTCAACCTCCAAAAATAGTTTGCGATACACATATGTTCAGTAAATTGTAGAATCTCGTAAATTTAAATGTTCCTCCGTTCCCAACAGTACACTTCCCACACTTATATCGTAATATATTTACCACGGTCCCATAGGAATTGAAATCGATTTGAGTTCATTTCCATCTCAATAGGATCCGCATGTTAAATTCAATACGAATTGAAATCGTTTTGAATTCGCAAGCTTCGAAAATAATTTAATCATCCATTTATGTTGATCAGCTTGGGATAGCGTTGGCGAACCTGCTAAACATATATTTATTATCTGTGTATTATAAGCAGGTTTTGAAGTTAAATAATTATATTTGAACTATAGAAACCATGAAAGTGGTTCTGTTATAATCTAACACAGAGAAATAAACAAGAAGCATTAACATACGACTACCAAGTGCAACGACTCAAGAAGAAGACTTTGTTTATCGTACTCAAAACGATTTGAGTGCAGAGGTGTTTCCATGTAACATATTTTGATCCAATCTCATTCCGATCCCGCTTTTTAGGAGAATCGGATCTAAAATAAAATTCGATTTAAATCCACGTTTCCATGCCGTATTCGATATGGTAAGTGTACTCCAATCGATTTCAATTCCCCGTGGAAACGTGCTAACTATTGCATTATTCATTTATTTTAATAAGTACAGAGCGGAAGGCAACTTCATACATTCCTTCTAATATGTGCTTCATAGAAGCATTACAACAAACAAAATCTAATGGCATTTGTTTGTGCAATACAAACGATCAACTCCACGAAAAAAATGTATATAACATAAATTGTGTGTTTTAATGTGCTCTACATTTTCTGTGGATTAAGTTTTTGTGTATCTCTTACGGTTTAGCAGTTATGCAAAATTCTGCAAAATTCATCCAGAATAAAGTAGTCTTCAGAGGCTATTTCCAGAAAATTCAAGATATACATTTTATTTGAAAGGTAAATATCTTTAATATATCATATTTTAATCAAAATCGTTAGAGCTATTTCTGACAAACTGAAAATTTTCGAAAAAGGTAACGGGTAGATGGGGGGATTTTCTTAAAAATCTTCATGTCGTATCCTTGAAATACACCAAACTTAAATACCAAATTTGGTATTTAACGGTCTTTTCGTTTTCGAACTATTCTGCCCAAAGAACCCAAAACATGTATTTCCGGTGAAATTTCGGTATCGATTTTTGGGTGCATTACAATACCTTCTCTAAACACTGTGTACATATTATGTGTAGAGAAAGTAAAAACAGAGATTTGGAGGACCATAGTTCGAGCCTGGCTTGGCAAACGTCGGTCTTACTTTTCCTTTCACATTTCAAGAGCACGATTTGGATATATTTGCCTCCCTAATTAACGGCGCGCAGAGGAAGTTGTATGTTCTAGCGATCTCCCGGCACATCATTAACAATTCATTTCATTCACGGCGGAGGACGGTAGCCGCAGACACTCGTTCTGAGAGGGTGGGTGCAGCCGCAAGGTCAAGTTGGGAGGATGGAAGAATTTCTGGAGGACTTGGCCACTTCCGGTAGCCATGAAAAAGAAGCCAGGATCGCTTTCTTGCAGAAGAAATACTGCATGTTAGAAAATATTATTGAGAAGATCATTAAGGAAGCGGCAGGCTAACTAAAAGTGTCATATGACTTTCTCTGTACTTTAAAAGCTCAGCATACCGGTAAGGCAATATAATGACAGTGTTAAAATATAATCCTTTAAGGAACATTTTCTCAGAAACTACTTATTGTACCTTCTTAAGTACATAGTGTATAGAGAAGTTATTGTAATGCATCCAAAAATTCGATATCGAGATTTCACCGGAATATATGTTTTGGGTCTTCCTGAAGGCCAAAAAAAAAAACACCCACACATTTTTTAGAAAAAATCCGCTTGGTATTTAAGTTACGATCTTCCAAGGATGCGACACGAAGATTTCCAAGAAAATCCCCCCACGCCAAACTACCCTTGATTTTCTCAAAAATAGCTCTAACGATTTTGAATAAAATATCGTATATTTAAGGTATTTACCTGAAATATAAAATGCATATATTGAATTGTCTGGGTATATCCTCTGAAGACTACTTTATTCTGAATGAATTTTGCGGAATTTTACATAACTGCTAAACCGTAAGAGATGGACAAAAACTTGCTACACAAAAAATGTAGAGCACATTAAAACACACAATTTATGTTATATACATTTTTTTCGTGGAGTTCGTCGTTTTTGTGACATTCCTTATTTTTGGTTTCTAAGAATTATTTGTTGCAGGGATATGGAGAAAGTCATGTGAATGGTACACATCAGGTTTTTTCATTAAAATATTATACTAACCACTTAACAATTTCAAAACTATAGATAATTTTAAAAATAATGGCCCTGTTAAAATATTTATCATTTACATACACATAATGTCTGAAAGTATGAGCTTTCTATGTGCAACAGTTTCTGAGAAAATGTTCCTTATGTATCAAAAAATATAGTTTAGAGATATCGAGCTTCAAAGTTAGAACTAATCTTTTCAATACATTTCAGCACCATAGGAGGTATTGTCAGGGTTATGAAGAATATTTATTATTTCATTAGTGCTATTTTCATCAGCATTTATTATTATATTCATCTCCATAGTTGTGCAGTTTCTTTTTAGAAGAACTATTACACTTCATCACTGTTACTTTTACCTACATCAGTATTTACTTCAACATCCACATGTGGATCTGTAATATCAACATTATTTGCAGTGATATCTTTTGGTTTTCCAACATTCTTCCGTTTTCTTAAAACCCTATTACTATGTCGTGGCGTTATATACAAATTGAAATAATAACTGAACACAACAACAAAATATCCACAATCACATCAGTAACGAACTAAGATGTTTACACAAAACAAACTGGCTAGGTTAGTTTGCCATGATAAATCAGTACCAAAAATAGGTATGGCGATTTCAAAAATTTCCCACATTTCCTTCCTAAATGCTTTAAATATATTAATTCCATTCCCCATTTTCTCAAAGGTCAATAAATTGGCCGACCACATCCACTAAATGCAGTCCCTTGGTAAATATTCTATAAAAAGCCTTAAAATAGTCATATCAAGATAAACATTTAAGCATTTTACGCAGAAAATTCTCTAGTAGTTTTACATACAGAAAACAAAACAATATATTTTTGCTCATATTTACCTAACCAGGTTCCCTTATCATATGGATTATTCCTATACGAAACTCTTTCATTCATTTAGCGTTATATATTTGTGTACTACTATTGTAAAGGATAAATAATGAACAACACTGCTCTTCCAAACTAAAATATGTGTTCCATTCACAATACTTTCTTTACATCTCTGCAACAAAGTATTGATAAAAAGCTTATTATATATATAGTTATAACACACAGTTTATGTGAAATATGTTTTCCATTTCCAAGATTTACTTATTATTGACTTGAATTTTCAAAATATAAGTATCTTTTCTCAAATTGGAAGAAATTATTCGTTTCCTTCTCTCTTTCATCCATTCTCTCTCTCTCACTCTCTTTCTCTCAAAAAGAAAGGATTTTCTAGAAAATTACATAGCGACCATTTTATTTGACTTTCGTTTAAGCCCTTAAAGCCCTAGTTATTCCCTATTGCTAATGTATCTGTAAGGGAATATTTCTAAAAAAAAAAAAAAAAAAAAAAAAAAAAAAAAGTATATGTTTATGGCGATTAACATGAGGCAGATAGAAGAATAAGATTTTTATAAGAATAGTTAGTTGCAGAATAGACAGATGAGATCATGTGAAGGAGGGCATCAAATATTTTTATACACAATAATACGTCTTCTTGTTTTTCTCCCGAGATTTTTCGTATTATCAGATTATAATTTCAAATGTTCGCGTAAGGGCTTCTTAATAGATTTTTTTGTGCAACAAGTATATAAAGCTACATATGATTACTTCCTCTGCCACATACATAGCTAAAGAAACTATTTCATTCCATCCCATCCCAAAAATTCGTTATCGAAATTTCACTGCAAATATAGAAAAAAAAATATTTCCAGATGAGGGTCCGAGTGAGTGAGAGAGAGAGAGAGAGAGAGAGAGAGAGAGAGAGAGAGAGAGAGAGAGGAGAGAGAGAACGAGAACAATAACTATTACGTTTGGTATTTCGGCTCATCATCTTTCAGGGATGCGACATAAAGATTTCAACAGATAGGTAGAGTCAGACTGAAAAATTCAATGCCATAGCACGGTTCTGTGATAAAAATAGTTAAGTTATCATATATTAAAGATATTTACATCACAAAGTAAATGTATGTTTTGAGTTGTATGGGAATAGTCTCTGAGGCCCTCTTCATTCTGGATGACTTTTACATAGCTGGTAAACCATAGATGTTAAAAACCTAATTTGTGTGTATCGTTTAGTTGAGTCAACCATTACGAGATAGTCATTATTGATTTCAATTTTAAAATACTTATACTTGCCTCTAACAGGATGTCTTTTTTTCTTCTTTCTTTCTCTATACGTGCTATGTACATAGTGTATAGAGAAGGTATTGTAATGCCCCCAAAATTAGTTACCGAGATTTCACCGGAAATATATGTTTTGAGACCTGCTGAATCCAAAAAAAACAAAAAAAAAAACAGTATTTTTAGAAAAATGTCCGCATGTGTGTCTGTCTGTGTGTGTCTATGGGCAGCATAACTCAAAAACGAAAAGTCCGTTAAAAATCAAACTTGGTATTTAGGTTTGTTATCTTCCAAGGATGCGACAGGAAGATTTTCAAGAAAATCCGCCCACTCCCAACTACCCTTTACATGGAACTTTTTTCGAAAACTATGATTTTCTAAAAATTGGTCCTACGCTTTTGATTAAAATATCGTATATTAAAGATATTTAGCTGACAAATAAAATGTATATCTTGAATTTTCTGTGAATAGCCTCTGAGGACTACTTTATTCTGGATGAATTTTGCATAACTAGTAAACCATAAGAGATGGACAGAAACTTAACACACAAAAAATAAAGAGTATGTTAATACACACAATTTATGTTATATGGTACTTTTTTTAGTGGAGTTGATCATTTTTTTAGATATTCGTTGTTTTTGGTTTGAACTTTGAAAAACTCTCATACAGGAATTTGCCAACTCGTGTTCGTACAAACAAACGAACTTCAGTCTCATAGCAACCAGCTTTTGACTTTCACTTTAACCTATGGTACTCGCTTATTTCGCTTCTACTTACAATAAAGCAAGAAATAAGACTATTTCTGCTAATTTTTCTCGATTAGCATGAAATAAATAAAAGAATATGCTTATTAATAATAATTTGTTACAGAGATATAGAGAAAGTCATGTGAATGGAACACATCAGATTTTTTTTCCTCCTCATGCAAAAAGAGCGGATTGTCAGGAGCAGTTATAAGAATACGCTTTTTAAGAATATGTATAAGTTTGTTGAAGAATCGGTAGAGAAAGTCATCCGATGTAGCACAGACTTTTGAACTGGTAAGACATTTTCAGAACGAACAGCCATGCAAATGTAAACTGTAATTTCGTTTCCGTCCCATTCTTTAGTTCCCGTTTCTCCTCGATACATTTGCTTTTGATTAGATTCCAAGTCTGCAAGAGCAGTAGGCGACTGCCCGGAAGGGGGCAACGCGGACCCCTGGGGGAGCGGGAGGTGGAACCAGTTCTAGGCCAAGGTCCGTCAGAAAGTTAACATCGTGGTATTGAAAAGTTGAGAAACCGACCTACAGACGGACGCCGGCTCTCGTTTGTGCATTCTGATCCCTTCCCTCATATGTTTCTCAATAGGATTTACAATGGCGAAACCTTTTCAGCAATACTCATCCACCATTAGTGACAGCTGAGCTTACCTCAGCAAGGTCAGGTAGATGAAATAACTTAAAGGAGTACTATATCCTGTTTAGCAAATTGTCTGAGCTTTTATGCACCATTCCAAATGTATATATTGTATGTATGTATTCTCTGCAATGGGGTACTGCCGGTGGAGAATTAAATATATAAAATTCACTTACAATAATAATCTTACAATTGATAACAGTAATATAAATTAATAATGGTAATACAACCAACGCGCCATCTGTATAGATAGATAGTATGAGGGTGATCCAGAAAGCAAAAAAAGTTTTGGCATAACTAAATAACAACGAAAGTTATAAACACAAAACTTTATTTACAAAGTAACGGTTTCGTAATCGGCTTACCCTTCCGGTATTTGTAAGACTGACACTTCCCTAGGACTTACAAGCTAATGCTCAGGGGTCAGAAGCCTGTCAAGGAACCAACGGCTCGAAACCTCAGAATGGAGAACCTACTACGATGGGTCGGCCCGCAGCCAGTGGATATGAAATGTAGGTGAAATTGATGATAGGAAAGGTGATTATGAAGCAATTGGTGGATTGAGCGGCGGGGGAAATCGGAGAACTTGGAAAAAAAAAAACTTGCCCAGGCACCGCTTCATCCACCACAAATCCCAAATCCGGGGATCGAAACCCGGGTCGCCTAGATGGAAGGCGAGCGGTCTAACCACTCAACCACCTTATAAAGTTACAGTACCTTTTACTTTCTCTTGCCCCATATGTACAATGCACATAGGGATAGAGAAGTATTGCATTCCACCCAAAAATTCGAAGTCGAGATTTCACCGGAAATACATGTTTTAGGACCCCCTTAATAAAAAAAAAAAGCACTTCCAGAAAAAGGTCCGTGTGTGTGTCCGTGTGTCTGTTAACATGATAACTCAAAAACGAAAAGTCGGTAAAATACCAAACTTGGTATTTAAGTTCAGTATCTTCTAGGGATGCGACACGAAGATTTTGAGAAAAATCCCCCACCCCAAACTACCATTTCATGGAACTTTTTTCGAACATTTTGATTTTCTTAAAAATGGCTCTAATGATTTTGATTAAAACATCGTATAGGTATTAAAGACCTGACAAATAAAATGTATATCTTGAATTTTCTGGGAATAGCTTCTAAAGACATGTTTATTCTGGATGAATTTTGCTTAATTTGGCATAACTAATAAACCGTAAGAGATAAGACAAAACCTTACTATACAAAAAATGTAGGCCTTGTTAATAAAATACACAATTTATGTCATATACATTTCTCAGACGGGAGTGTCCGTTTTTCTTTTGTTCTACTCCTGGCCAAAAAAAGAAGCGATTTGTAATGACAATCGCATAACGACAGCTTTTAAAACATTTGACTTTCGATTTAGCCTAGTGTGTCCCCTTATTTTCTTCCTACTTATAAGGAACTAAGTAATAAGAACATTGTGCTCAATACCTCGATTAACAAGGTGCAGAAAGAAGAATAATCTTATGTAAGAAGTTTGTAAAACGGCTAGAGAAAGTCATGTGAGTGTAACACATCAGTTTTTTTTTTCATCGTAATCACTGTTACTATCAAGGTATAGTTTTGTGCAAAACATGATTTCCCTCAAACGGGACCGCTCTCCTCTACCACTGGGCAGTAACCATTAGCAAAAAGGAAGACAATCTCTACTAGGGGCGAGAGGCAACGCAGTAAAATCTGTTTCCTGGAGACAGTGCTTGTAAGTCGAGAAACACGCCTCAGTTAAGGGACGTAAGTGAAAACTTAGCAACCTCAAGGGTTGGTTTCCAATCGCAAAGCCCCTAACTGCAAACTTTAAACTCAGTCCGGTATGGAAGAAGAGTGGGGCAGGGCTACCATATTTTGAAAAATACTGTATTTATTGTCACGAGGTACGAGTGTTTCAATGCCTGTGTTATACTCTTCCACCGTTAAAGATCTGAGCCAAGATGTTGAGGTTTTCACCAGTTGCGAAATATTTTCCACCCATTCATTTATGGTGACAAAAGTGAAATACCGGTTTTTCTGAATTCTTTTATCAACATCTGTTTTCAATTCCTTCAGAACGATTAATGAACTTCTGTTCTTTGTCGGGCCACTGGTTCTTTCTTGATTACTCGTAAATTATGCACCATTTCCTCACAGAACACTCGTTCATCGCATTATCACTGTTCAGAGCGTTGGTTACTCTGAGTAGAAACAAGGTTGGCAAGCCTGATAGTCTAGAAAAAGTGAATACGAGTTAAGGCATTATAGCGGGCTGCTAGACACATTGAGTTACTTTTGTTGTTCTAAATTTTAATGGATATTGTATCGTGTTAAAGGCTGCACTTGTAAGTATAAACAAGATTGAATTACAGAACTTATATGTGTAATCATCCAAGAAGCTAAACTGTGCAAGTAATAAAGTGCAGTGAAATGAAATTCAGTGTAAATGCTTTATCTAGCAACGTTTGTTATTAATGCTTATACAGTCCATTTTAGGTGTGTTTTGTCATAAATAAATACACAATCACAATACATTTGCGTTATTTGCCTATAAAATTCGGTTGGCCGAACATTTTGTGACTTCAAAAAACGATTAGTTCTTTGTCGGTAGAAAAGCTTAACATCGACATTGAAAAACTGGTACCACGTGACAATAAATATCTTGACAGAATGAAGATTGCGTTGATAAATGGAGTAAGATACTGTAACTTTGTATATAACGTTTTATATTGATATCTTTCATTATTATTTAGTTATGCCAAATCGTCTGTTACTTTCTGTATATATACATGGTTTTTGAAATACCTAACTACTTATTAATCAATAAAGCTATACTTATCTATGGCAATTACCAGCGTATTATTCAGAAAAGAAAGATTCCCTGCATGAGGTATTGCTATTTAGACAAAGCATAATATGTATGCAAAATATTTGTAGTAAATAAAATTACAAAGTAATAACATAATAGAATTTATAATAATATGAAAGAAAGAGAAAAGGTGCAGCAAAGGTAAATAAAAAGAGGAAAAAAACTTCTTATAGACTACAATAATTACAAATATATTAATTTAAAGATATGGTTAAAGGTAAGAACTGAAGCTTTCCATAATATCACGCGAACCAATCAGATGTTAGCTTCATTCCAGCTCATAAATACCAGTCTCCGCAAGCTCAATCCATCAGTTCACCCTGAAGACGAGGAAGATGCACTTCTTCGAAACGTTGGTATCAAGCCAAGTTTTTACCTGGTTAGAAGCCCGAGAAGATTTTGAATTAATGGTTAAAGGTGATTGTGAAGTATGGATAGTGATCCTTTAAGTGCAGACAGAGTGACTTTATATATGAAGTCCTTCCTCAGTTCGAACTTCTTACAGAACAGCCTCAACATTAATACTTACAGGACAGTTTTTAGATCATTAATTGCTTCAAAATATTTAATTTAATTAATTATCTAACATTTATTCTCATTAAATTATTTCTAAACTCTTTAAGGTCAGAGGTCAGCTCTGAAAGGCTGCTACAGGCATTCCATTCCGTTCTTCAATGTTCCTATTAACAAAAGAAAAATGTCCTACGTGGGTCTTGTACCTTCTGCTTTTAATTTTATACAAATGATAGTTTCGTCCATAGTATGCCAGGTTTTATAAACCATCTCTAACTCCACCCAAGCATATTCTAACAATATATATACACACACTAGCTGATCCGGCGAACTTTCTTCCGCCTTAGAAGCAATAAATGAGCAGATTTTGGATTTTATTAAGTTCAATTTTTTATTAGGATAATAAATATAAATACAAAAAATC
This sequence comes from Hymenopus coronatus, assembly GCA_030762935.1. NCBI lineage: Eukaryota > Metazoa > Arthropoda > Insecta > Mantodea > Hymenopodidae > Hymenopus > Hymenopus coronatus. The sequence continues at coordinate 30,886,144 of CM060883.1, forward strand.
AAGTATTTTAATGATTATTTATTGGCCTGTATTTTGCTGCATGGGTTGCACTCTTCAGTGAAGCATCTTGTGATAGACGACATTTCTTGTTTTATTATCAGACGCAAGAACAAATAACGCAGATGGTCTTCCGACCCGTGAACATGCCATATATAATTGACCATGGGAAAAACATGGATTTTCTAGATTCAGACCACAAATTTTCAAGGATTGGCCTTGTGATTTGTTAATGGTCATGGCGAATGCAAGACGGATCGGAAATTGAAGTCGTTTAAACTCAACGGCAAATCGGTTGGGATCATCGGGATCCTCGGAATGAGAACTTCCTCACCTTCGAATTTTCCTTTGAGTATCGTCGCGTAAATCACATTGTTCATCAATTTACTTACCACTAACGCCTTCCGTTGCACAGTTTTGGTTGGTTTAGTTTCGAAGCATGATTACTATGGAGCCAACCTTTAGTCATAAATTGTGCGGTGGTAAGCCAGGTACGTCCAAGGAGTTTAAAAATTTAATTGTTTAAAAGTTGCTCTTCACGTGCAATTTCATTCACAATGTTTCGAATCCTAGTTGCTTTGTGTGGAAAGATTCGATTGTCTTGGTCGCGGCATTGTTAATGATAATATCGGCACAATAAGCTAATAGAAACTCGAAACAAACACCATAGTCAACAATGCGTTTAGCTGTCTGTTGCGTTTTGTTATACCACATTTTTATGACATGTCCCACGGAAACGGGATAAAAAAAAAGTATCCTATATCCGTCTCCTGATTCTAAGCTACCTCCCCTACGATTTTCAGGCAAATTGGTTCAACCGTTCTTGAGTTATAAATAGTGTAACTAACACGACTTTATATACCTAAAAGCTCGTTACTTTCTCTAGCACATATACACAATGACATAGCAGATAGAGAAGGTTTTGTATTCCACTCAAAGATGCAATATCGAGATTTCACCGGAAACACATGTTTTGAGACACCTTGAATCCAAAAAACAAAAGCATATTTATAAAAATGATCGTGTGCGTTACTGTCTGTGTGTCTGTGGGCAGCATAGCTCAAAAATAAAAAGTTCATTAGTAACCAAAATTGGTATTTAAATTCAGTATCTTCCAAGAATCCGAAAAAAGCTTTTCAACTACCTAAACATGGAACATATTTCGAAAATTTTCATTTTTTATGAAAAACGAAATGGATATCCTGAATTTTCTGATTTTTTTTGTCTAACTGTTAAATCGTAAGAGAAAGACTATAGCTTACTGTACAAAAATGTAGATCTCTTTAAAATACACAATTTATGTCATATACTTTTTTCTCTCTTTTTTCTGTTTGTTTGTTTTGTTTTTGTTTATTTAAACGTTTCCGAGATATACTTTGTTTTTGTTTCAAATTTACTTAAAATTTCTCTCTCTCTCTCTCTCTCTCTCTCTCTCTCTCTCTCTCTCTCTCTCTCTCTCTCTCTCTCTTACTGCTAGCTTTGCTAAGAGAACGAAATTTCAATTGCTTCTCATATCGACCGTATTTTAAAAGATTTGCCTGTCGCTTTAGCCTAATATATCCCCTTATTTCTCTCCTACTTAAAAAGGAAGCAAGTAATAGACAATTTTGTTACTATTTATCTAGATTAGCAGGAAGTAGATAAAAGAACAATCATTAATACGAATAGTTTGTTTGTAGAACAGCTACAGAAAGTCGTTGCAATGGAACATATTAGACTTTTTTACTTTCTCCATACGCACTATGTACATAGTGTATAGAGAAAGTATTGCACTCCACCAAAAATTCGATACCGAGATTTCACCGGAAATATGTTTTAGGGTCCCCAATATCCAAAAAAAGCATTTTCACAAAAAGGTCCATGTGTGTGTGTGTGTGTGTGTGTGTGCGTGTGTCCGTGTGTCTGTGAATACGATAACTCAAAAACGAAAAGTCGGTAAAATACCAAACTTGGTATTTAAGTTTAGTATCTTCCAGGGATGCGACACGATGATTTTGAGAAAAATCCCCCCACCCCCAACTACCCTTTACATGGAACTTTTTTCGAAAATTTTTATTTTCTCAAAAATGGCTAACGATTTTGATTAAAATTTCGGATATTAAACATATTTACCTGACAAATGAAATTTATATCTTGAATTTTCTGGGAATAGCCTCTGAAGAGTAGTTTATTCTGGATGAATTTTACTAAATTTTGAATAACTGCTAAACCGTAAGAGATGGACAAAAACTTACTACACAAAAAATGTAGAGCACCTTAAAACACACAATTTATGTTATATGCATTTTTTTCGTGCAGTTCGTCGTCTTTCAGGCATTCCTTATTTTTGGTTTCTGCTATGAAAAACGTATACTTTTCTCATACTGGAACTTGTCAACTCTTATCCATATAAACAAAGGAACTTCATTGACATAGCAACCAGCTTTTGACTATCACTTTAACCTACGGTTGTCCGTTATTTCGCTTCCACTTACAAGGATGCGAGTAATAAGACTATTTCTGCTAATTTTTTTCTGATTAGCATAAAGTAAATAGAAGTATAAGCTTTTTAAGAATTATTTGTTGCAGGGATATGGAGAATGTCATGTGAATGGTACACGTCAGATTTTTTCAATAATACACTAGTGCACTAATGAGTTCACCACAGAAACTGTTAATGATTATGGCCTCAGCTTATAGAATGTTGCCCTCAGGGCACTCATGTATCTTATCCTTACCTTGATAACTAATTCTATCTACTGCTCTTATTAAAGCCTTGAAAGAACTGTCGAGGAAAAGTTAGGGGCAGATTCTGTAATGGATAAACCACCATCTTTTATGACAGGTTCTTTCCATATTACTGGATAATAAAATTGGAAAATAATTGGAATGCTTAACTCGATACTTTCGAGCAATATGTTGGCTAAAACAAATATATATAAATTATAAATCAATATATTAGTGAGTATCTGACGCTTTATTTGTGGAAACTTGCACAATACATAGACTGCAGGAAGCAAAACTGAAAGCTGTTGAACTAGACATCTTTAGATCAGCTAGGAAGCCAAGGAAAGAGAAAGTAAAGAATGTAGAAATATAGGCTTAATAAGGTTAGAAAAATCTTATGTGATCCTTCACATGGCTTTCTCTACCTGTTCTGCAAACAAACCACTCTTACAAAAGATTATTCTTTTATCTACCTCCTGCTAATCGAGTCTTATCACTTAGTTCTTTCTAACTAGAAGGGAAATAAGGAAATACACTAGGCTAAAGCGATAGTCAAATCTTTTAAAAACATCGGTATGGAGCAATAATTGAAATCCGGTTCGCTTTGCATGGGCAGCAGTAAAACAGATTCAGATGAAACAAAACCTAACTTACCGTTTGAGAAAATGTACATAGTTTAAAATTGAAACCAATAACAAGAGATATGTTGAAAACGGTCAACCCTACATAAAATGTATATGACATAATTGTGATTTTAACGGCATATACATTTTTGTGTAGTAATTTTTGTCTATCTGTTACGGTTTACCAATTATACAAGTCAACCAGAATGAAAATTGCCTCAGAGACTATTCCCTCAGAATTCAAGATATAGGAACATTTTATTTGGCATTTTGGTACATTTTATTCATAATACATCATTTCAGTCAAAATCGTTAGAGCCATTTCTGAAAAAATAAAACTTTTCTTGAAAATCTGTGTATTGCATCCTTGAAAGATGGTGAATTTTAATAGTTTCGTATTTAACTGGCTTTTCGTTTTCGAGTAATCGTGTTAACAGAGGCTGGGGCCGCGCCTCTCATCTAGATGGTCCGGCTTCGATCCCAAGCGACCGCATGTGAGATTTGTGGTGGACAAAGCGGCGCCGGGACTGGTTTTCTCCGGTTTCCCCCGCTATCGCATTCCACCGGTGCTTCATCTTCATTCATGTATCATCAGTGTCACCGCCTGCGGTGCCATAAGTAATTAAAGCGGGCGTTAAATACTACCCAAAAAAAGGAATAGATGGTAGTGTATTAAACTCAAAAATTCGATACCGGGATTTCACCGGAAATACATATTTTGGGACCTGAGTACAGAAAAAGTGTTTTTAGAAAAATGCCCGTGTGTGTATCTATCTGTCTGTCTGTGTGTGTCTGGACAACATAACTGAAAACTAATGATTCGTTAAATACCAAACTTGATATTTAAGTTTAGTATCTACCATGAAGATTTACAAAACAAAAACAAAAAAGAATCCCCCATCCCCAACTACACTTTACATGGAAACAATTTTCGAAAATTTTGATTTTCTCAAAAATGGCTCTAACGATTTATGTTTAGTATGTTTACATGACAATTCTGAATTTTTAATAACTAGTAAACCGCAAGAGATAGACAAAACTTGCGCATAAAATGTAGATCTCGTTAAACTACACAATTTATGCCATTTGCATTATTTTCGTGGAGTTGGCCATTTTCAAGGGATTCCTTATTATAGGTTTCAGTTTTAAACCTTTTTCTTAGCCACGTAAAGAAACGTGGTTCAATCTCAAGCAACCACATTTTAAAATATTTGCCTGTCGGTTTAGCCTAGTGTATTCCCTTATTTCGCTTCTACTTGTAAGGAACTAAGTAATAGAATCATTTCTGCTAATGTCTAACTCGATTAGCATGAAGCAGATGGGAGAAGAAGCGTGTTAACAATAATTTGTTACAGAGATGTAGAGAAAATCGTGTGAATAGAACACATCAGATTTGTTTTTACTTTCTCCATACGCACTATGTACATAGTGTATAGAGAAATTATTGCACTCCACCAAAAAATTAGATAGCGAGATTTCACCGGAAATATATGTTTTAGGGTCCCCAATATCCAAAAAAAAGCATTTTCACAAAAAGGTCCGTGTGTATGTGTGTGTGTGTGTGTGTGTGTGTGTGTGTGTGTCCGTGTGTCTGTGAACACGATAACTCAAAAACGAAAAGACGGTAAAATACCAAACTTGGTATTTAAGTTTAGTATCTTCCAGGGATGCGACACGAAGATTTTGAGAAAAATCCCCCCACCCCAACTACCCTTTACATGGAACTTTTTTCGAAAATTTTGATTTTCTCAAAAATGGCTCTAACGATTTTGATTACAATTTCGTATATTAAACATTTTTACCTGACAAATAAAATTTATATCTTGAATTTTCTGGGAATAGCCTGTGAAGAGTAGTTTATTCTGAATGAATTTTACTAAATTTTGAATAACTGCTAAACCGTAAGAGATGGACAAAAACTTACTACACAAAAAATGTAGAGCACATTAAAACACACAATTTATGTTACATACATTTTTTTCGTGGAGTTCGTCGTTTTTGTGACATTCCTTATTTTTGGTTTCTGCTATGAAAAACTTATACATTTCTCATACAGGAACTTGTCAACTCCTATCCATATAGACAAAGGAACTTCATTGACATAGTAACCAGCTTTTGACTATCACTTTAACCTACAGTTGTCCCTTATTTCACTCCTACTTACAAGGAAGCTAGTAGTTAGACTATTTCTGTTATTTTTTTCTGATTAGCAGAAAGTAAATAAAAGTATAAGCTTTTTAAGAATAATTTGTTGCAGGGATATGGAGAAAGTCATGTGAATGGTACACATCAGATATTTTAACAGGAGACCCTCTAATGTGCATTTCCAGTGAAATGTTGGTGAAATATAGTATCTCTTCTACCTGTAAGTACGAACTATCGAGTGTTTATAACTATACTTTCGCTATTTGAGCTAGTATAGAGGGAAAGCTATTTACCGTATGAATACCAAACTTTACAGGAATGATGTTCAGACTATGCGCTGCAGGATTTGCGTTGTTATTAGTGTTAGTGTCATGGCTTGCCGTTAAGCGTCGATACTGATACGGAGACTTAGGCAGGCCGCGCCGTGGCGGAGTGGTTAGACCACTCGCCTCTCACCTAGATGGCCCGGGTTTGATCCCAAGCGACCGCTGTGAGATTTGTGGCGGACAAAGCGGCGCTGGGGCGGGCTTTCTCCAGGTTGTCCGGTTTCCCCCGCCATCGCATTCCACCGGTGCTCCATATTCATTCATGTATCGTCAGTGTCACCGCCTGCGGTGTCATAAGTAGTTAAAGCGGGCGTTAAACACTATAAAAAAATGTATAAAAAAAAAAAAAAAGGGAGACGTAGGGTTGCCTTCCGTGGTGTAATGATTACCATGCTGACTTCATACACCCAAGGTCGCGGGTTCAAATCCGGCGGAGAAATATGGATTTTTTCGGGTGTAAAAATCCTTAGCATGGCTTCCTTAGGAAGGGAAGTAACGCTGTGGGTTCCGTGTTATAGATTTACGGCACGTAAGAGAACCTCAAGCCTGATAGAGAGGCCTCAGAGCAAAATAAAGCAGTCTTTCACGCCCAGTATAGAATGGGACGTGAGAACCACAGCACTTAAAGAGCGTCCATAAATTAAAAAAGAAAAGAAAAGAATAGGAGACGTAGTAGATGAAACAGAAGACCGAATCGTTCCAGAATGCTTGGCCACCAAGATCACCATATTTGAACCCGTGTGATTTCTGGCTGTGGGGTTACCTGAAGGACAGGGTTTATCAATGGAACACGAACACACGTTGGAGGTTGAAGATGAGCATAGCGAGGAAGAGCAGTAGTGCGGTTCCAGACGTTTATCTCTAGAGATCGGATTATATACATTTACACGTTGCATATGCTTTTGCATATTTTAACCAAAAATTGGTGATGATGCATATTCAGGGCTATATTTACAATACTTTAGAAATTTAACAGGGCGGGGCACAAGCTTGTTCTCGTGTTGATGCGTTGACTGAGTCTATTCAGGTAATGAATAAAAGCCTAGTGAACTGCTCCTTGCCGGAGATGTTCTCGAGGAAACTTAAAAGTTTACAAACATTTTTAACTATAACCCAGGCTTTGAACCTTTGTGTCAAATGTATAGCTTTATTAATTGGACGGGTGGACTTTTACCAGAAATAATACGTGCCAATATAGCATCCAAATTCAAATGCTGTCCAGAGCTCTTAGTTGATGTAGAACGGAACTTTTCTGCTTATAAAAATGGTCTGAGCGATTGACGACACATTTTTACTACTGAACATTTGGAAAAGTGCCTGATCGTTCCTGTTTTCCATAGTAACAAAATGTAAATGAATTTGTTAACGATATTTTTTTCTGTTGAAGTAAATAATAAAAATCTGATGTGTCCCATTCACATCACTTTCTCTATATCCCTACAACAAATTATTCTTAAAAAGCTTATACTTCTATTTACTTTATGCTAAGCAGAAAAAATTAGCAGAAATAGTCTTATTACTTGCTTCCTTGCAAGTAGAAGTGAAATAAGGGACTACCATAGGTTAAAGTGTCCATGAAGTTCCTTTGTTTATGTGGATAGGAGTTGACAAGTTCCTGTATGAGAAAAGTATACGTTTTTCATAGCAGAAACCAAAAATAAGGAATGTCTCAAAAACGACGAACTCCACGAAAAAAATGCATATAACATAAATTGTGTGTTTTAGGGTGCTCTACATTTTTTGTAGAGTAAGTTTTTGTCCATCTCTTACGGTTTAGCAGTTATTCAAAATTCAGTAAAATTCAACCACAATAAACTACTCTTCAGAGGCTATTCCCAGAAAATTCAAGATATACATTTTATTTGTCAGGTAAATATCTTTGGTATACAACATTTTAATCAAAATCGTTAGAGCCATTTTTGAGAAAATCAACATTTTCGAAAAAAGTTCCATGTAAAGGGTAGTTGGTGCTGGGGCGATTTTTCTCAAATTCTTTGTGTCGCATTCCTGGAAGATACTAAACTTAAATACCAAGTTTGGTATTTTACCGACTTTTCGTTTTTGAGTTATCGTGTTCACAGACACACGGACACACCCACCTACACACACACACACACACACACACACACACACACACACGGACCTTTTTGTGAAAATGCTTTTTTTGGTTACAGGGGACCCTAAAACATATATTTCCGTTGAAATCTCGGTATCGAATTTTTTGGTGGAGACTATGTACATAGAGAGTATAGAGAAAGTAAAAACTGCCGATTGTATATTATTTTTGAAATAATATAAATATATATAAAACTACTTTGGATTGTATATGATGCGTATTTTGACACTTTTCTTGCATATTTCTAGCTTTTTATGTTGCATATAATCCGGTCTCTAGTTATTACAATGTCCAAAGTTTATAAACTGGAACCTAAACATGGCATGAAATTAACACTTGCTACCCTTTAATGTGAAAATTAAAAAGTGTTTCTTTTAATTATATATTCGTAATTTCTCTTCCACATCTAGTTACAATTGTTTCCACAAAGTTACATTGTCGTATAATCACCCTGTTAAGTAGTGAAAGTTTAATTATGGCCATCCTGTAGATAAACTAAAAGTATACTATCAAAGTAAAATATAATTTTGACGCATGATCAAAGTAATGATTTATTACCCCTTTTTCCAAAACATCTATCACCTTCGGGCTTCTCACAAGATACTGTTATGCAGTCGAAGTTAACTGACAGCAATTCATGTCGAAAGTGTTGCTTTTTTTTAGCTTTTCTTACTTGCAAAGTAGATCGCATTGCTTTTAACACGGCCGTCCTTAACGAACTGTAACAGTGAAGGTAGAGCACGGGCAGCAAAAATAACTGCTGCTTACGTCAGCATAGTTAACCTCGACTTTTGTCTTGAGGCATCGGTGATGAAAAAAAAGAAAGGCTACTGGACAGTTAGAGCAATCAAATTATCCACACTGCAGCACTTAGTGCCTATACTACAACATAGCATTTCTGTGTCACCGAATGTGATAAAATCTATGATCATATGATGTGAACACATTTAAAGCTATTACATGTGTTAAATAATTGATCACATCTTTTATCCATGTTTGAAAAAGATAGCCAACATTTGAAACCATGAGCTGTAATATTCTGTTTAGAATGTTTGTCATTATATTACATATTTATAAATAATTTAATTATAAAAGCGTTTTATTAAATTCACATGCAATAATTTCAGTCAGCCTAACCTAAAACTTAAACTTAAAAGGCAATTTCTTAAAGAATGTTAATTCTGCATTCATGAGAATTAATAACAAACACAGCAGTCAAATAGTGGCGCTAATTTTCTTCTTCTAAATATTGGCTTCTTAATGTATTTAATTTATTCCTCACACTATTCGCATCAAACTTCTGTATACCTTCATATGCTTCATTAATGGCTCCTTCTATGTGACAAATTTATTTTAATCAAATATACACTGTTTTAAGTGATCATTGTAATTTTACACTGAGATCTATATTTAATTTCTGAAGATAATTATGCCTTTTTTTACTTTCTCTATACGTACTATGTACATAGTGTATAGAGGAGCTATTGTATCGCACCCAAAAATTCAATATCGAGATTTCACCGGAAATATATATTTTAGGACACCATGAATACAAAAAAAAGCATTTTTATAAAAATGTCCATGTGTGTGTCTGTGTGTCTGTGGGCAGCATAGCTCAAAAATGAAAAGACCGTTAAATACCAAATTTGGTATTTAAGTTTGGTATCTTCCAAGGATGCGACACGAACATTTTCAAGAATCCCCCCACCCCAAAATACCCTTTAAATGGAAAACATCTCGAAAATTTTGATTTTCTTAAAAATGGCTCTAACGATTTTGATTAAAATATCGTTTATTTAAGATATTTACTTGACAAATAAAATGTATATCTTGAATTTTCAGGGAATAGCCTCTGAAGGCTATTCTGGATGAATTTTATGGATTTTTGCATAACTGCTAAACCGTAAGAGATGGACAAAAATTTACCGCACAGAAAATGTAGAGCACATTAAACCACATAATTTATGTTGCCTCTATACATTTTTTTCGTGCAGTTATTCGTTTTTAAGATATTCCTTGTTTTTAGACTATTTCTGCTAATATTTTCTCAATTTGCATAAAGTAAATATAAGCGTAAGTTTTTTAACAAGTTATTTGTTGCAGAGATACAGAGAAAGTCATGTGAATGGAACACATCATATTTTTTTAGCTTCTCTACTACGTATAGTAAGAGAGGAAATATTCTTTTTATTATCATTCTTTTATTTGTACAGCTCCCTTTAACTTCTATGGACATATCGGGGGGCTTTGACTTGTGAAACAGCTCATATTACGGTAGGTTTAGAACATTAGGTTAGTCTTTTTATTTAATTAAACACACGCCCATTCTATCTCTCATTCATACTTCCAGACTCTGTGGGGCATAGGGAATAATTCTGGTTAAATAAAAATTCCCCGCCACCCCCGGGTGAGAAGTCAGCTAGCAGACACTCGACCACGGAAGCAAGGAAACATTGTATTCCATCCAAAAGTGGGATTCCGAGGTTTCACCGGAAATACATGTTTTAAAGTCCCCTGTATCCGAACAACTTTTTTTACTATGTTGTTCACCACCACATATTTTACGAAAGCTAGGATTAATACCAAACTTGGTATTTAAGATCAATATTTTCTAAAGATACGACAAGAAGATTTTAACCAAAATCCCGCGCCCCAAACGCTATAAATGTTTAGAAAATTTTGATTTTCTCAAAAATGGCTGCAACAATGTTGATTAGAATCCTATTTGTTTAAAACTGTCCCAAAGCAAATACAATGTATATCTTGAATTTTCTAAGAAAGTTTCTGAAGTTCTCTTTTTCAGTCCGGACGAGCTTTATATGCCTAACTGGTAGCGTGTAAGACATAGATAAAATCTTACTACACAACTAAATGTATATCTCATTAAAGCACGCAATACATTTTTATGAACTTATCAATTTCAAAGATATTCCTTGCTATTGGTTTAAATATTGAAATGCATATCTTCTTTCAGATGGGAGTCGTTATTCGTTTTCTCTGTCTGCTCTTGGTGATACGCGATTCAGTATATCAATAGAGACCTGCTCCTAAAAGACTTGACAATCGCTTAAAGTTTATGTCTATTGTATTGCCACAAAGCCGGTGTATTTACTAGGAAAGATGCAAATGCTTATCTCATTATTAAATCTTTGCAGCATTTACTCGCATCCAGAATTGTTGTTTTCTTTGCTGATTTACGAACATTCATAAACTCACGTTGATTTCAAACAAACAAATTTAAACGCTGTTAAACGTGTAATACAGAATTTCAATTTATTAATTAATATTTCACATATTGACTGAGACAAACAGTATGTTTTAAGATACAGATTGGATTATTTCATATTCTTTACTGTGACATTAGAGGAAAATATAAACTTTTCTTTTAATGTTTTAGTTATTAAATATTTTATATTAATGAAATTTATTTATTTTAAAGAAAAATTTGTTTGCATTTTTTCTGATCACGGCCAAAATGTTTCGGTAAAGTTGTACCTTTTTTAATAATAATGCTATTTTTTAAATGAGGTGGTAATATCTAAAGCGCTTTAACATTTTCAACAAGTAATAATGCATTTTGGGAAATCCCCTGCTGAAATATATAGATCGGCCCATCCGAAGTTTCAAGTGCCCAGATATGGATTGCAAGAACAAACTTTTTAGCTAAGGAAACCAAGAAGCTATTAAGCGAAGCTATTCTGAGACAGTAAAGTGTACAAAGGGTAGTGAATATGTAAGCTTTTTAGAAATGTTCATTCAATTTTTAAAAATCTGGTAAAGGAGTTTCCCTATGTATTACAAATTGACATGTATGCCTATTGAGTCTACAGGTGGAGGGAGGATTGGGTGAGACAGTATGAGAGGTGGCCAGAGCCGATGACGGGAGGAACAGCGCAGTAGGATCACCCGATGTTTCCAGATTGCACATATGTACATGACCGTCCCTTTAATGACCTTCCCTGTCCTCACGGACAGATTAGAACAGAGTATAGACTAGGAAAGTAATAGTTCTTTGATCAAATCATATCTACCACATACACTGCATATCTCCTTCTAATTCGCCTAATTCTGGTACTTCAAAGAAAACTATGATAGGAAATGAGGGACATAAAAGTTCCACAGCATTCACTTATCTACTTCGTAAAACCACAAAAATGCACAATGGTAGATAATTTAATTATTTTCTCACAGAAACCGTGTGTAGGACAGGAGTTGGAAAAGTAGAGTCAGACTGAAAATTTTAATGTTTCCTGATAAACCACAAGGTGATCTCAAATTATTTTGAGATGACAAACTCCAATAGCGACTTACAATGTCGTAAGTACTTCAAGATTCATAGTATAGGCAGCTATTATGGACAATTATGATAATTTAATGTTTTTCCTGTATGTAGAATTGGAGTTGGATAGGTAGAGTGAAACTGAAAAATTCAATGGCATAGCCGGGATTTGAACCACCGTGCTTATAGTTTAGTGAAGTTTATTGCTGTACCGGCATGTTGCCATGCTAGCTCAGTGGAAGAGCAACCGGCTAGAGACCGGGAGATCCGTGGTTCAAATCCACGCTATGCCATTGCATTTTTCAGTCTAACTCTACCTATCCCACAGTGGTAGATGTTAAAAAAAGGAAATTGTGTTTTATTTATAGACGCTCTTTAACAGCTGCAGTTCTCAGCTTCTATTCTATATGAAAGACCGCTTAATTTTGCTCAGAGGCCTCTTTATTAGTCTTCAAGTCCTTTTACGTACTGTAAATCTAAGATATGGTACCAATATTTCATTTCTTTTCTGAAGAAAGCCACAATAAGAATATTTACGCGCGAAAAACATCATCGTCCTCCGCGAACTTGGGAACCAGAAGCCAGCATTATTACCCCTACACGCTCCAACTCAAATTAAACCCGGGTTTAATGATTGCGAGCATTAAACGCTACCACTGAGCCTTCATCTCGGTAATCTTTGCCCTATATGGCAACTTTTATTATCAAGTTTTGGTTACTTTCGCTTGAAACTTTTTGGCCGGGGATCCGCACTGCAAGTCCCAGCAGTGGCATTGAATTTTTTAAGTCTGGTTCAACTTTCCAACTTGTTGCAAGCTTAATTTCTGCAAAACACTTGTTGCAGTACTATGACTAATCTAATAGTTCCACTTTCGTTTCGGTCTGTACACTTGCATATTGCAGTATTACAGAAAGCCATTGTTGTTTCTTTACTGCAATCACGTCATTGTAATTTTTGTCACAGTGTGGAAACATGTCAAATGGCACAAATATAGCCACTAATTAAGATCATGCACCTTCACCTTTTTACTTTCTCTACACGCATTATGTACATAGTGTATAGAGAAGTATTGCATTCCACTCAAAAATTCGATACCGATATTTCACAGGAAATACGCGTTTTAGGTTCTCCTGTATCCAAAAAAAAAAAGCATTTTTAGAAAAAGGTCCGTGAGTGTGTCTATGAACACGATAACTCAAAAACGAAAAGCCGGTAAAATACCAAACTTGGTATTTAAGCTTAATATCTTCCAAGGACACGGACATTTTGAGAAAAATCCCCGCACCACAAACTGCACTTTACAGGGAAACATTTAGACCATTTTCTAACGATTTTGATTAAAATACAATATAATAAAGCTATTTACATGGTAAATAAAATTTATATCTTGAGTTTTCTGGGAATATCCCCTAAATACCTCTTTATTCTGGGTGAATTTTGCTGAATATTGCATAACTGGTAAACCGAAAGAGACAGACAAAAACTTACTACACAAAAAAAGTAAATCTAGTTAAAACACAATTTATGTCATGTACGCTTTTTTCGTTGAGTTGGCCATTTTTTAGATATTCCTTGTTATTTTTTTTTTTCAGATTTAAAATACTTAACTTTTCTCACGCGGAAATCTGTAAACTCCTGGACATGCATAGAAACGCATTTCAACACATGGCAACCAGCTCCTATAAGATTTGACTATCGTTTTGGCCTACTGTGTTCCATTATTTTCCTTCTACTTACAAGGAAGCAAGTAGGTAATTAAGACAATTTCTGCTATTTCTTTTTCTCGATTATCATAAAGTAGATAGAAGAATAAGCTGTTTAACAATAATTTGTCACAGCGATGCAGAGAAAGTCATGTGAAATGAACACATCAGATGTTTACTTTCTCTATTATACGTGCGGGAAATGTTGTATTTCACCCAAAAATTTAATGTCGAGATTTATCATGAAATAGAACATGTTTTCAGTCCCCAATAGATGTTTAGAAAAAGGTCCGTGTGTATGTGTGTGTGTCTGTGAACAGCAAGTCAAAATTTCGGGAAATACCAAAGTTAATACTTAAGTTCAGTTATTTTTACGGATAGGATACGAAGATTTACAAGAAAGTTTCCCACCACAAACTTCCCTTCGTATGGAAAATGCTTCGGAAGTTTTTATTATCAAAAAATTTCGAACAAATTCTATTAAAAGACCATAATGTATGCATCTTGAATTTTCTGGAGTCTTTTCTGATCCGCTTAATTCCGAATTATGTTTGCATAAGCCATAAGAGAGAGGAAAAAAAATTACTAAATCAAAACTGTAGACTCGTTTAAGCAAACAATTTATGTCACTTTAGTTTCTCTAGCCCATATGTAGAATGTACATAGTGAATAGAGAAGGCATTGTATTCCATCCAAAATGCGATTCTGAGAGTTCACTGGAAATATATGTTTTGAGACCCCTGAGTCCGGAAAAGCATTTTAGAAAAAGGTCCATGTGTGTGTGTGTGTGTGTGTGTGTGTGTGTGTGTGTGTGTGTGAGACTGTGGACTGCATAGCTCAAAAACGAAAAGCCTGTTAAGTACCAAACTTGGTATTTAAGTTCAGTATCTTCCAAGGATACGACTCGAAGATTTCAAGAAAATATCCCCACCACCAAATACCATTTACATGGAATATTTTTCAAAAATTTTCTCAAAAATGACTCTAACGATTTTGATTAAAATGAAGTATAATAAAGACATTTACATCACAAATAAAATGTATATTTTGAATTTTATGGAAAGCTTATGAAGAGCTGTTTATTCTGGTTGAGTTTTGCAGAATTTTGCATAACAGTTAAACCGTAGAAGATAGACAAAAACTTACTACACAAAAATGCATATCTCGTTAAAACACATAATTTATGTCATACACGTTGTTCTTTTAAGAGTTGACTGTTTTTTTAACTGAAACTAGTACAAAATTTCTAGACATTCATTTCGAACCTGATCTAGGTTGGCGTTCACATATTAACTATATCGCTAACAAAGTATGCAGAGGTATATTTATGTTACGTGTTTTAAAAAATAATGTGTCTTCCAATGATTTATTATCAATTTATTATGGACAAATCCGTAGTCATTTGAGTTATGGTATTTTATTTTGGGGGAACCATGCTTTAGCTAAAAAGATACTTTTATTACAGAAAAAGGCAATTCGAATTTTATGTGGTGTAGCCCCCAGAACTCATTGTAAACCTTTATTTGTTAAGTTGGGTGTTTTAACTTTGACTTCATTGTTTGTGTTCCACTGTCTCTTATTTGCTAAGAAAAATAGTCATAAATACAATCTATGTTCCGAAATCCATCTTCATCACACCAGAACTAGTTCCAATATTTACATAAATAAATGTAAATATAGTAAGATACAAAATTCCTTTGAAATAATGTCATTAAATCCATTTAACAAACTCAGTAACAGCACTAGAGCTCTCTCCATTGAATCTTTTAAGAGGTCAGTGAAGCGCACTTTGATTTTAAATCCATTTTATTGTTTGGATGAAGTTTATAATACTGTCAATTGTTTTTGATCTTGCTTGTATTTGACGTTGCTACACAATGTATTTTGTTCTGGCAAATAAACTTATCTATTTATCTATTTATTATTCATTATTGTTGGTATCAATTTTAAACTAATTAAATTTTCTCAAACGGGCGCATGCAAAGCGAACCAATCTCAATTGTTTCCCAGAGAGACCAGATTTTAAAAGATGTTACAATCACTTTAGCATACTGTATTACCGTATTTCCCTACTACCTATAGGGCAGCAAGGAATAAGACCAATTCTAATGTTTATCCAGATTAGCGTGACGTAGATAAAATAATAATCTATTGTAAAAAAGAAAGGTTTGTGGAACAGCTAGTGAAATGTATGTGAATGAAACACATTAGATTTTTGAGTTTGTAAACTATATTAGAAGTCTTCCTTTTTACTGGTTTGAATTTACAAATACTTATACTTTTCTCTATGAGAAGTAGTTATTCATTTCTTCTGTGATCGTGCAAACAGAACACAATTTCAATGCAACCACATAGTGACTCGCAATTAAAAGATTCCGTTATTACTTTAGCCTGGTTTATTCTACATTCCCCTTTTATCCACAAGGAAATAAGTAATACAATACTTTCTACAAATATTTATCTGAATTAACACGAAGAAGTCGTATGAGCCTTTTTATCAACCATTGGTTGAAAAATGGTTAGAGAAATGTGTGTGAATGTCAGCCATATACATACATGCTGTTTTTTTTACTTTCTCTATACGTGCTATGTATATAAAGTATAGAGAAGGTATTGCACTCCAAAAAATTCTATACCGAAATTTCACCGGAAATATAGGTTTTAGGGTCCCCTATATCCAAAAAAGGTATTTTCAGAAAAAGGTCCGTGTGACCGTGTGTCTGTGAACACGATAACTCAAAAACGAAAAGTCGGTAAAATACCAAGTTTGGTATTTAAGTTTAGGATGCGACACGAAGATTTTGAGAAAAATCCCCCCACCGCAAACCACCCTTTACATGGAACTTTTTTCGAAATTTTTTATTTTATAAAAAATGGCTCTAACGATTTTGATTAAAATATCGTATATTAAAGATATTTACATGACAAATAGAATGTATATTTTGAATTTTCTGGGAATAGCCTCTGAAGACTACTTTATTCTCGGTCAATTTTACGGAATTTTGCATAACTGCTAAACCGTAAGAGATGGACAAAAACTTACCACATAACAAATGTAAAGCACCTTAAAACACACAATTTATGTTATATACATTTTTACGTGGAGTTGATTTTTATTTTATTTTTAGATATTCCTTGTTTTTTTTTTTTTTTCAGCTATTAAGACTTATACTTTTCTCATACAGGACTTTGTGAACTCGTGTCCATACAAACAAAGGAACTTCAGTCGCAGAGCAACCAGCTTTTGACTATCAGTTTAACCTATGGTACTCCCTTATTTCACTTTTACTAACAAGGAAGCAAGTAATAAGACTATTTCTGCTAATTTTTGCTCCATTAGATGAAGTAAATAGAATAATTTGTTGCAGTGATATAGAGAAAGTCATGTGAATGGAACACATCAGATTTTTTTAAATAACTTTCTGTTAAACTTAAAGTTATACATTTTTTTTTCACACTTTTACGCTGGAAAATATTCGCTGTAAGAAAATGTGAAGTTTCACTGTCTTTTAGGTACTTTAATCCGTGGTAATTAATTCTTTATGATTACTTTTATTGTACTGTTTCAATGTTAAATGCTGGTCCATAAAACATGACTAACGAAGGAGATATTAACAGACAATAGATGTCTCTTCAGGCTGTTAACATTTCTTGGCTCTGAACGTCAGGTATTTCTAGAGCATTATAAACTATGGGAATTATAAGACTATTATGTTAACATGAGAAGCTTCGGCGGTGCGGCTCTCGCTTTTCATTTGTTAACGTTCCTTTTTAAGTGACATCTTTCTGTAATCTCTAAAGCCGGCGAGCGAGGAGGCCATATAACTGGTCCTATTACGCCAATCCAGCTTTATGGCGAGGGAGTGAATTCTGCTTTCACCTGTTTCTTATTTTCCTGGTGAACTTCGCAGCTATATTTCAACAGATTTACATTGCTACGCTTTATCCCCATAGGCGTATATCACACACAAAAGCCCCAAACACTGAAGAAAATTGAATCGTAAGTTCGGATATGGGCATATCCATTTTATTTTCTTTCTTACTTCCTTTTTTCCAAGTTTAGTTTCTTTATTATTCAATTCTCCCGCGATAAAAAGGGGGAGAGGAAATAAAATTGAAAGGAAAATACCAGTAAAATATTTCTTCCGAATAACGATATTTATTGTCGATTGTTTATATATATTTACTATTAGGCGACCTTAGAACAGAATAGGAGTATTGATAATAAATAAATTACTTGGAAAATTAGATATATTGTATTAAACATACGACTCCAATTTAAGTAAAATACTATAAATATTTAAATTATGAAGTAACACCTAGGATTCTTCAAGCATGAAAATTGCACGTCTACAAAATCTGGTGACCTTATTTAAATCTATCGCATCATAATTAAGACATTTTAAAGACCTGTGTCGGTTATATGCCCTGCTATTTTCTAATTTTTCCTAAATCATATTTTTACTTTCTCTACCATTTAAAGAAAATAAGAGGAGCACGTATAGCATTGCACCCAAAATTTCGATACCCAAATTTCACCGGAAATACGTTTCATGGCCCACTATATATAAATAATAATAATAATAATAATAATAATAATAATAACATGTTAATAAATATACCCGTGTGTGGGTCTGTGAACAGCATAACGCAAAAACGAAATTTGGAATAAATACCAAACTTGGGTACCCTTCAAGGATACGTCACGAAGATTTTTCAAGCTTATGGCCCATCCGAAACTACCCTTTGCATGGGACATTTTTCGAAAGTTTTGACTCTCTGAAAAATGGCACTAACCATTTTGATTTAAATACCATTTTATTAAAGACATTTATATGACAAATGAAGTGAACATCTTGATATTTTTCGGAATAGCCTTTGAAGTCCCCTTCTTTCTGGATGACTTATATAGCTGACAAACTGTAAGAGAAAGTCGAAATCTTACTCAAAAAATATAATCTGGCTAACGCACACATTTTAAGCCAAATCAATGTTTCCTGTGGAATTAACCATTTCCGAGATATTCTTTGCTTTTGGTTTAAATTTTCTGATATGCAAATTACAAACTTAGTATTTAATTCCTGTGATAGTATTTCAAACAGTTTTCAACAACCGTCCGAAATACACCGCTATACATCTTCTCCTTCAAAGCATGAAGACTCCAATCTCTCAAAATATGCAGTATGCATAATAAGTACGAGTATTTAAACATCATAATAGCCATAGAATATGATGAAACTAAGCATGTTTATTGAAGAAAAAAGCGTGTATACTGAGAAGCTCATCTTTTCCCCTCCCTAGTGAAATGAATCAATTCCACACCACGTCGAAAGTTATGTTATTTACAAACTGGCAACAGTACAGAAAATGGAACTCAATGCGTCCATAGCAATTTCTCTAGCCCATATGTATATATAATGTACATAATAGCTAGAGAAGGTATTGTATTACATTCAAAAACCCGATGTCAAGATTTTGCTATAAATGTAAGTTTTGAGGTTCCCTGAGCCAAAAAAAGTTTTAGAAAAAGGTCCGTGTATGTGTAACTGTGGACAGTATAGCTCAAAAACGAAAAATCCGTTAAATAGCAAACTTTTATTTCAGTTAATATCTCCCAAGGATGCGACAGGAAGATTTTCAAGAAAATCCCTCTACCCCCAACTACTGTTACATGGAAAACATTTCGAAAATTTTGATTTTCAAAAATGGCTCTAACGATATGGATATCTCGGAAATGATTAACACTACAAACATAATTATATATGTCATAAATTGTATAGTTTAATAATCTTTATATTTTTTGTGTAGTAACATTTTGTCTATCTCTTACTTTATATAAATATCTTTAATATACAGGTTTTTAATTAAAATCGTTAGAGCTATTTTTGAGAAAAACAAATTTTTCGAAAATATTTCCATGTAAAGTGTAGTTCGGGGTGGGGGAGATTTTCTTGAAAGGCTACGTGTCATTTCTTGGAAGATGCTGAACTTAAATATCAAGTTTGTTATTTAGCCGACTTTTTATTTTTGAGTGTTCACAGATTCACGGACACACTGACACACACGGACCCTTTTCTAAATTTTTGGGGGAATCGTGTATTTTTAGTGAAATCTTGGTATCGAATTTTTGGATGCAATGCAATATCTTCTCTACCTATGTGGCGCGTAATATAATTCCAACTTCGGTGGAGAAATAGAACTACTAAATGAAAGTGAAACTACTTTATTTGTGAAAAAGTGAAACAATATACATTTACATCAAAACTAACGTCAGCTCAGTGGCCCCCATCTTGAAGACGGCGCGGAAATGCCTCCAAGGCACGTCGCGCCATCTCTCGTAGAATGGCATTGATTTCCCGGCCGATGGTATCCTTCAACTCCTAATGATTTGCAAACGGTGCGAGAATACTTTTTCTTTCAATTATCCCCACAGAAATTATTCTGGAATTGCTTAATATGGAGATTGGGACGGCCAAGTTAAATCTCCAGAGCGAGAAATCAGTCGATTGGGGAACACTCATTGGAGAAAAACCATGGCTTGAAGTGCAGTATGTGGGATAGCAAAAGTTCCTGGAGTTCTGGCATGACAAAATTTTGCAAAGTTCAACATGTTGGTCAGAATTTACAGTTAGTGAGTGACCAACACAATCCTCGGAAAAATATGGACCAATAATCCCACACATTCCAATTGCACACCAGGGCTCATAAACTATGGCAGAATTTTGGTTTGTTTGTTCTCAAACTTTCTGAAGAAGAAGCTTGCTTCATCTGACTTCAACAGTTGGTTAAGCAACGCAACGCAACGAGCAGTTGACAGGCAGAGGGCAGCCCAACGGTGTGTTAGGATGGAATTCTCAAACACTCCTTTGAATCTCCTTCACATAAAACTAACCTTCAATCCTCCTTACATAGCTTTTCGAATTCTGAAATCGCCCTTAGTGTATTTGAGAAAGGAAGACTCCTTAGAGTGGTAAGGAGGCCTTAAACCATCCTTACATGACTGGTTTTGCAATTTATAAAGCTTCCTTTACTGTGAAGAATGTCCTTAATGAAGGAAGCCTTAAGGAGATATTTTAGGTACGTTTAAGAATTCCACCCTTAGTCATGTTCCTATTCTTGCAAGAATTTCACCACGTAATGACGGGAATGTGGGGGTACAGGATGGGTGAAAATGAGGCTGAGGAGTGACAGGAGGTAGCAAGTGTGCTCCTCAACGGTTGCCAGTCATGGTGCAATGGCCCTTGTGCACGGCTGCTGTAATTAATTTACAAAATGTTTATTTTGAATTGAAGTTTTGAAGTCCAAGCAACTCTTGAAGGATGGTAAGGAGCTTAGCTGTAGCAGCTGTTGGTTTGGTTAAGCAGCCATCTGTGCCAGTGTTGATACAGGCAGAGCTGCGTTTCAGTTTGGGAACGCGTAACAATGAAGGCTTCTACAGCTGCAATCCTTGTCTGTACGAGACAACAATCCACAGCGTACCAATTGCGAAAATTCTAGCCGTATAATATCTGTTTCATGCGCATGCGCACCGCAATTTGAACAGGAATACCAAGTAAAATTGGAGATAGATTACGCACCCCCCTGTATATACGAAATACAGAAAGTAAAAATCTGATGTGTTCCATTCACATGACTTTCTCTACCACTCTGCAGCAACTTATTGTTAAAAAGCTTATGCTTCTATTTACTTCATGCTAATCGAGAAAAAAATTAGCACAAATAGTCTTATTACTTGCTTCCTTGTAAGCAGAAGGGAAATAAGGGAGTACTATAGGCTAAACCAATAATGAAAAGCTGGTTGCTATGTGACTGAAGCTTCTTTGTTTGTATGGACAGGAGTTGACAAATTCCTGTATGAGCAAAGTTAAGTTTTTCAAAGCTGAAACCAAGAAAAAGGAATATCTCAAAAATGATCAACTCCACGAAAAAAATGTATATAACATAAATTGTGTGTTTTAACGTGCTCTACGTTTTTTGTGGGATAAGTTTTTGTCCATCTCTTACCGTTTAGTAGTTATGCAAAATTCATCCAGAATAAAGTAGTCTTCAGAGGCTATTCCCAGAAGATTCAAAATATTTACTTTATTTGTCAGGTAAATATCTTTAATGTACAACATTTTAATCAAAATCGTTAGAGCCATTTTTTAGAAAATAAAAATGTTCTAAAAATCTTCTATGTAAAGGGTAGTTTGGGGTGGGGGATTTTTCTCAAAATCTTCGTGTCGCATCCCTGAAGATACTAAACTTAAATACCAAGTTTGGTATTTTACCGACTTTTCGTTTTTGAGTTATCATGTTCATGGACACACTGACACACGACACACACACGGAACTTTTTCTGAATATACTTTTTTTGGATACAAGGGACCCTAAAACATATATTTCCGGTGAAATCTCGGTATCAAAAATTTTGGTGGAGTGCAATACCTTCTCTATTCACTATGTATATAGTACGTATAGAGAAAGTAAAAAGGAGCGCTATTGTAATTGGAAGATGTCTTTTGCTTTCTCTAGCCCTGTGTGTACAGTGTGAATGAATGAATGAATGAATGAATGAATAAGTGTGTTTATTGACATAGCAATATCATACATAGAATTTCAACAATCGCAAGGGTCCACAGACCGTACGTGCTTTTGTAATATACACTAAAAAGCAATATTAAAACAGCAACAAAGAATTAAAATAGTAAACCCGAAAATAAAGATACACAGATATTCAAATATAGCAATTTAAATTTATAGCACGAGTACACCTTCATAAATGCACCCTCTTATAATAGACAATTACACTTAAAAGAAATATATGCATTTAATATATACACAATATATAAAACCACAATACAACAGTGACCTAAGCATATCATAATATATATGCATATATGAGAGAACATTGTAGTCACTTTTGTTTAGTTGTTTTTATCCCCCCCCCCTTCTCTATTGGCAGCCTTCTCAGATCTCAGCTTCTTGCGTTAAGTATAAATTTACCCACCCGTCCACGTCTTCCGTGCCTGCCTGTAACGTCCAACATGCTTCTAGCTCTACATTCGTGGTGGTAAAGAATCGAGGTAAATATTTTTCCCGCCATTCCTACGTACCCCTGCATCTTGCCAAGATGTGGATCCACGACCCTTCCTCCTCGCAAATGGGACAGATTTTCGTACCATTCTCGTCAGCAATTTTTGATATGTACAATGTACATAGTGGATAGAGAAGGTACTGTTTTCCACCCAAAAATTCGATACCGAGATTTCACCGGAAATATATATGCTTTGGGGTCTCCTGAGTCCGAAGAAAATATTTTTAGAAAAAGGTCCGTATGTAACAGTGGACAGCATACCTCAAAAACAAAAAGACCGTTGAATACCAAACTTTGTATTCAGCTTTATTATCTTCCAAGGATACGACACGAAGATTTTCAAAAAATTCCTCCCATTACAAACTACCCTTTACATGGAAAAAGTTTCTGAAATTAAAACTTACAGCATAAAAATGTATAGATCTCGTCAAAACACACAGTGTATGTCCTTTACGTTTTTTTTGTTTTTTTTGTGGAGTTAGCCGTTTTCGAGATATTCTTTGTTATTGGTTTCAATTGTGGAGTACTTATACTTTTTTGAGACAGGAAGTATCCGTTTATGATTTGTTCTACTCTTGACCAAGCAAAGAAACGATTTCAATGACAATCGCATAACGATACATTTTAAAACATTTGACTATCAGTTTAGCCTAGTATATTCCCTTATTTTCTTCGTACTTATAAGGTACTAAGTAATAAGAACATTCTGCTAGTAATTATCTCGATTAGCATTGTGTAGAGAGAAGAATAATCTTATATAAGAAGTTTATAGCAAAGCTAGAGAAAGTCATGTGAGTGTAACACATCCGATTTTTTCTCATATAAATATCTTTAATATGCAGGTTTTTAATCAAAATCGTTAGGGCTATATTTGGGAAAATCAAAATTTTTCCATGTAAAGTGTAATTTGAGGTGGGGGGGGTTCTTGAAAGGCAACGTGTCGCTTCTTTGGAAGATGCTGCACTTAAATATCAAGTTTGGTATTTAATCGACTTTTTATTTTTTGAGTGTTCACAGATTTACGGACACACTGACACACAGGACCTTTATCTATTTTTTTGGATTCAGGGGGCCTTAAAACCTGCATTTCCAGTGAAATCTCGGTATCGAATTTTTTGATGGAATGCAATACCTACTCTATGTACTTCATACGAAGTAGAGAAAGTAGAAAGGAGTTGCATTGTAATTAGAAGATGTGTTTTTTTTTTACCACAATGCCAGTCTGTGTAGTAAAAGCTGCTGGACCTCGACCGGAATCGAAGTGGAGCCAGTCGTGAAGGGAGACAGCTTTGTTACAAGAAGCACGTTCTAACGTAATACGACCTGATTTACTTACAAGCACACCGTGCACTGCTAAGGTTTCCTTGAGAGTGAGAAATGACACTAGCCGCTTCCCTGCTCGGCTCATTGCTACCTAACCTTGACCACCTACTAAGAGTATTATACACGCGCTACAGACATTTTTGGTGATCCATCCATTTCGACTCGCATTTCTTCTTCTTCTTCAGTTAAGATTCCCGTCATTTCTCCGGGCGCACTTCATCTGGGGATTATTGTGCTATCTGTATCGTTTAGAGCCAACCCATTACACCTGCACCCCTTAAAAATTTGATGTGTTACACTCACATGACTTTCTCTAGCCATTCTACAAACTTCTTACACAAGATTATTCTTCTTTCTTCACCTTGTTAATCGAGGTATTCAGTACAATGTTATTACTTAGTTCCTTATAAGCAGGAAGAAATTAAGGGAATACACTAGGCTAAATCAATAGTCAAATGTTTTAAACGCTGTCGTTATGCGATTCTCATTATAAATCGCTTCTTTTCTTGGCAAGGAGTAGAAAAAAGAAAAACGGACACTCCCGTCTCAGAAAAGTATAAGTACTTCACAACTGAAACTAATAACAATGGAATACCTCCAAAACGGTAAGCTCCACGAAAAAAATGTACGTGACGTAAGTTGTGTATTTTAAGAAGGCCTACATTTTTTGTATAGTAAGTTTTTGTCTATATCTTACGGTTTACTAGTTATGCCAAATTAAGCAAAATTCATCCAGAATAAACAGGTCTTTAGAAGCTATTCCCAGAAAATTCAAGATATACATTTTATTTGTCAGGTAAATATATTTAATACAGAATATTTTAATCAAAACCGTTAAGAGCCATTTTTAAGAAAATCAAGATTTTCGAAAAAAGTTCCATGTAAAGGGTAGTTTGGGGTGGGGGTTTTCTCAAATCTTCGTGTCGCATCCCTGGAAGATACTGAACTTAAATACCAAGTTTGGTATTTTAGCTACTTTTCGTTTTTGAGTTATCGTGTTCAAAGACACACGGACACACACACACACACGGACCTTTTTCTGGAAATGTTTTTTTTTGATTCAGGGGGTCCCAAAACATGTATTTCCGGTGAAATCTCGACATCGAATTTTTGGGTGGAATGCAATACTTCTCTATCATTGCCAAGTTTGGTATTTAACGGTCTTTTAGTTTTTGAGCTATGCTGTCCACAGGCACACACGGACCTTTTTCTAAAAATGCTTTTTTTTTACTTAGGAGACCTCAAAACATATTAGTAGTAAAATCTCGGTACCGAATTCTTTTTTGTCGCCCTTCATGGTGTAATGGTTGCCGTGCTGACTTCATATACCCAAAGTCGCGGGTTCAAACCCGGGGGAGGACGATGGATTTTTTTCGGGTGTAAAAATCCTTAGCATGGCTTTCTTCGGAAGGGAAGTAAAGCCGTTGGTCCCGTGTCGTAGATTTACGGCACGTAAAAGAACCTCAAACCTGATAGAGAGGCCTCTGAGCAAAATTAAGCGGCCTTTCACGCCCAATTTAGAATGGGACGCTGAGAACCACAGCAGTTAAAGAGCGTCCATAAATAACACGCCATTTCCATTTTACCGAACTTTTAGGCAGAATACAATACTTCCTCCATACTTTTTTTACATAGTACGTGTAGAAAAAGTAAAAAACCTATGTAAAGGAGGAAGATCCAGCAGATTTTGAACCGCTGATCTCACTTTACGAGTCCAGGCTAAATAATTGAGTGATGCCGGGAACCGGTAGCGTTAGTTTTTTAGGTATTCACCTTCCTGTGCCACTTATTTTATTTATGTTTTGTGGGTGGGGCTTGAAGTGGTACTATATCAAATCGTGTATTTAACTAACGCCTGAGAGAAACCACACTCTCTCAAAAAGCCAGTAGCCGCCCTCCGTGGTGTAATGGTTCTTATACCCAAGGTCGCGGGTTCAAATCCGGCGGGTGTAGCATGCCTTCCTTCGGAAGGGAAGTAAAGCCATTGGTCCCATGCCGTAGCCTGATAGAGAGGCCTCTGAGCAAAATTAAGAGGTCTTTCACACCCAATTTAGAATGGGACGCTGAGAACCACAGCCGTTAAAGAGCTTCCTAAATAACACTCCATTTACATTTACAGAAGACAGTTCACTCGATTTGAAAATGTTATACTGCCTGAGTCATCTCAATCAGCACATTAGGTAGTTTATGTATTATTTGTTTTAATGACGTATAGAGGGTAATCTAAGTGTTTACGATGACGAGCAAGTGTTATTCAAGGACACCTAAGTGCAAGTGTTTCAGCGGCGCATTTTGAAGAATGTTTATGGCTCTATTAGCACACTTCGTGATACACGCATTCATTGAAGATTGGTAAACCACCACAGTCACTTAGCAATTCCTCGGTAACAATACATGATGGCTGGAAATTCAAGCACGCTCAAGAAGAAATCTGCGAGGGCATTTCAATAAGTATTCGTGTTAGAAATGTTTTACTTTCTCTACATCTCTGCAACAAATTGTAGTTAAAAAGCATATGTTTCTATTTACTTCATGCTAATTAGCAGAAGTAGTCTTATTACTTGCTTCCTTGTAAGAAGAAGCGAAATGAGGGAGTTCCATAGGTTAAAATGATAGCCAAAAGTTGGTTGCTATGTAACTGAAGCTCCTTTGTTTGTATGGACAGGAGTTAAGAAATTCCTGTATAAGAAAAGTATTTTTTCAAAGCTAAAACGAAAAACCAGGAATATGTTAAAACTGGTCAACTCTACGAAAAAAAATGTATTTGACTTAAATTACGTATCTTATTGTGAGCTACATTTTCTGTGCAGTAAGCTTTTCCATCTCTTATGGTTTAGCAGTTATGCACAATTCCGTAAAATTCATCCAGAATAAAGTAGTCTTCAGGGGCTATTCCCAGAAAATTCAAGATATACATTTTATTTGTCAGAAAATATCTTTAATATACGATATTTTAATAAAAATCGTAAGAGCCATTTTTGAGAAAATCAAAATTTCCACAATGTTTTCCATGTAAAGGGTAGTTTGGGGTGGGGGAATTTTCTTGAAAATTTTCGTGTCGTATCCTTGGAAGATATCAAACTTAAAAACCAAGTTTGGGCTTTAACGGTCTTTTCGTTTTTGAGCTATACTGCCCACAGACACACACACACATACTATTAGACAGACACACACGGACATTTTTCTAAAAATGCCAGAGAATCTCAAAACATGTATTTCAGGTGAAATCTCGGTATCGAATTTGTGGGTACAATGCAATATCTTCTCAATACACTATGTACATAGTTCGTATAGAGATAGTAAAAATCGATACCGAGATTTCACCGAAAATACACATTTCGTGTACTCCTGCATTGGGAGAAATTGGGAGATACTAAATTTAAATACAAAGTTTGGTATTTAACAGAATTTTGCTTGTTAAGTTATGCTGTCCATAGACACACACGCACAGACATTGACACAGGTATACACACTGACCTTTTTCTAAGAATGGTTTTTTACTTTCTCTATACGTACTATGTACCTAGTGTATAGAGAAGGTATTGTATTGCACCCAAAAATTCGATACCGAGATTTCACCGGAAATATATGTTTTAGGGTCCCCTGTATCCAAAAAAAAAAAAACATTTTCAAAAAATGTCCATGTGCGTCCGTGTGTCTGTGAGCACGATAACTCAAAAACGAAAAGTCGGTAAAATATCAAACTTGGTATTTAAGTTTAGTATCTTCCAGGGATGCAACACGAAGATGTTGAGAAAAATCCCCCCACACCAAACTACCCTTTACATGAAACGTTTTTCGAAACTTTTGATTTTCTTAAAAATGGCTCTAACGATTTTGTTTAAAATATCTTATATTAAAAATATTTACCTGGCAAATAAAATGTATATCTTCAATTTTCTGGGAATAGCCTCTGAAGCTTACTTTATTCTGGATGAAATTTACGGAAGTTTGCAAAGCCCCTAAACCGTAAGCGATAGATAAAAACTTACTACACAAAAAATGTAGAGCACGTTAAAACACCCAATTTATGTTATGTACATTTTTTCATGGAGTTGGTCGTTTTTTAGATATTCCTTGTTTTTGGTTTCAGCTTTAACAAACTTTTCTCATACAGGAATTTGTCAACTCCTGTCCATACAAACAAAGGAACTTCAGTCACAAAGCAACCAGCTTTTGACTATCATTTTAACCTATGGTACTCTCTTATTTCGCTTATACTTACAAGGAAGCAAGTAATAAGACTATTTGTGCTAATTTTTTCTCGATTAGCATAAAGTAAATAGAAGCATAAGCTTTCTAACAATAATTTGTTGCAGAGTGATGTAAATGGAATACATGATGTTTTTTAATTCAGTGGTGTTCAAAACATATGGTATCAATTTTTGAGTGGAAGACAATATTTTCTCTACCTACTGTGTACATTATACATGTGTGCTAGGGAACATAAAAAAGCTTGTAAAATTAATTTATATAATAAAACATGACATCTATTTATTAATACAATATACCTATGTCGCATCAGCAAGAGAGATCTGAATGGACTGGCAGCCTATATTCTGTTTTCCTCGGCTCGTAGCCAGCAATAGATTCTGGTCTGACATCACCACGTGGAGCTAGCCATGTTGCGGATGCAGTACAGATCTCGTCAATCTGCACTTCCTTTTATATATGGTCTCTATTAGCAAGTCATTAAGGTCCAGTATTGCTTGTCGCAAATCTGACTTTTAAAACATTTACATTCCACAAAAGGTCGTCTGTCTTTATAAACGGGTTTTAAGATTTGTTGTCTTTAACTCCGCCTGCTACAACGGTAACACTCAACACAACATGAGAGCCAATATATGCATGGTGTTATGTTTAGGCGCGTTCGTTTTCTGCTGAAAATAACCAACAGCAATGGTAATGTTTTATTTATTCATTTATTTTATAATTTCTCTACTACGTATAATAAGCAGGATATATATTAAATACATCCAGCATCTGCAACAACGAATGGAAGATCATAATGAAAAGCAAAAAATAGATTTAAAGTTAATTAATTAATAACATATTATTCTATAAAAATTAATTAAACTGAAGTATTGATATGGAGAATTAGCCAAATATTTCATTCTCCTGATTGAGAGAAAGATAGAGTGAGAATGAGCTCGCGAGCGCGCGCGCGTGTGTGTGTTCATTTATATGGAACAATATTCGAAAACTTTCATTTTACAACATTACGTATAACGTTATAGATATTCTCATGTACGTATATCTTGAATTTTCTAGGAATAGTCTCTGAAGTTCTATTTCAGGATAACTTTTGTATAACTGGTAAATCTTAAGAGACAAACAAAATCTTATTACACGTGCATTTCGTCAATGCATTTCTTCTGGAGTTAACCATTTCCGAGATATGTATGTCTGGTCATTGGTATCAATTTTCCAACACTTACACTTTTCCTCAAATAGGAAGTAATCATTGAATTTAAAGAATTTCAAAGGTATCATATAGCGACCAACTCTTACAGGATTTTCTATCCGTTAGCCTAGTTTACGTCATTAATCCAATTGTAACTACTAGGAAGAATGAAATAAAACAAATGAAGTAAGAATGATTTTACTTTCTCTACACGTACTATGTAGTGTACAGAGTAATTATTGTATTCCACCCAAAAATTCGATACCGAGATTTCACCGGAAATACATGTTTTAGGATCCCCTAAATACCCCCTTTTTACAAAAAGGTCCGTGTGTGTGTCTGTCTGTCTGTCTGTCTTTCTGTGTGCGTGTCTGTGGACAGCATAGCTCAAAAATGAATAGACTGTTGAATACCAAAACTTGGTATTTTAAATTGGTATCTTCCAAGGATGCGACACGAAGATTTTCAAAAGTCCTCCCACCCCCAACTACCCTTTGCATGCAACTTTTTTCGAAATTTTTGATTTTCTTAAAAATGGCTCTAACGATTTTGATTAAAATATCGTATATTAAAGATATTTACCTGAGAAATAAAATGTATATCTTGCATTTTCTAGGAATAGCCTCTGAAGATTACTTTATTCTGGATGAATTTTACGGAATGTTGCATAACTGTTAAACCGTAAGAGATGAACAAAAACTTACCACATAGAAAATGTAGAGCACGTTAAAACACACACTTTATGTTATACATATTTTTTTCGTGGAGTTGATCTTTTTTTTTTTTTTTTAGATATTCCTTGTTTTTGGTTTCAGCTTTGAAAAACTTACTTTTGTCATGCAGGAATTTGTCAACTCGTGTCCATAGAAACAAAGGAACCACATAGCAACCAGCTTTTGACTATCACTTTAACCTATGGTACTACCTTATTTCGCTTCTGCTTACAAGGAAGCAAGAAATAAGCCTATTTCTGCTAACTTTTTCTCGATTAGCAGGAAGTAAATAGAAGCATAAGCTTTTTAAAAACAATTTATTGCAGAGGTATAGAGAAAGTCATGTGAATGGAACACATCAGATTTTTAAGAATAGTTTTTTTGGTAGTGCTTATCGCTCGCTTTTACTACACATGGCACCGCAAGCGATTACTGATGATACATGAAATGAAGATGGAGCACCGGTGGAATGCGATGCGAGGGAAATCGGAGAACCCGTGAAAAACCGCCCCTGCGCCATTTTGTCCATCACATATCCCACATGCGGTCGCATGGGATCGAACCCATGCCGCCTAGGTGAGAGATGATTGGGACACATCAGATTTTTATTACTATGCATACACAGTGTGGGAAATAATCTAAAGTTTTAGGATGCTCTCCATTTAATCTAGCATGGTTTTGCAGCGATTTTAATGAAATCTGAATGACAAGTTCTTTGCAGGCTGTTATACATAAATCAAATTTGAGCTTTACTGAGAAGCATATATAGAGGTGTACTCCGATCTACTTCTACCTACCCCTGCTAACTTAGGTGATACGCACGAGATATTGTCCTGGTGCGTGGTAAACCGTTTTTTTCTTTTCCAACTCTCTCAGTGCGGTCAGGCATAACACTTGCTGGTCACTAGATCAGTATTGAAACAACAATTATGTAATGAATACTCATAGAAATTTTGTTTCTACCAATTTCTGAAAGGATCCTTCCTGGCACTATATGCAGCGTTCCATTTTCTGGAACCACTTCTGGAAGCATCCACTCTACTCAGTTTACAGCACTGTAGAAACTACTTTTCGTGTGCTGCAACAGCTTCTTCAGGGCTAGAAAATTGGCAACCTCGAAGCCGGTTCTTCACTGTAGGGAACAGGAAGAAATCAAAGGGTGCTAGATTAGTACCATGGGTTGGATGAGTCAATAGTTTTGCCTCAGTTCCTTGTAGGAACTCCATCGTGTGAGCTCATGTATTGTCTTGATGCAACAAAATAGTCGTGTCTTTGGATGCTTTTCTTGAACTTTTTGAAGCACTTTCAAAGGCAAACTTCCACGTACCTAATTCAGTAGCAATTTTATGATTTTAGAGCACAGCTGTTCCCAAGTGTCTACTTGTGGTGAAGAAACAAGCAATCATTTTCTTTTCGGACTGTTTCCTCTCTTGAACCTGATGGGTGGTGGGTCATCTGGAAAAACCTTTACAGCATTTCTGTGCACCATTCCATTCTATGTAGCTTTCGTGCTCCAGACAAATTACACGTAGACTATCATGAAAAATGGCTGAAACACTCGGCGAGCAAATCGTTAATGCCAGATTAATGTTACTGAAGGTTAGACTTGGATTTCTCACTAATCATCGTTTCCACAGTGGTGATGTTTTTTCTCACTGCTGTTGTTGGTTTGCCACTCTTTTCTTCAGCTTCAAGAGTTGCTGCTCCGTTGAGTTTTCCAAGCCAGCAGAACGCAGTTGCACGTAATGGAGAATAGTTCTCAAAAGCCCTCGTCAAACGCTCAAGTGACTGCGCTTCATTTACAACACATTTGAAGTCTTACAAGATCATTGCAAGAAAATGTTCTGTCTGAATCCCCATTGCACTTGCAGGAAGTACCCACTTTGAAGACTTCAAACATAACATTTGGGAAAATGAACGACGCAACAATGCTACCATTGCATTACCAATGAGTCAACTATTTCAACACATCAACAACGATTTTTCCAAGGGTAGCCAATATTCCGTGTCTCAATACTTGTCTAGTCTTTCTCGTATGCCTACAGGACTTGAAACCTTGCTAGGCGCTTGCATCGAATAATTTGGATTAGGGATTAGAGGAGTGCAGACGTTCCTGCTATATTTTTATCCTAACTTATATTCCGGCATATATTTTTTGAAACTTCAAAAAATATTTTTTCCTAAATAATTTTTGAAAGCATTTTGGAAGTTGTTAAATAATTTTCCACGCGTTTACAAAGTTTAAGCTTTTACACTTCTTCCTGATTACCACACTTTCTGTATTTTCCGATCATTTTACATGTTTTCGACAATGTTGAGTGTTTTAGCCTTACTCTGATACAAATGTTTCATTCTCTAAAATTTTTACTTCCTGCTTACAGTTTCAAAGGATTTCTGCGAGGTGAGAGATAAAAAAATTAACTTCTATAGGAGCGTGCATTATTAAGCTGAAGACATTAAGGCGGAAAATTTGGAAAGTAAATAATTATGAAATAATAAAAATGCAAATTGAGAATGTTTGTGTACTTTGTTAAAATCATACTTTTTAATAGTTGTAAGCAAGGATATCACACTGTCAATAACAGCATCAATAACAATAATATCCCGGGTTAACAAAACCACACCAACGGAATATTTTCGGTGGTGAAATAAAAGCTCTGCTTAAAAAAAAAAAATCTGATGTGTTCTATTCTCATGACTTTCTCTATATCTCTGTAACAAATTATTGTTAATAAGCTTATCTTTTATTTATTTCATGCTAATCAAGACAAATTAGCAGAAATAGTCTTATTTCTTGCTTTTTTGCAAGTAGAAGCGAAATAAGGAAGTACCATAGGTTAAATTGAAAGCCAAAAGCTGGTTGCTATGTGACTGGTGTTCCATTGTTTGTATGTACATGAGTTGACAAATTCCTGTATGAGAAAAGTATACGTTTTTCAAAGCTGAAACCAAGAAAAAGGAATATCTCAAAAACGATCAACTCCACGAAAAAAATGTATATAACATAAAGTGTGTGTTTTAACGTGCTCTACATTTTTTGTGTGATAAGTTTTTGTCCATCTCTTACGGTTTAGTAGTTATGCAAAATTCGTCCAGATTAAAGTAGTCTTCAGAGGCTAATCCCAGAAAATTCAAAATATACATTTTATTTGTCAGGTAAATATCTTTAATATATGATATTTTAATCAAAATCATTAGAGCCATTTTTTAGAAAATCAAAATTTTCGAAAAAAGTTCCATGTAAAGGGCAATTTGGGATGGGGGGATTTTTCTCAAAATCTTCGTGTCGTATCCCTGGAAGATGCTAAACTTAAATACCAAGTTTGGTATTTTACCGACTTTTCGTTTTTGAGTTATCGTGTTCACAGACACACGGACACACACACGGACTTTTTTCTGAAAATACTTTTTTTGGATACAGGGGACCCTAAAACATATATTTTTGGTGAAATCTCGGTATCGAATTTTTTGGTGGAGTGCAATACATTCTCTATACACTATGTACATAGTGCGTATAGAGAAAGTAATAACATTAGACCTAAAGTAATCTCACAATTTTAAAACCTCATATTTACCAACTATATCAAATATTCAATTGTAATTAACTTTGATCTAAAACCAAATTGGGATGTAAAATTAAATTATTGGATTCAAAATATTTAACAACCTAAGATAAGAACTGAAGCTTTCCTGCCGACGTATTAATTCAAAATCTTCTCGGGCTTCTAACCAGGTAAAAACTGATGGATCAGTTCACCCTGAAGACGAGGAAGATGCACTTCTTCGAAATGTTGGTGTCAAGCCAAGTTTTTACCTGGTTAGAAGCCCGAGAAGATATTGAATTAATTTAACAACCTATTTATTATAATCCCTAGAATGTTAGCAAAATAAATATGATGTGTTCCATTCACATGGCTTACTCTACAGTTCTGTAACAAACTATTGTTAAAAACACTATCTTCTTTATACTAATCGAGATAAACATTAGCAGAAATTGTCCTATTTCTAGCTTCCTTGGAAGCACAAGGAAATAAAGGATACACTAGGCTAAAACGATAGTCAAATATTATAAAAACTGGCTGGTATCTGTTTATTTATGACCAGGAGTTGACAAATTCCAGAGTAAGAAAAATTTAAATTCTGAAACCAATAACAATGAATATCTTGAAAAAGGTGAACTCCACTAAAAAAATGTATTTGACTTAAATTGTGTGTTGTAACGAGTTCTACCAGTTATGCACAATTGGGCAAAATTCATCCAGAATAAAGAGGTATTCAGAGGCTATTCCCAGACAATTTAAACTATACATTTTATTTGTCATGTAAAATATCTTTAATCTACAGTATTTGAATCAAGATCGTAAGAGCCATTTTTGAGAAAAACAACATTTCCAAAATATTTCCACTTGAAGGGTAGTTTGGGCTGAGGGATCTTCTTGTCGCATCTTTGGAAGATTCTAAACATAAAACGGCCTTTTCGTTTTGAGCTATGCTGTCCACACACACGTGCGAGGATATTTTTCTAAAAATATGTTTGGACCTCAAAACATGTTTCTGGTTAGAGTAAACAATAGGAGTAATTGCAAATTGTGTATAGTTATTCACAATATAAGGATCGCCCTTCGCCTGCACAGGAAGATACTGTTGATTTATAGAGTTGATTTATAACTATTGTTATACGGTATTAACTTTACATCGATATGATATTGTATTGCCTTACATCTGCAAGGTATCAAAGTTCAATGAGAATAAATGGACACTGATAATAACACGTTTTACGATGTGCTGCTTTCTCAGATACTGTTACACAGGGAAATGTCAGTTTTAAACGAATGTATGAATTTATCTCTAAATGCACAATTTTTACTTTCACTACACGTACTATGTACATAGTGTATAGAGAAGGTATTGTATTCCACCCAAAAATTCGATACCGAGATGTCACCGGAAATGCATGTTTTGAGTTCCCTGAATTAAAAAAAATTACAAAAAGGTCTGTGTGTGCGTGTGGGTGTGTGTGTCTGTGGACAACATAGCTCAAAATCGACAAGACCGTTGAATACCAAACTTGGTATTTAAGTTTGGTATCCTTCAGGGATGTGACACAAAGATTTTGAGAAAAATTTAAACTACTTTTTACATGGAAATTTTTTCGAAAATTTTTATTTTCTTAAAAATGGCTCAAAGATTTTAATCAAAATATCGTATATTACAGATATTTACCTGACAAATAAAATTTATATCTTGAATTTTTTGGGAAGTCTCTAAAGACTATTTTACTCTGGATGAATTTTCAGAATTTTGCATAACTGCTAAACCGTAAGAGATGGACCAAAACGTACCACACAAAAAATATAGAACACATTAAAACACACAATGTATACATTGTTTTCGTGGAGTTTATCGTTTTTGAGATATTCCATGTTTTTGGTTTCAGCTTTAAAAAAAGCTTATATTTTTCTCATACAGGAATCTGTCAACTCCTGTCCATACAAACAAAGGAACTTCAGCCAAATAGCAACCAGCTTTGTGGCTATCACTTTAACGTATGTTGCTCCCTTATTTCGCTTCTACTTACAATGAAGCAAGTAATAAGACTATTTCTGCTAACTTTTTCTCGATTAGCATGAAGTAAATAGAAGCATAAGCTTTCTAACAATAATTTTTTGCAGGTGTATAGAAAGCCATGTGAATGTAACACATCAGATTTTTACTTTACCTACACGTGTATAGGGTATAGTGTATAGAGTGGGTATTGTATTTTACTCAAAAATTCGATACTAAGATTTCACTGGAAACATATGTTCTGAGACCCTCTGAATCCAAAAAAAAAGCATCTTTGGAAAAATGTCCGTGTGTGTGTCTGTGGAAAGCATAGCTCTAAAACGAAAAGTCCTTTAAATTCCAAACTTGACATTTAAGTTCAGTATCTTCCAAGGATGCGACACATTGATTTTTCAGGAAAATCTCCCTACCCTCAACCATCCTCTATAATGAAAAATTTATTTTATCAGGAAATTTTTCTGACGATTTTCATGGAATATCGTATATTAAAGATATTTACATGAAAAACAATCAAATATTGTATTTTCTGGGAATAGCCTTTGAAGACATCTGAAGAATTTTGCGGAATATTCCATAATTAGTAAATCGTAAGAGATAGACAACTTACTACTTAAAAAATATAGAGGTGATTAAAACACACAATTTATGTTGTATTCATTTTTTTATGGAGTTGACCGTTTTTGAGATATTCCTTGTTATTAGTTTCAGTTTTAAAATATACTTTTCTCATACGGGAATTTGTAAACTCCTGGCCATACAAACAAAGGACCTTCAATCACATAGTAACTATGAAGTAATAAGACCTTTTTAGCCAATTTTTCCTCGATTAGCATGAAGTAAATAGAAGAATATGATTTTTAACAATAATTTGTTACAGAGATATAGAGAAAGTCATATGAATGCGACCATAATTTTTTTTAATGTAATACTTTTCAACCACACAACTGGTGCAGACTTATATCCGTTTCTGTTTAAAATGGATATATTTTAAACACAGGCTATTATTCTTTATGTTTTAAAATCACTAGACCACCTGCAGTACAAAAAAAAAGTTATGTGTTTCATGTTTCAGAACGTTAATTTAAATACGTGATAATATCAACATAAATAGTTGCCTAAGAGTAAAACGTTAAAAAATAAAAATCTGATGTGCTACAGACACATAACATTTTTTACGTATCCTAAAATAAACTATTCTTACAAAACTTCTACTTCACGCTTATCAAGATAAACATGATAAGAAAGGTTTTATTGCATATTATTTCCTTGAGGAAAAAATTACAAGAGGAACAAGGAAACACAATAAGCTGAAGTGGTAATCAAATCTTTTAAAAGTCGGTCACTATGTGTTGGTTTCTAAATGCCCATCTCTTTGCCTGACCAGGAGAAAGAAAAGTGAGTAACGACTTCCACTTGAGAAAAGTTTTAATTAGGTATTGCAAAATTGAAAACAAACAAGGAATGTCTCAGAAATGGGTAACTCTACACAAAATTGCATACGACATATATCGCGTGTTTAAACGAGATCTGCATTGTTTGCGTAGTAAGTTTTTGTCTATCCCTTACAACTTATCAGTTATGAAAAGTCATTCAGAATGAAGAGGTATTCACAAGTAATTCAAGACATAGGTACATTTTATTTGTGATATAAGTGTCTTGAACATGTGGTGTAGCCATTTTTGATAACATCAAAACGATTGCTAAGTTTCCGTATAAAGCAAAGTTTGGGGCGGGGGGGGGGGGGATTTTGTTGAAAAGTGTGTCACATTGTCGCATTCTTAAAAAATGCTGTTAAGTTTGGTACTCAACAGACTTTTCGTTGTTTTTCTTTAGTAATACTATTCACAGTCACACATACATGGACACGTACATGGAGCTTTTTTAAAAATTGAGAGGATTTCAAAGTATATGTTTTCGGGGAAATATCGACATCCAGAAGTATTAGAAAAAGTAATAAAATGTTTCAGTTAAACACATCAGATAGGTAACAAGGTATTCAAATTCAAAGTCAACAGTAAAATATATATCTAACATTTATACGAGTTTCTATTTTCGCAGTAATTCTACAAATTAATTACATAAAATGTTATTTTTATATTTACCTCATGTTAAACGTAATATATATATATTTGCCACAAAATGTTTTAACTAGGTGATAACCGGAAAACTGTAGGTGATGCAATAGCCAATTGTATAAAAATGGTGTATATAAAAACATGATACATTCATCAAAACTGTTTGCTCAGCAGCACGAATCCTACTGTCAATTTTACGTACATCCAAATAGAGCTAATCATTTAGAAACTATTTGCCCATGTGCTAGTCACCACAAAAGCTAAAAATGTTATTTTTAGGTCGTTAGAGAGAAAATAAACGCCAAAGAGAGCGTTTACTGAAAAAAAACAAACTTCAGCCGCAAAACCATTAAAGCTTATATATAACCATTAAATGATGGCAATTAATGTTAAACGCGTTTAAATTGTGATGAAATTCTTACAGAGTCTGAAACAGTTAAAAATGGTGCCAGGGGTGGGATTGATAACATTAGATTTCTGATTACTGCCATGCTGAGATAAATTATAGGTTAGTATTATATCGCCGGTGTCGAGAAGTATAATTGCAAAACTGTAATTTTTCTGCAAGTAATTTCAGACAAGTATTACAAATAGCTGTTTCATACTTCAGTAACTTTATTTACACCAAGGTTTACATTAACTATCTGTGTGATACTGAATATAAAATACATCGTACATAAAATAAAAATATACACTTTTCCCCAAGCGCCGGCGATAATATTCTTTGTATGAACATACGAGAAACATAAACAGGTTAACCTTTTAAGGTGTACGTGGTACAGAAAGTAGAAATAGGTTATTTAGCTGCAGATTCACATGGTAATGTTTTCGGTAGAAATAGAAGATTCTGCAACATTGTGAACAAATGTTTGTGGTGTGTTTCTTAGCTGCAGTAAACAACAATAGAAATAGTAAGAAAATGAATTCAAAGCCTGCGAATATATTCGAGACGTATTGGTTTTACTTTCTCTTCACGTACTGTGTACGTAGTGTATAGAGAAGGTATTGCACTCCACCCAAAAATTCGATACCGAGATTTCACCGGAAATATATGCTTTAGGGTCCCCTTTATCCAAAAAAAAGCATTTTCAGAAAAAGGTCCCTGTGTGTATGTGCCCGTGTGTCTGTGAACACGATAACTCAAAAACGAAAAGTTGGTAAAATACCAAACTTGGTATTTAAGTTTAGTATCTTCCAGGAATGCGACACGAAGATTTTGAGGAAAAATCCCCCCACCCCAAACTAGACACACGATAACTCAAAAACGAAAAGTCGGTAAAATACCAAACTTGGTATTTAAGTTTAGTATCTTCCAGGGATGCGACACGAAGATTTTGAGGAAAAATCCCCCCACCCCAAACTACCCTTTACATGGAACATTTTTTCGAAAATTTTTATTTTCTAAAAAATGGCTCTAACGATTTTGATTAAAATATCGTATATTAAAGATATTTACATGACAAATAAAATGTATATTTTGAATTTTCTGGGAATAGCCTCTGAAGACTGCTTTATTCTGAGTCAATTTTACGGAATTTTGCATAACTGCTAAACCGTAAGAGATGGACAAAAACTTACCACACAACAAATATAGAGCATGTTAAAACACACAATTTATGTTATATACATTTTTTTCGTGGATTTGATGTTTTTTTAGATATTCCCTGTTTTTCGTTTCAGCTATAAAAAACATAATTTTCTCATACAGGACTTTGTGAGCTCGTGTCCATACAAACAAAGGAACTTCAGTCACATAGCAACCAGCTTTTGACTATCATTTTAACCTATGGTACTCCCTTATTTTGCTCCTACTTACAAGGAAGCAATAAGACTATTTGAGCTATTTTTTTCTCGATTAGCATGAAGTTAATAGAAGCATAAGCTTTTTAAAACTAATTTATTGCAGAGATGTAGAGAAAGTTATGTGAATGGAACACATAAGATTTTTTGTAAAAGTTTACAAAAATGCAGATATACATAACAGAGACTAGACACAGACAGGATTTACATAGAGCAACAAACAATTTGTAGACATTCCAAAAAGGGGTTTGCTATGATGGTACAGTTTTATTTAATTCACTTCTATTCCTGTAAATTGCATCTGTACAAAACCAAGTTTAAGGCAAAATTACACAGAGGAGGATTTCATTCAATAAAAATACTAGTACTAATTAATGCAGTATTGTAAATATATGAATTTTCTAAGAATGCATACTGTACGGATTGGTTTTTAGAAACAGACATGTAATTGTAAATTATGCAAAATTAATACATCCGAAGATTCAATATCAGAATTAATCTTTTTAAATAAATGTATTAATAATTATCAAGAGTAATCAATAAAGTGCAGTGTTGTAAATATAACATAAATTAATATTCTAAGGATGCGTACTATACAAATTGGATTTTGGAAACACACTTGAAATTGTAAATTATGCAGTATCATAATTTACAGAGAAAATTTTTGTAAATAAATGTATTAATAATTAAGAAGAGTAATCAATAAAATGCATTTTTGGAGGGTTGGGAGTAACTTAACGTCCTTTAAGCTGGTTGGTCATAGCGGACGGTGTATGAAATTGGTAAAATTATGCTCAAAAGATCTCGAAGGCCATGGAGCTTGAAGTTACTCGAGATTCGTCTTCCGAAGATAAAAGGAAAACGCCGAAAAAACCTTATTCGGGTAATTCACCTAAATCGAGATTTGAACTCGCGATCTGTTGAATGTGAGACTGACATGCTACCACCACACTACGCAGGCAGCGTAAATATAATATAAATGAATATTCTAAGAATGCACATATTGTGCGAATTGGTTTTTGGAAACTAGACAGATAATTGTGAATTATGAAAAATTAAATATAACATTTGTTAATAAATGTGTTAATTAAATAATTATCAAGACTATCAAGGGTTATCGATAAAATGCAGTGTTGTAAACACGACTCCTTGGCACAGCTCACTAAGAGCCATGGCCGTTGCGTCCCCCATCTGGGTCCATGGGTAAGAAAGACGTGGTCAGCGCTTCCATCACCACTCCCGACCTGTTAATGCGGTCTTCACGACCTGGAGCCGCTACTTCTCCATCTAGTAGCTCCTCAATTGGCCCCCCAGGGACCTCACGAGGCTGAGTGCACCCCGGTCCAGGTCTCCCAGCGGGGAAAAAATCCCCACTACTGGGAATCGAATCCAGGTCTCCCGCTTGGCAAGCAGCAACGCTACCATCGTGATAAGGAGTTGACCGTTGTAAATATAATAAAAACGAATTTTCTAAGAATGATATTGCATGAATTAGTTTTTGGAAAAGATATATAGGTAATTGTAAATTATGCAAAATTGAAATATTTGACAAGTTCAATACCAGCGTTAATTTTTATGAATAAATGTATTGATAATTATCAAGAGTAATCAATAAATACTTTCTGAGTTGATCTATCCAAGAGTTGCATTTTGTGTCTAATCTCAAAATATAATCCACAGATTGTAATGTAATCTATAGATACACCTTCTTTCTTCTGTTTTCTTTAATTTGCATAGCCCCCTTTTACTTCTATGGTCATATCGGGGGCTTTGATTTGTGAAACAGTTCATCTGCTCACAGTAGGCTTTTGTCATAAGGTTTATCATTTAACACGCGCACATACTTTCAGACTTTGTGGGGGATAGGGCATAATTCTGTTTAAAGAAAAACTCGTCGCCCCAGCCTGGAATCGAACCCGGGACCGGGTAAAAAGACAGCTCACTGACCACTAGACCACGGAGATAGTCTATACCTTTTTCCGAAACCCGGAAGACGACCTGACGTTCTGAAGAGTTAAACGTGAGCGATGGACTTTTACTTTTCTTCTGAACGCGGCCGTGCTTGAATCTTATTGCACGAAAACCTAAGTAAAGACTGCAGAGAGAATCCGAGAGAAGACCAAGTAGCGATTTATGTTATTTCCTTGGCTGGAATCAACAGCACTTCTGCCAATATTCCCAATCATAAACTACCTACGTCAGCACCACGGTTTTTCAGACTCAGAAGCAATCAGGATATTGGATTTGCTAGAAGTAACGGACTTCGAAGCCAGAGGTCCATTACGCTGGTTTACCAAGGCCAGGTTTTCTTATAAAACACTGTCACTTTTACAAAACAACTTTTGTGTTTTGTATCCTGGTGTTTAATGGACATTTACGAAACAATCAACAACAAAAATCTGGTGTGTTCCATTCACGTGACTTTCTCAATCTGTTCTGAGAACGAACTAGTCTTACAAAAGATTCCTTATGCTAATAAAGATAAACATTACCAAAAATAGTCTTCGTACTTAGTTCCTTAGAAGTAGAAGGGGTATAAAAGAGCACACCAGGCTAAAGCGACAGTCAAATCTATTAAAAACTATCGATATACGATTGTCAGGGCCAGGAGTAAAACAAAAGAGATGTGAATCGAATGAAGGCTTCCCGTTGGGGGGGGGGGAACAAGTATTTTAAAATTGAAACCAATAACAGGAAATATCTCTGAAATGGCTAGCTGTACACGCTGTAAATGGCATAAATTGTGTTTCAACAAGATTTACATTTTTGTGTGTAAGTTGCTGTCTATCCTTTAAGGTTTACCAGTTATACAAGTGATTCAGAATAAAGAACACTTTAGGGGGTATTCCCAAGAATTCAGACTACATATTTTATTTGTCATGTAGACATCTTTAATATACGGCATTTTAATAAAAAATGTTTGAGGCAATTCTCAGAAAACAAAAAATTTCGAAAATGTTTCCATAAAGATTTCCTAAATTAGGAATTTTCCTAAACATCTTCGTATCGCATCCTTGAAAAATATAAAATTTAAATACCAAATTTGATAATTAACCGACTTTTATTTTTGTGTTATGTTGTTCGCAGTCACACACACGAGCCTTTTTTCGAAAAAATTGTATTTGAATTCAAGGGTCTCAAAACAAGTTTTTCCGGTTAAATATTGGTACCGAATTTTTGGGTGCAATACAGAACATTTTCTGCATACTATTATATTGTACATAGCTGCTAGAAAAAGTAATATCATTACTACTCGTACATTCACATGACTTTCTCTATTTTCCGTCTCTTATTAGAATTAGGAATACACATGGACGGGGTCCCAAGGCGTTGGGGCAGAGCACCGCACATAGGTCATTTACACGACCCCACGGAGGGAGTGACAACGGGTGCAAACATGGGCGCGTTCCCTAACGTTTCCAGATTGATTTCTCCGGATAAAGCTCAATGTACGCAAACCATGATCTAACCGCAATCTGCCGAACACCGTCGCCTGATCCTGCAACTCAATGAAAAGGAAGTGGCGGGAACAGAAAATGATGGACAGGAAAACTTGAGGGATGTATTGAACCATCCCGGTATTCATTTGGAGACCCAGGGAAATGACCCCCGAAAAAGCCGATGGGTCAGGAAGTCCGGTCATGGAATCAAACCCCCGACCTCCCGAATGAGACGCCACTAATAAGTTGGTATACTAGCCTTAGGAAAAAATGTTGTTACAATTTAATTTTAATAGAGACAAACCTTTCCATAAATGGTTGCATTACACAATTTGTTATAGATATAAAGAGAATAACGATACTCAAATGTTTTAGACCTGGACGCTAAATGCGTGCCTTAAATTCCATTTCCCTCTTTAACTTGGTTGGTAGGCGGCGCCGTGGCTGAGTGGTTTGACCGCTCGCCTCTTATCTAGGATGCCTGGGTTCGATCCCAAGCGCCCGCATTTGGGTTTTGTGAGCAACCAAAAGGCGTCTGGGCGGGCTCTCTGAGTTCTCCTGTTTTCCCCTCATTCCACCAATTGCTCCATTTCGCTTGCATTTCATTTCATCCACTGCCTCACGCTCATGCCTGGCTACGGGCCGACCACTCGTTGTAGGTTCTTCATTCTGTGGTTCGTGTCGTTGGCTCCCCGACAGGTATCTGACCCCTAGGCACCCTTGTAAGTTCTAGGGGTGTGTCAGTCCTACACAGGGGGAGGGTAAACCGACTACGAAAAGAAAACTCACATCGGATGATGAATGAAATCGGTGAGCTTTGCTAAAATAATCTGAGGATCTATGCAGCTTAAAGTTACTCAACATTCGTCCTCTCAGGATAAGGGGAAAACAAAAAAACCAAAAAAGTCCTATCCGGATAACACTGTAAGCAAGATTTGAACTCTTGAATGTGAGGCGACACGCTACACCGACATTACCGAGGTGCGTTACAGAACTTTAACAGGCCAAATATTGAAAAATTAGAACAAGTATAAA
This sequence comes from Hymenopus coronatus, assembly GCA_030762935.1. Classification (NCBI taxonomy): domain Eukaryota; kingdom Metazoa; phylum Arthropoda; class Insecta; order Mantodea; family Hymenopodidae; genus Hymenopus; species Hymenopus coronatus. The sequence continues at coordinate 30,930,471 of CM060883.1, forward strand.
CGAGTATCTCAGAAACAGCTGATGCTCCAAAAATTGTGTATTTTAAATAAATATTCATGGTTTGTATAGTAGGTACGTTTTTTACTTTCTCTATACGTACTATGTACATAATGCATAGAGAAGGTATTGCACTCCACCCAACAATTCGATACCAAGATTTTACCGGAAATATATGCTCTAAGGTCTCCTGTATCCAAAAAAAGCATTTTTAGAAAAAGGTCCGTGTGTGTCCATGTGTCCGTGTATCTGTGAACACAACTCAAAAACGAAAAGTGGGTAAAATACCAAACTTGATATTTACGTTCAGTATCTTCTAGAGATGCGACACGAAACTTTTCAATAAAATCCTCACAGCCGCAACTACTCTTTACATGGAACTTTTTTCGAAAATTGATTTTCTTAAAACTGGCTCTAACGATTTGATTAAAATATCGTGTATTAAAGATACTTACCTGACAAATAAAATGTATATCTTGAATTTTATAGGAATAGCCTCTGAAGACTACTTCATTCTAGATAAATTTTACGGAATTTTGCATAACTGCTAAACTGTAAGAGATGGACAAAAACTTACTTAGAAAAAAATGTAGAGCGCGATAAAACATACAATTTATGTCACACATATTTTACGTGGGTTAGATCATTTTTGAGATGTTTCTTGTTTTTGGTTTCAGCTTTAAAAAACTGAATTTGTCAACGTCTGTCCATACAAACAAAGGAACACCAGTCACATAGCAGCTTTTCGGTGCAAGACAATACTTTCTCTATACAGTATGCACATAGTACGTGCAGAGAAAGTAAAAAGGAAATAGAAATGATAGCAAAACAGAGTATTTCCTTTCTGTTTATTTTCGAAAGTGTTACGACATCGCTGAATAGCGATAATATGCATTTGATAAGATTCACTGCCATAGCTTATCAGAGCGGATCTTCACCGCCATTACATCATGTAAACTTCGGATCTAGGAGTAATTAATTATTAATGATGCGTAAGGGAAACATGCGGATGAATGAGGGAGAACAATGTATGCAGATTGCGTTCCTGAGAACATGCCTGCCCGTTATGTAGGGCACTGTCGCGTGATGTATGCATTTAAACCTAGTTAACCATATTAATGGTTAAAACTGAGCACTGTTATCTGATTAAAACATAGCAGTTTTATTTTGGATTAAACAAACGGTAACAAAATATCAACAGTATGGCGTTTTTGTGCTGTATATAAAAGTTTTTTATATTATTATATAATAGTAAAATATCTAATGTGTTCCTGAATATACTTTTTCTAGACACATTAACTTTTTTTACTGACTCTACGCGTACTATGTACTTAGTGTATAGAAAAGGTATTATACTGCACCCAAAAATTCGATACCGAGATTTCACAGGAAATATTTTAGGGTCTCCTGCATCCCCCCCCCCCAAAAAAAAGCATTTTGGAAAAAAGTCTGTGTGTGTGAACACGATAATTAAAAAACGAAAAGTTGGTAAAATACCAAACACGGTATTTATGTCCAGTATAGCCCAAGCAAGAAGATTTTCAAGAAATTTCCCCCACCCCCAACTACTCTTTACGTGGTATTATTTTCGAAAATTGATTTTCTCAAAAATGGCTCAAATGATTTTGATTAAAGTATCGTATATTAGAGATATTTATCTGACAATATAATGTATATATTCAATTTTTCTGGAAATAGCCTCTGATGACATTTTATTCTGGATGAATTTTGCGGAATTTATCGTAATTGGTAAACCGTAAGAGATAGATAAAAAGTTACATAAAAAAATCTGATGTGTTACACTCACAAGACTTTCTCTAGGTACTCTACAAACAAGCTTCTTACAAAAGATAATTCTTCTTTCAACACCACTTGAATCGAGATAAACATTAGCAGAATTTTATTACTTAGTTCCTTATAAGTAGACTGAAACTAAGGGAATGCACTAGGCTAAAGTGATAGCCAAATGTTTTAAAATCTATCGTTATGCAATTGTCATTGCAAATCGTTTCTTTGCTTGGCTAGGAGTAGAACAAAAGAAAAACGGACACTCCCATCTGTGAAAATTGCAACTACTTCACAACTGCAACTAATAACAAGGAATACCTCGAAAACGGTAAGCTCCAAGAAAAAATGTATATGACATAACTTGTGAATTTTAACAGACCTACATTTTTTATATAGTAAGTTTTTGTCTATTTCTTACGGTTTACTAGTTATGCCAAATGAAGCAAAATTCATCCCGAATAAACAGGTATTTAGAAGCTATTCCCATAAAATTCAAGATATACATTTTATTTGTGATATAAATGGCTTTAATATGTAGTATTTTAATCAAAATCGTTAGAGCCATTTTTAAGAAAAACAAAATTTTCTAAAATTTGTCCATTTAAAGGGTAGTTAGGGGGGGGATTTTCTTGAAAATCTTCGTGTCGCATCGTTGGAAGATGCCAAACCTAAATACCAAGTTTGGTATTTAACCGTCTTTTCGTTTTTGAGCTATGCTGTTCACAGACACACACACACACACACACACACGGACCTGTTTCTGAAAATGCTTTTTTTGGACTCAGGGGGTCCTAAAAGATGTATTTACGGTGAAATATGCACATCGAATTTTTGGGTGGAATACAATACTTCTCTATCCCTATGTACATTGTACATACGGGCTAGATAAAGTAAAAATGTAGATCTCGTTAAAACACACTTTTATTATGCACGCAGTAGAGAAAGTAAAAATTGCAGGCATTAAATTCTGTTGTTATATGTGGTTTGCACTTATTTGCTCTAGTTCTGTTTTCCAGGTTTGAGAATGGAGCGGCAGCATTAGTTCACGGCTTCCTTGATCAATTTTTACTATGAAGACAGTTTCAATATCAGTCCATATGCCATGATGTGCTTCTCCGTTTGTGACCGCTCATATTGTAATAAATGCAGTTTAACTGTGATTAATACAAAATATTTGCCAAATGTGATTTCAATTAGTAATATTGTATTTAGAAACATGAAATAATATCTTATTGTTTAAAAAGTGGTTGATAATGTGCTAACCATAGTTTTTAAGTGCCTAAATGAGCTCATTGGTCGTCTCCTTAGCGCGGTGGTAGCGCAGCTGCTTACCAAGTGGGAGACCTGGGTTCGATCCCCAGTACCGGCGTGGGGATTTTTCCCCCGCTGGGAGACCTGGCCCAGGGTGCACTCAGCCTCGTAAGGTCCCTGGGGGGCCAATTGAGGAGCTACTTGATGCAGAAGTAGCGGCTCCAGGTCATGAGGACCGCATCAACCGGCCGGGGGGACTCGAGGCGCTGACCACGTCTCACCCTCCAATACTGCACCCCATCCATGACGTCTGTAGTGGACCGAGATGGGGGACGCAGCGGCCGGGCGGTAGGCCAAGGTTCCTTGTGAGCTGTCGTGCCATGGAGTAAAAAATATGAGCTCATTAAAAATGAACAAAAGTGTAATTGTGTAACACCACAAAAAAATAATCATATGAACAAAATCAATGTTTATCCTTTTTATTTATTTATTTCTTTTTTTGATAGTGTTTAGCACCCGCTTTTACTACAAATGGCACCGCAAGCGATGACACTTAGATACATGACATGAAGATGGAGCACCGGTGGAATGCGATGGCGGGGGAAACGAAGAACCTGGAGAAAACCACCCCTGCGCCGCTTTGTCCATTACAAACCTCAGATGCGGTCATTTGGGATCGAATCCGGGCCGTCTACGTTATCCTTTTTATCCCCAAAATAGAAGACGTGAGTAAAAATGATTTATAGAAAAGCCAAATTCCACTCAATATTTCAGTATCCAAGATATACCGTTTTTGCAATAGTAAACACAATATAAGCTAATTAAGTTGGTTGGAACCGGGAGTAGATCATTATTGCTGCATAATTGTAGCTGGATTAAGGCTAAGTTTCATCATATCACAATTTTTAAATTTCTCTACACTACTATGTGCTTAGTGTATAGAGAAGGTATTGCATTGCACCCAAAAATTCGATACCAAGATTTCACCGGGAATACATGTTTTGGGTCCCCCTGAATAAAAAAAAAACATTTTTGGAAAAAGGGCCATGTGTGTGTGTGTTTGTGTGTATGTGGACAGCATAGCTCAAAAACGAAAAGACCGTTGAATGCCAAACTTGGTATTTAAGTTTGTTATCTTCCAAGAATGCGACACGAAGATTTTCAAGAAAACTACCCTTTGTATGGAACTTTTATCGAACATTTTGATTTTCTCAAAAATGGCACTAACGATTTTGATTAAAATGTCATATATTAAGGATATTTACCTGACAAATAAAATGCATATCTTGCATTTTCTGGGAATAAACTCTGAAGACTGCTTTATTCTGGATGAATATTACGGAATTTTGCATAACTGCTAAACCGTAAGAGATAGACAAAAACTTACCACACAAAAAATGCAAAGCACATTAAAACACACACTTTATGTTATATACATTTTTTTCGTGGAATTGCATGTTTTTGAGATATTCCTTGTTTTTGGTTTCAGTCTTGAAGAACATACTTTCCTCATAAAGAGATTTGTCAACTTCTGTCCATACAATGGAAATTCAGTCACCAGCTTTTGAGTATCACCTTAACCTATGGTACTCCCCTAATTCGCTTCTACTTACAAGGAAGCAAGTAATAAGACTGCTAATTTTTTCTCGATTAGCATGAAGTAAATGGAAGCATAAGCTTGATTCACCATAGCCTGGAAAACCCAAAGCGCGGGGTCTGTACCCGCAGTGGAATTTCCGACAAACCATTTCCAGGAACAAACCCGGCTAGTCTGTAAACAGGTTCTTCTTGCTGCTGGGACAGAGTGACAAAAGAAATGAAGCCACATTTAATACGAACATCGACAGTAGCATGCAAGCCAATCGCTACATCCTGTGAGATACGTTACAGCACAGCATCCTTCCGTCCCCTTCCCTTCAACGGAAATATGGCCCAAATTGCGGTAAAAATGTTACATCAGCTGATGTCTGGCTATTGCTTTGGAGAGCCTTAATCAAAATATTATAGATAGTAATGCTGAGCTCCATTTGGGAGGATTTAATATTAAAAACCAGATGTGTTCCATTCGCATGACTTTTTCTACATCAACGAATTATTGTTACAAACGTTATGCTTCTATTTACTTAATTCTAATTGAGAAAAAAATTAGCAGAAAGAGTCTTATTTTCTGCTTCCTTGTCAGTAGAAAACGAGGGTACCATAGGTCAAAGTGATAGTCAAAAGCTGGTTGCTATGTGACTGAAGTTTCTTTGTTTGTATGGACAGGAGTTGACAGATTCTTGTATGAGAAAAGTGTACGTTTTTTAAAGCTGAAACCAAAAACAAGGAATAACTCAAAAATGATCCACTCCACGAAAAAAATGTATATAACATAAATTGTGTGTTTTAACGTGCTCCACCTTTTTTGTGCGGTAAGTTTTTGTCCATCTCTTACGGTTTATCAGTTATGTAAAATTCGTAAAATTCATCCAGAATAAAGTAGTTTTCAAGGCTATTCCCAGAAAATTCAAGATGTACTATTTATTTCTCAGGTAAATATCTTTGATATACGATATTTTAATCAAAATCGTTTCCGCCATTTTTGAGAAAATCAAAATTTTCGAAAATTTTTCTATGTAAAGAGTAGTTTGAGGTGGGAGGATTTTTCCCAAAATCTTTGTGTCGCATCCCTGAAAGATACTAGACTTAAATACCAAGTTTGGTGTACTACCGACTTTTCTATTTGGAGACATCGTGTTCATAGACACACGCACTTTTTCTATTTTTTTGATACAGGGGATCCTAAAACGTATATTTCCGGTGAAATCTCGGTATCAAATTTTTGGGTGGAACTCAATACCTACTCTATACACTATGTACATGGAATGTGCAGAGAAAGACAAAATAATTGTTTTGCTGAACCTGACTGTAGTCAGTGTCTTCTGGTATTAATACCGCTTAGGTGAATACAAAACTGACATGGGCGGTAGTGTGGGGGTAGCGTGTCTGCCTCATATTCAACAGGTCGTGAGTTCGAATCTCGCTTAGTTGCCCGGATAAGGTATTTTTTCGGGGTTTTCCCTTATCCTGAGGAGACGAATGTCGAGTAACTTTAAGCTCCACGGACCCCGAGATCATTTGAGCATCATTTCACCAATTTCATTCATCGTCCGATATGACCAAACAGGTTAAAGGACGTTAATAAAAAAAAAAAAAAAAAAAAAAAAAACTGATAGACTTGCTCCGTGCATCTACTGCTTTACGAGGGGTTTGATTTCCGGCTGCGGGTGGGAAGGTTTCTTGCCTAGATTGTTCCCTATTCTTCCTCCCGGGGCTCGGAAGTATTAATGTGCGTGTGAAATTATGTGTGATTTTTATAGTGTTTAACGCCCGCTTTTACTACAAATGGCACCGCAGGCAATGAATGACACTGGTGATACATATAATGAAGATGGAGCACCGGTGGAATGCGATAGTGGCGGAATCCGGAGAACCAGGAGAAACCCCGCCCCTGCGCCGCTTTGTCCACCACAAATCTCACATGTGGTCGCTTGGAATCGAACCCGAGCCGTCTAGGTGAGAGGCGAATGGTCTAACCGCTCGGCCACAAGCGGCCTGTGTGTGTACGTCTAATTAAAGATTGCAAATCTGATGTGTTCCATTCACATGACTTTTTCTACATCTCAGCAACAATCTATTGTTAAAAAGCTTATGCTTCTATTTACTTCATGTTAATTCAGAAAAATTAGCAGAAATAGTCTTATTACTTGCTTCCTTGTAGGTAGAAGCGAAACAAGGGAGTACAATTGGTTAAACTGGCAGCCAAAAACTGGTTGCTCTGCGACTGAAGTTCCTTTGTTTGTATGGACAGAAGTTGACAAATTCCTGTTGAGTAAAATATAAGTTTGTCAAAGCTGAAAGCAAAAACAACGAATATCTAAAATGCGATCAACTCCACGAAAAAAAAGGATATAACTTATGTTGTGTGTTTTAACGTGCTATACATTTTTTGTGTGGTTAAGTTTTTGTCCATCTCTTACATGTAAAATTCCGTAAAATTCATCCAGAGTAAAGTAGTCTTCAGAGGCTATTCTCAGAAAATTCAATATATACATTTTATTTGCCAGGTAAATATCTTTAATATACGATATTTTAATCGAAATCGTTTGAGCCATTTTTAAGAAAATCAACATTTTCGTAAAAAGTTCCATGTAAAGGGCAGTTTGGGGTGGGAGGATTTTTCTCAAAATCTTCGCATCCTTGGAAGATACTAAACTTAAATACCAAGTTTGGTATTTTACCGACTTTTCGTTTTTGATTTATTGTGTTCACAGACACACGGAACTTTATCTGAAAATACATTTTTTGGATACAGGGGACCCTAAAATATATATTTCCGGTGAAATCTCGATATCGAATTTTTGGATGGAGTGCAATACTTTCTCTATACACTATGTACATAGTACGTGTAGGGAAAGTAAAAACATAGAAAACAAACATCAGTACACCTGTTAACATCATTGACGATATGCAATATGCTCAAAAGGGAAATGCTGCCGATAGGACCATGTAGTTGAAGGCGGGATATAAGTGGAACAAAGAGACAAAAACAAAACTGATATACCTTTTCCAAAACCAATAAAGCTAAGAAGCAGTAAACCCAAATGAATAGTACAGTACGATCTCTGTGACGCCTCAATTTAGATAAAACAATGACGAAGAAGGCAATTTTTGCAAGGACATTTGTCTAACCGAGCGTTTGCATTTCGTCTGTGTCACCGCCGACTTTGTGGTTTCCCGTTGTTGCCAGGCAAATGCTGGGGTGTCAGCCCCAGCAGCCGTCGTCGTTGGCGCGTTTGGCGTTGACGCTCTGCCGCAAAAGGGTCACGGGTTCGAATTCCGCAATAGGCATGAGTGTTTAGTGTTTGCGTTCTTTGTAACTCATTGTCTCTCCCCTGATGGCAAAACTCATTTCAACTTTCTAGGTACTGGACTTGACTAGGTAGTTTGGTGGTGTATGGTGCGCAGTGGTTATGCACTACACATACCATCCTCGGGTAGGATTCCAGGCAGTTCTAATCAGTTTGTTAGGAGTTGCGCTGGGGCTGTAGGAGTGTCTTCATCTATAAACCTTAGAGACCCCGGAATAGCCGCACCTACCCCTCCTGGTCCAGGCAACAACCTTTCGGATCTTTCACCTCCTCCCATCCTCCTTCCTCCCGAATATTACACGCGAGCACAATAAGCTTCTGTCTTCTGCCTCTTGCAAGGGAAAAATATTGGTCATTGCCTGGCATTAGCTAACATTACATAACATAACATCTAAATATATCGCAATGCGACCCACGGAATATAAAACTATAAACAGGTTACAAATACATCAATAAAATAGAATGCGGGACAACCATACATGAAATAGTAATAAAATAATACCACTATTTATTGTATTCAAATTAATTTCAGCCCGCCTATTATTCAGGAAAACGAAGTAGAGTGGACAAAATATGACATTTGCATGCCATTCCTTATTTTGCACCCTACCCAAAGCATAAACTCGGATCTATTCATACTATGAAAAAAATCAAACTAACATTTCAAATCAAGATCCAACATACCGTGTCGGCGTATATTAGGCCATAATTACAGTGGTTCCTTGATCAGAGAATTTCTAGTTCACGAGTACGCCACTATATGCACACGGCGAGGGATCAACTAGTTGCCCATAGATGGCACTATAGGTCGAAATTACGGTCTGCGGAGTGATACATTTTTATTTAAAGATATGAGGTGATCACACGGGATCAACAACAAAATTCCATTTGAGGATTTTTACGTCCGAAAAAAAAATGTATCACCTGCCGCCGAGCTCGAACCAACAACCTTGTGCATTAGATGTTAGCATGGCAACCACCAAACACCACGGAGGGTGACGTAATATTTGTACATATTTATTTCGATTTACAACTTATCTGATGACGTGCTGTTATACTGTACAAATAAACACCCACGCAGAGCCTTCAACCCCATTCAGAGACATCTCTGCCTCATCCAAGAGTGGTGCGAGCGATTGTCCATCAATCCGGAGAAAAGCCACGCTATTCTCTTCACCAAGCGCCGCTTTCCCGCAAACTTCCCCACATACACGTACCTCAGACGAAGGATACAATGGACCAACACCATCACCTACTTGAGGGTGAAGCTTGACAGGGGCGTCGCACATCAGGGGGCTGTGGTGCCGGGGCAATGGGGCTGCGGCCTCAATGTACCCGATGCTGAAGTCCTCGATGACGGTTCCCCTTAAGTTGCGCCTCTTGAGGGCTCTCATAGTCCCCTTGTTAATCTACGCCTGTGAGATCTGGGGCATGGCGGCAGACTCCAGTCTGCTGTTGCTTCAGCGGGTACAGAATAGGTGTCTTCGGGGTATCTGTTCTGTGCCTCGAGGCTTTCCAACGAGATTCCTGCACGAAGCCTCTGGTCTACCATACCTGGAGGACGAGATTAGGCGTCGGGCAACAAAATTCAACGAAGGGTTACCATTCCATCGGAGCGCCCTCGTTAGGTCTCTTGGGGATTACGATCCCACAAACCGCCACTTCAGGCGATACCGGCTTCCCCGCATGGCTTCCGGGCATCCCCGGTAACGAAGGAGCACCTCCAACAGCTGCTACGGCTAAGCTCCTTATAATCCTTCAAGAGTTGCTTGAATTCAAAATTAAGACCTCAAAAGAAACATTTTGATAAAAACACACCAGTGATGCACAAGGGCCGTTGCACCATCATAAACAACCGTCGAGGGGCAACACTGGCCTCCTCCCGTCACTCCACAACCCCAACACTCACCCACCATCACGCAAAAACCCACAATCCCGTCAGAACGTGGTTAAGTTCTCTCCGAGAACAGGGACACGTCTATCACACCTCGGGCTGCCCTCAGCCTGCCAATTGCTCTGGTCTGGTTACAACTTAAATTGTCCTTATTTTCCAAGAATTAACAGATCTATTGTGGTTTAAGTTAACTATACCTTTAATAGTAGAGGTGGAATTGAAATTATAAACTCAATAAAATATTGCTTTTCTTTGAAAATGCATTTTCATATTCCCCTGCTCCATTCCTACCATTCACAAACTGCCTATCAGAAACAGATGAAATACGGTTTTCCTATATTCTTTCTTTCGACCTGCTGAAATGAGTATTTCTTTGCTTAAATTTAAAGAAACTAGCTCAGAGGAAATTAAAACGTTAAAGATCATTATCAAATTACATTCTAAAATGTGATTTACATAATTTACAAAATAAGATCTAAAAACCAGCTTTTCAACTTATGTCGATCATGGCTAACGTTAAGAAAAACATTGAAAATTCTGCACTTAAATGAAATCTACATTTTTACTGTAGTATGTTTTTATCTGTCAGCCACGGCTTCCTAGTTATATACAAAGTTTACAAAATTTACTCAGTATGAAGAACATAGAGCTGTTATTTAATCAAAACCGTTCGACAATTTTTGAGAAAATTAAAAAAAAAAAAAAAAAAAAAAACGAAAATTTGTCGATATAAACGAAAGTTTGAGAGTGTGATTTTTTTTAAACTTCACCTTATCTGATCTCTGTTTCAGGTATAAAATGTTGCACTTTTTCGGCTATTCCTTTGTATGTTGTGCTGAATATTAATTACTAACTCAAATGATGTATTCAAAATTATTAAAGCAATTGTTTTGAGGAAATAAAAAATAACGAGAACTTTTCAATGAAAAGGATAACTTGAAGTGCGAATGTTCATGAAAATCTTCGCAAAGGACCTCAAAACGCAGTTGAAATCTTGATATTTTACGCAGAAAGTTATAGGTACTAATTCCACCACCTACTGTGTGTGGGTAGTGAAGACATTGAAACTATTTTCACCAATATTTTAATATTGTATTTAATGTTTAATTAGGTATACACTCTTATTAAAGGGTGGCGCCGTGAGCGAGTAGTTAAACCGCTCGACTCCCATCTAGGCGGCCCGGATTCGATCCCAAGCTCCCGCATGTGGGATTTGTGGTGGACAAAGCGGTATTTGGGTGGGTTTTCTCCGGGTTTTCCCATTTCCCCCACCACTCATTCCACCAAATTTTCCATCATCACTTTTCCAATCATCCATTTCGCATGCATTTCATATCATCATCCACTTCCTTACGCTCATGCCTGGCTACGGGTCGACCAATCGTTCCAGGTTCTCCATTCTATGGTTTCTGTGGTTTTATACAAAAGTCATCAAGAATAAAAGGGATTTCTTCAGAGGTTACTCCAAGAAAATTAAACATGTACATTTTTTTTGTCATGAAAATATAGTATTTTAATCAAAATCGTTAAAACAATTTTGAGCAAATCAAAATTTTCGAAATATGATCCATGTAAAGGGTAATTAGGGAGGATTTTCTTGAAATTTTTCGTGTCGCATCATTTGGAAGATACTGAACACAAATCCCAAGTTCTCCAACTTTCCGTTTTGGATTTATGTTGCCCATTAACACACACACACACAAACGCGTGGACCTATTTCTAAAAAGCTAATTTTGAATTCAGGGGGCTCCAAAACATGTAATTCCGGTAAAATCTCGGTGTCGAATTTTTGGGTGGAATAAAATCTACTACCTACATTGTACACGCGTGCCAGAGAAAGTAAAAATGCATATAAACAACACTTTTGCGGGCTTTTTCAATGGACAGATACTATTTCCAGTTAACAGAGTAAAAAAATAGACACGAGGAGTGCTGTTTTCATTAAAAAACAAAAATAAAAGATAAACAGTGCTTTAAGCAAATATTTTACATGTATCCGCAGTGGAAATGCAAAAATAAACATCTGCGCATTGTTTATTCCCTTCTCAAAAGCAATTTATTGCAGTAATGCCACTCTCACTGAAGAGGCATAGGCTCGACAGCAAAATAACTCTTTTCCTCTCCGAGTAATTTAAACGAAATGAACAATGTTAATCTCAAAATGAGTTGTAGCTCTCTGCCTTGATTAAAAAAGAAATATTACTACCGCTCTGTCATTGTTACTTTCTCTAGTTTAGGTGGTGCAAAAAGGGGAGCATTTCACCGAAAATTGGATATTGAGATATTTCGTGGTGCCCTGAATAAGTATAATAAAATAAAGTTTTTTTTTTTTTTTTTACAAAATGTGTGTCTGAACAGCATGATTCGTGAAGTAAATGTAAAAAAAATCAGATGCGTTCCATTCACATGACTTTCTCTACATCTCTGCAACAAATTATTGTTAAAAAGCGTATGCCTCTATTTACTTCATGCTAAACGAGAAAAAAATAGCAGAAATAGTCTTATTACTTGCTTCCTTGTAAGTAGAAGCAAAATAAGGGAGTAACATAGGTTAAAGTAATAGTTAAAAGCTGGCTGCTAAGTTCCTTTATTTGTATGGACAGGAGTTTGACAAATTCCTGTATGAGAAAGTATAAGTTTTTTAAAGCTGAAACCAAAAACAAGGAATATCTCAAAAAGATCACTTCCACGAAAAAAAAAGTACGTAAAATAAGCTCGATGTTTTAACGTGTTCTACATTTTCTGTGTGGTAAGTTTTTGTCCCTCTCTTACGGTTTAGCATTTATGCAACATTCCGTAAAATTCATCCAGAATAAAGTAGTCTTCAAAGACTATTCCCAGAAAATTCAAGATATACTATTTATTTGTCAGGTAAATATATTTAATATACGATATTTTAATCAAAATCGTTAAAGCCATTTTTGAGAAAATCAAAATTATCGAAAAAAGTTCCATGTAATGTGTATTTTGGGGTGAGGGGATTTTTCTCAAAATCTTCGTGTTGTATCCCTGGAAGATACTAAACTTAAATACCAAGTTTGGTATTTTACCGACTTTTCGTTTTTGAGTTATGTGTTCAGAGACACACGTACACACACAGGCGGACCTTTTTTGGAAAATGTTTTTTTTTTTTTTTTGGATACAGGGAGCCATAAAACATATATTTGCAGTGAAATCTCCGTAGAATTTTTGGGTGGAATTCAATACCTTCTCTATACACTATGCACATGTACATGTAGAGGAAGTAAGTATAACATTTCCCATTTAAATTCGGCAGTTTATAAGGACGGAAGGAAGAGACTTTCCCGGAAATTCTCTATTCCAAGCCAAACTTAACAAGGAAAAAGTCTCTGGTTTTCCTTTCCTATAAAACAGCTCTATGAATTTTGATAAAGCAATAGATAACAGTTTACTGCAGCTTATGGTGTCTACAAGAATAGAAATGTTTGTTCATCGTTGCCTTGTCGTTAATTTGCATTTCCTCACAGAAGTACATTTCGAAATGTTAACTGATCATTCTTTTATTTCTTTTTTAACTGTTTCATTTGAAAAGCCCTCTTTAACTTCAATGTGGTCATATCAGGAACTTTGACTTGTGAAACAACTGTATTACTGCAGGTTTAGAACATTAAGTTAACCAATTTTATATCACTAAGTACACGCACATTCACTCTCGAATTCATAATTCCAGATTCTGTTGAGGATAGGGAATAATTGTGGTTAAAGAAAACAGCCGGAAATCAAACCCGGGACCGCCGGGTGAGAAGTCAGACTGCTGATCACTCGACCAAGGAGGCAGCCCTGGTCATTCTTTTGTTTTCATTATATTCGCGCTCAGAATACATAAAATTAAGGCCTTGCACACATTTATTGCTTACAATTTAAAAGTTAACTGCTTTCTCAGCCTACAGTTTGTAAAGGCGCCAGAAAGCACTTTGTTTTACTTAAAACATTTTAGCAGATAAATTATTTTTAATGCCCACAGGAAAATCCTTCATCTTCTTTTTTTTTAACTACTGATTTTTACTTTCTCTAGCCCCGTATGTACAATGTATTGTATTCCACCCAAAGATTCGATGTAGAGATTTCACCGGAAATAAATGTTTTAAGCCCCCCTGAATCAAAAAAAAAAAAAAATTTCAGAAATAGGTCCGTGTCTGTGTGTGACTCATTCTGTGTGTGTGTGTGTGTGTGTGTGTGTGTGTGTGTGTGTGCGTGTGGACAGCATAGCTCAAAAACGAAAAGACGGTTAAATGCCAAACTTGGTATTTAAGTGTGGTACCTTCCAAGGATGCGACACGAAGATTTTCAAGAAAATCCCCCCAACCCTAACTACCCCTTACGAGGAAGTATTTTCGAAAATTTTGTTTTTCTTAAAAATAATTCTAACGATTTTGATTAAAATACCACATATTAAAGCAATTTCTATCACAAATAAAACGTATATCTTGAATTTTCTGGGAATAGTTTCCAAAGACCGGTTTATTCTGGATGAATTTTGCTTAATTTGGCATAACTAATAAACCGTAAAAGTTAGATAAAAATTTACTATACAAAAATGTAGATATTGTTAAAATACACAAGTTATATCATACATTTTTTTCGTGAAGCCTACCATTTTCGAGGTATTCCTTGTTATTGTTTTCAATTGTAAAGTATTTATACTTTTTTCAGACGAAAGTGCCCGTTTTTCTTTTATTCTACTCCTGGCCAAGCAAAGAAGCGATTTGCAATGACAATCGCATAACGACAGCTTTTAAAACAGGTTTTACTTCCATTCTACTTACAAGGAATTAAGTAATAAAATTCTACTCGATCAGCATGGTGTTGAAAGAAGAATTATCTTTTGTAAAGTGTTTGTTTGTAGAGTAGCTACAGAAAGCCATATGAGTGTAACTCATCAGATTTTCTTTTCAAAGTTCACGTATAGCGTTTAAAAAATAATTTTACATGAATTTAGTAAGGCAGTTTTTTAACACTTGATGCTGTTACTGATTTATGATTTAAACCGACGGAGAAAATAATTCTGAGGGCGTAAATATCGAGGCGTTAATCAGGAAATTTCATAAAAACAGTTTATACTTTCTTATTTTTAACATTTTCCTCCCCCCCCCCAGTTAGATCAAAACCCATATTCACCACAGTTTCAGATGTTATACCAAAAAGTTACTCTTCTAAATGAATATCACATAACTTTTTAAGCATCACACATGAAAAAGACGAAAAGTTGATGCCGTTTCAAAGCGTTACGTAACTAATAAAATGAAAGTCTTGAAAAATGCCAGACTAGGTAAACTGTAATATCGTTTTTCTTTTTAAAAAATTAGAATTTTCTCTTCGTTAATTTTTTTTTTAAAGTGAATACTTTATATTTTTATGTAAAACTTTATACGAAGGTTCGTTTTTGCTAATATTTTAAGAAAGCGGGTAGAAAGGCATAATTGATTTTAATAATCTAGTAGAAATGTGTTTGTATATAAATAGCAGTGCATACAAACCTTTCTCAAATTGTCGTATTGTCTTTTATCAATAATAAGAATAATTTGGAATAAATGCATACGAAAACAGAACCACCATTACGAAAATAAATGCTATTTCCCTTTATAATCTAAAACAGTGGTTTGAAGTTTAAGACACTTTGAATGACTTACAGCGCAGAAGTTATAACAGATGCATTTTAAATTATTGGAAAACTAACAATATTTTAACTCTTGCTTTCAGAATTTTCAAGTTTTGTATTTTATTTATGAAGTTCACTATGGATGAATTTTCTGCACAATGATAAACAATGGTTTTAAATTAGCATTTAAATTTTGTTCCATATTTTTAGTACTATGTATAGCAAGTAGAAATGCATGTCAATATTTCACTGAAAGTACACTGTTGAAACTTTATGAATTATTATTATTATTACTATTATATGCAAAATGGTCCGTGTTTGTGTCTGTGTGTGTGGTGGTGTGAGAACATCATAACTTAAAACAGAAATGTCGGAAAAATACCATAGTTAGTATTTATGTTTAGTATTTTCCAAAAATGCCACACGGAGACTTTAAAGAAAATCCCCTCACCCTAAACTACCCTTTACATGGAACCCTTTTAAACTTTGTTTTCAACATTGATCTGGCGATTTTCATTAATGTGTGATATATTAAGAATATTTATATAAAAATATGATAAAAATCTTAAATTTTCTTGCAATAGTCTGTGAAGTCCGCTTCATTTGGAAGTAACTTCGTACAAAATTGTATAACCTTAACCGATAGACGAAAATGCAGTACGCAAAACATCTCTTTTAAAAACATAATTTATTCCAAATAGCTTCTTGTATCATAAGCCATTTCTGAGAATGCAGTATTATAATACGGATTGTTTAAAACTTTATCGTTCTTTTAAAGTCATTCAATATTCAGTTGTTCCCAGCGATTGTATAGAAACAGTGGCATTTTAAATGTAGTATAGCGTCCAGTCCTTAAGCATTTGATTATTGCTATTCCGTTTGTATCTATAGGGAAAGAAATGTGTAATATAATTATTTCTGCAAAGATTTATATCAATTAAATGAAGCAGAGAAAAATAAACCTTCATGAGAAGAGTTTGTATTGCTCTCAATTAACGGTGGACAGAGAAAAACATGTGAACATAACATTAGGTGTTTTCGTTTTTTAAATTTCTTTTTAGTGTGTTTTTTTTATTAATTTCAGAGTAGTAATATAATTTATAGTGATACGCAGGTTACAATCATGAACAGCCCTAAGAAGGTATCGTGTTCACTGTCGAAGAGATGTAAATCAAAAAGGGAATGGGGTGGGAACTGACAAAATATATAATTACAACAAAAGTATGTTCACCAGAAGATAAGTGCTATAGTAACATCACATTACCCTCTGATACCCTAAAGCCATCCGTCGGTCTTCCAAACATATATCTGTTTTGAAATATGTAAGAAACAAAAATAAATAATTAAAATAGGACAGAATAATATGAATTAATTTTGTAAAACACGAACATTTTTTTCCAAATGTTTTCGAGTACAAACATTCTGTAATGTTTTGAGTTTACTAGTCTTTTTTTTTATAATTTTAAAACAGAGCTGGCTTTTATTTTGCTTTCTTGACATTTGACATTCATAAGGAGAAAAAATTCGTAAAAGAGCTCTTTAGCTTTGAGCACATTTTATAAACGAACATGTTTTATCGTGCAATAAATGAATCTGTCAATTAGAAATTCATTTTTGTAGATTATAAATATTTAAAAAAAAAAAAAAAAAAAACATGCGGATATATTTTAAAAAGTAGTATTTTCAAAAATTGTAAATATATTTCAAATCCTCTAGCCGGACCGGATTAAATACCAAAAGTTTCAATATAGTCAGAGACATTAAGTAAGGGGCTCAAATTTTGGAAACAGTCATTGGTGGTTATAAAAATGAAAATATTCTATTTGAAATTTAATAATAATGTATTTTCTCGTTTTATTTTCTTTACTCTCTTAAACTGTACCATAAAAAAAAAAATATGAATTCGATTTTTCGATAGTTCTTCCAAATTTAATCCTTGTCAAAAATAAAGTAAGAAATGCATCCCAAAGCAACTATAAGTAATTAAGAACCATCTGTGTATGTTATGTATGAAAGGCACGTGTATGTTACCTGGTAGATGCAGTGCAGGAGATGTCTAGCCGTATTGAGTATGGTCAGGCATCCTGAAACACTGTGCACACCAAAACACACTTTTATCACCACAGAAACATCGCTTGATACAGAGGACCCGTGCTTTGAGAATCGTTGTGCGACTCTCGCTTGTTCACGGAACACTGTCTGTGTGACTGACGCACTGCGCGGTAGGGTTCGCTTCTACCCCACCCCGACCCGACCGGCGCGGCGGCCGCAGTGTTGCCAACATACACGCACTCTCCGCGATCAATTCTCCACTGCCAGGAGTTTCTGTCACAGTGTGGGGATTCAACGAACAGTTGCCGAACGCGAAAAGAGCATCGCATGTGCATAGGAACCGAGTCTTCGGGACCGAAGTGGTCAAGACCCAAGGGCGTTCAGGAACTTCAGTAAGGGAGGGCGCACCGGAGAGTTTGGAGGTCCACTGCAAAATATTTTTAAACATTTTGCTTCGAAAATTTAGGCTTGAGGTAGAAACAATTTGGAGGAACATGTAAAAACGAAAAATAAATTATTACTTTTGAACCACTAAATGAAAAGTATTAGAGTAGGGAAAACATATTAAAATAGATGTGAATTAAGCAATGCACAAAAAATCCTAGTTATGTTTTACTCTCTCTACTATGCATATATAGCAGATAAGGAAAGTACAGTATTGCACCCAAAATTCTATATCGAGATTTCACTGGAAATACATATTTTGAGCTCCCTGAATTAAAAATTGAATTTTTAGAAAAGGGACCACGTATGTGTGCGTTTGCGTGTGTGTGTGTGCCTGTGTGTGAAAATATCCTAAGAAGCCTCTTTATTCTGGGTTAATTTTGCTGATTTTTACGTAGCTGGTAAACCGTAAGAGATAGATAAAAACTTACTACACAAAAAATGTAGATCTCGTTAAAACACTATTTATGTTATGTACATTTTTTTTTGTAAAATTACTTGTTTTTAGATATGTCTTCTTATTGGTTTCAGCTATAAAATACTTATACTTTTCTCATACTGGAATATCAACTGCTGTCCATACAAACAAAGGAACTGCAAAGCAGCTTTTGATCTTCACTTTAGACTATGGTACCCCCTTATTTCCCTTCTACTTATATGGAAACAAGTAATAAGTAATTTTTTCTCTCGATTAGCTTGAAGTAAATAGAAGTACAAGCTTTTTAACAATAATTTGTTGTAGAGATATAGAGAAAGTCATTGAATGGAACACTTCAGGTTTTTAAAATGTAACTATTCATACTAATGATATGTATTCCAAAAAATGATTTTGCAATAAAACGCCAGTAAGCCTTAGATTACCGTCTGTGTTCTCGCTATACAATCGCTGTGTGTCCGCCACTTTTATTCCCTCTACTGCGCTAAAGCCCTTTATTCCAGACATATTTTGTTTTTAATTCGTTGTTGAAGCAGGGGCGTGTTAGAACGAGAAGATAAACACATTGTCTTTATGCAGATAGCACAGCTATTCTGCTTACAAAGAGAAAGGCTTAGGAACAATAAAGCAGAAAAACAGAAATTCCCAGTATTGGAAGGCCCTCCCCCCCCCTCCAGGCATCAAAGAGAAAATAAAACATTAATTATAAAATATGCTAAATCCAGATGATCTGCAGGGCAATGAAAGCAAGCAAACAGTGGCGGTTCATAACAGTGCCAGGAGGAAAATCCAACCAAGCATATAAATTCTTGGATATATTTGCTGAATTGTGCTTGATGGACAAAAGAAACGGCGATTTTTTATTTTTTATATAATCTAGAGATGTATTTTACTTCCTCTACACGTACTAGATACATAGTGTGGAGAGAAGGGATTGTATTCCAACTAAAATCTCGATGTCGATATTTCACTAGAAATACATGGTTTGAGGCACCGTGAATCCAAAAAAATCATTTTTAGAAAAAGATCAGTGTATGTGCCTGTGTGTATATGTGGACTGCATAGTTCAAAACGAAAAAAAAATGTTAAATACCAAACTTGTTCTTAAGTTATCTTCTAAAAATGCGACACGAAGATTTAGAGGAAAATCCCCCGCCCAAGCTACTCTTTACATGAAACATTTTTCGAAAATGTTGATTTTCTCCAAAATGGCTCTAACGATTTTGATTAAAATATCGTGTATTAAAAATATTTGCATGACAAATAAAATGTATATATTGAATTTTCTGGAAATAACTCCTTAAGACCTCTTTAGACTAAATGAATCTTGCTGAATTTTGCATGACTGGTAAACCATAACATATAGACGAAGACTTATTACACAAAATATGTAGATCTCGTTAAAACATAATTTATATTTATATATATAAATATATATGATAAATATAAAACACATATTATAAATATGAATATAAATTATTTTTAACGAAATCTACATATTTGTGTAATAAGTAAGTCTTTGTCTATCTGTTACGGTTATATATATATATATATATATATATATATATATATATATATATATTGGTAGAGCTATTCCTTGTTATTTGTTTCAGCTTTAAAATACTTTTACTTTTCTCATAAGGGAATTTATAAACTGCTAGCCACACCAAGAAACTAATTTCAGTCACATAGCAACCATATTTAAAAAGATTTGATTAGCCCTTCGCCTAGTGTATTCCCTTATTCCCCTTCTACTTATAGGGAGGCATGTAATAAAACCAAGTCTGCTAATGTTTATCTGTATTAGCATGACGTAGATAAAGTAATACTCTTTTGTACGAATAATTTGTTTGCACGACAGATAGAGAATGTCATGTGAATGGAACATATCAGATTTTTTCTTAATGATGAATTTCGGGAAGGACGAACAAAACCGCTGTTACTGAAGAAAATATTGTCGCTTTTCGATCAGTGGTTGAAAGAGATTGAAAGGCATCTTAGGAATTAATTCGGGCAAAAAAATGGAGTTGGAATTTTATTTATGGACGCTCTTTAATTGCTGTGGTTCTCAGCGTCGCATTCTATACTGGGCAAGAAAGACCGCTTAATTTTGCTCAGAGGCATCTGAATCAGGCTTGAGGTTCTTTTGCTACTTTATTCTGGATGAATTTTATGGAATTTTGCATAGCTGCTAAACCGTAAGAGGTATACAAAAACTTACCACACAAAAATGTAGAGCACATTAAAATACACAATTTATGTTATTTATTTTTTTTTTTCGTGGAGTTGATCGTTTTTTAGATATTCCTTGTTTTTGGTTTCAGCTTTAAAAAAACTTAAACTTTTCTCATGCAGGAATTTGTCAACTCATGTCCATACAAACAAGCGGAACTTCATTCACATATAAACCAGCTTTTGACTATCGCTTTAGCCTATGGTACTCACTTCTACTTACAAGGAAGCAAGTAATAAGACTACTTCTGTTAATTTTTTCTCTATTAGCATGAAGTAAATAGAAGAAAAAGCTTTTTAACAATAATTTGTTGCAGAGATGTAGAGAAAGTCATGTGAGTGGAACACATCAGATTTGTTTTATTTTATTCAAAATATATATTTCCGGTGAAATACCGACATTCTCTACCTATTATGTGCATAGTAAGTGCAGGAAGAGAAAAAATAAAAGATATATTTTCAATTCAGAGTACCAATTATAAATTGTTGCCTTATATATCTTCTTCAGACTTAACCTAAATGGACATCAGGTGAGAGAGAATGACTCATATAGAACACAAACGTAGAAACACACAACACAAAACATCCATGCCTATAGCGGGATTTAAACCCGCGGCCCTTTCGCGGCAGAGCGTCAACGCCAAACGTGCCAAAGACCACGACAACTGGGGCCGGCCACAAAATATTTAAATTAAATAAATAAAACTCGTACAAACTACATGACAATCAACTCACAAAACGTTAGAAAATAGCTCTAAGATAGGAGAGTTGGAACTTTAATAGTGGCAACTATGTATTTACAAATGATACAAAAGTGATACATATTACCAAGTTTTACTGTACTTCATTGTAGTTTACCAGCATTGTGTACAACCTGTTACCAGCGATACGGAAGTAATAGGATACCTTTAATAGCGGCTGGTGTGTTGATAGTTCGAAGGATCTCTGAACAGTTCTGAAGCGAATGCTATGAAGTGGACCCTTCATCTTCGGAATCAAGTCAAAGTCAAAAAGGGCTGCATAATTTTGCAGCTCCATCCATGAACAAACCAGCCATGGCTTGCGGTGTATGCAGCTGAACATTGTCGTGCAAAACGATTGATGGGTTCTGCAAAAAATGCCGATCCGTAAGACGAAGATCGAAAGTTCATCAAAATCCCAGCAATGTGAAAGTTATACTGCTTCTCATGTTCGACTGTGATGATGTTACCCTAATACATTGCGTTCCTCTGTAGCACGGGTTTCCAAACCTTAGGGCTATTACTCCAGTAAGTTTCAAGGGCTAAAACCGTTTTAACTTTCCTGTCATTATCTATAATTTCGAGAGTAGTCGCCGAGTACGCGCCCTGAGCGGGTATATGCTTGCTGAATTCGCTAGTTTAATTACTGTTGTGTGTTCTTACGACTCTGACACTTGACGACATCTGGTGGTCAAAAGCGGGAATAGGTCGCTAACAGACGGCGCTACAAGTACTTCCGAAAGTGCAATAACAATTAAACATTCGCGAATAACCTCGTCGGTTCGAGAAAGTTCTGGTATATTCCACTCACTTCGAGATGACAATAATTAGAGTATAAAAAAGACTCGAGTCAGTCTGCCTAGAGAAGGCGAAGGAAGCAAAACTGTCTGTTGTGAAATAAAGAAGTGCTAGACCCGTTTAAAGGATATCTTCCAACAGCACTCGAATAGCATTTAGATTTGCCTTGTTTTTGTGAGAGTCTGATTTACTAGTATGAAAAAGAAGCAAAAAAAAATCTGATGTGTTCCATTCACATGACTTTCTCTACCACTCTGCAATACATTATTGTTAAAAAGTTTATGCTTCTATTTGCTTGCTGCTAATCGAGAAAAATTAGCAGAACTACTCTTATTACTTGCTTCCTTGTAAGTAGAAGCGAAATAAGGGAATACCATAGGCTAAACTAATGGTCAAAAGCTGGTTGCTATGTGACTGAAGTTCCTTTGTTTGTATGGACACGAGTTCACAAAGTCCTGTATGAGAAAAATATGTTTTTTATAGCTGAAACCAAAAACAAGGAATATCTCAAAAACAATCAACTCCACAAAAATATGTATATAACATAAATTGTATGTTTTAAAGTGCTCTACATTTGTTGTGTGGTAAGTTTTTGTGCATCTCTTACGGTTTAGCATTTATGCAAAATTACGTAAAATTGACCCGGAATAAAGTAGTCTTCAGAGGCTATTCCTAGAAAATTCAAGATATATATTTTATTTGTCAGGTAAATATCTTTAATATATGATATTTTAATCAAAATTTTCGAAAAAAGCTCCATGTAAAGGGTAGTTTGGGGTGGGGGGATTTTTCTCAAAATCTTCGTGTCGCATCCTTGGAAGATACTAAACTGAAATACCAAGTTTGGTATTTTACCGACTTTTCGTTTTTGAGTTATCGTGTTCACAGACACACGGTCACACTGACACACGGACACACACACACGCGGACCTTTTTCTGAAAATACTTTTTTTGGATACAGGTAACCCTAAAAATATATTTCCGGTGAAATCTCGATATCGAATTTTTGGTGGGGTGCAATACCTTCTCTATACACTATACATAGTGCGTATAGAGAAAGTAATAGATGGTGAATGCAGAACATTCAAAGAAACTATCAGTATTTCGTGTTTGCGTCCAGGAATAAAGCGCTACGTTTGATTTGCAATATAACTATTGCTGTTCTCAAAGATATAACCTTAATCATATAAAAAACGAAACCTTTCTAAAATTACTCAAAATATACAGGAAATGTACGGACAAAAAAGTTGAAACTTTGAAGCGCGGGTTGAAATCGCAGCAATCTTTGTTAACGAAAGTCAATAACTGAACAAGAGGCTGCAGCTCGAGCCAGCTCTCATGTGCCACTTGAAATTGTAAAACATGGAAAACCATTCACCGATAAAGAAATGATCAAAGAATGCATATTGCAGCAACCGAGGAAATTTGCCCCGAAAAGGTAAACTTATTTAAAATTGTCAGTTTGTAAGCTTGTGACTCGGGGGGTACAAGACATTGCAGAAAATATACCACGTCAGCTGTTTGACAAAAATGGACATCTGGAGTGGTTTTCTCTGGTCTTGGATGAGTCAATGGATGTGCCGAATATTACTAAGGTGTTTATTTTTATTCGAGAACATAAAAGCTTTGAAGTACCTACGTGAAGAACTTAATATAGATAGTATTCACTGGCTGGGGAAAATATTTTTAATGGAGTTGAAAATACCATTAATAAAGAGAGCCTTCGGTGGAAAAACTTATAATATATTAAACTAATGGAGGCAAAAAATACTTGGATATACCTGACGTTCTAAAACCAGTCATATCAGAATTTCATCAGATCCTCTGGGCTGAATCACTTATAAGTTCGCGACTTTATTGAAGAGATTGGAGAAAATGTCTTACCATATCATACTGCCGTACGTTGGCTTAGTAGCAGAAAAGTCCTTGAGCGCTTTTTTACATTCTCTACACGTACTATGTACATAGGTATAGAGAAGGTATTGCATTCCAACCAAAAATTCGATACCGAGATTTCACCGGAAATATATTTTTTTCGGATCCCCTGTATCCAAAAAAAGCATTTTCAGAAAAAGGTCAGTGTATGTGTGTCCGTGTGTCTGTGAACACGATAACTCAAATTTTGATTTTCTCAAAAATGACTCTAACGATTTTGATTAAAATATCAAATATTAAAGATATTTACCTGACAAATAAAATGTATATCTTGAATTTTCTGGGAATACTCTCTGAATGCTTTATTCTGGATGAATTTTACGGAATTTTGCATAACTACTAAACCGTAAGAGATGGGTAAAAACTTAACACACAAAAAATGTAGAGCACATTAAAACACACAATTTATGTCATACATTTTTTAGTGAGTTGATCGTTTTTCAGATATTTCTTGTTTTTTGTTTCAGCTATGAAAAACTTATACTTTGCTCATACGGAAATTTGTCAACTCCTGTCCATACAAAGCAACTTCAGTCACATAGCAACCAGCATTTGATTATCAGTTTAGCCTATAGTACTCTCTTATTTCCCTTCTACTTACAAGGAAGCAAGTAATAAGACTATTTCTGCTATTTTTTTCTCGATTAAAATGAAGTAAATAGAAGCATAAGCTTTTTAACAATAGTTTGTTGCAGAGATGTATAGAAAGTCATGTGAATGGAACACATCAGATTTTTTTAACTTAGAGCAGAAACCGAAATATTTTTGAATAAAAAGCATCGCCCTCTTACCGAATCACAATTTGATAAAACATATGAACGAACTGGATTTGAGATTGCAATGAGACAACCAGCTTCTCCTTGAATTACATACTAATATCAAATTGTTCTAACAGAAAATAATACTGGGTCCTTTGAAGATCAATTTTGATACTCGTTTCTCAGTCTGAGGTAATTACGAATGAAATTAAGATTTATTAAAATCCGTTTGATACTGACATTGAAACCCAGACTAGGAATTTGAAATGGAAAGTATTGAATTACAGTGTAGTGACATACCTAAATAAGAACAAACATCAAAAGTCGTCGTTTTTTGGGGGATTTTATAAGAGTCTTCCGCTGGTACAATTTCATAACTGAATACATTTGCTTGTGGTTATTTTCTGTTATTTGGTACTACTTACTTGTGTGAGAAAACATTCTTCATAATGAAGTAGGTACAAAAGGAATGTTTACCTCAGTTAACCAATGAGCATCTTTAATAATTGGTTTAACTAAAATTGGTCCAGGTCGTCTCCTTAGGACGGTGGTAGCGCAGCTGCTTACCAAGCGGGAGACCTGGGCTCGATCCTCGGTACCGGCTTGGGGATTTTTCCCCCGCTGGGAGACCTGGCCCGGGGTACACTCAGCCTCCTAAAGTCCCTGGGGGGCCAATTGAGGAGCTACTTGATGGAAAAGTAGCGGCTCCAGGTCATGAGGACCGCATTAACCGGCCGGGGGGACTCGAGGCGCTGACCACGTCTCACCCTCCAATACTGCACCCCATCCATGACGTCTGTAGTGGACCGAGATGGGGGACGCAGAGGCCGAGCGGTAGGCCAAGGTTCCCCGTGAGCTGTCGTGCCATGGAGTTATTTAAAATTGGTCCACAAATAAAAACTATTATCAGTGGGAAATCACAATTAAAATAAATCTCATTAGTATGTTTATTTTCTCTACACTTACTTAGAGAGAGAGAGAGAGAGAGAATATATAGTAATGCACCCAAAAATTCGATACCAAGACTTCACTGGAAATACATGTTTTGGGTCCCCCTGAATCCAAGAAAAGCAGTTTTAGAAAAATGTCCGTGTGTGTTTGTGGACAGCATAGCTCAAAAACGAAAAATCCGTTAAACACCAAACTTGGTACTTAAGGTGGGTATCTTCCAAGGATGCGACACTAAGATTTTCAAGAAAATCCCCCTACTGTCCTTTACATAGAAAAATTTTCGAACATTTTGACTCTCTCAAAAATGGTTCTAACGATTCTAATTAAAATATCGTATATTAAAGATAGTTGCATGACCAATAAAATGTACATATTGAATTTTCTGGGAAGACTACTTTATTGTGGACGAATTTTGTATAACTGCTAAATCGTAAGAGATGGACAGAAAATTACAACACAAAAAGTGTAGAGCAGATTAAAGCACACAATTTATATAATATACATTTTTTCGTGGAGTTGATCGTTATTCCTTGCTATTGGTTTCAGTTTTAAAATACTTAACACTTTTCTCATACGAGAATGTGTCAACTCCTGGTTATACAAACAAAGGAACTTCAATCACATAGCAACTAGCTTTTAAAAGAGTTGACTATCGCTTTAGCCTATGGTACTCCCTTATTTCTCCTTGTCTACTAACAAGTAAACAAGAGATCTGCTTATTTGTTCTCAATTAGCATGAAGCAAACAGAAGAATAAGCTTTTTAACAATAATTTATTGCCGAGATGTAGAGAATGTCATTGAATGGTACACATAAGATTTTTATCCAATTTATCAGAGCAACAGTAACAATAATAAGCCATTAGCTTCGCGGGCTAGATTGATGACACTGGTGGGCCACATTTTGTCCGCGGGCTGTAGTTTGGAGACTAGTGCTCTACAACAAACCGTATATACGAAGTATTACTGTTCAATTTCGGAACACAATCTGCGAGCAGCTTTGAGAAAGAAGCAGCGACTCTGGACTTAAGCCTTTGTGACTTTGAATGGATTCCAAATATGAAGGAACCTTTTTGTAGCATTATTCTCACCCACATCGGAACGGCTCCAACTTCCAGGAGAAGGAACCGTTAAGAACGTCATCCTCACCATAGGGAGAGAGTGGCAGCTCTCCCTGCACTACCAATCCGACCATCACCACTAACTCCAAACACCAAAACCCATAAATATCCTCTCAATCTTCCTCACCTGCCAGCAGAACCCTTTCCCCTGACTGCCGCACAGCGGGCCAGTTTACCTTCACCTTAGACTGCGCGGGTGCAACAGCGGTACCGCAGTATCCTCAACTTTCACTTCCGGTGGAGGGTTTTTTTTTTTTTTTTTTTGTCGTTAGGCCCATTCTGGGAGACCCCGACATTCCGGGCTTGCCAGCCGGGGTTAGTCCTTAAGGTGGATTTTCCCCCTCCACTTAAAACTAAAAGAAAAAAAAAGTTTCAGAACTGTTCCAGAGATTCAGCAGTTAGTAGACCCTCTCTTCGAACTGTCATCAACATTACAGACGCTACTGAAGATGTTCTATGATTTCGATATCGCTAACAAAGGGCAGTACCAGAGCTAGGAAGTTCGTACCGATTTCTTTATGCAGGGTAAGACCGGCCAGGGTTGGCAATCATGCGGCACTGCTTCTGCGAGCAAAGGTCAACGTAGAGTGCAACTGATTACTGCAAAACAGCTATCACTGCATAACACAGAACTATGTCGTCGGAAGAAACGCGTTCAAATAACATATTTGTTCTGTTTAAATGTGAGCAAAATTAGTTTGTTTTACAACCTTATTAAGTTTTCTAGCAGTGCACTTTATTCATGTACTTATTCAGAAACCGATGGCAGTTCTAGTAAACAAACTGTCAAAGGTCTAGTAAAAGAAAAGCTTCACAGAAACATGTTGATTGCAAGTGTTGAGAAAGATACCCACAGCTATCACATTATTATCTGCAGTCCAGAGGTATGGAGCTGAACTGGATTTGTACGACATGTCAAGACGGATCTACTAATCAACGAGCATCCTACCTGAAATGAAAAGTGTAAATAAAAAGAATGCAGGGTTCAGTATGAACTATCGCGTACAAGCTGCACTTTTAGATCCCAACAAATGCTATTTGCTTGGTGATACTGATACATCGTGCGAAGTGGAACGAACTTTTTCGCATTACAAATCTTGTTTGTAGGAACGTAGTATGAGGTTTTCATTTGCAAAACTTCAGAAGTAGATAATTATAATTTTCAGTAATACAGCTGTAGATGAATAAAGATTTTGTTTAATTCCTGCTTTCGTTTCTACCTGGTAAGAGTCTGCAGATATTTATGAAATTAATTTTATTATATGGATATTATTTTACATTCTATCAATAAATATTACAATTCGTATTATAATTGCTTAGGTGTTTTCATAATGTAAAGAAGGAAATTAGTCAGAGTCAGTCTTATATATGTAACAATTTGTGTACATAATGATCTGTTTTTACGAATGGCTCAAGTCATTTTTGTTCTCTGGAAACAGGTTTGTTTACCTCTCTCCCCTGCGTTCTTATCAATGACTTATTTTGGTGTGGCGAGATGGTCGGTCGCAACCTGTATGCGGAGCGACGAATGGTACGAACTTCCTAGCTCTTTATAGTACACAAAGCTGGGGACTACTTTAAAGGGCAGTCAAACTTGGTAACATATATCTCTTACATCAGTTGCAATTAAAGTTTTAACCAACTTACAATTAAATTTCACCGTTTTTAGAAGCATGGCATTTTAAAAATGTTCAGTGTCGCCCAAATATATTGCTTAAAATTGGAGAATTTAACCAAACATCAGAAAATATCTGGTCTCTCTTGAATTTTGTAATTGGCAATGCCGTTCGCACTGTTCAAGCTATCGTTCTGCAGTGCCTACCTATAACATGGCAACCTGTTGATCAGATTATTAAACATTCGATGAATTTCTGCAGCCGAAATATTGGAAAATACACGCCGGATACTGTTCCAATTCGCCAAACAATGGGGGGGGGGGAAGTTTGTTACCTAATGCATCTTTAACATTGACATTCCTCATATAATTCCCTAGATTTAGAGCTTGAGAATGAGTAGGGATACTTATCTTGTCAAAAGCTAAAATAAAAAATCTGATGTGTACCATTCACATAACTTTCTCTATAGCCCTGCAACAAATTATTTTTAAAAAACTTATACTTCCATTAACTTCATGCTAACATTAGCAGAAATAGCCATATTACTTGCTTCCTTGTGAGTAGAGGCGAAATAAGGCAGTATCATAGGTTAAAGTGATAATCAAAAGCTGGTTGCTATGTCACTGAAGTTTGTTTGTATGGACAGCAGTTGACAAATTCCTGAATGAGAAATGTATAAGTTTTTCATAGCAGAAACCAAAAATAAGGAATGTCACAAAAACGACGAACTCCACGAAAAAATTGTATATAACATAAATTGTGTGTTTTAAAGTGCTCTACATTTTTTGTGTAGTAAGTTTTTGCCCATCTCTTACGGTTTAGCAGTTATTCAAAACTTAGTAAAATTCATCCAGAATAAACTACTCTTCAGAGGTTATTCCCAGAAAATTCAAGATATACATTTTATTTGTCAGGTAAATATCTTTAATATACGAAATGTTAATCAAAATCGTTAGAGCCATTTTTGAAAAAATCAAAATTTTCGAAAAAAGTTCCATGTAAAGGGTAGTTGGGGTGGGGGGATTTTTCTCAAAATCTTCGTGTCGCATCCCTGAAATATACTAAACTGAAATACCAAGTTTGGTATTTTACCGACTTTTTGTTTATGAGTTATCGTGTTCACAGACACACGGACACACGGACTAAGACTACTTTACTCTGGAGGAATTTTTCATAACTGCTAAACCGTAAGAAATGGACAAAAACTTACCACACAAAAAATGTAGAGCACATTAAAACACACAATTTATGTTGTATGATTTTTTTTTTTTTTTTGAGGAGTTGATCGTTTTTTAGATATTCCTTGTTTTTGGTTTCAGCTTTGAAAAACATACTTTTCTCATACAGGAATTTGTCAATTCGTGTCCATACAAACAAAGGAACTTTAGTCACCTAGTAACTAGCTTTTGACTTCACTTTAACCTATGATACTCCCTTATTTCGGTTCTACTTACAAGGAAGCAAGTAATAAGACTATTTCTGCTAATTTTTTTCTCGATTAGCTTGAAGTAAATAGAAGAATAAGCTACTAACAATAATTTGTTTCTCAGAAGTAGAGAAAGTCATGTGAATGAAACACAGCTTTTTTTAAGATGCTTTCTTTTTGGATACAGGGGGCCCTAAAACATGTATTTCCGATGAAATCTCGGTATCCATCTTTGGGTGGAATACGATACCTTCTCTTTCCACTATGCGTTCTATATACGGGGATAGAGAAAGTAAAAATCTTATATGCTTCATTCACATGACTTTCTTAAGCTGTTCCACCAACAACTTTTCTTACAAAAGCTTATTCTTTTATCACGCTAAAAAAGATAAACATTGCCAGAATTTGTCGTACTATTTCCTTCTTGTATGTTGAAGGAAATAAGGGTATACACAGGCTAAAGGGAGTCAGATCCTTTAAAAGCCAGTCGCTAAGTGAATGAGTTGAAATTCGGCTCTCTTTGCTTCCTAGGAGGCGAAAGAAGGATGTCTTTCGTTTGAGAAAAGTTTATGCATCTTAAGACTGACACCAATAACTCGGAGTATCTGGAAAACAGTTAACTCTAAAAACAATCTGATGTTCCATTCACATGATTTTTTCTCTACATCTCTGTAACAAATTATTAATAGTAAGCTTATTCTTCTCTCTATTTAAAGCATAAAACAGAAGAAACCTTATTACTTAGTTCCTTTATAAGTAGGAGAGAAATAAGGGAATGCACTAGGCTAAACCGACAGTCAAATGTTTTAAAATGTGGTTGCTATGGAATTGAAATCCGTTTCTTTGCGTGGCCAGAAGTTGACACGTTCCTGTATTAGAAAAGTTTAAGTACTTTAAAACTGAAAACAAGAGCAATGAATATTTTGAAAACGGCCAACTCTACGAAAAAAATGTAAATTACATAAATTGTGTGTTTTATCGTGATCTACATTTTTTGTGCCGTAATTTTTGTCTATCTCTTACGGTTTACAAGTTATGCAAAATTCAATAACAATCATCAGAATAAAGAGGTATTTAGAGGCTATTCCCAGAAAACTCAAGATATACATTTAGTTTGCACTAAAAACATCATAAACATATGACATTTTTATACAAATCGTTAGAGCCATTTTTGACAAAATAAAAATTTTCAACAAATGTTCCATGTAAAGAGTAGTTGGGAGTTTCTTGAAAATGTTAGTGTCGCATCCTTGGAAGATACTCAACTTAAATACCAAGTTTGGTATGTAACCGACGTTTTGTTTTTGAGCAGTGCTGCCACAGACAGACAGACAGACAGACACACACACAGATCTTTTTCTACAAATGGTTTTTTGGATTCAGGGGGACCTAGAACATGTATATCCGGTTATTTATATTTTGATTAAAATACCTTATCTATAAGATCTTTTATGAACAAACGAAATATATATATTGAATATTCTGGGAATAGCCTCTGAAGACCTCTTCATTCTGGATGCATTTTATACAACTGGCAAATCGTAAGAGATGTACAAAAACGTACTACACAAAAATGCAGGTAGATCTCATTAAACCACACAATTTATGTCATATACGTTTGTTTTTTTATTAGAGTTAACTGTTTTGGAGATATTCCGGATTATTGGTTTCAATTTTAAGCCATTTAAACCTTTCTCGAAAGGGAAGACATCTTTCTTCTCTTTCTAATTTGTTTACTCCTGACAAGCAAAGAGAATGGATTTTCAATTGTTTAACATACCGACTGGCTCTCCAAGGATGAGACTATTGCTTTAGCCAGTGGAGTTTCATATTTCCGTTCTATTTTACAAGGAAGCTAGTAATAAGGCTAATTCTGCTTATGTTTATCTTGGTTAGCATGATATGGATAAAAGATTAAAGTTTTGAATAAAAGGTTTGTTTACTGAACAGCTAGACGACATCATGTGAATGGAACACATTAGATTTTGCCCTTATACTTATAAGGGACCAAGTAATAAGGACAATTTCTGCTAATATTTATCTCGATTAACATGTAGTAGATAGAACAATAAACTGTTACAAAAATGTAGAGAAAGTCATGTGAAAGGAACACATCAGATTTTTACTTTCTGTACACGTACTATGTACATATTGTATAGAAAAGGTATTGTATTGCACCCAAAAATGCGATACCGAGATTTCACCGGAAGTATATGTTTTGTGAAATCCTGAAAAATGTTGGCATGTGTGTCTGTCAGTGTGTGTGTGTGTGTGTGTGTGTGTGTGTCTGTGGGCAGCATAGATCAAACACGAAAGTCCGTTAAAGACCGAACTTCGTTTTTAAGTTCAGTACCTTCCAAGGATGCGACACAACGATTTTCAAGAAAATCCCCCTATCCCCAACCACCCTTTACATAGAAAATTTTTTCGGAAATTTTGATTTTGAATTTTCTGGTAATATGCCTCTGAAGATACCTTTATTCTAGATAAATTTTTCGGAATTTTGCTTAAACTGGTAAACCGTAAGAGATAAACAAAATCTTACTTAATAGAAAATGTAGAGCTCGTTAAAACACACAATTTATGTTACATACATTTTTTTTTTCGTGGAGTTGAGCGTTTTTTAGATATTCCTTGTTATTGGTTTCAGCTATAACATATATTTTTCTCATACGGGAATTTGTCAACTCCTGTCCATACAAACAAAGAACTTTTATTACAGTAACCAACTTTTAACTGTCACTTTAGCCTATATGGTACTCCATTATTTCCCTTCTACTTATATGCAAGCAAGTAAGTAAATAGAAGAATAAGCTTTTTAACAATAATTTGTGGCAGAGATGTAGAGAAAGTCATGTGAATGGAACACATCAGATTTAATAAAAATGAATTCACCGTATAACCACGAATATTTCCTATTAGCCACTAGATGCAAACTTTTCACAACAGAATTAATGGGAAAATCACTAACTTGGCACCACTGAGTTAAGAGATGTAGACAGATTTATTTTTCAGTCTCCATTCGACTAAAAGTATACATTATGATTTATTTTCCATGTAGACCCAAAAATAAGCAAAAAAATGTTGGTGTTCCGTTTCCGACATCTAGTATAAGGTGTGAGGAGCGAACCCGTTGCTCCTAGATAATAGCAAACTACCCTAACGGTTTTATTATTTTCCTTAAAACAAGTTAGAAGCGAACGGGGCTGGAAACAATGCAGTCAGGTTTCTATTGTTCCTTGCCGGTACTCACTGCGAACAATGTATCATGCAAGGGGCCTATACTTCTGTTGTATGCGGTGTCTTTCTCTTCCGCCCTGAATCCAAATTTGCAGCTTTTATCTTCATGGCGTGATTTGTTACATAAAAACTGCTCCGTTTATAGCGTGTATTGAACCCGTGACCGTGGAATACACAGAAATATTTATAGCAAATAAGGGGTGACCAAACGTTTAACTGGAACGTCACACGAGGGATGTCCAACGAGGCAAGCGAAGGCATTGCTTGTAAGTACAGACCGGATGGATGCTTTGGCACATAAATTATGCACTCTATGTATTACGTTCACATGAGTTTCTCTATAAATTCTTCAGCAGAATATTTTTAAACATTAATAGAAATGATGTGATAACTTACTTCCTTGTAGTAAAAGGAAAATTAGAGAATACACTATACTAAAGCAATAGTCAAAGTAAAAAATAAACAAAATATAAATAATAAAAAATCAACGACTACTTCCAATTTAATAAGAACAAGTACTTAGTGAACTTTTAAACCAATAACAAGGAATATCTGCAAATAGTTAAGCCCACAATATATATATATATATGTGTGTGTGTGTGTGTGTGTGTGTGTGTGTGTGTGGTTTTGTTTGTGTAAAATGGTATGTTAATTATTGGCGCTCTTTAACTGCTGTGGTTCTCAGCGTCCTATTCTAAATTGGGCGTGAAAGACCGCTTAATTTTGCTCAGAGGCCTCTCTATCAGGATTGAGGTTCTTTTCATTCTGCAAATCTTCGACAGTGGCTTTACTTTCCTTCCGAAGGAAGCCATGCTAAGGATTTTTACACCCGCAAAAAGCCATCGTCGTCCGCCGGGTTTGAACCCGCGACCTTGGGTATATGAATTTAGCATGGTAA
This sequence comes from Hymenopus coronatus, assembly GCA_030762935.1. Taxonomy (NCBI): domain Eukaryota; kingdom Metazoa; phylum Arthropoda; class Insecta; order Mantodea; family Hymenopodidae; genus Hymenopus; species Hymenopus coronatus. Next base: position 30,964,576 of record CM060883.1, read on the forward strand.
CCATTACACCAAGGAGAGCCACCATACGGTATGTTACTAAAATCCGAGTCATTTTTTAAAAAATAGAAATTTACAAAATGTTGCATGTAAGCGGCAATTTTGTGTTGGAGATTTCTGGTAAATGTTTGTATCACAGCCCTAGGAGATATTTATCTTAAATATCAAGTTCAATATTTAACCGACTTTTCGTTTTTGAGTTCAGACAAATAAACATACACGCACGGATCTTTTTCAAAAATGGTTTTATGAATTAAGATGGCCTCAAAATATATGTTCCAGGTGAAAATTCTATATAGAATTTTGGTATGAAATACAATAGTTCCTCTACTTACCGTACATAACACAGAAAGAAAGTAGGGTGAAAAAGGTCCTTAAGCTATGTACGAGGGTGGTCTGAAAAGCTCTCGGCCTGATAGAGAAAAACGACAATTCATGCTTTCAAAGTAGTTTTATTTTTCAACATAATCTCCTCGAATATCAATACATTTTGTCCAGCGGTGTTCCAATGCCATTATCCTCTCTCTGTAGTGTTCCTCTGGAAGTGCTGCAAATTACCCATTTACAGATGCAATTGCTTCTTCTTTGGACGAAAAGCGCCTACCAGTGTGGAATTTCTTGTTTTGGAAACAGTTGGAAGACCGAGGGAGCCAAATCTGGGGAAGAGGGTGGATGTTCCAGCACTTCATAGTGCAGATCTCTCAATTTCCCCATTGCCAAAATACTTTTGTGGGCAGGTGCATTGTTCTGATGGAAAACAATTTTTCTCTTTTTTAATGTTTTCACGAATGTTTGCATTCAGTTTGGTTGGAAGTTGGGAGTAGTATTCTCCAGTAACGGTTTTACCTTTTTCGAGATAGTCAATTAACAAAATCCCTTTGGCATACCAAAACACTGACGCCATGATCTTCCCGCCGATGGTACCATCCTCACCTTCTTTGAAACTGAAGAACCAGCTTCTGTCCACTGCCTCGACTACTGCTTGGATTCGGGTGTGTAGTGGTGAATCCATATTTCATCCATTGTGACGTATCGGCGCAAAATGTCACTTCTATGCCAAGCACTTTTCAGAAAGTGTCGTGCGAATGCGTTTGTTATCCACAGTGAGGATTCGCGGCATCCATCTTGCGCAAAGCTTTTTCATGTTTAATTCCTGATGCAAGATGTGACCAATACGTTCCTTTGAAATTCCAAGAGCATTAGCAATTTCACGCACATTTGTACGCCGATCTTCCAAAATCAGGTCATGCTCTTTTTCAATGATTTCCGGGGTGGTTACAATTTTCGGTCGTCCTTCGCGTGGATCGTCTTGGACGCTTTCACGGCCAGTTTAAAATTGGCCGCCCATTTCTTCACAGTGGAAACTGAAGGAGAAGAGTCACCATACACATTTACAATTTGCAAATCTGTAGGTGTTAAACCTTATTTTATCACAGCACGAATCTCCATTTTCAAAGCAATGCGCACTTCCATAGCTTCAAACAACTGCCTACAGTCAACTATTGCCTGGAATGACTTGTAATTTTACATAGGGTCTATTAACATGTGTACCTACGTAATGAAAAAAAAGCATTCAAGTAGTGCCGCGATCTCTTGGTGAGGCCGAGAACTTTTCAGACCACCCACTTATTATAGGCAGGAAAAGTAGGCATTTCAACGTTTGAAAATCACTAACAGTGTCCTAACAATGAGCGAGTCATTCTTTATCGAAAGTAAAAATGATGCCACCAGAAATTCCTCAATAAGTTTTAAATAGGCGAACTCATACAATTAGGTAACATTTACTTAAACTTGAACACATTATTGGTGTGTTTACATTATGAGGAGAAACCCGTCACAAGACGTCTAAACAATTATTAAAGATTAGTAAATCTCATTAAATTCAGTAACAGATAAACTAAAAACAATTTTCTTTCTGACTCTCACTAACAAAAAAAAAAATTGCTTTATACATACAAAACAAGACAGAAAAATTATGTATATTATGTACTAAGAGAAAAGTATTAAAATCTGATTGTTCCATTCACATGACACTCTCTACATCTCTGTAACAAATTATTGTTAAAAATCTTGTTCTTCTATCTACTTCATGTCAATCGATATAAAAATTAGTAGAAATGCTTTCTTGTAAGAAGGGAAATAATGGAATATACTAGACTAAAACGATAGTCAAATCTTCTAAACGCCGGCTGCCATGAGGATGAAATACATTTCCTTGCATTGCCAGGAATTGACGAAGTTCTATACCAATGTGAAACGTTTATTTAAATATTTTATAACTGAAACCAATAACAAGGAATATCTATAAAATGGTCACTCTACGAAAAAATGTATATGATATAAATTGTGCGTTTCAACGAAAGCTACATATTTTGTGAAGTAAGTTTCTGTCTATCTTTTACGGTTTACTAGCTTTGCAAAATCCAGCAAAATAAATCCGGAATAAAAAGGTCTTCAGATGCTATTCGCAGAAAATCCAAGATATGCATTTTATCTGTCGTGTAAATATATTTAATACACGGTATTTTAATCAAAATCGTTAAAGCCATTTGTGAGAAAATAAAACATTTCGAAAAATTTTCCATTTAAAGGGTAGTTTGGGGTGGTGGATTTTCCTCAAAATCTTCGTGTCGCATCCTTGAAAGATACTAAACTTATATACCAAATTTAGTATTTTACTGACTTTTCGTTCTTGTATTATCGTGTTCAAAACCACACAGGCACCCAAACATGCATGGACTTTGTTCTAAAAATGCCTTTTTTGGATACGGTGACCCTAAAACGTTTATTCCGGTGAAATTTCGGAATCAAATTTTTGGGTGGAATGCAATACCTTCTCTATACACTGTGTACATAGAGAAAGCAAAAATATCAACAAAGGCAAAATAAAAACCTTTCCATAAGGCTTGGTAGATATCGAATATCATACCTGTACTTTTTTTCTGAGTGGTCATCAATAAATTAAACTATTTTTTCATACATCCAAGGTCTCACAACATCATTGCTCAGAGGTATACAATCTCTCATGAGTATCAGGAACCCCGCAGAGTCCAACCCAATCCGAAGAACTCCCCGAGAGAAGCGATCCAGACGTTTGGCCCGATTTATCTTTAGTAGCATTAGAAGCACCATGAGCGTGCCACAGCACAACAGCTGAAAGGGCCAGAACACAACCCACAAGGACACACACACACACACATACACCAACACATACGCAAAGACAAAAACACCCAGGCCCAAGGTGGAAAATTCCTGTGCGGTTTATCCAACAAAATCCTAAAATATCTATGTACTATGTGCAGAGTGTACAGAGACGGTATTGTATTGCACCCAAAAATTCGATATCGAGATTTCAATGGAAAATACATGCTTTGGGTCCCCCTGAATCCAAAATAAGCATTTTCAGAAAAATGTGTGCGTGTTTGTGTGCGTATGTGTTTGTGTCTGTGGTCATCATAGCTCACAAAACGAAAAGACCGTTAAATACCAAACTTGGTGTTCGGTATCTTCCAAGAATGCGACACGAAGATTTTCAAGAATATATGGAACATGTTTCGAAAATGTTGATTTTCTCAAAAGTGGCTCTAACGATTTTGATTAAAAGGTCGTATATTAAAGATATTTACCTGACAAATAAAATATATATCTTGAATTTTCTGGTAATCGCTCCTGAACTACTTTATTCTGAATGAATTTTAGGGAATTTTGTATAAGGTAAACCGGAAAAAAAGATGTAAATTTCGTTAAAACACACAATTTATGTTATAAGCAGTTTTTCCTGGAGTCGGCCGTTTTTAACATATTCCTTGTTTTTGGTTTCAGCTTTTAAATATTTATACTTTTCTCATACGGGAATTTGTCAACTCCTGTCCATACAAACAAAGGAACTTCAGTCGGATAGCAAGCAGCTTTTGACTATCACTTTAACCCATAGTACTCCCTTATTTCGCTTTGACTTACAAGGAATCAAATAATAAGAACTATTTCTGCTAATTTCTTCTCAATTCGGATGAAGTAAATAGAAGCATGAACTGCTGACAATAATTTGTTACAGAGATATAGAGAAAGACATGTGAATGGAACACATCAGATATATATAATGGAAGGGACTCGGTGAGACGAAGCACCCTCGTGAGGCATAAGCGAAGCGAGAGGAGACACCCGAGAGCCGGAACCAGGAGCGATAGAACAGCAATACCTAATCCCTACAGTTACCAGATTGATACGCCCTGTTAGTCGAATATTATTTATACCATGGTAGTGAAGCTGCACCCACAATACACAACAGGTTTGTGACTGTTTCCCGGTATGCGTCGGCCTCGACGGTCTCAGGTTCGAATCTCGCTTCCTGCAGAAGACTTGAATAGTTTCTGGGAATGCGGGATCAGCAGAGTATGAGCTTGTATCCTGGTAAACGATGTTAGCGGAGATATCTTTGGTGAAATGAGAAGCACAGCACTTAGTTTTCTCTATTTGCTTTACCGGCGAACCAATAAACTACACTTCATATCACAAAGTTTCTCATAAGTCCTGGTTGCAGCTACGAACTGACTGGTTTTATTTTTCTAACGGCTGACCTTTATTACTTCGGGGTCTCAAAACGCCCAAAAGAATCCGCTAAAATAATTTTGTACTACGCCCACGGATTTACAACACACTATTACTCCGGAGGTAATTTCGGAATCACTACCAATAGAATTTCGCGCAGCTCGCTAATTACCTCTCCGCCTCACCTTATTCCCATCACACGATTTGTCTGTTTAGCTTCTCATGTGCCCATTTTCCGTTATTTTGCACAAGTTCATCGGCCTTTCACCCTGCAGTAACGGGACTTAATTTAAACAAAGGTGTTTCCGCTTTTACCTTGGTGGGAGTTCCAGAGAGCACCCTTTTCTCTATGACACGCCGCACCGAAACACAATATCTGACATTTTAATCTCTCAAACAGACCAACGCGACGAAGGATGAATAAAACGATTAATGTAACTTCCAGTCGTTTGGTGACCCAGGAAAATCCCAGAAAAAAGCCAAAAGCCAGAGTGAGAGATTATTGGGTATGTAATCTAGGATGCTCTGTATGCGAGTCGCACGCGTTACCGCGGTGCCCTCTCGCTTGGTGTATTCTGATTTACGCTTGAGAAGCCACATTTTCCTATTTTGTGATAAAACTGTCTGATAAATACAATTAGTTTTCCAACAAAATATTTGATGAACCAGAAATGCACGTCCAACTGGAAAGTAAAACAAACCTCTGACATGTGCGGAATGATTGAAAAATAAAACAATGAATGACTGACGACGTCCACCATCTGCCAGGAAGCCACATGGAAACAAAAACCTTCCGGAATCCATTCAGTTTGTTGAAAGCCGCGGACATAAATAAAATATTATTTTTTTGTGGGGGTGGATGGACATGGATATCGTTTATAAGCCGGTACGAAACCGCTGTCGATAATACAGCGCGCTGTTTCAGTGATGTATGGAATAGGATGCATGCAGCTTTTGTTTTTGTTTTCCACGGCCGACCTCTGCGTTTTTTGCGTTTAGCACCGCTCAGATGAAGGAAAGGTTAGAGCGCTAAGTGCAACACTGTAAGGTAGTGATAATGGCAAGGCTGCGGAATAGGGTGGTCAAAATGAAGAGACTCAATACTTGGTCTGGGATGTGTAAACAAGGGTTATGTGGAAAAATTGATAAAAAAAATCCATTCCATTCACATGACTTTCTCTACATCTCTGCAACAAATTATTGTTAAAAAGCTTATGCTTCTATTTGCTTCATGCTAATCGAAAAAAAATTAGCAGAAATATTCTTATTACTTGCTTCTTGGAAGTAGAAGCGACATAAGGGAGTACCATAGATTAAAGTGAAAGTCAAAAGCTGGTTGCTATGTGACTGAAGTTCCTTTGTTTGTATGGAAAGGAGTTGACAAATTCCTGTATGAGAAAAGTATTCGTTTTTTAAAGCCGAAACTAATAACATGGAATATCTCGAAAACGGTAAACTCCACGAAAAAAATGTATATGACATAAATTGTAGATTCTAACGAGATCTATGTTTTGTGTAGTAAGTTTTCATCTATCTCTTACGGTTTACTAGTTATGCAAACTTCTGTAAAATTCATCCAGAATAAACAGGTCTTTAGAAGCTATTCCCAGAAAATTCAAGATATAAATTTTATTTGCCAAGGAAACTGCTTTAATATATGGTATTTTAATCAAGATCAGTAGAGCCATTTTTAAGAAAAACAAAATTTCCGAAAAATTTTCCATATAAAGGGTAGTTAGTGGTGGGGGGATTTTCTTGAAAATATTTGTCACATCCTTGGAAGATACCGAACTTAAATACCAAGTTTGGTATTTAACCGTCTTTTCGTTTTTGAGTTACGTTATCCACGGACACACACAGATAGTCAGGCGCACACATTGACCTTTTTCTAAAAATGCTGTTTTTTAATTCAGGGGGTCCTAAAACATGTATTTCCGATGGAATCTCGGTATCGACTTTTGGGTGGAATACAATACCTTCTCTGCCCGCCTGGGTAAAGTGCTGGTAGCTTGTCTGCATCAGATTCAAAAGGTCGTGAGTTCTAATCTCGCTTAGGGGGAGTTACCCGGATAAGATTTTTTTTTTTTGGGGGGGGGGTTTCCATTATCCTGAGAAGATGATTGTAGAGTAACTTTAAGCTCCATAGACCCGAGATCATTTGAGCATCATTTCACCAATTTCATTCATCGTCCGATATGACCAACTAGGTTAAAGGACGTTAAGCTTAAAAAAAACAAAACAAAAATACTTCTCTATCAATATACACATAATACATACGATTTTATGGAAAGTAAAAACACGTTTTTAAGTTCTGTACCATATACAGTATTGGCTTTAGTTCTAGTCACTTTTTTTGTTAAAGTAACTTTCAAATTTGAATATTGCCTTTAGCTCTTATTCAGGATGATTCTTGTCTAATATTTGCAGCTAGGAATTATAATCATTATACAGTATTGAGCCTTTTACCATAAATTGGAGCTAATTTGGTTCTTAATGGATTACCTAGGCTCAGCTTTGGAAAATACATTATTTTATAAATATAGATATATATTATTGTAAGAAATGTACGCGAGAGCGATCGCATACATGGACAGGGTTATCACGTTATTTTATTTAATATTCATGTTGAAGATCTGAATTGTTGCTGTCATATTACATAAAAGAGCTCAAATTTTGAAAACCCTAGTAATTTTATTATTATGACATTTAAATACCATGAACAACACCATAGACTTAAAAATACACATTTCCCCAATTTTGAGCTTCCCTATTACATATGTTTGAGTACTAATGTGTAAAGTTTCATTCTGTAGTCACGATAACGTGAAAAATGTATTTGGAAATTACATTTTTATGTTATACTGTATCCAATATGAAATATAATGAATTATTACTCTCATATAATAGGGAGAGTCCAAAATTGGGGAAATCTGGTATTTTTATGATTATGATATTCATGGTGTTCATTCAATTTTCATAATCCCAAAAGTAATAGTTTTCTTCAGATGTGGAGCTCCTCTACGTTTGCACACTGGATGAAATATAAAATATATATATGTGTATATTTATAAAATTATATATTTTCCAAAGTTGGGCCAAAGTAACATATTAACTCCAGTGTATGGTAAAATGTTCAATACTGTATTATGGAAACACTTCCTGAATATAATTTATTAGATAAGAATGACTCTGAATGAGATTTGAATACAATATTCAAATTTGAAAGTTAATTTAACAAAAAAAAAAAAAGTTCAGAATTCATGCATCTACTGTATATAATTCCGCCTCGAAAATACGATGTCAAAATTTCACCGGAAATATAGGTTTTAAAACCTCTCAACCCCAAAAACGAACATTTAAGAAAACGAACTGCGTGTGTCTGTGAACCGAATAGTTGACTTTCAGCATCGTCCGAGGTTGCTGCAAGAAGATTTTTAAGAAAATTCGTCATCCCAAACTATCCTGTACAATGAACGTTTGATTTTCTTAAGAATGATACTAAAAGATTTTGAGTAAAATATATAAGATCTAGATATCCAGAATTATATGGAAATAAATCACACAATATGATCACTACTTTCTCTACCACGTACTTAGTACAGAGCAGCAGAAGGTAGGTATTTCATTCCACCCAAAAATTCGATACTGAGATTTCACTAGAAATACACTTTTTAGGGTTCTTTAGTTAAAACAAAATGTTAGCAGAAATATTTTATTACCTTCCTTTGCATGACCAGCATGGAAAATATATGAGATGTCCCATTCATATTACTTTTTCTATTTGTTCTGCAAACTAACTATTCTTACAAAAGAAATTCTTCTATTTACTTCATGAGATAAACATTAACAGAAATTGTCTTATTACTTAGTTACTAATAAGTAGAAGAGAGCTAAGGGAATACAAAAGCTAAAGCGATATTCAAATATTTTAAAAGCTGTCGCTATGCGATTAACTTTGAAATTGAACCTCTTTGCATGGCCAGAAGTAAAACAAAAGAAAACTGATGACTGTTTGAGAAAAGAATACCTTTTTTAAAAAATTAAATCGCTAACAAAGGATTTCTGGAAATGTTAATTTTACAAATTTTACACATGTATATTGTGTGTTTTAACGAGCGCTACATGTTTTGTGTAGTTAGGTTTGGTCCATGGTGGTAGTGTTTAACACCCGCTTTTACTGCAATGGCACCGCAGGCGATGACACTGATTATACACGAAGATGGAGCCCCGGTGGAATGTGATGGCGGGGGAAACCGGAGAACCCGGAGAAAACCCGCCCCTGCACCGCTTTGTCCACCACAAATCCGGGATCGAACCCAGGCCGTCTAGGTGAGAGGCGAATGGTGGTTTGGTCCATCTCTACGGTTTACCAGCTATGCAAAAATCATTATAAATGAAGAGGACAAAAGGACTATTTCCAGTAAATTCAAGATATATGTAGATATTATTTGTCATGTAAATATCTTTAATATACGGTACCTATTTAAATCAAAATCCTTAGATCCATTTTTGAGAAAATCAAACTTTTGGAAAATATTCTGATGTAAAGGCTAACCATCCCCTTAATGGAAAATTTTCGAAATGCTACCAATGATTTTGATTAAAATGCTAAAGACATTTATTTATTTATTTATCTATCTATCTATCTATCTATCTATCTATCTATCTATCTATCTATCTATCTAGCTATCTATCTATCTATCTATCTATCTATCTATCTATCTATCTATCTATCTATCTATCTATCTATCTATCTATCTATCTATCTATCTATCTATCTATCTATCTATCTATCTATCTATCTATCTATCTATCTATCTATCTATCTATCTATCTATCTATCTATCTATCTATCTATCTATCTATCTATCTATCTATCTATCTATCTATCTATCTATCTATCTATCTATCTATCTATCTATCTATCTATCTATCTATCTATCTATCTATCTATCTATCTATCTATCTATCTATCTATCTATCTATCTATCTATCTATCTATCTATCTATCTATCTATCTATCTATCTATCTATCTATCTATCTATCTATCTATCTATCTATCTATCTATCTATCTATCTATCTATCTATCTATCTATCTATCTATCTATCTATCTATCTATCTATCTATCTATCTATCTATCTATCTATCTATCTATCTATCTATCTATCTATCTATCTATCTATCTATCTATCTATCTATCTATCTATCTATCTATCTATCTATCTATCTATCTATCTATCTATCTATCTATCTATCTATCTATCTATCTATCTATCTATCTATCTATCTATCTATCTATCTATCTATCTATCTATCTATCTATCTATCTATCTATCTATCTATCTATCTATCTATCTATCTATCTATCTATCTATCTATCTATCTATCTATCTATCTATCTATCTATCTATCTATCTATCTATCTATCTATCTATCTATCTATCTATCTATCTATCTATCTATCTATCTATCTATCTATCTATCTATCTATCTATCTATCTATCTATCTATCTATCTATCTATCTATCTATCTATCTATCTATCTATCTATCTATCTATCTATCTATCTATCTATCTATCTATCTATCTATCTATCTATCTATCTATCTATCTATCTATCTATCTATCTATCTATCTATCTATCTATCTATCTATCTATCTATCTATCTATCTATCTATCTATCTATCTATCTATCTATCTATCTATCTATCTATCTATCTATCTATCTATCTATCTATCTATCTATCTATCTATCTATCTATCTATCTATCTATCTATCTATCTATCTATCTATCTATCTATCTATCTATCTATCTATCTATCTATCTATCTATCTATCTATCTATCTATCTATCTATCTATCTATCTATCTATCTATCTATCTATCTATCTATCTATCTATCTATCTATCTATCTATCTATCTATCTATCTATCTATCTATCTATCTATCTATCTATCTATCTATCTATCTATCTATCTATCTATCTATCTATCTATCTATCTATCTATCTATCTATCTATCTATCTATCTATCTATCTATCTATCTATCTATCTATCTATCTATCTATCTATCTATCTATCTATCTATCTATCTATCTATCTATCTATCTATCTATCTATCTATCTATCTATCTATCTATCTATCTATCTATCTATCTATCTATCTATCTATCTATCTATCTATCTATCTATCTATCTATCTATCTATCTATCTATCTATCTATCTATCTATCTATCTATCTATCTATCTATCTATCTATCTATCTATCTATCTATCTATCTATCTATCTATCTATCTATCTATCTATCTATCTATCTATCTATCTATCTATCTATCCTGGCTGGAGTTAAGGCCATAAGGCCTTCTCGTCCACTCTACCAGACAATATATTAAATTCAGCACAGCAATGATGCAATGAATAAAGGAATAAAGAAGAAAAATACAGTTCTGTACAACTTAATAAAAACGTGTGACAAGTATACTGAAATGAAAAGAAAAAAACTGTAAACAAAATTATTTTAAGTGAAATATTCATGTAGATTGAAACACATATTAATCATATTTACAATTGAAACGATTATTACTTGCCAGCACATAGAATATTAATAATAATAAATGAAAGTAGTGATATATTTATCATATTAATACAGCAGCAGATTAGGTTTGATTACAAATGTATGTCCTAACTATCTGCTTGAACAGTATAACGTTCCGGCAGTCCCTTACGTCTTCAGGGAGGGAATTCCAAAGACGAGCTAATTCTATTGTAAATGATGATGAATAGAAGGTTGTATGATGAGCAGGTAGAGCAAGAAGGAAAGAGTGTCGAGAGCGAGTTTCTCGATTATGACAGTCAGAAAGATATTTGAAGCGAACATTTAGATAGTTTGAAATGCGAGAATGAAGAAGTTGATATAGAAATGATAAAGAATATAATTTCTTCTATCCCTAAGCTGGAGTCATTTAAGTGTTACACGACAAATAGAATCTATATTTTGAATTTTTGGAAATAGTATTTTTTATCCTCTTCGTTTCTTTACTTCCGTTCCGAAGGAAGTTACGTTAAGTATTCTTACGCCCGAAAAAAATCCTTCGCCCTCCACCGAGTTTGAACTCATCTTGGGAACTAAAGATATGACTAGACCACGGAGAACGACATACCACTGTAGTCAAAAAGGTTCCGGGATTTATAAATAATACCTAAGTAAGTTAACTTACTTTTATTTAAACAACGTTTCCTTCAAAATAGTTCACTCAGCTATGATATACTTTTGTTAACACGTGTAAAGAGTCTGGAAGCATTCCTGGAAACTGTTGCTTGAAACCTTCTCAACATTCTTGTCACATCAGCAGTCATTTTTTTAGCGCTTTCAAATCGACAGAAAATCGTTTATGCTAGGCATAAATCTGAAATTGTTCTCGGGTTTCCAACCAGGTGGTGAAAGATTCAAATTTCAGTTTCCCTGAAGAGAAGACAAATTGAAACGTCTGAGTTTTAATCTTTCATGACCTGGCTGGAAGCCCAAGAACAATTTCAGGCAAATATTCGCCAGGAAAATCTTAATCCATATTTTAGCTATAGATCTCTCTAGCTTTCTCTTGCTGCTCTATAAGACTATTCTTCTTTCTACACAATGCTATTCGAGATAAACATTAGTATAATGTTAGTTCCTTATAAGTAGAAGGGAACCAAAGGAATGCGCTATGCTAAAGTGATAGTCAAATGTTTTAAGTAATCTTAATGCGATTGTCATTGCAAATCGCTTCTTTGCTTGGTCAGGAGTAGAACAAAGGGAAAATGGACACTTCCGTCCGAGAAAAATATAAGTACTTTATAGCTAAAACCTAACAAGGAATATCTCGGAAACGGTTACCTTCACGAAAAAAACGTAAACGATATAAATTGTGTGTTTTGACAAGAGCTAAATTTTTTGTTTGGTAGGTTTTTGTGTACCTCTTACGGTTTAGCAGTTAAGCAAAGTTCGGCAAAATTCATCGAGAATCAAGAGGTCCTCAGAGGCTATTCCCAGAAAATTCAAGATATACATTTTATTTGTGATGTAAACATATATAGGATTTTAATCAAAATCGTTAGAGCCATTTTTGAGAGAATCAAAATTTTCCATATAAAGGGTAGTTTGTGGTGGGGGGATTTTATTGAAAATCTTCGTGTCACATCTTGAAAAATACCAAACCTAAATACCAAATTTGGTATTTAACAGTCTTTTCGCTTTTGAGCTATGCTGTCCACAGACACATACGGACCTTTTTCTAAAAAAATCGGACTCAGGGGACCCCAAAACATATATTTCCAGTGAAATCTCGACATCATATTTTTGGGTGGAATATAATACCTTCTCTATCCCTATGTACATTGTACATACGGGGCTAGAGAAAGTAGTAATATCTATGTAAGAACAAAACATAAAATTTTACATTTGTACATAATTTTGAATCCCACATTCTGAATAAGAAAACATCAACAATCCACAAAGACAAAAGACGGTTGCCAGACAACTCAACAATACCTACCTATCGTCATGACATTTTTACGGAAGTGACTCATGAATAAACCTAACATCTATGACAGAAATAAGCCACATTGCATTATTCGTTTCGGTGAATTTTAAATGTATGGAATTTGATATCAGTAAGTATAACATTTTGTCCGCTTACTAAAAGCATGTCATAAATGAAGCATTAATTTCAGGGTCTAATGTGTTTTGAACGGCTGTGCCTTACGTCTCTCATTTGTTTACATACATCATGCAACGGGCAGTTTCTGTATTTACAATTCGCATTACTACTGACCGGCATTCACGTGACTCACAATGAGGAATGAGGGACCGATTCAGTCGCAAACTTTCCTTACATATTGAGCTGCCTCTAAGTATGCGGAATGAGCAGATATTCATTTGGGGAATTTGCCAATGCTGTGTGAGCCTATTTCAGCGGCGATTTATAAATCATCATCTCCTCAAAAGACGAACGTTAATAGCAGTGTTTCAAAGGATTTGAGACTCGAGTTCTTTCAATTTCCGACTGAAAGATTTTTCAACTGTTGAGGTTTACATTTAATTTCTTACCTTTATAAGAGCAATGAGGGCAAGTTTTTGTTTAAAAATGGAAGTGCAAACACTCGCATGTTGATTTGAATTACGTATTTGTTCAATAAAATCAAATTTAAATAAAACATAATGTTATTACGTTCAACAGTTTAAAGTTAAACCATAAATGCAGGGCACGGTAGAGGCTGACAGAGGGCAGAGGAGGGTCAACCGTGTGACCTGTTGCGTAAACAACCGAACGTTTGAGAGAGGCAATAATAACCATCCAGAAACACTGAAATTGTCCTCATGAATATAACTTTAGAAAATAGCGAAAAAATCGCAAATACTGGGTTATCACATCGTCCTCAAATGCTGTTACAAATATTTGCGCTTATTCACCTCTCACTCTGATGTCTGTGTGTATATTATACCGGCTGGAAGGGGACTTATTACATTCCTCCTAAAATGAGCTTCATTGAAGCATTACAAACAAAAAAGTCTAATGGCATTTTGTTTTTTGATCAGCCGATTTCGAAAAAATAAATGGTTTTTGTTCCAAATTGGATACGTAATTCCACAAGAATGTACGAAGATAATAGTTTGTTACTTATAAGATGCGCAGAGTAACGTATTTCTGAAATTAGTTTCGGTAGTAATTATAGGACATCACACAGAGTTCCGAAATAATTTATCACTTAAAAGAATTAAAGGAATATTCAAGTAGCTTTTTCAGACGTGAAGTAACTGGGCAACGTTGCGTTGAGGTTGCTCAGAGATCTGAACCGGCTTCTGGATAAACATGTTGGTCGCTTGCAAACACGATGCAGGGTGGGGGTTAACGAGTGCAACTGGCATTCTGATTGGCCTACACTACTGTGATACCAGCAGTGAGGCGTGTTTGTTTATGTGTCAACTAGTGCAAGTGACACCCACACAACCTGCTGCGTTGCTAGCATGTCTGTCTCTTGTTTTCGAAAGGAACTAAATTATCTCGATAGGAAATGGTCAGAGACAAATATATATATAAATGAAAACAACATTTTTTCTTCTTTATTTCTCAACATAATCTGCAGAAAGCAAATAAATTTGTCATACTGGTGTTCTAATTTAATTATTAAACCATCTCTGTAGTGCGATTTATCAAGATCCTCAAAATAGTTGTCATTTTTTGAGGTTTGGGAACAGGTGGTAGTCACTGGGTCCTAGATCTGGCGAATAGGGTGGATGTTCAAGCAATTCGAACTTTAATTCCCACATTTTTCCCATTGCAATGACTGAGCGATGGGCCGGAGAATTGTCGTGATGAAACAAGATTTTTTTCGCCCCCAAATGAGGTCTTTTTCTTTATACCTCATCACTCAAACGTTGCAGTAAGCTTGCGTACCAGTCACCAAGTGATACTTTTACCCTTTTTCAAGTAATGAATTAAAAATAATTCCCTGTGCAGCCCAGAAAACACTCGCCATAACCTCGTTAGCTGACAAAATTGACTTTGCCTTTTTTGGAGTTGGTTCACCTGGCGCAATCCACTGTTTTGACTGTGATTTACTTTCTGGAGTGTAGTGATGTATCCAAGTTTCATCCATGGTAATAAGCCGTCTCAAAAATTCACTGGGATTTTTACGGTAGAGCTCCACATTCTTAACAGAAAGTTTTTCTTTGTAACTTTTGATCAGGTGTTGACAAACGTGGCACCCTCTTGCATAGACCTTCTGATAGCCCAAAACATTACTTAAAATATTACCTGCACGTTCTTTTCATATGTTTACAGCCTCTGCTGTCTCAAACAACTTTAATCTGCGGACTTCCAGTACTAAATGATGCATTTTTTCAATGATCTCTGGAGTTGTCACTTGTACAGGGCGTCCAGAGCGAGGCTCATCACTAGTGCTCGTACGTCCCATTTTATACTCTGCAAACCATCTTTTAATCGTTGAATATGAAGGGGCAGAGTCGTTCAATGTACTGTCCATTTCCTCCTTGATTTCTTTAGGCGTTAAGCCTTTCAAATGGAAGTACTTAATCACTGCTCGTTTTTCCAAATCCTCCATTTTCGTTAACACTCTAAAGATGTCTTGTTTAAAATTCTGTTATTCGAAAAGTAAACAAGCTGTAACTATGGATACAAACTGTTCTAGAGTTAAACTATACGATGCTACCGTTTAACTGGACTAGTGGCGCCATATCAGCCGATCGTTGTGTATATACTGGAAACATTCTGAACCTCGTGTGTATATGTTTATGTGTGAACAGCATGGACACATCCGTCCTTGAAGGTGAGACTATTTTAGTGGTATGAGAGAAATAAAGCCAGTAGACCTCCCCGTGGAGTTTAATTGAAAAATTCCACTCTGGCGGTAATCAATATGCGGTGCGATCTGACAGGTGGGCCGTGATGGCCACCACTTCTACCCTCTTCTGTGTGGAGTTGCATTCCACATGACCTGTTTATTAGGCCAGTAACAGAATCCGCGGCTTCGCACGCGTTAATGCGTTTAGTGCGGAGATTGTCTATCTCTCCCCCTCCCCCTCTCTCTTTGATATTTCCAAAATTAACAACAAAACCGCAGGAAGTTAACTAATTAAATGTCCTTACTATCTCCACCACGTACTAAGTGTTGCATTCCAACTAAAATTCCACACCGACATTAAACAGAAATACATGTTTTGAGCTCCCTAAAATGTGATGTGTTCATTCACACGACTTTCTCTAGCTGATCCAAAATCATTCCTTACAAAATACTATTATTTTATCCACATCAAGCTAATCGAGATAAAAATTAGCAGTACTGACCTTATTACTTTTTTTTTTTTTTTTGCAATATAATTTATTTTGGGCCGCTTTAACAGCATGGTCATATCGCGACCTTTCAAATTGTACATAAAATAGTTATTTACACATTGGTAAAATACAAAATGGTTACATTTATAATTCACAATAACTCAGAAAGTTTACATTGTCTTATAAATATTATTGTCTTTTTAATTGTCTGATGGTTACGTAGAGCACTTAGTAAGTCACTGAAGCCGAACTGAAGTCTCTGTTTGGCGTATTTCGGGCACTGCAGCAAGATGTGTAGGACAGTAAGCGGTGTGTTGCAGGTCTCACATTTTGAGATGAAGGAATGTGTCAGTTTGCAGTGTCCAATTCTGAAGCGAGTAATTACTGTTTGTTCACGACGTTCTAATTTTCGGAGGGGCTCGAAGAAATTGGTAGACCCGGCTCGTTTCCTTGTAAGTAGAAGGGAAATAAGAGAATGCACTAGTCTAAAGCAATGGTCAAAGCTTTTAAAGGCTTGAAATTCGGTTCTCCTTTGCATTCCTGGGAGTAAAACGAAAGAAATGAAACAAGGTTGACTTCCCGCTTGGGAAAAGTTTAAGTAAAATGGAATCCAATAACAAGGAATATCTTGGGAACGCTTAATTTTACATAAAAAAATTATATGGCGTAAATTGCATATCTTTATGAGAACTACGTTTTTTTGTACGGTTTAACAGGTATACAAAAGCCATCCAATTAAGATGTCTTCAGAGGATATATCCAGAAAATTCAAGATATACATTTCTTTGAACAGCAAGTTTTCGTCTATCTCTTTGGTATATCAGTTATACAACAGTCATCCAGAACCAATAGATTTTCAGAGGCTATTCCCAGAAAACTGAAAATATACATTTTATTTGTTATTTAAATATCTTAAAAAGACGTTTCTAAACAAAATCGTGAGAGCCATTTTTGAGAAAAACAAACATTTCTAAATGTTTTTCAATGTAAAGGGAAGTTTGAGTTGGGGGATTTTTCTGATAATCTTCGTATTCTTGGAAAAGCACTAAACTTAAATTTCAAGTTTGGGTATTTAACGTACTTTTCGTTTTTGAGCTATGCTGTCCACAGACAGACACACACACACACACACACACACACGGATTTTTTTCTACATGTTTTCTCTTTTTTCGGTACTCAGGGGGTCTCACTCGTAACAATTTTGATTAAAATTCCGTATTAAAGATATTTAAATAAAAAAAATAAATAAAATGTATACCCATCTTGAATGTTCTGTTAATAGCCTCTGAAGACCTAGATGAATTCTGCATTACTGGTAAGGCGTAAGAGATTGACAATAACTTACTACACAAAAATGTATACCTCGTTAAAAGTCATAATTTACATCATATACTCTGTAGAGTTCACCGCTTCCGAAATATTCATTATTATTGCTTTCAATTTTAAACTATGCAACCTTTCTCAAACGGGAAGTCACCTTTCATTTCATCACATTACTGCTTGTCGTGCAAAGCGAACCGAACTTCAGTTGTTCACATAGTGACCAGCTTTTAAAAGATTCGACTATCGCTCTAGCCTAGCGTATCTCTTTATCTACCTTCTACGTTGAATTTTTCAGGCTGACTCTGCCTATCCAACTCCTGTTCTACGCACGGCTTGTGTGAAAAAACAATTTATCCAATATTTTGTAAAAAATAGTCTGCAGAACAGGTAGAAAAGTATCTATGTGATTGAAACACATCAGACTTTTTGTTTAGGTCATCAAAACATGTATTTGTGGCGAAATTTTGCCATCGAACCTTTTGGTGAAACGTAATACTTTCTCTACCAGTGTGTACATTACGTGGTGAGAAAGTAATAAACTATCGATGGTTGGTAGAGAAAGTTAGGTGAGAGTGTCACATCAAACACACTATTTCTTTTAATCTTTATTCTAAATAATCATAACAAAATGAATGCCTCATGTTGTTGCCAGGTGTATCCTGAAATTCTAACTGTTCCTTATTTTGTTTCTTCAGAGCCTCTGGCTAGTTTGGATCAACTGGTTTCATAAATAGTTGATTGCTGTAAACGATTTTGGGCAGAGAAAATCGTGTTAGTATTATAGTTTGGGGAAAGGCTAGCCCAAGGAACTTGATGTTTTGACAGGATCTACAGGTTGGCGGGATGAATGGCGCCAGGAAGCATTCAAGGTCACCACTCTCACTAATTGCTTGTTTTCCAGCAAAACGGTGAGTTCGCATTCCGATGTCTTAACACAGCCTGGCAGATGTTTTATCACATCCTGAAGTGCTTTTACTCTTTTTGTTTGTTTTCCCGTGTCTAAACAAAAAACTGGGACAACAGAGATTCATCCTTTGTCAAGTCCCTTTAGTGAACGCTTCATTTCGTGTGGATTGGCATTAATCCACTTGAAAGGGCTTATGAGCTTAGATTGATGAGTACAAATCACTGTTTACCTGATATTACACACTGGCTCATCGAATGTCAGCAATAAAACAGGTTCCTGCACAGCGCCTATTTTTACCGATAGAGGCGCTCAATTAAGCCACAGTTTCAAACAATTACTGTGTTATCTTGCGTATGACGTCATCACAGGAGCATGGCGATTCACCACGTTGTATACTAGCAGCATTTTGCAGTATACAGCATAATTGTGTCTTGGTTTTAAACTAAATGTAACATTACTGATTAAATTGCTGCTCAGTCACAATAATAAAGTCTTAAATTGTGCGTAGATTGTTGCTCGTTAATAATTATTAGAGATTGTTATGTTTTAAGCTGTGCGTTCTGTTTGTTTCTTCTTGTGTTATTCTGTCAGCTTATAAACAAATGAAATTTTCTAGATTGTATTCAGAATCTTGTTTGCCATAGCAGGTAAACATACACTTCAACCTTTTCAGTATTAAAAACAAACATAATATGGGTACTCTAGCAACACAATAATATCTACAAAAGACTGCGTTCGTATAAAGTGTATTAATAATGTTAATTTTCTAAATGCCTGTATTATTTTAAGCATGCTCATTTTCGTTTTTGCCTGAAAAAAGATTACTTATACATGTATATTAACAGAAAGCAGCACGCTTTCATTACAGTTTGTTTATTGTTAACTGAAAATATAACCATAACATTTAAGAGTTTAAAGTTCATTTCGATACCTTCTCTATCTTCTTTCTTTAAAAATCTGGTGTGTTCCATTCACATAACTTTCTCTAGCTGTTCCTCAAACAAACTTTTCTTACAAAGAATTGTTCTCTTATCTATGTCATGTAATCTAGATAAACATTAACAGCATTGGTCCCATTACTTGCTTCCTTGTAAGTAGAAAGGAAATAAGGGAGTTCATTAGGCTAATGTAATAGTCAAATTTTTAAAAGCTAGATGCTATGGGAAGCAATTGAGGTTCCGTTCGCTTTACATGCTCCGTTTGAGAAAAGTTAATTAGTTTAAAACTGAAACCAATAGCAATGAATATCTCTAAAACAGTAACACATATCACATACATTATGTATATATTTTGCAACATTACTTCAAACAACTCACACCTTTGTAAGTAGGAATTTTATTGTTAATTATAATTAAAGGTAAATTAAAGAAAGTTAGAAACTGAGCGTCACTTATAGACACTACGTAACATTTCGAACATTAAACACACTTTCAGTTGAAAATTTTATTTTGATTTATTGAATACCTAGTCCTGTTAAAAAGAATAAGATGCTCTCATTCACCAAACTGAGATGAGTTGGAAAATGGCATTCTGTTTTAAGGTCACCGATTTTCTAGACCTGAAGAAGCTGTTAAAGCTACAAAAGGGGTTTCTGCTTGTCAAAAAATGAGTGGCCTAGATGCTTCTAGAAGTGGTTCCAGAGAGAATATTTGAGAAAAAGGGATAAACAAAACATTTCTATGAGTATTCATTATTTGCTGTCCATACCTGGTAGTCGCCCTCCGTGGTGTAATGGTTACCATGCTAACTTCATACACCCAAGGTCGCGGGTTCAAACCCGGCGGAGGACGATGGATTTTTTTCGGGCATAAAAATCCTTAGCATGGCTTGCTTCGGAAGGGAAGTAAAGCCGTGGGTCCCGTGTCGTAGATTTACGGCACGTAAAAGAACCTCTTTCACGCCAATATAGAATGGGACGCTGAGAACCAAAGCAGTTAAAGAGCGTCCATAAATAACAGACCATTTCCATTTTCCATACCTGGTGACCGTCGCAATACTCGCTTCCTTGTAAAGCCTATGTCCCACGGTCAAAATTTGATCCAAAATTTGTTATACAACGTGATCGTTGTATACAATTTTTCCATTCCGTTCCCACGGGAGTGTGTATTGGTCCAAATATCTCTTGCACGCTCATGAACAGCTGATAGAAAATGGTGGAGGTTGCTGATCCACAATTATTTACGTTCGCTGTCACAAGCTTAGTTTATGTATGCATTGCAAGAACATATTATAATATAAAGAAAAAATTAGTACTAGACCATGGCTGGAACGTAGGAATGCAGGCCAAGGAAGAGGTGTACTACATATGCTGCAAAATGAACTCGTTTCTGACCCTATAAATTATTTTAACTTCCTTAGAATGGACGAAATTTTGTTGGGAAAGTTGCTGTCTTTAGTTGAGGCAAAACTCACGAGTCAAGATACAAATATGAGGTAGTCAATATCAGGAAATCAACCAGCAATCACGTTTTTATATTTTTTTTGTTGAAAAAAAAAAAGGTTAGGTATAAATAGACCCGATAAAATACATTTACAGGGGTTATAAATACCCGAGTTATTATTCTATAAATCTCTGCCGCACAAAAAAGAAATGTGTGTTTCAACCATAACTCAGCTACTATAACCGTATTATTGAGGACGAGGTCTACAAGATACAGCCAAGTTTCACAGAACAATCACATTGGCGGGAAGGAAGACCCAGCGCTAGCCGCCATCTTATTACGTCATTACCACCAGGTCGCTCATTGTTTGATTTCATACGTTTGGACCAAAAATTAGAAACCGCGGTATCCTGTCGTAGCAAACTGGAATTGGACCAAAAAATAGGACGGAAATTGTATACAATGAAATTATCCGATGTCCCACGATTCAATTTGTAGTTTGAAGAGTATTGGACCAAAATATTTGACCGTGGGACATCGGTTTAAGAAGAAGGGAAATAAGGGAGTTCACTAGACCAGAGAGATACTAAAATCCTTAAAACCTCGTCGCTATGTGAAGCAACATGAATTCGGTTCTCATGGTGTGGCCAAGAGTAAAACAAGAAAAGTATGAAACGAATATCGACTTAACGTTTGATGAAAGTTTCAATAGTTTAAAATTCAAACTCCTAACAACGGAAACCATTAATTCTACCTAAATAAGGTACGAGAATATGCCACAAGTTATGTGTTTTAAATAGATCCATAATTTTTTGTAGGGCGTTTTTGTCTTTTACGATTTGCCAATCATACAAAAGTCATCCAGAATGAAGATATGTTCAGAGGATGTTCCTAAAACTTTCAAGATATAGGTACATTTCATTTGACATGAAAATATCTTAAAAGACATGGTATTTTAATAAAAATCGTTAGAGTCATTTTAGAGAAAATGAAAATTATCAAAATATATTTCATGTCAAGGGTAGTTGAATTGGAGGGATTTTCCTGAAATTACTAAATTTAAACACTAAGCTTTGTATTTAACCGACTTATGCTGTTCACACACACACAAAGACAGACACAGACAGACACACATATGGAATTTGTGGTGTACAAAGCGGTGCAGGGGCAGGTTTTCTCCGGGTTCTCTAGTTTCCCTCGTCATCGTATTCCACCGGTGCTTCATCATCTTCCATGTTTCACCAGTGTCATCGCCTGCTGTGACGCTTGCAGTAAAAGCAAGCGTTAAACACTATAAAACACACACACACTGACTGTTTTCTAAAAATGCTCTTTTTGGATTCAGGGGTCCCAAAACATTATTTCCAACATAAAGTATGCTATATCTAATGTTCTTGACAATAATATAGTTTAACAATTAACCACTTTAAAACAGCTTGCAAATAGATATTACAAATATCTTAATCTATTTCAATAAAATAAATTATATAATTTATAATACAATATTAAAAATAAATCGTATTAAAGATATAAATATTAAACAATCTGATAAAACATAATGATAAGTAAGTTTCGAATTTTTTGGTGCAGTAAATTTTCTCTACCTGTTATGTACATAGTACGTGTATAGAAAGTAAACATGTGCGAGAAAGACAATTTTATAACATTCTGGATTTATGGCATCTGCAAAAAAATATTGATCCTATTATCCTCTATGCATTTACCGAACACAACACCCCGATTTTCTCGTCAGTTAATGGGGTTTCCCGCACAAAATTGGGTTTATCTGAGTTTCAATACTGGTTACTCTGCGTCAAAATGCAGCCGTGTAAATGGAACCAGGCTTCGTCAGAGAAGATTATTAGATTTGTAATAATTACCCTGTCATTAACATGTCTCAAAATCCATTTACACAAATGTAGCGAATTCTCTATATCACGTGATTGCAATTCGTGAGCAACAGTGACATTGTTTGCTTTCAATTTAAAAGTTCAGTAGCTCGTAACATGAGCACATTACAAATGGGTTTTCTATGAGGTCAATGCAGAGTATTTTACGTTCTCTACCCAGCAGTGTGTTCATAGTAGGTAAATAGCGTATTTACTTCACACAAAAAATTAATACCGAGATTTCACCGAGGTTTTGAATAAAATTAATTAAATAAACAAAGGAGCGTTTACTAGAGTCGGCTGTTAAGTCCTGGCCTTGGTATTTAAGGTTAGTATCTTCCAGGGATGCGACACAAAGGTTTTGAGAAAAATCCCCCAACCCCAAACTACCCTTTACATGGAACTTTTTTCGAACATTTTGATTTTCGCAAAAATAGCTATAACGATTTTGATTAAAATATAAAATATTAAAGATATTTACCTGCCAAACAAAATGTATATCTTGAATTTTCTGGGAATAGCCTATAAAGGTTACTTTGTTCTGGACGAATTTTACAGAATTTTGCATAACTGCTAAACCGTAAGACTTAGATAAAAACTTACTACACAAGAAATGTAGAACACGTTAAAACACACAATTTATGTTATACATATTTTTTCGTAGAGTTGATCTTTTTTGAGACATTCATTGATTTTGGTTTCAGCTATGAAAAACTTACTTTTCTTATATAGGAATTTGTCAACTGCAGTCCATACAAACAAAGGAACTTGTCACATAGCAACCAGCTTTTGACTATCACTTCAACCTATGGTACTCCCTTATTTCGCTTCTACTTACAAGGAAACAAGAAATAAGACTATTTCTGCTAATTTGTTCTGGAGTAGCATGAAGTAAATAGAGGCATAAGCTTTTTAACACTAATTTGTTACAGAGATGTAGAGAAAGTCATGTGAATGGTACACATCAGATTTTTCCAATTGCAATGACTCAACAGTGGGCCGGAGAATTGGGCTGATGAAACAGGTTTTTTTTTTTTTTTTAGGTCTTTTCTTTTCACCTCATCACTCAAATGTTGCAGTATGCTTGCATAGTAGTCACCAGTGATACTTTTACCCTTTTCCAAGTAATAGATTAAAATAATTTCCTGTGCATCCCAGAAAACACTCACCATAACCTTGTTAGTTGATGAAAGTGACTTTGCCTTTTTTGGAGTTGGTTCACCTGGCGCAATACACTGTTTTAACTGTAATTTATTTTCTGGACTGTAGTGATGTATCCAAGTTTTATCCATGGTAATAAGCCGTCTCAAAATTTCGCTGGGATTTTTACTTTCTCTATACGAACTATGTACATAGTGTATAGAGAAGCTAGTGTACTCCACCCAAAAATTCGATACCGAAATGTCATCGGAAATATATGTTTTAGGGTCCCCTGTATCCAAAAAAAGGATTTTCAGAAAAAGGTCCGTGTGTGTCTGTGTCCGTGTGTCAGTGTGTCCGTGTGCTGTGAACACGATAACTCAAAAACGAAAAGTCGGTAAAATACCAAACTTGGTATTTAAATTTAGTATCTTCCAGGGATGCGACACGAAGATTTTGAGAAAAAAACCCACCCCAAACTACCCTTTACATGGAACATTTTTCGAAATGTTTTATTTTCTAAAAAACGGCTCTAACGATTTTGATTAAAATATCGTATATTAAAGATATTTACCTGACAAATAAAATATATATTTTGAATTTTCTGGGAATAGTGGGTCAATTTTACGGAATTTTTTACGAAGACATCTTTAAACAATCATGATACCCTTGCATTTCACTAAATTTGCTGTCTGTACCAGAGGAGGCGGTCGGCGGCGATGGAACAGATCTGCTCCTATAATTCTGGATATACCTGCAAGGTGTAACGAGAAAATAGTTAAATCTACTGCAGGACCTGCATGAGCAATACTTGCTGAAAAAGGTAGGATAGTGTTCAACCTGTACCGGCTCCTGTTTCAACAGTTCTTCTAAAGGGATCTACCTGGCGTCACTGCGCTCATTTTTACTTTCTCTACACGTACTATATACATAGTGAATAGAGAAAGTATTGCACTCCACCCAAAAATTCGATACCGAGATTTCACTGGAAATATATGTTTTAGGGTCTCCTGTATCCAAAAAAAGCATTTTCACAAAAAGGTCCGTGTGTGTCCATGTATCCGTGTGCCTGTGAACACGATAACTCAAAAACGAAAAGTCATTAAAGTACCAAACTTGGTATTTAAGTTTAGTATCTTCCAGGGATGCGACACAAAGATTTTGAGCAAAATCCCCCCATCCCCAACTACTCTTTACATGGATTTTTTTCGAAAAATTTGATTTTCTCAAAAATGCTCTAACGATTTTGATTAAAATATTGTGTAAAGATATTTACATGATAAAAAAAATGTATATCTTGAATTTTCTGGATGAATTTTACGTAATTTTACATAACTGCTAAAGCGTAAGAGGTGGACAAAAATTCACCACACAAAAAATGTAGAGCACGTTAAAACATAAAATTTACGTTATATGCATTTTTTTCGTGGGGCTGATTTTTTTTTTTTTTTTTTTTTTTTTTTTTTTTTTTTTTTGAGATATTCCTTGTTTTTGGTTTCCGCTTTGAAAAGCATACTATTCTCATACAGGAATTTGTCAACTCTTGTCCATAGAAACAAAGGAACTTCGGTCACATAGCAACCAGCTTTTGACTATCACTTTAACCTATGGTACTCCCTTATTTCGCTTCTACTTACATGGAAGCGAGTGATAAGAATATTTCTACTATTTTCTCTGATTAACTTGAAGTAAATAGAAGTATAAGCTTGTAAAGAACAATTTGCTGCAGAGATGTAGAAAAAGTCATGTGAATGGCACACATCAGATTTTTTGTTCATTCTAAAATACAGTTCGGGAGCCTTGTCGGAACTCCGGCGATGTATTCCTTTTTTCTCCCCCCCCCTCCTCCCCAGTTTCCTACATTTCCTTTGTGGCCCTATTTATTTAGCGTTTTCCTTTTTCTTATATTACACACAATTACAAACACACAAACACTCATGCCCAAGGCGGGACTCGAGCCCACGATCCCCTGCGCCACGAAGCACCAAAGCGAGTGCGGCCACGGGACCCGCAAAGGTATTTCTGGATGCTTGAACCTTTAACTCCCTTAACATCTTGAGCCGATGCCCACACGCTTACCATAGTGCTAAATGATGCCAATATGGTTCGTGCACCTTGAAACCACATTAAATTCTGTTATATAATCTGTGGGAAACGCCGCAAGACCTGCAGTTTTATTTGGGCCACAGCCTTCATTTAAAATGCTGCACATTCACGTGCCAGAGGCAGTCTTATCAATTTCTAGGAGGTAGTGATATAAATCATTCTGTTGTATCTTCAGAAAGGCCCCCAGCGTCTGGAATGAAGTATGCAGAGACAGAACATGAAAGTCTGTTGCAGGCGTTTAACTTTGCCTTGGCGGTTGAATGGGCGCTCATAAAATATTTGTTGCGAGGAGAAGGCCCCCAGAAAGCCGTTAACTTGAAAGGCCTCTCCATTATTCATCTTACTCAGAGAGGAACCGCCGCTCAAGAGCATACTGTAATAAACTCTTACTGATTTACAAGTTGGATGCGAATGCGCCTGCCACTGGAAAAATTCACAAGCGAATTCATAGCTCGCATACGTCATGAAAGATTTACTTGCTTATGAGTGCAAAGTAACGGCGTCCATAAACTATGACAGCGGAACTGATGTTTCCCAAACTGTTCTATTATAACCCTAGGCCAAACTTTTTGTTTTTAATGATAAATGAGAAAGTTACTGAATTAAAAAAACTGATGTGTTCCATTCACATGACTTTCATTATATCTCTGTAACAAATTATTGTTAATAAGCTTATTCTTCTATTTATTTCATGCTAATCGCGAAAAATTAGCAGAAATAGTCTTATTACTTGCTTCCTTGTAAGTAGAAGCGATATATGGGAGTATCATAGATTATAGTGAAGTCAAAAGCTGGTTACTAGGTGACTGAAGTTCCTTTGTTTGTATAGACACGAGTTGACAAATTCCTGTACGAGAAAAGTACAAGTTTTTTAAACCTGAAACCAAAAACAAAGAATATCTTAAAAACGATCAACTCCTCGAAAAAAAAAAAAAAAGTATATAACATAAATTGTGTGTTTTAATATGCTTTACACATTTTTTGTGTGGTAAGTTTTTGTCTTTTCTTACGGTTTAGCAGTTATGCAAAATGTAAAATTCATCCAGAATAAAGTAGTGTTCAGATCGAAACGCACAGTCCTCCGTATGTCTGCTTGCGCAGGCGCATGGCCGAACCTTCGGAGTTTGAACATTTTCTCGCCGTCTCAGGTCACAAATACGGGAGCACCTATTTTATTCACCGGTCCCCTTGCCGGGCATGGACGGAAATGGATATACCACTTACGTGTGTCTGCCCCAAAGAGGATGTCTACCAAAGACCTTGGTGGGAGCGACATTTACCTGCTTGCGTCTTCTAGCTCTCCAGGTTAGTGCCGGAGGACATTGAGGCGTCTCACAACATTGCCCAGGTATACCTACGGGTATCGGGTCACTGCCACATGAGTCCAACCCAATCCGAACACTCTCTTCCGGGAAGGGCTTGGGCTTGGCCAGACTACTACTAGTGACGTCAGAATATCCGAGTGCTCAGGGTCCGCTCGCTCCGGAGCAGCTGAAGAGGAAGATACAAGTTAAATATCCACAATTGCCCTGGAGGCAAATTTGGCGTGGCTTTGCTATACCGGAAATCAACACGGAATTGGTCTCGGTGGCATATGAGATTGTCAATGAAATCCTACCAACTGCAGATAAATTACATAGACATCATCTGGCAATTCTTCCCGCTTGTCCAATGTGCCAAGCTCCAGATTCGCTCGCACATCGACTCTTGGAATGCTCAGGTAAAGGACTGATATGGACATGGCTCTTGAGCCGATGTCGGGGTTGGACTGGTGACACCTGGCAGCCTTCAGCAACGGATATTTTGCACCTGAATTTTCCCTGGAGGCGTCCTGCATTGTGGAGAGCTCTTATTTGGACAGTAATGGGTACCTATGCTTGGCTTAGTACCTTGGACACGCCAGCTGACTGTGTGGTTCCAGCTTTACGAAGTTTTTTGTATGCAGAGAGGTGGCGGATGATTCGAGACAACAGAATCAACCCCTTTAAACCCTGGATATACAGGATATGAGCACCTGATTGATTCTATATCGATCCGGGATGATCTTGGATGCAATAACATGCATTATTCCTCTTTATGCTGGCCTGTTGTGATGTAGAGCTCCTGCTTCTCCTGAAATAAATAAAGTTCCTAATTCCCAAAGGGGGTACTATGCCATTACAAACTAAATAAAAAAGAATTAAAAAAAAAATCAGCACTCTCGCTCAAAGAGTTGCCTTTATTAGACACTAAATATTTAGCTAAAAGCACACATAAAACATTACTAGCAAAGTAAAAAAAAAAAAAAATAAATAAATAAAAAAAAAGCTGATAAAGAGGCCTATGAGGAAACTTAAGTGGTTTTGCATACACAATAAAGAATTGGAGAACCGCAACAGTTAAATAGCGTCCATAATAAAAACTCAATTTAATTTAATTTAGTGTTCTATCATACCAAATGTACGCATAAAAAAAAAAAAAAAAAAAAAAAGAGGTCGGAACCTCCCCCTCCTACGGAGGGGGGAGTAATCCTGTAACATGCAGTGTTAACTGAGTAGTGAATAAAGGTGATTTAGCTGACGTACTAAAACACGTCTCTACATTAGCCTGACTTGGTGACTCACTCTCAGCCATTGATACAGATTGTGTATTTACTGAGAACCATTTACAATAAAGCACCTTGTAGCTATTTAAAGCAAATATATCTTGCTTTGTTTGAAAGTGTTTTTAGCTATGGACTGTTAGCGTATGGGAACTGTTCTAAATTGAAAGATGTTCTACTTCTACAAAAGAAAGCCATGAGAATTTTATGTCATACTTCTTACAATGCTCCACGTAGACCACTTTTTAAGCAACAGAAAATTTTAACAGTGTACAATTGCTGTATATTACAATTATTATTATATGTGCACAAGAATTTAAATCAATTTAAACTGAACAGACATGTACACACATTAAATACCAGAAATATTGACAAATTGCATGTTCCATACACTAGACTAAATAAAGTTAAAGATACTTATACAGTTTAAGGCTAAAGTAAAAAGATGGTTGATGGGCAATGTATTTTACAATTTGGATTAATTTTTTAATACTAGAATTGTTATATGACTGACTCTTACTTGTATATATTATTTTGACCATATCTATTGTACTAATGTACCTAATGACGAAACAAATAAATACTAAATACTAAATTGCATTTACCTATTTCAGTGACCAAAAACTGTGAATCCAGCAGAACAAATAAGAACTTAAGACGTGAGAGTGCGCACATGGAAATAAGGGAATACACTAGGCTAAACCGACAGATAAATGTTTTAAAATGTGGTTGCTATGGGATAGAAATCCGTTTCTTTACGTCACCAAGCATTAACAGGTTCCCATATGAGAAAGTTAAAGTATTTTAAAACTGAAATCATTAACAAGAAATATCTCGAAAACGGCCAATTTCACAAAAAATGTATATGACATAAATTGTGTATTTTATTAAGATCTGTCGCCCTCCTAGATAAATTCATATACCCAAGGTCGCGGGTTGAAACCCGGCGGAGGACGATGGATTTTTAGGGCGTAAAAATCCTTTGCATAGCTTTCTTCGGAAGGGAAGTAAAGCCGTTGGTCCCGTGTCGTAGATTTACGGCACGTAAAAGATAACTAAAAAAGCCTGATAAAAGAGGCCTCTGAGCAAAATTAAGCGGTCTTTCACGCCCTGTATAGAATGAAACGCTGAGAACCACAGCAGTTAAAGAACGCCCATAAATACAACTCCATGTCATTTCAGAGATCTACATGTTTTGTGGAGTAAGTTTTTGTCTCTCTCTTACGGTTTACCAGTATGCCAAATTAAATAAAATCATTCAAAATAAAGAGATCTTCACAGGTCATTCACAGAAAAGTCAAGATGTACATTCTATTTATCATGTAAATATTTTAAGTATAAGAGCTTTTAATCAAAATCGTTAGAGCAATTTTTGAGAAAATAAAAAGTTTCGATTTTTAAATATCAAGGTTGGTATTTAACGGACTTTTCGGTTTTGAGCTATGCACAGACACAAACATAGACCTTTTTCTATTTTTTTTTAAATCAGGGGGTCGAATTTTTGGGTTCAATAGAATACCTTCTCTATACACTATGTATATAGTAGGTACGTGTAGAGAAAGTAAAAAACATACGTAATATACACGCACAGACACACAAATGTGCATACAGAATTGTTTTGCACGGAGAGCGTTTGTTTACAGTCAAATCATGATTGCACAGCTGCAGTCAGACATACTTTATTATCCAATTCTGGAGCATTGTCCTAATGAAGTTGTTGTCATGGAAATGGCTGTGCCTTCAGCTTTTTTACTTGGGCGCAAATGCAGCGAGGCAGACAGATCATTATTGTTACTTAGAAGAGGGTGGGGCAATCTCCATAAGCAGTTACACTAAATTAAACTCTTGCAGAGCTGAAGAGGGCTATTTAACCTTCCCCTACTGCAGTGGTTTCGTATTACCCTCTCTCAAACAACCAAAACACACAACACAAGAGGGGATCTGTGAAATAACTCTTCAACGTCGAGGTTACGTGCTGTGTAGCCCAAAATAAAAACCTTCCACTGGTAGGTGCTGGCTGTAAAAAATAAAACTCTGTAGCTTTCATCAATTTAGTAATTAATATCGTGTTTCCAGTCTCAGACAGGGGTTCCCAAACAGTACCGGGATAACAGCAAGGACTTTATGGTGGTGATTTTGAACATAGGAAATTAATAGGAGGACAACTCACTCAGAAGAATTACTATAAATGTTTTTCAAGTGGGAAGAGTTCTACGCTGCTGCAAATGAGATGCGTTATGTGCTCTGCGTTGCCAGGTTCTTTCATATTTCCCCCTCACTCGCACACCGAGCATGCAAATCTGCCTAGCGACATAATGTTTATTCGCGTGTATTATGAAGATTATTTGAGCTAAACATCTGTGGTTTTTACAATTCTGCTAAAAATATTACTCCCTATCTTCCTCGTGAATGATTTTTTTACAAAATTGTAATATATTGTCTTAGCGAAAGTAGTAGTTATGAGAAACGGAATCATTCAGCACGTTATTCCCCAGTTAAGCGGGAATATGTCTACACTGCAGCACTCCGATTGGCTACCGGCCTGGTGGCGCTCAAGGACACACCTCATCCCATTTGAGAGTCACTGTAGGCCTATCTCTTTGTAAATGAATTGTCAAAGAAATCTGCCAAACTGTACTATTGTCTTTCCATTCTTACTTCACCGGCGATGAAAACAAAACAGAATGTATTTTTCCGCGCTAACACGTGCACACATTACGTGGTGCTACACTGTGATTTTGTATTTTGTATTTTTTTTTTTTTTTTTGCTTAACGTCTTTAATCTGGATGGTCATATCGGACAATGAGTAAATAGCGGTGAAATGACAATCAAATGATCTCGGGGTCCATGGAGCTTAAAGTTACATTCTCAGAACACGGGAACATCCCGAAAAAAACCTTAACCAGGTAATTGTGATAATATAATTGTTTTCTCACAGAAACCGTATATAGGAAAAGAGTTGGATAGGTAGAGTCAGACTGAAAAATTCAATGCCATAGCCGGGATTTGAAGCACGGATCTCTAGTCTGACTCTACCTATCCATCTCCTATCCTACACACGGTTTCTGTGAGAGAAAACAATTAAATTATCATAAATGTCCCTAATAGTTTGCTGAACCATGAATCCTGAGTCTTGATGTACTTACGACATTGTAAGTCGCTATTGGGGTTTGCCGTCTCAAAATAATTTGAGATCATCTTGTGGTTTACCGGGAAACATGAGAGTCAGTTGAGAAGTTTAATGCCGTGCCGGCATGTTGCCATGTTAGCTTAGTGGTAGAGCAACCGGCTAGAGACCGGGAGATCTCAGACATGGCATTGAATTTTTCAGTCTGACTCTACCTATCCTTATTCGGGTAACTCACCCCAGCAGATAAGAATTTGCGACCTGTTGAATGTGAAACACACACGCTACCACTACACTATCCAGGCGGGTTAAGCTGTCTTCCTTCGTCTGCTGTAAAATTGTAAAACCGCGTACCTACGTTTCACTAATTTGACAGGAAAGAAATACCTAAGAGAGGTGATCAGAAACTAAGGTTACAAATCCAGCTGTGAAATGAATACATTTAATTTCGTACAACCAATACAGCCAACTGAAAGTGCATACATCAAGTTATTTTTCCACACAGTTTTAGTCCATCTCTTACGATTCAGCAGTTATGCAAAATTCCGTAAAATTCATTCAGAATAAAGTAGTCTTCAGAGGCTATTCCCAGAAAATTCAAGATATACATTTTATTTGGCATGCAAATATCTTAAATACAAGAGATTTTAATCAGAATCGTTATAGCCATTTTTGAGAAAATCAAAATTTTTGAAAAAAGTTCCATGTAAAGGGTAGTTGGGGGTGGGGGATTTTCTTGAAAATTTTCGTGTCGCATCTGTGGAAGATACCAAGTTTGGTATCTAACGGACTTTTCGTTTTTGAGCTATGCTGTCCACAGTCACACATAGACACACACACACACACACATACGGACCTTTTTTCCAATTTTTTTCTGGATTCAGAGGGGCCCAAAACATGCTTTTCTGGTGAAATCTCGGTATCGAATTTTTGGGTGCATTACAATACCTTCTCTATATACTATGTACATAGTACGTGTAGAGAAAGAAGTAGGTATTTTACTTTCTCTAGCACATATGTACAACGCAATAATAGATTATAGAAGGTACCTATTGTATTCCACCCAAAAATTCGACATGAAGATTTCACCGGAAAAACATGTTTTGAGACCCCCTAAATTTGAAAAAGCATGTTTAGAAACATGTCTGTGTGTGAGGGGCGCTCATAGCTCAAAAAGAAAAGTCATTTAAATTCAAACCTGATGATTAAGTTCATATCTTCCAAGAGTGTGACATGAAGATTTCCAAGAAAAGCCCCCTTCCAAATACTCTTTACATGGAACATTTTTCATGCTCAATTTCCTCAAAATTGGCTGAATGATCTTGATAAACGTTTAAGATATTTTCATGACAAACGAAATGTATGTATTGGCTTTTCTGGAATAGCCTCTGAAGACCTCTTCATTCTGGATAACTTTTGTGTAACGGGTAAACCGTAAACGATAGACAAAATCGTTCTACAAAAAACATGGGTATCGTTAAAACACACAATTTTTTACATATGCATTTTTTTTTTCGCACAGTTAACGGCTTCCAAGATATTCCTTGTTATTGGTTTCAGTTTTAAATTACTTGAATTTCTCAAATGGGAAGTCATTTTTCATTTCATACCTCTTTTGTTTTCTCCCCTCCACACAAAAAGAACCGAATTTCAACTGTTTTACATAGCGATAGCTAATAAAAGACTTGACTATCGTGTTAGTCTAGTGTAGTCCCTTACTACCCTCCTTACAAGTAAGCAAATAATAAAACAGTTTCTGCTAATGTTTATCTCGATTAGCATGATGTGGAAAGGTAGAAGAATAGTTGCTTTGCAGAACAATAGAGAAAATTATTTGCATAGAACACATCAGATTTTTGATTTCTCTATATCTACTATGTACAGAGTGTATAAAGAAGGTGTTGCGCCCAAAATTCGATACCGAGATTTCACCGGAAGTACATGTTTTAGGTCCCCTGAATCGAAAAAAAAAAAAAATTGGAAAAAGGTCCGTGAGTGTGTATGTATGTGTGTGTGTGTGTGAGAGAGAGAGAGAGAGAGAGAGACTGAGGACAGCATAGCTCAAAAACGAAAAGTCCGTTAAATACCAAACTTGGTGTCTTCCAAAGTTGCGACACGAAGATTTTCAAGAAAACTACCCTTTACATGGAACTTTTTTCGAAAATTTTGATTTTCTCAAAAACGGCTCTTAACGATTTTGATCAAAATCTCTTATATTTAAGATATTTACATGACAAATAAAACGTATATCTTGAGTTTTCTGGAATAGCCTCAAAAGGCTTCTTTATTCTGGATGATTTTTATTGAATTTTACATAACTGGTAAACAGTAAGAGATAGACAAAAACGTGCTACACAAAAATACCGATAAAACACACAATTTATGTCGTATACATTTTTTGTGGAGTTGGACGTTTTCGAGATATTCCTTGCTATTGATTTCAGTTTTAAAATACTCGTACATAAACTGTACTCATACAGCAACTTGTCAACGCTTGCCCAGGCAAGGAAACGGATTTTAATCCCATGGCAACCACATTTTAAAACAATTGGTGTCGCTTTAGCCTTGTGTATTCCCTTATTTCCCTTCTACTTATAAAGGAACTAAGTAATAAGACCGTTTCTACTAATGTTTATCTCGATTTGCATGATGTAGACAGAAGAATAAGCCTATTAAGAATAATTTGTTTCATATGTATAGAGAAAGTCATGTGAAAGGAACACATCCGATTTTTCTATTTATTAATGGAAAACTAAATAAACTAAATCACAAAATTGTGTTACTTTCACGTAGGTTATTGTGCTTCATGCTATCCAGAACGACATTATGATACGCTATGCTACGGTTGGCAACATCTACTATAGTAGAAATGCAGCAGCTTTACCAGTCGCCATCCAACAGACGATGCTCACATTACATATAATAAGAGGAGCTGGCAATTATCTTGGAGTTCGGAATTGGCACTACTGATAACAGCTGCTCAACAATGATGGTGGCGTATCATATTACAGAACCAGCGATTAGCAAAAACAAAGGAAGGATATGAAGCGACAATATACTTTTATTACAAACGTTATCTGAAATGATCGCTTCTGCGTGCACCTATAATGGTTTCGATAGTGCAAAAAAAAATAGATATAACATGAAAATAGAGCTTGATCGCCTAGAATTCGCGTTTTTCGCGACAAATATCGCCCAAATGTTAAAAACTATTGCAACATTACTTTTTAATAGCCCAAAAGACCACATATCGTCCAATGTGATACACATGCGAAGCGTCCAGGGGGTAAAGGATGAATGTCCACAAATTAGTTATGAAAATTGAGATGCCAGCATTAAACTGCTCATACTACTCAACAGACAAAAAAGAGGAATCTGCCTTGTTATGGACCTTATACAGATGTTTCAGAAATACTTTTACAAACTTCGGGTATGGGTTCCTTACACCACAAGAAGGAAAAAAGTTCATATGAACATATGACCCATAATCCTTTGTTTTCTCGTTAGGAGGTGTTCAACTCAATGGTACACTTATAACACACAAAATTCATAATAAATGCTCGAAATGTCCTCTTGCTTTTATGCATGCCTGTACTCCTCGAATCATGCAATGTCACACCCTGTCAAAAACTTCGGGATGGTGTCGAATGGTTTCGCAGGCTTCCATGATATGTAGATGAAGCATTTCTGCTTCCGGGATGGCTGCTCCATAAACCAATGATTTAAGATGTCCCCAGAGATAAAAATCAGCAGGATTGAGGTCGGGAGAACGTGCAGGCCATGGAACTGGTCCTCCTCTGCCTATCCATCGGTCATGGTAGATAAGAGTCAGTGCATCTCGAACAATGTGATTAAAACGTGCAACGGTTCCTGTCTCAGCAACGCGACGATAAACAGCGGCAAAGGTTGGATGACCCGGTCTGAAACTCCATCTGATAGAGCCGTGCAGCCTCGCGTCCATAAAAATCATGTCTGCCTGTTCACGAAATGAATATCCAGCCATGGTGGAACGAAACACGTGCAGTTAACTCACTACATGTACACAATTGAAACCTCGAAAGCAGACTAACTACAAATGGCAAACGTATACAAGTCTCCAAGGCAACACTTTGCCATCTACCGTATGAAGTACAATAGGTCAAAGCCTTCTATGTGTGCATAGAGGAATGAAGTTTTGAGGTTGGACCCCCAAGAACTTTTTTCCTTCTTTTGGTGTGAGGAACCCATACCCGAAGCTTGTAAAAGTATTTCTGAAACATCCTGTAATAGTATGCTTACAGAGGAATATGGTTGAAGGTTCAAGTGAAATGATGGACAAAAGTTGAATGTCTAATTTTTTCTTCCTGGAGTACTCCAAACTTTCACTCATTGTTGTGTGTTGTTTATTGTTGAAACTGCCTTGATATGAGCCTTATAAAATATGCTTACAGGTGAATATAGTTGAAGGTTCAAGTGTAACAGTGGACAAAATATGAATGTTCAATTTTTTTCTTCCTGGAGTTCTCAAACCCTTCACCTATCGTTGTGCCTTGTTTATTGTTGGGGAAGTATATGTTACATACTTTATTGTTGGTGGATATGTGTGTTATGCTAGTAACCTGATTGATTGCTACAAAAAGGATTTCTGCAGAATGGAGGATGAAATTATAGCTGATGTTTGTGAAATGCAGGAAACACACAAAAACCTGTTACTTCTGTGAAGAAAAGAATGAAATATGGATGCATGGAGGATGTGAGTAATACATTTAAAATAAGTAATAAAATAATTTAAAATAACACATAAAAAGAGACCTGATACTGTAAATGTACATGGTTGAAGCGTTTTGATACTGTTTCGCACGCGCAAATATTAACAATCATCAAACTGTTTAATTCTTACGATGAACAGTCTGCATATTTAACATCACGCCACCAAATTCAGAGACACAGATCTCGCGTGTTGGAAGGTCAGCAAAACCAGCAACATGAGAAAGTAAAAATTACACAATTTTTCCAAGAATGTAAATTAAACCAACAAAGTATGTGTATATTCTGCATATTTTCATTAATATGTTTTGTTCTAATATTTACTATCACATTAATTATAATTTTTAAATTAAACACTAAATTAAATAAAGCTATTAGTATTGTTTAGTTTTGAAATTAAAAATTATCATGGAAGTTCATATTTTTCTGGTAGTTTTTGACAATTCTGGTGAATGCTGTTTCTATCAAGGGTTTTGCTGAAACAAGTTTTGTGTCCAGAGGTCTTCTTTCGGCACTACATGCTACCATATAACCGTAGGTAACATCTTTCAAATTAATTGTTTTTCCAAGTTTTTGACGTAAAAACAAAGGGAGAAGATCTCTAGTTGAAGGTATATTTAATACAGTCACGTTTTTGGCCTGTCAGATGTTATTATTGATAAATTGGTATCATTGGAAGTAAGCGGAAAGGTCATAACTTAATTTTGTTCTAATTTCTTGGTCTAAAACAACTGCCAAAAGGCTGTACCATATATTACAGCGTTGGTTTAATGCTTTAGTAGAATGTGTGATATTAATCAAAAATTTCGGTGGAGGAATATTGCGATTATTACCGTAGTCCGAGGAACGCGCTCCCTGTTCTAACGGTTCTGGTATCATAAGCACATAATTTGATAGTAATTATTTCTCGCGATAGCTGCTAAATAGACGAATTAGCAAGAGGTTTCTTATAAATCGGAGTAGACTGCCAATTTTGTCTGCGAACTGCCTTTATCCAAGCTTCTAAACGGTCTTTCCGATTTGCAAACATAAAATCTAACAAACAGTACAAAATCGTTCACTAATTATACCGCCAAAAAATAATTTTTCAATAAGTACACTAACTTCTTTATTGAAACACATTTCCCTTTCCTTGTTTCTGGTTCTACTATTCGAGAAACTACAACCAAACACCTCACACGTATTGACCACTATACTGGTTTAAAACTTACACTCTAAATTTACGGCTTAACTGAACATTTAACACCACAAAATTACTTAAATAAGTACTGTAA
The DNA here is from genome assembly GCA_030762935.1 of Hymenopus coronatus. Classification (NCBI taxonomy): domain Eukaryota; kingdom Metazoa; phylum Arthropoda; class Insecta; order Mantodea; family Hymenopodidae; genus Hymenopus; species Hymenopus coronatus. The sequence goes on from CM060883.1 coordinate 31,002,435, forward strand.
CGTATGTATTGAAACACATTTCCCTTTTCCTGTTTTTTTTTTTCTGCTATTTGAGAAACTAAAACCAAATACCATACACGTATGAACCATTATACTGGTTTAAAACTTACAGTTTAAATTTACTGCTTAATTGAACATTTACACCACCACAAAATCTTATTTTTGGGTGCACATTTAACCCACACAAGGCGCACTTATCTCAAAAGTGTGTTATCTAAATATGGCGGCTTGGTAAAAACGTGCTTCGCCAACCACAGTGCATGAGGATAGGGCATTTCCGATCTAAACTATCTCTATATCTGTAGTCTCTATCGAGTTTCTTCCAAAAACTTTATTGTTGCAAGAAATCTTTTATTAATTGAATATTTAATAATGTACTACTCCTAAATAAAAATACGTAATATAGAAGTGAGCTATAGGGTTTTAAATTTTAAATTCCATTTTTCTCTGAAATATTAAAACTGGACATTCAACCTTTTTCTCTGGACGCTTCATACACTTACAGTAAGTGCTTAAGGAATGTTCATTGCGATTAATTCAGTCTATACTGATCTATATGCACATAATTATGATCAACAACTTTCATTTTCACCTATATAAAATTGGCCAAAATTCATCTACACTAGCAAGGAGTTATCCCCACATTGATTTTTACTTTCTCAACACGTACTATGTGCATAGTGCATAGAGGAAGTATTGTATTCCACCCAAAAATTCGATACCGAAATTTCGCCAGAAATACATGTTTTGCGTCTCCCTGAATCCAATAAAAAAAAAAACATTTTTACAAAAAGGTCCTTGTGTGTGTGTGTAGTATGTGTGTGTGTGTGTGTGTGTGCATGTCTGTGGACAGCATAGTCCCAAAAAGAAAATACCGTTAAATACCAAACTTGGTATTTAGGTTTAGTATCTTCCAAGGATGCGACACGAAGATTTTCAAAAAAAATCCCCCCACCACAAACTATCCTTTACATGGAAAAATTTTCGAAAATGTTGTTTTCTTAAAACTGGCTGTAACGATTTTGATTAAAATCCCGTATATTAAAGATATTTATATCCGAAATAAAATGTATATCTCGAATTTTCTGGGAATAGGCTCTGAAGACCTCTTTATTCTGGATGAATTTTGCTTAACTGCTAAACCGTAAGAGATAGAAAAAAACTCACTGCACAAAAAATGTACATCACGACAAAACACACAATTTATGTCCTTTACGTTTTTGTTGTGGAGGTAACCGTTTCTGAGATATGCCTTGTTATTGGTTTCAATTGTGAAGTACTTTTAAAATTTTCTCAGACAGAAAGTGTCCGTTTTTCTTTTGTCCTACTCCTGGCTAAGCAAAGAAGTGATTTACAATGACAATCGCATAACGACAGCTTTTAAAACATTTGACTATCACTTTAACATAGCACATTCCATTATTTCCTTCTACTTGTAAGAAACTACGCAATAAGAACATTCTGCTAATGTTTGTCTCGATTAGCATTACGTAGAAAGAAGAATAATCTTTTGTAAGAAGTTTATAGAACAACTAGAGAAAGTCATGTGAGTGTAACACATTAGATTATTAAAATAATACAATATATTCAAAACAACGTCAATGCTCCTTTAAAATCATTGGTGGCAACATTTTTTGAAGCGGGTATTGCAAAGCTTGTGCACAGGTGCGATAAATGTCTCAATTTTTTCCGTGATTATATTGAAAAGTAACTATAAGTGTACAAAACTTTTAATAATAAAATAATTGTTTTCTATGAACTTGTCTTTAATTTATAGCCTATCGGAGGTTGAAACAAAAACGGCCCTCGTACATATATGAATCTGGTGCGGGAACTACTATTGATTTTATAAACTTAAAGTGATGAGTTTATAGCCCAGAAACCAATCATCAATTAAATTGGCAGTTAGCAATGCAGCTTCCGCTTATGGACAACAGCAATAATTAGCCAACTCCCGCCAAATTAGCTGCACATTGCAACAGATGAGCACCCCTGTCGCCTCCTAACAACTTTCCTGACAGATACAAAAAAAATCTGATGTGTTACACTCACATGACTTTCTCTAGCTGCTCTACAAACAAACTTCTTACGAAAGATAACTCTTCTTTCAACACCATGCAAATCGAGATAAACATTAGCAGAATTTTATTAATTACTTCCTTATAAGTACAATGGAGAGAAGGGAATGTACTAGGCTAAAGTAATAGTAAAATGGTTTAAAAGCTGTCGTTATGCGATTGTCATTGCAAATCGCTGCTTTGCTTGGCCAGGAGTACAACAAAAGAAAAGCGGACACTTCCGCCTGAGAACAGTGTAAGTACTACACATTTAAAATTAATAACAAGAATACCTCCAAAACGGTAAGCTCCACGTAAAAAAGGTATGTGACATAACCTGTGTATTTAAACAAGATCTACATTTTTTGTACAGTAAGTTTTTGTCTATTTCTTACGGTTTACTAGTTATGTAAAATTAAGCAAAATTCATCCAGAATAAACAGTTCTTTAGAAGCTATTCCCAGAAAATTCAAGATATACATTTTATTTGTGATAGAAATGCCTTTAATATGTGGTATTTTAATTAAAATCGTTAGAGCCATTTTTAAGAAAAACAAATTTTTCGAAAAATGTTCCATGTAAAGGGTAGCTCGGAGAGGGGGGATTTTCTTGAAAATCTTTGTGTCATATCCTTGGAAGATACCAAACTTAAATACCAAGTTTGGTATATAACCGTCTTTTCGATTTTGAGCTATGCTATCCACACACACACACACACTCTGGATTCAGAGTGTCCTAAAATATTTATTTCCGATGAAGTCTCGATATCGAATTTTAGGTGGAATACAATAGTTCTCTATCCCTATGTACATTGCACATACGGGGCTAGAAAAAGTAAAAATTAACCAAAACGGTACGTGTCTCTGTCTAACAGATAGGAGTTCTATTTTCGGAAGCAAAACACTCATCAAGACTAAGGAATTCTTCCCCTGAGGCATTTGTACCAACATCCCATTACGTTCCAAATTACACGTTTGGGGCTTGTTTCTTCTCTCGGTGGATGAATGCCCCGCATTCCACCTGATGGAGCTCGCTGTTGTGTGAGGAAGCTGGAGTTAGAGAACTCTAGCAAACGTGTCTCTATATTTAACAGGATAACCTTCAACTTTTGCCAAGCAAAATTAGAAGAAAAATCTGTTGTGTTCCATTCCCAAGACTTTCTCTACTTCTGTGTAACAAATTATTGTTAATAAGCTTATTCTTCTATTTACTTCATTCTAATCAGAAAAAGTTAGCAGGAATAGTCTTAAAATTAGAACTGAAGCTTTCCTGGCGACGTGTTAATTCAAAATCTTCTCGGGCTTCTGGCCAGGTAAAAACTTGGCTTGACACCAACGTTTCGAAGAAGTGCATCTTCCTTGTCTTCAGGGTGAACTGATGGTTTGAAGGAATAGTCTTATTACTTGCTTTCTTGTAAGTAGAAGCGAAATATGGGAGTATCATAGATTAAAGTGAAGTCAAAAGCAGGTTGCTATGTGACTGAAGTTCCTTTGTTTGTATGGACACGAGTTGACAAACCCCTGTGTGAGAAAAGTACAAGACTTTCAAAGCTAAAACAAAAAACAAGGAATATCTCAAATGATCAACTCCTGAAATAAAGTATATAACATAAATTGTGTCTTTTAACGTACTCTACATTTTTCGTGTGTTAAGTTTTGGTCCATCTCTTACGGTTTAGCAGTTATTTAAAATTCCGTAAAATTCATTCAGAACAAAATACTGTTCAGAGGCTATTCCCACAAAATTCAAAATATACATTTTATTTGTCAGGTAAATATATTTAATATACAAAATTTTAATCAAAATCGTTAGAGCCATTTTGAGAAAATCAAAATTTTCGAAAAGGGTAGTTGGAGGTGGGAGATTTTTCTCAAAATCTTCGTGTCACATCCCTGGAAGATGCTAAACTTAAATATCAAGTTTGGTACTTTACCAACTTTTTATTTTTGAGTTATCGTGTTCACAGACACGCGCACACACGGACACACACACAGACCTTTTTCCGAAAATACTTTCTTTAGATAAAGGGGACCCTAAAACATATATTTCTGGTGAAATCTCGATATGGAATTTTTGGGTGGGGTGCAATACCTTCTCTATATATTATATCCATATTGCGTATAGAGAAAGTAAAAAGCTTATGCTTCTCTTAACTTCATGCTAATCCAGTAAAAATTAGTCTTATTACTTGCTTCCTTGTAAGTAGAAGCGAAATATCAAACTTGGTATTTATATTTAGTATTTTCCAGGGATGCGACACGAAGATCTTAAGAAAAATCCCATACTACACTTTACATGGAAAAATTTTCGAAAATGTTGACTTCAAAAATGACTCTAACAATTAAGATTAAAATATCGCATTTTAAAGATATTTACCTGACAAATAAAATGAATGTCTTAAATTTTCTGGGAATAGCCTCTGAAGACTACTTTATTCTGGATGAATTTTACGGAATATTGCATAACTGCTAAACCGCGAGAGATGGACAAAAACAAACCACACAAAAAGTGTAGGGCGCGTTAAAACACGCAATTTATGTTATATACATTTTTTTAATGGAGGTGATCTTTTTTGAGATATTCCATGTTTTTAGTTTCAGCTTTAAAAAATGTACCTTTCCCATACAGGAATTTGTCAACTCCTGTCCATACAAACAAAGGAACTTCAGTCACATAGCAACCAGCTTTTGACTATCACTTTAACCTATTGTACTCCCTTATTTCGCTTCTACTCACAAGGAAACAAGTAATAAGACAATTTCTGATAATTTTTTCTCGATTAGCATGAAGTAAATAGAAGAATAAGCTTATTACCTATAATGTGCTACAGAGATATAGAGAAAGTCATGCGAATCGAACACATCCGATTTTTGGGTTTAGGGCCACTTTCCCTGTGCTAAATCGTGCTGTCCCCAGAGCATTACAAATTGAGAAATTTCATAATGTTTTTATCGCTGCATGGTCAACCAAGCTTAGTGCATGTTCCAGTGACTTAAACACTAAGCTCTAAATAGATGTCACACTTATATTACCATTACAACACGAGTAAAAAGCTCAAGGCTGTGGAAAACCACCTACTTCCATTTGAATCACGTCATTTGTACGAATCAGCTTCATCGTAGGAACTGAATGTTTAATCCTCACCAAAGCGTTTTTAAAACAATTATTTCAAATTATATTTCAACGCTGTAAATTATCGTTTGGTTTTTACAAGGATGTACATGTGGACGGTTAGGTTTTACTGTATCGTCTTTTTCTAGCACACTGAGATTAAAATTTACTTTTGATTATTTATATAAATTAATATATTAGATTTAGATTACGTTCTGTAGGTTCATGATGACCAGGCAAATCTTGAACGCATAACATGTCAAAGCATACAACATTACATACATAAGGAATACAACGTTTAAAGTCCTCGCAGTACAATTAATAGTAAGCATCTTAAGGGGACAAAGTACTCTGAAACGTTCCAAAATCACGTTTTTTGTTTTAAGCATTAATAAAATCTCTATTATTTCTAATTTCAGAGGCTTAAAGGTTTTTAGGGCATATAAATATAATTTAAATGCAAGGCTGCATTCCTTTGAAGCTGTAGTGCAACCCCCTCCCCTTTTAGAAGATTTGTATCTTTAATTCAGTTTTCTCAAAACAGCATTTTTGGGTACTTATGTACCTTTTTCTCAGAAAGTATTAGAGGCAGAGCGCTGAGATTTTCCATACGTGTATTAAACACATAGTTGAACATTTTAAACCACGATCTTAATAAATATAAGTGATATTAAAAAGCAAAGAAGTTGCAAATTTGGAAAGTTTTTAACTGTTGCCTTTCCAAAAAAAAAGTCTTTTTCAGTTTCAAGTTAACTGATATACATAGCTGAGTAATTGAGGGTCAGATGATTATACTAATAACAAGCATACAAAAATGTGATTCTTTATTGCGAGTAGTATCAGAGAAAAAAGTACATGAATTCACCTGTTTTTTTAAAAAAAATTGTTACTTTTCTGCTGAATGAAATAATTTTTATAGACTCAATCAATAAATTATTAATGCAAACAAACACTTGAAATAATTGTCATGAGTTATAAAATAACTGATAAACCTTTCAGGTAAAACTATTCAGAACTTTAAGAGCAGTGGTAATTTAACTCACTTAAGGTTGAATTTTCTGGGAATAGCCTCTGAAGAGTAGTTTATTCTGGATGAATTTTACTGACTTTTGAATAACTGCTAAACCGTAAGAGATGGACAAAAACTTACTACACAAAACAATGTAGAGCACGTTAAAACACACAATTTATGTTATATACATTTTTTTCGTGAGTTCGTCGTATTTGAGACATTCCTTATTTTTGGTTTCTGCTATGAAAAACTTATACTTTTCTCATATAGGAACTTGTCAACTCCTATCCATATAAACAAAGGAACTTCATTATCATAGAAACCAGCCTTTGACTATCATTTTTACCTATGGTAGTCCTTTATTTCGCTTCTACTTACACGGAAGCAAGTAATAAGACTATTTCTGCTTTTTTTCTGATTAGCATAAAGTAAATAGAAGTAAAAGCTTTTTAAGAATAATTTGTTACAGGGATATAGAGAAAGTCATGTGAATGGTACACATCAGATTTTTTTGCACGTGTTCTTCTCATCTTTCTGCAGGTTTGAAAACACCATTCCGTTCAGCTGTCCGAAGACATTGACATACTGATTTCCAAATGTGCTCTAAATGATACCATTCCATATTTTGGCGGTTTGTTTCAGGCTCCTAATGATAAAGGCAGTTTTACCCTCCTATCACAATACAGATCAAAATAATCACAATCATTTCTTGCATTTTTCTATGTCCTACTTTGCGTTTTGCAGCTATTTCGTTCACAGTGACACGCCTGTCTTCTCTAATGAGCTCATCAACTGTTTCCTTGTTGCGTTCCATGGAGACAGTTCGAGGGCGATCGCTAGGAGGCTCATCTTGGATACTCATACTCCCATTTTTAAATGCTCCACCCATCTCCTACCATTGCAGATATCTCCATAAGCACGTTGAACGCTCAGGTGAATTTCAGCTGCAGCTTTTTCCTCTTTAACAAGGAATTCATTCTTTGATGTCCGCTATTTTGGAAATACTACCAGTGATCACATGATAGATGCTAATGATGTCACAATATGGCAGCATGCGATGTAGTCTGTAGATTACGATCCTGTTGGCTAGTATTACTGTTACAACTAAATCAAGGTAAAAAGTTCCTCACTCAGTATATGAATGTATTTCAAGCAATGTGCCACTTTTTAAAATTAATTTTTTAAGTTTTCTTTTCCTATAAAGTGTAGCAGGCCTAGGAACTAGATATTTTGTGTTTTTGCTAATTGTAGAAAATAATGTAATTTATTTCTTTGAATGGCGTGATTAGCTCTAAGCCATATAGTACACATAAACGAATGTTATAAATTACATGATACTAAGAATAAACCTTTTGATTGTTAAAAGAGACCATGGGCTCTAGAAGAAAACACTTCCGAATTAACAATACAATTAACTTAACTTCATGAGAGTATTTTATATTTCAAAAATTGTAATTATTCATCCTGTGCTTACTAAATTCTAATCCCAGCAATGAAATGTTTCTAATAAGGACCCCATTACACAATTACACTCATATTTACAGCATTTCTGCACGTCTGTTTTCTGTTAAATTGTACTGTGCAATCACATGACTTTGTCGTTATTTGATATTTCATGATATTAACAATACTACACTTCCATACTTATATTACATTTACATATGTTTCTCTCTTCATTTCGTTTCGTGTCCTACGGCATTTGCCTTTCCTTCTGTTAGTCCCACAGAATAAAAAATCACATAACTTCGACAACATGCAATCGATAGTCAGCTACTTAACAGTCTCAACTGCCATCTATTGGCATTTTCTCAAGTATAGCAAAACTTCACTGATTTAGAAAATCTGCATCTGTACCAAGTTTGGTTGAAATAGCGGTGTAGAAGCCTGTAAGGAATACACACACACACACAAACACACACACACAGGGTCTGTTTCAAAACGCCACCAAACGAAGATAGCAGTCGATTAGCTTACACTTTGACTTGTCCGAAACTTGATGTCGCAACTTTCAAACTTTTCTATTTAAAGTTTTATGTGTGTTTAAAAATCGCCCACATTTGGGATTAGGCAGCGAAGGAACAACGGTTGTCATTGGACACGTAAACAACCTCAGAACGTGTCACAGAAACACGTAAAAAACCCACATGCTGCGTTTTCTATTACTAAGGTGACCTGTGCCGCGCCGGCGTGTCTATCAAACCACCCCTACACCAGGCGACTGGGACCTTCGCTACCAACTGGCATCTCTCTTGGAGTGGACCAGGCATGTGCCATTTGATATGACCAACAAGGTCCACATCTTCGTTTGGTGTCGTTTTGAAACAGCCCCTATATATTATACACACACACATACTATGTGTGCACCTTTTCTTAGGCGCTAGTTTTACGGGGAAACGAGGACCGGGGAAAAGAAGAGATAGTTCGACTGCCTGTCTTCCATAGTGTTGTCAACCAAAGAAAGTGTGTCTGGGTCCCTCAGCCATTATGGTGGATAGGTTAACTAATTTATCGCGACCTAGCTGAATTATTAAGCGAAACAGTGCACGTGCATGTGCGTGAACTGAATGAAACAAGTAATGGAAGAACGGTTGCTCCTAAGATATTTCGAATCCTGAATACTATATTCAAATCCTTCACTCGGAATGCTGTATTCAAATGTTACACTCGAATAGGTGTAGGTGCAACGAAGTGAATCAAGATCTCGTCTACTTTATATTTTACTTTCTCTACACGAACTATGTACATAGTGTATAGAAGGTATTGCATTCAACCCAAAAATTCGATACCGAGATTTCAACGGAAATACATGATTTGAGATCACCTGAATCCAAAAAAATCTTGACTTTCTCTACATCTCTGTAACAAATTTTAGTTAAAAAGCTTATGCTTCTATTTACTTCATGCTAATGCAATACCTTCTCTATACACTATGTACATAGTATGTATGGAGAAAGTAAAAAATCATTTTTACAAACAGGTCCGTGTGTGTGTCTGTCTGTCTGTGTGTGTTTCTGTGGACAGCATAGCTCAAAAACGGTAAGACCGTTGAATACCAAACTTGGTATTCAATTTTCGTATCTTCCAAGGATGCGACACGAAGATTTTCAAAACAAATCCCCGTACACTCAACAACCCTTTACATGGAACTTTTTTCGAAATTTTTGATTTTCTTAAAAATGGCTCTAACGATTTTGATTATAATATCGTATATTAAATATATTTACCTGACAAATAAAATGTATATCTTGAATTTTCTAGGAATAGCCTGTGAAGACTACTTTATTCTGGATGAATTTTACGGAATTTTGCATAACTGCTAAACCGTAAGAGATGGACAAAAACTTACCACACAAAAAATGTAGAACTCGTTAAAACACATAATTTATGTTATATACATTTTTTTCTTGGAGTTGATTTTTTTGAGATAGATATTACATGTTATTGGTTTCAGCTTTAAAAAAATACTTTTCTCATACAGGAATTTGTCAACTCCTGTCCACACAAACAAAGGAACTTAAGTCCCATAGCAACCTGCTTTTAACTATCATTTTAACTTATGTTGCTCCCTTATTTCACTTCTACTTACAAGGAAGCAAGTAATAAGACTAATTCTGCTAACTTTTTCTCAATTAGGGAGAAGTAAATAGAAGCATAAGCTTTTTAACAATAATTTGTTGCAGAGATGTAGAGGAAGTCATGTGAATGGAACACATCAAATTTTCTTGTTCATTGTTGACCCTAAAAGGCGGTAATAGCGGGATTTGGAAGAGTTAATGGGGTTAACATGGCCAGAGAAACTCATATGAGTAACTCAAGAGACTTTAGGTTTGTTAAGTTAAATGCCATTTAGCCGAATAGGTCAGACCGGATGCATGATACTTTGACTTTGTTCATTATCCCAGGGACTTTAGAAATAGAACGTAATCAGTAGCATAATCATGGAGGTTTTACTGTATTAAGATTTAGTCAGGTATACTCTTTAAACAAAATTATTACATAATGAAAGCAAAAATGTGCCGGAAAATCAATTATGAAAGTGAACAAGCTAGAAGCATTATTCAGGCAGGTATAGAGCATTCATTCTTGAATACAAAGGAGTAGATAATACAATAACAGGAAGGTAGGAAACCTGTGAAATTTCAGGAGGGTGCTTTGAGTGCTCTAAAATTCCAAGAGATAAACTTCAAAAGTTCACAAAGGAATTCTTAGAACGAAAAGGAAAGTTGTACGTTTAGCTCAATTTGCAAGCAAACACGACCAAGTTGGAGTATTATTCATTGCCGCTTGGTGAGCAGCAAACCCTTCCTCATTATTTTGCACGAACAGAAAAGTTTTTCTTGAGATAGATGCACCATTAACGGGAGAATTTGCTTCCCTGTCGTGACCAACTTGGTTTCATGCAGAATGAAACCAGTTCACAGCAGGCTCTGAATATCGTCTTTTGCACGTCAGCAGAGGCATTGTCCGCCTTTTATTGAGTTAAGTAACGGCAGAATCTAGCTTACGTAATTTGAGACACGTAATGTAAAATTCAAACTCAACCCCATCTAAAAAGGGCTGCAATGAAACTTCACCACATCAAAGAAGCAATGAGTGGTAAGTGGAAGATTTATAGTCTCCATATCACTGTTTGAACATGCTGACGTATGGAATGTACGTAATAAGTAATGTTTCCGAGAATCAATAAAGTATTGATATTCTTCATTTTGATACAGTATGTAACTGAAATAAGATTCCACATTTGAACTAGGTCATCTGAACATCTTTCCGGAAATGTTTTATTATTTGTGCAATTTGTAGTGTATTGTAACCTTATTCTATGTATGTGGATGATTTATAGTTAGCTGACCAGGGGTCGAGTGGTTAGACCACTCTCCTCTCACCTAGACGGCCCCGGTTCGATCCCAAGCGACCGCATGTAACATTTGTGGTGGACAAAGCGGCGCAGGGGCGGGTTTTCTCCGTTTCTCTGGTTTCCCCCCTAGCATTTCACCAGTGTTCCATATTCATTCCGTGTATCATTCATCGACATGTGTCATCGCCTGCGGTGTCATTTATAGTAAAAGCAGGACTTAAACACCACAAAAAACCTAATGTGCTACATTCACATGACTTTCTCTACATCTCTGCAACAAATTATTGTTATAAATTTTATGCTTCTATTTAGAAATGTTATGCTTCTATTTACTTCATGCTAATTGAGAAAACGTTAGCAGAAATAGTCTTATTACTTGCTTCCTTGTAAGTAGAAGCGGAGTACCATAGGTTAAAGCGATAGTCAAAAGTTGTGACTGAAGTACCTTTGTTTGTATGGACACGAGTTGACAAATTCCTGTATGAGAAAAGTATGTTTTTCAAAGCTGAAACCAAAAACAAGGAATATCTAAAAAAACGATCAACTCCACGAAAAAAAGGTATATAACATAAATTGTGTGCTTTAATGTAAGCTACATTTTTTGTGTGGTAAGTTTTGTCCATCTCTTACCGTTTAGCAGTTAGGCAAAATTCCGTAACATTCCAGGAGGCTATTCCCAGAAAATTCAAGATATTCATTTTATATTTCAGGTAAATATCTTTAATATACGATATTTTAATCAAAATCGTTAGAGCCATTTTTGAGAAAATCAAAATCTTCGAAAAAAGTTCCATATAAAGGGTAGTTTGGGGTGGGGGGATTTTTTTTGAAAATCTTCATGTCGCATCCTTGCAAGATACCAAACTTAAATACCAAGTTTGATATTTAAAGGTCCTTTCGTTTTTATGTTATGCTGCCCACAGACACACACACGCACACACGCACTCACACGCACACACACGAATCTTTTTCCAGAAATGCTTTTTTTTTTATTCAGGAGGACGCAAAACATGTATTTACTGTGAAATCTCGGTATCGAATTTTTGGGTCCATTACAATACCTTCTCTATACACTATGTACATAGTACGTGTAGAGAAAGTAAAAATTCCAGGTCAGAAAAATCCTTTACGTGTGAGCTGTTGATGCTGTATGGCGTATTCCGGACCGAAGCTCACATGACGAGCCTAGTATTTATCAAAAGGTGTTCACTTCAAGAATAATTATGTGTGCGTGTGTATGTGTGAGTGTGTGTATGTGTGTGTTTGTGTGTGTGTGATGTCGGAGGGGATTTCTTACTGCAGTCATTGGCTTATTATACTTCAGACCCCAGGATAGATGAGATTAGTGTAATTTCAAAGGGAGGCCGAAACCAGACAACGGAAGAAGAGTCACTGTGGAGGAACCGTAGTATATTCTAAGTAGTTCTTCATCCCGACGCTGCGAGCGCTAGGAGCCCGCGCCCCAGTTCTGACCAAACTCCCTAAGTCTACAGATGAATTCCAACGCCACCCCGCCGCCGAGAGCTGTCATCGCCGACACTTACAACCCTGAAAGAGACCGGTTGAATGAAACGGGGATAAAATGAAGTAAGATATACACAAAAACTTACTTAAAAAAAGTGTAGAACTCGTTAAAACACGATTTATGTTATGTACATTGTTTGTGGATTTGACAATTGTTTTAGCTATTCCTTGTTATTAGTTTCAGTTTTAAAATACTTAAAACTTTTGTTATCAGCGAATTTGTCAACTTCTGGCAGTGCAAAGATGGATTTCATCCACATGGCGACGAGGTTTTAGAAAGTTTGACTATCGCTTTAGCCTAGCATGTCCCATTATTTCCCTTCTACTTACAAGAAAGCATTTCTGCTAATGTTTATCTTGATTAGCATGAAGTAACAAGCATTTGTTACAGAGATGTAGAGAAAGTCATGTGAATGGAACACATCAGATTATTTTGCTAAGTTGGCTACGTCATCCACACATAACCCCGAATAAGAATAGAGGACTGCACCCGTCTTGGTTCGAGGCGATGAAAAAACCTCCCCTGCATTTGCCTAGGGATCCGGGAACCCCCCCAAGGTCAGAGAGGTCGGCCACAGGAATCAATCCCATGACCATGATCTACCTCTGAATGCCAGTCGCAGACGAAACGCCTGGCTCTGAAAGAATTACAATGAATCAGTTGAGTTGAATGTAATTTGGGCAGTCCCTTGGGTTTTCTTCTCTTTTCATTCCTAACCATGAACATCTAAAAATATTCTGTATCCCCTCGCACCCTTGGTGTATTTATTTATACCTCCTGAATTTTCCCCACGTTTATACCCTCCTGCACTTTCAACCCTGATGCTACCTGTTTCCTTTCGCAGGCGCGACCACCTTAGAGAGACAACTCCCACTCCACACTGGGTATCCTATAATATTGTTATGTATAATATTGTTATTTTATGCTATCGCATACATAAAAATATAACATACCTAGGTAAATAGGGGCTATCACATGGAAATTCAATAATAATAATAATAATAATAATAATAACGTGTTGCTGAAAATTTAATATGCGTGGCATCAAAGGCTACGTTAAGATTGCAAGTATCAGTGACGCAGAAAGCAACGTTGTCACGTTTTCTCCAAGTAAACACGCGTTACACGCATGGGCATTTATATCTTGGAGTACTAAGTGAAATATAGGTAACATTAGGACGGTTCTTATTAAGTACAACGAGAGTACTACACAGTGCTAATAATATCTAACCACCTTGTACTTACATTACGCCGTGTATTTGCCTTCCTCGCTGTCACTGTCATTTTCACTCACATGTATCACAAAGTATTGTCGTGTGAAACTCCCGCAGTTGAAATTTTCGTTCTTATTGCATGGTGTGCTGAGCACATCTTTCCCACACACTTGGATCAACACTTTGCAACACTGTCACTTATAGAAGGAGTCGCCTGCGAAATTCACAATAAAACTAAATGACTGAAATGAATGAGAGTGAAAACAGCGAAGACGTTGCAACACTATTTTTTATTACACGTGTAGTTAACGTCTATTTGTCATTTGTAATTTCTATGCATTCATTGGCTGAAGTGATGCGCTCATTGGTGCTCTACAAAACATCAGCGACTGCCGAGAATAATCACTGCATTATCTGAGAGGATTGTACGAACAAAGATAAAGCGCATGTTAACATTTACAGAAACACGATTATCACCCTCCTACACCTCAAACCCTGAGGTTTCTACTTCCTTCTCGCAGGTGCGAGTACCAGTTATACCTCTGAACCTACGACTCTCTAGAAATGCGTAATGTAGGTGTAACTCCTACCCCACACTATGTATCCTACAAAATTATGTTATTATATGCATAAAAAGTAATCCTAACATGCTTAGGTAAGATAAGGTTAATAAATGAAGATTCAATAATAATAATAATAATAATAATAATAATAATAATAATAATAATTGGAAAATGCCGGAGAGGTAGCCTAAACATAGGTCTGGACCGTTTTATTCCAATTTTCTTTCGCAATTATCACTTCATTTCATGAATCAGCAGTATCCACCGCCCGAGCGCCGATGTAGCAAGAACGGGCGTTAGAAAAAAAAAGCTTCTAAAAGCAGATCACATATCACGCAGTTCACCAAAAGGGAAAAGACTCGCGGCTTGAACAATAAATCTTTGCACCCAACCGGTCGTGTTCTGCGGGCGCCTTATCCGATTATACTTCTCGTTTTTCCTCTTAACTTCGCTTCGCACTTTTTATTGCTCCTACTGCAAGGTGCTATCATCTTCCCCCGTTTTTCGATTTTCACATTAGCAGCTATTTTACTTGAACGGTTACCTATTTGTTTCACCCACAGTTACACGATGAACTTTGGATACGGAATATTATTTCTTTGAACACCTAGCGATACCGACGGAAGTGACTCCGGGGTAACATGAGTGCTTAGTCCCCATTAGGGAGGTTTCGGGTTCGAGTCCCGGGACCGCCCACTCTGACAATGGAATTTTATGGGTTTTCTTGGCTGGAAAGGCGAATAATGGGATGTTGTAGTCCACTATGGCTTTTCTTTCTCCCTCATCTTCTCCCATTTCATTACGCTGTTTCATGTTTAAGGTAGAGTGACGGTCGGTGTCCGACAGATACCGCAGAAGCCTACGCATTGGGACCTATTCTCGACTTTGGGAAATTCTTTTGACCATCCAGAACTGAGTTGAGTTCCTCCAGAGCTAGTTCTGCTAGAGGGCAGCTTCTGAGCAGTGCCTCCTGTTACCTGGGTTTGTTGGGGAATTTTCTGTCAATTGTGCCGACCTGTCCTGCAGCCCATAAGTCTGCTACAGTTCCTCCTGGAAGTGTATGCACAACAGATCCATTGGGGCCGAAGTGTGAGATGTCCTCTGCATAAACTGATTAGTCATAATCAGCGCTATCCCAATGTTTGAGATACGTTGCAGTTGAATATAAATTAAAAGTTTGCTATTGTATGAATTTATATACATTGGAATCCACTACAGCACCATCAACTGCATATAATAAAAATCTGATTTGTTCCATTCACATGACTTTCTCTACATCTCTGCAAAAAATTACTGTTAAAAAGCTTATGCTTCTATTTACTTCATGATAATCGAGAAAAAGTTAGCAGAATTAGTCTTATTACTTGCTTCCTTGTAAGTAGAAGGAAATAAGGGAGTACCATACGTTAAAGTGATAGTCAAAAGCTGGTTGCTATGCGACTGAAGTTCCTTTGTTTGTATGGACAGGAGTTGCCAAAATCCTGTATGAGAAAATTATAACTTTTCACAGCTGAAACCAAAAACAAGAAATATCTAAAAAATTATCAACTTCACGAAAAAAATGTATACAACATAAATTATGTGTTTTAACGTGCTCTACATTTTTTGTGTTGTAAGTTTTTGTCCATCTGTTATAGTTTAGCAGTTATGCAAAATTTCGTAAAATTCATTCAGAATAAAGTAGTCTTCAGAGGCTATTCCCAGAAAATTCAAGATATACATTTTATTTGTCAGGTAAATATCTTTAATATACGAAATTTTAATCAAAGTCGTTAGAGTCATTTTTAAGAAAATCAACATTTTCGAAAAAAGTTCCATGTAAAGGATAGTTTGAAGTGGGGAGATTTTTCTCAAAATCTTCGTGTCGCATCCCTGGAAGATACTAAACTTAAATACCAACTTTGGTATCTTACCGACTTTTCCTTTTTGAGCTATCGTGTTCACAGCCACACGGACACAGACACGCACACATACACGGACCTTTTTCTGAAAATACTTTTTTTGGCTACAGGGGGCTCTAAAACATATATTTCCGATGAAATCTCGGTATTGAATTTTTGGGTGGAGTGCAATACCTTCTCTATATACTATGTACATAGTACGTATAGAGAAAGTAAAAATCAAGTGTATTCATTTACATGACTTTTTCTACCACTCTCAACAAATTATTGTTTAAAAGCTTATTCTTCTATCTACTTCATACTAATGTAGACAACAGAAATAATATTATTACTTGTTTCCTTGTAAGTAGAAGTGTAATAAGGGAATACACTAGGCTATGACGATAGTCAAATCTTTTAAAAGCTGGTTGCTATGTGGTGGAAATTCATTTCTTTGCATTGCCAAGAGTTTACACATTACATATGAGAAAAGCTAAAAGTATTTTAAAACTGAAACCAGTAACACGGATATCTCAGAAATGGTCAACTCCACTTTTGCGTAGTAAGTCTTTGTCTATCGCTCACGGTTTACAGTTATGCAAAATTCATTCAGAATGAAAGCGTCTTCACAGGCCATTCCAAGAAAATTCAAGATATACATTTTATTTAAATATCTTTAATGTGCCTATTTTAAACAAAATCGTTACAGTTGTTTTATATAAAATCAAAATTTTAGAAAGTTTTTCCATGTAAAGTGTAGTTGGGGGGGGGGATCTTCAAAATATTCGTGTTGCATCATTGGAAGTATTAAATTTAAACCAGTTTTGTATTTTACCGACTTTTCGTTTTTAGTTATATGTACATGGACCTTTTTCTAATTTTTTATATCTATAGGGGACTCTAAAATGTGTATTTCCGATGAATTCTCGATATCGAATTTTTGGAGTATAACATGTATTATACAGAGAAAGCAAAAATTTAATTATCACTTCAGCTTACTGTACACTCCTTAATTATGCAACGAACTGTGTAATAAATGACTAATGAAACTATTTGATTCACAAGAGGTAAATATAGTATATTGCGTACTAAGAGCTGTAAGTTATACGTCGCTACTCCCCCCACTACCCGCACTGTGACCGATCGGAGGTTACTTTCTGAACGGCCCTCGTACTTATCAGGTCGAGAATGCATATTGGGAATACGAGGCCTTCAGGGTCCAGTTTTCCCAAGCGTTCGAGATCTGATAAATAATTTACAGTTCGTGATTTGCTAATTACTTTTTGGAATATTTGAAAAATCTGTAAAAAAATAATAAATCAAACTTGATTTTCAATATCTTATTGAACATTAGGAAAACATCTGTTCCATTCACATGTCTTTCTCTACGTCTCTGCAACAATTTTTTGTTAAAAAGCTTATGCTTCTATTTACTTCATGCTAATCGAGAAAAAATTGGCAGAAATAGTCTTATTACTTGCTTCCTTGTAAGTAGAAGCGAAATAAGGGAGTACCAAGGATAAAGTGACAGTCAAAAGCTAGTTGCCATGTGACTGGAGTTTCTTTGTTTGTGTGGACACGATTTGACAAATTCCTGTATGAGAAAAGTACAAGTATTTTAGAGCTGAAACCAAAAACAAGGAATATCTAAAAAACAATCAACTCCACGAAAAAAAGTGTAAAACATAAACTGTGTGTTTTAATGTGCTATACAATTTTTGTGTGGTAAGTTTTTGTCCATCTCCTACGGTTTAGCAGTTATGCAAAATTCTGTAAAATTCATCCAGAATAAAGTAGTCTTCGGAGGATATTCCCAGAAAGTTCAATATATACATGTTATTTTTCAGGTAAATATGTTTAATATACAATATTTTAATCAAAATCGTTAGAGCCATTTTTGTGAAAATCAAAATTTTCGAAAAAAGTTCCATGTAAAGGGTAGTTGGGGGTGGCGGATTTTATTGAAAATCTTCGTGTCGCATCCTTGGAAGATACGAAACTTAAAAACGAAGTTTGGTATTCAATGGTCTTTTCGTGCTGTGCTGTCCTCACACACACACACGCGCGCGCGCGGACCTTTTTCTAAAAATGCTTATTTTGGATTCAGGGGGTCCTAAAACTTGTATTTCCGGTGAAATCTTGGTAGCGAATTTTCGGGTGGAATATAATACTTCTTCTATACACTATGTACATAGTACGCATTGAGAAAGTAAAAATGAAATTTCGATGAGAACAAATGAAAGGTGACATCTAAATTATATGGACAAAGCCTTCTTATACACTCTTTTGTTAATGACTTTTGCAATAGATTCTTTACTTGAAGTAGCACATGTCTTGAGTGTTAGTTCATTTCCTTATTGTACTGTAAGTGTTAATGACCTCTCAAGCTTTTACTGTAAGTACTTACAGTGCTTGTTGGCATGGCAATTAATAAATGAACTGTAAATTTAACTTACATTACCAAATATGTGTTCAGAATTTTTAACTTACATATCAAGTATTTCAAACAAATAATTAATTTGTAAGAATAGTTTGTCGAAGGATGAGTAAAATGTATGTGAACGCTGCAGCCCACAAAAATGGAATGCAGGGCGGCTCGCGTGGCCGTTTAGTCAGAGTTTATTGCTTCGCACTTTGTAGTATGGCTTGATCAAAGCGCAACAGCAAAAACATAAATATTTGATGGAATTTCCCACTTCGCCCTCCTGTACTTCCGCACGTCAAGTTGGCAATCGGTGCTGACCTGCGAATTGCGTAACCAACATAAAAACTTGCTCCTAACGGGATGGTGCGGTGTTTGATGCCTCTGGCGGTACGAGATGCCTCAAAAAATATGCCGTATGCTCTATGGTCTAATTATATTTACACTGCAAATATTACCAGTTGGGGGCACACGAAATAGAACGGAGCCCTGAGGTATGCATATACACTCCACAATTTTCGTACAGCTGAGACCTCCTATATATCTCCCAGTAGCCCCTGGGAAGCTTAATTATACACTTCTAGGAATACTCCGATCATTTCCTTCACTATGGTTACCAGTGATTTTCTGTATCCATCCTTCAGATACTATATCACAAAGGCGTATTCTATCTGACTCGTGTTAACAGGCATTTACAGAAATAGTTTATATATATTATGTGAATAAAAAGTATAAAAGAATGCTTGTAACTTTGTAATTATAATTTTATGAAGCGATTTTTACTTTCTCTACTCGCACTATGTACATAATGTATAAAGCAGGTATTTCACTCCACCCAAAAATTCAATACCAAGATTTCACCGGAAACATATGTTTTAGGGTCCCATATATCCAAAAAAAGTATTTTCACAAAAAGGTCCATGCGTCCGTGTGTCTGTGAACACGATAACTCAAAAACGAAAAGTCGGTAAAATACCAAACTTGATATTTAAGTTTAGTATCTTCCAGGGATGTAACACGAAGATTTTGAGAAAAATCCCCCTCCCCACCTCAAACTGCCCTTCACATGGAACTTTTTCGAAAACTTTGATTTTCTCAAAACTGGCTCCAACGATTTTGATTAAAATATCATATATTAAAGATATTTACCTAACAAATAAGATGTATACCTTGAATTTTCTGGGAATAGCCGCTGAAGACTACTTTATTCTGGATGAATTTTATGGAATTTTGCATAACTGCTAAACCGTAAGAGATGGAGAGAAACTTATCACACAAAAAATAAAGGACACTTTAAAGCACACAATTTATGTTATATGCATTTTTTTCGTGGAGTTGATCGTTTTTGAGATATTTCTTGATTTTGGTTTCAATATTAAAAAACTTATTTTTCTCACACAGAACTTTTTCAACTCCTATCCATACATACAAAGGAACTCTAATCACATAGCAACCAGCTTTTGACTGTCACTTTAGCCTTTACATCGCTTCTACTTACAAGGAAACTAGTAGTTAGACTATTTCTGCTAATTTTTTCTCGAATAGCATGAAGTAGATAGAAGCAAAAGTTTTTTAATAATAATAATTTGTTGCGGAGATGTAGAGAAAGTGAATGGAACACATCAGATTTTTTTAGAAAAGCTGTAAGATATCAATGTTTTCATGTTACTATGATAGTGATTAGGGCGTGACTTTTTTTTTAAAGACAATTTTTTTTTCTTTTTTTTTTTGGTCCTCATGTCTTGGAATGTACAGGTAGATGCTTTTTTGAACTGTGATTTAAAAAGCCTGTCTTTGAAATTAGTTAATGTGTTCGCCTGATCAGCTTCATTTCTTGCTTTAACTCTTCAAGATCTCTTGGTCGGTCCTTGTAAACCCTCCACTTCAAATATCCCCACAAGAAAAAGTCTAAGGCGTTCACTCAGATCTTGGCTTTATCACCATCTGTACCTCGTTTTGGCCTTCCAGATTTTGTCTTATTTTTAACACTTCCAGTTTCATTGAATTTTTTCAAAATATTGCTTACCGTAGAATGAGTAATCCTTTGCTCTGGAAGCATTTCATTAAACAAGACACAGACCTCTTTTTGGGTCCTCCTCCTATCACCATATCCGATCCACATTAGTATTTCAGTTAGTTGTATTTCTAAGTTGAACCATGACTAAATTACTTTCAGAAAGATTTTGCAATGAAGTACACATTGTTGTCCTTATTAGCTTAGCTTTTGTCAGTATTTGTTCAATCCAAAGCCAGATATTGAATAGCCTGCTGTATTGTTTAGTTCAAAACCTACTCAATTTGAAGTAATATAAAAATATAACTTCATAGAGTTACAACAGCGGGGTTTCACACATTGTTCCATACTTTTTAATCACTCTATATATTCAGTAGTGGCATTGATTCTGGACACTTAGTTAAATTAACATTCACATTTGAATAGTGCATTCAACTCTCAATCAGGATCATTCGTAGCTAATGGATTATATCCGAAAAGTGTTACCAGAATACAGCGTTGAACATTTTACTGTAAACTGGAGCTAACTGAACTTAATGGATTACTGTGGCCTAACTTTGAAAAATATATTATTTTATAAATATACTATCTATTTTATTTTATATGGTGTCCAATGTGAAAATAGGAATTATTGCTGTCATATAATAGAGGAGCTCAAAATTTGGAGAAACCAATTAATCTTGAGATAATGACACTTGAATACCATGAACACTATATTCTTAAAAATATCAGATTTCTTCAATTTTGAGCCCCCTATTATATAAGAATCATAATTCATTATATTTCATATTGGATGCAGTATAAAATAAAACAACTTAACTTTGAAGTATAATTTTTATTTTATTCTGCGTCCAATATGAAATATAATGAATTGCTACTCACAATTAATAGGGTGCTCAAAGGTGGGAAATTACATGATTTTTAAGATTATGATGTTCCTGGTATGTTTGTGACATTGAAATGTCATAATTCTAAAATTACTAGATTTCCCAAAATTTTGAGCTCCTCTGTGTAACATCCAACAATAATTTCAATTTTACACTGAGCACAATATAAAATATGTAGTATTCGTATATTTATAAAAGTATATGTTTTCCAAAGTTGGGCCGAAATAACTATTAAGTAACAAATTAGAGTTAGGTATAAGATTCAATACTGTATAGTGGTAACACTTCCTGGCTAGAATTTATCAGATAAGAATGAACCTGACTGACAGTTGAATGTAGTATTCAAATTTTAAACGCAATTTAAGTGAAAAAGTGTCCAGAATAAATGACACTGCTATATATACAGGTTTTATTAACTATACCGAAATATTTTCACAGAATATGTAGATTACTTAAATAAGTAATTTGAGATAGGAGACTTATGGCCTGTTTATTGAAATGTCGAAGTAACTACTATAAGTTTCTGAAGTGCCAGTACGCCACGTATCGCGGCACTTCGTCTGGAATGAAAAAGACAATAATAAAACATATTTACTCTATGACAGGAATCGAACTCGTGACCTTGGGGATAGCACCTTCCCGCGTTACCAGAGCAGTTGAAAAAACGCCTCTAGAGTAGGCTACATAACTCAAGAAGGTAGTTAATGAATGCTCAGTGTCGTACTGTCAAGTGATTAGTTCGAGATTTTACAGATTTTGGGACATTAAATCTTAAGAACGCTAGTAAGGAGCTGCTAAAAATCGATATTTCTATACTCGGGCAGCAGTTTTAAAGACATTCTAAGCCATTTTTACTTTCTCTATACGTACTATGTACATAGTGTATAGAGAAGGTATTGCACTCCACCAAAAAATTCGATACCGAGATTTCACCGGAAATATATGTTTTAAGGTCTCCTGTATCCAAAAAAAGTATTTTCAGAAAAAGGTCCGTGTGTGTGTCCGTGTGTCAGTGTGTCCATGTGTCCATGTGCCTGTGAACACGATAACTCAAAAACAATTGGTATTTAAGTTTAGTATCTTCCAGGGATGCAACACGAAGATTTTGAGGAAAATCCCCCTACTCCAAGCTACCATTTACATGAAACGTTTTTCGAAAATTTTGATTTTCTAAAAAATGGCTCTAACGATTTTGATTAAAATTTCGTATATTAAAGATATTTACCTGACAAATAAAATGTATATTTTGAATTTTTTGGGAATAGCCTCTGAAGACTACTTTATTATGGATGAATTTTGTATAACTACTAAACCGTAAGAGACAGACAAAAACTTAACCCACAAAAAATGTAGAGCACGTTAAAACACACAATTTATGTTATATACATTTTTTTCGTGGAGTTGATCGTTTTTGAGATATTCCTTTTTCTTGGTTTCAGCTTTGAAAAACTTAACTTTTCTCATACAGGATTTTGTCAACTCCTATTTCTGCTAATTTTTCTCGATTAGCATGAAATAAATAAAAGATAAGCTTATTAACAATAATTTGTTTCAGAAATATAGAGAAAGTCATGTGAATGGAACACATCAGATTTTTTCAACCTGCTTTTCTTTAACACCGACTTATCAGCACCTGATACCCACACGTTTAACGCTATGTAGTTGCGTTATGTTTATCCGGGGACCATGCATCGCCTATTTCAAATTACTTATATTAGTCACGTGCACAATCTCGCAAATTATTTCGGTGTAGTTCATTAACACCCTGTATATATATCATTCTCAATATGGTCTCCTACTAGATCCGATCGGGAACCGCTTTATGTCTGGATAATTTTGCATTGAGATGTCTTGTTATCTTGGAAGAGTGGTAGCCGTTTTTAAAGTGGACACCTATTACTTTTTTTACTTACTCTACACGTACTATGTACATAGTGTATAGAGAAGGTATTGCATTCCACCTAAAAAATTGATACTGAGATTTCACTGGAAACAGCTTTAAGACCCCACCGAATCCAAAACAGGCATTTTTAGAAAAATGTCCATGTGTGTCCGTGGGCAGCATAGTTCAAGAAAGAAAAGTTCGTTAAATATCAAACTTGATATACGACATGTGGATTAAAAAAAAAAAACAAAAAAAAAAAAAACCCTCACCAACTACCACTTACGTGTAAACATTTTCGAAAATGTTTATTTCCTCATAACGATTTTGATTAACATATTCTATATTAAGACATTTACATGACAAATAAAATGTATATCTTAAATTTTCTGGGAACAGGCTCTGAAGACCTCTTTATTCTCGATGAAATTTGCGGAATTTTGCTTAACTGGTACACCGTATGAGATAGACAAAAACTTACTTAACAAAAACGCAGAGCTCAAGAAAACACACTGTTTATGTTATGTACATTTTTTTTGTCGAGTTGACCATTTTTGAGATATTCCTTGTTATTGGTTTCAATTGTAAAATACTTAAAACTTGTCACATACAGGAATTTGTCAACTCCTATCAATGCAAAGAAACGGATTTCACCCACATAGCGACGAAGTTTAAAAATATTTGACTATTGTTTTAGTCTGGTGTATCCCATTATTTCTTCTTGCTATACCTACTCACCATACAACCTTCTATTCATCATCATTTACAATAGGTTTAGCTCGTCTTTGGAATTCCCTCCCTGAAGACGTAAGGGACTGCCGAAACGTTATACTGTTCATACAGAAAATTATGATATACATTTATAATCAAACCTTATCTGCTGCTGATATGATAAATAGATCACTACTTTCATTTATTGTTGTTAATATTTTATATGCTGGCAAGTAATATGCATTTCAATTGTAAATATGACTGATATGTGTTTCAACCTTCATGAATATTTCATTTAAAATAATCTTGTTTACAGTTTTTTTTTTCTTTTCATTTCAGTATACTTGTTGCACCTTTTTACTTTCTCTAGCCCCATGTGTACAATGTACATAAGGATAAAGTATTGTAATGCACTCAAAAATTCGACACCGAAATTTCATCGGAAATATATGTTTTGGAGTCCCCTAAGTCAAAAAAAAAGCATTTTTAAAAAAAGGTCCGTGTGTGTATATATGTGGACAGCATAGCCCCAAAACGAAAAGACCGTTAAATACCAAATTTGGTATTTAGGTTTAGTATCTTCCAAGGATGGGACACGAAGATTTTAAAAAAAAAATCCCCCTACTAAAAACTACCCTTTACATGGAACAAATTTCGAAAATTTTGATTTTCTTAAAAATGACTAAGGATTTTGATTAAAATCCCATATATTAAAGCTATTTATGTCCGAAATAAAATGTATATCTTGAATTTTTGGGGAATATCCTCTTAAGACCTCCTTATTCTGGATGAATTTTGCTTAGCTGCTAAACCGTAAGAGATAGAAAAAAATCCACTGCACAAAAATTGCACATCACGACAAAACACACAATTTATGTACTTTACGTTTTTGTTGTGGAGGCAACCGTTTCTGAGATATTCCTTGTTATTGGTTTCAATTGTGAAGTACCTAAACTTTTCTCAGACAAGAAGTGTCCGCTTTTCTTTTGTTCTACTCCTGGCCAAGCAAAGAAGTGATTTGCAATGGCAATTGCAGAACGATAGCTTTTAAAAATTTGACAATCATTTTAGCATAGCGCACTCCCTTATTCTCTTCTACTTATTAGGAAGTAAGTCATAAAATTCTGCTAATGTTTATCTCGATTAGCATTGTGTACAAAGAAGAATAATCTTTTGTAGGAGGTTTGTAGAGCAGCTAGAGAAAGTCATGTGAGTGTAACATATCATTTTTATATATGTTTTTATTAACTTGTATCTAATTTTATTTTTGTTCTTTATTCCTTTATTCATTGTATCTGCTGAGTTGAATTTAATATTACCTGGTAGAGTGGAAGAGAAGGCCTTATGGCCATAACTCCAGCCAGGATAAATAAATAAATAAATAAACTATTTCCCTTCTACTTACAAGAAATCATTTCTGCTAATGTTTATCTTGATTAGCATGAAGTAACAATCATTTGTTATAGAGATGTAGAGAAAGGCATATGAATTGAACACATCAGTTTTTTCGCTAAGTTGGTTACGTCATTCACACACAACCCCGGATAAGAATGACTTTAATCAGCGGGTCCATCCGACCTAGTCGGGATAACTAATGTTATAATTCACCGACCTTCCCCTATCTGCCACCCTGGGGACGCTCGTCTATGCCGTGACAGGCCAGCACGAGGGAAACCTTAAGAGATAGACCTCATTGAAGCAAACAATCTGTTGATCACGTTTTTGTGGAGTTACCCATTGCTGAGCTATTCCTATTTTTTGGTTTAAATTTTCCAATACTTGTACTTTCCCCAATGGGAACTCCTTATTTCGTTTCCATGGCATCGTCTAGCTTTTAAGAGGTCTAACAATTGCTTTACTTAATGTATAGAGTTTTTCAAAAGTCACTTACTGATTAAACCGTCGTTTTTACTTTCTCTAGCCCGCAAGCAGTGGATAGAGTAGGTATTGTATTCCATCCAAAAATTCGATTCTAGATTTAACCGGAAATATATGTTGTGGGGTCCCCTGAGTCCGAGAAAAGTGTTTTTAGATAAAGGTGAGTGTGTGTGTCTGTGGACAGCATAGCTCAAAAACGAAAATACCGTTAAATACCAAACTTGGTATTTAGGTTTGGTATCTTCCAAGGATGCAACACAAATATTTTCAAGAAAATCGCATCACAAAATACACTTTACATGAACATTTTTCGAAAATTTGATTTTCTCAAAAATGACTAAGGATTTTGATTAAAATCACGTATATTCAAGCTATCTACATCCCAAATAAAATGTATATCTTGAATTTTCTGAGAATAGCCTCTGAAGACCACTTTGTTCTGAATGAATTTTGCTTAACTGCTAAACCGTAAGAAATACACAAAAACTTACTGGATAAATATGTAGATCTAATCAAAACACACAATTTATGTCCTTTGCTGTTTTATTATGAAGGTAACCGTTTCAGATATATTTCTTGTAATTGGTTTCAGTTGTAAAGTACTTATACTTTCCTCAGACAAGAAGTATCCGCTTTTCTTTTGTTGTACTCCTGGCCAAGCAAAGAAGCCATTTGCAATGACAATCGCATAACACAGCTTTTAAAACATTTGACTGTCATTTTAGCTTAGCGCATTCCTTTAGTTCCGTTCTACTCATAAGGAACTAAGTAATAAGTACATTCTGCTAATGTTTATCTCGATTAGCTTTGTGTAGCAAGAAGATAATCTTTTATAAGAAGTTTGTAGAGCAGCTAGAGAAAGTCATGTAAGTGTAACACATCAGATTTTTTAATAGTGTTTAACGCCCGCCTTTACTGCTTATGGCACCGCAGGCGATGACACTGATGATACATTGAATGAAGATAGAGCACCGGTGGGATGTGAGGGCGGAGGAAACCGGAGAAAACCCGCCTCTGCGCCGCTTTGTCCACCACAAATCCCACATGGGGTCGCTTGGGATCGAACCCAGGACGCTTAGGCGAGAGGCGAGAGATCTAACCACTCGGGCATGGCGCGGCTCAAACCACTATAAATATATAATATTTGAGATAGGAAAAATAAAATGTCACATACTGGACAAAAAATGGAGTTTTATAAAACCTGGGAAGATGCCTCCCTTATCTTGTTCAACGTGCACCACTCTTCCTGGTACTCCATGCACAGCATTGTGCAGATGCTGTCTTGGGATATTAGAAATTCTTGCGACATAGCATCTTTCAGTTGCTTTATGGTTGTTGGATGTGTCAGAAAAAACTCTTTCTTTAAGGTAACCCCACAACCAAATGATCGGATTCAGATCTGGAGAACGCTGCGGCCACTAAGTTGGATCTTTAATAATGGAACATAGACCTGCTCTTAAATTGTTAAAGTTCTAAATTTTCTCAGACCTTCAGAAAAACTCGTCTTTCTTTCACGATAATATTGAATCAGCTTCCATCATTGATAGTCGTGATATTTAGCTTACAAATTCTTATAGCACTGTGAATAAAATTAAAAAGCATTCTGATGTGCTCCATTCACATGAATTTCTCTACATCTCTGTAAAAATTAATTTAAGAAGCTTACTCTTCTATCTATTTAATGCTAAAACATTAGCAGAAACGGTCTTATTACTTAGTTCCTTGTAAGCAGAAGGGAAATAAGGGAACACACTAGGCTAAACCGATATTGAAATGTTTTAAAATGTGTTTGCTATGGGATTGAAATACGTTTCTTTGAGTGGCCAGGCGTTGAGAAGCTCCTGTATGAGAAAAGTTTAAGTATTTTAAATATGAATTCAATAAGAAGGAATATCTCGAAAACGGTTACCTCCATAACAAAAATGTAAAATACATAAATTGTGTGCTTTGACGAGATCTACATTTTTGAGTATAAGTTTTTGTCTATATCTTACGGTTTACCAGTTATTTAAAATTCAATAAAAATTATCTAGATTAAAGTAGCCTTCAGAAGATATCCCTAAAAAATTCAAGATATGCATTTTATTTGTGATAGAAATGGCTTACATATGTGGTATTTTAATCAAAATCGTTAGAGCCATTTTTAAGAAAAACAAAATTTTCGAAGATTTTTCCATGTAAAGGGTGGTTTGGAGTGGGGGGATTTTCTTGAAAATCTTCGTGTCGCATCCTTGAAGAAACCAAACTTAAAAACCAAGTTTGGTATCCAACGGACTTCCTGTTTTTTGAGCTATGCTGCCCACAGACATACACACACGCACACACACACACACTCAGACAGACAGACACACAGACAGATATACACAGGGACATGTTTCTAAAAATGCTTTTTTTGGATTCAGGGGTCTCAAAATATCTCTTTCCGGCGAAATCTCGGTATCGAATACCATATCTATTCACTATGCACATAGTACATGTAGAGAAAGTAAAAACTGCATAAAAATGGTAACGATATACCGAAAAAGCGTAAGAAACCAAACCCTTTTGCTTGCCCAGTATGTTACTTCTTTTGTTTTTATCCTATCTCAAATACTATAATATTTATCTATTTACGTTTCAAAAGCAGGCCATTAATTTCTACTGCAAAAGCTTCTGTTTATTTTCGCAAATGATTAATAATACATCGCTTTGTATTTGCACATAACAGCGTGTTACAAAATACTTTAATTACGTCATGATTCTTAAGAAATAAACATTTCCCTTTCCAAACGTTTAGTATATTGTTTCCCTCGAGTATAATAGAAGGCCTTGAAAAAGAGAAAAGATTCTTCTACTGATTATTGCCAACTAATCATACATGAAAATAATTTATAATTTTTAGTTTAAGCATGAGTTCAACCATGAATCACAGTTGTACAAACGTTAAGTAAAAGTTCAATCATTAATCACATAAGAAAATTCTAACGGGAATTTATAATAATCTGACATATTTATTACATCAACTGACATTTTTTGACCAACTCATTTGTTACACTGTTGATATATATATATATATTTTTTTTTTTTCTTTTTAGTTTAACGTCCTTTAACCTGGTTGATTATATCGGATGATGAATGAAATTGGTGGAATGATGCTCAATTAATGATTGGAGCTTACAATTACTCGACATTCGTCTTCTCAGGATAAGGGAAAACCCCGAATTAAAACTTATCCGGGTAACTCACCCTAAGCGAGACTTAAACTCACGACCTGTTAAAAATAAGGCTGACACGCTACCCCCACACTACCCAGGCGGGCTAACCAACTTCTTCATAAATCTAGTTAAGTGTATCAATAGTATCTATCACATTCAATAGGACCACCAAAAATAGACTCTGCATATTTTGATTTATTTCTGTTAACAATGCAACAATTTCCTTGTATTCTATGGAGTCTTCAACATAAACTTCCGCTACACTGCTCGACTTTCAACTTCCGCGTTCTCTTTAATGTTGGTATATCTGCTAGAAGAGTGACAGATAAACATCTCAGCCCGAAGTCACCATGAATAGGGTGCAGTGCTGGAGGGTGAGACGTGATCAGCGCCTCGAGTCCCTCCCGGCCGGTTGATGCGGTCGTCTCGATCTAGAGCTGCCACTTCTTATTAAATAACTTCTCAATTGGGCCCCCAGGGACCTCACGAGGCTGATACCCACTACTTGGCGAGCACCCACTACCATTGCGATAAAACACAAACTATTATTGATTTCAATTAATTACAATGGTTACCATCATAACAATAATCAAGTTCAGACATGAGTAGTAATAGAATTAAAATGTTCACTAATTAACAAATTACACCAATTTTGGATAGATTATGGTTTAGATAAACGCTTACTTCATACAATAGCGATCATGGCAATCAGAGGATCTATTCTCATCCTCAGAAATCATCTGTATTCGTTTTAATGCTGGTGCTATAACAATTCATTAAATTTTGTTCTGTAATTTTGAACATACTAAAGTGTTTTTTGAGAAGATTGTATGTGCTATTTGTATTAGATTTGAAGTTTATCATTTCTAATTTTATATGTTACTTGTACTTAGTTATACGAATTATTTTTAGCACTGTAAATTATTTTTAAAAATTTTAATTGTGTAGTTATACTTTGTCTACATGGCAGCCCTCAATTGAGGAAAGTAATAAAATAAAAGATTAATATGCCACATTATAATTATTTCCTGCATAAAACGTATTTCCTAACCTCGTGATCTAACTTGACCCATTCATTAATAAAGCTCGACTTTAGAACCTACATTGACTTTCAAATGCGATGAAGGATGTCCTTGAGCTGCCAGGCCGGCAGCCAATCGTAGTGCTGCTGTGTTGACATATTGCATTCGCGCTTAACTGGGGAGTAACGTGCTGATTCCATCTCTCACAAATACCACTTGTCTAAGACAAAATATTCAAATGCTGCAAAAAATAATTTGCGAAGAAGATAAGGAGTAATGTTTAGGTTTTTAGCTCAAATAGTTTTCATAATACACATGAATACATATTATGTCGCCAGGCAGATTTGCATGCTCAGTGTGCGAGTGAGAGGGACATATGAAAAGAGTGGGGGTAGACCTGGCAACGCAGAGCACGATAACGTATCTCATTCGCTGCAGCGTAGAACTCTTCCCATTTGAAAAAAAAAAAAAAAAAAAAAAAAAAAACATAATTGTTAAATAACATACTATTATAACGGTTTTAAGTAACATTTGAAAAACCCTTTATTTCTTTATTTCCGTTGTACCTGTAAGGAAAGTATAAAGTCAATTTCTGCTCACGTTTATCTCGATTAATACATAGAAGAATAATCTTTTATAGGAAGTTTGCTGTAGATAGGTAGAGAAAATTGAATGGAACACATCAGATTTTTTCTAGAGGCCTTCCTGTGGAAACACTGTTCTCCGCAGAGTGATGGAGTGTCGGGTTGGAATTCCATCTTAATCCTCCCTATCTAGCAAAACGTTAATTAATTTGGCCTTCCGGGAGCCTCCGCCCTTGTGTGGTTACGGACCTCCAATTCAACAACTTGCTTCCGGGTTGGGAGTGTTCCGCTTCCACCATATTAGCGTACCCACTCTGACCGGATCTGTAATAAATTAGCATACAATCAACAAACGAGAGATAACGTTACGTCAAAACAAAACACTGTTACTGCTTATTTACGAGTGTGTTGTTTCCAAATATTAAGCTGCAGAATAATAGTTAATTTCGCAGTAACAACAAACAAAAAAATGTTGTACTATGTTCACATGACGTTATCTCTGTGTTAATCGAGATAAACGTTCGCAGAATTAGTTTTTCATTTCACATTACGTTATAACCACAAGAGCTTTACATTTCGTTGTAGCAACAGGCTGAAGCAATATTTAATGTTTCAAACAGGGGTGAAGTATGCATATCTTTGAAATTCAATTCTGTTCGAGAAACAAAATAACGAACCATTTACACTGTGAATGTATTCTACTTTGTAAACCTAATGAGAAGTCGCGATATAGCCTCGTAGTTAAAGCGACATTAAATAAATTAATTTAAAAAAAATTGGTGTTCCATTCATATGACTTTCGCTACATCTCTGTAACAAATTATTGTTAATAAGCTTATTCTTCAATCCACTTCATGCTAAACTTTGAGATAAACACTAGCAGAAACGGTCTTATTACTTAATTCCTTATAAGTATAACGAAAATAAGCGAATAAACTAGGCTAAACCGACAGGCACAAGTTTCTTTACGTGGCCAGGAGTTGACAAGTTTAAGTATTTTGAAATTGAAACAAATAACAAGGAGTATCTCAAAAAGGTCAACTTCAGGAAAAACATCTATATGACATAAACCGTGTATTTTTAAGAGTTCTACATGTTTGTAAAGTAAGTTATTGTCTCTCTCTTACGGTTTACTAGTTATGCAAAATTAAAAAAAAAAACTCATCCAGAATAAAGAGGTCTTTAGAGGCTTTTCAAAATATACATTTTATTTGTTATGTAAATCCTTAAA
The DNA here is from genome assembly GCA_030762935.1 of Hymenopus coronatus. NCBI lineage: Eukaryota > Metazoa > Arthropoda > Insecta > Mantodea > Hymenopodidae > Hymenopus > Hymenopus coronatus. The sequence continues at coordinate 31,034,477 of CM060883.1, forward strand.
TATAAGAGATTTCAATCAAAATCGTTAGAGACATTTTTTAAAAAATAGAAATTTTAGATTTTTTTTCAATGTAAAGGGTAGGTGGGGGTGAGGGTGGGGGATTTTCTTGAAAAATCATTGTGTCGCATACTTGGGCGATACTGGACTTAAATATCAAGTTTGGTATTCAAAGGACTTCACGTTTTTGACCTATACTGCCCACAGACACACACACACGCAGACACACGGACCTTTTTCCAAAAATGCTTTCTTTTGGATTCCGGGGGTGCCAAAACATGTATTTACGGTTAAATTTCGGTATCGAATTTTTGGGTGCAATACAATACCTTCTCTATTAACTACATATGTACATAGTACATGTAGAGGAAGTAAAAAAAAAAGCCTGATGTGCTCCATTCACATGACTTTCTCCATATGTCTGTAACAAATTATTGGTAATAAGCTTATTCTTCAAGATAATCGAGGTAAGCATTACCAGAAACAGTTTTGTTACTTAGTCCCTTGTAAGTAGAAGGGAAATAAGGGAATACACTAGACTACACCGATAGTCACATGTTTTAAAATGTGGTTGCTAAGATATAGCAATCCGTTTCTATGCGTGGCCAGGTGTTGACAAGTTCCCTATGAGACAAGTATAAATATTTTAAAACTGAAATCAATAATAAAGCGTGTCTCAAAAATGGTCAACTCCACGAAAAAATCTATAGAACATAACTTATGTGTTTTAACGAGCTGTAAATCGTTTGTTAAATAAATTATTGTCTATCTCTTTCAGTTTACCAGTTATGAAAAAGTCCGCAAAATTCATTCAGAATAAAGATAATTTTAGAAGCTATTCCCAGAAAATTCAAGATATGCATGCTGTTTATCATGTAAATATCATTAATATATGCTATTTTAATCAAAATTGTTAGACCTATTTTTCAGAAAATCAAAATTTTGGAACACTTTTGCATATAGAGGGTATTGAGGTTGGGGGGATTTTCTTGGAAATCTTCTGAACTTAAATATCAAGTTTTGTATTTAACGGACTTTTTGTTTTGGGCTATGCTGCCCACAGACATACACACACATATACTCATGGACATTTTTCGTTTTTGTGTTATCGTGTTCACAGACACACGGACACACAGACGCACACAACCTTTTTCTAAAACTGCCTTTTTGGCTACAGTGGACGATAAAACGTCTATTTCCGGTGAAATCTCGGTATAGAATTTTAGGGTAGAATGTAATACCTTCTCTATACACTATGTACATAGTACGCGTAGAGAAAGTAAAAGTAGGTACATACAGAACTTTTTGGCTAAATTTTTCTAGCACGAGTATACTGTTTAATAAATTGCATTAAATTACATTACAAATTAGTAGCACTCTTCCGTGAAGTAAAATAGTTTTCATATCTGTGTCTGTATTATGTTATAAAAGGCGTTAGCCCTGGACTTCTCTAAATAGGTAGGAATGTTCTTTAAAAGCCTAAAAACAGCCATGAAAAGGTTTTAAAAACCTAAAGAGGCTAGTAGAAGATAGTAAAAGGATAAAACTTCATTCAATGATATTAATGGTTAATGAAATACGTGTAATTTGTGTGCTATGTATAGATATAACTTTACTTATACTTAAATAAACATGTCCAGACTTTAAACGAAAATAAAATTACTTCTTGCAACATAAACATCTTAGGAATTATAAATATATATATATATATATATATATATATATACATACATACATACACACATTTATTTGTAATAAAAAGGGAGACCACATACGCAGATTTTATGATACCACATTCCGTTTTAACCCTTTCCCTAGCGTGGGTTATTTCAATATCATCCTTATCGTGGTAGGCATTTTAAACCTTAAATAATTAAACAGGTAAAATAATATAACTTACAGAACTGATTTTGCGGGTTTCCGCGCAGTATACCACAGTCTTGCTATTAAGGAGACGCATGAGTTTGTGAGTAATCGAGAATCTCGTACATTCGTTGGTCAAGGTCTCTCCTGCCAGCTCCATTTACTGGCTGCAAGAGGCGTGCTTAGCGGCAGCGAGAAACGAGAGAGATTGAAAGCTGGCTTGACCGGCTCTACTCTGGGTTCCATCTGTAGCCGTTAGGGACCCGGTACAGCTTACACCCGTCGTCATCCGGAGCTCATCACCCTTCAATTCTCTCCTCTCATCCCTCCATGGTGTCCCGTAGGACGCCCCGTATCCAATTCCTAATCCTAATCCTAATCCTAACCTCAACAAAGCGTACATCCACAGCCCAGGCGCAACAAGCTGAACATCGTCGCCTGGTCCTGTGACCCCGAAACAGATGACAATGAAGGAAATGAAGGATGCAGAAAATGGTGGATAAGAACGTTCTGGTAGACCGAAATCATCCAAACATTTGCCTACTGAAACCACCAAAAGAACCTAGGTAAGATTGGGCGATTGCCAGGGATTGAAGTAGGGACCTCCCGAACCCAAGCCGCGCAGGCTACCGCGTCACTAATCGCTCGTTTTGTAACTGATAGAGAAAGTCATATGGATGTGGCATAAAATATTTTTTGGCATCGTGTACTTCCGGGAAACCTCGATGTTGAATTTTTGGATCGAATGCAATAACTCCTCTCCTGTGCTAGCTAAGACGTAATGGTACTTGAAACTCGCATAAATGGACCGTCTGGCAGTCTGTTACCAGTTTCCATGACAACCAGAGGACATGAGAACAAGAAAAAGTCGCTGCCTCCACAAAGCAACTAACTACTTTTTTCTCGTCTCCCTACATACATACATACATGAGAATAGCCAACAAAATTACAGTCGCACAGAGCGCTGCAGGCGTTTTATGAACAAAGTGTTGAGCATCTAACAGTATCCGGCCTCGGGGCCACCAGGCCGAGTTTCCATCTACATATATGCCGCTTGTCTTAAAGGAATGTTATCTGAAAACTATACCTACCCTAGCGTTTTCATTAAAACTTTGTGCTGTAATTTAAAAACCACTCCATATGCATTAGCCTTTACACGCATTGCCTTTGTAAATCCAGTGGAAACTAGCTAGTGACGTAGCTTGGTCTTTGCGAAGAAAAATCCACTAGATATAGTTATAACTTATAAAAGCTACGTTTTTCATAAATGTGATTACTATTTTTGCTTACTTAGGCATGAGACAATATTTATAAATAGTAACCACAAAATGTTGTCGACATCTTGTAAATTCCATTTTGTGTATTCAATGTTCAAATGTCTTATTCTTGTTGCATTATGTATATAGTGTAGAGAGAAGTTATTGCACTACAAACAAAATTTCGATACCGAGATTGCATCGGAAATATGTATTTTAAGGACCCCTGTATACAAAAAAAAGCATTTTCAGAAAAAGGTCCGTGTGTGTTTCCTTGTGCCTGTATATCTGTGAACACGATAACTCAAAAACTTGGTATTTAAATTTGGTATCTTAAAAAGGATGCGACACGAAGATTTTCAAGAGAATCCCTCACCCCCAAATATCCTTTACAGGAAATTTTTTCTAAAATTTTGATTTACTATCACTTTAACCTATAGTACAACCTTATTTGGCTTCTACTTACAAGAAAGCAAGTAATAAGACCAATTCTGCTATTTTTTTCTCAATTAGCGAGAAGTAAATAGAAGCATAGTTGTGTGTTTTAATGTGCTCTTCATTTTTGTGTGGTTAAGTTTTTGTCCATCTCTTACGATTTAGCAGTTATTCAAAATCCATAAAATTCATCCAGAATAAATGGCTATTCCCAGAATATTCAAGTTATACATTTTATTCATGAGGTACATTTGTTAATATACGATATTTTAATCAAAATCATTAGAGCCATTTTTGAGAAAATCAAAATTTTCAAAAAAAGTTCCATTTAAAGGATAGTTTGGAGCGAGGAGGGATTTTTCTCAAAATCTTCGTGTCGCATTCCTGGAAGATACTAAGCTTAAATACTAAGATTGGTATTTTACGGACTTTTCGATTTGAGTTATCGTGTTCTCAGACACACGGACCTTTTTCTTAAAATGCTTTATTTGGATACAGGGGATCCTAAAACAAATATTTCCGGGAAATCTCGCTATTGAATTTTTGAGTGGAGTGCAACCTTCTCCACATAGTATGTGTAGGCAATATAAAAATATTCGCAGCGGGATGGCTGATTAATTTCCGTTCATTGTGTTGAAGAGGAATAGTATGTTTTATTCCGAGAAAGTAGAAGAATTCGCGGTTGTAACTCATAAGGAGTTTAAATTCGCGAGAGATAGAATTTTCGCGTTTAAGAGGAAAAAACACTGAATTGCACCAATGGATCATAGTTTAGTGCATGCACTATAAAAGTTATGTGAGAATAAACTGAAATTTATCAAATAGGATTAGCGTATGGATTATTTAAGAAATTTCAACCCACTTCATTAGTCTGAATCTGCAGAGTCCAACAAGCCCAGTAGAAAGCCTCGACATAAGAGTCGATTGCGGCGATTTGCGCCAATTTTCTATTTCAGGAATCTACAATGCATATGGTACAAGTGTTATAAAAATATAATTATTCTATTCTACCTATTGTGCAAAAACTTTTCTTTCAAAAGATTGTCTCTCTCTCTCTCTCTCTCTCTCTCTCTCTCTCTCTCTCTCGTGACAATCGAGATAAACCTTAGCAGAAATTGGATAAGTGGAGTCAGACTATAAAATGCAATGCCATAGCCGAGATTTGGACCACAGATCTCCCGCTCTATAGCCGGTTGATCTACCATTGAGTCATCATGAACAAGATGCCGGTGCAACATTAAATTCCTTAATTGACTCACATGTTTCCCGGTAAACCACATGGTGCTCTCAAATTATTTTGAGCTGACAACCTCAATGATGACTTACAATATCGTAAGTATAGGTAAGTGTTTTACCGGAAAACAGCATCAGTTGAGGAATTTAATGTTGCCATGGTAATCCCCATAAGGAATCGAGCCCGGTACCTCCGGGTAAGAAGACAGCTCACTTACCACTTGACCACGGAGGCAGTCTGTGAACTTCTTGTTTATGTTTAAATACTTATTTAAAATTTAACATCTTCAAGGCCAATGAAGATATTGCGATTTAATTTAACATGCATACTATTCTTTGTATTTAACTACGAATAATGCATGGTATAAATTTGAACCCAGTATATATGTACATAATTATAAAAATTAACAAATTTTCCTATGGGCTTCCCTGGAGTTTCAAATGAATTAAGCTGAAATTATGGATTTAAGACATTTTACGAATGGGTATTCTTAATATACTATTTAGCACTGTATTTCCGTATCGAAATTAAAATAAAATTGCATCTAAATATTTTATGGCGTTAACTAAAAAGACCAAGCACGGAAATGGACAGGGTTAGTATATTATTTAGGTCATTGGATAAATCGATATCCATGTAAACATTTCAAGTAAATATATGCAGTACAGGCCAACATGCTCTTAATATTCTCATAAAATATTCAAGCTTTTGGAATCAATTACAAGTGTTTCGTGGGAAATGTTGGTTGGTCAAATTAATTATAGGTGTTACAGTCATCGTTGTGTTTGCTTAAATGGAAAAGGACACAATATACAAAGAAATAACTCTTACATATAAACCGCATACAAATAGTTTAAAGGCCGAGGGAGCCTGCTCACATTGGAGCGCAAACATTACCATACCTTCCTTATCAACTCCACAGTCCATACTTAGTTGTATACATGACGAATAACAACAGACAGTGACGATTCAGTGAGGATAGCACAAGAGAATGCTAAATACAAATTTCCCGTAGAAAGCTGTATTTGTTATTATAGCCGGATTTGTACATTGATATCAGTATTTACCAGATTATCCCAATTGATTAAAAACCTAAATTTTAACACTATTTGTAGGAGTTTATTTAAATGCAGGAATACCTCGACGATATTCAGATTACCCACCCCATATGTAGGACTGACTAGAAGCCTGAATGAAGAACCTTGAACGGGTGGTCGGTCCGTAGCCAGGCCTGAGCGTGAGGATGCCATGAAATGGAAGCGAAATGGATCATAAGAAAAGTGGTGGATGAACGGATGAGTAGAAGCGAAACCGGAGCACCCGGAGAAAACCCGCCGTTTCGTACACCACAAATCCCACATGCGGTTGCTTGGGATCGAACCTGGGTCGCCTACGTGAAAGACAGAGGGCCAACCACTCTGCCACGGCGCCGCCGATGCTTATATCTCATAAAACATTGAAGATTCCCTGGTTCTGCGGTTATACTGCAGCACGACATCTCATCACATTGATCTGATGCGTCGCCCTCCGTGGTGTAATGGTTACCATGATGACTTCATATACCCAAGGTCGCGGGTTCAAACCCGGCAGAGGACGATGGATTTTTTCGGGCGTAAAAATCCTTAGCATGGCTTCCTTCGGAAGGGAAGTAAAGCCGTGGGTCCCGTGTCGTAGATTTACTGCACGTAAAAGAACCTCAAGCCTGATAAGAGAGGCCTCTGAGCAAAATTAAGCGATCTTTCACGCCCAATATAGAATGGGACGCTGAGAACCAAAGCGTCCATAAGTAACACGCCATTTCCATTTGATCTGATGCGACAAATGTAAATGAAATTTTGTTTATGGACGTTCTATAACTGCTGTGGTTCTAAATTGGGCGTGAAAGACCGCCTAATTTTGCTCAGAGACCTCTCTATCAGACTTGAGGTTCTTTTACGTGCCGTAAATCTACAACACGGGACCAACGGCTTTACGTCCCTTCCAAAGGAAGCCATGCTAAGGATTTTTACTCCCGGAAAAAATCCACCGTCCTCCGCCGGGTTTGAACCCGCGACCTTGGGTGGGTGTCTGTGGGCAGCATAGCGCAAAAACGAAATGACCGTTAAAACCCAAACTTGATATTTATGTTTGTTATCTTCCAAGGATGCGACACAACAATTTTCAAGAAAATCCCCCCAACCCAAAGTACCCTTTACATGGAAGACATTTCGAAATTTTTGATTTTCTTAAAAATGGCTCTAACGATTTTGATTAAAATATCGTATATTAAAATAAAATGTATATCTTGAATTTTCTGGGAATAGCTTCTGAAGACTACTTTATTCAGGATGAATTGTACGGAATTGTGCATAACTGCTAAACCATAAGAGATGGACAAAAACTCACTCTACAGAAAATGTAGCCCGCGATAAAACACACAGTTTATGTCACATACGTTTTTTTTTTTTTTTTTTTGTGGAGTTGATCATTTTTAAGCTATTCTTGGTTTTTGGTTTCTGCTTTGAAAAACATATTTTTCTCATACAGAAATTTGTTAACCCCTGTCCATACAAACAAAGGAATTTCAGTTACATAGCAACCAGCTTTTGGTTATCATTTTAACCTATGGTACTCCCTCATTTCGCTTCTACTTACAAGAAAGCAAATAAAAAGATTATTCCTGCTAATGTTTCTCGATTAGCATGAAGTAAATAAAAGCATAAGCTTTTTAACTAAAATTTGTTGCAGAGATGTAGAGAAAGTCATGTGAATGGAACACATAAGATTTTTTAAACATACAGCCTCCCTCACGTTATTAATTTCCTTCTCTGACCTGATGGCCAAAGTCAGATAGTTTGTACCTGAAGCCCAATAATACAGGAAAGCAAAAACAAACAAAATAAAAAAGAAAAATCTGACGTGCTCCATTCACATGACTTTCTCTACATCTCTGTAACAAATTATTGTTAAAAACTGTATTCTTCTGTCTACCTCGTGCTAATCGAGATAAACATTAGCACAAAAGCTTTATTTTAAGTAGAAGGGAAGTAATGGAATGCACTGGTTGCCATGAGGGTGAAATCCGTTTTTTTTTTTGTTTTTTTATTTTTTTGCATTCCTGTAAGTGAAAAGTTTAAAACTGAAACCAATAACGAGAAATTTCTCAAAAAAGGCTAACTTTACAAAAAAAAAAATAATGTATATAAATAAATTGTTTGTTTTAAAGAGAATCTATATATTTAGTGCACTAAGTTTTTGTCTATCTGTTACCATTTTCTAGTTATGCAAAGAGGTCTTCAGAGGTTATTCCCAGAAAATTCAAGATATACATTTTATTTGTCAGGTAAAATATCTTTAATATACGATACTTTAATCAAAATCGTTAGAGCCATTTTTGAGAAATTCAAAATGTTCTAACATATTTCCATGTAAACGGTAGTTTGGGGTGGGGAGATTTTCTTCAAAATCTTTGTGTCGTATCTTTGGGAGATACTAAACTTATATACCAAGTTTGGTGGTTTATCGACTTTTCGTTTTTGAATTACCGTGTTCATAGACACACGGACACACGGATCTTTTTCTAAAAATGTTTATTTTGGATACAGGGGACCCTACAAAGTCTATTTCCGGTGAAATCTCGGTATCGAATTTTTGAGAGGAATGCAATACCGTCTCTATACAATGCATATAGTACGTGTAGAGAAAGTAAAAATGGGAAATGGATTATTTCTGCGTTCAGAATTGTAAAAATGCTGAATGTTTATTGTGTTCTAAATAGTTGTGCTACGTGAAAAATAAAATTATAACATCACATATTTTAATGTTATACATGCTAATCAGCATAGAAAAGCTAAACCTTCAGGTATAATTATAAAAATCTAATGTGTTCCATTCATATGACTTTCAAAATTATTGTTAAAAAGTTTATGCTTCTATTTAGTTCATGCTTATGAGAAAAAATTAGCAGGAATAGTCTTATTACTTGCTTCCTTTTAAGTAGAAACGAAATAAGGGAGTACCATAGGTTAAAGTGATAGTTAAAAGCTGATTGATAAGTGACTGAAGTTCCTTTGTTTGTATGGACAGGAGTTAACAAATTCCTGTGTGAGAAAAGTATAATTTTTAAAGCTGCAACCAAAAACAAGAAATATCTAAAAAAACGATCAACTCCATGAAAAAATGTATATGACATAAATTGTGTGTTTTAACGTGCCTCTACATTTTTTGTGTGGTAAGTTTTTGTCCAACTCTTACGGTTTAGCAGTTATGTAAAATTTCGTAAAATTCATCCAGAATAAAGTAGTCTTCAGAGGCTATTCCCAGAAAATTCAAAATATACACTTTATTTATCAGGTAAATATCTTTAATATACGATATTTTAATCAAAATCTTTTGTGCCATTTTTGAGAAAATCAAAATTTTCGAAAAGAGTTCCATGTAAAGGGTAGTTTGAGGTGGGGAGATTTTTCTCAAAATCTTCGTGTCGCATCCCTGGAAGATACTAAACTTAAATACCAAGTTTGATATTTTACCGAATTTTCGTTTTTGAGTTATTGTGTTCACAGTCACATGGACACACGAACACACACACACACACACACACACACACACACACACACACAAACACACACACACAGGGACCTTTTTCTGAAAATGCTTTTTTTTTTTTGGATTCAGGGGACCCTAAAACATATTTGCGGTGAAATATCGGTATCGAATTTTTGGGTGGAGTACAATACCTCCTCTATACACTATATACATAGTACGTATAGAGAAAGTAAAAAGTATAACGATACTAAGAGTGATAACGTTCCAGTTTAAATGGAGATGACCTTCTATCGATACTGTGTCTCTCTGTGTCTATCATTAAACCTGACATTGATAAATTTGCGCCCAGAAAAGGTGTCAGCGTTCTACTACGTGTATACACCCGAAAAAAGTTTATAAGGCCTCATTTGACGAAGCAAAATCACAAGACATATTTTGGTACCCGTTCAGGCGCTTTTAAAATTAGCTAGTTCCCCGCCATTGCTGTACTTATATGTTGAACAAAACTTTTAATAATAGCTCCAGGAGAAATGAGGAGATGACACACTTCCCTTGCGTTTACCAGTTCCTCAGGGCTGTGCAAGCAGTAAAGATAGTTTGCTTTATGACAAATTTCCGTTACACCGTAACATCCTTCCCACCCTAGCCAATTTCCAGTGGAATGACCAGTTGTACAGGACGAGAAATAGGTTAGGTAGAGTCAGACTGAAAAACACAATGCCATAGCCGGGATTGGAACCTCGGATCTCCCGATCTCTAGCCGGTTACTCTGCCGCCGAGCTACCATGGCAACATACCGGCATGGTATTGCATTTCTCAGCTGACTCGCATGTTTCCCGGTAAACCACAAGATGATCTCAAATTATTTTGAGATGACAACCCCAACGGCGGCTTACAATCCTGCAAGTACCCAGGATTCATAGTATAGCCAACTATTATGGTAATTTGGTATTTGTTTAATTGTTTTCCACACAAGCCGTGTGTAGGACAGGAGTTGGATAGGTAGAGTCAGACTGAAAAATTCAATACCATAGCCGGGATTTGAACCACGGATCTCCCGATCTCTAGCCGGTTGCTCCACTACTGAGCTAACATGGCAACATGCCATAATAGTTGGCTATACTATGAATCCTGGGACTTAAAGTACTTGCAGTATTGTAAGTTTCCATTGGGGTTGTCATCTCGCAAAAACCATAGTTCGTTTCTTATTTTTCAGCCATTCTTGCAGTGTAAATGAACCTGTGTTGCAACAAATATGGGGAGCCCAAGACTTACTCTGGTCCCCTATTTTCATACCGAAGTAATGGTGATAGGCTGTCTTCACAAGAGGCATCGGATAGCGTTTCTGTGAGGAAAATGTTATTTCACCATAAATGTAGCAAAAATTATTCCCATATTTACACATTGTCGTGGCATTTTATGAATTTTACACTACAAAAGCACTCTTAAACAAAAAATGCTGCATAAATTACAGCAGAAGCTATTTGAAACTTACAGTCACAGCAACGTATCTATGTTTATGACTTACAAACATCTTAAGAGCCTTTGTGTTTTGTTATTGGACAGGAGCGCCAACTCCCGAAACAAAATTTCGCCCAAACTAAAAATGTTGACATAAAAATGAAATGTCACTTTATCTCCAAAGTAAGAACTAATCTGTCAATTTTATGGCGATTTCTTAATTCAGTAGACGGAAATATCTTTTAGGAAATAACTATTTTTGAACTTGAAACATTTTCATTGTTGGCCAGTGTTATTAAATCAAGGTATCCCCGTATTGCGAGGAATATTCTTTGGGTCTCATTTAAACCTCAAATGAAATGGTTACGAAATAATATCCTATAACGTATATAACATATCCTCAATTCACTGAACCATAATCGCACATAGTTTTGAAGCAGGTAGATAACCTATAAAAAGAAAATATATTTTTATGTATATTTATTTAAAACATACAGAGTTTCATTTCAGGTTTATATCTACTAGCCTGAGTGAGAAACGGTTTGCTTTCACAATCCCATATTCATGGAATTAATTATCGCTTTAATTACTACAGAATAACTGGAAGCAATTATGTGTTTTAATATTGCAAAATCATGTATATTAAAATAGTTTATACCTATTATTTGAGAACTAGGACACCTATTACATTATACTTTTAAATCCGAATGAAAAGTGGTTAATCCTCTACTACAGCTGTGAGGTACACTGGACCGCAGGGCTTATTATTTCAAATATCCCTCTCTGGAATTCAACCTAAAAGATTTGTCTTTTCAGTACCTTCCTATAGTCTATCCATTCTTAAAAGCACACTTTTTGTATTACTCCGTGTCCTTGTGCACAAGCGTATGTGACAGAAGACAGTGTCACCTTCATCATGTGTTACATCATATTACGAGGGCCTTTTTTTTTCCAACGTCCGATAGACTATAAATTAAAGACAAGTTCATAGAAAACAATCATTTTATTACTAATAGTTTTGTACACTTATGCTTATTTTTCAACATAATCACTGAAAAGATTGAGACATTGATCGTACCTGTGCACAAGCTTTGCAATACCCGCTTCAAAAAATGTTGCCGCCAACGATTTCAAATGAGCATTGACGTTGCTTTGAAGATCTTCGTACTTTACGACGTTTACGGAGAGCCATTCAAAACAAACAAAGGGGAATGCTAACTTCAGGAATTGTGTTGATCCATGACAACGCATGTCCATACACTGCTGGCACAACCCATCGACTCCGTGAACAATTTCAATGGCACATTTTCGATCATCCGCTGTACAGTCCTGACCTGACACCCAGCGACTTTCACCTTTTTCCTGAACTGAAGACGTGGCTAGGAGGGCAGCACTTTCAACCCAACGAAGATATTCAAAAACCACGTCAATGCTCATTAGAAATCATTAGGGGCAACATTTTTTGAAGCGGGTATTGCAAAGCTTGTGCACGTCAAAGCATACTCTCGTGTGGCAAAATTAGTTCTGAGCGTGCATTCCTAATAAAAATTAAAATTAATACATGGAGAACACATCACAACAGCAAAATTTCTTTCAAAAAGAACGTCGGGCTTTAAAAACCAATATACGAGGACCTTTTTTTTTTTTTTACAGCCTCCGATAGGCTTAAATAAAAGACAAGTTCATAGAGAACAATTATTTTATTACTAAAAGTTTTACTTTTTTTTTACAGCCTCCGATAGGCTTAAATAAAAGACAAGTTCATAGAGAACAATTATTTTATTACTAAAAGTTTTACTTTTTTTTTACAGCCTCCGATAGGCTTAAATAAAAGACAAGTTCATAGAGAACAATTATTTTATTACTAAAAGTTTTGTACACTTATGGTTGCTTTTCAGCATAGTCACCGAAAAGATTGAGACAATTATCGTACCTGTGCACAAGCTTTGCAATACCCGCTTCAAAAAATGTTGCCGCCAACGATTTCAAATGAGCATTGACGTTGTTTTAAAGATCTTCATACTTTACGACGTTTGCGGAGAGCCATTCAAAACTAACGAAGAAGAATGCTGACTTCAGGAATTGCGTAGATCCATGACAATGCTCGTTCACACACTGCTGGCATAACCCATCGGCTCCTTGAACAATTTCAATGGGACATTTTCGATCATCCGCCGTTCAGTCCTGGCCTGGCACCCAACGACTTTCACCTTTTCCCTGAATTGAAGACATGGCAGCACTTTCAAACCTACGAAGATCTTCAAAACAACGCCAATGCTCATTTGAAATCATTGGCGGCAACATTTTTTGAAGCGGGTATTGTAAAGCTTGTGCACAGGTACGATAAATGTCTCAATCTTTTCGGTGACTATGTTGAAAAGCAACCATAACTGTACAAAACTTTTGGTAATAAAATAATTGTTTTCTATGAACTTGTCTTTTATTTATAGCCTATCGGAGGTTGAAAAAAAAAAAGGCCCTCGTACATTCAAAACAAGTTGTATGAACGAGAATTGTTTACTAGTATGTTTTGCTTCAGTAAATACATTTTTGTATTAAATGATGTTGAAAAATACATCAAGAATATAATATCAAAGTGAATACCTTCAAAGACTTTTATACATACATTAGTGAGATGCAGAGCTGTCATCGCTAGCAGGTAATGTGCAACTCCCAGGTGGAATCTGAGGATGATCCTGAACTGTCATCAACTCATCATCTAAGTTTGTTAGACCCCATGGCCGCACTCGCTAAAGTGTCTCGCTTTGGTGCCTCGTGGCGCAGGGAATCGTGGGTTCGAGTATGTATTTATATTTGTGAAATGTATACATGTGTGTGTATTGGAAAAAAACAGCAAAATGGTAAACAGAAAATGAAGTAAATATTAGGAAAATGCAAAAAGAGGAAAAATTGTATGCCTACACCGCCAGAGTCCCGACCAGATTCCAGAACTGTTATTAAAAAAAAAAGTTTATCGATGACGATTAGTGAGACAGTCCAGTTGCCACAGCGTTTCTTCCTCCTTGTTTACATGTGTCAACCTGCCACATTTCCGCCGTCACCTGAGCCAATACTCCATCTAAACTGACGTACCTCTTTCAGTTTGAAAGTGTTATTGTTTCCAAAGCGCAAAACCATCCATATCTACAATTATGTGTATGTTGTTTAGTTTCACAAACGAATGTAATGTACGGAAGCTCGTACGTATAGTGGTTCAGTACAAAAAAAAATGCACTTTAGAACAAATTGCACACTTAATAAAGTCGCCACTGGAAGATACTAAACTTAATTACCAATTTTGGTATTTTACCAACTTTTCGTTTTTGAGTTGTCGTATTCACATACACAATAGGGGACCATTAAACATATATTTCCGGTGAAATTTCGCTAAAGATTTTTTTGGGTGGAGTGCAATACCTTCTATATACACCATGTACGTGGTACGTATAGAGAAGGTAAAAAATGCACTTTAGAATAAAATGCACTCTTAATAAAGTCGCCCACTTGTCCTAAATCTGCCTTAGTTCTCTTCCTCTTTTTACAAGATGTTTTAACGCTATTAGTTTATTTAAATTCATTGCAATGTAACACTGGCTTCTGACACGCCGGTGTACTATGCCGTTATTTTCACCAGTTCATTCACTAAAATATTAGGATTGTGCTCCTTTAAGTTATGAATACATTTAAAACAATCTGCTTCTCTCCGTTCTTTAACAGAATATCCATAGGGTGCTTTTTATACCCGTGATCACTCATTTTTAGCGCTACCAAATTCACACCAGTCGCAAGCTTGTCGCCATATTCCTCACTGACATTTTCTTTTCTTTTCTCCCACCAATGTAATCGCCTATTTCTTGTGAAAGGATATATTGTATTTCCAAACAGCTGAAAATTACGCATAATAACCCTACAAATAAACTTATCGATAACCGTATATTATACGTAGTAATATTAAGTAAAGATGGATCTATTTTTCTTTCCTTAAATTGAGTGCTTTGTTCTCAAACCAATGATAGCATTCAGAGCGGTCACATACATGAAGCTGTTCTCATACAAAAATGTGCTTCTAAAGGCGGTGGGAATATGGAATCCAGCATGCTTTTCAGTTGTCTTATAAAACGACGTGTAATTAAGTTTTCTGATGTTGAAATTGTATAGTACAGTTCCACGAACGAGGTGACATAGTGCCTGAATGGTGCGTAAATTAAAAATATGTCGGGTGATGCAGGACCATCTTTTATGAGAGGAGATGACCCAATATTCAACACTGACTTGAAAAAAATCACATGATTTTCTCTACCTCATTGCAAGAAATTATTGTTAAAATGCTTATGATTCTATTTAATTCGTTCTAATCGAGAAAAAAACTAACAGATATAGGTAGTCTTATTACAGTAGAAGCGAAATAAGGGAGTACCATAGGTTAAAGTAATAGTCAAAAGCTGGTTGCTAGGTGACTCAAGCTCCTTTGTTTGTATGGACAGGATTTAACACATTTCTGTATGAGAAAAGTATGTTTTTCAAAGCTGAAACCAAAAACGATCAACTCCACGAAAAAAAGCCATATAACATAAATTGTGTGTTTAAACGTGCTCTACATTTTTTGTGTGGTAAGTTTTTGTCCATCTCTTGCAGTTTAGCAGCTATGCAAAATTCCGTAAAATTTATCCAGAATAAAGTAGTCTTCAGAGACTATTCCCAGAAAAGTCAAGATATACATTTTATTTGTCAGGTAAATATCTTTAATATATGATATTTTAATCAAAATCGTTAAAGCAATTTTTGAGAAAATAAAAATTTTAGAAAAAAGTTCCATGTAAAGGGTAGCTAGGAATGGGGGGTGGGGATTTTCTTGAAAATCTTCGTGTTCGCATCCTTGCAAGATACCACACTTAAATACCAAGTTTGGTATTCAACGGATTTTTTCGTTTTTGAGCTATGCTATCCACTGACAGACACATACAATGACCTTTTTCCAAAAATGCTTTTTTTTTTTGGATTCAGGGAGACCAAAAACATATATTTCCGGTGAAATCTGGGTATCGAATTTTTGGGTGCATTACAATACCTTCCCTATACACCTTAAACATAGTACGTGTAGAGAAAGTAAAAATTCTTGATGAAGTTTTGATCTGTCAGACTTCCGCATTTTTTATCTTTCTAAAGAAGATGGAGGGTCGTCTCCTTAGCGCGGTGGTAGCGTTACTACTTACCAAGCGGGAGACCTGGGTTCGATCCCCAGTACCAGCATGGGGATTTTTCCCCCGCTGGGAGACCTGGCCCGGGGTGCACTCAGCCTCGTAAGGTCCCTGGGGGGCCAATTGAGGAGCTACTTGATAGAGAAGTAGCGGCTCCAGGTCATGAGGACCGCATTAACCGGCCGGGTGGGGGGACTCGAGGCGCTGACCACGTCTCACCCTCCAATACTGCACCCCATCCATGACGTCTGTAGTGGTCCGAGATGGGGGACGCAGCGGCTGGGCGGTAGGCCAAGCTTCCCCGTGAGCTGTCGTGCCATGGAGTTATTAAAGAAGATGGAGAGTATATCTTGAACTTTCTGATTCCAAAACAAATATTTCAATGGACAGCGACGGAAAAAACGAGAAATATGAAACTGCTGTCAATGGTGACAGATATTTTTATGACTAAAACAGTTTCAAGTGGCCTGTGGATGAGCCCACAAGAAAATCCAGAGTTCCAGCTCACAATAAATTGAAAATCCCTGCTTTACAGTCGGAATTGCGGACGAGGAGAGAAGTTGATCCTGAAATGGCTTGGACTGGCACTAGTGGGATCTATGAAGAAAAACATAAAAGAGGTTTATCCAAATTCCTATCCCAATATAATCGTAAAATTGAAAGCAGTGTTTGCAGTTTCACTTAGAATGTCACAACTGCCTTTCATGTACCAAAATAAAGGAAAGCTGAAAATCTAATTTGCCCATCACAGTAAACCATGAAGTCTAGTTATTTGTGACACAACTCATTCAGAAATAATTTTAACTATCTCAATTGTCCCAAAATTAATTATTCAAAAGTCCCAATATGTTTTGAGTGCTACAAAAAACGTGACTGACATAATATATCAGTGATTCTGTGCGAGTTCATGTGCCACTTATGCAGATTTCTCATGCATGAGTAATTTAAAAGAAAGGAATTAGTACTTTTGTGCTTTATTGGTAAATACATCCTTGCTATGCAAAATACGTTCACAAGTGGCATTTGTATTTGGTGAATTTTCATTTTTAAAATTTACATGCTATATTAAAATATTTTAAAATAAGAAAATAAAGAAAATTCTGTTCTAAAATTGTATATTTATATTCAATACTAACATGAAAAGTATCGAAATTTACTGTTATAATTTTCAGTGCACACAGTAATATAAAGAATATGCTCTTAAGAGATCCCATGGACCGCAAGATGTATTAATGTACAAAATATCCACCCTGTAGTTAAGGGTAAATGTAAATGGCGTGTTATTTATGGACGCTCTTTAACTGCTGTGGTTCTCAGCGTCCCATTCTAAATTGGGCGTGAAATACCGCTTAATTTTGCTCAGAGGCCTCTCTATCAGGCTTGAGGTTATTTTACATTCCGTAAATCTACGACACGGGACCCACAGCTTTACTTCTCTTCCGAAGGAAGCCATGCTAAGGATTTTTACACCCGAAAAAATCCATCGTCCTCCATTGTCCATAAAATACTCCAGGACGATTAAATCAAAAGGTTGCTTATTTCAGATTCCCCTTCAGCAAAACCAAATGGTCTACGATTTGTTTCAGTAAGACAAGAAACAAATTGGATCAGTAGGTAAGGGATGAATTGAATCAGTAGGTAAGGGATGAATTGAGTAAAAAACCCGCGACCTTGGGTATATGAAGTCAGCATGTGTAGTTAAGGGTTAATCTATGGTGCTACTCCACGCATTTTATGGCAATAAATAAGCCTTTATATAAATGAAAAACCCGATTTATTCGATAGTCATTTCTCACTATTGTTATACATTCGATTGTCGAAAGCATTCGATAGTGCCCATCACTAGCGTGAGGTACTCGTTTTGTCATCTTTTGTAATTGTCTATTCACATCTGAATTATTTACTTAGGTTCCTACTATTTACCGGATCTGAACCAGCTGGTAATGTATTCGTAGTCGGTCGTTGTACAACTGGAAGGTGAACAGGACTCAGTGCTTCAGTACTTTCATCGCTTTGGGTGATTGGTCTAGAAATAAATGCCCACTAAAATTATCTTGGCTCTTGATCTATCTGGGTCTGCCCTAACACTTTTCTTAAACATCTTTTTATATGTCCAATTATATACTCCCACCATCCTAACAACTAAGACTATAAATTAAATAACTTCGTTTGATTATATTTATATAATTATATTATATTTATATAATGTATTTATGTGTGTATGTTTTCCTGTATATCCTAAGTGGGGCAAAGGGAATCGTTATAGTGTTTGCATTATCGGATTTGAATTTCTGATTCGTGAGCTCGACAATATGTGCCATGGTGCAGGGATCACCTCATCGCCCACAGATGGCACTGTAGGACGACATCACGACTTGTGGACGCGTAATGGCTGAAAAGTTTGCGCAGGTGCCTTCTTCTTTGAAAGTACGGGGTTCTTTTACGTGAAAATAAACATTACACGAGACCACCGAATGTATTTCTCTTCCGAAGGAAGTCATGTTAAGGAGTTTAAAGTCCAATGTCGCCCTCCTTGGTGTGATGGTTACCCTGCTAACTTCTTATACCCAAGATCGCGGGTTCAAGCTCGGCGGAGAACAGTGGATTTTTTTCGGGCGTATAAATCCTTAGCATGTCTTCCTTCGAAAGGGAAATAAAGCCGTTGGTCCCGTGTCGTAGTTTTATGGCACGTAAAAGAACCTCAAGTCTGAAAAGGAGGCTTCTGAGCATAACTAAGCGAACTTTCACGCCCAGTATAGAATGGTATTTAAGTTCAGTGTCTTCCAAGGGTTCGATCCCAAGCGCCTGCATGTGGGATTTGTAATGGACGAAACGACGTCTGGTCGGGTTTCCTCCGGGTCCTCCTGTTTCCCCCGCCACTCATTCTGCCAATTGCTACATCATAACTTTTCCTATCATCCATTTCGCTTTCATTTCATAGCATCCACTTCCTCACGCTCGTGCCTGGCCCACCATTCGTTCTAGGTTCTTTATTCTGTGGTTACTTGCCGTTGGCTTCCCGACAGGCTTCTGACACCTAGGCACCTGCTTGTAAGTCCCAGAGGGGTGTCAGTCCGCAATACGGGGAGTGTACGCTGACTACGTAACGTAATTTACGTCTTCCAAGAATGTCACACGAAGATTTTCAAGTTAAGTCTTCCAACACCCAAATATCCTTTAAATGGAACATTTTCGAAAATGTTGATCATCTCAAAAATGGCTCAAACGATGTTGATTAATATACCTTATTTTTAAGTTAATTTCGTGACAAACAAATCTTGAATTTTCTGGGAATAGCCTCTGAAGACCTCTTTATTATGGATGACTTTTGTGTAACTGGTAATGGTTAACCGTTTCAAAGATATTCCTTGTTAATGATTTCAATTTTAACTACATACTTTCCTCAAGCGGGAACTCTTTTGGTTTACTTCCGGGAATGCAAAATAAAAACGAATTTCAATTGTTATACAGAGCGATGAGCTTTGTTTAACCTAGTGTATTCCCTTATTTTCCTTCTACTTAAAAGGAAGCAAGTAATAAGACAATTTTTACTAATGTTAATCTTGATTAGCATGAAGTGGATAAAATAATAACTTTTATAAAAAAATCTTGTTTGGAACAGTTAGAGAAAATCATGTGATTGGAACATATCAGATTTTTACTTTTACTCATGCTCAGACACACACACATTTACCGTTATAAACACCCATTCCAGTGCGGGACTCCAACCCACGTTCCTCAACTACCAAGTCAAGCAACCGAGGCATGGCTAAAGCGTTTCGTCTGGGACTGTCAATTGGGAGGACGTGGGATCGATTCTTGCGGCTGATCTCCGAACAATGGCTTTTTTCGGGGGTTTTCGCGGGTCACTAAGCAAATGCTGGGGAGGTTCCTTCATTCCCCCGAATTTCCTGCCTCTCCATTTCACCAACTCGTCTCTTTGACGGTTTTAAGTGTCGGCGAAGACTGCGGTGGCGGCGCCCTTCTGTGGTGGTGACTTGTCTATGGAAATACAGCTATCGGCAGCGGGATGGCATTGGAAGTTGTCTTAGACTCCGGGAGTTTCTAACGTCCTCCGCGTCGAGATGAACTGTTAGGATCTTTCCCCGTCGGCTGCCCTTTAACATTACTCTCATCTCATTTTATTCTTCTTTGGTCTGACGTACCATAAGCCATTGTGGAATCCCCTCCAATATTACACACATACACACACACACACATATACACCAGTTGAAGTATACGCTCACTCCAGTACTTAGGTGGGTCTAACACTTTTCCTAGCATCATTACGATATGAAAGACCACTTACACAGTAGGTATAAATAGACGTAAACTTTGATAACAAACATGTTGTTATGGTAAAGTTGCTAATTGCGTATTTTCCCAAGTTGAATCTTTTAAAAGTAAGATTTGTGGTATTATAATAAAAAATAGTGTTTCATATTCATATTACTCTCTCTCAGTTGTTAACAACCTATTCTTACAGATGCTTAATCATCTATTTATGTCCGTTAATCCAGATAAACATTAACAGAAATAATTCAAAATCTTCTCGGGCTTCTAGCCAGGTAAAAACTTGGCTTGACACCAACGTTTCGAAGAAGTGCATCTTCCTCGTCTTCAGTTCACCCTCGTCTTCAGGGTGAACTGAAGACGAGGAAGATGCACTTTTTCGAAACGTTGGTGTCAAGCCAAGTTTTTACCTGGCTAGAAGCCCGAGAAGATTTTGAATTAACACGTCGCCAGGAAAGCTTCAGTTCTTATTAACAGAAATGTTTTTATTACATATTTCTTGCAGGTATAAGTATCAGTTAAGGGAATATGCGAATACACTTGGCTAAAGCGATCGCTATGTGATGCTGTTGAAATTCCTTCTCTTTGCACACCAATTAAAAAAATCTGATGTGTTCCATTCACATGACTTTCTCTACATCTCTGCAACAAATTATTGTTAAAAATCTTATGCTTCTATTTACTTCATTCCAGTCGAGAGAGAATTAGCAGAAATAGTCTTATTACTTGCTTCCTTGTTAGTAGAAGCGAAATAAGGGAGTACCATAGATTAAAGTGATAGTCAAAAGCTGGTTGCTTGTGACTGAAGTTCCTTTGTTTGTATGGATAGGAGTTGACAAATTCCTATATGAGAAAAGTATGTTTTTCAAAGCTGAAACCAAAAACAAAGGGATATCTTAAAAACGATCAATTCCACGAAAAAAAATTATATAACATAAATTGTGCGTTTTAATGTGCTCTACATTTTTTGTGTGGTAAGTTTTCGTCTATCTCTTTAGCAGTTATGCAAAATTCCGTAAAATTCATCCAGAATAAAGTAGTCTTCAGAGGCTATTCCCAGAAAATTCAAAATATACATTTTATTTTTCAAGTAAATATCTTTAATTACGAAATTTTAATCAAAATCGTCAGAGCCATTTTTGAGAAAATCAAAATTTTTGAATTTTTTCCATATAAAGGGTAGTTGGGGGTAGCGGGGGTTTCTCAAAATCTTCGTGTCGCATCCCTGGAAGATACTAAACTTAAATACCAAGTTTGGTATTTTACTGACTTTTCGTTTTTGAGTTATCGTGATCACAGACACACGGACACACACACGGGGACCTTTTTCTGAAAATGCTTTTTTGGGATACAGGGGACCCTAAAACGTATATTTCCGGTGAAATCTCGGTATCGAATTTTTGGGTGGAGTCCAATAGCTTCTCTATACACTATGTACATAGTCCGTGTAGAGAAAGTAAAAAACAATAACCTACCATTTGAGAAAATTGTAAGTATTCGAAAGTTTGTATCAATATTAGCGAATATCTAGCAAAAAGTCTCATTAAAAAAAGTAATTCACATAAATTGTGCGATTTAACGAGATTTACATTTTTGTGCGGTAAGATTTTGTCTATCTCTTACTGTTTACCAGTTTTGGAAGATATCCAGAATAAAAAGAACCTTAAAAGCTATTCCCCACCCCGAACTACCTTTACATGGAAAAAATTTCGAAAATTTTTATTTTCTTAAAAACGATCTTGATTAAAATCTTTTATATTTAAGATATTTACATGACAATTAAAATGTATATCTTGAATTTTCTCTCTTTATTCTGGATGATTTTGTTGTTGAATTTTGCATATCTAGTAGGTAAATCGTAAGAGAGACAAAAACCTACTGCTCAACAAATGTAGAGCTCCTTAAAACACACAATATATGTCATATGCATTTTTTCCTGGAATTGACCGTTTTCGAGGTATTTGAATTATTTATTCTAATTATTATAGACTTTTTGATTGGAAATCAAAAGTACTTGATTATACTAAATAAATATTTTATCCTCCTCCAGTGTTATACTCTTTAATATAAGATATTTGAATAAATTATAAATATTATTATAATTAACACTTTATTATTGGTTTGAGTTTTAAAATACTTTAACTTTTCTCATACAGGAATCTATCAACTTCTGGCCACACAAAGAAACGGATTTCAATCCCATAGCAACCACATTTTAAAACATATGACTGTCGGTTTAGTCTACTGTATTCCCTTATTTCCCTGCTACTTAAAAGGAATTAAGTAATAAGATCGTTTCTACTAGTGTTTATCTCGGTTAGAATGAAATGGATAGAAGAATAAGCTTATTAACAATACTTTGTTACAGAGATGTAGAAAAATTCATGTGAATGGAACACATCAAAGTTTTGTATTCAGGATTCCTCTAAACATGTATTTCAGTATTTCAGTCTTGGTATCGAATTTTGGGTGGAATACTAAACTTTCTCGCCCTACTATGTACGTGGTATAGAAAGTAATAATATAAGATTTTCATAAAATATAAGAATTTCCTCCCGGAAGCCGAAGATAGGGTAGAAATCCAGGGGATATGTCCGAAATTGTCCAGATATCTGGTAAGCCTACAAATGGAGACATATTAGTCAGCAGATTCGAACCCGGTTCCTGGAAATCCCGACCAACACACTGCATGAATCATCCAATGTTAATTACGGACAGACACGCAGGGACTGCCTGGTTCAAGGCCGTACAGTTTCTCCCGGACCAGGTGCTGACTCTATGACATGTTACATTCTATTATCTTACACAAGCACTGTTCCTGAATGTTTAAGCAACCGTTCCTATTACAAGCGTTTATCAAGCATTCTCTTTGCAGTGAACGTCACCTAACCTAAAAGAGTTAACACCAGATTCTAACTTGCACTTACCTCTTGACTGGTAGTTTACATTGATCCAGCAACGACTTGGCGAGCACAAAATAATTAACTGTAACACAGCGAGAGGAAATTGGATACATTTTTACGCACCGTTCTAACGTCAGTGGTTGTAATGTTAGATTCGCGCGAATTTTCCACTGCTCTGCACCTAAAAAATAAAGATAAACCACTCTGCGCCTGCCCGTAATGAAAGGAAATGTTTAATATTGTGTCGAAATTCGCTTGTTTCAGAAACAAAACAATATAGAAAATCGAATTTTCCGCTTCAGTGACCGGCCATTTTCCACGTAGTGGAGTATTAAACATTATTTAACAGCAATTAAAGACAAATTTACGTATCAAAAGACAGTAATTTCACGTCTTCATGTATTTTTATTATTCTCTTTCATGTATAGTAAAGTGTTGGAAGTATTATATTTCACATGTCGAGCTTTCACGTTAATATAAATATTTCATTGTCCACTGAATCATAAAATGAAATAAAAAAAAACCACTTTAAGAAAACGTGAGCGCTCCCGCGTTTGTCTGTGAACAGTATAATTCAAAAATGAAAATCCCATTAAATACCAAACTAGGCAATTAATTTCTGCATCTTTCAAGGATGCAACAAAAGTTTTCTAGAAAATGTCCTCGCTATAAAAGTACCCTTTATATGGAACACTTTTCGATGTTCCATATAAAGGCTCTAACGATTTTGATTACCATATTTTAAAAATATTTACATGACAAATTAAATACATATCTTGATTTCTCAGACAATAACCATGAAATCCTGTTTTTCATTCTGGTGAACCGTAGGAGAGAGAGAGAGAGAGAGAGAGAGAGAGAGAGAGAGAGAGAGAGAGAGAGAGAGAGAGACTATACAACAAATGTGGATATCGTAAAAACACACAATTTGCGACAACTATGTCTGTTTTGTTTTTTCTTTGTTGAGTTAACCGTTTCCATTGTTATTGCTTTACATTTTCCAAATACATAAGTATATGCTTTCCAAATGTATAGTCTTCATTCGTTTTTCAATTTGTTTCTTCATTCTTTCTTTATTTTTATTTTATTTTTTACTCCAGGCCATGAAAAGAGAACGAAATATCAAAAGAATCACATAACAATTAGTTCTTTAAAAATTTGACTATCGCCTTGTTCTTGTGTGTTCCCTTACTTGTCTTATAACTACTAGGAAATAGGTTGAAAAACCATTTCTTTTGTGTTTAGCATGAAGGACATAAATAGAAGAATATACCTTTGTAAGAATATTTTGTTGCAAAATATGTAGAGAAAGTCATACAATGGAACACATCACATTTTTAAATTATTTTTTCTACTGCTTACCTGTCGTGAGTAGAAGTATTGCATTCCACCCGAAATTTCGATACCGGGATGTCGATACCATTCGAATACCGATAAAACAAAAATCAGAAAACTGAAAGCATTCCAGTTGGAAAACTCAAATTTGACAAATGTCTGTTCTCAAGAACGAAAGAAATAAGGGAAGAAGGAAGGAAAGAAATAAAGAAAGCAAAAAGCGATTTTCCGCCCTCACGTATACACCATTGTTGTGCACAACTCTACCCTTGATCCCCAAGGATTATTTATGAGCCTTTCTTTAACTTAGAGGTCGAAGTGCAAGGAGCATTAAAATCAGGAACAGCAGAATATAATTAATATATTTACTTACCTGGGAGCTTATTAAATGTTTTCCTTTGTTGTTAACAATCGATATATTGGGTTCTAAAAGGTGATTTGCTTTGGCTTTAATTTTCTCTAAAATTCTTTATAGCAAAGATTAAAAAAAAAAAAAAAATCTGATGTGTTCCATTCACATGACTTTCTCTATACCTCTGCAACAAATTATTGTTAAAAAGCTTATGCTTCTATTTACTTCATGCTAATTGAGAAAATATCAGCCGAAATAGCCTATTACTTGCTTCCTAGTAAGTAGAAGCGAAATAAGGGAGTACTGTTGGTTAAAGTAATGGTCAAAAGTTGGTTGCTATGTGACTGAAGTTCCTTTGTTTGTATGGACCTGAAATGTTCAATTCCTGTATGAGAAAATTACGTTTTTAAAGCTGAAAAAAAAAAAACAAAAAAAAAAAAAAAAAACAAGGAGTAACTCAAAAAGATCAACTCCACGAAAAAAAATGTGTATAACATAAATTGTGTGTTTTAAGGTGCTCTATATTTTTTGTGTTGTAAGTTTTTGTCCATATGTTAGGTTTAGCAGTTATGCAAAATTCCGTAAAATTCATCCAGAATAAAGTAGTCTTCAAAGGCTATTCCCAGAAAATCCAAGATATACATTTTATTTGTCGTGTAAATATCTTTAATATACGAAACTTTAATCAAAATCGTTAGAGCCATTTTTAATAAAATCAAAATTTTCGACAAACTTCCATGTAAAGGGAAGTTTGGGGTGTGGGGATTTTTCTCAAAATCTTCGTGTCGCATCCCTGGAATATACTAAACTTAAATACCAAGTTTGGTATTTTAGCTACTTTTCGTTTTTGAGTTATCGTGTTCATAGACACACGGACACACACACACACACATACGCGCGGACCTTTTTCTGAAAATGCTTTTTTTGGGTACAGGGTGTCCTAAAACATGTATTTCCGGTGAAATCTCGGTATCGAATTTTTGGGTGGAATACAATACTTCTCTATCCCTATGCACATTGTACATATGGGGCTAGAGAAAGTAAAAATATCTTCTCTTAACAACTTTAAACACGTGACACGCTTCGTGAAATACGTTTCATGAATGTTTTAGAATTATTTATTTACTACAGTTTATTCCTTTCCACTCCCGGATCTCCTATAATTGAACGAGGAATGTTCAGCAATGTTATATATTTGATATAACACGATTGGCTACCATTGGATTGAGAACCGTTGTCCCCGGACCGGCACGTATGCCCTGAGAACGATGTTATCGCTCAAAGCTCTCAGCGTATTCTCTTCTCTCTTTTTGTCAACGTCTTGCCACAGCTCATTTGAGGGATACCACGTTGTAATACCGAGTGAGTCAAAAACCTCCGAACCGGCTGCGCGGTGTTTTTCCACTGGGCGTGTGGACACATGATTCAGCACTGCTGCTGTAACCAAGGTCACGCTTCTGACGCAGTTTTGTTCTGCTCTGGAAGAACAATATTGAGTTGACAGTGATATCGTTTAGTTCAGTTATTACAAGTGATTTGATATTTTGACCTGTACTAGTCACAAAATGTATTATGACCCAGTATGTTTTCTACTGCATAGCGTGTACTTATTTATGATTCGTATGTTTTAACTCTCGGCGTGGGGATTTTTTCCCCGCTGGGAGACCTGGCCCGGGGTGCACTCAGCCTCATAAGGTCCCTGGGGGGCCAATTGAGGAGCTACTTGATTGAGAAGTATCGGCTCCAGGTCATGAGGACCGCATTAACCGGCCGGGGGGGGGGCTCGAGGCGCTGACCACGTCTCACCCTCCAATACTGCACCCCATCCATGACGTATGTAGTGGGCCGATGGGGGACGCAGCGGCCGGGCGGTAGGCCCAGGTTCCCCGCGAGCTGTCGTGCCATGGAGTTATGTTTTAACTCTATCAGCTCGTCGAGTGAAAGTACGATTTGTAAAGAGATTGCGGAGAAAGAGTTAGAGGTCCGTTTTTTTTCGAGTCAAACAATTTTGCCCCCTTTCTTTTAGAGAAGTAAGAGTGTGCGTTTTATTAATAGAGATTTGTGGACCCCCTCGGTCTACCGACCCAACCCCCTCTGAGGTAAATTAAAACATAAAGTGTACAAGACAAATCCACACAATCTGGAAGTATTAAAACAAAATATCCACCAGGAAATTGCCAATATTTCTCAAGGTTAACTACGGCGAGTGATGGATAGTTTCCCAAAGAGGTGCCAAAATATATAAGGGAGTGCCATAGGTTAAAGCAATAGTCAAAAGCTGGTTGCTATGCGACTGAAGTTCCTTTGTTTGTATGGACAGGAGTTGACAAATTCCTGTATGAGAAAAGTTAAGATTTTCGAACCTGAAAACAAAAACAAGGAATATCTCAAAAACGACCAACTCCACGAAAAAATGGACACAATTGTGTGTTTTAATGTGCTATACATTTTTTATGTGGTAAGTTTTTGTCTATCTGTTACGGTTTAGCAGTTATGCAAAATTCCGTAAAATTCACTCAGGATAAAACAGTCTTCAGAGGCTATTCCCAGAAAATTTAAAATATACATTTTATCAGGTAAATATCTTTAATATACGACACTTTAATGAAAATCGTTAGAGCCATTTTTTATAAAATCAAAATTTTCCAAAAAAGTTCCATGTAACGGGTAGTTTGGGGTGGGGGGATTTTTCTCAAAATCTTCGTGTCGCGTTCCTGGAAGGTACTAAACTTAAATACCAAGTTTGGTATTTTACCAACTTTTCATTTTTGAGTTATCGTGTTCACAGACACACGGACACACACACACACACACACACACACACACACACATGCACACACACACGGACTTTTTTCTGAAAATACTTTTTTTTAGATACAGGGGACCCTGAAACATATATTTCCGGTGAAATCTCGGCATGGAATTTTTTGGTGGAGTGCAATACCTTCTCTATACCCTATGCACATACGTGTAGAGAAAGTAAAAATGTATGGTTTCATCCGTGCCTTTTTATGATAGTGGTAGATGGTAACGAGCGCCAAGGACGCGGACAGACAAAACACCGTGCAACCAGTTTGTACTTTTTTGACACACTTGTTACTTAAGGGAGGATGCCCACTCATCACTTCCTTATACTATACTAAAACCTTTATAGCCTGAGACATTGGAAGCCTTTTTAAGCATATTCAATTGGTACCACAGACGCGAAAACAGAGGGCGTGCCAAAACATAGCACACTTGTAGGCATACTTTAATTTCCATTTTGGACTTTCCAATCTAAGCTAGTGATCATTCTCTGTGTAATTCCTGATACGTGCGATACAATTATTTACACTATTTTGTTTTACATTTCAGTTTTTCTTTTTCGTTGATATTGCCACTGTGACACTGGTAGAATTTGTTTTCGGAAATGATCGGCTATCCAAAAAAAATGCAGTTGTTCGAACACTTCCATCCCCATTGTTTTGAGGTTCCCTAAATCCAAGAGAAGACTTTTTAGAAAAAGGTATTTCTGGAGGTGAGTCCGATATCATTACTTAAAAAAGAAAAATCAATTATATAACAATTTGGTAATTAGTTCACCTCCTCCACGGGTGTGACATGATTTTCAAGGAAATCCCTCACTCCCAACCACCCTTTATAACTTAAAATATTCGCTATTCTTAAAGTTAAAAACTAATTTAACGAATTTGATAAATACGATATGTTCAAGATATTTTAATTCAAAATAAAATACATACCTTGAATTTTCTGGGAATATCCCGTGGAGACATGTTCATTCAGAATTATTTTTACTTTCTCTAACATGTACGTGTAAGTGAAGAAGGTATTCGGTTACACCCAAAAATTCGATAGCGAGGTTTCACCGGAAATATGTTTTGATGCCTACTGAATAAAAAAAAAGTTTTGTAGGAAAGACCGTGTTTGTGTGTGTGTGTGTGTGTGTGTGTGTGTGTGTGTGTGTGTGTGTGTGAACAACTTAAGTCGAAAACGAAATGTAGAAAAAAACCAAAGATGGTATTTAACTTAAGTAACCTTCAAAGATGTGATACGAAAATCCCTCACCCAAACTACCCTTTACATGGAACATTTCTCGAAATTTTGGATTGTGTGAAAAGTGCTCTGATGATTTTCATTAAAATAATAAATTTAGAGAAGATGAATAACTCCAGGATCCTCATGTCGGCCCGAAGAAACCACGAAAAATGGGTCAGTATGAGCGGCTGTCGGGAATTGAACTGGAGACCTCCCGAATTCGAATCTTACGCGTTACTGTGGGGCCACATTTCTCTGTATCCATATTTGAGAAAAATGCACCTGAAAATACAAAATTACATGGGCGAAATGAAACGTGTTTACTAATCTTAATATAGATATTTCTAAATCCTGCATTTATCGAGGTACGTTCCTTAAACTTATGTTGCAATAACACATTAAAATAGTAGCAAGAATTCTAATTTTCATTGCAACATCTTCAGTAGTTTTAAAGTTATTAGGTAATATTTAAGGTAGACAAAAATGATCTATACAATAATACATAAATTAAAATGTACTATAAAAATATACATTTTGGCTCTCACAAATATTCAAGAAAAAACTAAAAACATAATTGTATTAATCATTAGGCTAGGAAAAAAAACTTTTAAGAAATAACATTTTTTAGTAATTTTAGTATGTTAATCAGAAATTTCACTTTCTATTAATCCAATGATAGCCCATAGAGTAAAATCATTTGCAACAATTTAATACCTACAGTTTTGGGTACTTCTCAATAAAAGTTGAAGGAAATTGAACGAAAACTAGATCGTGTTGAACATTTTGAACGTGTTGAAAATGTTGAAAAACAGAAAATATGAAGATCAGTATAAAAATTCTGATTGGGTTCTCTGCAATTTCAAAGCTCTTGCAAAATAATTTCTAATCATCAGGAATACACACCAACTTGAAGTAATTATACTAGATGATTCATTCTTAATAACGGACTTATAAAACTGGATCTCTCGAAGGATTTTCATAATTTTCATCTATGTGTAGCATCAAGAGCTCAAAATCCGTTCCTAAGACACTGTTTGTTTTTACTATTATGGATTTCTACGTGCTTAGGAACGAAATAAATGCCATGATGTAACTCAGAGCCAAAAGGCTAAAATTATAGTCGATGTTCAGCTGTTTTACTGGAGTATCTGTCTCGCGAAGTTCTTTGTTGTGCTTGTCTCTTGTTTCACTGCTGCTGTAGGAGATTCGATGAAGGGAAACGAACATTATACGTTAAATAAATATACTCATAAACCACAGGCTGAAGATGAATTTTGTGAAATCGGAATCGAAGCATAATCAGACGTAAAGGGTATAACAAACTCTTCTGGAAAAGGACTTGTGAGTAAATGTTTAAGTCACTAATATTTTAAGCTTAATAATGGTTTCCGAAATGTCAAAAAGAAATAATTATTGTGCTTATAATATGCATTAGTGTTCATTTGAGTACAAATATTTGCTTGTTTTTATTCCATTTAATTTTATTCTGAAATGTTAGATTTAGACGGTTCTGTTATGGTATAAAAATTTCACACAGTAGGACCACCTACAAGAGGGCTATATCTAAGGACTTTATTTAGCCAATGGTATTGTATGTGAAGCTTTGACAATAGGAGAAAGAAGCTGCAAATTCACGACTTTTTCTACGTACTAGCATACATTTTCATTGTTCTCCTACACATGAGTCACATTATTTTCCACCAACCTTTATAAATATGATAAACGAATAGCTTATTTCAGAAATAACATAAGTCAAAGAAACCCAATTTTTCAGGGGAAACAAAACAGCTTCATTACATAGAGATATTTACAGGAATCATGACAATTTTTAATTTTTACTTTTTCTAGTATGTATGTACAATGCACACAGTAGACAGTGAAGCTATTGTATAACGAGATTTTACTGGAAATACTCCTTTTGAAGTCACCCGAATAAAAAGAAAAGGCATCAAAAAAAAAAAAAAAAAAAAAGGTTCGTGGTGTGTGTGCGTGAGAAAGAGAGAGAGAGAGAGAGAGAGAGAGAGAGAGAGAGAGAGAGAGTGGACAGCATAATTTAAAAACGAAAAGTAGTTTAAATATAAAAAATTGTATGTAAGTCCAGTAGATTTTCAGGAAAATCCTCCCACCCTTAACTACCCATTATAATTTTCAAAAATTTTGGTTTTCTCAAAAATGGCTCTATCGATTTCTATAAAAATGCCAAAACTTGAGATATTTCCATGACAAACGAATTTGAATCTTGAATTTTCTGGAAATAGTATCTGAAAACCTTTTCATACAGGATGACATCTGTAAAACTGGTAAACCGTAAGAGATAGATAAACTTAAAGCACCATGCTTTATTGCTCTAAAAATTGGAAAGTGCTAAACTGCTTTTTTAAAATATTAACTTTGGTATTTAACCATTCTGGCGTTTTTGAGCTATACTCATCATACACACACACACACACACACACACACACACACGCACGATACTAACCTTTCTAAAAAATGATGTTTCATTCACATAACTTTCAGTTCCTATTCTGTTACAAATTATTCTTACAAAAGTGCATTCTTCTTGCTAATCGAGATAAACATTAGCTCAAATGGTTGTATTACTTAGTTCCTTCAAAGTAAAACAGCAATAAGGTTTTACACTAAGCTAAAACGATGTTTAACTCTTTTAAAAGCCGTCGTACTGTGCTGCAATTGGAATTCCCTTCTGTTTGCGTGTTCAGGATGAAAAAAGTGAATATTGGCTTCCCAGTGAGGGAAATCAGTATTGGAAATTTTAAAACCAATAAGGAATGTCACGAAAATGTCTATCTCTATAAATCTGATATGTTCCATTCACATTACTTTCTCTACATCTCTGCAACAAATTATTGTGTAAAGGTTATGCTCCTATTTACTTCATGCTAATCGAGAAAGAACAGCAGAAATGGTCTTAATACTTGCTTCCTTGCAAGTAGAAGCGAAATAAGGGAGTACAGTAGGTTAAGGCGATAGTAAAAAGTTGGTTGCTTTGTGATTGAAGTTCCTTTGTTTGTATGAGAAAAATTTACGCTTTTAAAACTGAAACTAAAAATAAGGAATGTCTCAAAAACGATCAACTCCACGAAAAAAGTGTATATTATATAAATTATATGTTTTATCGTGGTCTACATTTTTTTGTGTGGTAAGTTTTTGTCCGTCTCTTACGGTTTAGCAGTTATGTAAAATTCCGTAAAATTCATTCAGAACAAAGTAATCTTCAGAGGCTATTCTCAGAAAATTCAAAATATACATTTTGTCAGGTAAATATCTTTAATATACGATATTTTAATCAAAATCACAAGAGCTATTTTTGAGAAAATCAAAATTTTCGAAAAAACTTCCAGTAAAGGGTAGTTTGGGGTGGGGGGATTTTTCTCAAAATCTTGGTGTCGCATCCCTGGAGGATACTAAACTTAAATACCAAGTTTGGTATTTTCCGACTTTTCGTTTTTGATTTATCATGTTCACAAACATGAAAATGTTATTTTTTGGATAAAGGGGACTCTAAAACACATACTTCCGGTGAAATCTCCTTATCGAATGTTTGTTGGAGTGCAATAACTTCTCTATACACTATGTACATAGTACGTGTAGAAAAAGGAAATAAAAAGGACGTGAATGGCAAAAAGTGTATGTTTTACCAAGATTTAAAATTTTTGTACAGTATCTATCTCTTACAGTTTACCAGTTATACAAAAGCCATCCAGAATGAAGAGAGCTTCGGAGGCTCTTTCTAATTACATGTTTATACCGAATATTATCTATACACTTTACATCAATTCATCACTTTGGGTTTGAAGCAGCTGCTTGATACTGACATTTTGTTCATGTAGTATAACTTTTCCTTTACGTATCTAATAAATTATAAATATTATCATAATTAATATAATCAAAAAAATAATTAAATAAGATTTTAAATTATTAATTCCAAGAATATTTAAGATAAACGTTTTATTTTATGCTATCACAGACACACACACCACATGGATATTTTTCTAAAATTATTCAGAGATCATTAAAACATATATTTGCGGTGAAATCTAGGTATCGAATTTTTGGGTAGATACACTAGCTTCTACAGCTGGTAGAAAAAGTAAAATTCTTTTTGGATTCAGGAGTCTCAAAACATTTCCGGTGAAATCTCTAAATATTGAATTATTGGGTGGAATACAATACCGCCTCTACCTACTAAGTACATACATTGTACATATATGGTCGAAAATTAAAAAAGTGATCTACTATTTCAAAAGGTCGTCTCCTTAGCGCGGTGGTAGCGCAGCTGCCTACCAAGCGGGAGACCTGGGTTCGATCCCCAGTACCGGCGTGGGGATTTTTCCCCCGCTGGGAGACCTGGACCGGGGTGCACTCAGCCTCGTGAGGTCCCTGGGGGGCCAATTGAGGAGCTACTTGATGGAGAAGTAGCGGCTCCAGGTCGTGAGGACCGCATTAACCGGCCGGGAGGGGCTCGAGGCGCTGACCACGTCTCACCCTCCAATACTGCACCCCATCCATGACGTCTGTAGTGGACCGAGATGGGGGACGCAGCGGCCGGGCGGTAGGCCAAGGCTCCCCGTGAGCTGTCGTGCCATGGAGTTATGTTACTATTTCAAAAGATCTGATGTGATATACGAGGGCCGTTTTTTTTTCAACCTCCGATAAGCTATAAATAAAAGACAAGTTCATAGAAAACAATTATTTTAGTACTAAAAGTGTTGTACACTTATGGTTACTTTTCAACATAATCACCGAAAATATTGAGATATTTATCGTACCTGTACACAAGCTTTGCAATACCAGCTTCAAAAAATGTTGTCGCCAATGATTCCAAAAGAGCATTGACGTTGTTTTGAAGATCTTGGTAGGTACTTTACGACGTTTGCGGAGAGCCACTCAAAACAAACAAAGAGGAATGTTGACTTCAGGAATTGTGTTGATCCATGACAACGCTCATCCACACACTGCTGACACAACTCATCGGCTCCTTGAACAATTTCAATAGGACATTTTCGATCATCCGCCGTATAGTCCTGATCTGGCATCCAGCGACTTTCACCTTTTCCCTGAACTGAAGACGTGGCTAGGAGGACAGCGCTTTCAAACCAACGACACCTTCTCACCGCTGCGAAATCCAGGTGGCCTTCTTATTTGAGGGCGAGAAGGATAATCTGCAACCGGGGCCCAACATCACTTGTGAGGCTGAAGTTTCAGGACCAGACGGATTTGGACGCTGCCTTGGCGTCAGGGTTGCCCTTGTTAGGGAGAATCCTGGTCGTTGAGGCTAGCAAGATGGAGCGTCACCGGCCCTGCCGTCGCTACTGTGCCTTCGGGCATAGTGCCGACACCTACTCTTCGCTGCCACGGTGTCACTACTGTGGCTCCGACTCCACCACCACTAAGTGCACTGAGTATGATATACGCCGCCGTCGCCGGTCTGTGCCACCTGCCGGGCACAGGACATTTCACCGGGCAAGCTCAGTGCCCTCTTTACTCGAGGAGCAGGACCTCATCACCAACAGCTCGGACTACACCACCGCAAACCATCTCCAACGACGCCACACCACATGCACCCTCGATAGACGCAGCGACGCGGGACGCCATTCAGGACATTCACACGGAGATCCTGAACGTCGGCGCTCTTTTAGCTGCCCTAGAAGAGTTGTGCAGCAGCATCTTGAACCTGAAGCTGCAAGACCTGCAAGCTTCCACCATCGCCGCCATCTCATGCACGAAACCACCGCAGCTGATCTTTCATCAACATAGACATCATATCGCAACTGAAGCAGGTTATTAGCCAGCAAGCAGTCTAAGGGCCGCGCCGTGGCCGAGTGGTTAGACCACTAGCCTCTCACCTAGACGGCCGGGGTTCGATCCCAAGCGACCGCATGTGAGATTTGTGGTGGACAAAGCGGCGCTGGGGCGGGTTTTCTCCGGGTACTCCGGTTTCCCCCGCCATCGCATTCCACCGGTGCTCCATCATCATTCATGTATCATCAGTGTCACCGCCTGCGATGCCATTAGTAGTTAAAGCGGGCGTTAAACACTACCAAAAAAAAAAAAAAAAAAAAGCAGTCTAATCCGCTGAGCTGTTCCGATCCAGGAACCAGCCAATCAACGCAGGCGATCCTCCTGCAAGACCCACTACCTCTGGCAGGAAGTAGATTCCGACGGAGAAAGACCTCGCCACAGAGGCGAAGTGGAAGAACATTCACAAGGACCTCAAGAGGCAGCAACGGCTGAACTGAGCTCCCTTGAAACCTCATTACTCCAACCCAAACCCTCCATAAATTTTCCTTCACACCTTTAC
Organism: Hymenopus coronatus; assembly: GCA_030762935.1. Lineage (NCBI taxonomy): Eukaryota > Metazoa > Arthropoda > Insecta > Mantodea > Hymenopodidae > Hymenopus > Hymenopus coronatus. Next base: position 31,069,688 of record CM060883.1, read on the forward strand.
GCATCCTATCTCTCTCTCTTACTAACGCGGGACCGCGCCAAGCTCCAGAGCACGGTTATATCAGCAATCTACGGTTTTATCACATGGAGTTTTTTTTTTATGCCACATGAGGAGCATTGCACCTCGGCTAGGGGTCGAATGTGTAATGCATGTTTCCCCCTCCATGGTTAAAAGAAGTACTAGGTACGGAAGTGAGTACGTCGTTTACGCGTGTCAACCCGTAAGGGAATACTCCCGAGCAACCTCGCTGGGGGTAACCAACTTGGGTCCACTAACTTTCTATTTTAATCCCGTAAGACATTGAGGCATCTCACAACCCCGCTCAGGCGACACCGCATGGACGTACCCAATCTCCCACAGGTATCGGGCCAATACCACGTCGAGTCCAACCCAATCCGAACAACTCCTTTGTGGGAGGGGCTTAGATATTCAGGCTGACTACTTCTAGTAACGTCAGAGACACCACGGGTGCTTGGGGTTTGCATCGCTCGCACCAGAGCTACTGAAGTCCCCCCCCCCCCCGTTATATTAGTTTTTGTTTCCTTTTCCTCTACATTTCCTGTGTTTACCGTTTTCTGTTTTATGACAAATACACATTCACAAACACCCATGCCTAAGGCGTGACTCGAACCCACGATCCCCTGGCCCACGAAGGACCAAAGCAAGGCGCTTTGCCGAGCGCGGCCATGGGGACCGTCAAGAGTTCGGAACCTTACTCCTTTGGAGACCTCTCCATAACGTACACTCACACACACACACACACACACACACACACACACACACACACACACACACACACAGAACTCCAGGTGCAATGGGAAGGCGTTACACATCCTCCCCGTTTACCAACTTCCCAGGGCTGACCAGGAGATGAGAGACAGTTTCCCCAATCCTGCCTCGCCCTCTCACTTTCTCATCAAATATGTCAGATTTTTCTTGGTCTGCCTCGCATTGCCGTAGCTGGGTCGAGGGAAACCAACTAGCCGGAATAGATAGGAGCAAAGAATTATTTACCTGTAGCACTGATACACATACGTTGAGTATAAAATAGACTCTCAGTTACAGAAAAAGGAGGCGACATTTTTGCTGTCTCTCAAGCAGACTATAGAAGGGTGGTGATGACATTGCGCTTCACACCACATGTGATATTTGTTTTTTCTAACGAAGTGTCTCCCAAATGCTGGGGAAAGCCATAAATTGGGGCTACGTGTGCGTGAACATGGCAGGCAGGCACCTTGCGAGACAGATAATCTGCATCTCTGGGGAAAATCGTTACACGGAGAGAGTGTAAGTGCTGTATTTAACAGGGCGGGTTCGTCTCCACATGAGCATTCCTTTGTATCTAGGTCATTCATCCAACGCTGAAGATGTGCTGGAAACGTAACTTTAGCGAATGCATCTTCTGTACTAAGCTATGTTCACCTCGGTTATTTCAAACAATCTGATGCAACAAATTATAGTTAAAAATCTTATTATTCTATTTACTTCATGCTAATCGAAAAACAATTAGCAGAAAGTGTCTTATTACATGATTCCTTACAAGTAGAAGGGAAATAAGGGAGTATCATAGACTGTAGCGATCTTTTAAAAGTTGGTTGCTATATGGTTGAAGTCCCTTTGTTTGTATGCTCAGAAGTTCACAAATTCTCGTATGAGAAAACTGTAAGTATTTTAAAACTGAAAAAATAACTAGGGGTATCTCAAAAATGGCCAATGCATCGAAAAAAATATATATACCATGAATTGTGTGCTTTAACAAGCTCTGCATCTCTCACGGTTTACCAGTTAAGTAGAATTCTACAAAATTCATCCAGAATAAAGAAGTCTTCAGAGGCTATTCCCAGAAAATTCAAGATAAACATTTTATTTGTCATGTAAATGTCTTTCATATATTTTAATCAAAATCGTTAGAAGCATTTTTGGGAAAAATCAACATTTTTTAAGCATTTTCCATGTAAAGGGAAGTTGGCAATGGGAGGTGGGTATTTTCTTGAAAATCCTCGTGTCGTCTCCTTGAAAGATGCTGAACTTTTAACGGATTTTTCATTGTCGAGCTATGCTTACCACAGACACACACACACTCACATACACACAAACAGACGCGAACACGGATATTTTTCTAAAATGCCTTTTTATTTTATTCAGGGGGTCTCAAAACATATACGTCCGATGAAATCTCACTATCGATTTTTTGGGCGCAATACAATACATTCTCTGTACACTATATACATAGTACGTGTAGAGAAAGTAATTATCATTATTTCTTTGTCACTTATTCTAAGCACTATTCGGCCACAGGAGTGAGGTGTGAAGATTTGAGGTTGAGATTAAACAACGAAAACTGATAACAAATAATAAACAATTTGCACAATTTTAGTAATTGGAACTTCCTCTTTATTTTGATGTGTATTTAATAATTGTTAGCACATTATTGTTTTAAATATATTACTCTCTCTACACGTACTATGTACATAGTGTATAGAGAAGGTATTCTATTGCACCCAAAAATTCGATTCCGAGATTTCACCGGAAATACATATTTCGGGAACCCCTGAATAAATTTTTTTTAAGAAAAGTGTCTATATGTGTGTGCGTATGTCTATGGGCAGCATAGCCTAAAAATGAAAAGTGCGTCCAATACGAAATTTTATATTTAAGTTCAGTATCTTCCAAGGATGCGACATGAAGATTTTCAAGAAAATCCCCCACCCCTATCTACTCTTTACATTGAATATTTTTCGAAAATTTTGATTTTCTCAAAAATTACTCAAACGATTTTGATTAAAATACTGTATATTAAAGATACTCACATCACAAATAAAATGTGTACTTTGAATTTTCTGGGAATAGGTTCTGAAGAGTTCTTCTGGTTGATTTTTACAGAATTTTGCATAACGGTTAAACCGTAAGAGATAGACAAACGGTTACCACACAAATATGTAAATCTCATTAAAACACGTAATTTATGTCATATCCATTTTCTTGTAGAGATGACAGTTTTCGAGATATTATTATTTTTTACTGGTTTCAGTTTTAAACTAAAAGTATAAGCTTTCGTAAGGCAATTTTGTTTGAAGAACAATTGGAGAAAGTTATGTGAATGGAACACATCAGATTTTTTAAAATGTAACACGTGGCATATTTTTGTTAGAACAATGAATTTAGACATTAAAATCTTAGTATTTAAATAAGTATGCAAACTAGAAGTGGTAAATGGAAACATTATCACTATTATAGTTTGTAATAACTATGAAGTTCAGTATGGTATAGTTTTCTCGAAAACATGATGACCTCTCTCCCACACTGGGCAATAACCATTAGCAAACAAAAGACGACGCAGTATTAGTGGCGAGAGGCAACGTAGTAAAATCTCTGATTCCTGGAGACTCTGTAGATAGTTCAGTTTCGTGTTTTGTTTTAATACTGTTAAAACCAGTGAGTTCCTGCACAAGTAAGAGGAGACTTGGCAACTGCGAGGTTAGGTTTCCAGCCGGATACTTCGTAATCCCAAACTTTAAAGTCACACCGCTTTTGGTAGAAGAGTGGGGCAAGATTTTCAAGTTCTGAAAAATACTGTAACATGCTGCGGATTTTCCAAATTGTACATATGGATCACCATAAGCCATTGCGTGGTGCAGTGAAATCCTGCTTTTCAGCGTGTGAAGTAGGCTGCAGTAGTTTGCACAAATGAGACCAGAAGGATATTTCAATATGAGGCACAATGTGTTCCTTATCTTCATCTTAAGATGCAGTGCCAACGTGTCCTGTTCCAGCTCCTTTATGTTGGCTAACCTGGAGGGTGATGATCTTTTGTTACGTTTTAATGGAGCGCGCGGCGGCTCCCTTATGGAGACATCCCGATCATTAGTTTTAATCAGGCTTACTGTCAGCGGCGGCTCCTCTCTAATGTGCTTTCCTATCTCTTCTCTTTTCCTCTACTCCCTTTCCCTTTTCTTCCTCTCTTCTTCTTCCTTCTCCCTTCTTTTCCTTTTCTTTATTGTTTTTCCTTTCTTTTTTGGCATATTCTATTCTACTGTACATTCTGCTATTTTTGCCAAGGTTTACCCTTCTCTTCTTTCATATCGTATCCCATCTTTCTTCTCTATTTTTCTTGCTCCCTTTCCATTCTGTTTTCTCCTCAGTTTTTCCTCTGTTCTTTAAGCTTCTTCTTCTATTTCCCCTTATCCCCTCTATTTTTCTTCTCTCTTCTGCCCTCATCTCCCTCCCTTCCCCCTCCTTTCCTGTCTCTAATTAGTAGAGATTTCTCTAATTAGGCCTTTCAGTGTGCTAGTTTTACATTTGTTATTAGGAGCTTTTATGCTATGCGCCACTTTTCTGCTATTTATGTCCCCTTTTAACAACTCAACTCTCTCGAGAGAGAGAAATGGAATGATGCTGAAGAAAACTTTGGATGTGCTCACCGAAACTTGTCTTCAGAGAAAAACCTTGTCTGCTCAAATTACTCGAGAATCTAACTAATATCCTCAAGGTTTGAAGTCATACATGATATCTCAATACTATGAAAGTGGACGACTTTCTGCTCATGTAGCCATGCTTAAGAATACAGTGCAGCCAAATTATCCATCTTGTATCACTTAACGGAATGCTGCCAACAGTCTTTTTTCGTCAATCAACTAACAATAACTGTATAACTATATACGTTGTCGATAAATTACATGTTTAACTATGTGTGCCACGTCAACTAAGCCTAGTCTAAACAGCTATGTTTTTCACAAGTTTCTGGACGGGATCTGCTCAACGACTTTTGGTGTCACTAGACGACAAATACAAATGTGAGCATCTAAATATTCCCAGCAAATACCTCCCTACATAGACGCTGCCGCCGAAGAATTTTCTTATTATTATTATGATCATCATCATAATCATCACCATTATAATCGTCATCCGCATCCTCATGAACGTCTATCATCCCAAGGATGTAGATGTGATGCATACCCCCTCTCCGATGGATTTGCGTCTTCCTATTTTACATTCATCGAGTTCAACAACGTGGGCGAGACCGCCAATTAATCTGTGATTTTCATGTAACCTGAACATGCATAATATTAGAATTAGGCTACGAGTGTGACAAATGAAGTACATGTTGGCTGCAATGCTAGAAGCTATTGCTCATAGTTGTCAGTCGTTTCTGTCTGCTTGCGCACGCGCATTGGTGAACCTTCGCCTCCTCCCGTCACTTGTTCGAAAGTATCCCTGAAGATTGGATTGCAAATGTTTGAAAATGCGCACAAGGAAGTTACTAAAACAACTGAATATGATATAAATAGCTGAGTAGGTATAACTTTTACTTGCTCTGCCTAGGAGACGCGTAAGCTACCGCCTTCCCAAGGACGCCTTGGGAAGGCGTCCAGTTGTACTCCGACCAGATCTGCAACACTGGCTTTCCCCCACCCCGTACCTACATCCTTTCAGTTCTCCCCGCTAGCCGGCACTGCTTTCCTCTGACAGCCCGCAAGCGGCTGGCCAAGTTAAGCAGCATCGGGCCTGGTCCCTCTCTGGGTGGGTGACCACTCCGGTAGGTAAGCCAGTCCGCGCCGGCTGCACAGAGGGAAACACCTTGCCCACATTACTTCGACACAGACATAAACGCTTGCATAAGACTACATCTTCTATATCACACGGGTAAATCCGCGAGAAAAGCGGATAGGTACCGTGGTGATTTGCTCCCGCCCGAGTACACTCGGGCGACTAGTTCCTGCTCCTGGCTCCTCCTCCTCCTTTTACTTGCTATAGTAACAAAGTCCATGTACATGAAATCATTTCTAGATTTTTTTGTGGTTGAAGCTATGTGCTTAGAGAAATCAGTTCTTATCCAAATGATCTATATATAAGGGATATTAGGGTTTGCAATGGAAAAATAGGGATAATGGCAAAGGCATGGACAACCGGAGCAGATCATCGCAGTTGCTCTCCGTGGTGTAATGGTTACCATTCTGACTTCATGTACCCAAGTTCGCGGGTTCAAACCCGGCGGAGGACGATGGATTTTTTTCGGGTGTAAAAATCCTTAGCATGGCTTCCTTCGGAAGGGAAGTAAAGCCGTTGGTCCCGTGTCGTAGATTTACGGCACGTAAAAGAACCTCAAGCCTGATAGAGAGGCCTCTGAGCAAAATTCAGCGGTTCTTTCACGCCCAATATAGAATGGGACGCTGAGAACCACAGCAGTTAAAGAGCGTCCATAAATAACACGCCATTTACAATTTTTTTAGGTCATCGCTATTAGGCTTTTGCTGTAATCCCTGGGAGGAAGGGATGACGGAGTGATGATGAACGACCAGATCCTGATGATGACAAGCACAAGCATGCATGGACTCCATAAGACTTTCAGCTCGACGCATCCGACGCCTCCACGCCCACCTACGAGCCCCTGTCTGCGGATCTCGACTTGGCAGTCTCTACCGACGCTGGGGAAGAAATCTACAAAGTGCACCTCCACCGGCCAACCGTAACACCGTCATCTGGTCATACAAACCTTAAATAGGACAATGAAGGAAACTAAAGACCTGAAAGTCATGGTTAAAGAGGAACCCCACGGTGTGCCTATCGACCCAGGGAAGAAACGAAAAATCCGTAGGTCCTAGTAGGCAGGCGCCGGGTAACGAATCTGGGACCTCGTGAATGCAAACCGCACACGTTATCGTAGCCCGAACTTACTCGATATGGATAGGGAACTTCGTGCGAGTGTTATACATGGGTTTTTCTTGTTAGAAATGATGGAAGCTTAGCTGCAGAGAAGCAATCCACACGCCGCCACTGATTCAGCAAAATTAAAAGCCAAGTCTCCCTTAGGACAAGAAGAACTAGGAACAAAAGAATTTAGATGTGGTCTTGGGATTCAGAGAGTACTCCGTCCTTTTCAGCAGTTTTTTTTTTATCCATTTTCTTCTTAAAAACTAGAAGAATAGTAGCAATAGTTATTATGAACTTAATAGGTAGTGTACAAAATGCGTCAAACAGTCGCATAGGTCAGAAGACCTATTCCGTGGTAAAATAAATCTAACATGTTTTCCATTCACATAACTTTCTCTATCTGTTCTTACAAAATATTCTTTTATCTGCATCACGCTAAACAATTAATCATTATCAGAAATGATTGTATAATTCAGTTTCTTATAATGGAAATAAGGGAATACACTAGGCTAAAGCGATAGTCAGCTCTTTTAAAAACCGTCGCTATGGTTTATTATTGCAACTAATTTCTGTTTCCAATGCCAGGAATAAAACAAAAGAGATATGAAACGAATGATAACTCCCCGTTTGAAGAAAGTTAAAATAGTTTAAAATTGAAACCAACAACAAGGAGTATCTCGGAAACGGTTAATTCTACAAAAAAAATATATATACCATAAATTATGCGTTTTAACGAGCTCTATATTTTTTGTGTAGTAAGTTGTCTATTTATTTATCAGTTCTACAAAATTCATCCAGAATGAAGAGGTCTTCAGAGGCTATTTCTATAAATTTCAAAATATACATCTGTTTCTATTAAAAATATTTTCTATTAAAAAGATTTTAAACATATGGAATTTTAATTAAAATTGTTAGAACGATTTTTGAGAAAATCCAAATTTTCGAAAAATGTTTCATGTAAAAGGTAGTTAGGGATCGGGGTGTCGCCTCATCAGCAAGGGAATTGTTTCTTTTCTCCTTGCCTAGTTCAACCTCGGCAGTGTAACCTCACCCCTTCAATTCAATTCCTACCCTTAACGGTATATTCTACCTGGGTCGCTCGTCAGCCGTGACAACTCGGCTACTTAGACGTGTTTAAAATCTTTCTTCCCTGGTCATTTTCAATGTACATTTGTCCTCTCTTTATAATTTATATTATTTGCTATAATTTATATCTCCCTTTTAAATAACTTTTAGCCCCGTGACAAGACATGTACTGTCTCAGAGTCCAACAGATATGCAATCACTACGCAATTTATTAGTCTCAGTATTTCTCAGAAGTACATGACGGGTGTATGAATACAGTTCACCAAGTTATTGCAATATCAAATGTTGGCATATTTATCCAGTGACCACGACACGCAGATTTCTGTTTATTAACCAACAACTTGTTGATATTTGCTGTTTTCTGACTCAGTTATTGTAGCAAACTCTGTTAATTGCTTAATTAAAACAATTACATTAAAAACAATGGTCACTCACTGAACAACTTGTCGGTAGAAAGCAGCGTTCCAGGGTTTACTTCAAATAATTGCGTTCACTAATCGTACTGACCTTTACTCAAGAGCAATGGAGCACATGAGAGCATATTCTGCCATAATTAAAATCTAAAAACAAAACACTCATTTTGATTTATTAATATTATAACCAGCTTTATTGTGAAAACACGTTTGCCTACATTTAGAATTCGAATACTCATTACGTTCGTGTAAAATCAGCCAGTCAGTAAATGATTAATGGTTTCCTATACCTTTAATACAAATTCAGCCTCATCCATTCTTCCCGCGTTTCCCTCAACTTCTTCTCTATATATGAACAGTTTATCTTATCACCATTGCCTGGAATTAAATGTATGAAATTAAAATAACCCCAAACTTTTAGAATAGTTATTAACGATGTAAGAATGTCAAGTTATAGTTTTTGATTTGAGCGAGAATAAAAAAAAAAGAACTTTACGCTTGCGTATCGTACAATGTTTTTTTCTTTTTTCGCGAGAATTTTCTGATATTAAAAAAAAAGCAACGAAAGATGAAATAAATTTGAGGTTAAGTTTACGCCATTCATCAAGAGTTCTAGTTGTTATTTATTTCGCATAGAGCTATGGTTACAGCAGGCCTTGACAAACCAATATTATTGTTGTTCTGTGATGTATTTTGTGAATATGGCAGATTTTGAGAATTGTGATATCCTTAGAGCTTCGAAAAAAGCAGAATCAAATTTATTATCTGCTAAATCCCGAAAGGTTAACAGGTTGGTTATTTATAAATATTGAGTATCGATTTAACTAATTAGTAATTTAACAAAACAAGTAACATATAATCTCAATAATTATGACTCGAGTGAATGCGTGTCTTACTCACAGTGAAAATTCTCATGAATGTCATATTGAAATTATGTTTGAGTGAAACCTTAGCATTATATAAATTGCATGACATCATTAAATAATTCAGTACCCATCCATAGTGAAAGCATCTTCGTAAGTTAATAGACGTTAGATTGTCCCCCGGGATGTAATTTGTCGTTACATACAATAAGCAAGATCTGAATGCATTCTGTTCCTATGAGAGAAGGTGTTTCGGATTGTGAAGTACCCTATTATCAGCATAACGTGATAAGCCATTATATTTTCGGAGCTTAATCATGGTGTATAGTAATGACAGAGGCTTTCTCACCTCTGCTGCTGCTGCAGAAAGTAATATTACAAAACATTTATGTTCTCTCTATAAGCCACGACAATTTGTAATATTGTCATTAGCCATTTCTACCAGGCAACCCAATTGACCCGTATTTGGCGAGCAATAAAATTGTTGCAGAACCCAACGGGATTGTTTAAAAAAAAAGAAAACAGAAAAGGTTTTTGAGGCACAAAATGAGAAATATATGAAGTGGTGTCTATTGAACAGTGATGTATACACACTAATATCGTGAATTATTCATGTTAATTGAGATAAACACTAGCATAATTGGTCTTATTATTTGCTTCCTTGTAAGTAGAATGGAAATAACGGAATATACTTGGCTAAAGCGATAGTCAAATCTTTTAAAAGCTGGTCGCCATGTGAACAACTGAAGTTGTACAGTCAGCAATAAAAACCTAAATGGAGATGAAACGAAAGGTGACTGCGTTTGAGAAAAGTTACATAGTTTAGAATGGAAACCAATAACAAGCAATATATCGGTCAACTCTACAAGAAAGGTTTATATGACATTAATTATGTGTTTTAGCAAGATTTACATATTTGTGAAGTAAGTTTATGTCTATCTTTTACGGTTTACCAGTCTTGCAAAATTCGTCCAGAATAAAGAGGTCTTCAGAGGCTATTTCTAGAACATTCAATATATGCATTTTATTTGTGAAATAAATACGTTTCATATACGGCATTTCAATAAAAATGTTAGGGGAGTTTTTAGTAAAAATAAAAATTTCAATTTGTTTTCCATATATTGGATAGTTTGGGATGGGGGATCTTCTTGAAAATCTTTATGTCACAAACTTGAAAGCTACTAGACCTAAATACCAAATAAGATATTTAACTAACTTTCCGTTTTTGTGCTATGCTATCCACCGACACACACACACACATTATAAAAATACTTTATAATGTCCTGTTACATGCCAAGGTTTATAAAAGACAATTTTCTGGATGCCTGCTCTATATTATCAGTTTCCTCTTCGACTTTTCAATCTCGGCATATAACTGGACATTTTAAAGTGTGTTTAATTTTCGACTGAATTTTAAAATATTTTACTGCAATAATGTTCAATGTATGAAATAATTCTTAATTATTAAACTCAGAAGAGCGTATTTAAAAGTGGTTTCTCTATTCAGGCAACACTAATTTTCTTCAGAATGTCCCTAAGTTCCTTGTAACCTAAATGTCATATATACTGATATTATTCAGTTACATCTTGTTGTCCTTTCCCTTGAAAACAGGACTAGCTTTCTTTAAATCGCCAGCTATCTTAGAACGCAAACGTTGATTCAGTATTCTAGTACAGGTTGCGCGCCAGTTTTTATATGAGAGGTTATATGCGAGTCACTACTCACCTTTACTGGAGCAGGAACGGCAGTCAGCTATACAGTCATAAAGCAAATATTAGACTTTCAGTGATGTCAGTCATATGTATTCACTGTCAACCTGAGTTACACTTTACATCTAGTTTTTTGCATTTATTCTATTCTGCACATTTCTCCCTCGTCGTCATCTTCTTCTTCTTCTTCTTCTTCTTCTTCTGCTTCTGAATTGCTGTTATATTCATTGATAACTAAGCGTCTCTCTTTAAAACTGGCAATGGCATAAACCCGTAACCCATAACACTTTGCAGTGAACTGTACGCTGTGTAGTCTCGAAATGTTATCAATGGAAACAGAACTGTTTGTTATTGTAACGAACTATTTGTTGACCTGTTTATGATGGTTAAGCTAACTCGCTGTATCTTTGTTAAAGGTCATTCGTCGAGAAGGAACGAGCAGCCTATATAGCCGTTGCCGAATGAGATATCACGCTATTCGCTCTGAAATCAATGCATTTCTTGGATTTGTTTTCCTTCGATATAGGCAGCATCTCTGTGGATTCCTGAAGAAATCTGCCGTTTTCATTTATATTACTGTATAAAAAAAGAATGATTTTCTTTGCCCACATATTTAACTAGCTCAACGGAGATTCCATCAGCCTCTGTTACTTTCCTGTTCTTTATTGTGCTAGCTTTATTTTTCCCATCAGAATTGGAAATCTGATAGGCCTGCTTGAATATAGCAAGCTTTCTAAGCGATTCGGTATCTAATAAATTATTCTACATATACGTTCCAGTTTTTCAGTATCCTTCTCTCGCTATTTTATTGGTGATTTTCTCTACATTCAGTTTTGTATTGGTGAGTTATAGCATTGTATTTCAAGATATCTTGAGTCCCTTTACCATTTGTAAGTAGGTCTTTTGTGTTTCTTTAAAAACAGCGAGTCTGATTAATGGACTGAGTTGAATAATCGACTTCCTATACGTCTATTTTTACTTTTTCTAGCCCGTATGTACAATGCACATGGTGGGTAGAGAACTTATTGCATTCCACCCAAATATTCGATATCGAGATTTCACCGGAAATATATGTTCTGAGATCCCTTGAGTCCGAAAATAGCATTTTTAGAAAAAGTCCCTGTGTGTTTGTGTGTATTCGGTATTCACATCCCCAGTTAATTTAGTCAGTATACTAGATTTGAATCCACGACCTCCTGAAATGAAAACCACAGACACTAACTTGAACCTTCTCGTTCGGTGGAAGTATTGAATTCCACCCAACAAATTTGATATCTAGATTTAATCACAAAAACGATTTATGAGCTCCACTGAATCAAAAAGACAAATATTTTTATAAAGCGACCCTGTATAAATTTGAGTTTAAGTGTATATGCGTGTCTATGTATACATGTGAGTGTGTATGTTAAAAGCATATCCGAAAAGGAAAAATCTTATGTGTTCCACTCACATGACTTTCTCTACACCTCTGCAACAAATTATTGTTAAAAAGCTTATGCTTCTATTTGCTTCATTCTAATTGAGAAAAAAATAGCAGAAATAGTCTTATTACTTACTTCCTTGAAAGTAGAAGCGAAATAAGGGAGTACCATAGGTTAAAGTGATAGTCAAAAGTTGGTTGCTATGTGACTGAAGTTCCTTTGTTTGTTAGGACAGGGGTTGACAAATTCCTGTGTGAGAAAACTATAAGTTTTTCAAAGCTAAAACGAAAAAGAAAGAATATCTCAAAAACAATCAACTGTACGAAAACTGTATATAACATAAATTGTGTTTTAACTTGCTCTACCTTTTTTGTGTGGTAAGTTTTTCTCCAACTCTTACGGTTTACCAGTTATGCAAAATTCCGTAAATGCATCCTGAATAAAGTAGTCTTCAGAGGCTATTCCCAGAAAATTCAAGATATACATTTTATATGTCAGGTTAATATCGTTAAAATACGATCTTTTAATCAAAATCGTTAGGGACATTTTTGTAAAAATCAAAATTTTCGAAAAAGTTCCATTAAAGGGTAGTTGGGGACGGGGGGATTTTCTTGAAAATCTTCGTGTCGCATCCTTGGAAGATACAAAACTTAAATACCAAGTTTGGTATTCAACGGCCTCTTCGTTTTTGAGTTATGCTGTCCACAGGCGCACACACAAACACACGCGCATACACACGGACCTTTTTCCAAAAATGCCTTTTTTGGATTCAGGGGGACCCAAAACATGTATTCCCGGTGAAACCTCGGTATTGAATTTTTGGGTGGAATGCAATACCTTCTCTATACATTATGTACATAGTAGAGAAAGAGTAAAAAGGCTGATACAACTTTCAAATTTATTTTCTGCACAACGCTAGTGCGAAAGAATAATTACAAAAGCTTAAACATCAGCCTGCCTGGTAGTGTAGTGGTAGGGTTCCTGCCTCACATTCAACAGGTCGTTAGTTCGAATCTCGCCTAGGGTGTGTTACTTGTATAAGTTTTTTGGGGGGTTTTCCCTTATCCTGAGAAGACGAATGCCGAGTAACTTTAAGCTCCATGGACCCCAAAATCATTTGAGCATCATTTCACCAATTTCACCAAAGAAAAAAGAAAAAGCTTAAACAATTACACTTTCAAATGCTGTTCATTCATTTTTCTTGAGCTTGTACAAAGAATATGCTTGTACGCAACCATATATGAAACAACTGACCTGCTTCAGTGGAATGAGTGTAGCGTGTTTGCCTCACATTGAAGATATCGTGAGTTCGAATCTTGCTTAGGGTGAGTTACCCGGATAAGGTTTCTTTCGGTGTTTAGCTTTATCTCAAGAAGACGAATGTTGAGTAACTTTAAGCTCCAAAATCATTTGAGCATAATTTTGCTGATTTCATTCATCGTGCAATATGACCAACTAGGTTAAAGGACGTTAAACTACAAGAAAGAATGAAAGAAAGAAAAAACCTGATTGAGATATTGTTGCGCAGCTACATTTAAACACAGCAATAAGATACCTATTTTCGACACAGAAAAGAAGTGAATATCATTATAGTGTTATATTATTTGCAGAAAACTATAGTTCTATATTTGCAGATATCCAGAAAATAAAGAGAGTAGCTCTAGGATCATGGGAGATGATATAGCACATGTCGTGTCACGGGGTTAAAAGTTATCTAAAAGGGAGATACAAATTATATCCAAGATAATATAAATTATACGAAGAAGAGGCAAATATACATTGGAAATGCCCAGGAAAGATATATTGTAAAACACGTCTAAGAAGGCAAGGACCTACAATTATCACGAGTTGACAGCGACCCAGGTAGGATAGTACCGTTAAGGGAAGGGCATTGAACCGAAGGGGATGAAGTTCCACTGCCAGAGGGTGGACCTAACAAAGAAAATAGAAACAATTTCCTTGCTGGTCGAGCCACACTTTTTCACTAACTCCGGAAGACGAGCAGGTGGTAGCTTATCCGCGGTAGAAATGAACGGGCTACATATGGCCGCGATAGAAACAGTGTTTATTTGATGCACCAGAAGACAATCAAAAGTAATAACGAATGATAGGCGTGGTCGCGTCAAGTGTAGTTGAAAAGGGGAAAAGTTAGGAGGAATGCGTGTCTGTTCGACGGCTAAAACTCAAAGAAAATCACTTGTTTTACCACACCTAAGAAAGATTCCATGCCAACATGGCACCACATCCCCTGCACGCGGGACACGAACCAGGAACCTCTATACTACTTTACCGCCGCAGAGATCCATAATGGGGCGGTGTTGTCGTCTCCAACATAAGTTCTGTATCTGAAAAAAATCTGTTAGTATTTACTAATGAAGAATCCCTCAGGTACTGTGAACTGCTCAAGCCCTGGAGGCCTAACTGAAGTCGACTAAATTTAGAAAAAACAAGATCTACCTCAACACATTTTTATTATTCCTATCTCATATCTTTTATATAATTATTTTAATGAGTATATCTCGTGTGTTCAGTGCTTCACTGTAACCGTTGATCGTCGTCTCCCGTAAACCCCGGGGCAGCTGCTCAAATTCGCATGTTGCTTGTTTGTACACCACATTTAGTCTTTTCTCTATTTTCGCCTCGCACGCATAGGGCCTCCTACAAGCAAGAGCGATTACACAAGAATGTTGTCAAAAACAGTTTTCCTCTGGATTTAATGGCAGTCGAAATGCCCTATCGTGCCAATGATAAAAGTTTGACCCATTATCTCAACAACTATTTAGCATAGTGAGCTAAACTTTTCAAGGTATATTCAGCAATATTTTTACTGTTGATTGATGAAAAATATAATACTTCTGTTGATTAGAAGGAAAGGTATGATTTTTTAAATAAATCTCTTAAAATTCTATTGAAAAATGATTAGATATTTAAAAGATAACTAATCCATATACATACATTTTTACTTTCTCTACACGTACCATGTACATAGTGTATAGAGAAGGTATTGTAATGCACCCAAAAATTTGATACCGAGATTTCACCGGAAATACATGTTTTGGGTCCCCCTGAATCAAAAAAAAAAAAAAAAAAAGCATTTTTACAAAAAGGCCCATATGTGTGTGTGTGTGTGTGGACAGCATAGCTCACAAACGAACAGACCGATGAATACCAAACTTGGTATTTAAGTTTGGTATCTTCCAAGGATGCGACATGAAGATTTTCAAGAAAATACCCCCCCATCCCCAACTAACCTTTACATAGAATTTTTTTCGAAAATTTTGATTTCCTAAAAAATGGCTCTAACGATTTTGATTAAAATCTCTTATACATAAGATATTTACATGCCAAATAAAATGTATATCTTGAATTTTCTGGGAATAGCCTCTGAAGACTACTTTATTCTGGATGAATTTTATGGATTTTTGCATATTTGCTAAACCGTAAGAGATGGACAAAAACTTACCATACAGAAAATGTAGAGCACACTAAAACACACAATTTATGTTACATTTTTTTCGTGGAGTTGATCATTTTTAAGATATTCCTTATTTTTAGTTTCAGCTTTGAAAAACTTATACTTTCCTCATACAGGAATTTGTCAACTCCTGTCCATACAAACAAAGGAACTTCAGTCACATAGCAACCAGCTTTTGACTATGACTTTAACCTATTGTACTCCCTTATTTCGCTTCTACTTACAAAGAAGCAAGTAATATGACTATTTCTACTAATGTTTTTTCAATTAGCATGAAGTAAATAGAAGCCTAAGCTTTTCAACAATAATTTGTTGCAGAGATACAGAGAAAGTCATGTCAGATTTTTTTCTCGTTGAAATGAAGCCTATTTAGGTGCAAATGTATTGTAAGAATTTCAGCCCTTAATGTCAATTAGTTTATGAGATAATGGGGCATTTGTATAGACAATTTTACTTCTTCAAACTTACCACCACCAACACCAACACCGCCGCCGCCTTCGCCGCCACCACCATCACCACCACCACTACCATCAACACCGCCGCCGCCGTCACCGCCACCATCACCACCATTGCAAATGTTTTCTTTGGTTGGCCAGGAGTAGAACAAAAGAAAGGACACTTCCTGTCTGAGAAAAATGTAAGTACTTTACAATTGAAACCAATAACAAGGAATATCTCGGAAACGGTTACCTCCACAACAAAAATGTGAAGAACATAAGACATGTGTTTTGACAAAACCTAGATATTTTATGCAGTACGTTTTTGTCTATCTCTTACGGTTTAGAAGTTAAGCAAAATTCGGCAAAATTCATCCACTATAAAGAGGTTGTCAGAGGCATTCCCAGAAAATTTAAGATATACATTTTCTTTGGGATGTATATATCTTTAATAAATGGTATTTTTTATTGTTTCACTTATATAGACTCCTTTAATATCTAAGGCTTTGCATTAGAAACATCTCGTTGTCTGTAGGTTCATTACGTTGGCTTTAAATCGTTCTATTTTCCTCAATCGTTCATTCTTAAATACACAGTTCCAGACTCTGTGGAGGATAACGAATAATTCTGGTTAAAGAAAAAGTCTCCGTTCCAGCCGGGAATCGAACCCGGTACCTCCGGGTGAGAATATACGGTATTAAACCAAAATCGTTATAGCCATTTTTGAGAAAATCAAACATTTCGAAAACGTTTCCATGTAAAGGATAGTTTTTGCCGCATTTGGTATTTTCGTTTTTGAGCTATGCTATCCACAGACACACAGATGCACGGACCAATTTTTAAAAATCTAATGTGTACCATTCACATGACTTTCTCCATATCCCTGCAACAAATAATTCTTAAAAAACGTATACTTCTATTTACTTTATGCTAATCAGAAAAAAATAGCAGAAATAGTCTAATTACGCGCTTCCTTGTCAGTAGAAGCGAAATAAGGGACAACTGTAGGTTAAACTGATAGTCAAAAGCTGGTTGCTATGTCAATGAAGTTCCTTTGTCTATATGGATAGGAGTTGACAAGTTCCTGGATGAGGAAAGTATACGTTTTTCATAGCAGAAACCAAAAATAAGGAATGTCACAAAAACGACGAACTCCACGAAAAATGTATATACCATAAATTGTGTGTTTTAATGTGCTCTACATTTTTTGTGTAGTAAGTTTTTGTCCATCTCTTACGGTTTAGCAGTTATTCAAAATTTAGTAAAATTCATCCAGAATAAACTACTCTTCAGAGGCTATTCCCAGAAAATTCAAGATATACATTTTATTTGCCAGATAAATGTCTTTAGTATAAGAAATTTTAATTAAAATCGTTAGAGCCATCTTTGAGAAAATCAAAATTTTCGTAAAAAGTTCCATGTAAGGTAGTTGGGGGTGGGGAGATTTTTCTCAAAATCTTTATGTCGCATTCCTGGAAGATGCTAAACTTAAATACCAAGTTTGGTATTTTACCTACTTTTCGTTTTTGAGTTATCGTGTTCATAGGCACACGGACACACGGACACACACACACGGACCTTTTTCTGAAAATGTTTTTTTTTTAAGATAAAGGGGGCCCTAAAACATATATTTCCGGTGAAATCTCGGTACCGAAATTTTTGGTGGAGAGCAATACTTTCTCTATACACTATGTACATAGTGCGTATGGAGAAAGTAAAAATGCTTTTTTCGCACTCAGGGTTCCACAAAACATAAATTTCCTGTGAAATCTCGGTATCGAATTTTTGTGTGTAATGCAATACCTCCTCTATCCACTATGTACATTGTACATATGGGGCTAGAGAAAGTAATAATATTAACAAATATTTTGCCATATTGGAAGAAAGTTTTTTTGATGTTTACACTGCATTTGCTTTAGAGAAATCTTCAGAGAGTTCGTTTAGATGCATTGTTTAGAGTGACGCACTCAGCATTTGGAGCTGCGGTTGTGTGAACTCAAATTTTAGAATTTTCTCACCTGGAAATCTCACATCAATAAGAAGCTCAAGTTAGCCTATTCTTTTCAGAACTTTATCCTCTAATAAATCGTAAATCTTCTCTCAATATGTTTTGATTTTCAAGTCCGTTCTTTGTCCCATTCTCATCTAAGGTTGTATAGCCTCCAACTAATTTAAGTCGTTCTAGTCTTTTTAAAATAAAGTTATAGGTTTAGCAGTACATGCATCCTGGTTTACACCAAGAACTTCACCATTAAAGATTTCAACTCCAAACAGCCTCACGGGTCCTTCCGCAATTAATACAAAGTGTCAGGCGCAGTTTTCTTTACTCTGGGCAAACATTTTCTATCAGAATCCGCAGTCGGCTATCTTCATCAGCCTATTCCTCCAACACAGAAGCAGCAGTGTAACAGAGATTGATTACGCTACCTTCTTACAGAGGAAACTGCTGAGGTCGACTTCACTTCTGTTAAGTTCTTTGTTATTATTAGAACTCGGTCCCGGATCAAAAATTGAGGTTCGGTGCAGAGAGTATAACTATGACGCGATGGAGTTGGTGTGGTCTCTACAACCCGTTTCGCAAAGTGTTGCATTGCTCACTGCCCGGCCTCGTTCAGTTCCTGCTAGTAGTTAAACTAGTGAACACTGAAAGAGAGTGCAGTTTGAAAAATCTGATATGTTACACTCACACGACTTTCTCTAGCTGTTCTGCAAACTTCTTCCATAAGATAATTCTTCTTTCTACATCTTGCTAATCGAGGTACTCATTAGCACAATGTTCTTATTACTTAGTTCCGTATAAGTAGGAAGAAAATTAGGGAATATACACTAGGCTAAACCAACAGTCAAATGTTTTAAAAGCTGTCGTTACGCGATTATCATTACATATCACTTCTTTTCTTGGCCAGGAGTAGAACAAAAGAAAAACGGACACTCCCATCTGAGAAAAGTATAAGTACATCACAACTGAAACTAATAACAATGAGTATCTTAAAAACGGTAAGCTCCACGAGAAAAATATATATGACAGAACTTGTGTATTTTAAAAAAATCTACATTTTTTGTATAGTAAGTTTTTGTCTATCTCTTACGGTTTGCTAGTTATGCCAAATTAAGCGAAATTCATCCAGAATAAACAGGTCTTCAGAAGCTATTCCCAGAAAATTCAAGATATACATTTTATTTGTCAGGTAAATATCTTTAATATACGATATTTTAATCAAAATCGTTAGAGCCATTTTTAAGAAAATAAACATTTTCGAAAAATGTTCCATGTAAAGGGTAGTTTGGGGTGGGGCGATTTTTCCGAAAATCTTTGTGTCGCATCCCTGGAAGATACTAAACTTAAATACCAAGTTTGGTATTTTAACTACTATTCGTTTTTGAGTTATCGTGTTCTCAGACACACGGACACACGGACACACGAACACACACACACACGGACCTTTTTCTGAAAATGATTTTTATGGATACAGGGGGTCCTAAAACATGTATTTCCGGTGAAATCTCGGTATCGAATTTTTGTGGTGCAATACAATACTTCTCTATCCCTTGTACATTGTACATACGGGGCTAGAGAAAGTAATCATATCGTAAATACGAAAGAGTAGACGTTCGACACTGAACAAACTTGTGGATGATTCAAACACATTTTGAGTGCCAGGAGAGCTTTTCATTACATACAGTAAAGATATATCTTGTAGTTCACTGCAATGAATTCTGAGTGAGTTTGATTTATGTTCATTGTCTTTTTAAAAGCTCTAGATATTATTATCCTGAATTCTTTGCGTTTTCATTTACTAATCACATTATGAAATACTTGTTTCATTGTGTTTTTATGAATTACAACGATGCATATAATGTCAGTACTTGTAATGAGCGATTTTTGGAACAGATTATGCCTCAATGTATGTTTGCGCTATATACCTCTCCCCACAATCCTCTCTTTATACCGCTGACTGCTCTGTGTGTTCGTAATTGTGTGCGTTCCGGAACCCAAACCGAGCTCTAGTGTTTGTTCTCTGTTATGTCTATGTTTATAGGTTACCAATGATCTGTGTGCTGATCGATCAATTAAACTGACTGAAAAAATTAGAATGGCGAGTTTATTGAATACAAATGGTTATTGTTATGACTACAGATGCTGTCTGGTTTTCCCAATGATGCTGCTACCAGGAAGAGATGTGCTATAAGGTTTATTTTCCCGATCGTCCCGAGCCAGGCATTGCACGTAATACTGCGGTCTGCAACGTAATGCAATTCATGTCACAATTAATGCTAAGGATTAAGCAATTGCATTCTCTTCCATTGGTGTAAAATCTTATCCACCTGTTAGACACTTTTCTCTTCGCGTACCTAGAAGTAGGAAAATACCCCACTTCACCAAAAAAATTCAATATAGAGAAATAAATGTTTTCAGGCCCAAAAAATCCAAACAGAAAATTTTAGAAAAAAATCTGATGTGTTCCATTCACATGACTTTCTCTACATCTCTGCAACTGGTGGAAAAATTCAGCACAATTTAAAGGCAAACATTATTTTTCAATACATCCTGAAGTACCCGAAAAACAGTGGTACGACAGTAGGAAAGCCACAAGGAAAATGATAACAACTATAGCCCGTTTAAAATTCAATCATGGATGCTTTGCTAATCATCTCAATAGGATTAATATTAAGGAATCTCCTTTTCTGAGATTACTGTGACGGACAGATAGAAGATTGCGATCACATTTTCTTTGCATGCAAGAAAATATGGACAGCAATACAACATTTGCAGGATGAAATAGTGAATTTAGGCATTCATCTTCCACGTAGTGTTGCTCATTTACCTGCGACTCAGTGACCTAAGTATGATATAAAATATATATGTATTTAGAACGTTGTAGTCACTTTTGTTTAGTCTTATTCCTCCGCCCGCCTTCTCTATCGGCAGCCTCCTTAGATCTCAGCTGTCTTGCCTTAAGTATAAATTTAACCTAGCCCGTCCATGTTTTCCGTGCCTGCCAGTAGCGTCCAACATGCTTCTAGCCCTACATTTGCAGTGGTAAAAACTCGCGGCAAATATTTTTCCCGCCATTCCTCCGTACCCCTACATCTTGCCAAGATGTGAGTCCACGACTCTTCCTCCTCGCAAGTGGGACAGATTCTCATATATTGTGTATTATGTGTATATATGTCTTTTAAGTGTAATTATCTATTATAAGAGGGTGCATTTATGAAGATGTACTCTGGGCTGTAAATTTAAATTTCTATATTTGAATATCTTTGTATTTTTATTTTCGGGTTCACTCTTAATTCTTTATTGTTGTTTAATATTGCTTGTAATGTGTATTACAAAAGCACGTACGGTCTGTGGACCCGTGCGATTGTTGAAATTCTATGTATGATATTGCGATGTCAATAAATACACTTATTCATTCATTATACTTGCGACTCAAAATGTTTATGTATATACTGCTATAATAGCACTTTTAAACCATGTAAATGTTAACATTTAATTGTAAGTCTCCTGTGTAATCCACTCAAATATGTTTGTAGACTACATGTGTTATTTGTAAATTTATTCTCAATTGTTAATTGCTATTGTTATTGTCTTTGACTGTATGGATAATATCTAAATGCCAATAAATTAGTTTAAAAAAATATATATATGCAATGTTTTATTACTTTCTCTACACGTACTATGTACATAGTGTATAGAGAAGCTATTGTAATGAACCCAAAAATTCGATCCCAAGATTTCAAAGGAAATATATGTTTTGGGTCCCCGTGAATAAAAAAAAAAAGCATTTCTGGAAAAAGGTCCGTGTGTGTGTGCGTGTGTGTGTCTGTGGACAGTGTAGCTCAAAAACGAAAAGACTGTTAAATACCAAACTTGGTGTTTAAGTTTGGTATCTTGCA
Organism: Hymenopus coronatus; assembly: GCA_030762935.1. Classification (NCBI taxonomy): domain Eukaryota; kingdom Metazoa; phylum Arthropoda; class Insecta; order Mantodea; family Hymenopodidae; genus Hymenopus; species Hymenopus coronatus. Next base: position 31,091,642 of record CM060883.1, read on the forward strand.
AGGATGCGACACCAAGATTTTCAAGAAAATCCCCCCATCCCCAACTACCCTTTACATGTAACTTTTTTCGAAAATGTTTATTTTCTCAAAAGTGGCTCTAACGATTTTGATTAAAATATCGTATATTAAAAACCAGGAACTGTTTAAACTTCTGCTTCAAAAGGTATACACTAGTATATAAATACTCCATAGGTATACATTGGGCATAACCTTGCGGCACTCTTACAAATAAACGGCGCTTTGGTTTGTTAGAGGAACTGGCGGGTTCTTGTCGTTGAGGTCTCTTCGTGGTTTATGTTCTCCTAATAGAAAAAGGCAGGCCACGATGCCAGAAGAGGTGGCAAATAAGGGCGGCGACGATAAACCCACAACCACAAGGGTGAGTTAAGGGAAAGGGATTTTTACTTTCTCTAGCGCCTATGTACAACGGTAGTAGAGAAGGTGCTGTATCTACCCAAAAATTATATACCGAAATTTCACCTAAAGTGTATGTTTCGGATGAAAGAAAAAATTTTAGAAAAAGCTCATAAGGTGTGACTGTGAAGAGCATATCTCAAAACGAAAACCGTTAAATACCAAACTTGGTATTTAAAATCAGTATCACCTATGGAGTGCAACACGAAGATTTCAAGAAAATCCCCCTGCCCGAACTACCCTTTACAAGGACAAATTTTCGAAAAGTTTTATTTTCTCAAAAATGGCTCTAACGATTTTGGTTAAAATACCGTATATTAAAGTATTTACATGACCAAAATTCTGATGTGTTCCATTCACATAGCTTTCTCTACAGCTCTGCAACAAATTATTGTTAAAAAGCTTATGCTTCTGTTTACTTCATGCTAAGCGAGAAAAAATTAGCCGAAATAGTCTAATTACTTGCAAGCAGAAGCGAAAAAAGGAGTACCATAGGTTAAAGGGATAGTCAAAAGCTGGTTGCTATGTGGCTGAAGTTCCTTTGTTTCTATGGACACGAGTTGACAAATGCCTGTATGAGAAAAGTAAGTTTTTCAAAGCTGAAACCAAAAACAAGGAATATCTATAACGTGCTCTACATTTTTTGTGTGGTAAGTTTTTGTCCATCTCTTACGGTTTAGCAGTTATGCAAAATTCTGTAAAATTCATTCAGAATAAAGTAGTCTTCAGAGGCTATTCCTAAAAAATGCAAGATATAGGCACATTTTATTTGTTAAGTAAATATCTGTAATATACGATATTTTAATTAAAATTGTTAGAGCCATTTTTAAGAAACTAAAAAATTTCGAAAAAAGTTCCATGTAAAGAGCAGTTGAGTGGGATTTTTTTGAAAATCTTCGTGTCGCCATCCATGGAAGATACGAAACTTAAACACCAAGTTTGGTATTCAACGGTCTTTTCGTTTTTGAGCTATGCTGTCCACAGACAGATAGACAGACAGACATACACATGGACCTTTTTATAAAAATGCCTTTTTTGTATTTAGGAGATCCTAAAACATGTATTTCCGGTGAAATCTCGGTATCGAATTTTTGTGTCGATTACTATTCTTCTATACACTATGTACATAGTACGTGTAGAGAAAGTAAAAAAGATGTAAATCAAGAATATTCTGGGAATAGCCTTGAAATGTTTTTGATTCATAATGAATTTTGCATAACTGGAAAACCGTAAGAGTACCAAAAAATCTGGACCTCGTCACAACAGCTGATTTATGCCATTTACATATTTGTTGTGAGGGTAAACGTTTCCGAGATATTACCTGCTTGTTATTGATGAATTTTAAAATACGTTTATACTTTTCTCAGAGAGGAAGCTCCCGTGTTTCTTTTGTTTTATTCTGGCGAAGCTAAAACAGAATTTCAATGATTATCGCAAGGCGATAGCTTTTAAAACATTTGGATATCCTTTTAGCATAACGCATCCCTTCTACTTATACTAATGTTTATCTCGATTATCATGATTTAGGTAAATGAATAATATTTTTTAAAAAAAAGTTTCTTTGCAGAACAGTTACAGAAAGTCATGTGATTGGAACACATCAGATTTTATTTGTTATAAGTTTTGCTTTCTCTATCACGTATGCACATAGTAGAAGAGAAGGTATTGTATTCCATCCAAAATTCATTACAGAGATTTCAACGGAAATACATGTTTTGAGACCCCTGAATGAAGAAAAAACATTTTCAGAAACATGTCCTTGTGGATTGTGTCTGTGAGCAGCGTATCTCAAAAACGAAAAGTCGGTTAAATACCAAACTTACCATTCAAGCTCAGTACCTTCCAAGGATGCAACACGGAGATTTTTCAAGAAAATTCCCCCACAGTAAGTTTCCCTTCACATGGAACATTTTAAGAACTTTTTGATTTTCTCATAAATGGCTCTGGTGATTTTGATCAAAATGTCATATATTTAACTAATTTTCAAGTCAAACTTGAATTTTTGTGAATAGACTTTGAGGAGATCTTCAGTCTGGCTCGACTTTATAACGACAGATTTTAAAAGATTTGACTATGGCTTTCTTCCAATACATCCTCTTATTTCCATTCTACTTACAAGGAAGCAACAATAAGATAATTTCTGCCAAAGTTTATCACTATTGGCTTGACGTAGATAAAAGAATAATCTTTTGTAAGGAATGTTTGTTTATGGAACAGTTAAAGTAAGTTATGTAAATGGAACAAATAAGATATCTCTCTCGCTCTCTTTCTCTCTCTCTCCCTCTCTCCCTCTCTCTCTCTCTCTCTCTCTCTTTCTCTTAAAGTTTTTCGGTTGTGCAAATTTATGCAAAGTTTTGTCTAAATGAACAGGTCTTCGGAGGTTTTCTAAGGATATATACAGGCTTTTTCAAAACGACACCTAACGAAGATAGTGGATTAGCTTACACTTTGACTTGTCCGAAATTTGATGTCGCAACTTTCAATCACTTCTATTTAGAGTTTTATTTATGTTTAAAAATTGCACACATTTGGGATTAGGCAGCGAAGGAACAGCGGCTTTCATACGCCATGTAAACAACCTCAGAACGTGTTATAAGAAACACATAGCAAAACACACATTCTATGTTTTCCATCTCTAAGGTGACCAGTGACGCGCCGGCGCGTCTATCAAACCACGCCTACACCACGCGACTGGGACCTTCGCTACCAACCGGCATCTCTCTTGGAGTGGGCCAGGAACGTACCATTTGGTTATGTACGATTGTCTAATCCATGGTGATTTTATGGCAGTTTTTGTGTGTGCTGAATTTAGAGCTGAAAATTATATTCACGTATCACGTGCAGTATGACCAACAAGGTCCACATCTTCGTTTGGTGTCGTTTTGAAACACCCTGCATATATATAAGCATTTTATTTTACATGTAAATATCGTATACCTATGACATTTTAATCACCATAGTTATAACCAGTTTTGATAAAATAAAACTTTTCATACAGCTTTCCCAATAAAGGTTCATTTGGGGAGGAGCGATTTTTTAAACTTTTTGTGTGGCATTTTTTATAATCGCTGAAATCAAATACAAATATGGTCCCACATAGATGTGTCAAGTTTTTTGAATTTTGGTAAATTCTACAAAAAAGCTAGAACTGCCTATAAAGTCCCGCGATAAAGTTTCCTTGCAGAGTTTTTTTTTTTTTTTAAGCTTCATTTACTCCTTTAACAACTATAGATATATTGAGGGGGGGGCTCATTGACTAAGAAACAAATCTTTAACTGTAGAAAAGGCGACTGTGTGAAAAATAATTAAATTGAAACTGGCTTCTATTTCAAAAAGTATACATTAAGGAATAAGCACTTGCTAGACGCACGAATGGATGAATGAACTCAGAGATAAGCTGTGCTGAGGTAGTAATTTGTACTGGAGATAAGTAAATAATATTAATAATAATAATAATAATAATAATAACAATATATTTAAACAGCCGTTACAGATTCGAAAATGTCACTCCAGGTCACTTTCGTTTGCTCCCTCTTGGTTCCTTATTTCAAACTGCTGGAATTGCAGCCTGATAATTTTGGATTTATTTTGCGTTTACCTGTATATCCTTTTTACTTTCTCTATACACACTATATACATAGTGTATAGAGAAGGTATTGCACTCCACCAAAAAATTCGATACCGAGATTTCACCGGAATTATATGTTTTAGGGTCCCCTTTATCTAAAAAAAGCATTTTCAGAAAAAGGTCCGTGTGTGTGTCCGTGTGTCCGTGTGTCCGTGTGCCTGTGAACACGATAACTCAAAAACGAAAAGTAGGTAAAATACCAAACTTGGTATTTAAGTTTAGCATCTTCCAGGAATGCGACATAAAGATTTTGAGAAAAATCTCCCCACCCCCAACTACCCTTTACATGCAACTTTTTTCGAAAATTTTGATTTTTTCAAAGATGGCTCTAACGATTTTAATTAAAATGTCTTATATTAAAGACATTTATCTGACAAATAAAATGTATAACTTGAATTTTCTGGGAATAGCCTCTGAAGAGTAGTTTATTCGGGATGAATTTTACTAAATTTTGAATAACTGCTAAACCGTAAGAGATGAACAAAAACTTACTCAGCAAAAATGTAGAGCACGTTAAAACACACAATTTATGTTATATACATTTTTTTCGTCAGTTCGTTGTTTTTGAAACATTCCTTAATTTTGGTTTCTGCTATGAAAAAGTTATACTTTTCTCATATAGGAACTTGTCAACTCCTATCCATATAAACGAAGGAACTTCATTGACATAGAAACCAGCTTTTGACTATCATTTTAACCTATGGTAGTCCCTTATTTCGCTTCTACTTACAAGGAAGCAAGTAATAAGACTATTTCTGCTCATTTTTTTCTGATTAGCGTAAAGTAAATAGAAGTATAAGCTTTTTAAGAATAATTTGTTGCAGAGATATAGAGAAAGTCATGTGAATGGTACACATCAGATTTTTTTTTAAAATAAGTTCCCTAGCATATGGATATACTTATCACTTTATAATGAAGAAGCTGGAAGTTTCAACTTGGAGTTATCGAGGTATCTGAGGATGACATGAACTGTCCTGGCAGTGCGTTAAAGTATCTGCTCGTGTTCTTAGTGCATTCAACCCCTCAATTGATTTTATGTCAAGACTTCCTGACCTTTCTCCAGAGATTCTGGTGTCTTCAGATATGTTTCATCCTTGTGCGTTCTATCATCCCTTGACTCGCTAGATCAATGATTCTGCAGGGCGTTGTGATGGTACTGATTAAATAGTTTTAACATCCTCTGCTAGATTTATCTCAAGAAACTAACACATAATATTCAAGATTTATAGAGCTTTATTACTTTCTCTACACTTACTCTGTACATAGTGTAGAGAGTAAGTATTGTATTTCACCCAAAAATACATTACCGAGATTTCAACGGAAATGTTTTGAGGTCCCCTGAATCCAAAAAATGTTTGTGACTCTGGACAGCATAGCTAGAAAACTAAAAGACAGATAAATACCAAACTTGGTATTTAAGTGTAGTATCTTCCAAGGATACGACAGGAAGATTTTCAAGAGAATCTCCCACCCCAACTGCCCTTCAAATGGAAAAAACAAATTTAAATTTTGTTTTTCTCAAAAATGGATGTAGCGATTTTGATTAAAACGTCGTATATTGTCGTCGTTTTTGTGTGTCGTGTGAGTGTTTGATTGGCCCACTTTGGTATCGCTAGCGTTTGTCGTCATTTATGGCACGTGTGGGTGCGACACTCTCTATATACTTATCTTGGTCGTGTCTATAGTATAGACTGATGACAGAGAGTATATAGGCAATTAGGATGAGTTCACCATACTTGATGCAGGACCTGTTTAGTGTGCATATACCTGTTGTAAGATGTAGCTGGGTATGGATCTGGATTCGGTAGAGCAATTGATCTCGGGATGGAGACAGGAAAAGAAGACAGGTAAGGCTACTTACTGTGTGATTAACTAATGAGAGAAACAGGATCCATGTTCACGCTGATGTTTATATTGCGCTGTTTAACATCAAGTACTATCGGCGAAGTCACCTTGACAAACACGTATTATACATGTAGCTGCTAAAACGTTTATGCTCTGTGTGGAGGGATTTTATGGTTTATATGCAATTTTATGGCAGGATTTGGAAGGATAAGAAGGGCTTAAAAGTAGGATCTCTTTTAGGGACTTTCTCAGGGCATGTGTGAAGAAAAAAAATCACTGTATTTTATTTCGGAGTACCCCAGTTTATCCATTTCACACGCATTAAATTATTTGTCCCCTCTGACTTCCGTTTTCTCATTTACAATGTTATTAACCCCACACTGAATAAGTTTCTTACAATTAAACTTTTGCAAATTTACCCTATTTTCCAACTATTCCCTGCTCTAATTCCCATGTGAACTCGGAAAAATAACTCTTTGTCCACCACTCACTTTCCTAAAGTAAAGATACACATGCTTTATATCGCAGCACTGAAGTTAATATATGCAACACGTCTGCTCAACACCACTGATAGTTTATAAGTAACTTCTTCCCTTCTACAATTCGTGACCGTAACTTCCCTTCGGGCCTAGACAAATTTCTTATGGTCCCTCCTATTTTCTATGATCTGACACGAATGTATCCGAAGTTAAACATGTCTTAATTTCTATTGGTTAGTATTTTCTGTCAAAGGTTTTTCCAAATCGGTCTCCTCTCACCGAATAAGTTTGGCACCGCAGCAAAAACATTAGACTACAGTTTGCTCCCTTCAGGTCCAAAGTACCCTTGGTCATTAATGTTTAATGTTTCTTCTCTGTAACACTCTGAACACAAAATGTCCACAATTTTATTGTATATACGTTCTGCTAATGCTTTTCTGACCCACATTACCAAATAAACCTTGCAGCTAATATTCCTAAATCTCTGGTTTTTCCTTTCAGCAGTAACTTCCTTTCGTATACAGAATAAATACTCATTACAATTTTTTAACATTTATTGTTTATTCTAATGTATTTCCTTTTAATATCTTTAATCATTTATTTATTTGTTACTGCAATCTCTTCACCCCCCCCCCCGTTCTTTTATATTCATTTGCTTATTAGTTTTATTTTCTTTATTATATTGAACTGTTTCTTATTCCTAAGAAATGAGGATTCTACATTATCTGAGAAACCTTATTAACACATGTTGAAACATCACTTAGTTCACTTAGCATTGTTTTAAATATAGATATCATGCACTTAATGATTTTGGTGCGGCCTTGTTATCACAGTGGTGTGGATTACGCCTCTGAGAGACAAGTCGAACTGTAAGAATTCTGAGCTTGTAGCCTCCTTAATGCTGATTGACTGATACTTTGTGCAAAAGGTATCCTCGGCGTCATCAGATCACGTGGTTCCATTGTACTAACACCACGTGATAGACAAATACAATGAAAAATATCCTCTTTGCAGAATATTTGGGACATTTCCCGAGTTCACACTTATACCTCTGTTGCACGCAAGTAAAATATGGATATCCTGTGGATTCGCAAGACTTTCACCTACAACAGGGGGTGCCTTTTGTAATATTCTACTGGTAGTTTCTCAGATTTGCCTTAACACTTGTTAATTTAGCTAACATTACAATTTAAGATATAAATACAAAATAATACAGTATGTTGCTTATGTAAACCTGTAATTTAGATAGTTAAAGTACTATGGATTGTCTATAAACATTTGACATCAAGACAATTGCGAGACTGTCTCTGTAGTCAAGTGGTGAGCGAGCTGATTTCTCAAGCGGAGGTCCGGGGTTCGATTCCCGACTGGGGCGGGGAATTTTTCTTTAACCAGATTTATTCCCTATCCACCACAGAGTCTGGAAGTATGAATGTTTATGTATTAGCAATATAAATATGATTAACCTAATGTTCTAACCTACAGTAATACGTGTTGTTTCACAAGTCAAAGCCTCCGATATGACCATTGAAGTTAAAGGGGGATACAAATGAAACAATAAGAAAAGAGAATTGCTATTATTATGCAGCGACATCAAAAATTCAATATTCAAGTTATTTACATCACAAATAAAACGTATATCTTGAATTTTCTGGGAATAGCTTCTGAAGGGCTATTCATTCTGGATGCATTTTGCATAATTGGTAAACCGTAAGAGATACACAAAAATGTATGACACAAAAAAAAAAATGTAGATCTCGTTAAAACACACAATTTATGTCATACACAGTTTTGTTGTAGAGTTGATGGTTTCCGAGAAATTCCTTATTATTGGTATCTTCTCAAAGGGGTTTTACCTTTCATTTCATCTCTTTTTGTTTTTTTGGAAATGCAAAGCGAACAGAACTTCAATTGTTCACACATCGATCGGCTTTTAAAAGAGTTTATTATAGCTTTAGCGTGGTATATTATCTTATTTCCCTTCCGCTTATAAGGAAATAAGTAGTAAGACCAAAAGTGTTAATGTTTATCTCGATTAGCATGGTGTAGATAGAAGAATACCCTTTGTAAAAATAATTTGCAGAACAAATAGGAAAATTCATGTGAATGCAACAATCAGATTTTTCTTTCTCTATACGTACTATGCACATAGTGTATAGAGAAGGTATTGCATTCAACCCAGAAATTCGATACCGAGATTTCACCGCAAATATATGTTTTGAGACCCCCTTAATCAAAAAAAATATTTTTAGAAAAATATCCGTGTGTGAGTCTGTCAGTCTATCTGTGTGAGTGTGTGTGTGTGTGTGTGTCTGTGTATGTCTGTGAGCAGCATAGTTGAAAAACGTCAAGTTCGTTAAATACTGAACTTGGTATTTAAGTTGAGTATTTTCCATGGATGCGACACGAAGATTTTCAAGAAAACCCCCCCTCACCCCCAACTAGCCTTTACATGGAACATTTTTCGAAAATGTTATTTTCTCAAAAACGGCTCTAACGATTTTGATTAAAATGCCGTATATTAAAGTGATTTACATGACAAATAAAATGTATATCTTGACTTTTCTCGAAATGGCCTCTGAAGACATGTTTATTCAGGATGAATTTTGCGGAATTTTGAATAAATGCTAAACCGTAAGAGATGGACTAAAACTTACCACCCAAAAAGTGTAGGGCACGTTAAAACACAATTTATGTTATATACCTTTTTTATGTGGAGTTGGTCGTTTTTGAGATATTCCTTTTTTTGGATTCACCTTTAAAAAAACGTATACTTTTCTCATACAGGAATTTGTCAACTCCTGTCCATACAAACAAAGGAACATCAGTCACATAGCAACCAGTTTTTGGTTTTCACTTTAACCTATGGTGCTCCCTTATTTCGCTTCTACTTACAAGGAAGCAAGAATTAAGACCGTTTCTACTAGTTTTAACTTTTCTATACGTACTATATACATAGTGTATAGAGAAAGTATTGTATTGCACCCAAAAATTCGATTCCGCGATTTCACCGGAAATACATGTTTAGAGACTGAATCCCAAAAGAAAAAGCATTTTAAGAAAAATGTCCGTGTGTGTGTCTTGTCTGTGTGTATGTGTGTGACTGTGGGCAGCATAGCACACAAACGAAAAGTCCATTAAAAACCAAACTTGGTATTTAGGTTTGGCATTTTACAAGGATGCGACATGAACATTTTCAAGAAAATCCTCCCACCCCCAACTAACCTTTACATGAAACTTTTTTCGAAAATGTTGATTTTCTCAAAAATGGCTCTAATGATTTTGATTATAATATCGTATATGAAGTACATTCATCTTACAAATAAAATATATATCTTGAATTTTCTGGGAATAGCCTCTGAAGATTACTTTATTGTGGATGAATTTTACGGAATTTTGCATAACTGCTAAAGCGTAAAATATGGACTAAAACTTACCACACAAAAGTGTAGAGCACGTTAAAATACACAATTTTTTCGTGGAGTGGATGGTTTTTGAGATATTCCTTGTTATTGATTTCAGCTTTGAAAAACTTATACTTTTCTCATACAGGCATTTGTCAACTCCTGTCCTTACAAGCAAAGGAACTTCATTCACATAGCAATCAGCTTTTGACTATCACTTTAACCTATGGTACTCTCTTATTTCGCTTCTACTTACAAGGAAGCAAGTAATAAGACTATTTCTGCTAATGTTTTCTCGATTAGCATGAAATAAATAGAGGCATAAGCTTTTTAAAGAATAATTTGTTGCAGAGGTGTAGAGAAAGTCATGTGAATTGAACGTATAAGAATTTTAGTAAAAAGATCCTTGTATGAGGCACATGAATGTAAGCAGTCTGCCTATTGTAGAGCAGAAGTTAAAAGCATCCTTAATTACGAACTTTCACACTAGTCAAGCACCTGGCGCGGAGGCAAGGCGAGTTTTTGCAGTACATCTCATCACCCTTTGAGACTTTGACGTTGTTTTACATTTTAATTAACATATACTAAGATCGTTGCATTAGGGTTCGTTGAAGTATGCAGGAAGTTGTATATCATGCCTTTGTCTTACGTCGTATTAGCAAACATAAAACCTCAAATCCATTTTAGAGTAGGCAGATAAAAAGAAAATCGTATGCGTTTCATTCACATGACCTTCTGCTTCCATTATCGTATTTGTCCCACAGAATAATCTTAGAAAACTCATTACTTTCTCTACACGTACTATGTACATATAGGTAGAGAAGGTATTATATTGCACCCAACAATTCGATACCGAAATTTCACCGGAAATACACGTTTTGGAACTCCTGAATCCAAAAAAAGATTTTTTTTAAAAAGGTCCATGTGTGTGTGTCTGTGGGCAGCATAGCTCAAAAACGTAAAGCTAAAACACAAAGTTTATGTAAAATCCTTTTTTTTTTTTTTTTTTTTTTTGGTGAAGTTAGCCGTTTATGAGGTATTCGTAGATATTGGTTTCAATTTCAAAATACTTTTATTTTTCAAATTGAAAATCGTCATTCATTTTTCAAAAAGAAGATTCAAGAAGCACCGAATTCTAATCTCGGTTAGGGTGAGTTATCCTGATAAGAGTTTTTCCGAAACTTTCCCTTATCCTGAGAAGTCATCTGGGTATCACTTCACCGATTTCATTCATCGTCAGAAATGACCTACCTGGTTAAAGGACGTTAATCTTAAAAATAAAAAAAAATCCATTATTTTCACGAATCTACAAGAAGGTATATAATAAAAGCATTTATGCAATCCTAGCATTAAAACGGCTTATTATGCCGGCATAAATTGTGTGAAATTACCCTATCTCTGGCACCAGTGCCAGAAAATAAATGACGTAATTAGCATGGCAATAAGACAGCAACACGTCATCAGCCCCACAACATGATTTTCTCCAGTTAACCCGTAAGAAAATTTGAAATCATCACTCTCGTATAACTATATATCATCATGAGGTTCTACAGGAAATGTATGAATTTCCAATCTGGAGAGCACATTTTATTTTTTGGCTTATATCCCACTGAGAACTACTTCACAAAATCAAAAACCTTAGCAAAAGATAAAATTACACCTTTGAATATACAGTGCGTCGAAGGCATAAAAATCTTCAACAGAAAATATAAAACAGCTCTTACAATCTAACTTAAAATTACCATATTAAGAAGTAATAAAGTTTGTATAATTACCAGCTCTGAAATGTATGCCAGTAATGTGGTTACATTATTCAAAGTAAAGCATTCTTTTGTTTCTCCATCCATAAGTCTTTTTCGTAAACATCTTAGATTTTTCTGTAATTAATAAACTCTCAGCACACTCTTCTCCGTTCAAAATGTCAAGCGGAATATAATGCATATTTTCAATGGTTTTATCATTACCTTCCATTTTCCTCTAAAGTGTTGAGACAAATGAAACGTCTGCTTAACAACCGTATTACGTCACTCATCTGTGATCTGAGATACATTATAATTTTTCATTTTGTAAATTTATTAATTATTTTTACAAATTTGAATGCTAAAATTGCATTAAATGTTGTATGTCACACGTGTATAATCTCATGATAACACTCGTAAAAGTTACGTATACTTGTCTTGTATCTCAGTCATACTATACGCTAGTTACATAGATAACTATACTGAAAATATTTATATACATACATATATGCGAAGTAGATAGAAGAAAAGCTTTTATATGAATAGTTTGTTGCAGAATAGGTAGAAAATGTAATTACAGTGTAACATGTCAGATGTTTACTTATTCTGTTCAAAGACAGGGGATCTTGGAGAGGACATTTATGGTCAAATACCGAATAAAATTTTCCGGTGGAACACAATACCTACTGCACCGTGCAGTTCATTAGATAGATCAACAATATAGACAGATTGGATAGGTGGAGTCAGACTGGAAAATTCAATGCCATAACCGGTTGCTCTACCACTGAGCTACCATGGCAACATACCGGCACGAAATTAAATTCCTCAATTGACTTGCATGTTTCCCGGTAAACCATACAAGGTGATCTCAAATTGTTTTGAGATAGAAACCCCAATGGCAGCTTAAAGTGTTGTAAGTCCCAGGATTCTTAGTTTTAGCCAACTATAATGGACAGTTGGGATTATTTTAATTGTTTTCTCAGGAGTTGGAATAGGTAGAGTCAGACTGAAAAATTCAATGCCATAGCAGCGATTTGAACCACGTATCTTCCGGTCTCTAGCCGGCTGCTCTTCCACTGAGCTATCATGGCAACATGAATTTCTCAACTGACTCGCATGTTTCCCGGTCCTACACACGGTTTCTGTGAGAAAACGCTTAAAATTATCACAATATAGACAGATATTTTTGCGGACTGTGCTGGGGAAACGTGGCACTTACAGGAAATTCAACCACCAGGATGTTGAACCCCAGTAGGTCGCGACCCAGGATCTGCTAGACAGAGTGACATGTCGCAGACCACCATGGTTGTGCAGGACGAGACCTCACGTACACGGTGTGAGTGTTATCCTGTGTGTAGATCTTAAGGTTGTAACGGTGTTCAAAGGGTCACTTCGGGCGTCTTCCGAACTATAGGTAAAAATTCTATCTCCACCTCTCCGAGGCAAATCAACTCTTATAAGGTTCTGGATGGAAAAACAATCATATCTTAATGTTGCCCATTGGTGCGGTTATAAATTATACTGCAAGATAGTTTTGTTTTTTCAATTTCTCTATACATACTGTGTATAAAGCGTATAGAGAAGGTATTGCACTCCACCCAAAAATTCGAAACCGAGATTTCACCGGAAATAAAAAAAAAAATTCAGTAAAAGCTCCGTGTGTGTGTGCGCGCGCCCGTGTGTCTGTGAACACGATAACTCAAAAACGAAAAGTCGATAGAATACCAAACTTGGTATTTGAGTTTATTGTCTTTCAGGGATGCGACACGAAGATTTTGAGAAAAATCCCCCCACCCCAAACTACCCTTTACATGGAACTTTTTTAAATTTTTGATTTTCTTAAAAACGGCTCTAACGATTTTGATTAAAACACCGTATATTAAAGATATTTACCTGACAAATAAAATGTATATCTTGAATCTGAGCTGGAATCTGCAATCTGCAATGAGTTAATTGGTAGTTAAATTGCAGCAAGCGGGAAAACAGTATATTTTCTTAAAATTACGAAATCATATTATATTTAAAAACATATTTTTACAATTTTGGGTAAAATTTCACAGACGAATCGCTTTAAGTAAATAGCAGTAACACCATGACTCCAATCTGTTGTTCTAGGGCAGCAAAAGCCATATTATGAATTTCGTATTCACATCCAACAAAGGCCAGAAGGTCAGGGGTTTGAATGCGGCATCAAATGACCTAGTCTTTTGAACGACAGAAAGGCAGCTTGCCAATCTGCCAACCTTATCGATTGAATCGGTGTAGCAGCACAAATATCTTGAACTGAGATCGGAGAGAGGAAGTGTATACGACTAGTTTTACTTTGGGACCTATCAAAATGCAGGTGAGCTGAATTCAGGCGCCAGTTGCTTACACGTTGCGCTATCCTCAGCAAGCAAAATTGACATTTCATGGGAACAATTTCTCAACTGACCGCTGATGAAATACTCTGGCCGATACTGCAAACATAATCATAGAGGTTCTACAAGTATCGGCTGGTCGAGTGGTAAGCAAAATGACTTCTACCTCGGAGGTACTGGGTTCGATTCCCAGTTGAAGCGGGGAATTTTTCTTTAACCAGAATTATTCCCAATCCCCCACAGAGCCTGGAAGTATGAATGTGGGATGAATGTGTGTGTGTTTAAGGATACAAAATGATAAACCTAATGACATTAACCTACTCTGATCAGATGAATTTTTTCTCAAGTCAAAGCCCCCGATGTGACCATAGAGATTAAGGAGGGCTATACAAATGAAACAATTAAAAAAAAAAAAATATCGGCGAAAGTGGATGAGGGCCCAAATAGAAAAGTTAGCACACGTAATTAATACTATAATAAGAAAATTTTACTTTCTCTACACGCACTATGTACATAGTGTATAGAGAAGGTATTGTATTCCATCCAAAAATTTGATACCGAGCTTTTACCAGAAATACGCACTTAAGGGTCCCAGGTATCCAAAAAGAGTATTTCCAGAAGAAGATCCGTGTGTCAGTGTTTCTGTGGTCTTTGAACACGAAATCTCAAAAACGAAAAGTAGTAAAATACCAAACTTGGTATTTAAGTTAAGTATTTTCCAGGGATGCGACATGAGGATTTTGAGAAACATCTCGCCATCCCAAATTACCCTATATATGGAGAAAAAAAAATTAGAAAATTTTAATTTTCTCAAAAAAGGCTCTAATGATTTTGATACCAATCTCTTATGTTTAAATATTTATGTGACAAATAAAATGTGTATCTTGAATTTTCTGGGAATAGCCTTTGAACTCTGGATGAATTTTGCGAAATGTTGCATAACTGGTAAACCGTAGGAGATAGACAAAAATTTAAAAAACAAAAACTTTAGTGGTCGTTAAAACACACAATTCATGTCATACCTATGCATTTTTTTCGTGGAGTTGACCGTTTTTGAGTTATTTCTTGTTATTGGTTTCAGATTTAAAATACTTATACTTTTCTTATGCTGGAATTTGTCAACTCCTGTCCATACAAACAAAGGTACTTCAATCACATAGCAACTAGCCTTTAAAATATTTGACTATCGATTTAACCTATGGTACTCCCTTATTTCCCTTCTACTTTCAAGGAAACATAATAAGACCCTTTCTGCTAATTTTTTCTCGATTAGCATTAGTAAATAGAAGAATAAGTTTTATAACAATAATTTATTGCAGAGATGTAGAGAAAGTCATGTGAATGGAAGACATGAGATTTTATTGCTTTCTCTAGCTCGTATGTAGCTAGAGAAGGTATTGCATTCCACTCAAAAATTCGATACCAGAATGTCACTGGAAATACCATTTTAGGGTCTCCTGTATCCAAAAAGAGCGCATTTTCTTTTTAGAAAAACGTGTGTGTTCACGCGCGCGCGTGCGTTTTTGGCATGTACCAGTTGGCCTATCTGCCCTATATTTGACGTGTGTAGATATCCCTTCGGGCGTAAAAAGAGTTGCTGAACTCAGTTTAAAACTAATCACCAGCGTGAGCAACCTTTGTTTACACCTCTTTGCTTATAAGCGGAGTCGGTGAGTGAATCGCGGTCACAGAGAGAGGCTAAACGGAGGTTTCTCACTGACCGGTTTTAATTTGAAATAGTTCTGTTGAGTACTTAACGCAGATGAGCTATTGTAATAAAAATTCTTCTTTTACACCAGCAAATATTTGTTGTTTGTTTTTTATAATTTATCGTTTCTTCCACAAACGATTAAAATCAGAATCTGCTCACAACAATTGTCTTTCTTCAATGCTTACGAAACAATTCTACCTCATACTTTCTTTTCGACGTTCGCTGCGGCGACGATTACAGATCGTTACGAGTTTCCCGTCGAAACTCATTCACTCTTGCCTGCAATGCATTTCCAGTGAAAACTGAACTGTGATCAAGGCTTTGTTTCCCTTTTTATATTTGTTGATCACTGACAGGAAGTTTCCAGAAGCCGTCGCACGTGCAAGAATACCGCAGATGTTCACAAACTCACTCTGGTGTAATAATGCGGGCTTTGATGCCAAAGAACCTTCCGACACCACACGTGACCCGCCGCCGACACAGGTATCCACTAACGCACGTGTAACTATGGATGCCAAAAGTCAGTTATGAATTACGAAGCAAGTGGTACGTTCACTTTCGGCGATTATGCCGCAGGTTGTAGTCACAATATCTGCACACGTCAAATAGTCACATGGTATACATTGCACATACGTTCTAGAGAAAGTGAAAGTTTAATGTGTTCCGTTAACACAAATATCTCTAGACGTTTCATATATACACTATTCTTGCAAAAGATTTTTCTTTTATTTATTTCATGCTAATCGAGATAAACATTAGCAGAACTGGTCTTATTACTTGCTTTCTTGTAAGCAGAAGGGAAATAGGGAACATTATGCTACAGTGATAAATTAAAATCTTTTAATTTATAAAATGAAATTAGGAGGAGTTTATAGCCCCTTGTCCGTCAGGGTTATTGGGTGTTTCAATTGGGAAAGCATTATCAAAATCGTTGATGGTTTTTGAGATTACCATATATATACTCAAACTTCAAACTCACCCTAAGCGAGATTCGAACTCACGACCTTTTGAATGTGAAGCAGACACGCTACCACCACACTACCAAGGCGGTCGAGAAGGCATTGTAATGCACCCAAAAATTCGATACCGAGATTTCACCGGATATACATGTTTTAAGGCACCCTGAATACAAAAAAAATCCGATGTGTACTTTCACATGACTTTCTCCATATCCCTGCAACAAATTATTCTTAAAAAGCTTATACTTCTATTTACTTTATGCTAATCAGAAAAAATTAGCAGAGATAGTCTTATTACTTGCTTCCTTGTAAATAGAAGCGAAATAAGGGACAACCATAAGTTAAAGTAATAATCAAAAGCTGGTTGCTACGTCAATGAAGTTCCTTTGTTTATATGGATAGGAGTTGACAAGTTCCTGTATGAGAAAAGTATACGTTTTTCATTGCAGAAACCAAAAATAAGGAATGTCTCAAAAACGACGAACTCCACGAAAAAAATGTATATAACGTAAATTGTGTGTTTTAATGTGCTCTACATTTTTTGTTTAGTAAGTTTTTGTCCATCTCTTACGCTTTAGCAGTTATTCAAAATTCAGTAAAATTCATCCAGAATAAACTACTCTTCAGAGGCTATTCCCAGAAAATTCAAGATAGGTATTTTATTTGTCAGGTAAATATCTTTAATATACGAAATTTTAATCAAAATCGTTATAGCCATTTTTGAGAAAATCAAAATTTTCGAAAAAAGTTCCATGTAAAGGGTAGTTGGGGGTGAGGGGATTTTTCTCAAAAATTTCGTGTCGCATCCCTGGAAGATACTAAACTTAAATACAAAATTTGGAATTTTACTGACTTTTCGTTTTTGAGTTATCGTGTTCACAGACACACGGACACACTTACACACGGACACACACACACAAACACACACACACACACACACTCACGGACCTTTTTGTGAAAATGCTTGTTTTGGATATTGGGGACCCTAAAACATACATTTCCGGTGAAATCTCGGTATCGAATTTTTGGGTGGAGTGCAATACCTTCTCTATACCTATGTATATAGTGCGTATAGAGAAAGTAAAAAAGCATATTAAGAAAAATGTCTGTCTGTCTGTGTGTATGTGTGTGTGTCTGTAGGCAGCATAGCTCAAAAACGGAAAGACCGTTAAATACCAAACTTGGTATTTAAGTTCAGTATCTTTCAAGGATGCGACACGAAAATTTTCAAAAAAATCCCCCACCCCAAACTACCCTTCACATGGAAAAATTTTCGAAAATTTTGATTTTATAAAAAATGGCTCATAGGAGTTTGATTAAAATGTCGTATATTAAAGATATATACCTGAAAATAATATGTATATCTTGAATTTTCTGGGAATAGCCTCTGAAGACTACTTTATTCTGGATGAATTTTACGGAATTGTGAATAACTGGTAAACCGTAAGAGTTAGACAAAAACTTACCACACAAAAATTGTAGAGCACATTAAAACACACAATTTATGTCATATACATTTTTTTCGTGTTGTTGATCGTTTTTTAGATAGTCCTTGTTATTGGTTTCAGGCCTTGTAAAGCTTATACTTTTCTCATACAGGAATTTGTCAACTCGTGTCCATACAAACAAAGGAACTTCAGTCACATAGCAACCAGTTTTTAACTACCACTTTAACCTAAGGTACTCCCTTATTTCCCATCTATTTACAAGGCAGCAAGTAATAAGTCTATTTCTACTAATTTTTTCTCGATGAGCATGAAGTAAACATAAGCATAAGCTGTTTAACAATAATTTGTTGCAGAGATGTAGAGAAAGTCATGTGAATGGAGCACATCAGACTTTTTCTTAATGTTCAATAACATATTGAAAAGAAATTTTGATTTATTGTTGTTTTATACAGTTTTTTCAAGTATTTCAAAAAGTAATTGGCAACCACTCCTGCGGGCCTCGTATTCCCAATATGCATAAGTATAGCTTGAGTTCTCAATACGCAATATACTATTATAATTGTGTTCAGTAAGGTCATGATAACACTTGTGTAGACTGTTGATCTGTTCAGGCTAGTCCCGTGGCGCCACGTAAGATAGGAAGTGCATGTAAAGTAGATCATGGCGAATAATTCATGAAGCACTAGTCAGTCACGCTGAACTTGACCGCTCATTCTTCCGGAAACAAACTCAGCACCTTGGATGAATATGAAACACCTCATCGTGGGAGGAGGAAGAGGGTCCAGGAACGGAACGTTTGTGCGAACTTTACTTGGGATCCTATCCCAGCAAGTGCATTGGGATGCAGGACAGCGCTCGCCACTGCGTCTGGCCCAAATAACTGGACTTACATGTCCAGCACCGCTCTTTTAACGTCCCTCTATTGCAACCTTTTACTTTCTGTGCCAGTTATTTCAGACAAGAAAATATTGTATTCTGCTATAAAAACTTCATCTTAAACAAGCACATTTTGTTTCTGAGGATCCAATCAATATGTTACTTTCTCTACACGTACTATGTACATAGTGTATAGAGAAGGTATTGTAATGCACCCAAAAATTCGATACCGGGATTTCACCGGAAATGCATGTTTTGAGACCTCCTGAATCCAAAAAAGGCATTTTTAGAAAAATGTCCGTGTGCGTGTGTGTGTTTGTGAACAGCATAGCTCAAAAACGAAAAGACTGTTAAATACCAAAATTGGTATTTAAGTTTGGCATCTTCCAAGGAGCGACATGAAAATTTTCAAGAAAATCCCCCCATACAAAACTGCATGAAAAAACTGTATATAACATAAATTGTGTGTTTTAACGTGCTCTACATTTTTTGTAGTAAGTCTTTATCTATATCTTATGGTTTAGCAGTTGTACAAATTTCCGTAAATTTCATTCAGAATAAAGTAAGCTTCAGAGGCTATTCCCAGAAAATTGAAGATATACATTTTATTTGGCAAGTAAATATTTTAACATACAATATTTTAATCAAAATCGTTAGAGCTATTTTTGAGAAAATCAACATTTTCGAAAAAAGTTCCATGTAAAGGGTAGTTTGGGGTGGGAGGATTTTTCTCAAAATCTTCGTGTCACATCCCTGGAAGATACTAAACTTAAATACCAAGTTTGGTATTTTACCGACGTTTTGAATTATCGTGACACACTGACACACGATACACGGACACACACTCACACACACACGGACCTTTTTCTGAAAATGCTTTTTTTGGATACAAGGGGCCCTAAAACATATATTTCCGGTGAAATCTCAGTTTCGAATTTTTTGGTGGAGTGCAATACCTTCTCTATACACTATGTACACTGTACGTATAGAGAAAGTAAAAACATGCTTTAATATGTGTTAAAATGGTATCTAATGTGCTCGATACATTTCACAGCTTCTGGAGCATGTAGCATGTAATATATTTCACCATAATTTATTACCTCGTTCTCTTGGATTAATAATTATAAGTTGGTTTACTATAGACCCAGAGTTTTAATAGAAAAAACATATGTGCTGAGTTTTTTACTTTCTCTACACGTACTATGTACATAGTGTATAGAGAAGGTATTGTATTCCACCCAAAAATTCGATACCGAGATTTCACCGGAAATACATGTTTTGGGTCCCCCTGAATCCCCAAAAAAAAATTTTGGAAGAAGGAACCTGTGTGTCTGTGTGTGTGTGTGTGTGTGTCTGTGTGTGTGTCTGTGTGTGTGTGTCTGTGGACAGCATAGCTCAAAAACGAAAAGACCGTTGAATACCTAACTTGGTATATTATAAGTGTAACTAAGAAATGTTTCTGGGCTGTTTTGCCGTGGTCTGCTGGTGTTAGAAGGTGGTCTGCTGGGACTTCTAACACCAGCAGACCACGGCAAAACAGCACGGAAACATTTCTTAGTTACACTGACTCCGGCCGTGAAAGCCTACGTTCTCTCATTGGTATATTATATTTTATATATCGTATATTAAAGATATTTATCTGACAAATAATATGTATATCTTGAATTTTCTCGGAATAGCCTCTGAAGACTACTTTATTCAGGATGAATTTTACGGAATTTTGTATAACTGGTAAACCGTAAGAGATAGACAAAAACTTACCATACAAAAATGTAGAGCACATTAAAACACACAATTTATATTATATACATTTTTTTCCTGGACTTGATCGTTTTTTTTTAGATATTCCTTGTTTTTTTTTTTTCAGCCTTAAGAAACTTATACTTCTCTCATGCAGGAATTTGTCAACTCCTGTCCTTACAAACAAAGGAACTTCAGTCACATAGCAACCAGCTTTTGGCTTTCACTTTAACCTATGTTAATCCCTTATTTCGCTTCTACTTACAGGGAAGCAAGTATAAGACTATTTCTGCTAATTTTTTCTCAGTTAGCATGAAGTAAATAGAAGCATAAGCTTTTTAACAATAATTTGTTGCTGAGATACATAGAGAGAAAGTCATGTGAATAGAACACATCAAATTTGTTTAATTATTTATTCTAATAAGCGAGATATTACCTAACCTCAACGTGTACAATTTGGGTGCGTCACTTATCTCTGATTATCAGCCTCCCTTCGATCATGGGGGTGACTCCAACACTATGTCCTCAGACCACGTGCCTGCACCCAGAAAAACTTTCTCTGCGGCCACGATGCTTTTAAAGTAAATATATTAAAATGCATTTCTTTCACTTTCAAACTATGCTTCATTGTACTATTCCTTTGAAATAAATGCATTAAAATGTATACCTTTCTCGCACAAACTATTCTTTCTTTGAACCCTTCCGTACATTAAAATGCACTGCTTTCATTTGCAGATGTGGTGGAACTCCACTCAAAGCAAGCTGACGTGGTTGATGGGAATTGTGCGCTGTATAGAGTACTTTAAATCGGAAGGCGGAAACTAGTAAAAAGAAGAGACCCAGAGAGTACACTATTCCCAAAATAATTAATATACAGTTCAATAAAAGGTTTATCTTATTGTTTCATTAAGTTTGAACTTTTTTTGACAGTCATAGAATACCAGGATCAATGCTATTATAGGAGATTTTCATTATTTAAAAAAGTCTTATGTGATACACTCACACGACTTTCTCTAGCTGCTCTACAAACTTGTTGCAAAAGATTATTCTTCTTTCTACACAATACTAATCGAGATAAACATAAGCAAAAATGTCTTACTACTAAGCTCTTTATAAGTATAAGCGAACTAAGCAAATGCACTAGGCTAAACCGATAGTCAAATGTTTTAAAAACTGTCGCTATGCGATTGTCATTGCAAATCGCTTCTTTGCTTGGCCAGTTGTAGAACTAAAGAAAAACGGACACTTCCTGTCTGAGAAAAGAAAAAGTACTTCACAATTGAAACCAATAACAAAGAATATTTTTGTGTAGTAAGTTTTTGTCTATCTCTTACGGTTTAGCAAAAAGTTAAGCAAAATGTGACATAATTCATCCTGAATAAAGAGGTCTTCATAGGTTACTCCCAGAAAATTCAAGATATGCATTTTATTTGGGCTGAAAATAGCTTTAATATACACGATTTTAGTCAAAATCATTAGTCATTTTAAAAATATTAAAATTTTCGAAAATTTTTCCATGTAAAGAATAGTTTGTGAGGGGATTTTTCTCAAAATATTCGTGTCACATCCCTGGAAGGTAGTAAAACTTAAATACCAAGTTTGGTATTTTACCGACTTTTTGAGTTATAGTTATCGTGTTCACAGACACACGGACACACACACATACACACATACCTTTTTCTGACAATGTTTTTTTTTTTTTTTTTGGTACAAGGGACCCCAAAAAATATATTTCCAGTGAAATCTCTGTGCTAATTTATTTCTCGATTAGCATGAAGTAAATAGAAGCATAAGCTTTTTAACAATAATTTGTTGCAGAGGTGTAGAGAAAGTCATGTGAATGGAACACATAAGATTTTTTAAATTTTATCTTTGAAAGCAATTTCTGAAGAAGTGAAATTTTCTATATAAGTGACCCATTATCTCAGAAGCTAATTGATACTAAGGGCTGAATTTTTTACCACACATTTGCATCTAAATAGGATTTATTTTAACGAATTTGTTTTTATGTGTATGGATTAGTTTTTTTTTTTTTAATTTTAAAAATCATCGATTTGTAATGAATTAAAAAACAGCATATATTTCATTCTAATGAACAAAAGTACTTTATTTCTCATCAATTACCAGTAAAGGTATTACTGAATATACCTTGTAAAGTTTAGCTCAGTATCTTAAATAGTTACTGAGATAATAGGTACATTT
Organism: Hymenopus coronatus; assembly: GCA_030762935.1. Classification (NCBI taxonomy): domain Eukaryota; kingdom Metazoa; phylum Arthropoda; class Insecta; order Mantodea; family Hymenopodidae; genus Hymenopus; species Hymenopus coronatus. The sequence continues at coordinate 31,114,447 of CM060883.1, forward strand.
TTAACACTGGAAAATTTTGGAAGACTTTCGTTTTTTAATTATGCTGTCCACAGATACACCCGGACTAAAACTTCTTTGGATTCAGGCAGTATATTGACTGCCTCCATTGTCAAGTGGTCAGTGAACTGACTTCTCATCCAGAGGTCAGGGTTCGACTCCCGGCTGGGGCAGGAAATTTTTCTTTAACCGGAATCATCCCCTATCCCCCAGAGACTCTGAAATGATGTATTCGAGAGTGAATATGCGTATGTTTGAAGGAATGAAAATGATTAAAATACCAATGTTAAAGAACTTACAAAAACAAACAAAAAAATCTGATGTGTTCCATTCACATGACTTTCTCTACACCGTTGTAACAAATTATTATTAAAGAGCATGCTTTTCTATCTACTTTATGATAATAGAGATAAACATTAGCATAAATTGTCTTAATTGCTTGCTTCCTTGGAAGTAGAAGGAAAATAAGAGAATACACTAGACTAAAATGATAAGTCAAATCTTTTAAAAGCCGTTTGCCATGTGGTTGAAATCCGTTTCTATGCAGGGCCAGGAGTTTGCAAATCTGAAACACATAACAAGAAATATCTCAGAAATGGTCGATTCAACGAAAAAACGCGTATGACATAAATTGTGTTATTTAACGTGATCTACATTTTCGTGCAGTAAGTTTTTGTCTATCTCTTACGGTTTACTAGTTACGCAAAATTCAGCAAATTTCATTCAGAATAAAGAGGTCTATAGATGCTATTCCCAGAAAATTCAAGATATACATTTTATTTGTCATATAAATATGTTTAATATACGGTATTTTAATTACAATTGTTAGAGTAATTTTTGAGAAATCAAAATTTTCTAAATTTGTTCTATGTAAAGGGTAGTTTGAGGTGGGGGGTTTCCTCAAAATATTCGTGTCGCATCCCTGGAAGATACTGTTTGAAATTTTACCGACTTTTCGTTTTTGAATTATCGTGTTCACACGGGCCCTTTTTCTAAAAATACTTTTTTTGGATACAGGGGACCCTAAAAAGTCTATTTCCGGTGAAATCTCGTTATAGAATTTTTGGGTGGAATGCAATACTCTCTGTACATTATGTACATAGTACGTGTAGAGAAAGTCAAAACCGGCTGAATTCGAGATCGAATTTTTGTGTGGAATACAATATCTTATCTACCTACTATGTTCATAGTGCGTATAAAGAAAGTAAAAACATGAGTAAGGAAATCAACTTTCATTAGATAACTTCAGTAGAGAATTTCACGAGCAGCCACAATGGTAAAAACCTTTATACTGCTCACAGACAAATATCCTATACTCGACGTGCGGTGGAAATAATTCCATACCCTACGTCTGTCAGTATGACTGACAGTGTGTTTCTCATTTAATTTACGTTCACATCTTCCTGGAGCGCACAATGCTTCTCTTCTCTCTGCTTGAAATTCTATCATATATTCTCACATTGTTCATTCTGTGGTATGTTCTTTCCAATTTTTACTTTCTCTACATACACTATGTACATTGTGTATTGCACCAAAATTGGACCCAAAAATTCGAAACCGAGATTTCACCGGAAATACATGTTTTGGGTCCCCCTGAATCCAAAAAAAAAGCATTTTTGAAAAAAGTCCGTGTATGCGTGTGTGCCTGTGGACAGCATAACTCAAAAACGAAAAGTCGGTAAAATACCAAACTTGGTATTTAAGTTTAGTATCCTCCAGGGATGCGACACGAAGATTTTGAGAAAAATCCCCCCACCCCAAACTACCCTTTACATGGAACTTTTTTCGAAAATTTTGATTTTCTAAAAAATGGCTCTGTCGATTTTGATTAAAATATCGTATATTATAGATGTTTACCCGACAAATAAAATATGTATTTTGAATTTTCTGGGAATAGCCTCTGAAGACTACTTTATTCTGATTGAATTTTCCGGAATTTTGTATAACTGCTAAACCGTAAGAGTAAGACAAAAACTTACCACACAAAAAATGTAGAGCACATTAAAACACACAATTTAAGTTGTATACATTTTTTTCTTGGAGTTGATCGTTTTTTAGATATTCCTTGTTTTTGTTTTCAGGGTCGAAAATCTTAACTTTTCTCATACAGGAATTTGTCAACTCATGTCCATACAAACAAAGGAACTTCAGTCACTTAGTGACCAGCTTTTGACTTCACTTTAACCTATGATACTCTATATTTCGCTTCTACTTACAAGGGAGCAAGTAATAAGACTATTTCTGTTAATTTTTTCTCGATTAGCATGAAGTAAATAGAAGGATAAGCTTATTAACAATAATTTGTTACACAGAAGTAGAGAAAGTCATGTCAATGGGGCACATCAGATTTTTTTCTTCCTTTTTATTACTTTCCCTACCAGAACATATTAAACAGAGAAGGTATTGCACTCCACCCAAAAGTTCGATATAAATATATGAGTGAAAATACATGTTTTTGTACTCATATACTGAAATGTGTTCATTTACTGTTAAAAATCTATATCGAAATGAAAACTTTTTCCATACAGATTTTCATTTCGATATAGATATTCACGCTTGCGCGCTGCCCTGCTATGGCTGTACACTGTCTGCTAATCTGTATAAAAGTACAGAAACATCTACGTGTACAATAACCTCCAAGAATATTTAATTATATATAAGAATTATAAGAAAATATAATTATTTCCCGAATGTAAACTCATAATATTACTATGCAAAGCAAAGTAGGTTATGACATTGGCATCACAGAGACCTAGGGCATACGCGCTATCTCTACTTCCAACCAAGGTATTTATTTTGACGAGAATAGTTATATTTACATACCTTTATCAGTCGATACGTACTGTCAGGTGCTTCATCAATGAGGTTTTAAATTCATCTGTGGAAAATATTTTCGCTTTTTCCCACCGTACCCTACCGATTTCTGTTTTAACAGGTAGTACAGCTTCTTATATTGGGATATATCAATTCTATGTTTCACATTTAGAGTAGTTTTCAATAATTTGTCCACAAGTTTGGGGTTTTGCATAGTAGGCAGAGAAGTATTCCATTCCATTCGAGATTTCACTAAAATACATGTTTTGAGGACACCTGAATCCAAAAAGTATTTTAGAAACTACTCCATTTGTGTGTCGTGTCTGCGAACAGCATAATTTAAAATTTAAATAACGGTTAAGTACTAAATTGGTATTTAAGCTTACTATTTTCCAAAGATGAGACACGAAGATTTTCAGGAAAATTTCCAACCAAATTTCCCTTTTTATGGAACATTTTTCGAAATTTTCGATTTTCTCAAAAATATCACTAACGATTATGATTAAAATGCCATATACTATTAAAGTTGCTTACGGCAAATAAAATATATATTGTAACAAAAATCTCTTTTTCTGAAGCAAATATTTATTACTTTCTCTACACGTACTATGTACATAGTGTATAGAGAAGGTATTGTACATCACCCAAAAATTCGATACCAAGTATTGACCCAAAATATATGTTTTGAGACCACCTGAGTCCAGTGTGTGCGTGTGTGTGGAACATTTTGTGAAAATTTTGATTTTCTCAATAATGTTTCAATGGCTCTAACGATTTTGTTTAAAGTATCGTATATTAAAAATATTTACCTGGCGAATAAAATGTATATCTTGAATATTCTGGGATTAGCCTCTGAAGACACCTTTATTCTAGATGAATTTTGCGGAATTTTCCATAACTGGCAAACCGTAAGAGATAGACAAAAACTTACTACACAAAAATGTAGAGCTAGTTAAAACACACAATTTATGTTATATACATTTTTTTCGTGCTGTTGACCGTTTTTTAGGTATTCCTTTTTATTGGTTTCAGTTTTAAAATACTCTCACTTTTCGCATACGGTAATTTGATAAATCTTGGCCATACAGTGAAAAGAACTTCAATTCATTTTATTTCGTCCAGTTTGATCTTGTACATGATATTTGGATATGTCAATTTACAGTTAGAAGTAAGAAGTAGTACAAATTCTGTAAGCAACAAGTGTTGTCTATTTACAATAAAAGTTTACAATTAAGATCAGATAGCTACAAGTGTGATATGTACAATAAAATTCAGTACAGATCATTAGGCATGAAATACGAGCCACCTGAGCCAGGATCACAGATATACAAAGTTATGCCTATTTTAAACCAGAGGAGATTCTGCCAAATAAGCCTCAACACTATACAAACAGTTTTTTTTTTTATTTTGAAAAGGATACAACACCAGATTTAAGCCCGCCTGGGTAGCGTGGTGGTAGCATGTCTGCCTCACGTTCAAAAGGTCGTGAGTTCGAATATCGCTTAGGGTGAGTTACCCGGGTAAGGTTTTTTTCGAGGTTTTCCCTTATCCTGAGAAGACGAATGTCGAGTAACTTTAAGCTCCATGGACCTGGAGATCATTTGAGCATCATATCATCAATTGCATTCATTGTCCGATATGACCAAACCAGGTTAAAGGACGTTAAACTACAAAAAAAAAAAAAAAAAAAAAAAAAAAAAAAAAAAAAAACACCAGATTTGAAGTTTTTAAACACGTAATTGCCTTGAATAATTGAGTTAGTCTGTTGTACAAATTAATGCAATTAAACTGTGTACTATGTTCAAAAAGCGTTGTATTATGATTTATACTGCATAATTGTTTATTATTTCTGGTGTCATGATTATGTTTATCTTTATTCAGTTGGAATATTGTAAGATTCTTTTTATGTACTTTAATACTTCAAGAATGTAGATGCAAGTTACATGTAGAATGTCTAGAGATTTAAAAAGTAGTTTACAGGATGTGTTGCTCTGTTTGCCTGCAATAATTCTAATTACCATTTTTTGAAGCTCAAATATGGCATCCGACTTTTTACAATCACATGGTAACCAGCTTTTAAAATATTTGACTATTGCTTTAGCTAATGATACTCCCTTATTTGCCTTCTAATTACAAGTAAGCAGCAATAAGACCACCTGTGCTACTTTTATCTTGATTAGCATAAAGCGCATAGAAGAATCAGCTTTTAACAATAGTTTCTAACAGAGAGATGCAGAGAAAGTCATGTGAATGGAGCACATCAGATTTTTACTTTCTCTATACGAACTATGTACATAGTGTATAGAGAAGGTATTGCACTCCAACAAATGAATTCGATACCGAAATTTCAACGGAAATATATGTTTTAGGGTCCCCTTTATTTAAAAAAAGTATTTTCAGAAAAAGGTCCGTGTGTCAGTGTGTCCTTGTGTCTGTGAACACGATAACTCAAAAACGAAAAGTCGGTAAAATACCAAACTTGGTATTTAAGTTTAGAATCTTCCAGGGATGCGACACGAAGATTTTGAGAAAAATCCCCCCACCCCAAACTACCCTTTACATGGAACTTTTTTCGAAAATTTTGGTTTTCTAAAAAATGGCTCTATCGATTTTTATTAAAATATCGTATATTATAGATTTTTACCCGACAAATACAATGTATATTTTGAGTTTTCTGGGAATAGCCTGAAGACTACTTTATTCTGAGTGAATTTTCCGGAATGTTGTATAACTGCTAAACCGTAAGAGATAGACAAAAACTTACCACACAAAAAAATGTAGAGCACGTTAAAACACACAATTTAAGTTGTATACATTTTTTTCTTGGAGTTGATCGTTTTTTTTTAGATATTCCTTGTTTTTGTTTTCAGGGTCGAAAATCTTAACTTTTCTGATACAGGAATTTGTCAACTCATGTCCATACAAACAAAGGAACTTCAGTCACATAGCAACTAGCTTTTGATTATCGCTTTAACCTATGCTACTCCCTTATTTCCTTTCTACTTACAAGGAAGAATGTAATAGTACTATTTCTGCTAATTATTTCTACTGATTATAAACAGGATCTGCTCACAAGCATATATTTTCCTTATAGCAGTAGAGATTAAAAATTTCTCTCTGTTAATTTGACTGCTTGAGCTTTTTAAATGGAGACTAACAGTCTCTGGGGCCAGTATATATGATTAAATTTTCGAGGTTGAAGATTATACTTTATTGGAATCATGCGTATTTGTATAGTGTAAGTCGAGGGACAGTTCAAAACAACATGACATTCTCCAGTCAGTTTTCGTTGGCAACGTTGATGTTGCGCCCAGAAGCTCGGCCGAGCGAGCAATGAAGCCGCGACCCGAAGCTTCCAGGAAACATAAAGAGGTATTTCCTGAGCGGCTGACGTGTCCAGGTACACGACCCGGTCATCGCTCCCGACCAAGGAGAGGAGTGACCTTGAGATGTGGGCAAGGACATGGGAATCGCTATTGTAACATCTCTCGCTAACCGGTACCCAAGTACGAAAATAATCAGTAAACAGGATGCCAGATAACGCGTCAGCTGTGTTTTCTTTTCTTTAACTCCCTTTGGAATGCTTGAACTTGAGGACTTGATGCTACTGAATACCTCAATATTTCCTGAGAGGGCTCCGTTTCGATTCTCGAAACAATCGTGATTTTATCCCATATTTCTAACCTCTTCTCCTCATTACTGGCCAATGCGAAACTACATCTGTGCAATACTTTACGTCCCATTGCAATATGGTAAATGCTTTAAAAATAAAACAGTGCCTATTGCATTTAAGTTAATAAAACCAAGTTGCACTACTATCCAAAATAGTTAATGAGGGCTTATTAAACGAAAAACTCTAATGTGTTCCAATGGCATGACTTTCTCTACATCTCCGCAACAAATTATTGTTACAAATCTTATGTTTCTATTTACTTCGTGCTAATCGAGAACAAATTAGCAGAAATAGTCATTACTTGCTTCCTTGTAAGTAGGAGGGAAATAAGGGTTAGCTGGTTGCTATGTGACTGAAATTCCTTTGTTTGTATGGACAGGAGTTGACAAATTCCTGTATGAGAAAAGTTAAGTTTTTTAAAGCTGAAACCAACAACATAGCATATCTCGAAAACGGTCAACTCCACGAAAAAAAATGTATATGGTTAAAATTGTGTTTTATTGTGATCTACATTTTTTGTGTGTTAAGTTTTTGTCTATCTGTTGCGGTTTACAGTTATGCAAAATTCAATAAAAATCATCCGAAATAAAGAGATCTTCAGAGGATATTCATAGAAAATTCAAGATATACATTTTATTTGTCATGTAAATATCTTAAAAATAAGGTATTTTAATCAAAATCGTTAGAGCCGTTTTTGCGAAAATTAACATTCTGCAATTTTTTTCATGTAACGAGTAGTTGGGGATTTTTTTGAAAATGTTTCCTTCCGAAGGAAGCTAAGTGGATGGTAAGGATATTTGCGTCCGAAAAAAATCCACCACCCTCCAACACTTGAGCCAGCAATCTTGGGTTTTAGAGACTGGCATGGTAACCACTACATCACGAAGGGCGACCACTCTTGCAAGTTGTTGAGCTTAAATTCCAAGTTTGAGATTTAACTTCTTTTGGTTTTTGAGTTATACTGTTCACAAACGCACACAAATCTTTTCTCTCAAACACTTTTTCTTTCTTTCTTTCTTCCTTGGGTTCAGGGAGTCTGAAACCATGCATTTTGGTGAAATCTCGGTTCGACTTTTTAGGTGAAATGCAATACATGTCCTATTTATAGGTCTAGAGCAGGCGTCACGAACAGGCTGCCACTTGAATAAATTAGAGAGAGCAAATTTGTTGGATGCTTCAGCCAATAACATATTGCGCACTGCGAACCAGTTGTGCGGAAAGCAAAAAGAGTAATTTCCTCCAGTGCTGTGGCAGTACGCAATATTTTGCTTTTAAAATACGTAATCCACCTTTCATAGATTTAATACTTATTGTAGCTTCATGATTGGTAGAACAATTGTGTTGCTCCATATAGGAATAGATATTTTCAGTGGTTTGGAGGATATTGATAACTGTGTGTGTGTGTGTGTGTGTTTGTGTGTGTGTTTTACGGAGGGGTATTCCACAATGCAGCCGTGAGATTATTATACATTACACCCCTGGAGGAAAGGATGAGATTGGGGTAATTTAAGAAGGCGGCCAATATCTGCACAGAGAGAGAGCCGCCGTGGAGGGTCCTAACAGTTCACAAGCAATTATTCATTATGACAAGGGGAGCGCCAGGAGTCCGCCTCTCAGTCTCGCCTCTCAATCCACAGACCACCACTAGCGCCACCCCGTTTCCGAGAGCTGTATTTACAGAGCTAGTCACCTCCACGAAATGGCGCCTTTGTCGCAGTCCTCTCTGAAAGGGAATAGTTGGGATGAAGTGAAATGAACTTGAAATGAAAGGACAGGAAGTTCGGGAGAATGAAGAAGCCTCCTCAGCCTAATGACCCGGGAAAACCCCGAAAAACTAATAGATCAGAAAGGTCACCGTGGGAAACCTAATACCATGAGCTCCCGAATGTCGATCTCAGACGAAATGCCTGAGTCACCTGGCTTGATTTGATAGTCGTAACATTAAGAATTTCTAGAAAATAAAAAGAAAATATTAAAGAATTGACAAAGTGAAACAAAAACTCCTGAACTTAGTAATTACTATTGTAATCGTGTTACAACACCAACAGAATGATAATAGTATGAAAAGCTTTCACATTTATAGCATTAAATATGAACAGACATCATAATAATTAATTGGAAGCCAAAACGCAATTGGAAAGAAAGTGTCTTTTCCTTGGTAACTTTCGTATTCGCTTGCAAGTGTTGCATAATAAGACTACAAATTGAGTTTTTTTATTGAATGCAGAGCTTTGCTGCAAACTAAATATTTATTCACCACTTTTTGCTTTCTATACCATGTATGTATGTGTACATAATAGAGTAGATATTGTAATTCACCCGAAAATTCGATATCAAAATTTTACCGGAAATAAATGTTCTGATAAATATCAACTTTAATTCCAGTATCTTCCAAGGATACTCCTGGACTATTTGCAAGGAATGCACTCCGCCATTTTCCCTGTGCCACCCTCCGTGGTAGTGTTAGTCTCTAAAACCCACGATTGCAGGTTCAAACCTGGCGGAGAGTGATGGGTTTTTTTCGGCCGCAAACATCTTTAGCATGGCTTCCTTCGGAAAGGAGTAAAGTCGATAGTCCTGTTTTATATTTATTTACACGTAAAAGAACGCCATACCTTGAAAAAATAAGGTTTCTGGGCAAAATTCTACTATTTTGCATCCCGAAGTCATGATTTCGTCCTACAGTGCCATCTGTGGGCGCCGCGACGATCCCTCGTCAACATGGTGCATAGCGGCGAACTCACGAACTAGAAATTCAAATCCGATTTAGTAAACATAGTAATGGTGGCATATGTTCCAATTAGGAGCCATAGGAAATTAACTTACTTAACTGTTAACAATTGCCCTATACGTGGAACAGTTTTAGAAAATGTTGATTTTCTCAAAAATGGCCCTAACGATTTGTATTCAAATACCATACGTTTAAGATATGTTCATGAAAAACAAAACGTATTACTTTACTTTTCTAGGAATAGGCTCTGAAGACCTCTAGACTTATGTATAACTGGGAAACGTAAGAGATAGACAAAAACTAATTACACAATAAATATAATTCTCGTTAAGACACACAATTTATGCCATACATATTTTTTCTATATAGTTAACTGTTTCCGAAACATTCCTTGTTATTGGTTTCATTTTTAAACTAATGGGGAGTGCTCTTTTGTTTAATCTCTCTTTTGTTTTACTTCTGGTCATGTAAAGAGAATCGAATTTCAATTGTTTCATATACGACCAGCTTTTAAAAGATCTCACTATCGCTTTAACATAGTGTATTCTCTTATTTCCCTTCTACTTACAAGTAAGCAAGTAATAAGACAATGTTTATACTTATACTAATGTTTATCTTGATTAGTAGGATATAAGTAAAAATAATATTTTGTAAGAATTGTTTGCAGATTAGGCATGTGAATGGAAATACATAGATTGTTATAAATAAGAAAGATTCTCCTAGGCAGATTAAATGTAGGTGTCGATAGCTTGCATGTTGGGTTGCCTTCTGTTCCTGATATAAACTAACACAGAACACACTGTATAAGGAAGAGAGAGAATCCGTGCAGTCAGGCGTTTACACACTGCATGCATGGAGCAAGCCTAACTAAATAAAGCGAATTGATATCGCCTGGTCTAAGCTGAGACAAAGAAAGAATACGTTCTTTTACTAAACGAAGTATAGAAAACTTTTGGCGGTGAATCGTTGGGGAACGAAGGAAGACAATTGCATCATGGAGTATTCCATAATGAGTTTTTATACTTTAATTAATTATTTGATAGTTGGCATAGCTAACGGTGCAATTTTCAGGCTTTCTTTGTTCACAATGCTGCAATATTTCAATACAAAAATGTTTATTGGAATTGCGCGGTGTATTTATGAGGAAAGACAAAAGGATTTATTACTTTCTCGATGAGGATTTGTAAGTGAGACGGCTGCATGCAAAAACGACAGTTAAATTAGTTTTTAAAAAAAACCGTACTTGTGTCAGTTGTGTTATGTAAGATAAAATAAGCGATCTTCCTTACGTAAGGCATCTGCTGCGATGTATTTTTACGATCGCATTAGCATATTACATGCCTTTTTAGTTATTTCGGGGAAAAGAAAGTGGTTGAAAACGGAGCTAGACGTGAGAGAGCGCTTTCAAAATAAAGCATCACCTCCGCTTTTGATGTAAATGCATAGCTGTCTGGGAGCAGTAAAGCAGCGCTTCCAAAGACACTAAAAATAATACCCGAGCTGCACACATTCCGGCGTCTATACTCGAACCTCCATTAATGCTAAATCTGCCTTTAAAATACTGTAGGATAATGCACGGGTGCATTTTTCAATCGGTAGTTATTGATCATTCATTCTTTTTCGTTTAACTTTTTCAACTCCTCCCCTTGTTTAAGGATAATGTTTCACGTCCCGATTTTACCATATTAGGCACCTCAGGCAGTAGACAAATTTTAGATAAAATGACATGATATTTAGGAAAAATAATTTGAGAACAAGTTTAGGCCATCACTGCGGCATTTGACAAATATGAGCACTGAGGAAAATCTGGAAAAAAAAACAAAAAAAAAAAAAAAAACAACCAGCCAGGAACGACGGTGCAGCAGGATTTGTACTGCGGATCTCCAGTTCACTAATTCCTGCCATAACGAACTTTTCTTTTTCTTCTGAAAACGTATGAATACATAGAGAGGTACCGTATTCTACAAAAATGTGTGTAAAATTGTCATAAAGCCCATGAACAATGTTTGCTTTATGTATATATATATATATATATATATATATATATACATAATATATACATAAAGCAAACAAAACATTTTGATATGTTCCAATCACCAGAGAGTTAGGGATTAGAGCATGTTAACAGCGGAGGACACTGCGATCAAATACTGATATATTGCGGTGGAAGGGTTGAGAGGAGGAGAACCCACAAGCCAGCTTACAGGAAACGACGGAGCTAAGCGCAGAGACGTACGGAAGTCTCTAACATTCATTAGATGGTAACCCTGGCGCTCCATGGAGGCTATACAGGCGCCGGGAGACCGGAAGGAGGCCTCTACAACGGCACCTAGCCTTAACCAGCACAGCCAGGGGGAAGAGAGTTTCTCACGCAGCAATCAACCGTGCCATCTGCCTATAAAGCCTCAAGCCACATCTGCATCGACCTGAAAGACGAAGAAGGGGTGTGAAATGAAGGAATGAATGGGAAAGGAACCGTGGAAGATACACAGCACCCCAGCATTCGCCTAAGTGGCCCCGGGAAAACTACGGGAAAAACTACGAGAAAACCCAGGACCAGAGTACGCGGTCAACGGGGATCGAACCCTGACCTTTCGAATGCCAGTCCCAGATGAAACCCTCGCTCAGTTCCAATCACTAAAGCCTTTCTCTCCTATTTTGTGATAAACTATTCTTATAAAAACTCATTCCTCTATGTACTTTGTCATAACCAAGATAAACAGTGGAAATTTTCTTACTAGTTAGTTTTTTATAAGTAGAAGGTAAATAAGGGAATGCACTAGGCTAAAGTGACAGTGGAATGTTTTAAACGCTGTCACTATGCAATTAGCATTGATATTTGGATCCGTTCCATAGCCAGGAGTAAAACGAAAGAGATGTGAAACGGATGAGAACTTCCCATTTGAGAAACTTTGGTTATTTAGAATTGAAACCAATAACAGGGAATATCTTTGAAATGATTAGCTCCACATAAAAAGTACATATAATATAAATTGCGTGTTTTAACGAGATGTACATCTTTTGTGTGGTGAGTTTTTGTCTTTCTGTAACCACTTATCAGTTATGCAAAAGGCATTTAAAATGAAGAAAACTTCAGGGCTATTCCAGGATATACATTTTATTTGCCATAGACATCTTTAAGATATCACATTTTAACTCATTAGAACCATTTATGAGAAAATCCAGATTTTCGAAAAATGCTCCTTCTAAAGAGTAGTTTGGGGTGGGAGGACTTTTCTAAAAATGATCGCGGCGCTTCCTTGGAGGATACTAAATTTAAATACCAAATTTGGCATTTAACGAACATTTGGTTGTTGAGTTACACTACACACATATACACTCTGCTCTTTTTCTAAACATGCCCTTTTTGGAGTCGAGACTCCTTAGGAATACTCCGGTGATATCTCGGTATTGAAGTTTCTACTATGCGCATTGTACATGCGTGAGAGAGAGAGAGATAGAGAGAGAGAGAGAGAGAGAGAAAGAGGAATAAAAGCTTTGATTTTCTCTAGAAACTATTGTTACAAAAGATTATTCCTGTACCTACATTATGCTAATCGAGATACACATAAGTAGAAATGGTTGTTTTAGTTCCTTATAGATTGAAAGGAAATGTGTAACTACATTAGGGTAAAGCGATAAATAAATATTTTAAAAAGCTGGTCACTATATGAAACAATTGAAATTCGGTTCGCTTTGCACGGGCAGGAGTAAAACAAAAGAGAAGTGAAATATGACTTCCTGTTTGAGAAATTGTATATTTTAACGAGATCTACAATTTTGTGTAGTAAGTTTATGGCTATCTCTTACGGTTTACCTGTTATGCAAAATTCATCCACGAATAAGTGATCTTCAGAGGCTATTCCCAGAGAAATCAACAATATACAAAAATGTTATTTGCCCTGTAAATATCTTTAATATACGGTACTTTAATCAAACTCGTTAGGATCATTTTTGAGAAAAACAAAATTATCAAATCATGTTTAATGTAAATGGTAGTTTGCGGTGAGGGAATTTTCTTGAAAATCTTCGTACCGCATTCTTGAATGATACTAAACTTAAATACCAAGTTTAGTATTTAACATGCTCTTCGTTTTTGAGTTATGGTGTCCAGAAACCTTTGGGCACTTAGTGAAGTAATCCATAACCATCTACATATACTTTATACCCTTTTCAAACACAGGTAACGGCCCAGCTATGTCGATGGTGATGCGTTGGCAGGGTGTTCCCACGTTCTACTGCTACGACCCCGGTTTCTGGTCTGTGGGTCGCGATTGTCGCTCACACATGACATTGGCGGCATTACCTCAGAGTCTGCAAGTAGCCTCAACCAGCAGTACCGTTGCTGGCACTTGTCGATTTTTCGGTTGGATCAGCTGACTCCTAAACTCTTAACAGTGCACCTTCCTGGTCTTCAGAACATGACAACCCTCTGACAAAGGCCCTTTAAAGTTTGCGTTTAGGTGATTGACGGTTGGACACCAACCCTCACAGTTACCAAGTTTTCCACTTACTGGTCCCTTAACTGAGGTGCGAATCTCGACTTGCAAGCAGAGTTTTCGAGTCTTCAGGAAACAAAGATTTTATTACGTTGTCTCTTATCCCTAGTACAGGTTCGTCTCTTGTTTGCTAATGGTTATTGCCAAGTGGTAGGGGAGAACGGTCCCGTTGGAGGCCATGATGTTTTGGAGGAAACTATAAGTCCAATTGGTCCCAATAGACTTATAAGCAATAGTCCGATGACTTCCCAGGTGGATCCCTGCCTCTGCATCTCTCAGGAGCTGCCCCAAGTCAGCATCCGCCAGCTGCTGCCTTTTCAGGTATGTGGTATCCCATCCCAGGCACCGCTAAAATCTCACACCACAGCGGCATGCTCCTTTTCCACCGCACTCCTCTGAAGTGCACCTTGACATTGCGCCCGCAATGGGGTGGCTCGTTTCTTTCCGAAGCTCTGATGCATAGTTGTATTCTTCGAACCTCTGTGCATAATGGGTTGTTTGGTCCTCCCAAGTTCTTGAAACTCATCAGCCAGTTGAGACGGAATGGTCAGTCCTCCAGCCAGAAATCATCCGACTTGTCTTTGGCAGTTAGTTCCTTCAATACCATGTGGCCTAATACTTGGAAGTTTCCTTGTGGAGGAACAGTCAGCAATTAACTACATGCAGAATCTCGTGGATCGACTTTATCCATGCATGAAATGGCCCGTCAAGACATCCAGGTGCTAAGCGGCCGGATATGAAAACCCGTTACGAGTGGTAGGCTAGCAGCCGAAGTTTTCAGCAGGGTGGCTAATGTGGCTAGGTATATCCTCTATCTGGATCAAGGGGTGTTGCTCCAAGCTTCAGCAACCATTCCAACGGCTCAACAACCTCGTAGTGAAGAGGACTAATGAAGTAGTCTACCGCATCCAGAGGCTGCACCGACGGAGGAAGCTGATGGAACACTCAGATCATCTAACCCGCTATTTGGGACGACCAATTCTGCACATGCAGGTCCCGTCTCTACTTTGTCTGAATAGTTACTGCGTACAGGAAGAGTGTAACATAGTCGGTGTTGTTGCATAGAGGTGAAATAGTGTGCGGGCGTCCGCTTTATATCAGCCCCCTAAAATAAACACGCGCCATAATGTTCGAGGGAAGGAGAAAAATAAATCTGATGTGTACCATTCACATGACTTTCTCTACATCCCTGCAACAAATTATTCTTAAAAAAAAAGCGTATACTTCTATTTACTTCATGATATTCAGAAAAAAATTAAAAGAAATAGTTTATTTCTTGCTCCCTTGTAAGTAGAAGCGAAATAAGAGAGTATCATAGGTTGAAGTAATAGTCAAACATTTATTTCATGCTAATCAGAAAAAATTAAAAGAAATAGTCTTATTACTTGCTCCCTTGTAAGTAGAAGCGAAATAAGAGAGTACCATAGGTTGAAGTCATAGTCAAACGCTGGTTGCTATGTGACTGAAGTTCCTTTGTTTGTATGGACACGAGTTCACAAAATCCTGTATGAGAAAAATATAAGTTTTTATAGCTTAAACCAAAAACAAGGAATATCTAAAAAACAATCAACTCTACGAAAAAAATGTATACAACATAAATTGTGTGTTTTAATGTGCTCTGCATTTTTTGTGGGTAAGTTTTTGTCTCTCTTACGGTTTAGCACTTATGCAAAATTCCGTAAAATTCACTCAGAATAAAGTAGTCTTCAGAGGCTATTCCCAGAAAATTCAAAATATACATTTTATTTCTCAGGTAAATCTCTTTAATATACGACATTTTAATCCAAATTGTTAGAGCCATTTTTTAGAAAATCAAAATTTTCGAAAAAAGTTCTATGTAAAGGGTAGTTTGGAGTGGGGGGATTTTTCTCAAAATCTTTGTGTCGCATCCCCGGAAGATACTAAACTTAAATACCAAGTTTGGTATTTTACCGACTTTTCGTTTTTGAGTTATCGTGTTCACAGATACACGGACACACACGGACCCTTTTCTGAAAGTACTTTTTTTGGACACAGGGGACCCTAAAATATATATTTCCGGTGAAATCTCATATATATATATATATATATATATATATATAAAAAAAAAAGACGGGGCAAAATTATATTCACGTAAGCACGGGCGTCAACTGTTGACCCTGTACCTCTGTTTGCAGAAATATTCCTGTTGATAACTTTAAGTGATTCAACTAGTGTAGTGCTATCGGAAAACAGTCTGCATCTTGCTTGAAAATTGTATATTTTGAAAACATTTACAAATATCAGATGCTGAAAGTCAGCAGAAGAATGCTCAGCAATTTTAAAGTGACTCTTTATGTGTCGAGGATTTTCATAACTGGCTGCAGAAGGTGTCGCCGTATTCCAGCCCATCCCCAAAGTTTCATTTAATCTCAAGCCATTATTTACACTACAAAGTGCTCGCGACGGGTATTATGATTTTTGTAGCTCTTTTTCCTTGAGAAGGAAAGAGTAAAAAGAACGAAAATGTAAATATGGTAGGGATGTGCAACAATTTTTATACGTGGTTCTAATGAAAACCTCATGCGCTCGTTATCTTGGTTAATTTCTTTAAACGCCGCTGCTGTAGGCTCTTATTCATTATTCAAGTGAGGCTCTCAGTTGGCGAACTGCCGACGTCTAAAAATAAAACATGCTGGTCTCGCTGCAACGAACCCTTATCAAGATGTACCGTGTGCTTACTTCAAGAACTGCTGTAGGTAAAACGTCAATTGCTGTACAGCAACAGTCATTAGTACACTCCTGGGAGAAATATACAGCTCTTCCGAGGATTTTGGCACAAAAAAAATCTGATGTGTTCCATTCACAGACTTTCTCTACATCTCCGCAACATATTATTGTTAAAAAGCTTATGCTGCTATTTACTTCATGCTAATCGAGAAAAATTAGCAGGAATAGTCTTATTACTTGCTTCCTTGTAAGTAGACGCGAAATAAGGGAGTACCATAGGTTAAAGTGATAGTCAAAAGCTGGTTGCTATGTGACTAATGTTCCTTTGTTTGTATGGGCAGGAGTTAACTGATCCCTGTATGAGAATAGTATAATTTTTTTAAAGCTGAAACCAGAAACAAAAAATATCTAAAAAGCGATCAGCTCCACGAAAAAAAAATGTATATCACATAAATTGTGTATTTTATAGTGATCTATATTTTTTGTCTATATCTTACGGTTTACCAGTTATGCAAAATGCAATAAGAATCATCCCGAATAAAGAGGTCTTTAGAGGCTATTCGCAGAAAGTTCAAGATATACATTTTATTTGGCATGTAAATATCTTAAATCTAAGAGATTTTAATCAAAATCTTTACAGACATTTTTGAGAAAATCAAAATATTCGAAATTGTTTCCATGTAAAGGGTAGTTGGGGGTGGGGGGACTGTCTTGAAAATATTTTCGTCACAGACACACACACACACACACACACACACACACACGGACCGTTTTCCATTTTTTTTTAATCAGGGCGACCCAAAACATACATCGCCGATGAAATCTCGGTATCGAAATTTGGGTGGAATGCAATACCTTCTCTATACACTATGCACATAGTACGTGTAGGGAAAGTAAAAGTGTATTACGCCATAGTATGAGGGGAACATCCGACATCCTGATGGAACCTAACCGGAATAGGGTGTTGATTAATTTTTACTGTCTCTAGCCGTATGTACATAGTAGCTAGAGAATTCGATGTCGAGATTTCACCAAAGACATGTTTTGAGGTCCCCGAGTCAGAAAAAAGTATTTTTAGAAAAAGGTCTGTAGGTGTATCTATCTGTGAGTCTGCGGACAACATAACTAAAAAAAGTAAAAGGCCATAAAATATCAAACTCGGTATTTAATTTTAGTATCTTCCCACCCCAAACTACCCTTTACATCGAACACTTCGAAAATTTTTATTTTCTCAAAAATAGCTCTGACGATTTTGATAAAATACTATATACTAAAGATATTTACATAACAACTAAAATGTATATTTTGAATTTTCTGGAAATAGCCTCTGAAGAGCTCTTTATTCTGAAAGAGTTTTGCAAATTTTACATAACGTTTAAACCGCAAGAGCTATACAAAAACTTACTATACAAAAATTTAAATCTCGTTAAAACAGATAATTTATATCATGTGCGCTTTTCTTGTAGAGTTGGCCGTTTTGGAGATATTTCTGGTTATTGGTTTCAGCTTTAAACTACCTAACTTTTCTAAAACTATACCACCCAAAGCGGTCCGCACCTCATTGGTTCACTTAGCGTCCAGCTTTAAAAAGATTTGACTATCGCTTTAGCCTAGTGTATTCCCTTATTTCTCTACTACTTACAACAAAGCAAGTGATGAGACCAAGTTTGCTAATATTTTACTCAATTACATGAATAAACTTTTGTAAGAATAATTTGTATATGGAACAGGTGTAGAAGGTCGTGTGAATGGAACACATAATTTTTTGTTAATTATTTCTTTCTTTCTTTGTTGTCAGTCATATAGGTTGCCGATATGTCGGAAAATTCGCCACGTAAGGGTTCTTTTATACTTGTGCAATCGTTTTTACTTTCTCTAACATATACATATGTGTGCACATAATTGGGACATATTGCATCATACTCAAAAATTCGATACCATGATTTCACCGAATACACGTTTTAGGGCACTAAATAAAAAGGGGTCATCTCCTTAATATAGTGGTAGCGTTGCTGCTTACCAAGCGGGATACCTGGGTTCGATTCCCAGTAGCGGCATGGGGATTTTTCCCCCGCTGAGAGACCTGGAGCGGGGTGCACTCAGCCTCATGAGTTCCCTGGGGGGCCAATTGAGGAGCTACTTGATGGAGAAGTAGCGGCTCCAGGTCGTGAAGACTACATTAACTGGCTGGGGGGTTCGAAGCGCTAACCACGTCTCACCCCCCAATTCTGCACCCTATCCATGACTCTGTAATGGACCGAGATGGGGGACACGGCAGCCGAGCGGTAGTCCAAGGTTCTTAGTGAGCTGTGCCACGGAGTTACATATAAAAATGCATTTTTGGAAAAAGAACCCCGCGTGCGGGTGTGTGTGTGTGTATGTGTGTGTGTGTCTGGGAACACCTAACTCAGAAACAGAAAGTCGATTAAATATCAAACTTGGAATTTTTCAGCATCTTCCAAGGTAGCGACACGAAGATTTTCAAGAACTACGACTACGCTTTACATGGAATATTTTTCGAAAAAAATTTATTTTCTTAAAAATAGCTCTAACGATTTTGATAAAATACTGTATATTAATGATATTTACATTACAAATAAAATACATATTTTGAATTTTCTGTCAAAAGCCTCTGAAGAGCATTTTGTTCCGGATGAGTTTTGCAGCATTTTGCATGACGGTTAAACCGCAAGAGGTAGACGAAAACTTACTATTCAAATATGTGGATCTCGTTAATACACATCATTTATATCCTGTACGTTTTTCTGTAGAGTTGGCCGTTTTCGAGATATTCCTTGTTATTGGTTTCAGTTTTAAAATACCAAACTTTCCTCAAACTGGACCATCCAAAGAGAACCGCAAACATGGTGAACAGTTTTTTAAAATATTTGACTTTCGATTTAGCCGAGTGTATTCCCATACTTCCCTCCTACTTACAAGGAAGCAAGTAATAAGACTAATTTTGCTAATTTTCACATCAATTAGCATCAAGTATATAAATGAATAAACTTTTGTAAGAATCATTTGTATATGGAGCAGATATATAACATCATGTGACTGGAACACATCATATTTTTACTTTCTCTAGCCCCGTATTCGATGTCGAGATCTCACGGGAAATAAATGTTTTAGGACCCCTTGAATAAAAAAAAAACACTTTCAGAAACAGGCCCGCGTGTGTGTGTGTGTGTGTGTGTGTGTGTGTGTGTCTGTGAACAGCATAGCTCAAAAACGAAAAGACGATTAAATACCAAACTTGGTACTTAAGTTTGGTATCTTCAGAGGATGCGACACGAAGATTTTCAAGAAAATACTCCAACCTCCAACTACCCTTTACATGGAAAAAATGTTGAAAATGTTGATTTTCTCAAAAAATGGCTCTAACGATTTTGATTAAAATTCCTTATATTTAAGATATTTACATGACAAATAAAATGAATATCTTCAATTTTCTGGGAATAGCCTCTGAAGACATATTTATTCTGGATGAATTTTTCGGAATTTTGCATAACTATAAACCGTAAGAGATGGACAAAAAACTTACAACATAAAAAATGTAGAGCTCGTTAAAACACAATTTATGTTATATATATTTCTTTCGTGGAGTTGACCGTTTTTGAGATATTTCTTGTAATTAGTTTCAGCTTTAAAAATGGAAATGGCGTGTTATTTATGGACGCTCTTTAACTGCTTTGGTTCTCAGCGTCCCATTCTATATTGGGCGTGAAAGACCGCTTAATTTTGCTCAGAGGCCTCTCTTATCAGGCTTGAGGTTCTTTTACGTGCCGTAAATCTACGACACGGGACCCACGGCTTTACTTCCCTTCCGAAGGAAGTCATGCTAAGGATTTTTACGCCCGAAAAAATCCATCGTCCTCCGCCGTTTGAACCCCGCGATCTTGGGTATATGAAGTTAGCATGGTAACCATTACACCACGGAGGGCGACTTCAGCTTTAAAATACTTGTACTTTTCTCATAAGAGAATTTGTCAACTCCTGTCCAAACAAAGGTACTTCAATCACATGGCAACCCGCTTTTAAAAGATTTGACTATCGATTTAGCCTGTGGTACTTCCTTATATCCCTTCTACTTACAAGGAAGCAAGTAATAAGACCCTTTCTGCTGATTTTTTTCTCGAGTAGCATTAAGTAAATAGAAGAATAAGTTTTTTAACAATAATTTATTACAGAGATGTAGAGAAGGTCGTGTGAATGGAATACATTTCTTTTAACACCGAAGCATTTAGTTTGATAGGTTTGCTGCGAGTTACTTATTTATCTGCCTTCAGTAGTAACGATATCTCATTGTGATGATGTCACACGCTCAAGTATCGCTGGAATGTGTATTTTACGTGTCGCGTAAAAAGTGGTCAGTGAAAAATGCGGTGTGTGAAAAAAGCGGTCAACCTTCCCAGAACAGATATATGAAGAGGGATGTGGTCTCACTTACTTTACGGATAAGGCTTCCTTTCAGTATTCATTACAATTGATAAGGCAGAAGCCTAAATTCTGCTGAAAGGTGCCTCAATTAAAAATACTGATTCCCATCACATTTTTCCCCAGGCTTTGGACTGGCAAAGTGATATATCATCCACCATTTAGACGTGTTTAAAATATGCCTTACAATCTTTATCATTTTTTGTTTATATGCATTGTTGTATCTATTTTTACTTTCTCTACATGTAGGTATTGTATTGCACCCAAACATGTGATACATGTTTTGAGACCCCCTGAATAAAAAACAACATTTTTAGAAAAAATGTCCGAGTGTGTGTCTGTGAGCGTGTGCGCGCGACACGAAGATTTTCAAGAAAATGTCCCCACCCCAACTACTCTTTTCATGGAAAAATTTTCGAAAATTTTGATTTTCTCGAAAATGGCTCTTAACGATTTTGATTGAAATCTCTTATATTTAAGATATTTACATGGTAAATAAAATGTGTATCTTCAATCTTCTGGGAATAGCCTCTGAATACATGTTTATTCTGAATGCATTTTGTGGCATTTTACATAACTCGTAATCCCTAAGAGACAAACAAAAATCCATCACACAAAAAGTATAGAGTTCTTTAAAACACACAATTTATGTTATATACATTTTTTTTTCGAGGAGTTGACCGTTTTCGAGATATTACTTGCTATTAGTTTCAGCTTTAAAATACTTATACTTTTCTCATTTGGGAATTTGTAAACTCCTGCCCATATGTACAACGGAACTTCAATCACATAGAAACCAGCTTTTAAAAGATTTTACTATCGATTTAGTCATTCCCTTCTTCTTATTTCGCTTCTAATTGCAAGGCAATATGACCCGTTCTGCTAATTTTTTCTCGATTAGCATTAAGCAAATAGAAGAATAAGTTTTTTCACAATACTTTATTGTAGAGACGTAGAGAAAATCTTATGAATGCGACACACCAGGTTTTTGTTTCCTTTCTTCTTATTATGTAGATTTTTTATTACTTTTTAATTTTTAATTTTATTATTGTTTTTCTTTGCTTTAGTTTTTTAACTCAACTATAGCTTAGAGTAGTAGCTTTTGAACGTAGGCAATCGCTTTTAAGCAGGGCTTTATGTCATAATTTTCTCTGTATTTTTCGAATTCTTAGAATTGCCTTCTGCGGCACCTGATATGCAATGTGGGATACAGAACCTTTTGACCGCTTATTTCGCTTTTTATATACATTCCTATTTTACATGTTCCTACGAAGATCTTGAAGTCACTACCAAATTAAATGCCGTAGTTCCTGTAACGATTTCAGTTTTACACAACACTTCCCACTGAATAACAAAGTTTTTAACCATATTCCTCAACACTGCTTTCCATTCCATTGTCTTCAAAGCTTTCTTCCGTTAGACTGTATTTCTCCCTTCTTTCATCAATTTGAATTTCTCTTGTTGGAACATTGTGGTTTATTCTACATTCTCTACACATACTGTGTATAAAGTGCATAGAGAAGGTTTTGTATTCTTCCCAAAAATTTGATTCCGAGATTTTACCGAAACTAAATGTTTTGAAGTCTTCTAAATAAAAGATAAAAGAAACAATTTTTTAGAAAAGGGTCAGTGTGTGGGTATCGTAGGTCAAAAACGAAAATACATTCAATACCAAATGTATTACTTAAGTTTCGTATCTTCCAAGGATGGGACACATGATTTTCTAGAATATCCCCTACGCTAAACCATACTTTACATGGAAAAAGATTCGAACATTTTCAATGTCTCAAAATTACTCTAACGATTTTGATTAAAATACCGGGTATTCAAGATATTTACACGACAAATAAATTGTATATCTTGAATTTTCTGGGATTAGTCTCTGAAGACCTTTTCATTCTGGATGAATTTTTGCATAACTGGTAAACGGTAAGAGGTCGAAAAAGACTTAACACACAAAAATGTAGATCTCGTTAAAACACATAATTTATGCCATATGCATTTTTTTCGTTGACCATTTCCTTGTCAATTGCTTCAATTTTAAAATACTTGTAACTTTTCTCATACGAAAATTTTTCAACTCTCACATAGCAACCAGATTTAAAATATTTGTCCATCAATTTAGCATAGTGTATTACCTCAAGAGATAAACTTTAGCAGAAATGGTCTTATTACTTAGTTCCTTTTAAGTAGAAGGAGAATAAACAAATAAGAGAATACTAAAAGTTGGTCAAATCTTTTAAAAGCTGGTGACTAAATTCGTTCTGTTGGCGTGGCTGGAATTTCCATGAGAAATGTATAAGTAATTTAAAACTAAAAACATTAAAAAGAATACCTTGGAAATGATTAACTACAGAAAAAATGTATATGGCACAAATTGTGGTTTTAAGGAGATCTACATTTTTTATAATACGATTTTGTGTATCTCTTATAGTTTTCCAGTTATGCAAAAGTCATTCAGAATGAAGAGGTCGTACGAGCCTATTCCTAGAGAATTCAAGATAAACGTTTTTATTTGTCATATAAATATCTATTATATACGGCATTTTAATCAAAATCGTTAGAGCCTTTTTGAGAAAATCGAATGGGGAGATTCTTCTCAAAAGTTGTGTCATCTCTTTTTGGAAGATACTAAGCTTAAATACCAAGTTTGAATTATTTTGTTCACAGATACATGGACACACACATACACACACGGAAAATGCTGTTTTTGGAAACAGGAGACCCTAAAACGTGTATTTCTGGTGAAATCTCGACATCGGAATTTTGGGTGTAATACAATACTTTTCCTACTACGAGTTTGTACTTCACATAGTTCGTGTAGAGAATGTAAAAATAGCCGAATTAAATTTCATTGAATATATTTATTTTGTTTATAGATAACCCTCATTAATTACAAAACAAAAATTTAAACATTACTTGCGAAGTAATAAAAACACAAACGCACACTTACGAAAAGTACATTGATTTTTATTTTCTCTACACATACTATGTACATAATGTATAGAGAATATTTTGCAACTAAAAATTTGTTACTGAGATTTCACCGGAAATGCATGTTTTGGCACCCCTTGAACCCTAAAAAAACATAATACCAAACTTGATATGTAAGTTCAGTATCTTCCAAGGATGCGACACGAATATTTTGAAAAAAATCCCTCAATGCAACTACCATTTACATGGAACAATTTTAAAAAATGTGGTTGTCTCAAAAATGGCTCTAACGGTTTTTATTAAAATCTCTTATATTTAAGATATTTATATGACAAATAAAATATGTATCTTGAATTTTCTGGGTGTAGCCTCTGAAGACCTCTATATTCTCGAGAATTTTTGCTGAATTTTGCATTACTGAAAAACCGTAAGAGAGAGACAAAAGCTAACCACACGATTTATTTCAGATACATTTTTTTGTGGAGTTGACCGTTTTTGAAGTATTCCTTGTTATTGGTTTCAGTTTTAAAACACTTTTCTCATACGGGAACTTATCAGCTTTTGGCCATGCAAAGAAACGGATTTCAATCCCATAGCAACCACATTTTAAAACATTTGACTGCTAGTATTGCATTGTTTTTTTCACATAAGCCGTGTGCAGGACAGGAGTTGGATAGCTTGTGCGAAAAAAAAAACAATTAATCCAATACCAATTGACCACAGTAGTTGGCTATACCATAAATCCTGGGACTTAAGTACTTACAACATTGTAAGTCGCCATTGGGGTTGTCATCTCAAAATAGTTTGAGAACACCTTGTGGTTAACCGGGAAACATGCGAGTCAGTTGAGAAATTCAATGCTATGCCAGCATGTTGCCATGGTAGCTCCGTGGCAGAGCAATCGGCGAGAAATCGGGAGATCCGTGGTTCAAATCCCAGCAATGACTCAACCAATCCAATTTGGCTGTTTAGCCTATGTATTCCTTTACTTCTTTTCTACTTATAAGGAACTAAGTAATAAAACCGTTTCTACTAAGGTTCAGCTCGATTAGCATGAAGTGGATAAAAGAGCAAGCTTATTATCAGCAATTTGTTACAGAAATGTAGAGAAAATCATATGAAGATACAAGATTTTTACTTTCTCTTGCCCCGTATGTACAATGTACATAGGGATAGAGAAGTATTGTATTCCACCCAAAAATTCGATATGGAGATTTCACTGGAAATACATGTTTTAAGGCCCCCCTCTATCCAAAGAAAAGCATTTTCAGAAAAAGGTCCGTGTATGTGTGTGTCTGTGAACACGATAACTCAAAAACGAAAAGTAGCTAAAATACTAAACTTGGTATTTAAGTTTTGTATCTTCCAGGGATGCAACACGAAGATTTTGAGGAAAATCCCCCCACCCCAAACAACCCTTTACGTGAAAGTTTTTTCGAACATTTTTATTTTCTTAAAAATGGCTCTAACGATTTTGATTAAAATATCGTGTATTAAAGTTATTTACCTGACAAATAAAATGTATATCTTGAATTTTCTGGGAATAGCTTCTAAAGACCTGTTTATTCCGGATGAATTTTGCTTAATTTGGCATAATTAGTAAACCGTAAGAGATAGACAAAAACTTACTATATAAAAAATGCAGGTCTTGTTAAAATACACAAGCTATGCCATTACAATTTTTTCGTGGAGCTTATCGTTTTCGAGGTATTTATTGTTATTAGTTTTAGTTGTGAAGTACTTATACTTTTCTCAGACGGGAGTGTCCGTTTTTCTTTTGTTCTACTCCTGGTCAAGAAAAGAAGTGATTTGTAATTACAATCGCATAACCACAGCTTTTAAAACGTTTGACTAACGGTTTAGCCTAGTGTATTCCCTTATAAGCCACTGAAACTTGGAATATCGTCATTGCTATTATTGGCAGGCGTGTCATAATGTATCAATTGTCACGATATTGAACACAGTAACAAACCTATTTATAATGGTATGTTTGCATTAAAATATTTCATAATTAGCTGCTCAGTAAGCGCTGGACGATTTAATTAATTCCATTTACCTCCCCGCTATTCTCTATGCCATTATTGTGCGATGATCCAGAAGATTTTAATGCTAATCCTCTGCTTTACTCTTTAGAATTTTAATTTCACAAAATTTCCTGATAACAGTTTATATTAATATTATAAAGAGAGAAAATGTGTTTGTTTGTTTGTTTATATTTCGTGATGTAGGGTAATTTAAAAGCCACTCAACGAATTTTCACAATTCTTTCACAATTGAACAGCTCTATGACTTCAATTGGATTTGAAGATATATTTAAAACACCTTCCATTTTAAAATAAGAACTGAAGCTTTCCTGGTGACGTATTAATTCAAAATCTTCTCGGGCTTCTAGCCAGGTAAAAACTTGGCTTGACACCAACGTTTCGATGAAGTGCATCTTCCTCGTCTTCAGGGTGAACTGATGGTTTGAGCTTGCGGAGACTGGTATTTATAGAGCTGGGATGAAGCTAACATCTGATTGGTTTTTTTTTTTTTTTTTTTTTTTTTTTTAGCTTAACATTCTTTAACCTGGTTAGTCATAACGTTCAAATGATCTCGATGCTTAAAGTTACTCGACTTTCGTCTTCTCAGGATAAGGGAAAACCTCGAAAAAAACTTTAAGCGAGATTCGAACTCACGACATGAAGCAGACACGCTAATACCACACTACCCAGGCGTGCTACAAACTCTTCTGGTGAATTCATTTATATAGCCCCCTTTAACATCTAAGGTCATATCGAGGCAATCAAATTAGAAACAACATTTTATTTAACAAACCATTTTATTTCCTCAAACACGCACACATTCTCTCTCACATACATACTTCCAGACTCTGTGGGGGATAGGGGATAATTCTGGTTAAAGAAAAATTCCCCGCCCCAGCCGGGAATCGAACCCGGGACTTCCGGGGTGAGAAGTCAGTTCGCTGACCACTCGACCAACAAATCATTGCTAATCAGCTTAAGCTTCTATTTACTTCATGCTAATCGAGAAAAAATTAGCACAAATAGTCTTATTACTTGTTTCCTTGTAGGTAAAAGCGAAATAAGGGAGTATCATAGCTTAAAGTGATAGTCAAAAGCTATTAGTTTAGCCTATGGTTCTCCCCTATTTCCCTTCTACTTGAATGGAAGCAAGTAATAAACCCATTTTTGCTCATTTTTCTTGATTGGCATGAAGTAAAACTCTGATGTGATCCATTCACATGACTTTCTCTACATCTCTGACACAATTATTGTAAAAAGCTTATGTTTCTATTTACTTCATGCTAATAGAGAAAAATTAGCAGAAATAGTCTTATTACTTGCTTCCTTGTAAGTAGAAGCGAAATAAGGGAGTACCATAGGTTAAAGTGATATTGAAAAACTGGTTGCTATGTGACTGAAGTTCCTTTGTTTGTATGGACAGGAGTTGATAAATTCCTGTATGAAAAGGAACATCCCAAAAACGATCAACTACACGAAGAAAATGACTATAACTTAAATTGTGAGTTTTAACGTGATCTATATTTTTTGTGTGGTAAGTTTTTGTCTATATCTTACGGTTTAGCAGTTATGCAAAATTCCATAAAAATCATCCAGAATAAAGTAGTCTTCACAGGCTATTCCCAGAAATTTCAAGATATACGTTTTATTTTTCAGGTAAATATCTTTTATATACACTATTTTAATAAAAATCTTTAGATCATTTTTTAGAAAATCAAAATTTTCGAAAAAAGTTTCATATAGGTGGATTCTTCTCATAATTTTCGTGTCGCATCCCTTGAAGATACTAAACTTAAATACCAAGTTTGGTATTTTACCGACTTTTCGCTTTTGGGTTATCTTGTTCACAGACACACGGACCTTTTTCTGAGAATGCTTTTTTTTTTTTTTTTTTTGGATACAGGTAAACCTAAAACATATATTTCCGGTGAAATCTCGGTATCGACTTTTTGGGTGGAGTGCAATACCTTCTCTATATACTATTTACATAGTACGTGTAGAGAAAGTAAAAAGAAGCTTAAACTTTTTCAATAATTTATTGCAAAGATGTAGAGAAAGGTTTATCAGTGTTCATTTCACAAGTGTCTACTGGAAAACTAAATTATACATCTCATTGTCGTGAGGTTGAAGGCGACAGACTCTCGACATGCTCCCTGGAGAGGCTTTGACTCGAGCCGTCCACGGATTCTTTCTCTGTTATGGATGAACAATTCTGTCTATTAAACCTCCAAGATGAGCAGCTGGTAAACCTGCGTGCACCTTAACAATGATCGGCAACCTTGCGATATTCTGGCGCCAGAAGTCAGCCTGACCTTGCAGAGGTCGGCGCTATAAATATCAGGTTCTTTGAACTCTTGTGAATCCACAACTTCACCTTGAACATCTAAACCAACCACAATACACAAGACTGCTTTCTATTTTTTTCGGGACCAAAAGATATATTTCCTGATTTTATGTTCTCGAAAACCATAATAGTGCTGGTAAATGTTAACCCACTCATGACGAAATTCCCTCTATAATTTCAGATGTAATTAGTTGGGTTCAGAAACTCCTAATGTTATATTTTTTATGAGACATAACAGAAAGTTTGGCTGTGATATAAATTCGTTATTCCTCGAGATTAAAAAAAAAAAAAAATCTCAAGTGTTGTTGTTTTTTTTTTTTTTTTTTTTCTTTTAGGTTTAACGCCCGATTTTACTACAAATGACATTGCAGGCGATAACAATGATGATAGTGATGATAAATTTGAGGTAAATATTAGCAGATATTGTGTTATTACTTGCTTCCTTGTAAGTAGAAGGGAAATAAGGATTAGACTAAGGCGATAGTCAGATGTTTTAAAATCTGTCGCTATGTGATTGCCATTGAAATTTGCAAGAAACACGGACGACTTCATTTTACAGAAAAGTATAAGTATTTTAAAACTGAAACCAATAAGAAGGGATATCTTATATAAATTATATTTCAGTAAGATCTTCTTTTTTTTGGGTTGTCTTTGTCTATCTCTTACGTTTACCATTTGTGCAAAATTCATCCAGAATGCAGAGGCCTTCTGAGGCTATTCCCAGAAGATATGAGGTACACTTTTATTTTGTCATGAAAATATCTTAAACGTATAATATTTTTAAAAAATATAGCCATTTTTGAGCAAATGAACATTTTCAAAAAATGTTCCATGTAGAGGGTAGTTTGGGGAGGGGGATTTTCCTGATAAGTTTTGTGCCGCATCGTTGGAAGATGCTTAACTTAAATACCATGTATGGTGTTTAACAGACTTTAGTTTTTGAGTTATGCTGCCCACTCACTCACTCGTAAAGAAAGACTGACTGACAAGAGGCGCATATGGACCTTTTTTCTAGAAATGCTCTTTTTGGATTCAGGAGGACCCAAAACATGTATTTCCGGTGAAATCTCGTTGTATGAAATTTTTTGGATGGAATACAATGTATTCTCTATACTCTATGTTCATAGTACGTGTAGAGAAAGTAATTATGTGTATGGTACACATAGGATTTTGTTTTATATCGCCGCACATTCTTAGAATGGGGTCGGTAAAACCACCTACAGGTTTGAAGCACAGGGCCTGTAGAAACATTCCATCCAAGATCTAAAATCGTTGCAGTTATGTAACGAAGATGAATATTATCGTTGGATACTTGAGTGAGAAAATTTCGCCTTTCTCTCAGAATTGTGTTGACAGAAGATGAAGGAGGCGTGCATATGCAGCCGACCGCCGCACTGTTGTAATGCCTTAAAGGCGTTCCAGTTGGCTGAAACCAAAGCGAAATGGATTTCTTCCACCCTCGTACGAGTAAATGGTTCATTTTGATGCAAAGTACCAGTCAGCTTTCACTGAGCTGCACACAGCCGCGTAATGAGCTTCTACTGTTTTGTAATGTTTCCCTTTGTTGATGAAGTGAATGCAGGAATGCGATAGAATTTCTGTCTAAACGCGCATTGTAGCTGAGGTAAATGTTTAGAGATCACAGTTGGCAACGAGAATATTCCAGAAACCTCGACACCGGCTTTAACCTGCCAGAAACTGTCAAAATCCTAAGAATTTCCACTAGAGGTTTGTTTCAAATAACGATGCGATCTCTATATATCGATATATCTAACACTCTGGATACTTGGTGTATCATAGTGTGATAGTATTTTGAGCTGAAGCTTCGATGTAGTGTATAGAGAAGGTATTGTATTGCACCCAAAAATTCGATACCGAGATTTTACCGAAAATACATGTTTTGGGACTTCCTGAATCCAGAAAAAGCATTTCTAAAAAATCTGATATGTACCATTTACATGACTTTCTCTATATCCCTGCAACAAATTATTCTTAAAAAGCTTATGCTTCTATTTATTTCATGCTAATCTAGAAACAATAGCAGAAATAGTCTTATTACCTTCTTCCTTGTAAGTAGAAAGGAAATAATGGAGTAGCATAGGTTAAAGCGATAGTCAAAAGCTGGGTGCTATGTGACTGAAGTTCCTTTGTTTGTATGGACATGAGTTGACAAAATCCTGTATGAGAAAAGTTAAGATTTTCGGCCCTGAAAAAAAAAAAAAAAAAAAAAAAACAAACAAAAAAAAAACAAAGAATATCTCAAAAACGATCAACTCCAAGAAATAAATGTATGCAACATAAATTGTGTGTTTTAATGTGCTCTACATTTTTTGAATGGCAAGTTTTTGTCTATCTCTTACGGTTTAGCAGTTATACAAAATTCACTCAGAATAAAGTAGTCTTCAGAGCCTATTCCCAGAAAATTCAAAATATACATTTTATTTGTCGGGTAAATATCTTTAATATACGATATTTTAATCAAAATCGTTAGAGCCATTTTTTAGAAAATCAAAATTTTCGAAAAAAGTTCCAAGTAAAGGGTAGTTTGGGGTGGGGGGATTTTTCTCAAAATCTTCGTGTCGCATCCCTGGTAGATTCTAAACTTAAATACATATATTTCCGGTGAAATCTCGGTATCGAATTTTTTGGTGGAGTGCAATACCTTCTCTATACACTATGTACATAGTTCGATAGAGAAAGTAAAAAGATTCTTGTGTGTGTGTCTGTGGAGATCATAGCTCAAAAACGAAAAGTCTGTATATACTAAATTTGGTATTTAAGTTGAGTATCTTCCAAGGATTCGACACGAAGATTTCAAAGAAAATCCCCTCACCCCTAACTACCCTTTACATGGAAACATTTTGATTTTCTCAATGATTTTGATTAAAATGTCGCATATTAAAGATATTTATATGACAAAAAATGTATATCTGGAGTTTTTTTGGGAATGGCTACTGATGACTTTATTCCTAATGAATTTTGCAGAGTTTTGCGTAATTAGTAAACCGTAAGAAATAGACAAAAACTGACTCCACAAAAGATGTAGAGCTACTTAAAACACTCAATTTATATTATATGCAGTTTTTTCCTGGAGTGACCGTTTTTAAGATATTCCTTGTTGTTTGTTTCTGCTTTAAAATACATTATTTTCTCATACGGGAGTTTGGCAACTCCTGCCCATTCAAACAAAGGAACTTCAATCACATAGCAACCAGCTTTTGAATATCTCTTTAGCCTGAATTGCCTTGTATTTACATTGAAAGCAAGTAATAAGACCATTTCTGCTAATTTTTCTCGGTTAGCAAGTAAATAGAAGAATAAGCTTATTAACAATAATTTGTTGCAGAGATGTAGAGAAAGTCATGTGAATGGAACACATCAGAGTTTTTTTAATATTGTGTGGATAAAGAATGAAAGAATTGCTGGACTATAGTTCTTGATATATCTTTACTGCGTTTGTTGTGGATGAATGAATGCAACAATCCGAAAGGACTTTTGTCTAAATTAAATCATGTGAAACAGCGGGGGAAGGCGTAGATAAATTGAATTTTTACTTTCTTTACACGTACTATCTACATAGTATATAGAGAAGGTATTGCACTCCACCCAAAAATTCGATACCGAGATTTCACCGGAAATGCATGTTTTGGGTCCCCCTGAATCCAAAAAAAGCATTTTTGGAAAAAGGTCAATGTGTGTATGTGTATCTATGGAGAGCATAGCTCAAAAACGAAAAGACCGTTAAATAACAAACTTGGTATTTAAGTTTGGTATCTTCCAAGGATGCGATATGAAGATTTACAAGAAAATCCCCCCACCCCAACTACCCTTTACATGGAACTTTTTTTCGAAAATTTTGATTTTCTCAAAAATGGCTCTAACGATTTTGACTAAAATATCGTGTATTAAAGATATTTTCCTGACAAATAATATCTATATCTTGAATTTTTTGGGAATAGCCTCTGAAGACCACTTTATTCTGGACGAATTTTACGAAATTTTGCATAACTGCTAAACCGTAAGAAATGGATAAAAAACTTACAACACAAAAAATGTGGAGCACATTAAAACACACAATTTAAGTCATATACATTTTTTTCGAGGAGTTGATTGTTTTTGAGATATTCCTTGTTTTTGGTTTCAGGTTTAAAAACTTGTACTTTTCTCATACAGGAATTTGTCAACTCGTGTCCATACAAACAAAGGAACTTCTGTCACCTAGTAACCAGCTTTTGACTTCACTTTAACCTATGATACTCCTATATTTCGCTTCTGCTTACAAGGAAGCAAGTAATGAGACTATTTCTGCTAATTTTTTCTCGATTAGCTTGAAGTAAATAGAAGAATAAGTTTATTAACAATAATTTGTTACACAGAAGTAGAGAAAGTCATGTGAATGGAACACATCAGATTTTTATTTATGGACGCTCATTTATTGCTGCGGTTCTTAACGCCCCATTTTAAATTGAATGTGAAAACCCCCTTAATTTTGCTCATATACCTCTTTATTAGGCTTGAGGTGTTTTCAAGTGCCGTAAATATACGACACGGGTTCAAACGCTTTATTTCCCTTCCAAAGGAAGCCACCTTAAGGATTTTTACGCCAGAAAAAATCCATCGCCGGGTTTGAGTCCGCGACCTTGGGAATCAGAGGCCAGCATGTTAACTCGATAACACAGAAAAGGGAAAGCGTAGAATTATTGAAGTAACATGTAGTGCTGAGTGAAAATGAAGCTTATCTAGCTGATGCACTAAATCTGCATTGACCTGTCAGTCATTAGATTTACCTACTCTGATGACCAAAATCTGTGAACATAGCGGAAAAAAATCTGATGTATTACACTCACATGACTTTCTCTAGCTACTCTACAAGCTTCTTACAAAAGATAATGCTTCTTTCAACACCGCTTTAATCGAGATAAACATTAGCAGAATTTTATTACTTAGTTCCTTATAAGTAGACTGGAACTAAGGGAATGCACTAGGCTAAAGTGATAGTCAATTGTTTTCAAAGGTGACGTTATGCGATTGTCATTGCAAATCGTTTCTTTGCTTGGCCAGGAGTAGAACAAAAGAAAAACGGAACACTCCCATCTGAGAAAAGTGTAACTACTTCACAACTGAAACTGATAACAAGGAATACCTTGAAAACGGCAAGTTCCACGAAAAAAATGTATGCGACATAACTTATGTATTTTAACAAGACCTACATTTTTAGTACAGTAAGTTTTTGTCTATCTCTTACGGTTTACTAGTTATGTTAAATTAAGCAAAATTTAACCCGAATAAACAGGTCTTTAGAAGCTATTCCCAGAAAATTCAAGATATACATTTTATTTGTGATAGAAATGGCTTTAATATGTGGTATTTTAATTAAAGTCGTTAGAGCCATTTTTAAGAAAAACAAAATTTTCCATGTAAAGGGTAGCTAGTGGTGGGGGAATTTTCTTGAAAATCTTCGTGTCGCATACTTGGAAGATACCAAAACTTAAATCCAAGTTTGGTATTTAACGGTCTTTTCGTTTTTGAGCTATGCTGTCCACAGACACACACAGACAGACAGACAGACAGACAGACAGACAGACAGACAGACAGACACACATACGGACCTGTTTCTGAAAATGCTTTTTTTGGACGCATGGGGTCCTAAAACATGTATTTCCGGTAAAATCTCGACATCGAATTTTTGGGTGGAATACAATACTTCTCTATTCCTATGTACATTGTACATACGGGGCTAGAGAAAGTAAAAAATCAGAACTTACGACATGGGATAAAACAGTAAATGGAAAGATCTGGGCCTTCCTTCCGTCTGCTAATTTCTGTTTGCATTAGTGAAACTTCAGTCACGAACAGGCATATCCTAAGATGAATTTCCACAAATATTTTATTTTACCAATTTTCAACTCTTCTGTTGACACATGCGTGTAGTTTTTTGATGGCTAGTGTTTAAGGTCGCTCACATGCACTGTGTTTATTATTTTTAGACGAAACATTTTTCGAAAATTGCCCTAACGGTTTTGATTAAAATACCATATGTTTAAGATATTTTCCTGATAAAGAAATGTTTTATTTTGAATTTTCTCTTCATTCTAGGTGACTTTTGTATAATTGGTAAACCGTAAGATACAAAACTGTACTCACAAATACACACAATCTAAGTCATATACATTTCCAGTAGAGATTTTTTTTTAAAAAATATTCCTTGTTTTTGTCTGAAATTTAAACTACCTAAAACTTTCTCAAACAGAACGTCGTCTTTCGTTTCGTCTGCTGTGTTTTACTCTTGACCATGGAGAGCGAACAGAATTTCAATGTCAGTCGCATAGTGATAGCTTTTAAAAGATTTGACTGTCCCTTATTTACCTTCTACTTACAAGTAACTAATTAATAAGATCATTTCGGCTGATCGAGTGGCATGAAATAGATAGAAGAATAATGATTTGTAAGGATTTTCTGCAAAATAGGTAGAGAAGTTCATGTAAATGGAACATAACACATTGTTTTGGGCACTAATACCAGTATACTTTGCGGAAAATGTGAAATAAACACATTATATACGATATGGTGTGGTTATTGAAGCGACGTTATACAAAATGGGAGGGCACAATATTTTATACGTGTTGTTGCATATTTTATAGATGTATGTTTCCACTTGTAGACACGGTTATAGGTGGAAATGGTTTTTTCTTTTTTTCCCCCCATTTATATTGCCCCTTTAACATCTAAGGTCATATCGGGGGCTTTCCACTTGAGACAACTCTTTGTTTGTAGGTTCTTTTACGTTGGTTTAAATAATTTTGTTTTACTCAAACATACAAACTTCCAGACTTTTGGCCCCAGCGGGAAATCAAACCCGGGACCCCCAGATGAGAAGTCAGCTCGCAGTCCATGTGGAAATGTTTCTCGACGCTGTTAATGACCGTTTTGTAGATCTTAAAGGAAATGTCATAGTGATATACACTAGTGGCATTAATTCTGGTTAGGCTTTGGTTAAATTAACTTACAGATTGCAGTATTGCATTAAACTCTTGTTCAGGATTATTCCTATCTGCTATATTATAGCCAAGAGGTAAATGTAAATGGAAAATGTAAATGGCGCGTTATTTATGGACGCTCTTTAACTACTGGGGTTCTCAGCGTCCCATTCTAAACTGGGCGTGAAAGACCGCTTAATTTTGCTCAGAGGCCTCTCTATCAGGTTTGAGGTTCTTTTATGTGCCGTAAATTTACGACACGGGACCCACAGCTTTGCTTCCCTTCCAAAGGAAGCCATGCTAATGACATCGTCCTCCGCCGGGTTTGAACCCGCGACCTTGGGCATATGAAGTTAGAATGGTAACCATTACACCACGGAGGGCGACATAGCCAAGAGGCATTAGCATAGTACAGTATTGAACCTTTTACTATACGCTGGGGCCAAGTTTATAATCGTATAATTTGGTCAAACTTTTGAAAGTATATTATATTATAAATATATTCTCATATATTTTAATTTATGTTGTATCTAATGTGAACATTGCAATTAATACTCCCATATATATTACATAAAGGAGCCCAAAATTTAGCAAAATCTAGTAATGATAGGATTATGATATTTCAAAACCATAAACTCTACCATGAAAACCATAAACTTAAATATGTATACAAGTTTTCCCCAATTTTCAGCCTCCTATTTTGTGGGAGTAATAACTCGTTATATTTCATATTGGATGGAAAGCATAACAAATTTATACTTGGAAATTATAAGTTTTAGTTTATACTACATTTTATTACTCGGTTATAAAAGGGGTTCGAAAATGGGGAAATTACGTGTATTTAACATTATGGTGTTCATGGTTTTAAACATTTCCGAAAATTAGACTCTCTAAATTTTGTGTTCCTCTTTATAACATACAGCAATAATTACGGTTTCCAAAAAATCTGATATGTACCATTCACATGACTTTCTCTATATCCCTGCAACAAATTATTCTTAAAAAGCTTATACTTCTATTTACTTTATGCTAATCAGAAAAAATGAGCAGAAATAGTCTTATTACTTGCTTCCTTGTAAGTAGAAGCGAAATAAGGGACTACCATAGGTTAAAATGATAGTCAAAGGCTGGTTTCTATGTCAATGAAGTTCCTTTGTTTATATGGATAGGAGCTGAAAAGTTCATATATGAGAAAAGTATTAGTTTTTCATAGCAGAAATCAAAAATAAGGAATGTCTCAAAAACGACGAACTCACGAAAAAATGTATATAACATAAATTGTGTGTTTTAACGTGGTCTACATTTTTTGTGTAGTAAGTTTTTGTCCATCTCTTACGGTTTAGCAGTTATTCAAAATTCAGTAAAATTCATCTAGAATAAACTATTCTTCAGAGGCTATTCCCAGAAAATTCAAGATATACATTTTATTTGTCAGATAAATATCTTTAATATACGAAATTTTAATCAAAATCGTTAGAGCCATTTTTGAGAAAATCAACATTTTCGAAAAAAGTTCCATGTAAAGGGTAGTTGGGGGGGGGGATTTTTCTCAAAATCTCCGTGTCGCATCCCTAGAAGATAGTAAACTTAAATACCAAGTTTGGTATTTTACCGACTTTTCGTTTTTGAGTTATCGTGTTCACAGACAGACGGACACACACACACACACACACACGGACCTTTTTGTGAAAATGCTTTTTTTTTTTTTTTTGGTTATTGGGGACCCTAAAACATATATTTCCGGTGAAATCTCGGTATCGAATTACTGGGTGGAGTGTAATCCTATACACTATGTACATAGTGGGTATAGAGAAAATAAAAATTGTTCAGTAATGAACTATCGCCTCCGCCAATATATCGCTTACGTAATACATGAGGTGCACCTAATACATGTGCCGTTAGACGCTATACAACCACCACAAACAACACCTGGAGTAGAATTCTCTACGAACGTAACATAAGCGTAATGGTGGGCGGTGTACTTGGCGAATGAAAGAACCGAAATTTCACTGGGGGTCAGGAATAATTAATGCCTGAATATTATAAATTAATGGAAGAACACAATTTATTACGTATACCAACATCCTACACTGATGACCGTTGACCATGTAGCACCTGGCGTCCTGCCTGACCTTCACCATGCGGAGACTCCCAAAAGACTGATAACTAATTTCCAATGCATACACTGACTGCCGTAGATGGACCCGCGGCGCTGGGAGGGCTAAGCCAGCCAATTACTAATCGTTCCAAATGGTGTCCTGTTTCAATTAAGCTAACTACCTAAACACTAAATGATGCTAATGTATTATGTACCAAGAATTGCTATAGAGAGACTATTATTTCATTTTAAGACTTAAAAACAGGGAAAGGAAATGTTGGAAAGTCTAAAAAACAAAATCTGATGTGTTCCATTCACATGACTATCTCTATATCTCTGTAACAAGTTATTTTTAAAAAGGTTATGTTTCGTATTCGCCAATCGCGAAACAATTAGCAGAAATAGTCTTATTAATTGCTTTCATGCAAGTAGAAGGGAAATAAGGGGTTAGCATAGGCTAAAGTATTAATCAAAAGCTGGTTGCTATGTGACTGAAGTTCCCCTGTTGCTATAGACAGGAGTTGACAAATTCTCCTATGAGAAAAAAGTTTTCTAAACTGAAGCCAATAACAATAGAATATCTCAAAAACGACCCACAGTACGAAAAAAATGTACATAACATAAATTATGTGTTTTAATGTGCTAAATATTCTTTGTGTGGTAAGTTTTTGTCTATCTCTTACGGTTTCCAGTATGCAAAATTTCGTAAAATTCATCCGGAATAAAGTAGTCTTCAGAGGCTATTCCCAGAAAATTCAAGGTATACATTTTATTTGTCAGGTAAATATATTTAATATACGATATTTTAATCAAATCGTTAGAGCCATTTTTGAGAAAATCAGAATTTTCGAAAAAAAATCCATGTAAAGGGTGGTTGGGAGTGGGGGGATTTCCTTGAAAATCTTCGTGTCGCATCCTTGTAAGATACAAAACTTAAATACCATGTTTGGTATTTAACGATATTTTCGCTTTTGAGCTATGCTGCTCATAGACACACACACACATGGACATTTTTCTAAAAATGCTTTTTTCTTATTCAGGGGTCTCAAAACATTTATTTCCGGTGAAATCTCGGTATCGAATTTTTGGGTCCAATACAATATCTTCTCCTACTATTTACATAGTACGTCTACAGAAAGTAATAGCATAAACAAGATATGTTCATAGCGTTGTTTTCTCTGAGTGAAACAGGGTTGGCAAGCTTGGCAGACAAAAAGAAAGTGAAGATTATAGCGGGCTGCTATATATAGACTTAATTTGTTGTTCTGAATTTAAATGCTTATGGCATTGTATTTATAAAGGCTGCACTTGTAAGTAAGTATATAGATTGAATGTACAGAGCTATGTGTGCAATCATCCAGCAAGATAAACTGTGCAAGTAATAAAGTGCAGTGTTATGAAATTCAGTGTAGATGCTTTATCTGGCAACATTTGTTTATAATCCTTGTACAGTAAATTTTAGGTGTGTTTAGACATAAAGGAAATTGGTTGGTGATTATAATTATGAAATTAATTAATCTGAATTGAGAGAAAAATTAATGTTTTCATATTTGTTGTAAATAACTATTATATCTAGCTTACAAAGCCATAAACTGGCAGCTGTGATTTATTGTTTATATATCTTGTATATATATATATATAACTCTGCCACCGGGTGATACCCACTTGCAGAGAAATAAATACATACATACATCCTATATCAAATTTTTCAGGTGTAAAAATCCTTAGCATGGCTTCCTTCGGAACGGAAGTAAAGCCGTTGGTCCCGTGTCGTAAATTTACAACACGTAAAAGAACCTCAAGCCTGAAAGAGAGGCCTCTGAACAAAATTAAGCGGTCTTTCACGCCCAATTTAGAATGGGACGTTGAGAACCACAGTAGTTAAAGAGCGTCCATAAATAACACGTCATTTTTTATTTCCTATATCAAGAAAGAAACAAGATATGTAGATTGCCACAGACAATAATGTCTAATGCGTGAAGGAGAAAGAAGCTAATACTTTCTGGCCATAATTTATCAGATAAGAATAATTCTGAACAAGAGTTTAATGCAATATTATAATCTGCAGTTTAATTTAACCAAAAAAGTATCCAGAATGAATGCCAGTACTGTGGTTCCAATTCCCGGGGTTTATTTATTTCATGCTTCAGCAGCCAGTTATAAGAGAACATGAAAACCAATTGAAAACGCGTGGATATAATTAAAATTTGTTATTTACCTGCCTGTATTTGGATTACATTGATATACAACCACGAATTTCACGTATTCAACATATCCAACCTCTGCCATTGAGAATTATTTTTTTTCTCTCTTGTGGTTTCCCAATCTATCCGCCTCTCTCGACCCATAAATTAATCTGTATTCCACCTCAAAGCCATAAATTCTCTAAAAACCATTAACTTTTAACGAGGTCAGTCCCAAAGGTTCATCATCATTAGCACAGTTTCAGTTCGATGAAAAAAGAAATTTATTGTAAGAGGATTTCAGTAAAGCTGCCATATAACCTAAGCCTGTGCACCAACGACTCGGAAACATCGTTTTCGTCTGTGATCCTGGCTCTGTTTTTGCATTAAAGTGTATTACAACCTAACACTAAGTCCTCTGAAAAAGTAATTCCTATTGGGAATTCCCTGTAACCAGATTATTTAGTCCTGACAATTGATATAATGGGTCATTTGACCACATGCGTCTTTTGAACAACGTTACTACATTTTTACTTTCTCTATACGTACTATGTACATAGTGTATAGAGAAGGTACTGCACTCCACTAACAAATTCGATACCGAGATTTCACTGGAAATATATGTTTTAGGGTACCCTGTATCCAAAAAAAAGTATTTTCAGAAAAAGGTCTGTGTGTGTCCGTGTGTCTGTGAACACGATAACTCAAAAACGAAAAGTCGGTAAAATACCAAACTTGGTATTTAATTTTAGTATCTTCCAGCGATGCGACACGAAGAATTTGAGAAAAATCCCCCACCCCAAACTACCCTTCACATGAAACTTTTTTCGAAAATTATGATTTTCTAAAAAATGGCTCTAACGATTTTGATTAAAATATCGTATATTAAAGATATTTATCTGACAAATAAAATTTATATTTTGAACTTTCTGGGAATAGCCTCTGAAGACTACTTTATTCTGGGTCAATTTTACGGAATTTTGCATAACTGCTAAACCGTAAGAGATGAACAAAAACTTACCACACAACAAATGTAGAGCACTTTAAAACACACAATTTATGTTATATACCTTTTTTTCGTGGAGTTGATTGTTTTTGAGATATTCCTTGTTTTTGGTTTCAGCTATAAAAAACATACTTTTCTCATACAGGACTTTGTGAACTCGTGTCCATACAGACAAAGGAACTTCAGTCACATAGCAACCAGCTTTTGACCATCATTTTAACCTATGGTACTCCCCTATTTTGCTTCTACATACAAGGAAGCAAGTAATAAGACTATTTCTGCTAATTATTTTCTCGATTAGCAGGAGCAGGAAGTAAATAGAAGCGTAAGCCTTTTAAATATAATTCATTGCAGAGATATAGAGAAAGTCATGTGAATGGAACACATCAGATTTTATTTTCTCACATGACTTTCTCTAGCTGTTCTAAAAGCAAGG
Organism: Hymenopus coronatus; assembly: GCA_030762935.1. Lineage (NCBI taxonomy): Eukaryota > Metazoa > Arthropoda > Insecta > Mantodea > Hymenopodidae > Hymenopus > Hymenopus coronatus. The sequence continues at coordinate 31,155,288 of CM060883.1, forward strand.
TTCTTACAAAGACGATTCTTCTTTCTACACGATGCTAATTGAGATAAACATTAGCAAAACATTCTTATTACTTAGTTCCTTATAAGAAGAAGGTAACTAAGGGAAAATACTAGATTAAAACTTGTGATAGTAAAATGCTTTAAAAGCTGTCGTTATGCGATTGTCATTGCAAATGACATAATTAAACCAATAACAAGGAATATCTTGGAAATGGTTACTTCCACAACAAAAATGTAAAGGACATGAACTGTCTGTTTTGACGAGATCTACATTTTTTGCGCAGTAAGTTTTTTTTTTTTTTTTTTTCCATCTCTTACGGTTTAGCAAAATTCGGCAAAATTCATCAGAATAAAGAGGTCTTCAGAGGCTCTACCCAGAAAATTCAAGATATACATTTTATATGGGATGTAAATATCTTTAACATACGGTATTTTAATCAAAGTCGTTAGACCATTTTTGAAAAAACTCAAAATGTCCTTAAATGTTTCTAGGTTAAGTGTAGCGGAGGGGTTTTCTTGAAAATCTTGTGTTGCACCCTTGGAAGATACTAAACATAATTACCAAGTTTGGTATTATTTAACGGTCTTTTCGTTTTTGAGCTATGCTGTCCACATACACACACGGAGCTTTTCTTAAAAATGTTTTTTTTTTCAGATTTAGTGAACTCAAAAACATATATTTCCGGTGAAAACTCAACATCGAATTTTTGGGTAGAATACAATACCTTCTCTATCCACTATGTACATTGTACATTCGTGGCTAGAGAAAGTAATAATATAGTTATATGTATAATATTAAAATATTTGCCTAGTAAATAAAATGTATATCCTTAATTTCTTGGGAATAGCTCCTGAAGTTCTCTTCATTCTAAATGACTTTTGCATAACTGGTAAACCGCAAGATTTACCACACAAAAATGTAGGCCTTGTTGTAAAACTCACAATTTATGTCATATGCAGTTATAGGTTTCAATTTTAATTAGTTATTTCTTTCAACTCCTAGGCGGAGCATAGGGAATCGTAACCCGGCGAAGGACAATGGATTTTTTTCGGGCGTAAAAATCCTTAGTATGGCTTCCTTCGGAGGGGAAGTAAAGACGTGTGTCCCGTGTCTTAGATTTACAGCACGTTAAGAACCTCAAGCCTGATAGAGAGGCCTCTGAGCAAAATTAAGCGGTCTTTCACGCCCAGTATAGAATGGGACGCCGAGAACCACAGCAGTTAAAGAGCGTCCATAAATACAAATCTGATGTGTTACACTCACATGACTTTCTCTAGCTGTCAAATGTCGATAGTCAAATGTTTCAAAAACTGTCGTTATGCGATTGTCATTACAAATCGCTTCTTTTCTTGGCCAGGAGTAGAACAAAAGAAAAACGGACACTCCCGTCTGAGAAAAGTATAAGTACTTCACAACTGAAACTAATAACAATGAGTACCTCGAAAACGGTAAGCTTCACGAAAAAAATGTATATGACGTAAATTGTGTATTTTAACAAAGCCTACATTTTTTGTATAGTAAGTTTTTGTCTACCTCTTACAGTTTATTAGCTATGCCAAATTAAGCAAAATTCATCCAGAATAAACAGGCATTTAGAAGCTATTCCGAGAAAATTCAAGATACACATTTTATTTGTCAGGTAAATATCTTTCATATACGATATTTTAATCAAAATCGTTAGAGCCATTTTTAAGAAAATCAAAATTTTCGAAAAAAATTCCATGTAAAGGGTAGTTTGGGGTGGGGGGATTTATCTCAAAAGCTTCGTGTCGCATTCCTGGAAGATACTGAACTTAAATACCAAGTTTGGTATTTTAGCTACTTTTCGTTTTTAGTTATCGTGTTCACAGACACAAGGACACACCAACAGACCTTTTTCTGGAAATGCCTTTTTTGGATTCAGGGGGTCCTAAAACATGTTTCGGTGAAATCTTGACATCGAATTTTTGGTTGGAATGCAAGACTTCTTTATCCCTATGTACATTGTACATACGGGCAAGAGAAAGTAAAAATAACATGGTTACGATGTTTCCGTAATCGGATTTGAATTTCTAGTTTGTAGGTTCGCCGCTACACAGAAGATTTGAAAATTGGTAAACCAAAATATTTGTGGAAATTCATCTTAGGATATGCCTGTTCGTGACTGGAGTTTCACTAATGCAAACAGAAATTAGCAGACGGAAGGAAGGCACAGATGTTTCCATTTCCTGTTTTATCCCTGTCGAAAGTTCTGACTTTTTACTTTCTCTATACTCACTATGTACTTAGTGTATAGAGAAGGTATTGCACTCCACCAAAAAATTCGATACCGAGATTTCACCGGAAATATATGTTTTAGGGTCCCCTGTATCCAAAAAAAAGTATTTTCAGAAAAAGGTCCGTGTGTGTGTGTCCGTGTGTCCGTGTGTCAGTGAACACGATAACTCAAAATTGAAAAGTCGGTAAAATACCAAACTTAGTATTTAAGTTTAGTATCTTTCAGGGATGCGACACGAAGATTTTGAGTAAATTATCCCCCCACCTCAAACTACCCTTTACTTGGAACTTTTTTCGAAAATTTTGATTTTCTAAAAAATAGCTCTAACGATTTTGATTAAAATATCGTATATTATTTACCTGACAAATAAAATGTATATTTTGAATTTTCTGGGAATAACCTCTGAAGACTACTTTATTCTGGATGAATTTTTCATAACTACTAAACTGTAAGAGATGGACAAAAACTTAACACACCAAAAATGTAGAGCACGTTAAAACACACAATTTATGTCATATAATTTTTTTTTTTCGTGGAGTTGATCGTGTTTGATATATTCCTTTTTCTTGGTTTCAGCTTTGAAAAACTTATGCTTTTCTCATACAGGAATTTGTCAACTCCTGTCCATACAAACAAAGAACATCAGTCACATAGCAACGAAACTTTTGGCTTTCACTTTAACGTATGGTACTGGCTTATTTCGCTTCTACTTACAATAAAGCAAGAAATAAGACTATTTCTGCTAATTTTTGTCGATGAAATAAATAAAAGATAAGCTTATTAACAATAATAATTTACAGAGATATAGAGAAAGTTATGTGAATGGAACACATCAGATTTTTTTCCGCTATGTTCACAGATTTTGGTCACCGGAGTAGGCAAAATCTAATGACTGAGAGGTCAATGCAGAAACGTGATTTAGTGCATCAGCTAGATAAGCTTCATTTTCACTCAGCACTACATGTTATTTCAGTAATTCTGCTCTTTCCCTGTAGTTCTTTGTGTTATCGGGTTAACATGCTGGCCTCTGGCTCCCAAGGTCGCGGACTCAAACCCGGCGATGGATTTTTTCTGGCGTAAAAATCCTTAGCGTGACTACCTTCGGAAGGGAAATAAAGCGTTTGGTCCCGTGTCCTATATTTACGGCAGTTAAAAGAACCTCAAGCCTGATAAAGCGGCCTATGAGCAAAATTAAGCGGTCTTTCACACCCAGACGCTGAGAACCACTGCAGTTAAAGAGCGTCCATAAATAAAACGCCATTTCTTATCATAGGGCATCGTTACGATGTTTCCGTGATCGGATTTGAATTTCTGGTTTGTAAGTTCGCCGCTATGCACCATGGTGACGAGGGATCAGCTCGTCGCCTACAGATGGCGCTGTAGCACTAAATCACTACTTGTGGATGCGAAATGGTGGAATTATATCCAGAAACCTTCTTCTTTCAAGGCATGGTGTTCTTTTACAAATAAACATTACATGGGATCACTGGTTTTACTTCCCTTCCGAAGGAAGCTATACTAAGGATTTTGGCGTCCGAAAAAAATCCATCAACCTCGCCAGGTTTGAACATGCAGCCTTGGGTTTTAGAGGTAATCACTATATCACATAGGGCGATGGTTTCAATTTTAAAATACTTAAACTTTTCTCGAACGGGAAGTCGTCGTCCGTTTCATATCTCTTTTGTCTTACTCCTGGCCATAGAAATAGAACCTAATTTCAATGAAAATCGCTTAGCGACTACTTTTAAAATATTTGTCTGTCGCTTAAGTCTAGTGTATTCCCTTATTTCGTTTCGAACTATAAGGAAATAAGCAACAAGACCATTTTCATAATAAGCAAAGGTTTTAAAAGCTGGTTACTATGTGATGGGTTTCGTTTCTTTGTGTGGACTAGAGTTGGCAAATTCAAGTATGAGAAAAGTTTTAGATATTTTAAAGCTGAAACCAATAACAAGAAATATCTTAGAAACGGTCAGCTCTACTACAAAAACGTAAATGGCATAAATTATGTGTTTTAACAACATTTGCACTTTTTTGTGTAATATCTAACCTTTTGTCTATCTCTTACAGTTTAACCGGTATGCAAAATTCTACAAAATTCATTCAGAACAAGTCTCCATTTCCAGAAAATTCAAAATACATATTTTATTTGTGATGTAATTATCTTTAATATATGGCATTTTAATCAAAATCGTTAGCCATTTTTGAGAAAAACAAAATTTATAAAAACATTTCATGTAAAGGGTAGTTAGTAGTGAGGAATTTTCTTGTATATCTTCGTGTTGCATCCTTGAAATATACTAAACATAAATACCAAATTTGGTATTTAACGCTTTTTTCGTTTTTGAGCTATGCTTTCAACACACACGCACTGAACATTTTCTAATTTTTTTGTGTTTCAGGGGGTCACAAAACATGTATTTCCGGTTAAATTTTGGTGTCAAAGTTTTCGGTAGAATAAAATACCTCTATATACTATGTATTTACATAGTGCGTGTAGAGAAACTAATTTTTTTCTGCAACATTTTGGGTCAATATATAAATGTGTACATATCGCAAACCTTAATTTTTAGGTCTGTCATTTTAAAAATGCATCATTTTTAATCGAACAATTAATTTAAACAGTAATAAATTAAAGATTTGAAGCTTTCTCGGTGTTACAGATGACTTCACGGGATAGCAACTGTTCCCTGGAGAAGACCACAGAGTAAGATGGTCAAAAGCTTGGATTTCTTTGATTCCAATCTATACCCCCGCCGCTGAATCCTTGCACTTAACAGTTCGTGTGGTTTCGCGTAAGTTTGGCTATGCTGCCTTTGCGGCGTTGCCGGAGTAACTAGTAAACAACAACACCCGATTACAAATATCTCTATCGTGTGTAACGACGAATATAAAGTGTACATAATAAATGAATGCCGATGAATAATGAACCTATTTCGTTATTATTTATGTTAACTGAAAATAACAGTGATACTGTAACGCATGTAGCATTCATTAGGTATTTACGACTATATAGAACAGATTAATGCAAAATAGCTCGTTACAATGAGAGAAAGGAATAACAAAATAATTTTCACCAGTTTAGAATTTTAAAGACTCAATTCCATCCAAGTCTCCGTCGTCATCATTCTGGAAAGGATCATCGTCATTGTCATCAACATCATTAGTGGTTCACATTAAGTGATGATTCCGTCCAATTCCTGTGCTTTTCGTGTTATTTTGTGAACGTGATTCACTTTCTTCTTCCATGAAGCCGCGTCTACTCTCGCCACACCTTCCCGCAAAAGTCTATCCACCTCTATAATTGTGAAAGTCTTATGCTCCCTCAAGTACAAACAAACACCAAAACACTATCAACAAATATAAATAACAAAGAATAATACGTAGCTTGTACAGAACAGCTCAACGCACGCAGTTGGAACTAACCAGATATTGCAACAGTGCGTTTCCATTGTCTGCTTCTCTGTGATTGGTTCAGAGAGTCAAACGGGTTTAGTTTTTCATCTGTTTTCTGTGGAGTACCAACTTAACTGCTAACTGTCAAGTGCAAGGATTCAGCGGCGGGGGTATAACTCGGTTGCTATCCCATGAAGTCATTTGTAATAATAAACTAATTTTTACTTTCTCTATACGTACTATGTACGTAGTGTATAGAGAAGGTATTGTATTGCACCCAAAATTTGATACCAAGATTTCACCGGAAATATATGTTTTGAGACCTCCTGAAACAAAACAAAAAATTTTTAGAAAAATGTCCGTGTTTGTGTCTGTCTGTCGGTGTGTGTCTGTGGGCAGCATAGCTCAAAAATGAAAAGACCGTTAAAAACCAAACTTGGTATTTAGGTTTGGTATCTTCCAAGGATGCGACACGAAGATTTTCAAGAAAATTCCCCCAGTCCAAACTACCCTTTACATGGAAAAAATTCGAAAGTTTTGATTTTCTAAAAAAATGGTTCTAACGATTTTATTAAAATCTCTTAAATTTAAGGTATTTACTTGACAAATAAAATGTATATCTTGAATTTTCTGAAGACTACTTTATTCTGGATGAATTTTACGGATTTTTCATAACTGCTAAACCGTAAGAGATGGACAAAAACTTACCACACAGAAAATGTAGAGCACATTAAAACACACAATTTATGTTATACAAATTTTTTTCGTGGAGTTGATCATTTTTAAGATATCCCTTGTTTTTGTTTTCAGATATGAAAAACTTTTACTTTTCTCATACAGGAATTTGTCAACTCCTTCCATACGAACAAAGGAGCCTCATTCACATAGCAACCAGCTTTTGACTATCACTTTAACCAATTGTACTGCCTTGTTTCGCTTCTGCTTACAAGGAAACAAGTATTAACACATTTCTATTAATGTTTTCTCTATTAGCATGAAGTAAATAGAAGAGCTTTTTAACAATAATTTGTTGCAGAGATGTAGAGAAAGTCATGTGAATGGAACACATCAGATTTTTAAATAATAAATAATCAACCTAGAGATTTGGTACATTGCAATAATATGATTATCATTGTGTATAATAACTGGTATAAATATCTTACATACAGGGGAGTTTCACATTTCACAGGAGCGTCACGTTAAGGTGTATATGAATGGATGGAAGTTGTGTTAGTGACCTAACCCTGTGAGGAAGTGCACGGAACAGTTGTTCCTGAGTGACGCAACAGTTGACGGTAAAGTCTTTAGAAAGCAAGGTCGTCCGTCAGTTACTTTCTCCCCTTGCCCAAACCATAACTTTATTAAGTCGAGGCAATTAATCTGTAATTATGGCAAGAGAGTTTCTTCACCTGACTGCAATATCTTCTTGCTGCACGCACGGCGGAGTAGTGAGGTCTTTCTGCAACATGCTTTACTCTTCCCCTACCGCCCAATTTTCCGTGAAAATGAACAATCTTTCCTCTCTATTTTTTTCGCGCTGGCATGTCGAAATCAATCACTTCTCTCATGAGATTGTGACTTCGAGACATTTCTACAGTGCTTTTCCAAAGTGCAGCGTCTTTTCTACTATGGCTCGAAGGAAATTATTTTCAAATTATTGTTAAAACACTTATTCTTCTATCCACTTTAACTAATCAAGATAAACATTAGCAGAAATTCTCTTTTTGCTTACTTTCTTGAAAGCAGTAGGGAAATAAGGGAGTACACTAGTATAAAGCGATAGTCAGCTCTTTTAAAAGCTGTTTGCTAAGAGATTGAAATCCGTTTCTTTGCGTGGCCAGGAGTTTACAAGATCCCATATGAGAAAAGTTTATTTTAAAGCTGAAACCAAGAGCAAGAAATATCTTTAGACTGCCTCTGTGGTCGAGTGGTAAGCCAGCTCACTTCTCACCCGGAGGTCCCGGGTTCGATTCTCGGCTGGCGCGGGGAATTTTTCTTTAACCAGAATGTGTGCGCTTGAAGAAAATACAATGATTAAATCCCAACCTAAAGAACCTACAGAGAACGAATTGTTCCTAATGTAAAGCCCCCGATATGGCCTTAGATATTAAAGGGCCTATATAAATGAAACAATAAAAAAAAATCTCGAAAACGAAAACCTGCAAACAAGAAATATATATGACATAAATTGTGTGTGTTGAGGCGATCCACATGTTATATGTAGTCTAGTTATTGTCTATCTCTTAAGGTTTTCCAGTTACTCAAAATTCAGAAAAATTCATTCAGAATAAAGAGGTTCTCCAAGGCTATTCCCAGAAAATTCAAGTTATATATTTTATTTGTCATGTAAATATCTAAACTATAAGAGGTTTTAATTAAAATCGTTACAGTCATTTTTGAGAAAACAAAAGTTTTACCATGTAATGATGGATTTGCTTGAAAATCTTCGAATCGCATCCTTGGAAGATAGTACATAAATATCAGGTTTGGTATTTAACTGGTCTGAGTGGTATTTAACTAAGCTATGCTGCCCACAGAGACACACACAGACACATGGACATTTTTCTAAAGATGCTTTTTTGGGGTTCAGGAGGCCCCAAAAAATGTAAATCCTGTGATATTTCGATATCGAAGTTTTGGGTGCAATACAATACCTTCTCTATATACTATGTAATAGTATCTCTGTGTAAAGCAAGTCAAAACTTATCCTTCTATTTATTCAAGCTAATCGAGATAAGCATTAGAAGTAGTATTTCCTGTATCTCCTAAGTGGAGCATAAGGCATCGTTTCGATGTTTTCATGATGGCATTTTAGTTCGTGAGTTCGCCATTCTGCGCCATAGTACCGAGGGATCAGCTGGTCGCTCACAGATGGCAGTGTAGGACGAAATCACGATTTGCGGACGCGAAATAGCGGAACATTTTGTCCAGGAACCTTCTTCTTTCAAGGTATGGGGTTCTATTACGTACTAGATAAATTATTTAATTCAATATTTCTTGAGGGTTCAAAGAAATAAGGGCACACACCAGGCTAAAGCAATAAAATATTTTAAGAACCGGTTGCTATGTCGCTGATGGCTTAAAACTCCGCTATCCTTGCATTACCAGGATGAAAAACAAATAAATAAATAAAAACAGTGTCCTCCTTTGAAAAGAATTAAAGTATTGGGAAGAAAATGGATAATTCAAAATGCATTTGACACAAATAGGTCTTTTAACTATTTACATTTTGTGAGTTAAGCTTTTATATATCTTTTACGGTTTACTAGTTATGCAAAAGCAATTGAAACGAAGGAGACTTAATACACTATTCCCCAAAAATTGAAGAAATACAATATGTTTACTTGTCCTACAAAGTTCTATAATATATGACATTTTAATCAAAATCGCTAGAGCTATTTATGGGGAATTCTAATATTCCGAAAAACTTCCATGTAAAGGGTATTTTGGAGGGGAGAATCTTGATGAAAATCTTCGTGTCGCCTCTTTGTAAGTTTGGTATCTAACCGACTTACCGTTTTTGAGTTATTTGACAGACACACACGCGGTCCTGTTTTTAGTTTTAGGGTCCTTCAAATAATGTATTTCCGGTGAAATATCGTTATCGAATGATTAACTTCACAAAAAATGCATTTGAAATTAATTGGCTACTTTAATGAGATCTACACATTTGTGGTAAGGGTTTGTCTTTTCTTTTACGGTTCATCTTTTATGCAAAAGCCATCCACAATGAAGGCTTCAGATGCTCTTCCCAGAAAATTCTAGACAAATTTTATTTGCGATTTAGGTGTATTCAATATTTAGTATTTTATTCGAAATCGTTACAGCCGTTTTTGAGAAAATCTAAAATTACGAAAAAATCTTACATGCACGGTTTAGTTTGGGATGGTGGGATTTTGATCATAATTGCGTCGCATCTTTGGAAGATACTGAAGTTAAGTACCAAGGTTGGTATTTAATCGACTTTTTCAGTTATGGTGTTCACATGCATGCGCACACGCACACATAATGGCATTTTAATTTTTTTAACCAGGATCTTTAAATATCTATTTCCAATAAAATAAATAAATCGAAATTTTTGGTGAAATGCTATACTTTCTGGCTTTTCGACAGGCTTCTGACCTTAGTCATCCATGTGTAAGTCCCCCTTACGGGAGAGTAAGCTATACCTTCTCTACCTACTGTATACATTGTACATGGTAGCAAAAAATAAATCGCTCGGACGTGTCAAACAATAATAATACAGACTGCTTCCGTGGTCGAGTGGTCAGCGAGCTGACTTCTCACCCGGAGGTCCCGGGTTCGATTCCGGGCTGGGGCGGGAAATTTTTCTTCAACCGGAATTATTCCCTATCCCCCATAGAGTCTGGAAGTGTGAATGTGCGTGTGTTTAGTATTATAAAGTTTAACCTAATGTTCTGAACCTACAGTTTCACAAGTGAAAGCCCCCGATATGACCAATTGATGTTAAAGGGGGCTATACATGTGAAGTATTTAAAAAAAAAAGATAATAATACACTTTTTCACAAAGATAAGCTGTTACTAATATCATTGTGCAACGTGGCTAACCAGATAGACCGGCTGTGGCACGAAATGAAGTCAGCTGATTCTTCTAGTCCAATTATGGTCCAGTGAAGCGCAATAACAGTCTCCCAATACATCAATATTCTACAGGATCAATTAAATTGTTCGTTAAATTTGAAGAAAAGATACAATTATATCATACATCCCTAACTCTTATTCTCGTCGTAACGTATCTATCTCATTAACCAGTTGTGACCTCATTGTAAAACTTTTGATATGACACCCTATTTTTACATTCTCTATGTAGTACATAATACGTAGGTAGAGAAGATATTGCACTCCACCAAAAAATTCGATACCGAGATTTCACCGTAAATACACATTTCAGGGTTTCATGTATAAAAAAACAAAAAAAAAAACAGTTTTTAGAAAAAACGTCCGTGTGTATCCCTGTGTCTATGAACCCGTTAATTCAAAAACGAAAAACTGGGAAAATCCCACACTTAAGTATCTTCCAAGGTATGACACAAATATTTTGAATAAAATCATCCCACCCCGAACTACCTTTTACATGGAAAAATTTTCGAATATTTTGGTTTTCTCAAAAACAGCTTCTACGATTTTTATTAAAATTCCCTATATTAAATATATTTACATTACAAACAAAATGTATATCTTGAATTTTCTGGGAATACCTTCTGGGAATAGCCCTCATTCGGGATGAATTTTGCATAACTGGTAAACCGAAACAGATGGACAAAGGGTTACTACACAAAAAATGAATATCTCGTTAAAGCATGCAATTTGTGCCATATATATTTCTTCGTGGAATTGGCCAATTCCGAGATATTTCTTGTCAACAGTTTTAGTTTTAAAATGCTTAAAATGTTTCTCTTACGCAATTCGCTAACTCCTGGTCATACAAATAAATGTATTTCGATCTTATAGGAACCAGATTTTGAAAGATTTGACTACCACTTTAGTCATTTCCATATTTTCCTTTTGCTTACAAGGAAGCAAGTAATAATACCTCTTCTGCTAATGTTTATCTCGATTAGGATGGAGTAGATAGAAGAATAAGCTTTTCAACAACAATAAGTTGTTACACATATGTAGAGAAACTCATGTGAATGTACACATAAGATTTTGTTACATACCATCTCAAAATATTTTATTGCTGTATATGATTATACAAATCATCAAATTTTATATACAACAAACGCAGGTAACTAAATAAATAATTGAACTTCCTGGTATCATTGATAGAGTTTATTTGTAAGAATTGACGTTAACGATGTTATTGTTTGGTTGACAGACATAATAAAGAGTCCGTTTCAAAGATTTATTTGATTACCTGGCAACGTTTGTTGTGTAAAGCACTCATAGCTCATGAGTCATACAGAATAATAAACGTCTTTGAGAGGACATGAAGGAAAGAAAAAGAAAAATCTGATGTGTTCCAATCACAAGACTTTCTCTAGCTGTTCCACAAACAAACTTTCCTTATGAAATATTATTCTTTTATATACGTTATGCCAATTAAGATAAACATTCCCAGAATTAGCCTTATTACGTGCTTCTTTGTAAGTTTAAGGGAAAAAAAAAAGGAATGCACTAGGTTAAACCGATAGTCAATATTTTAAATGCAGGTCGCTAAGCGAAACAATTGAATTTCGTTTCTATGTTTGCTAGGAGTAAACAAAAAAGAGACGAAAATAAAGACGCCTCCACTTGAGTACTTTAAAACTGAAACCTTTACACGAAATATCTCAAAAAGAATTAGTTCTACAGTCAAAAAGTATATACCATAAATTGTGTGTTTTAATTAGATCTACGTCTTTATGTAATAAGATTTTGTCTATCTCTTATAGTTTGCTAGTTATACCAAAGCTATTAAAAATTCACCAGAATGAAGAGGTTTTCAGAGGATATTCCCAGAAAATTCAAGATATATATATTTTATTTGATATGACAATATCTAGGCATATGACATATTAATAAAAATGTTTTTAGAGTCATTTTTGAGTAACAACATTTACGAAAAATGCTCCATGCTTTCTTCATAATCTTCATGCGGCATCCTTGGAAGATACTGAACTTAAATACTAAATTTGGTACTTAACGGTCTATTCGTTTTTGAGCTACACTGCAACATATGCTTTTAATTTTTTACTTTCTCTACACGTACTATGTACATAGTGTATAGAGAAGGTATTATATTGCACCCAAAAATTCGATACCGAGATTTCACCGGAAATACATGTTTTGGGTCCCCCGAATCCAAAAAAAGCATTCTTGAAAAAAGGTTCGTGTGTGAGTGTGTGCGCGCGCGTGTGTGTGTGTGTGTGTGTGTGTGTGTGTGTGTGTGTGTGTGTGGATAGCATAGCTCAAAAACTAAAAGACCGTTGAATACCAAACTTGGTATTTAAATTTGGTATCTTCCAAGGATGCGACACGAAAATTTTCAAGGAAAAAAACCCACACCCAACCAACCTTTACATGGAACTTTTTTCGAAAATTTTGATTTTCTTAAAAATGGCTCTAACGATTTTGATTAAAATATCATATATTAAAGATTTTTATCTAACAAATAAAATATATATCTTGAATTTTCTGGGAATAACCTCTGATGACTACTTTATTCTGGTTGAATTTCACGGAATTTTGCATAACTGCTAAACCGTAAGAGATGGGCACAAGCTTAACACATAAAAATGTAGAACACATCAAAACACACAATTTGTGTTATATACATTTTTTACAGATCGTTTTTGACATATTCGTTGATTTTGGTTTCCGCTATGAAAAACTTACACTTTTCTCATACAGGAATTTGTCAACTCATGTCCATACAAATAGAGGAACTTCAGTCACATAGCAACCAGATTTTGAATATTAGTTTAGCCTATAGTACTCCCTTATTTCGCTCCTACTCACAAGGAAGCAAGTGATAATATTTGTGCTAATTTTTTTCTCGATTAGCATGAAGTAAACAGAATCATAAGCTTTATAACAATAATTTATTGCAGAGAGGTAGAGAAAGACATGTGAATGGAACACATCAGATTTTTTTCTTTTTGATCCTGAATCTAATTTTTGGTTGGAGTATAATTTCTTCTATATTCACTATCTTCATTGTACATACGGGCTAGAGAAAGTAAAAGGAGAACGTCACTTAAAAATATTCCAGATCACGTAACAACTTGTAAAGTAATGCTATTTTGAACAGTTTGTTTCTTCGAAAGAGTATTTTTTAAAGTATTCTCTTTGACGTGTTCGAGCGCTTTTGATAAATATTTGTATTTAGGTGCAGCACAAAATACACTGGAAATGGCAACTCAGTGCTGTACATGCAAATAGTTTATTGAGTTTTTACTTCATGGGCCAGTTATTCAATATTGACTAATCCATTTCACATGTTTGATTCAATCACCGTAGGCTATTTTCTGTAATGTCATGGCGCTAATGTTTTTCAGTAGGTAATTTAATTGAGATTAACGAATAATTGTGTCGGTCATTGTAGATAGGAGGCTAAGTTCTAATTTTACAGAAGACATGAAAAACTTTAATAGTAGCTACCTAATGTATAATCTGTACGCTACGTTTACAAGCTCTCACTGTTCTAGAAATGAATTTTGCATTATACACTTTATTCTTGAGAATAACATAAAAAATACCTTCTCTAGCTCGTATGTAGAATAGACCAGACGACAGTATATTCCATTCAAAAATACGATATTGAGATTTCACTGGAAATACCTGACTTGAGCTCCTAAATCGAAAAAAAATTAGAAACATGTCCGTGTGCATCATTACTCAAAACGAAAAATCGGTTAAACACCAAACTTGGTATTTGCGTTCAACATTTTCCTGGGATGCCACACAAAGATTTTCAGGTAAATCCCCTCACTCCCAACTGCCCTTTACATGGATCATTTTTCGAAAATTGTGATTTTTGAGTTATTCTGTTCACAGACCCACGAACACAGGGTGCTTTATCTAACAATTCTGTTTTGGATTCAGGAAGCTTGTCATGACAATTAAAAGATATATCTTGATTTTTCTAGGAATAGCATCTGAACATTATAAATAAATAAAATGTATACAATATATGCATACAAATATATAAATATATAAAATAAAACATTACTTGCAACAGATGCAACAGGAATATTTTCCACACCTCAAATTATTCTTTACATGGAAAATGTTTCGATAGTTTTAATTTTCTGAAAAATGGCTCTAAGGATTTTGATTAAAATACCTTATATTAAAGATGCCTAATTATATGATAATTAGATTATATGTGGATAATAAATTTTATGGGTATAGCCTCTGAAGCCCTCATCATTCTGAATGTCTTTTGCATAACTGGTAAACCACAAAGAGATAGACAAAAAGGTTACTAATCAAAAAACGTAGATCTCGTTATTTTAATAGTGTTTAACGCCTGCTTTTACCATTGGTAAAAGGCGATTACACTGGAATGGATGGCGGGGAAAACCGGAAAACCCGGAGAGGAGGCGCCCGCCACCTTGCCGCTTTGTCCACCACAAATCTCACATGCGGTCGCTTGGGACCGAACCCGGCCCGTATAACCACTCGGCCTCGGCGCGGCCACTAGATCTCTTTAGAACACACATTGTATCATATACAATTTTTATAGAGTACACCTTTTCCGAGATGTTCCTTGTTATTGGTTTCAATTTTAAGAAATTTAAAACTTTCCTCTTGGGGGAATTTGTCAACTCCTGGCCACGAAATGAGAATGAATTTCAATCATATAACAAGCAGCTTTAAAAAAATAATAAAAAAAAAAAAAAAAAAAAAACTATCTATTTAGCTTAGTGTATTCCCTTATTCCCCTACTGCTTAGAAGCAAGCAAGTAATAATACAATTTCTGCTAATGTTTATGCTGATTAGCTTGAAGTAGATACAAGAATAAGCGTATTAAGAATAATTTGTTACAGAGATGTAGAGAAAGTCATGTGAACGAGACACATCAGACTTTTAATCCTTTAGTAGTTTAAATTAAAAAGGTGTTTAAAACCTTACCTATACCCCTTAAGACGAAATAGGTTTCTCAGTGGTGAAATAATTTTGAAAATCGGTTGAGTATACATATTGGTTGAGATTTTCCTATATGCACTTACACAAATGTACTGCTTTTATTTTCTCTACACGTATTCTTCATATATTAGGTGGCAAAGCTGTTGTATTGTACCCAAAATTGAATGTCGAGATTTATCCGAAAATAAATATCTTGACGTTCCCTGAGTAAAAAAAAAAACATGAAAAAAAACAACGAAAACAACACATTTTTAGAAAAAGGTCTGTGTGTGCGTGTTTGTGTGTCGCTGAACAGCATAGCGTATAAAATACCATTAAATGTCAAATTGGTGTTCCAGGATGCGACACGAAGATTTTCAAACTACCCCACTCAAACTACCCTTTACATGGGAAATTCGTTAATTTTTTTTTCTTAAAAATTGCTTTAACGATTTTGATTAATTTATATGTTTAAGATATTTTACTACAAACGAAATGTATATATTGATGTTTCTGGGGACAGCCTCTGAAGACTTCTTCATTCTGGAAGAATTTTGCATAAATGGTATAGCGTAAGAAATATACATAAATATTACACAAAAATGTAACTCACGTTGAAGCATATTAATGTCATATACATTTTTTTTTTGTAAAATTAACCGTTTCAATATATTCCTTGTTATTGGTTTCAACTTTAAGCTACCTAAACTTTTCTAAATCGGTAAGTCATCTTACGCTTCATTTCTCTTTTGTTTTACTCCTACCGTGTAAAGCGAACTGAATTCAATCGTTTCACATAGAGTCCGGCTTTTTATAAGATTTCACTATCGCTTTAAGCTACTGTTTTGCCTTATTTCTCTTCATTTCTGCTAATGTTTATCTCGATTACCCCGATGTAGATGAAACAATTAGCTTGTTGAGAAGGCCATATGGATGGGATACATCAGATTTTTACTTTCTTTACACATACTATGTATATAGTGCATAGGGAATATGTATTCCACCGAAAAATTCGATACAGAGATTTCACCGGAAATTGTTTTGAGGTCTGCCAAATCCAAAAAAGAAAGAAAAAAAATGAAATTTTTAGGAAAAGGTTTGCGCGCGCATTTCTGGACAGCATAGCTCAAAAAATTAAAATACCGATAAACACTACCCTTGATATCTAAGTTTAGTATATTTCAAGGATACGACATGAAGCTTCTCAAAACAATCCCGCACCCCAAACTACCCTTTACATGGAAAAATATTTGAAAAGTTTGTTCTTTAAAAATGGCTCTAACGATTTTAATTAAAATTCCGTATATTATAGATATTTACATCACAATAAAATGTATATCTAAAACTTTCTGGGAATATTTTCTGAAGACCTGTTCATCCTGGATGAATTTTGCATAAGTAGTAAATCGTCATAAATATACAAGAACTTGCAGCACAAAATTAGATCTCGTTAAAACACCAATTTGTGTCATGAAGTTTTGTTTTAGGGTTGACCGTTTCCAAATATTTCTGGTTATTGTTTCAGTTTAAACTACTTAACTTTTCTCAAACGGAGTTACTTTTCCTTTCATCTCGCTTTTATTTACTGCTGTC
Organism: Hymenopus coronatus; assembly: GCA_030762935.1. Classification (NCBI taxonomy): domain Eukaryota; kingdom Metazoa; phylum Arthropoda; class Insecta; order Mantodea; family Hymenopodidae; genus Hymenopus; species Hymenopus coronatus. Next base: position 31,172,108 of record CM060883.1, read on the forward strand.
CTTGCAAAGTGAACCGAACTTCAATTGATCACATGGCGACCAGCTTTTAAAAGTTATGAGTATGGCTTTAGCCATATTTCTCTTCTACTTACAAGGAAGCAAGTAATAAGACCATTTCTGCTAATGTTTATCTCGATTAGCATAATGCAGATAAAAGAATCTTGTGTAAGAGTAATTTGTTTGCATAACAGATAGAGAAAGGGATGTAAATGGAACACATCAATTTTTTATAACATTTGTTTAGATACAATAACTTACTGAATTACATCACGACTTCTGGTAATGTTTTAACCAATCTTCTTGAAACAGAATGTGTAGATTAACCGCTTATTTCAGTTCCATTACGATGTTTCATAATTTAACAGGTATTTCTTGCCTCAGCCTAGAATTTGCCATTTAATTCTTTAAAAGGTGTTTAGCTCTCTTCAAACTCTCATTTTCCCTTCACCTGCAGCAGTTAACAGTTTTCCTCAGTTCATATTATTATGTGTTAAGGGACCTCGATACAGATTGCACAGAAGTCCCTGGAGATGGCGTTCAAATACACAGTTTATTTGCTTCGTTGAGTTATACAAAGACAATGTAATATACGGATACTACAAGTGGTTCATTCACTTTCAAAATGCTATATTTTCCGAAGTAATGGCACGTATAAAAATGCTTTATACATCAAAAGAATCGTGATATCACACAGTGTTCCCCTACAAAATGTTAAATCTCCAAAAGCAGAGCCTCAGGCGATTTCGTCGGTGGCCTGCATTCGTCAAGTCCCGGGTTCACTTCCCGGGGCCGGCCTACCTGACCCATATTTTTTCGGGTGTTTCCCCGGGCTGCCAGGCGAATTCTGGGCAAGTTCATTCCCTGAATTTCTTGTCCCTCTTGTCTTTTCCATTGTCATTTCATTCATCCTTCATTCGTTGGTTTCTTTCAGGGTTTGGAGTTTGTTTTTATAGTGTTTAATGCCCTCTTTTACTACAAATGGCACCGCAGGCAATGCCACTGATGATACATAGAACGGAGATGGAGCACCGGTGGAATGTGATGGCGGAGGAAACCGGAGCACTCGGAGAAAACACAACCCTGCGTCGCTTTGCCAACCACAAATACCACTTGCGGTCACTTGGTATCGAATCCAGGTCGACTTAGTGAGAGGCGGATGGTCGGCCACGGCGTGTCCAGGGTTGGAAGTGTCGGCGATGGTGCTCGGTGAGGCGTGGCGGGGAGAAAGGATCCTAAAAGTGGCTGTTCTTCCTTCCCGACTTATGCTGGTTGCTGGAAAGAGGGCCGCTTCTGACGGGGGTGCTGGACCCTATGTGAGGCAGGGACCTTAGTTTGCTGTTCGACTTTCGGGATATTTCATTCTGGAAATTGCAGGGCCTCTGTCATAAGTAGAGCTCGGTTTTGCGTTCCGAAGCGCACACAGTTACGAACACATGGAGCAGTGAGCGGAATGAAGAGAGGGTAGTGGGGAGAGGTTTGTAGCGTAAACATGCGCACGTTGAGGTATAATCTGTTCCAAAAGTAGCTCATTGCATGTATTGATATATGCATTGTTCTAATTTATAAAGTAACTCAATAAGGCAATTATTTCATAAAATGTTTAGTAAATAAAATTGCCTAATGCTTTTACAAATAAAAATATAAGGCTTAACACAAAACATTCAGGATAATGGTATGTAGAGCTTTTAAAAACAATCAACATAAATTAACCATACTCACTCAGAATTCATTGCAGTGAATTACAAGATACATTTTGACTGTATCGAAGGAAAAGGCTCTCCTCCTGTCACTCAAAATATGTTTGAATCATCCACAACGCTTACCCTTTCGTATTTTCAACATTTATCAATGCGACTTTCATTCAATGTTCAGTAGGTTATATATTAGCAGGAATTGAACGAGGTCAGGCAGTGAGTAATATGTTTCAAAACGGCTGTAGAGACCACCATAGTTATACTGTGGTGCACTGAACCTCAATCCGGTAATTTCATGACCCCGGACCGAGCTGTAGTCATGAGGTATACCCGGCCGCACCTCATCCCTCCCTCCCGGGGCAACCCCTCGTGGGGCGTACAAACAATAATCCCAGGTTCGATGCCGAGCCCCCTCTGACAGTTTTATATCCTACCCTACATCCTGCAGCATTGTCGGCAGAAGGTAAAAATGCTATTTCCTTTAACACATTGTTCTCTGATAAAGCGTGTTTTCATCTCCAAAAGTTTGTAAATAAACAAAACGTATAAAAATGGTTTTTTAACAAGTCTCAATTACCAGGATCACATCAGTGTCACCGGTGTGCCGGAATTTCATCCCTCAGTAGTTCCTTTACATGACAGTAATTTTATTGATATGGAGTTTTTAAACACATTTAAAAACTATAGGTCTGGGACGGATTTGAACGCGCGAGCTTGGAAGAAGGCAACGCCAAATTTTAGCCCAGAGAGAACCCATATCCAAGAAAGAAGAATTTTCGGAACATAGGTAAACACCTGGGTAACAATATCAAGTCATGGGTTAACTAGATTATTTTTTGAAGGCACTGTAAGTGCAGTCTGGAGCGTCCCTATAGCACGGTGATAGCTCGTCTGTTTCTGACACGGGGGACCCGGGTTTAAATCTCGGTGGGGGCCTGGAATTTTTATCCCGACAAGGATTATTCTCCAGTGCTTCCCAGGTTAGGGCATTGTTTCCCTTCACCTCCATTCCGCGGAAGAAACTGACAAACCACCGCAGTATTGTCTTACGTAATCACGTTGTAGTCCCTCTCATGATTCCATACCGATCCAAACTAATTTCTCATCATATCTTCGTCATCAAATTTAGTCCAATAAAGGCATATATTAGAAAATCATTTTTACTTTCTCCATACGTACTATGTATATAGTGTATAGAGAAGGTATTGCACTCCACCAAAAAATTCGATACCGAGATTTCACCGGAAATATATGTTTTAGGGTCCCCTGTATCTAAAAAAAGGTATTTTCAGAAACAGGTCCGTGTGTGTGTGTCCGTGTGTCCGTGTGTATGTGAACACGATAACTCAAAAACGAACAGTCGGTAAAATACCAAACATGGTATTTAAGTTTAGTATCTTCCAGGGATGCGACACGAAGATTTTGAGAAAAATCCCTCCACCCCAAACTACCCGTTACGTGAAACTTTTTTCGAAAATTTTGATTTTCTAAAAAATGGCTCTAACAATTTTGACTAAAATATCATATATTTAAGATATTTATTTACCTGACAAATAAAATGTATATCTTGAATTTTCTGGGAATAGCCTCTGAAGACTACTTTATTCTGGGTGAATTTTACGGAATTTTGCATAACTGTTAAACCGCAAGAGATGCATGAAAACTTACAACACAGCAAATGTAGAGCACTTTAAAACACAATTTATGCTATATACATTTTTTTCATGGAGTTGATTGTTTTTTTTAGATATTCCTAGTGTTTGGTTTCAGCTATAAAGGACTTTGTGAACTCGTGTCCATACGAACAAAGAACTTCAGTCACATAGCAACCAGCTTTTGACTATCACTTTAATCTATGGTACTCCCTTTTTTCGCTTCTACTTACAAGGAAGCAAGTAATAAGACTATTTCTGCTAATTTTTACTCGATGAGCATGAAGTACATAGAAGCATTAGCTTTTTAACAATAATTTGTTGCAGAGATGTAGAAAAAGTCATGTGAATGGAATACATCAGACTTTTTTTGCATATTCTTGTTACTAACCTTCTATTTCAATCGCAGTGGTTTGTGCAAAATGGGGCGCCATCTCACACAACACACACTGTACAAAATGTTCTGCACGGAGATGTTGTCTGATGTCTCGTCGTTTCCTGCAGCGCCATCACGTCGGATTCACTTAGTCCCCTTTAAGCCCCGACTGAAGCTCTTGTGACTTTTTTGTGGAGCTATTTAAAAGAGAACCTCAACCTTTCTGGCCTCAAAGCGTTCTGGATATGCGCGCTCGGAATGTGGAGCTGAACTATGACATCAATGAAGAATTGTGTCGGAAAGTTGTCAGGAATATGGTCACTGTCATAATAGAGGTTGTCCGCCGTAATGGAGGCCACATTGAAATGCATTATAATGAAATTTATCTCAAAAGAACAAAGTACTTTTGAATACAGAGACTGAGCTAGGTGGTTCAGGCGTTTTTTAATTCCCTTGGCCGATCCCTCTGACCCAAGGGTTCTTTTCAGGGGTTTCCAGGTTCACCAGGCGAATTCTGTTTCTTCATACCCCCAAACTTACTAACCCCTTCATTCCATCTTCATTTAATTCCAACCGGTCTAGAGTTGTAGGTATCAGCAAGACTGCGGTGGTGATGTCGCTCAATGGTGGTGAATGCTTTTCGGAAATACAGCTCTCGTCGGCAAAATGAAACTGGAGTGCATATGAATACATAAAAATGTGAAGTTGTCTGTAGAACTTGGTAAATTCAGTCAGGCCCAAGGCGCGACCTCCTAGTGCTCCCCGCGCTGAAATGAAGAACTGCTTGAACTAGTTAGGTACCCACTATGGTGGCTCTTCCCGCGGTCAGTTTCGGCCACCCGTTGAATATTTACCACGTTTCAATGGGTCCAATTCCTTCTGAATATGATACGGTTTCACGAGTTGAATTCGGTACGAATTGAGATCATTCTGACTACGGAAACTTAGAGGATAAAGTTATTCAACCTTTTTTGTTGTCAACTTAGAATTGAGTTGGCGAATCTGTTAAACATATATTTGTTAATGTGTCTATTATAAGGAAGATCTAAAGTTAAATAATTATATTTGAAAATACATTAAAAACTATAGAGACCATAAAAGTGGTTCTGTTTTAATCTACTACAGAACAATAAACAAAAAGCAGTAACATATGACTACCGCGTACAAGAGCATAGCAGAAGAAGAGCTTCTTTACTGTATTCAAATCGATTTGAATACGGGGGTGTTTCTATGCAACATATTTCGATCCGATCCCATTCCGAACCCAATTTCTAAGAGGATTGGATCGAAGATTCAAAGGATTTGAATCCGCTTCCAGACAGTATTCAAAACGATAAGTGTACTCAATTCTTGATGGAAAAGTGATAACTCCCATTAATATCCCATCTCCTCTGGGGAGTCTGATCATAATAAGCCCATAGTGGCTGCAATGTGGAACCCCATCCAGAATTTACCAATCAATCTGTGACTAACATTTTAACATTTTAATGTATAGCGTAAGATAGTTACGCTCAAAATAAAATGTGCCAGCTATTCGTGCGAAGCATTAGTATAGCGGGTGGAAGGGAAATAATTACATTAATTTAAACCAGTGATAGATCTCGGTATTTGGAACACATTTTGTATGTTACGTTTTTGTCTCTGACCATTTCCTACGGAAATAATTTAATATTTTTTGAAAACAAGAGACAGACAAGCTGGCAACGCTGCAAATTGTACTAGGTCAGTACATAAACCAACACGCCTCACTACTGCTACCACTCCAGTGTAAACCAATCAGAATGCCAGTTGAACTCGATATCTGCCAAAACATTACGCCACTCTGCGTCGTGTTTGTAAGCGACCGATGTGTTTACATCCAGAAGCCGGCTCAGAAACCCGATCAATCTGAACGCAAGGTTGCCGAAATACTTCACGTCTGAAAAGGCTGCTCGGAATATTCCTTTAATGTTTTTAAATGAGTAATTATTTCGAAACTGTATGATGTCCCATAATTACTACCCAAAACATTATCAGAAATACGTTACTCTACGCATCTTACAAGTAACAAACTATTAACTTCGTACATGCTTATGGAATTACGCATCCCATTTGGAACAAAAAAACATTTATTTCTTTTGAAATCGGCTGCTTAAGGAACAAAATACCATTAGACTTTTTGTTTGTAATGCTTCTATGCTGCATATATTAGAAGGGATATAATAAGTTCCCTTCCACCCGTGTATTGATGATGTAGTTTTTATTGCAGACTCGGCGAGGAAGCTCCAACAAGCTTTAAGTGTATGGACGGAAATATTAAAAGAAAGGGGAGTTGGTAGTTAACAAAAAGTCAAGTGGCAAGACTGCAAGATCAGGTTGTGCAAATAAAGATTGAGCACGAAGGCCAGTAGCTTGCTCAAGTAGAACAATATGCATATCAAGGAGCTGTGGTCTATCAAATAGGAAAACTGCACTGAGAAATTTGTAATAGAATAAAAAATCTTATGTGTACCATTCACATGGCTTTCTCTACATCTCTGCAACAAATTATTATTAAAAAGCTTATACTTCTATTTGCTTCATTCTAATCAGAAAAAAATAGCAGAAGTAGTCTTATTACTTGCTTCCTTGTAAGTAGAAGCGAAATAAGGGAGTACCATAGGTTAAAGTGAAAATCAAAAGCTGGTTGCTATGTCATTGAAGTTCCTTTGTTTGTATGGACAGCAATTGACAAATTCCTGTATGAGAAAAGTGTAAGTTTTTCATAGCAGAAACCAAAAACAAGGAATGTCTCAAAAACGACCAACTCCACGAAAAAAATGTATGTAACATAAATTGTGTGTTTTAATGTGCTCTACATTTTTGTGTAGTAAGTTTTTGTCCATCTCTTACGGTTTAGCAGTTATTCAAAATGTAGTAAAATTCATCCAGAATAAACTACTCTTCAGAGGCTATTCCCAGAAAATTCAAGATATACATTTTATTTGTCAGGTAAATATGTTTAATATACGAAATTTTAATCAAAATCGTTAGAGCCATTTTTGAGAAAATCAAAATTTTCGAAAAAAGTTCCATGTAAAGGGTAGTTGGGGTTGGGGGTATTTTTCTCAAAATCTTCGTGTCGCATTCGCATCCCTGGAAGATACTAAACTTAAATGCCAAGTTTGGTGTTTTACCGACTTTTCGTTTTTGAGTTATCGTGTTCACAGACACACGGACACACGGACGCACGGACACACACACACACACACACACGCACACACACACGGGCCTTTTTGTGAAAATGCTTTTTTTTGGATACTAGGGACCCTAAAACATATATTTCCGATGAAATCTCGGTATCGAATTTTTTGGTGGAGTGCAATACTTTTTCTATACACTATGTACATAGTGTCTATAGAGAAAGTAAAAATCTGATGTGCTCCATTCATACGCCTTTCTCTACATCTCTAACAAATTATTTGTTAAAAAGTTTCTTCTTCTATCTACTTCATGATAATCGAGGTAAACATTAGCAGGAATTGGCAGTATTACTTGATTCCTTGTAAGTGGAACAAATTAAATCTAATAGATAAGTTTATTTGCCAGAACCAAGTATATTGTGTAGCAACGTCAAATACAAGCAAGATTAAAAACAATTGATAGTATTATAAAAGTCATCCAAACAATAAAATGGATTTAAAATCAAAGTGCGCTTCACTGACCTCTTAAAGGATTCAATGGAGAGAGCTCTAGTGCCGTTACTGAGTTTGTTTAATAGATTTAATGATATTATTTCATAGGAATTTTGTATCTTACTATATTTACATTATTTATGTAAATATTGGAACTAGTTCTGGTGTGATGAAGATGGATTTCGGAGCATAGATTGTATTTATGACTATTTTTCTTAGCAAATAAGAGGCAGTGGAACACAAACAATGAAGTCAAAGTTAAAACACCCAACTTAACAAATAAAGGTTTACAATGAGTTCTAGGGACTACACCACATAAAATTCGAATTGCCTTTTTCTGTAATAAAAGTATCTTTTTAGCTAAAGCATGGTTCCCCCAAAATAAAATACCATAACTCAAATGGCTATGGATTTGTCCATAATAAACTGATAATAAATCATTGGAAGACACATTATTTTTTAAAACACGTAACATAAATATACCTCTGCATACTTTGTTAGCGATATAGTTAATATGTGAACGCCAACCTAGATCAGGTTCGAAATGAATATGTTCCATTCACTTATGTCCTCTAGCTATTCGGGTCAAACGTTTTATTCAAAACATTAATCCGTTGTCTACATCATGCTAATCAAAATAAACATAAGCATAATTAGCCTTATTGCTAGCTTCCTTGTAAGTAGAAGTAAAATAAGAAAATGCACGAGCTAAAGCGATAGTCTCATCCTTTAAAAGCAGGTCGTTATGTGAAACAATTGAAATTCCATCTCTTTGGTTGTTAGGAGTAAACAAACGAGAAATGAGAAGAAAGGTGTCTTCTCGTTCGATAAGTGGATTAAAATTGAAACCAATAATCCGGAATATCTAAAAAATGATTAACTTTACAAAATAATGTATATGACATAAATTGTGTGTTTTGGTGTAATAAGCTTTTGCATATCTCTTACGGTTTGCCAGTTATATAAAAGTTATCCAGAATGAGGTCTTCAGAAGATATTCCCAGAAAGTTCAAAATATGCATTTCATTTGTCATAAAATATCTTATACAAACGGTATTTTAATCAAAATCGTTAGAGCCATTTTTGAGAAAATCAACATTTTCGAAAAATTTTCCAAATAAAGGGTAACTTGCGGTGGGGAGTTTTCTTGAAAATCTTTGTATCGCATCATCGGAAGATGCTGAACTTAAATACCAGGTTTGATATTTGACCAACTTTTCGTTTTTGAGCTATGCTGCGCTTACTTTTTATACATTTTCGACCAGATTCGGAAGACGACGGTCGTAAATATACTTAATACAACTAGGTACTTAATATTAATAAAATAAATAGCATTGAAACTTCAAATATTAAATAATATATTTTCCTCAGCATAAACGCATATTCAATTTCAAAGGGTTAAAAACTAACGTTCAAGAAACATTTTGCCCGACTGAGTAGTGTGGTGTCTGTTTCACATTCAACAGGTCGTGAGTTTGAATCTCGCTTAGGGTGAGTTACCCTGATAAGGTTTTTTTCGGGGTTTTCCCTTATCCTGAGAAGACGAATGTCGAGTAACTTTAAGCTCCATGGCTCCATTTGAGCTTCATTTCACCAATTTCATTCACCGTCCGATATGACCAACCAGGTTAAAGGACGTTAGACTAATATATAGCATGCAATATATTTAACATATATTTATACGTTTATTTAACTCTTTAATTTCCATAATAATTAGTGCCCTAACGATACAGATGGAGATGCCATCCGGTCCCACCCACAAGCGCCGAGCCTTTCACAGAGGGGACCAAGCGTCAAAGCCCCGAAATCGGGTCTCGATGGAACGGTTCTGATGATGATGCCAGGATAAAGTCTTTAAAGTGCAAAAGCCACCATCAAGCCGCTACCTGCCGTGTCCTTCAAGCCTGAAACAGAAGACAAGGAAATGATGGGCAGGAAGATTCTAGGGTTGTGATGAATCTTCCCAGTATTCGCCTGACCACCCGGGAAGACCCTCTAAAAACCTATAGGTCAGGAAGGCTGGCTACAGGAATCGAACCCACTACCTCCCGAATGCGATTCTACACTTTATTGTGGTACACACATACAAACTATTCTTACTAAAGTTTCTTTTTCCATATTCAAAACCAATTTTTTAATTTAACACAGCAGATTTTTACTTTCTCTAGCACGTATGTACATACTATGTACAAGATTTCACTGGAAATATATGTTTTGAGAACTCCTGAATCAAAAAAAGAACTTTTTTAGAAAAATCTCAGTGTGTGTGTGGGACTGTGGGAAACAACTCAAAAACGAAAAGTCTTTAAGTACCAAACTCCCAAGGATATAGCATAAATAGTTTCAAGAAAATCACTTCACCCCAAGCTACCCTTTACATTGCAAAATGTTCGAAATAATTGTTTTTCTCCAAAATGGCTCTAAAGACTTTGAATAAAATTACCAGATATTAAATACATGAAATGGAGTTTTGTTTATGGACGCTCTTTAACTGATGTGGTTCTCAGCATCCCATTCTATAATGAGCGTGAAAGATTGCTTAGTTTTGCTCAGAGGCCTCTTTATCAGGCTTGAAGATGGCCTAAATCTACAACAAGGGACCAACGGCTTTGCTTCCCTTCCGAAGCAGGTCATGCTAAGGATTTTTACGCCCAAGAAATCCATCGTCCTACGCCGGGTTTTGAACCCGCGACCGTTGGTATGTAAAGTTAGCATGTTAACCATTACACCACGTATTCGTTTAGTTGTTTTTTCACACAAACTGTAACAGGAGTTGGATAGGTAGAGTCACACTGAAAAATTCAATGCCATAGCTGGGATGTGAACCACGGATCTCCTGGTCTCTAGACGGTTGCTGTACCATTGAGCTACCCCGGCAACATACCGGCATACCATTGAACGTGCGAGTCAGTTGAGAAATTCAATTCTATGCCTGTATGTCGCCATGACAGCTAAGTGGTAGAGCGACCGGCTAGAGATCGGGAGATTCTTGGTTCAAATCCCGGATATGGCTGAGACTATTTCTGTCTGACTCTACCGTTCCAAGGTATTGTAACAAAAATTCGATGTCAGAATTTCACCGGCAATATAAGTTTTGAGGACTCCTGAGTCCGAAAAATGTATTTTTAGAAAAAGATCCTTGTGAGGGTGTGTGAGTCTGTGGACAGCATAGCTGAAAAACGAAACGACCGTTAAATATCAAACTTGGTATTTATGTTTAGTATCTTCCAACGATGCGACACGAGAATTTTCTTGAAAATCTCTTCCCCCACGCAAACTACCCTTTATAAAGATTTTTTTTTAATTTTGATTTTCTCAAAAACGTCGCTAAAGACTTTGATTAAAATACCGTATATTAAACATAAATAAAAAGCGTGTCTTGAATTTTCTGGTTATAGTCTCTGAAGAGCTATTTATTCTGGATGAGTTTTAAATTTTGCAGAACGATTAAATCGTAAGATCTCGTTAGAATACATAATTTATGTCATATAGATTTTTCTTGTAGAGTTGACCGATTTAGAAACTATTCCTTGTTATTGATTTCAATTCTAAACTACTTAGTTTTTCTCAAACGAGACGAAGCGAAGCGAATCGCTTTCAGTTGTTTAACATAGCAACCAGCTTTTAAAATATTCGACTGTCATTTTACTGCGATGTGTTCGCTTATTTTCATTTTATTTACAAGAAAGCAAGTAATAAGACTATTCTGTTAATGCTTATCTCCATTAGCATGATGTAAGTAAAAGAATACTCTTTTGTAAGAATAGTTTGTACATGGAATAGCTATAGAAAGTTATGTGATTGGAACACATCAAAGTTTTCTATTTTAGTAACCTTGTCCTGAGTCTGGCCTTGATATGTGTAAATCAGGAGGCATCGCGTGCTTCATAAAAATGTTCCTGACCCAAATTCATTTGCTCTGATACCTCCGAGATATTATCTTTATTTGAGGAACAATGTCACTGGTTGCCGTTTATGCATGCCACAGATTCTTCTGTTTTTTTTACTTTCTGTATTTTTACTTTCTCTAGCACGGATGTATTTTATATAGAGAAGGTAATATATTCCATAAAAAATTCAACACCGAGATTTCACTGGAAATATATGTTTTGAGAACCCCTGAATAAAAAAAAACTTTTTTAGAAAAATCTCAGTGTGTGTGTGACTGTGGGCAACAAAACTCAAAAACGAAAAGTCGTTAAGTACCAAACTCCCAAGGATATAGCACAAATAGTTTCAAGAAAATAACTTCACCCCAAGCTACCCTTTACATTGCAAAATGTTCGAAATAATTGTTTTTCTCCAAAATGGCTCTAAAGACTTTGAATGAAATTACCAGATATTAAATACATGAAATGGAGTTTTGTTTATGGACGCTCTTTAACTGATGTGGTTCTCAGCATCCCATTCTGTACTGAGCGTGAAAGATTGCTTAGTTTTGCTCAGCTGCCTCTTTATCAGGCTTGAAGATGGCGTAAATCTACGACAAGGGACCAACGGCTTTACTTCCCTTCCGAAGCAGGTCATGCTAAGGATTTTTACGCCCAAGAAATCCATCGTCCTACGCCGGGTTTTGAACCCGCGACCGTTAGTATGTAAAGCTAGCATGTTAACCATTACACCACGGAGGGCGACTTATATTAAAAATACACACATTACAAATAAAATGTATATATTGAATTTCCTCTTTATTCTGGAAGAGTTTTGAATATCTGGTAAAGCGTAATAGATAGACAATTGTTGATTTCGTAAAACTCACAATTTCCTTTACGATTTTACTGGGGAGATAAAATTTACATATATTCCTTGTTATTGGTTTCAATTAAAAAATACTTATACTTTCCTCAAGTGGGAAGTCTATCGTGATTCTTTTGTTTTACTCCGGGTCATGCAAAGAAGAAAATTTCAATGTCATTCGCTTTTAAAAATGTTGACTGTCACTTTAGCCTAATGTATTCCCTCCTAGTTATAAGGAACTAAGTAATACGTTGACTCTATTAAAGCTTATCTCGAGTAGCCTGTAGTAGAAAGAAGAAGACTATTTTGTAAAAGGTTTGTTTGTAGCACAGCTGAGAAAGTCATGTGAATGGAACATATTAGATTTTTTCTCTTTCTATTCGTGACCGACCTAATTGACCCATGTGTTTTATTGTTGGTTTTCCCGGATCACCAGGGATTGCTGGGTAGATTTCTTCCATCCCTCAGTTCTCCTGCCCCTCCTTTTTATTGCCATTTTATTTATTCTTCATCCCTTTGGTCTCTTTCAAGGAAAGAGTCTCCTTTAGAAAGAGATTAGATTAGTGTGTGTGTGTGTGTGTGAACACGATTAATGGTCCTATCCGTCCCTATCCTACTCCTATGGTCCCTGGGTTAAATTCATCATCCTTCATGTCCGCAAGATGAGATTTCGTCCTTTAGTGCCATCTATGGGCGATGACTTCATCCCTCGTCACGATATGTGCATACAGTGGAGAATTCGAGAACTAGAAATTTCCTGATCAAGAAACCTCTGTAATGGTGGTTCCATATACGCCGCCATGGCGTCATGGCGCCATCAACACCAGCACCACCACCACCACACCTACTGCTACAACAACCAATACCACTATTACTACTTCCACCAGTATTACTACAATAAAATAATAATAATAATAATAATAATAATAATAATAATAATAATAATAATAATAATAATAATAGGCGACAATCTTTCTATACATTAAGATAAACGTTCTATCCACCCAGCAGGAGTAGATAATGTTTTTCCCCCGTTTTTACCACTCTGGCACCGCAGGTGATGACACCGATAATACATGGAATGAAGATGGTGTACCGGTGGAATACGATGTTGGGGGGAGGGGGGAACTGGAGAACAAGGAGAAAAACCGCCCTGCGCCACTTTGTCCACCACAAATCCCACATTCGGTCACCTGGGAGCGAAATCGGTCCGCCTGGATGATAGGCGAGTGGTTTAACCGCTCGGCCACGGCGCGGTCCCCACCCAGCACGCAGAGTTCTACAAGAATGACCAAATAGTTGCTAAAATTTACTCTTATGAAGTTGCTTCATTTTTCCACAGCTTTGTAACAAAAAATCTTACGTTCCACAGTATCAACACTGCATCTATTCTGTAACCCTTGGGGGTGGGGAAATAAGAATTATACCTTTTTCTTGTTTCTATATTGACTAGTTCATGGAATGAAAAGTTTAGAGGAACTCAAGATCACTTTTCCTGTCAGAGGCCACAAGAAAACAAGGGCATCATAAATCAGGAGACTCATTTGGACATTCCTTCTGGATGGAATCAAGTTAATAATAATGCAATCACAAAACCAACTCCATTCTTAAAGATTGAAGTCCATCGAAATCTTGTACATACTTGGACAACTTAAATAAGGACTCTATACAGAAAAAATGTCCCTTCCAAACCAGACCTGTGGTTGAGATGTTGATCTCTAGTGAATCCCAAAAACAATGAACCTCAGGAATTCATATAGCTGTCAGTGGTGACGACATTCAGAAAAACTGGTTTGCAGTGAATCAACCCAGAAATTTGCCCACGGGCAGTGACGTAGAAAATGTGGTTGCTAATGATGCATTTCCAAATGCGACGTCTTGAAGAAAAGTATTTTTATTGTTGTTTTATTTTAATGTCGCCCTCCGAGGTATAGTGGTTACCATACTAGTCTCTAAACTCCAAGATTGCAGGTTCAAACCTGGCGAGGGTGATGGAATTTTGGACGCAAAATTTTTAGCATGGCTTCCTCGGAAGTGAAGTAAAGCTAGAGGTCTCGTATAATGTTTATTTACAGTAAAAGAACCCCATTACTGGAGAGAAGCAGGTTCCTGGGCAAATTTCGCGTCCGCAAGACGTGATTTTATCCTACAGTGCCATCTGAGGGCGACGAGCTGATCCCTCGACACAATGACGCATAGCGGCGAACTCACGAACTATACATTTATATCCGATCATGGAAAAATCATAACGATGCCATTTGCTCCACTAATAAGATACAGGAATACTCTCTCTCTCTCTTTATTTTAATAACACCAAACACCGTTTTTCATATTTACATTTAATTGATTAATACTATCGACATTGATCGTTTTTTCATCCTAAAATTGTAATAAGCAAAATGATATGTTCATTATAACAATATACACAGAATGTTATATGTAACCCAAGTAGAAAAATTGATGTGTTCAATTCACACGACTTTCTCTACCTGCTTTGCCAACAAAACTTATTACATAGCATTAGTCGTTTTTCTACTTCATTTAATCGAGCCTAATATTAGCAGAGTGGTCTTTTTACATAGTTTCTTATAAGTAGAAGTGAACTAAGGGAATATACTAGGCTAAATCGATATTAAAATGTTTTTAAAGTATTGCTCTGTGATTGTCATTGAAATTCGCTTCTTTCATGGCCAGGAGTAAAACAAAATAAACACGGACGACTTTCTATTTGAGATAAGTATACATATTTTAAAATTTAAATTAATAACAAGGAATAGCTCAGAAATGGCTAGCTTTACAACAAAAATGTATGGGACATAAGTTGTGTGCTTTGGCGAGATCTACATTGTTTGTGTTGTAAGATTTTGTCTACCTCTTACAGTTTACTAGTTATGGAAAATGTATTCAGAATGAAAAGGACTTCAGAGAATACTCCTAGTAAATTCATTTTGTCACGTAAATAGCTCTTTAATATGCGCTATTTTAATAAACATCGTTAAAGCTATTTTTGAAACATATTCGAAAATGTTTCGATTTAAAGGGTAGTTCGGAGTGGGAGATTTTCTTGAAAATCTTCGTGTCGCATCCTTGAGAAATAATAACTATAATAACTCCATCCATGGCACGACAGCTCTCAAGGAATCGCCCGGCCGCTGCGTCCTCCATCTCGGTCCAGGACAGACGTCATAGATAGGGTGCAGTATTGGAGGGTTAATGCGGTCCGGTTAATGCGGTCCGGTTAATGCGGCCCTCTTGACCTGGAGCCGCTACTTCTCCATCAAGTAGCTCCTCAATTGGCCCCCCCCAGGGACCTTTGAGGCTGAGTGCACCCCGGATCAGGTTTCCCAGTGGGGGGAAAATCCCCACGCCGGGACCGGGAATCGAACACAGGTCTCCCGCTTGGCAAGTAGCTGCGCTATCCTTGAGAGATACTAAACTTAAATACCAAGTTTTGTTTAACGGACTTTTCGTTTTTGAGTTATGTTGCTCGGTCACACACATACACACAGACACGCACACATCCAGATCTTTTTTTCTAAAAATGATGTTTTATTCAGGCGTCCTGAAAACACGTATCTACGGCAAAATCTCAGAATCGATTCTTCTATTTATTATGCTGTACGTACATTGTACGTAAAGTAATAAATTGTAAAGTAATAAATGTCGTAAAGAAAGTAGTAAAATGTGACTTTTCTGGTGGTTTTTGCGATTTTGACGTCCTTTGACTAGCTCTTATTCATGTTGATAGATAAACATAACCATTTTGCTTCATAAGTAGTCATATAAGCTTTGCTATTTCACATTCTCTTGTTACTGGCTACTGTTTATGTTTCCGACTGTCGTTAATGACTACATATAGCTTATGTTAATGCTTAATTTTCATTGTAACGTGCCGTTACTAGACAAGCAAGTTTTGGCACAGTGTGGAACAAAGCTGTTTGGTTTGGATGGCCTACTGTGGCTATTAGCCTTTCGAATATGAAAATTTAACCAGAGCTTGTCACGTAAGAGGCCTCTGTTTGAGCCTGCCATAAATTACCTGCCTGTTTGTGTAATGCTTCCCATGATAGTGTTAAATACGCTGTCGTTAATCATGATTTATACACCCTTTGTTAAACTGCCCCAACACAGGTGCTTATTGTATTCCATCACGTCCTTGCATAGGTGCGGAACAAAGCATAGGGAAAAAAAGCAAGCGGGAATAGAACCACGGACCGTGAACCGACACGGGATATAGCTACAAGGAATGTATCCAACTTCGCTTACAAAAGAAACCCATTTTAGCAGAGGAGAACGTTTTCGAATCACTCGGATGAGTAAATTATTTGCTGCAAGAGCTTTTAATGCGACCTTTGGTTTAAAAGCAAGGCATTCGAAGAAAATTCCAAGGTTTTCTCTATTCAGAGAGCTATGCAGCTTTCTAAAATACTTCTAATTTGTGCTTAAGGTTCTGAGCAGCTCAGATGGCTTCGTCTGTGGCCCGAATTCGTCCGGGTTCACTTCCCGTGGCCAGTCTAATTGACCCAAGGGTTTTAGGGGGTTTGCTCGTGTCGCTAGGCGAATACTGGGTAGGTTTCTTTCATGCCCTCCATGTCGTTTCTATTGTCATCGCATTCATTCCTCATCCCGTTGGCTTATTTCAGGGTTGGAAATGTCGATGATGGTGTTCGGTGCGGTGTGACAAGGAAAGAGGATTTTTGAGTAAATATCTCGGTCCCCCAATTTCGGCTGGTTGCCGAGATGTCGCTCCTACCGGTGGCATTGGACCCTATTGTGTATTTGATTTAACTTGAAATATGTTAAGTAGAAAGAGATAGCAATACATTCCATAGGACAGTTAAAAATCCTTAACTGTCTAATCTCAAAATCAGGGATACATTAAACATAAAATTATAAAGAGAATATGACTCACCGTTCCATGGTCGCTGTTTTCCAACATTCGCTTGAAGCAAAACGAAAGCAAGCGAAGCAAGACCGGCGAAGGATATCACCATATTTTCCATATTTAATTTCCAAAACACCAGTAGAATTGGTAACAACATAAGTACAACTGATACTGAGAGAGTAATAGGCAGTGAAGGATGACTGTAGTAGGGTTTTCCAGCCCCTTGACAGTCATGCCCCCCCCCATCTCCCAGACCAGTCAGGTAGCAGAAGAATGGTCATGTTTCAACATAAAATAACATGTTTCAACACGTATAAAATAAAAAATAAAACGAAATCTGTATATAATTACTTAAACCAGGGCTAATTTGACAGATTTTTAATATTTATCTCACCTTAGAACCTTCTTCGCTACAAGTTACTCAAGACTTCCTATCAAATGGTTTCCTCTACAATCTCGAAATGTAGCTATGTTCTCAGTAACGGACGTAAATTGACGTCTAGAAAACTTTTTCTTTGCTTGAGAGAAAATAAGAACTTCAAAACATTGCAGATGTATATTTATATATTAGCCTCAAAGAAAAAGGACGCTCAATGGCCAAGAAAGTAGACAAAAGCGGTTCTTGTGAAAACACTACAACACGAAATATTGTGTTCTAGCTATTTTTATGTAGTAGCAATGTGTTCTGACATATAAAAATCGGATGTGTTTCATTCACATTACTTTCTCCAGCTGTTCTACAAACAAACTTCTTACAAAAGATGATGCTTCTTTCTGCTCGAGAATAAGCTAATCGAGATAAGATTTACCAGAAGGGTTTTATAGATATAAGGGAAACAAGGGAATGCACTAGGCTAAAGTGATAGTCAAGTGCCTTAAAAGCTGTCGCTATGCGATTGTCATTATAATTCCCTTCTTTGCGTGTTTTTTTTTTCTTTTTTTTTTCGATTCAAATAGTACCGGAGTCTGTTCAGGACTCCGGCGCTGTATCCCCGTTTACATTTCGCCCCCTAAGTTTACTGTATGATTACTGGTTTTACTGTTCCTTTACACAAACATACACACATTGCACAAACATATAACACCCATGCCCAAGGCGGGACTCGAACACACGATCCCCTGCCCACGAAGCACCAAAGCGAGACGCTTTAGCGAGCGTGGCTATGTGGATCGGCTGCGTGTTCGGAATAAAACTAAAGAAACACGGGCGACTTCCTGTGTGAGAACTGAATAGGTTAAGTATTTTAAAATTGAAACCATTGACAAGGAATATTTTGGAAACGGTTTACCTTCACAACAAATGTAAACAATATAAAGTTTGTGTTTATGTTTTATGATCTTTTATAGTTTACCGGTTATGAAAAAGTTATTCAGAATTAAGGACTTCAGAAGCTATTCCGAAGAAATTCAACATACCTATACACTTTATTTGTTAAGTAAATATCTTTTATATACGGTATTTTAATCCAAATCGTTAGAGCCATTTTTGAGAAACCCAAAATTTTCGAACATCTTTCGTGTAAAGGGTAGTTCGGTGTGGGGAAATCTTCTTGTAAATCTTCGTGTCGCATCCTTGGGATATACCAAATCTTAAACACCTATTTGGTATTTATCGGATTTTCGTTTTTGAGGTATGCTGTCCACAGACACACAAACACACACATATACCCGCACACTCACATACAGTTAGACAGACAGACACAAACACTGTCATTTTTCTGCAAAAGCTTCTTGTTTTATTTTTTTTTTATTTTTTTTTTATTTTTTTTTTTTTTTTTTTTATCTTTTTACTCAGAGGGTCTCGAAAATATATATCTTCGGTGAAATTTGTATAGAAATTTTGGATAAAATACAATATCTTCTCTAGCGTATCCTCTAGCGTATACGTACCTTGTAAAAATTGTGATGGTATACACTGACATGCCTTTTTCTACCCTCTATAATTTGTTACTCCTATAAAGTTTATTTTTCCATCTACTTAATTCAGATAAACCTTTACAAAAATACTTTATACATTTAGTTATAAATTCAAAAGGCATGACTATATTCAAATGTTTGACATTTCACGGTTTTCATTCAATCGCGAGAAACAACTGATCATCGAAAGGGCTTCCAAATAATAATGTAGTCAACAGTTCAAGCCGCTGTCCCCGTAGTTCAGCCGGTAGAACATTTTTCTGCTGTGCAAGGAGTCCCGAGTTCGATTCCCGGCATGAAGGTAGGCACTTTTCTGTAGCCCACATTATTCCCTGTCCCCCGTCCAGAGTCTGGAAAATATGAATGTGTGTGTGTGTGTGTGTGTGTGTGTGTGTGTGTGTGTGGTCTCTTGATTAAAATTAAAAAAATTAACAGAAATAATACGGTTAACAGCATTGTCGCTAGGCAATATGTTCTGAAATGTCATTGATAGGACCATACAGCTAAAGGCGGGGAAGAAATGAAAAAATTCAAATAAAAAAATCTGATGAGTTCTATTCACATGACTTTCTCTACATCTCTGCAACAAATTATTGTTAAAAAGCTTATGCTTCTATTTGCTTCTTGCTAATCGACAATCGACAAATCGAAAATTAGCGGAAATAGTCTTATTGCTTGCTTCCTTGTAAGTAGAAGCGAAATAAGGAAGTACCATAGGTTAAAGTGATACTCAAAAGCTGGTTGCTATGTGACTGAAGTTCCTTTGTTTGTATGGACCGGAGTTGACAAGGAATATCTCAGAAACGATCAACTTCACGAAACAAATGTATATAACATGAATTGTGTGTTTTAACGTGCTCTATAGCTTTTGTGTGGTAAGTTTTTGTCCATCTCTTACGGTTTAGCCGTTATGAAAATTTTCTTAAAATTCATCCAGAATAAAGTAGTCTTCAGAGGCTATTCACAGAAAATTCAAGATATACATATTATTTGACAAGTAAATATCTTTAACATACGATATTTTAATCAAAATCGTTAGAGCCATTTTTGAGAAAATCAAAATTTTCGAAAAAATTCCCATCTAAATGGTAGTTTGAGGTGGGGGGATTTTCTGAAAATCTTCGTGTCGCATCCTTGGAGGATACCAAACCTAAATACCAAGTTTGGTTTTTAACGGACACAGACACACACACACATACACATAGAGACACACACACGGATTTTTCTAAAAATGCTATTTTTGGATACAGGAGGTCTCAAAACTTGTATTTCCGGTGAAATCTCGGTATCGAATTTTTGGGTGCATTACAATACCTTCTCTATACACTATGTAAATAGTATGTGTAGAGAAAGTAAAACGCGACGAAACGGTGGTGTAATATTTGACTCAATGACAAGCACAAGTGAAACCTATTTACATGCTGATTTACTTCTGATTTTGAAAAGGAAAGTGCCAAACCTG
The DNA here is from genome assembly GCA_030762935.1 of Hymenopus coronatus. NCBI lineage: Eukaryota > Metazoa > Arthropoda > Insecta > Mantodea > Hymenopodidae > Hymenopus > Hymenopus coronatus. The sequence continues at coordinate 31,192,484 of CM060883.1, forward strand.
CTTTTAGCTACCGGTCGGCTTTTGCTGCACCTTTACCAGCGTGTGCGAATTATGTTCTTGAAAACTCTAAAATATTTTCAGTCAAAATGGTTATAGAAAGCAATTAAAGATACAAATGATATTCCAAATAATGAGATCTGTAAATTGTATAAATTAATATAAATACTTCCGTACAATTCGGCAGAGGCCCTAATAATGAAAGTGGTTCCAATGCGCATGAGACAATCTAATCTCTAGAAATTTCTCAACAATTTCTATTATCGCAAAGCACAAATGATGTGGAAAAATCAAAGCAAAGAAAAATTGACGATGGGTTTAAACCAGTTTAAAGAATCAATACTCTGATGCTGGGTTTCACCAACTGAGAGTAAATGCAGCTTGAGGGAAATTCAACAAACGCTACGCCAATTTTTGTCGTATCGTTAATGACAATCACATCGACATGACGGTTCATCGTCTATAATGACACGTTACATAAGTTTGTGAAGGTTGGCAACAGTAATGTTTGCTACTTTCTTTTCATTGGCTAAGATTATGTATTCAAAAACCGTTGCCACACGCATGTCACACCTCTCGATAACATGCCATCAAGTATACTGTCATATTATCTCCCCATTTCAATCGACTGCTTTCAAATATAAAACCTGGCACAATTTGCTATGCCAAATGTTTGAATATTAAGTTAAAAGACTCATGTATTATATTCACATGGCTTTCTCTACCTATATTACAACAAAATATTTCTATAACATTTTATTCCTCTATCTACATCATGCTAACTGAGAAAACATTGTTTTATTACATCTTTTCTTGTGAGTTCAAGGGCAGTAAGGGAATACATAGACTAAAGCGATAGTCAAATCTTTTAAGAATCAGTCATTATGTGATGGAACTGAAATTATATTCTCCTTAGATGACCAGACTGAAAAACCCAACAACAAACGACGATTTCTGATTTTATATATTGGGAAATTTAATCCAAGAAAAATCTCGGAAATGGCTCCACAAAAATGAAAGATATTTGACATAAATTGTATGTTTAATCAGATCTACATTTTTCGTGCAGCAAAATTTCGTTTATCTCCTAAGAATCACCAGTCGAGCAAAAGTAATCGAGAATAAATATGGATTCGAAATTTATTTCCGGAAATTACAAGATATAAATGTTATTTGTGATGTAAATGTCTTTAATATGTGGTATTTTAATCAAAGTACTGTTCATATGATGAAGTGTACCTTACACAGTTTCAAAGCGTAATGTAATATACTAACGAAAATCATAAAAAATGTTTTGCCAATATATCTTAATGGTCATAGCTAGAACATAATGCTTACCTCTTAATGTTAAAAAAAAAAACCTTCTTTTAACAAAAATAGATGCGCAGAGGATTTTCCAAGCAGAGAGAAATATAAGGAAAATACATTGAATAATAAATAAATGTATATTGTGACTACACCCTGCGGTCATGTATGTACGACTTGCTTCACAATTCACAGCTTATTGTAGACATCCGTTGTTACACTGTGATAGTGGACATCTGTGCCGGTGGCAAGTTCTTTTAACATCGCAGCTGTGATTGTTATACCTGTGCAAGTGGACACGTCTTTGACATCCTGCCCGCACTGCTACACTTGAGTGAGCACGTGCGATTGTTTCTGGAAGTTTCCAGTAACGTGATCAAGATGCATAAAAAGGGCAACGTCCCGAGGGTTTAGTTTCAATTAAAAATGCAAAATTGCAGTAGCTGAGTGAGTTTCGACGGGAAATTCTTAGCGTGTCGTAGAAGCCGTCGCCGCCAACGTCAGAATTGCTACGAAAGCATTAAAGAAAGAGTTATTTGTGACCAGATTCTGACTGTAATCAACTTGTGGAAGAAATAAAGATTTGTTGTTGCAGTTAAAAAAGAGTTTTTTTACAATATCGTAAAGTGTTACGCTTTGTAAATTGGCTACACGTGTAAACTCATAATTAAATGCACACAAAAAGACTCACAAATAGTACAAAGCCATCTTAACACAGTGCAACGTATCAAATTATACAAACGAACAACAAGTATAGAAGTTAAGCCTATAAATATATATACGTACTTGTATATACTAAGGTCGGCGGATAAGTCGCGGGCCTCACACAGATATGGCACCACTAGGCCAGTTAGACGGTAGCATTGTGTAGTTTAACTCTAGATAAGCTTGTATCCATAGTTACAGGCCAATAGCTTGTTTAGTATTCGAATGATAACATTTTAAACAAGACAACTTTAGAGTTTTCACAAAATGGAGGATTTGGCAAAACGAGCAGTGATTAAATACTTCCATTTGAAAGGCTTAACGCCTAAAGAATTCAAGAAGGAAATGGACAGTACATTGAAAGACTCTGCCCCTTCACATTCAATGATTAAAAGGTGGGTTGCAGAGTTTAAAATGGGACAAACGAGCGCTAGTGATGAGCCTCGCTCTGGACGCCCTGTAGGAGTGACAATTTCAGAGATAATTGAAAAAAATAATCGTTTAGCACTAGAAGACAGCAGATTAAAGTTGTTTGAAATAGCAGAGGCTGTAAACATATCAAAAGAACGTGCAGGTAATATTTTAGGTAATGTTTTGGGCTTTCTCAAGGTCTGTGCAAGATGGGTGCCGCGTTTGGTGACATCTGATCAAAAGTTGCAAAGGAAAACTGTTTCTGTTAAGAATGTGGAGCTCTACCGTAAAAATCCCAGTGAATTTTTGAGACGGCTTATTACCATGGATGAAACTTGGATACATCACTACACTCCAGAAAGTAAATTACAGTCAAAACAGTGGATTGCGCCAAGTGGACCAACTGCTAAAAGGAAAATTCAATTTTGTCAGCTAACAAGGTTATGGCGAGTGTTTTCTGAAATGCACAGGCAATCATTTTTATTGATTACTTGGAAAAGGGTAAAAGTATCACTGGTGACTACTACTCAAGCTTACTGCAACATTTGAGTGATGAGGTGACAAGAAAAAGACCTCATTTGGCAAAAAAAAAAAAAAAAAAAAAACTTGTTTCATCACGACAATGCTCTGGCCCATCGTTGAGTCATTGCAATGGGAAAATGTGCGAATTAAAGTTGGAATTACTTGAACATCCACCCTATTCGCCAGATCTAGGACCCAGTGACTACCACCTGTTCCCAAACCTCAAACAATTTCTTGGAGGACGAAAAATTCACAGTAACGAGGAGGTCATTGATGCGGTAAACAGCTATTTTGAGGACCTTGACAAGTCGCACTACAGAAATAGTTTAATTAAATTAGAACACCGATTTGAAAAATGTGTTAGCCTTTCTGGATACTATGTTGAGAAATAAAGCAATAAAAAAAAAATGTTTAAATGCTGTTTCCAATGAGAGATCCAGGGCTTATCAGCTCACCCTTGTATACAGTAAAACCCAGTGATTATGCTCCCAATCATAACGCTATCATGTTCATTATGCTGTGTTTGTAAAGTTCCTGGACGTTGCATATTAATATGCATGATTTTATACTCTTTATCGCTTCCAAATTCCACTGTTAGTTCTTTTTTGGATCAAAAGTATATATTTTGCGAGATTGATGATGTTTTAAAAGTATGATGAGAAAATATTTGGATTGTACTCTGTTGCCGAGCCGTCGAAATGGAAACGGCGTCTTATTTATGGACGCTCTTTAACTACCGTGGTTCCCAGCGTCCCATTCTAAATTGGGCGTGAAAGACCGCTTAATTTTGCTCAGAGGCCTCTCTATCAGGCTTGAGGTTCTTTTACGTGCCGTAAATCTACGACGCGGGACCAACGGCTTTACTTCCCTTCCGAAGGAAGCCATGCTAAGGATTTTTACACCCGAAAAAATCCATCGTCCTCCGCCGGGTTTGAACCCGCGACCTTGGGTTTATGAAGTTAGCAACCGAGCCCTCGAGCGCTTTACTTGGGAAACCCCTACGATCGCATTACCGGGCGCATAGTAAGTAGTCCTTTCTTGAAAGCAATTTATACTTTCAAAGGGCTCCCTGCCAATATGGTTTATCCTTGTTGGATTTATTTGAATTCTGTGCAGTGTGTTGCGAGTTGTACAAAATAACAAAGCGGAAATGTAATGGTAATCATGGCACGCTGCAAGCAACTATGGAGGATTAATTACTTTATCTACACGTACTATGCACATAGTGTATAGAGAAGGTATTGTAATCCACCCAAGAATTCGATATCGAGATTTCAGGGGAAATAAATATTTTGGGTCCCCCTGAATCAAAACAAAACAAAAAAACCCATCTCTGGAAAAAGTCCGTGTGTGTACGTGTTTTTTTTTTTTTTTTTTTTTTTAATGTTTAACATCCGCTTTAACTACTTATGGCACCGCAGGCGGTGACACTGATGATACATGAATGATGATAGAGCACTGGTGGAATGCGATGACGGGGGAAACCGGAGTACCCGGAGAAAACCCGCCCCAGCGCCGCTTTGTCCACCACAAATCTCACATGCGCTCGCTTGGGATCGAACCCCGGCCGGCTTGGTGAGAAGCAAGTGGTCTAACCACTCAACCACGGCGCGGCCATGTGTGTGTGTGTGTGTGTGTGTGTGTGTGTGTCTGTGTCTGTGGACAGCATATCTCAAAAACGAAAAGACCGTTAAATACTAAACTTGGTATTTAAGTTTCGTATCGTGCAAGGATGCGACAAGAATATTTTCAAGAAAATACCCCCTCCCCCAACTACCCTTTACATGGAACTTTTTTCGAAAATTTTGATTTTCTCAAAAGTGGCTCTAAATCAACATTTTCGAAAAATGTTACATGCAAAAGGTATTTTGGGGTGGGGGAATTTTCGTTTTTGAACTATGCTTATTTTGGTTTCAGGGGTCTCAACATATGTATTTCCGGTGTAATTTCGGTATCGAATTTTTGGATGCAATGCATTATTACATAGTACGTGTAGAGAAAATAAAAATTTTGTAACGCTAAACCCTATTTATATGCGTATTAAGTTACTCTTATGGAAATGAAAGAAATTCACACTGAGAGCATTTAGAGTCGAACGCCTATCTGTTGTTGAATTGCAGGAAGCTTATTCAGTCTATGATGTGTTTGTTCTTCTCTGAAGTCAGCCTGGAAAACACTGACTATAAAACGTTTCGTCAGCTCGACTCTTAGGTTTTACAGAAAAGCTAAGTGTTGGCCAACTGCGAAGGTCGTACCTGTCTCGAGTATTAACACCTGTGCCCTTGAACGCTGGCATCCTCAAATATTCCCAACACGACGCCAGCGGGGGTGATGATGCTACCTGCATGACGACACATGTTGCAGCTCCAGGAGAAAGCTCTCTGGTATTAGCTATTGTTAAAGTTAATCTGCTTTCATGCAATAAATTATTGTTTTCCACCCCAATATCTTTATAATTTGTTGAGAATAATCATCGTTGTAAGAAGGTAAAATGACTGAGGTTGAATAGGTGCTAATTTATTGTAAATCTGTTAAATATATTTATTTTCTCTTTTGCCATTCTAATACACAGGGTACATTATTAATAAAATTACCTTTAATTAATTATATTACAATCCCTTAAATTTCCTTTCGGGAATTTGTAATAGTTAAAGGCATAAAAATAAAATTGAATTGAATAAAAAAGTCTATAACATCTTGTAACAAGCAATTCAAGTTCTAGCTTTTATATCTATAATCATATTTATAATTTCCTTTATAGTAATAATACTAATTAGTAAAAAACATAGCACAACCTAAAATAATTTTAAGGATGCCATTTGCCATCATAATGTATATCTGCTTTTGGAGGTCACTTTGAAAATCAATGGACTTAAAAGTGTTAACTTTTGATAATTTTCTACCTCTATCGTACATATTTCAATATTTTTTTCAATTTATTAATATTGTCTTAGCTTAAAATAAATAAAAATAAAATAATACAGTGAATATTTTATATAAATACAAAAAAATATATCCTAGCAAAATCCATAAGTATTAATACATGCCAATCGCCGTTTGTTTCGTGGGTCCTCTCCATTCTTTACCAGAGAGGTGGTAGCCGGGCAGCGATATTTCAAACCTATTATGTCTGAAGTGGAAATCCTGACCAATAATGTTCAGCGCTTTAGAAAACTGAGTAAAGATTCAAAAAATGGCATAGGTATTCCTTGTATGCTCCATGGTTTCAAAACAGATTTCAATCGAAAATAAACCGAAGGGAAAGGGTTAAAGCATGCATATATATATATATATATATATATATATATATATATGGACTTTTCGGGTGTAAAAATCGGGTGATCTTTTTTTTTTTTCCAAGAGCTTTAAAAACATGTATTTCCGATGAAATGTCGACATCGAATTTTTGGGTGGAGTATAATACCTTCCTTACCTGGAATTTACCTATGTAATACATGTAAAAAACATAAAAATAACTTATTTTATGGATTTCGGAGTCCTGGATATAGTGTTTGTGTTGAAATCTTGGTATCGAATTTTTAGATGGAATACAATAGATTCTCTATCCAATATGTACGAGGGTCGTTTTTTTTTCAACTTCCGATAGGTTATAAATAAAAGATAAGTACATAGAAAACAATTATTTTATTACTAAAAGTATTGTACACTTGTATTTACTTTTTAACATAATCACTGAAAAGATTGAGACATTTATCGTACCTGTGCACAAGCTTTGCAATAACCGCTTCAAAATATGTTGCCGCCAATGATCTCAAATGCTACCAAATTCCCTCTTCACTGTGACCTGTGTCAACTATTTATAGTGCAGCACTGCGACTCTGTCCCCTACCGCCAACTGCATCCAATGCCTTGGTAGTGCGGTAAAGTATCTCTGGTGATGTAGACTTTGGAGATTTCTGACTTAAACGCTTCAGATCAGTTTGAAGTTCGACTATGAATTTGACGTGGCAGTGATTGGAATTGAGTGATTGAGTGAGTAATGAATGAGGGAGTATGGGTATGTGGGTGACGAATGAAAGAATGAGTGAGCTAGTGAATGAACGAACGAACAAGAAAGTAATGGTCTATTGAATGGCCCAAGGAATGAGTAAACGTTTGATTGAATGAGGATCTAGAGCATGAGTGAATGTGGAAGCAAAAGAACGAACGAGAGAACGAATAAGTGACGAGAGGTGCTAGGGAGTATATATTTATAAGGGTGTGAATCAGGAAAAGTGATGAATGAAAGAACGAGTGAGTTAGTGCATGAGTGAATGTGGAAGAAAAGAGTGAATGAGAGAACGAATAACTGACGAGAGGTCGGAGGGAGTATATGGATAAGGGTGTGAATGAGCAAACAAGCACGTGATGGATGAAAGAATGAGTGAGTTAGAGCATGAATGAAGTGGAAGCAAAAGACGAATCAGAGAACGAATAAGTGACGAGAGGTGCGAGGAAGTATTTGAATAAGGGTGTGAATGAGGACACAAGTACGTGATGAATGAAAGAATGAGTGAGTTATTGCATTTGTGAAGTGCAAGCAAAAGAGTGAATGAGAGAACGAATAACTGACGAGAGGTCGGAGGGAGTATATGGATAAGGGTGTGAGTGAGCAAACAAGTACGTGATGGATGAAAGAATGAGTGAGTTAGAGCATTATAATTGCAAGCAAAAGAGTGAATGAGAGAACGAATAGATAAGTGATGAGGGTTGTGAGGGAGTATATGAATTAGGGTGTGAATGAGGAAACAAGTACGTGATGAATGAAAGAAGAGTGAGTTAGTGCATGAGTGAAGTGCAAGCAAAAGAGTGAATGAGAGGTGTGAGGGAGTATATGAATAAGGGTGGAGTGAGGACACAAGTACGTGATGAATGAAAGAATGAGTGAGTTAGTGCATGAGTGAACTGGAAGCAAAGGAGTGAAAGAGAAAACGAATAACTTACGAGAGGTGTGAGGGAGTATATAAATAAGGGTGTGAGTGAGGAAAGAAGTACGTGATGAATGAAAGAATGAGTGAATTGAAGTGGAAGCAAAAGAGTTAGTGAGAGAACGAATAACTTACGAGAGGTGTAAGGGAGTATATGGATAAGGTATGAGTAAGGAAACAAGTACGTGATGAATGAAAGAATGAGTGAGTTAGTGCATGTGTGAACTGGAAGCAAAGGAGTGAAAGAGAAAACGAATAGCTTACGAGAGGTGTGAGGGAGTATATGAATAAGGGTGTGAGTGAGGAAACAAGGGAGTGAGCATTTGAGTGACCAGGGACCTGATCTCCAAGATCACACAGACATCAATCAGTTAGAGCACTGAGATTATTGATTGTGGGCCAGCTGAAGGAAACAGTGTTTCTGACACTTGATGTGTTGAAGGGCTTACAGTGTGTCAGATAATCCAAAACCCCAACTGAGGTGTGCTAGATCAAAGCATCATAGTCCTAGACGATCACATCTGTAAAGGAAGCGAAAACAAATACATTCATTATTCACTTTCTTGCTATACCTGTTCATCATACAACCTTCTGTTCATCATCATTTACAATAGATTTACCTCGTCTTTGGAATTCCCTACCTGAAGACGTAAGGGATTGCCGGAACGTTATACTGTTCAAGCAGAAAATTAGGACATACATTTGTAATCATACCTAATCTGCTGCTGTATAATATTAATTAGATAAATGCATCACTACTTTAATTTATTGTTATTAATATTTTATGTGCTGGCAAGTAATATACATTTCAATTGTAAATGTGACATACGTGTTTCAACCCACATGAATATTTCATTTAAAATAATTTTGTTTACAGTTGTTTTTCTTTTCATAGTATACTTATTGCACCTTTTGATATATGTTTTTATTAAGCTGTATAGAGTTGTATTTTTGTTCTTTATTGCTTTATTCATTTTATCATTGCAGTGTTGAATTTAATATATTACCTGGTAGAGTGGAAGAGAAGGCCTTATAGCCTTAACTCCAACCAGGATAGATAAATAAATAAATAAGAAACCAAAAATGTAACTTTCATATTTCTTAACGCCAGGTCCTTATTTTAGCTCTCTGGAAGGTCTCCAACACTTGAAGGATTAATGCTCCCAGACGACAGTAGATTGACATCAACTCAAGGAGGTGTTTTATTTTGAGCATGCTAACCTCACTTTTCTTTTCTCCTAAATATTCTTGTAAAATTAGAACAGCCTGCTTGTCACATGCCGCAATTTAGGCATTTCCTTAGAAAAGTGAAAGAAAGCACTAGAAGGAAAATCTTTCTCTGTTACCTAGGAGAGAGAAGCAAATACATCACAATTTTACCAGAAGTTATTCTTAATAATTCTGAATGCAAGAAAGACATACCTGTGAGTTTCATTCACATGATTTTGTCTACATCTCTGCACCAAATTACTGTTAAAAATTAGCATAAATTGTCTTATTACTTACTTCCTTGTAAGCAGAGGTGAAATAAGGGAGTACCATAGATTAAAGTGACAGTCAAAAGCTGGTTGCTATGTGACTGAAGTTCCTTTGTTTATATAGACAGGAGTTGACAAATTCCTATATGAGAAAAGTACAGGATTTTCAAATCTGAAATAAAAAATCTGATGTGTTACACTCACATGACTTTCTCCATATCCCTGCAACAAATAATTCTTAAAAAGCTTATACTTCTATTTACTTTATGCTAATCAGAAAAAATTAGCAGAAATAGTCTAATTACTCGCTTCCTTGTAAGTAGAAGCGAAATAAGGGACAACCGCAGGTTAAAGTGATAGTCAAAAGCTGGTTGCTATGTCAATGAAGTTCCTTTGTTTATATGGATAGGAGTTGACAAGTTCCTGTATGAGAAAAGTATACGTTTTTCATAGCAGAAACCAAAAAAAAAAAGGAATGTCACAAAAACGACGAACTCCACGAAAAAAATGTACATAACATAAATTGTGTGTTTTAATGTGCTCTACATTTTTTGTGTAGTAAGTTTTTGTCCATCTCTTACGGTTTAGAAGTTATTCAAAATTTAGTAAAATTCATACCGAATAAACTACTCTTCAGAGGCTATTCCCAGAAAATTCAAGATATACATTTCATTTGTCAGGTAAATACCTTTAATATACGAAATTTTAATAAAAATCGTTAGAGCCATTTTTGAGAAAATCAAAATTTTCGAAAAAAGTTCCATGTAAAGAGTAGTTTGGGGTGGGGGGATTTTTCTCAAAATCTTCGTGTCGCATCCCTGGAAGATACTAAACTTAAATACCAAGTTTGGTATTTTACCGACTTTTCGTTTTTGAGTTATCGTGTTCACAGACACACGGACATACGGGCACACGGACACACACACACACACACACACACACACACACACACACACACACACACACACACACACACACACGGACCTTTTTGTGAAAATGCTTTTTTTTGGATATTGGGGACCCTAAAACATATATTTCCGGTGAAATCTCGGTATCGAATTTTTGGTGGAGTGCAATACTTTCTCTATACACTATGTACATAGTGCGTATGGAGAAAGTAAAAATAAGGAATATCTCAAGAATGTCAACTCCACAAATAAAATGTATATAATATGAACTATGTGTTTTTACGTGCTCTACCTATTTTTTGTGTGGTAAGTTTTTGTTCATCTCTTACGGTTTAGCAGTTATGCAAAATTCCGTAAAAATCATCCAGAGTAAAGTAGTCTTCAGAGACTACTCCCAGAAAATTCAAGATATACATTTTATTTGTCATATAAATATCTTTAGTATGCGGCGTCTTAATGAAAATCTTTTGTGCCATGTTTAACAAAAACATTTCCAAAAAATGTTCTATGTAAAGTGTAGTATGGGGTGCGGGATTTTTACTTTCTCCATACGCAATATGTACATAGTGTATAGAGAAAGTATTGCACTCCACCAAAAATTCGATACCGAGATTTCACCGGAAATATATGTTTTAGGGTCCCCAATATCCAAAAACAGCATTTTCACAAAAAGGTCCCTGTGTGTGTGTGTGTGTGTGTGTGTGTGTGTCCGTGTGTCCGTGAGTCCGCGTGTCCCTGTGTCCGTGTGTGTGTGAACACGATAACTCAAAAACGAAAAGTCGGTAAAATACCAAACTTGGTATTTAAGTTTAATATCTTTCAGGGATGCGACATGAAGATTTTGAGAAAAATCCCCCCACCTCAAACTACCCTTTACATGGAACTTTCTTCGAAAATTTTGATTTTCTCAAAAATGGCTCTAACGATTTTTATTAAACTTTCGGATATTAAACATATTTACCTGACAAATGAAATGTATATCTTGAATTTTATGGGAATAGCCTCTGAAGAGTAGTTTATTCTGGATGAATTTTACTAAATTTTGAATAACTGCTAAACCGTAAGAGATGGAAAAAAACTTACCACACAAAAAATATAGAGCACATTAAAACACACAATTTATGTTGTATACATTTTTTTTCGTGGAGTTCGTCGTTTTTGTGACTTTCCTTATTTTTGGTTTCTGCTATGAAAAACGTATACTTTTCTCATACAGGAACTTGTCAACTCCTATCCATATAAACAAACGAACTTCATTGACATAGAAACCAGCTTTTGACTATCACTTTAACCTACGGTTGTCTCTTATTTCACTTCTACTTACAAGGATGCGAGTAATAAGACTATTTCTGCTAATTTTTTCTGATTAGCATAAAGTAAATAGAAGTATAAGCTTTTTAAGAATTACTTGTTGCAGGGATATGGAGAAAGTCATGTGAATGGTACACATCAGATTTTTTTTAAAAAGTTTGTATTGCGGTTGTCCCTTATTTCACTTCTACTTACAAGGATGCGAGTAATAAGACTATTTCTGCTAATTTTTTCTGATTAGCATAAAGTAAATAGAAGTATAAGCTTTTTAAGAATTACTTGTTGCAGGGATATGGAGAAAGTCATGTGAATAGTACACATCAGATTTTTTTTAAAAAGTTTGTATTGCATTTTGGAGGATACTAAACATAAATGCCAAGTTTGGTAAATAACGGTGATTTCGTTTCTGAGCTATGCTGTCCATAGACACATACGCACACCGAACTTTTTCTAAAAATGCTTTTCTTTTTAACTCGGGAGACCTCAAAACATATACTTCCGGTGAAATCTCGACATCGAATTTTTGGGTAGCATACAGTATCTTCTCTAGCCACTATGCACATTGTGTATATTTACGTGCTAGAGAAAGTAAAAAGGAAGTCTTTGAGCAAAAAACAGTTTGGAAACAAACTTATTAGTGTAAATGTCAGATGTGATGCTTATATCATATATGTTTATGGATGCTAGGAGATTATTTCAGGGAAGTTCTTTACACTTTATTTTATATTTCTTTCCTTGTCTCTTTCTACAGAAATGTTATAAAAGTTATTAAGTTTCATATTAAGTTTCATATAATCATGGAAAGGAAAATGCATATTTTGAATATTGTGTAAAACCCTTTCATTCTTATATATGTAATTTCACGAAACTGAAAAACCATAAAACATGTACGGACACACTTGTGACGCAATCCGCAAAATCGACTAACACCACATAGACGGCTAAATGGAGAAAAAAAAACTGACAATGAGCGCAGAGGTGGCTACTGATTCTTAGATAATTAGATAATTATGATTTTGTACACAGTTAGGACTACAGTAATATAATACAAATGACTTTCTGTGTTAATTAAATTCTTTTATAGTTGTAATTATTTCGATATAATCGAAGTTATCTCAGGTAGCATTATTTATGGGTAAATAAATAAATCGAGGTTTATTTATGAATGCTCTTTAATGACTGTGATCTCAGAATCCCATTTTAGATTGGGCGTAAAGGACCGCCTAAGTAAATGTACGACACGGGACCAATGACTTTACTTCCCTTTCGAAGGAAGCCATGGTAAGAATTTTTACCTCCGAAATGATCCATCGCCCTCTACCGGGTTTGAACCCGCGACCTAGGGTATAAGATTCTTGCATGGTATCCACTATACCACGGAGGACGAATATTTATAGGTAGCTGCACCAAAAGATGTTCAAGCAAACGACATTTATATTTTGACGTAGCTTAATTCATTTATGAAATATGCAGAAGAATGCATTCCAATTTCTTAGCTAGAAAGAGTCTTAGTTGCCTGTGTTTTGTAACTAATAACTATTTAAATAATATATCGTGCTTACTGGGACTTAAATATTGTTGTAAAAATATCTGTTGTTTTGCAGACATTAATATAGCTCCTAATCCATCCTTAGCTTTGCAGGTTCGATATGCATAAGATTTACAAAAAACTCAAAATAATGTCCTGGAAAATCGTTTACTCTTTAGATTTTCTGTTAAGTTATTAAATTCCTTATTCTCGTTTGTATTTCGGAGAGATTGCAGTGAGCAAAAATGCTACACTGCTGCCCTTCCTTCCACGGTTTCAACCGCATGGCAAAGTTTCAGTTGCATTGTACTAGTTTACTACATTTTTATTTCCTTTGTGTCGGTAAAGCTCATTAACTTTTTAATTATTTATTTATTTATTTAATTACTGATGTATTTACTTATTTACTCTTTTTCAACAGGACAAATTCCGAACTGCAGAAAATAATTAATAAAAATAATTTAAAAAAAAAAGTATGTGTTCCATTCACATGACTTTCTCTACATCTCTGCAACAAATTATTGTTAGAAAGTTTATGCTTCTATTTACTTCATGCTAATCGAGAAAAAATTAGCACAAATAGTCTTATAACTTGCTTCCTTAAAGGTAGAAGTGAAATAAGGGTATACCATAAATTAAAGTGATAGTCAAAATCTAGTTGCTATGTGACTGAAGTTCCTTTGTCTGTATGGACAGTAGTTGACAATTTCCTGTATGAAAAAAGTCTGCTTTTAAAGCTGAAACAAACAACAAGGAATATCTAATGAACGATCAACTCCATGAAAAAATGTATATAACATAAATTGTGTGTTTTAACGTGCTCTACATTTTTTGTTAAGTAAGTTTTTATCTGTCTCTTACGGTTTAGGAGATATGCAAAATTCCGTAAATTTCATCCAGAATAAATTGAGCTTCCGAGGCTATTCCCAGAAAATTGAAGATATACATTTTATTTGTCAGGTAAATATCTTTAATATACACTATTTTAATCAAAATCGTTAGCCATTTTTAATGAAATCAAAATTTTCGAAAAAAGTTGCATGTAAAGGGTAGTTTGGGGTGGGGGGAGTTTTCTGAAAATCTTCGTGTCGCATCCCTGGAAAATACTAAACTTAAAATACCAACTTTTCGTTTTTGAGTTATCGTGTTCACAGACACACGGACACACTGACCCACGGACACACACACGGACCTTTTTCTGAAAATGCTTTTTTTGGATACAGGGGGTCCTAAAACATGAATTTCCGGTGAAATATCGGTACCCAATTTTTGGGTGGAATACAATACTTCTCTATCCCTATGTACATTGTACATATGGGCATTGTAAAAATCTGACGTGTACCATTCACATGACTTTCTCCATATCCCTGCAACAAATAATTCTTAAAAAGCTTATACTTCTATTTACTTTATGCTAATCAGAAAAAAATTAGCAGAAATAGTCTTGTTACTCGCTTCCTTGCAAGTAGAAGCGAAATAAGGGACAACCGTAGGTTAAAGTGATAGTCAAAAGCTGGTTGCTCTGTCAATGAAGTTCCTTTGTTTATATGGATAGGAGTTGAAAGTTCCTGTATGAGAAAAGTATATGTTTTTCATAGCAGAAACCAAAAATAAGGAATGTCACAAAAACGACGAACTCCACGAAAAAAATGTATATAACATAAATTGTATGTTTTAAAGTGCTCTACATTTTTTTTGTAGTAAGTTTTTGTCCATCTTTTACGGTTTAGCAGTCATTCAAAATTTAGTAAAATTCATCCAGAATAAACTACTTTTCAGAGGCTATTCCCAGAAAATTCAAGATATACATTTCATTTGTCAGGTAAATGTGTTTAAAATCCGAAATTTTAATCAAAATCGTTAGAGCCATTTTTGAGAAAATCAAAATTTTCGAAAAAAGTTCCATGTAAAGGGTAATTGGGGGTGGGGGGATTTTTCTCAAAATCTTCGTGTCGCATCCCTGGAAGATACTAAACTTAAATACCAAGTTTGGTATTTTACCAAATTTTCGTTTTTGAGTTATCGTGTTCACAGACACACGGACACACGGACACACACACACACACACACACACACACACACATACACACACACACACATACACGGACCTTTTTGTGAAAATGCTTTTTTTGGGTATTGGGGGCCCTAAAACATATATTTCCGATGAAATCTCGGTATCGATCTTTTGGTGGAGTGCAACACTTTCTCTATACACTATGTACATAGTGCGTATGGAGAAAGTAAAAATAGATAACATATCGGTATGGAACTGGTATCTTTTCAATATTGTCATCCCAAAAAACCTTTAGAAAAGGAACATTTAATAATATAAAAACAATTCTAAGGCATTTAAGAGTTTATTGTTCTTGTGGAGTTATCTAAATTATATATTTTTTGTGCAGAAATTAATCATGATTTGCATGCAGTGGATAGAATGTATAGCCTATTTGTAGAATGCCTATGAAATGGTTGGACAGAGATGTCTCAACATTTTAAGTATAATTACATAAATCAACGCAGGTGTTACGATTCCACAGGAGGAGTGTTCTGTAATCCCCAAGACGTAGGTATAGCTCGGGGATGATGAAACAGATGAGGTCGGGCGTGTTTCTGGACGCTGTCGTCTCAATGACAGGAACACGCACGCAATGGACAGGATGTGGCCAATTACATGGACTTGACCCCCTGATACACATCCAAATGCCGAGTAGACCTTCACATGCACTCACTCCTTTCCTTCGCTCAACTTCCCGATATTGATGAGTCCGTGCTGCTAACTAAAAAACTATCATTCGCTATTCAGAGACAGTGATATACTATGCGCTAGTCATACTTCTTTTGAATGTTTAACGCTCGCTTTTACTACATATGGCACCACAGGCGATGAGCACCGGTAGAATGCGATGGCGGGGGAAACCGGAGAACCCTGCCCCGCTTTATTCTCCACAAATTCCATATGCCTGGGATTGTCTGCCCCGAGCCGCTTTGGTCAGAGGCGAGGGATCTAACCAGTCGGCCACGACACGGCCCATAATCGATATTAGGTTTAGTGAATTTCATAACATTTACAAACCTCTTGATACAATAGTGCTGTGTTCAGATATTGAATATAGAATGGGAAAAGAATGCCTGAGCTTTCTTTAGTTATGTCATGCTTTTTTAGTTTCTCTACCACTAAAAGAATATCTAATGTATTACATTCACATGTCTTTTTCTACATACTCTCAACAAACTGTTCTTACTAAAATTATTCCTCTAGCTGCTTCATACCAATCGAGATAAACGTTAGCAGAAATGGTGTTATATATTTCATCTTTTGTACTAGGGAAATAAAAGAATACATTCCGTTAAAGCGAATTCAAATATTTTAAGAGGTAGTCGCTATGTGACTAGTTTAAAATTTCGTTCTTTTTGCATGGGCAAAAGTAGAACCAAAAAAGGAAAGGGATGTATTTTCATTTTAGAAGAACAGTATTGTTATTCAACATTTAAAGCAATAGCAAGAAATATTTCGAAATGATTAACTCCATAGAAAAAGGCATTTGTCATTAATTGTGTGTATTAATGACATCTACGTTTTTTGTGTAGTAAGATCTATCTTTTACGGTTTACCAGAATGAAGATGACTTTGGGGGCTAAGACCCACATTACATTTACCATGAACACATTGTCAACATACGATAATTTAATTAAAATCGTCAGTCATTTTTGAGAAATTAAACAAAAATCTCTAAAATATGTTTACTGTAAGGGGGATTTTCTTAGAAAAACTTAAATATCAAGTTTGGTGTTAACGGACTTTTCGTTTTTCAATCTTTCTATTCACTATACACACACACACACACACACACACACACACACGCACACACATAAACGGATCATTTTTCTGAATTTATTTTATTCTGGGGACCTGTTACCAAGAAATATCGACATAAAAAGTTTTGGGTGGCGTACAATATTTCCCCTTCTTAGTATATGTAGTAGAGAAAGTAAAAATATAAAAAGATAGCTAGCTGGCTGACCAACGTGTGCGGATTGTTTTTAAACCCAAAATTCGAATTAATTGTTTTCATCCGCCTCCCTCATATTTTATGAAATTATGATGAATTATCTATAAGATTATACACTTTACCGCTTGGACATTCTATGTCAGGCACTTTCAACTGACTGCCTTTTAGTGTGTAAAGAAATGCGCTGAAGCCCTGACGTTCGGCTGCGGGCAAAGGAAGCTATGGCTATAGTGACGGAACCAAGAATTTGTATGTAAACTTACATTTGTACTTTCTCTACACGTACTATGTACATAGTGTATATAGAAGGTATTATAATGCACCCAAAAATTCGATACTGAGATTTCACCGGAAATACATATTTTAGGACCCCCTGAATAAAAAAAGTTTTAAATGCCCGTGTGTGTCTCTCTGTGTGAATGTGTGTGTGTGTGTGTGTGTCTGTGAGCAGCCTAGCTCAAAAACGAAAATTCCGTTAAATACAAGAATACGTCACGAAGATTTTCAAGAAAATCCCCGCGCCACAAACTACTCTTTACATGGAAACATTTTCGAAAATGTTGATTTTCTCAAAAATGGTTCTAACGATTTTTATTAAAATACTGTATATTAATTTTCTGGGAATAGCTTCTAAAAACATCTTTATTGTGGATGATTTGTATTGAACTTTGCATAACTGGTGAACCGTAAGAGATAGACAAAAACTTACTACACAAATAAATGTAGATTACGATAAAACACCCAATTTATGTCAAATAAATTTTTTTCGTGGAGTTGTTCGTTTTTGAGACATTCCTTGTTGTTGGTTTCAGCCTTAAAAACATACTTCTCATACAGGAATTTGTCAACTCCTGAATATACAAACAAAGGAACTTCAGTCACATAGCAACCAGCTTTTGACCATCACTTAATCTATGGTATTCTCTTATTTCGCTTCTACTTACAAGGAAGCAAGTAATAAGACTATTTCTACTAATTTTTTCCTCGATTAGCGTAAAGTAAATAGCAGAAGCTTTTTAACATTAATTTGTTGCAGAGATGTAGAGAAAGCCATGTGAATGGAACATATAATATTTTTTATATATCAGGATCATCCAGAAAGTGACGAGCGATTTGGCATAGCTAAATAATAACAACAGATATTAACACAAATCTTTATTTACAAAGTTACAGTACCTTACTCTATTTATTTATTTATATTTTTTTTTTAGCTTACCGTCCTTTAACTTAGTTGGTCATATCGGACGATGAATGAAATTGGTGAAAAGATGCTCAAATGATATCGGAGTCCATGGAAGTTAAAGTTACTCGACATTCGTCTTCTCAGGATAAGGGAAAACCCCGAAAAACCCCTTATCCGGCAACTCGCCCTAAGCGAGATTCGAACTCACGGCCTTTTGAATGTGTAGCAGACACGCTAACATCACACTACCCAGACGGGCTTACTCTATTTGTCAATGTAATCGCCATTGCTGTAAGGTATTTATTGTCACGTGGTACCGTCTTTTTTTTCAATAGAGATGTTATACATCGCTAAAGATTTGAGCGAAGATGTCATTTGTGCATTCGAATAAACCAATAAATTATTTGGCGATAAATAACAAACTGAATGTTATTTATGGATGTTCTTTAACTGCTGCGGTTCTTAGCGTCCCATTCTATATTGGGCGTGAAAAATCACTTACTTTTGCTCAGATACCTCTTTATCAGCACAGCTCGGCCCGGGGTCACGAAATTGTCGGGATTAGGTTCGGTGCACACAGAGTATAATTATGACGTAATGGAGTAGGCGTGGTGTCTGCAGCTCGAATCGAAACGTGTTGCACTGTCTATCATTGCTCACTGCCTGGCCTCGTGCAGTTGCTGCTAGTAGATTAATCAGTGAACACTGAAAGATATTTAAAACTGTCCAAAATACGAAAGGGTAGGCTTTCACTACTGAAGAAACTAGTGGATGATTCAAACATATTTTGAGTGACAGGAGAAGAGCCTCTTCTATCGATACTGTAAATATGTATCTTGTGATTCATTGCAATGAACTCTAAGTGAGCTTGGTTTATTTATGTTTATTATTTTTCAAAGCTCTGTACGTTATTATCCTGAATTTTTTGTATCAAGTTTTATAATTTTATTTGCAAAACTACAAGGCGTTTTTATTTTCTAGTCATATTATGAAATAATTGCTTTATTGTTTTACTTTATGAATTAGAACGATTCATTTAATGTCATTACATGCAATGGACTAATGTCGGAACAGATTGTACCTCAATGTGTGCATGTTTACGCTACAAAACCCCTCCCCACTACCCTCTCTTTATGCCGCTGAGTTTCAGAACCCAAAAGAGAGCTCCATTTATCAGTAATAAAGGAATCTGGCATGAGAATGACTCTGCCTGGATTCTAACCTAGTATGAGAGTCAAACGTGTTGACTACTGCTGTTCTAGGAGCTTTTAAGGAGCTTAAATTTTGTGGAAACTATATTTATTTGTTTGTTCTTTAATCCTGAATGAAAAAGCCAGAGAAACTGACGTAAGTGGTAAATTGACTTGATGAGTTGTGACCTTGCATAAACCGAGGTCATGACTTCATGAATACGCCACGTAAGAGAGAACAATGTATGTAAGAGGTTGTATGACCGCTGCACGATATGGTACATTAAAACTCACTTTCCTGGAATCTTCGCATGAGTTCGCACGCCCACGGCGCTATTCGTGAATAAGAGGTGCAAGTTTACGACTGAAGAAGGATCTGCCATAGAATTTATTGCCACCGATGTGGTGGAAGGCTTCCAGCATACTTCAAGGTCATGTTGACGTCACATTGCGCCTTAGATTCAGCTTTATTTTTATATCTCTAATTACGTCATGTGCTGCAAGTTTGTTTCCTAACAATTGACGGCGAGTTACGATTTCACAAGAAATTGGCTGCTCATTTCTGCAGGGAATGTGTAATAACCAATCCATATGAGCAAACTATACTACCTATATATTCATTGTAAACGATTTGCAGATGATATGGGATTATTAGCTAATAATGAAAAACAATTAAAAAAAGATTTAAAAGACATTGTTATAAAGACTAGAAGATTATAAAACCAAAATCGACACTAAAAATCTGATGCGATCCATTCACATGACTTTCTCTACATATCTGCAACAAATTATTGTTAAAAAGCTAATGCTTCTATATTTTACTTCATGCTAATCGAGAAAAAATCAGCAGAAATAGTCCTATTACTTGCTTCCTTGTAAGTAGAAGTGAAATAAGAGAGTACCACAGGTTAAAATAATAGTCAAAAGATGGTTGCTATGTGACTGAAGTTCCTTTGTTTATACAGACAGGAGTTGACAAATTTCTGTATGAGAAAAGTATGTTTTTCAAAGCGGAAACTAATAACAAGGAATATCTTAAAAACGATCAACTCCACGTAAAAATGTACATAAAGTATATTGTGTGTTTTAATATGCTCTACATTTTCTGTATGGTAAGCTTTTGTCCATTTCTTGCGGTTTAGCAGTTATGCAAAATTCGGCAAAATTCATCCAGAATAAATTGAGCTTCCGAGGCTATTCCCAGAAAAGTCAAGATATACATTTTATTCGGGGTGCAAATAGCTTTAATATACGTGATTTTAATCAAAATCGTTACAGCCATGTTTAAGAAAATCAAAATGTTCGAAAATGTTTACATGTAAAGGTTTTTTTTTTTTTGTGGTGGGTGGGGGGATTTTCTTGAAAATTTTCGTGTGGCATCCTTGGAAGATACTATACCTAAGTACCAAATTTGGTATTTAACGGTCTTTTCATTTTTGAGCTATGTTATCCACAGACACACACACACATACCCACACAGACAGTCAGACAGACACAGACACACACGGACCTTTCTTTAAAACAAATCTTTCTTTTTTTTTTGGATTCAGGGGATCCTAAAATATGTATTTCCGGTGAAATCTCGGTATCGAATTTTTGGGTGGAATACAATACTTCCTCTATACACTATGTACATAGTACGTGTAGAGAAAGTATTAAATACATATCATGATAATAAATAAGATAAATGCTGGAGTTCATCTAAATTAAAAACCTCATGTGTTCCATTCACATGACTTTATCTACATATCTGCAACAAATTATTGTTAAAAAGCTTATGCTTCGTTTTACTTCATGCTAACCACGTGTTACAGTCACCAGCATCTAATTAGATTATCATGTTGTTTTTGGTAGATTGTTTTGTTGTCAGCGCCTGTTGCTGTCATTTCTGCCAATTTTTTTATCTTGATTACATGAAGTAGATAAAAGATTAGCTTGTGTAAAATAGTTTTTACTGAATAGGTAAAGAGTGTTATGTGGTGTTTCCTGTTATACTTAATAAAGACATTTACTTCTGTAAATTAATCTTCTCCAAATAGAAGCAACCCAATGCCATTGTCAGTACTCCCTACTAGAGACAATTGTGGTTCAATTATGTATCACCAAACCCTGAACAGAATGGAGTCCAATTTTCTTTAGTACTAATATTAAAGCTCAATTGTAGCGTTTGTCCTCGTGTATAAAATTGGTAAAAAAAAAAAAAACAAACGTGGAGTGTTGTCTACTCGAGTGTCAAGTAAACTAATTTGGATGATACTGTCACCTTCATCTAATTAGATTATCTATGTCACTAATTCACCTGGGTGGTGTTAACTGTTTATTGTATAGTGTTGTAATATCCAAAAAAGATGATTAATCAAATGTTTAGTAACAATAAAATTAGGCTGGTTATAGCTGTTTATATTATAAAAATATGAATGTTTTTGCAGTGAAGCTGTAGTGTGTTTTTTAATAAAAAGAGCAAAATCCATGCAACTGCAGTCAAATGTAACCCCGTCAGCATCTAAGAGTGCCATCACACCGGTTATTTTACTTGGCTCTCCCCATCCTTTACCACAGGCACATTTTACTGCAGTCGCTGGGACTCGAACTCACAAAGGGATACGAATTTCATGAAATCACTTAGGGACTGGCTCTTTGCTTTAGCCCGAATATTCTTTTATTCCCTTGTACCTGTAAGAAAATAATATGTAAAACACCATTTCTGCTAGTTTTTTATCTTGATTATATGAAGTAAATAGAACAATTAGCTGTGTAAGAATAGTTTTTACTGAATAGGTAAAGCGTGTTATGTGGTGTGTTTCCTGTTATATGTAATAAATACATTCATTTCCGTAAATTATCTTCTTCAAATATAAGTAACACAATGCCATTGCCAGTACTGCCAACTAGAGACATTTTTTATTCAATTGCGTAGTGGCGAATCCTGAATGCAATGGAGTCCAAATTTCTTTAGTTCTAATCTTAAAGTTAAATCGCAGCTGTTTGTCCTCGTGTATAAAATTGGTAAAAAACGTCATAATGTTGGTCTACTCGAGTGTCCAATGTGCTATTACACCAGTCATTTTACTTGGGCTCTCCCCTTCCTTTTCCTCAGGTACATTGACTGCAGTCGCTGGGACTCGAGCTCACAAATGGCGTTTTATTTATGGCCGCTCTTTAACTTCTGTACTTCTCAGCGTCCCATTCTATTCTGGGCGTGAAAGACCGCTTAATTTTGCTCAGAGGCCTCTCTATCATGCTTGAGGTTCTTTTACATGCCGTAAATCTACGACACGGGAGCAATGGCTTTACTTCCCTTCCGAGGGAAGCCATGCTAAGGATTTTTACGCCCGAAAAAATCCATCGTCCTCCACCTGGTTTGAACCTGCGACCTTATATATATATATATGAAGTTAACATGGTAAACATTACACCACGAAAGGCAACTTTTATTGCCCTTCTACCTATAAAGAAATATGTAAAAAAAATCATTTCGGCTAATCTTTTATCTTGATTATATGAAGTAGATAGAAGAATTAGCTTCTGAATAGGTAAAGAGTATTACGTGATGTTTCCTGTTATACTTAATAAATGCGTTTGCTTCTGTAAATTATCTTCTTCAAATAGAAGCAACCCAATGCCATTGCCAGTACTGCCAACTAAAGAAAATTTTATTCCATTGTATAGCACCAAACACTGAACGCAATGGAGTCCAATTTCCTTTAGTTCTAAAATTAAACTTAAATCGCAGCCGTTTGTCCTCGTGTATAAAATTGGTAAAAACGTGGTAGTGTTTGTCTACTCAAGTGTCAAGTAAACTAATTTGGATGATTGCTTTATTGTCACCACCTGTTACTGTCGCCAGCTTCTAATTAGATTATCTATGTCACTAATTCGCCTGGGTGGTGTTAACTCTTTATTGCATAGTGTTGCAAATATCCAAAAAGATGATTAATTACATGTTTAGTATTATCTAGTTTCGTATTACACTAACATTCGACAGTTATAGCTGTTTTATATTATAAAATTTATTAATATTTTGCTGTAGTTTTTTGTTTTTCAACAAAAAGGGCAACATCCATGCAACTGCAGTAGCACCATCAGCATCTAAGAATGCCATCACACCGATTATTTTACTTGGGCTCTCCCCATCCTTTACCACAGGCACATTTTACTGCAGTCGCTGGGACTCGAACTCACAAAGGGACATGAATTTCAGGAAATTACTTAGGGACTAGCTCTTCGCTTTAGCCTGAATATTCTTTTATTCCCCTTCTACCTATAAGGAAATATATAAACTACAATTTCTGCTAGTTTTGTATCTTGATTATATGAAGTAAATAGAATAATTAGCTGTGTAAGAATAGTTTTTGCTGAAGAGGTAAAGAGTGTTATGTGGTGTGTTTCCTGTTAAATACATTCACTTCTGTAAATTAACTTCTTCAAATATAAGCAACACAATGCTATAGCCACTAGAGACACTTCTTGATTCAATTGTGTAGCGCCAAACCCTGAACAGAATGGAGTCCAATTTCCTTTAGTACTAATATTAAAGTTCAATTGTAGCGTTTGTCCTCGTGTATACAATTGGTAAAAAACGTGGTAGTGTTGGTTTACTCGAGTGTCAAGTAAACTAATTTGGATGATTGTTTTGTTGTCCCCGCCTGTTACTGTCACCAGCATCTAATTAGATTATCGTGTTGCTACATCGCCTGGGTGGAGTTAAAACCGATACAGGATGTGAGCTGTCTCTGGTTACACAAAGTCAAACGCATTGTTTCCTGTCGTCTCTGCCCCAGCTTTCCATTGCAAAAATTGCCTATCGTAACAACTGACTGCACGCCCGCTCCAGCGAAATATGTAGCATACTAACTCTGCCAGGAGCCAGGAGCAGGAACTAGTCGCCCGAGTGTACTCGGGCGGGGGCAAATCACCACGGTACCTATCCGCTTTTCTCGCGGATTTACCCGTGTGATATAAAAGATGTAGTCTTATGCAAGCGTTTTTGTCTGTGTCAAAGTAATTGGGCAGGGTGTTTCCCTCTGTGCAGCCGGCGCAGTCTGACTTACCTACCTGAGTGGTCACCCACCCAGAGAGGGACCAGGCCCGATGCTGCTTACCTTGGCCAGCCGCTTGCGGGCTGTCAAGGAAAGCAGTGCCGGGCTCATCACAACTCCCCTTTATACCTGTATATGGTCTTTCAGGAAGTAGTTCTCACATTTGCCGCAGCACCGCGCTAAAGAACAAAGAGGCCTAAAATGATCAAATGTTGCCCAGTACGTAGATGATACAGTTTTTTTTTTTTTTTTTTTTTGTATTGTTTCATTTGTATAGCCCCCTTCAACTTCAATGATCATATCTGGAGCTTTGACTTGCATTTACTCTCACATTCATACTTCCAGACTCTATGAGGGATAGGGAACAATTCTGGTTAAAGAAAAATTCCCCGTCCCAGCCGGGAATCGAACCCGGGACCACTCGACCACGGAGGCAGTCGGTAATACAGTTTTGTTTTACACTGCTATTGACCCTACAAGAGCCGTTAGAAAAGTGCAAAATCACATATATTTATATGCAAACTGGGGCAGTCAATGGAAAACAAATCTTAACACTGAGAAACACAAACCATCTGCTTTACAAAATGTTCACTCAAATACACTGAAAATCAGAAATAAGGAACTAGATTACAGTACTCAGTGTTTACCTCTGTGTGTCATTAGATCAGTGCTTGTTATGACATAAACATGTAGAACAAACAAAAGGAAAAACAACAAGCCAGGACAATCCAACTCCATCCACTACTCAAGTCAGGATGTATATCGATAAAAAGGAAGCTACAACTCTTCAAAACTTTGATTCTACCAATACTAGTTCACGCGGCTACAGTCGCCCTCCGTGGTGTAGTGGTTACCATGCTAACTTCATACACCCAAGGTCGCGGGTTTAAACCTGGCGGAGGACGATGGATTTTTTCAGGTGTAAAAATTCTTAGCATGGCTTCCTTCGGAAGGGAAATAAAGCCGTTGGTGCCGTGTCGTAGATTTACGGCACATAAAAGAACTTCAAGCTTGATAGAGAGGCCTCTGAGCAAAATTAAACGGTCTTTCACGCCCAATTTAGAATGGGACGCTGAGAAGCACAGCAGTTAACTTCATCTGATGACGAAAAAGTGATTCCACGTCCTTTATCTTTAGTTTTTGGAAAAAAAATCAAAAGGTGCCAAGTCGGAATGTATGGTAGAAGGACCACAGTGCTGATCCTTAAGGCATCCAGATACTCGGTTGTTATTTTTGCTTAATCTTTGCACCTGCTGAAAGTGATTTCAAACACAGTTCTCCAGATAGTTATGCGTCAAACGCCTTCCCTTGCTGCAACGCTTCTTGTCTCCACATCTCAAAGAACTTCTATGTGGTGTGTGTGATGCCAGAGAGGATTCCACATTGCAACCATTGGCTTATTGAACGTCAGACCCCAGGAGGATAGGATGAGGTGAGAGTATTATAAACGGGCGGCCGAAATCGGAAGGCGGGTGAAGAGCCACGTGAAGGGTCCCTAACATATTCCAAGCAATCTCCATCTCGACACAGCGGGCGCCAGGACTCGTGCCACAGGTCGGATCGGATTCCTTGGGTCTACAGTCGACTTCCAACGCCATTCCGCCGCCGAGAGTTGTATTTCCAGAGCGCATTCACCTCCAAGCAAGGATGACATCACTGCAATCCTCGTCGACCCTTCAATCATGAAAGAGACCGATTGGATGAAATAGAGATGATTTGAAGGGACAGGAAGGTCGGGGGAGTGAAGAAACCTGCCCAGCATTTGGCTAGTGACCCGGGAAAACTCCCAGAAAAATCCATGGGTCAAGAAGATCGGCCACAAGAATCTATCCCACGACCTCCCGAATGCCAGTATGAAGAAATTCTTCATCGTATCTCTCTTGATCTCTCAAGATCCGAAACACTCCTCTCAAGAGGGCCACTCTCTCTTAAACGTCGGTGAATTCACAAGAATATTCGTGAACAAGGAAATTACCTGTCGAGGTATCCTACATCTCACTTGCTATCATGATGCATTACTATCGGTCATACATGTAACATAATTCGGTCTGAATAGGCAGAGTCAGGCCGTAGCCGGGATTTGAACCACGGATCCGCCAGGCTCTAGCCGGTTGCTCTACCACTGGCTACCATGCCCGCATAGCAATGAATTTCTCAAGTGACTCAACTCGTTTCCCAGGAAACCACAAGGTGATCTCAAATTATTTTGAGATGACAACCCCATTGGCGACTTACAATGTTTTAAGTACTTCAAGTCCCAGGATTCATAGTATAGCCAGTTATTATGGTCAATTAAATAATTCGGTCTAATAACTCACACATTACATTTTATTCTGCTTTCCTTGCTCTACAAAAACAACAAATGACAATCAATCAGCGAAAAAGATTTAACTCAATTAATTTGTATTCTTTGCTCTACTACAAATAACCAATCAAAATCTAATTAAACGGCCAGAGGACAGCATTTTGATTAAAGTAATTTGCACAAATCCTTGAGTTGCTCTCCAACAAAAGGTTTTCAGACCTATGTTGACATGCACTTTGTTTATTTATTTATTTTTTGTTAATTCTATAGCACCTTTAATTGCCATGGTCATGTGCTTCTTCTCTGAAACAATTTTGAGCTTTAACAGTAGGTTTTTCACACACGCATACTACCAGACCCTATAGAGGGTCCTAAAAAAAAAAAAACTTTCTACCCTCCTGCCGAAAATCGAGTCCGGGACTTACGAATTGTTTCGATGTTGGGAGGGCGTAACCGAAATATTTGACAATACATACATACCTTGTATAATAGATTCTTCCAATGCGTTACTCTAGGTCTATAACACTAGTTTTAGTTTCTTATAGTTTAGTTATTTATTATCAGAATATAAAGTCTTACAATGCTGATATATTAACTGATTATTGATAAAGGACATTATCTCAAATTTTAATAATTAAAGGATTTAAAATATAATAAAGAAAGTATGACTTTTACTACCCATTCAATATACACATTTTATTTGTCATAAAAGTATATTAAAATACGATAATTTAATAAAAATCGTTAGGGCCAGTTTTGATAAAATCAAAATTTTCGATTTTTTTTTATTTAAAGGGTAATTTTAAAAGGTGGATTTTCTTGCAAATCCTCTGTCGTATTCTTTGAAGCTATTGAACTTAAATACCAAGTTTGGTATTTAACAGAGTTGGGACTACTCTGCACACATGGACATTTTTCTAAAAAAGCTGATATTGGATTCAGGTGTCTCAAAACAATACCTTCTCTATCTACTATGTACATTGTACATATATGTTAGAGAAGGTAAAGGTGTTAAGCATACAGCAAAGAATATATTGAAACGTCATTTAAACCCAAAATCTATTAAATTTAGCGTGTTTCAGTTTGCGGCGTAGTTTTTCTTCTCTCTATTAGTTTAACGTCCTTTAACCTGGTCGGTCATATCGGGCGATGAATGAAATCGGTGAAGTGATACTCAAATGATCTCGGGGTCCTTAGAACTTTAGATACTCAACATTCGTCTTCTCAGGATAAGGGAAAACCCCGAAAAAACCTTATCCGGGTAACTCACCCTAAGCGGGATTCGAACTCGCGACAAGTTGAAAGTGAGGCAGACACGCTACCACCACACTACCCAGGCGGGCCAATGGATTGTTATTGAAATATAATTTGAAGGTGGATTTAATTGTAATTTTATAAAGATTGTTAAAATGTAGTTTTCATCGAATACGAATGTTCATATTATAGTTCATTATTATTATATTTATTATTATTATTATTATTATTATTATATTTATTAAATGTTCATATTCCATCCTGCTTTCTTAAAGCATACCTCTGCAAAGCAGAAATTCATTTATACAATATATTTATGTTCCTAAATCCGGACGCATGATTCTGAGTGTCCTTGAGCATTAAATGGTACTGCGGACATCATATTTTATGATTTCGTCATAGGCAATAAACGCTTTGTTTTTGTAGATTGTTTCATAAGCCCGAATTTCCGCGTCATCGGGCGGGCACCTTGGATGAGTGAGCAGGCTGTGATTAGGAATGTCCGTTTATATCCGACATGATTACAGCGTTGCGTTGGCGAGATATTCCTTTTGTTGAAGCAATAGGATGTGCCAACCCATGACTCCATCCTCATGACCACTGTGGGAACAAGCCAGCTGAGGATGACAACCACACGGCCTCCATGTCTATATTCGACTCCTGACTGGGTTGCTTATCAATGGCGTTTGATGCCCTTAGGTCTGCGTTACTTATGATGAAAATCTTATATATTCCATTCACATGGCACCATCTAGCCGTTCCACAAACAAACTTTCCGTATAAAATATTATTCTTTTATCTACGTCTTACTAATCAAGTTAAACATTTCCAGAAATGATCTTATTACTTGCTTTCTTTTTCAGTAGAATAGAAATAAGGGTATACACTAGGCTAAAGCAATAGCAAAATCTCTTTAAAGCGGGTCGCTAGGTGAAGCAATTGAAATTCGATTCTCTTTGCTTGCAAGGATTAAATTAAAGGCAGACGAAAAGAAAGATGTCTCCTTTTTGAGAAAACTTTAAGTACATTAAAAATGAAATTTCGAAAACGGTCAATACAGCAAAAAATGTATATGATATAAATTTTGTGTTTTAACGAGTTCCACATTTTTGTGTAGTAAGTTTTTGTCTATCTCTTACGATTTTCTAGTTATACAAAAGTAATCCAGCATGAAGAGGTCTTCAGAGGCTATTTGCAAACAATTCACGATATATAATATATTTATATATGTGTGAATATATTTCGTTTGTTATAAAAATATCTTAAACACATGGGATTTTAATAAAAATCTATGGAGCCGTTTTTGAGAAAATAAAAACTTTCAAGAAATGTTCCATGTAAAGGGTAGTTGGGGGTGGAGAGGTTTTATTGAAAATCTTCGTGTTGTATCCTTGGAAGAAACTAAACTTAAGTATTACGTTTGGTATTTAACCGACTTTTAGTTTTGAGCTATAGTGCCCACAGACACACATATACACAGAGAGACAGATACACACATGAACATGTTTCTATAAAGTTGTTGTTGTTTTTGATACAGCGAGTCTCAAAAATATAGTATGAAATCTCGGTAACGAAATTTTGGGCAGAATGCAATACCTTCTCTATATACTATGCACATAGTACGTGTACAAAAAGTAAAAGGTTGTAAAATAAATTAAAATCTAGAATCTATCGTAATGATTGCCTCGGGTAGCTGGAAAGGAAAACCCCATTACTGGAAGATTCCTTGTAAACACTTGTTTCAGTGCATCCAAGTTTGAGAACTGACCATAGGGGTACATAGGAAAATTATAACTGTTCAGTTTGCAGTGTTGTAACGAGTTATCCTTCAGCTGCTGCAACAGATTGGTAATCAGGGAAAGCCTTCATTTGTTTCACAAGTCATTGTTGACTCCTCGAGAGTGGGGCAAATGTATCATGAATATCGGTCAGTGAGCAATCCTGTTTACAAACTCAGCGTCATCTGGCAAGCGGCATGTTTCAGGACGAAAGTTGTTATGGATTCATTCCTTAACTATCTCACCAGAGTGCACCATTTTCTTTTGCCAAATTAGAGTTGACTTGTTGTGTATAATAGAACTGTAGCGAAATTGTATGGAATTTCTATATTTTAAATGAATGACTTGCAGCGGTAATGGAAGATGAATAAACACAGGTGGGAGGTGAAAAAGTGCAAATTATTTTATATTTAGTACAGAACAATGCGTATAACACGTAAATATATCTCATTTTTTCCGCTTACTAAGCACAAATTTCAGGGTCTGTTTTCAACGGCCTTGAGTTATACCTCTGCGTTTTTTTTTTCCTTTCTTTTGTTTGATAGTGTTTAACGCCTATACTACTTCTATGGACCGCAGATGATGACACATGGAATGAAGATGGAGCACCGGTGGAATGTGATGGCGGGAAACCGGATAACCGGGAGAAAACCCGCCCTTCCGCCGCTTTTGTACACCAGAAATCCCACATCGCCTGTGATTGAACCCGGATCACCTAAGAGAGAGGCGAGTGGTCTAACTCTCAGCTACGACGCGCAGCTATGTCTCGGCTGTGTTTGCATACATCGTTCCACCTATATAAGGCAGAACAGAGGATAAATGGAAATGGCGTGTTATTTATGGACGCTTATTAACTGCTGTGGTTCCCAGCGTCCCATTCTAAATTGGGCGTGAAAGACCGCTTAATTTTGCTCAGAGGCCTCTCCTATCAGGCTTGAGGTTCTTTTACGTGCCGTAAATCTACGACACGGGACCCACGGCTTTACTTCCCTTCCGAAGGAAGCCATGCTCAGGATTTTTACACCCAAAACATCCATCGTCCTCCGCCGGGTTTGAACCCGCGACCTTGGGTATATGAAGTTAACATGATAACCATTACACCACGGAGGGCGACTAGAACAGAGGAGTGTCAACCATGTGACCTGTTACGTAAACAACCAAACATCTAAGAGCGAGTATAATAGCCATCGTAAAAACATCGTGTCATTTTAATCATGACATAACATAGGAAATAGAAGAAAAAACAAACTGCAAATACTAGATCATCACATCTTCCTCAACGCTGATACACATATTTGACTCTCCATTCTGTATTTAAATAGCTGTGAAATGCTATAGAATAAATGTGTACTTGTTATTCCTTAAAAACAAATTGTGTGTTTGTGAGTTGAACGTTTTTTCACAGCACGAGAATGCACATGAAATATTAATATGTAATGCGTTTGAACGTTATCATATAACACTGCCTTATTGAATATGAACGTAACATACTTTTCCATGATATATGAGACGCTAGGGGCATATATCATTTTAAGTAGTTTGCCAGGGTTACTTCCACCATAATTTTTCTCCTATCTGTTACGACGCATTTGTTTCGCTTATCACTAACTGCGATGTATTTTATTTTCTCTACCACGAGTATGCACATAGTAGGTAGAGAAGGTATTGTATTCCATGTCGGGATTTCCCCCTAAAGTATCATTAGAAACAATCTGATGTATACCACTCACATGACGTTCTCTACATCTCTGCAACAAATTATTCTTAAAACGCTTATACTTCTATTTACTTCATGTTAATCACAAAACATTAGCAGAATCAGTCTTATTACTTGCTTCCTTGTAAGTTGAAGCGAAATGAGGACGTACCACAGGTTAAAGTGGTAGTCAAAAGCTGGTTGCTATGTCACACACGGATACACACATACACGGACCTTTTTCCGAAAATGATTTTTTTAGATAAAGGAGACCCTAAAACATATTTCCGGTGAAATCTCGGTATCGAATTTTTTGGTGGAGTACAATACCTTCTCTATACACTATGTACATAGTACGTATAGAGGAAATAAAAAGTCCATGTGTGTGTGTGTATATGTGTGTCCACGTCTGTCTATAAACAGCATAACTCAAAAACAAAAGTCCTTTAAGTATCAAACTTAGCATTTAATCCTTTTGCTGTCAAGCTAAAATACTATGCAACTTCAACTGTCAGTCCTAAGTACGTTGAAATGTTGAAGTTTTACGCACATTTTTCCAGTCATCTCGTTTTCGAAATGTTGAGTTGAGATTTTTCCCAATGGATGTTACTGTTTCGCATTTCCATAAACTTTTTAGGACGTTACTCGTGTCGTTATGTGTTAAAATATTTCAATTATTAAATTGTAGTTTTTAAGTTTTCAATTTATAATTTAAGTTCATTTTTACACTTAAAATATTACCAAATCCTAATTTTGCTATTATTGTTCAATTTATATTACTTTATCTACCATACTATGTACATACTGTATAGAGAAGCTATTATATTGCACCCAAAAATTCGATACCATGATTTATCCGTAAATATACGTTTTGGTGTCCCCTGAGTCCAAAAAAGGCAATTTTAGAAAAAGGGCTGTGAGTGTGTCTGTGGATAGACAGCTCAAAAACGAAAAGTCCGTTAAATATCAAACTTCTATTTAAGTTCAGTATCTTCCAAGGATGCCACCAGAATATTTTCAAGAACCCCCCCCCCCCAACACCCAACTACTTTTTCAGGGAAAAATTTTCCAAATTTTTATCTCAAAATGTCTCTAACGATTTTATTAAAATACTGTATATTAAAGACATTAGCAAGACAATTAAAATGTATATCTTACATTTTCTAGGAATGGCTGAAGAACCTCTTTATTCTGGATGGCTTTTGCATAACTGGTATACTATAAGAGATAAAAACTTACACTAAAAATGTAGCTATCGTTAAAACAAGCAATTTATGTGATATGCATTTTCTTAGTGGAGTTGACCGTTTCCAAAATATTCCTTTTTATTAGTTTCAGTTTCAAAATACTTAAACCTTTCTCATACGGGAACTTCTCAACTCCTAGCTATGCAAAGAGTCGGAAATTAAATCCCATAGCAACCAATTTTTAAGACATTTGATTATCGCTTTAGCCTAGTGTATTCCCTTAATTCCCTTCTAGTTACAAGAAAGCAAATTATAAGACCATTTTGCTAATATTTATCTCGATGAACAGGAAGTAGATAAAAGAAAAAGTTTTTTAATAACAATTTATTACAAATATGCAGAGAAAGTCATGTGAATGGAACACACCAGACTATTTATATTATGTAGGTTGTATGTTTAAAATTATGTAAATGGCGTGGATTGTTTGCTTGCACGGATATTTAAAAATATTTTCTTGGCAGAGCCATTCATCACCTATGTTCTAAAAAGCACCTAGGATGCAGATCTTTTTCTCAATTTTTACTTTCTCTATACGCACTATGTACATAATGTATAGAGAAGGTATAACACTCCACCCAAAAATTCGATACCGAGATTTCACTTGAAATATACGTTTTAGGGTCCCCAGTATCCAAAAAAAGTATTTTCAGAAAAAGGTCCATGTGTGTGTGCGTGTGTGTGTGTGTCCGTGTAGTCTGTGAACACGATAACTCAAAAACGAAATGTCGGTAAAATACCAAACTTTGTATTTAAGTTTAGTATCTTCCAGGAATGCGACACGAAGATTTTGAGAAAAATCCCCCCACCGCAAACTACGCTTTACATGGAAAAAATGTTGAAAATTTTAATTTTCTCAAAAATGGCTCTAACGATTTTGATTAAAATATCGTATATTAAAAATATTTACCTGACAAATAAAATGTATATTTTGAATTTTCTGGGAATAGCCTCTGAAGACTACCTTGTTCTGGATGAATTTTACGGAGTTTTGCATAACTGCTAAACCATAAGAGATGGACAAACACTTACCACACAAAAAAGTAGAGCACATTAAAACACACAATTTATGTCATATACATTTTTTCGTGGAATCGGTCGTTTTTAAGATATTCCTTGGTTTTTTGTTTCAGCTTTGAAAAACTTATACTTTTCTCATGCAGGAATTTGTCAATATACATACAAAGGAACTTCAGTCACATAGAAACAAGCTTTTGAATATCACTTTAACCTGTGGTACTCCCTTATCTTACTTCTGCTTACAAAGACGCAAGTAATAAGACTATTTCTGCTAATTTTTTCTCGATTAGAATGAAGTAAGTAGAAGCATAAGCTGTTTAACAATAATTTGTTGCAGACATGTAGAGAAAGTCATTTGAATGGAACACATCACATTTTTACACACGTTCTCTTCCCATCCTTACAAGACCACAAGACATTCTTTCCTTGGTTCCACGCAGTTTCAGTGTCCATGTCAGTGCCACCTATTGCCATTATCGTAATCATCACTATGAAAAAATAGCGTGTTATTTATGGACGCTCTTTAACTACTGTCCCGTTCTAAATTGGACGTGAAAGACCGCTTAATTTTGCTCAGAGGCCTCTCTATCAGGCTTGAGGTTCTTTTACGTGCCATAAATCTACGACACGGGACCAACGGCTTTACTTCCCTTCCGAAGGAAGCCATGCTAAGGATTTTTACACCCGAAAAAATCCATCGCCCTCCGTCGTGTTTGAACCCGCGACCTTGCGTATGTGAAGTCAGCATGGTAACCATTACACCACGGAGGCCGACATCATCACTAAGAGAAATATCCATAAATATTGTTTTCTAGTAATGCTGTCTCAATTTCATCCTCTATCAATTAGCTCTTGAATTCATTATATCTTTTTGTGATCTACAGTAATTAGAAAAATAAACAACATACAAACAAAACAAAAAACATTATTATCAACGCGCAGTTTAAATGTCGTAGATTACATACAGGTAAGCACTAACTGTATCTTTTGCATGAATTGTAAGCTATTTGAACGTGAAAACGAACCTCAGTGGATCGGATCGAATATTGACACCCAAAGATTAGGCAATTCAGAATATTTCAAGGAAGCGACAAGAAAATTAAAAAAAAAAAAATGCTCAACAAAAACTATATAAATAAAACAGCTTTTCAAATGGGAATTTGTGATTCGCCTTTCTTTCTTCTGGTGGAGAAAAGAGAACAGCATTTCAAGCTGCATTGTATCCGCTTACTCCACTTATAGAAGAAATAAACATGAAATAAAATAACGTTTGCTATTTGTTTTTTTTAGTAGTGTTTAACGCACGCTTTTATTACTTTTGTCACTGATGATTAATTAAATGAAGATGGAGCACCGGTGAAATGTGATGGCGGGGGATACCGGAGAAAACCCGCCCCTGCGCCGCTTTTTTCACCACATGCTATCGCTTGGAATCAAACCTGCGCCGTCTAGGTGAGAGTCGAGTGGTCTAACCACTCGGTCACGGCGCGGCTAATTGCTAATTGGTTATTTTGATAGCATGAAGTATTTAGCAGTTTGATAAAAATGGTTTGTTGTAGGATAGGCAGAGAGAGTTATTCGAATGTAACACATTAGATTTTTACTTTCCTAAGTAAACTGCATGCCCGTACCCAGCAAATATTCGGGGTCATAACTAGATTTAAACTTGGCAGTGCCCTACACAATTACTTTTTCCATCTAAATCTAATTCTAGCAGTATTACAATTTTCCCATATTGGTTTGTTAAAAATTTAAATAAATAAAACGAGCCTAAATTTCGTTGGATATGAACTCCTCTACATACAGCCCTGGTATAGTACTAAGTAGAGGAAGTATTGTATTCAACCCAATTATTATTCGATGTCGAGATTTCAGGCAAATATTATTTTTCAGGCCTCCTGAATCTAGAAAAAGTTATGTCGCTGTATTTGTGAACATCATAACTCAAAAACGAAGGTCGATTAAATATCATATTAATATATTTAAGTTCTGCATTTTCCATGATTATGACACACAATTTTTCAAGAAATCCCCCCTCACACATCCCAAACTACCAATAACATGGAATATTTCGGAAATTGTAAAATATATATTTGACTTTGATTGTGTGTTTTGACGAGATATACAATTTTTGTTAAGTAAGTTGTTTATCTCTTACGGTTTATCAAAGTCATCCAAAATGAAGGGACTTCAGAGGCTATTCCCAGAAAATTCAAGATAAACACATAATTTGTCGTAAGATGTCTTAAACATGCGGTATTTTAATAAAAATCGTTAAAAACATTTTTGAGAAAATCGAAAAACTTTCCAACTAAAATCTAGTTGGGGATGCTGAATTTTCTTGAAGCTTTCTTATAGCATCCTTGAAAGATGCTGAACTTAAATACCAAGTTTGGTATTAAACGGATTTTTCGTTTTAGAATTATCCTGTTCACACACACACACACATACACACACGCACGCGCACACGCGCACGAACACGCACACACAGGTGCATTTTTTTAAAAATGTTATTTTTTTCTTTTGGGGGGAGGGATTTAAAGGGTCCCCAAACATCTATTTCCGGTGAAATCTTCGTATCGAATTTTTGGGTGGAATAATATATGCATTCTATATATGCTTTACTGTTTTTTTTTTTTTTTTTTGTTTTTTTTAAACAGAAGTCCTCAGAATTCGCAGCATCAACATTTTAGAGAGGAAGGTAATACCTCTGCTACCTACTATGTGCGTGGTAGAGAAAGATAAAAGTCTCATGTTTTAAATTCACATTAGTCAAATGCTTAAGAACTGATCTTTATATCAGGAGCCTAAAGTTGTACACTGTTTCCATGCAATCGCGAGCAACACGATCGAAATGATTTTATAATGGAATGAACAAATCGAACATTTAATAATGATTATCTCGGAAATATCTAACGCAACAAAAAGTTATTTAATAGAAATTGTATGTTTTAAAGAGCTCTGCACTTTTTGTGGAATGCGTTTACGCTAACGCGTAACGTTTACCAGTTATACAAATTATACATAAATATCTTCCACATAAAGAATACTTCACAGGATATTCCTAGGAAGTTCAAGATATACATTTTATTGTTATCTGAATATCTTTAATTGGTGACATTTCATTAAAAATCCTTAGAGCCATTTTAAGAAAACCAATAATTTCAAAAACTCTTCCATATAAAGGGTAGTTGGTGATCAGGAGGGAATTTCTTGAAAATAGTTGTGTTGCATCTTTGAAAGTTACTAAACATAAATATTGGGTGTAAACTTTCTTCATGTAGAGAGTAGTTTGGGGTGGGGGATTTTCCTCGAAATCCTCGTGTCACATGCTCGTAAAATACCTAACCTAAATACCAGATTTGGTATTAAACGGTCTTTTCGTTTTTGAGCTATGCTGTTCACACACACACACACACACACACACACACACACTCACTCACTCACACACTTATTGACTTTTTTCTAAAAATGTATTTTTGGTTAAGGGGGTCTCAAAACACATGCATATTTCCGGTGAAATTTCGGAATGGTATTCCTTCTCTATGCACTATTATTTAGTACGCATAGAGAAAGTAAAACGCTTTTAAACTTGTGGCACCGTCCTTTTTTTAACGAATAAATATTTGTTGATATGGTTAATAACGCTGCGATATACCACATTCCAGTAGTAAATAAACACTTTTTTTGTTTGACTGCAGCAAATACTTGTAAATGACAAAATTAAAACTGACAATTACAGTAAAACTGGCGCATATATTGCCAATATTTAGGCAATTACGAACTTTTACAAATTATAGAAACAGATCAGTTTTTAGTGTTATGTTAGTTACTCTTAGAACTGCTGGGACCTTCAAGACTTCTAGGCATATAAATTCAATTATAACTTCAAATTATATATTTTACACCCACATACACACAATTCCGTAGCTTCACAAAATTTTACCTATGGCCATGTCAGATGTCTTAGATGAAATAAATTGGAGGTTAAGTTTGAGCCATTCACCAAGAGTTTTAGTTCGTTATTTATTTCGCATTGCAGAGCGCGATGACGGTACGGTTATAGCAGGCCGTGAAAAACCAATATTATTGTTATAATTTTAATTGTTTTCTCACAGAAACCGTGTGTAGGACAGGAGTTGGATAGGTAGAGTCAGACTGAAAAATGCAATTGTCAGACTCAACTATCCAACTCCTGTCGTACACTCGGTTTCTGTGAGAAAACAATTAAAGTTATCACAATTGTCCATAATAGTTGGCTGTGCTATAAATCTTGGGACTTAAAGTACTTACAACATTTTAAGTCGCTATTTGGATTGTGATCGCAAACTATTTTGAGATCACCTTGTGGTTTACCGGGAAACATGCGAGTCAGTTGAGAAATTCAATGCTATGCCGGCATTGTTATTGTGTGATGTATTTTGAGAAAATGGCAGATTTTGACAATTATGATATTCTTAGAGCTACGAAAGAAGCAGAATCAAATTTACTATCTGCAAAATCCGAAAAGTTTATGTGGAGAAGTTTATGAGATGCTGTCTGTTGATCAGTGATGACATTAATATCGTGAATTATTTTGGCGAGCGTAAAGTTGGAAAAAATTACGCTTGTGTTTTACGCTTGCTGCACTTCTTTGCGAGTGGATTCCATATAAATCAATTTTGCGATCTGAAATGAACGCATTGCTACTCAATTAAAAAAATTATTTAAAGACAGAAATTCCTTGTTTTGCAGCTTAACATTCCCTCAAGAAGTAGGCAACATTATTTAAAGGCACGATTTTTTTTTTTTTTTTTTTTTAGTTTAAAATGCAAGTAAACGCAAACTAAATTTCACGGTAATCTAGATACACAGACGAAAGACCACATACGTCTCAGGGGGTGTTGTTTGAATACAGTTGGTTAAACTGTTTTCACTCAGCGTTTATATGTTACATTGTTACCAAATAACCTCTACGTCTGTGTAGGTTTGTTTTGTTGTT
This sequence comes from Hymenopus coronatus, assembly GCA_030762935.1. Taxonomy (NCBI): domain Eukaryota; kingdom Metazoa; phylum Arthropoda; class Insecta; order Mantodea; family Hymenopodidae; genus Hymenopus; species Hymenopus coronatus. The sequence goes on from CM060883.1 coordinate 31,231,277, forward strand.
AAACGTCAAGTGTTAAACGTGAAGTCGAGGTTATTAAAGTGCAAAGACGTGTTTTGTGATTAGTGCACAAAGAATGAATAGCAAGGCGAGGACGCGTATTTCGAAATGTTGCGGATCAACACCCGTACAACAGTGCATTGCCTTCATTCTGTGCCACAAGAAAGGATATCCCAGGTTATATAATTTGAATTTTGTAAATAAATTTGTACATTAATTTTGAAAGTCCGGGCTAACAGTGACACACCATTCGAAACTGCTACTATGTCAACATTTATTAAATTCTAAAACTATTTTGTTAAAAAACCCTGGGAGTGAAATTTTGTCTACAATCGATAAAAACCGATAAAATTGCTTTTCTAATACAAATAATTGTCGGAACCTTTGGATGTCTATAGAGAATTAACATTTACTATCCTTCCCTTGCTTTTGGCTCTACAATAATTTAAATATCATATAATGCACCCGTTTCCTTCCGTACTGTTACATTAACAGCGTTTTTCTCAAAACTACATTTCGACACTTTAAAATGGTCCACGCGTCTTAGTTTTTGTATAAATACAACTGAACTTCTCAGAATGTTAAGAAGTAGGTATTTATTGTAATATTACAAAGGATAAAATAATCATAGCACGAATGACAATTATAAAACAATTGTTTATGAAAAACATATTAATTTAAAACAAATTGTAATAATTCAGCAATCAAAGCTATTGAAATATCACCGTTTAATGTTTGTGTGTATGTGTTTGTTTATTTGCTTCAAAGCTCCAATTCAGAAAATAACAATCATTTTTCTCAAATTTTGAGACACATGGGAAATTTTGAGTACTGTGCGATATATTTACCTGATAAAATTTATAACATTTCATTCCTGCCCCTTAATAACCAGATTACTTACAAAATATGCGTAAGTTTCATAGCAGATGTCTATTATAGTCATAGCCATCTGACTTCTTTGAAGTCAAACAGAAATAATGTTGTGTCCCCCCCTTTATTTTATGGTTAGCTTAACGTCTTTTAATCTGGTTGGCCAATCCACAATGAATGACATCGATAAAATGATGCTCAAATTATCTTGGCATCCATAGAGCTCAGAGTTACTGAAAATTGTCTTTTCAGGATAAGGGAAAACCCCGAAAGAACTTTATCCGAATAACTCACCCCAAGTGAGGTTCGACCATTTAAATGTGAGGCAGACACGCTACTTCTACACAACCGAGGTGAGTTTGGAAATTGTTCATTTACCACTGGTACTTTACCATAATGTTGGACACATTTTCACCTAATATTTATTCGCTAAAATGTTTCTAATGTTAATATTGCAAGGGAACGATTCAAGTCCCATTTCACTAAGGTGATCTCAAAACTGTTGATATCCGCCCCTTCTACTTATCGTTCGCTAGTTCTCTGCAAGAGGCAATGCGTGATAAACTAGCTCCCTAGTATTGACGCTATGTGTGGGCAAACAACATCTAATTGGGCGTGAAAGGACGGCTAATTTTGTTCAAAGGTCCTTTTATCACGCTTTAGGTTCTCTTATGTGCTGTAAATCTACGACACGGGACCAACGGCTTTAAATCCTCCACAAAAGTAGCAATGCTAAGGAGTTTTACATCCGAAAAAAAAAAAAAAAATCCGTTTTCCTACGCCGCAGTTTAACCCGCGACCTTGGGAACCAGCGGCTAGCATATTTCACCTAGACCACGAACAATAAATAAATAAATAATATGTATAGGTATATATATATATAGACATCATTATTTCTATTATTTTCATAACAACTATAATCGACTTATATATTTCACAAATCTTTATTTCGTTAAACAATACAACAAATCTGATGTGTTCCATTCACATGACTTGCTCTGCATCTCTGCAAGAAATTATTGCTAAAACGCTTATGCTTCTATTTACTTAATACTAATCGACAAAAATAGCAGAAAGAGCCTTATTACTTGTTTCCTTGTAAGTAGAAGGGAAATAAGGGAGTACCATAGGTTCAAGTGATAGTCAAAAGCTGGTTGTTATGAGACTGAAGTTCCTTTGTTTGTATGGACAGGACTTGACAAATTCCCATATGAGAAAAGTATAATTATTTTAAAGCTGAAACCAATAACAAAGAATATCTCAAAAACGATCAACTCCACGAAAAAATGTGTATAACATACATTTTGTGCTTTAACGACTTCTACATTTTCTGTTAAGGTAGTTTTTGTCTATCTCTTAAATTTACCAGTTATATAAATTCCTGAAATTAATTAAGATTACAGTAGTCTTCAGAGGATTTTGCCAGAAAACTCAAGATATACATTTTATTTGTCTTTAATATACGATATTTTAATCCAAATCGTTAGAGCCATTTTTGAGAAAATCAAACATTTCAAAAACTTTTCCATGTAAAGCGTAGGTAGTTTTCTTGAAAATCTTCGTACCGCATCCCTGAAAGATACTGAACTTAAGTGTCAAGTTTGGTATTTAACGAGGTAATACATAAACCATAAATGCTGTAGCTATAACTAAAAATAGAATTATTACCCCGGACTTCTCGCCTCAGACACACAGACGGACATTTTTCTAAAAATGTTTTTTTGATTCAGAGGGACCCAAAACATGTATTTGTGGTGAAATCTCGGTATGCATTACAATACCTTCTCTATAACTATGTATATAGTACGTGTAGAGAAATTAAAAGTTATTAAGTTTATACTAATTTATCTCAATGTTACGCCTAAACTTTTCCTTACGATTCTTCTTAATTGCACTAATTACTTTCTCTATATGTACTACGTACATAGTGTATAGAGGAAGTATTGTATTCCACCCAAAAATTCAATACCGAGATTTCACCGGAAATACATGTTTTAGGACCCCATGAACCCAAAAAAAGCATTTTCAGAAAAAGATCCGTGTGTATGTGTGTGTGTCTGTCTATGTGTGTGTGTGTGTCCGTGCACATCTTAGCTGAAAAACGAAAGGACCGTTAAATACTAAACTTGGTATTTAGGTTTGATATCCTCCAAGGATGCGACACGAAGATTTTCAAAAAAATCCCCCCCACCACAAACTACCCTTTACATGGAAAAAATTTCGAAAATGTTGATTTTCTTAATAATGGCTCTAACGATTTTGATTAAAATCCCGTATATTAAAGCTATTTATGTCCGAAATAAAATGTATATCTCGAATTCTTTGGGAATAGCCTCTGAAGATCTCTTTATTCCGTATGGATTTTGCTGAATTTTGCTTAATTACTAAACCGTAAGAGATAGAAAACAAAACATACTGCACAAAAAAGTACCTCATGACAAAACACACAATTTTTGTCCTTTACGTTTTTGTTGTGGAGGTAACCGTTTTCGAGATATTCCTTGTTATTACTTTCAATTGTGAAGTACTTAAACTTTTCTCACACAGGAAGTGTCTGTTTTTCTTTTGTTCTACTCCTGGCCAAGCAAAGAAGCGATTTTCAATGACATAACGATAGTTTTTAAAACATTTGACAATCACTTTAGCATAGTGCATTCCCTTATTCCCTTCTACTTATAAGGAACTAAGTAATAACATTCTGCAAACATTTATATTGATTAGCTTTGTGTACAGAGAAGACTAATCTTTTGAAGGAGTTTTGTAGAGCATCTAGAGAAAGTCATGTGAGTGTAACACATCAGATTTTTTTATTTGTATTAATCGTTTTAAATAAAAAGTCTAGTATTTTATGTATGAGCATATTAATGTGAGAGAAACAGAGAGGAAATGTGGCATAAGACACACCTGACCAGGAAGCTATGCAGCTAAAACGCCCACTTAACTGTGAAACTAAATATGAGCGGTGCCGGAAGATCTGAAAGCCACCACATGCCTGATAACATCGCAGTTCTACGTCATTGCCTCGAGTAATTCCGCTGGAATACGTAATTACTCATCAATGGAGCAAACAGACAGAGCGTGACGTAACTATGTGCTAAATGAATTGACGAAAGCCACGCGGAACGTGATACTTAATTTAAGAAGCTGTTTCTAATGGAGTGATGTAAATGTTTTCTACAAGCCCAAGGCCTCCTGTGAAACGATCGTGTGCTTCTTTATATTTCTGCAATACTCTCTTTGCCTCGTAAAGGTATACCCTTGTCCTCGAAAAGAAAATTGCAAACAGCACTCACGTCTTGCTTGTCTTTTCTATTTTTGTGTTTTAGCTTTGTTTGCTTTCAACTTCTTATATTCGTATCTCTTTCATTGTGACCATCCATTCAGCACGGAAGAGACATGAGTTGTTTTTATTTTCCGTCCTATCTATACCATCCAAAAGTTTTAACATCGAGATTTTACCGGAAGTACATGCTAAACTAAACCCACAAAACATTTAAAAGGCGCTTTGTGTCTGCTTATCTCTCTATAAGCAACATAATTAAAAACAAAAAACTTATGTGTTCTATTCACAGGACTTTCTCTACATCTTTGCAACAAATTATTGTTAAAAAGCTATTTATTTCTTGTGCTAATCGAGAAACAATTAGCAGAAATAGTCTCATTACTTGCTTCCTTGTAAGTAGAAGCGAAATAAGGGAGTACCATAGGTTAAAGTAATAGTCAAAAGCTGGTTGCTATGTGACTGAGGTTCCTTTGTTAGTATGGACAGGAGTTGACAAATTTCTGTACGAGAAAAGTATACGTTTTTAAAAGTTGAAACCAAAAACAAGGAATGTCTAAAAACCGATCAACTCCACGAAACAAATGTATATAACATAAACTGTGTGTTTTAACGTGCTCTACATTTTTTTGTGTGCAAACTTTTTCTCCATCTCTTACAGTTTAACAGTTACGCAAAAATCCGTAAAATTCATCCAGAACAAAGAGGTCTTCAGAGGCTATTCCCAGAAAATTCAAGATATACATTTTATTTCTTAGTTAAATATCTTTAATATACGATATTTTAATCAAAATCGTTACACCCATTTTTTAGAAAATCAAAATTTTCGAAAAAAGTCCCATATAAAAGGTAGTTTTCTCAAAATCTTCGTGTCACATCCCGAAAGATACTAAACTTAAATATCAAGCTTGATATTTTACCGACTTTTTGTTTTTGAGTTATTGTGTTCACAGACACACGGACATTTTTCTGAAAATGCTTCTTTTGTATACAAGGGACTTACAATGCTTTCAAGTAAGTAGAAGAGAAATAATGGGATACACTAGGCTGAAGCGATACTAAAATGTTTGAAAAGCTGGTTGCCATGAGGATGAAATCCATTTCTTTGCATTGCCAGTGTTGATAAATATCCGTATATGAAAAGTTTTAGTATTTTAAAACTGAAACCAATAACAAGGAATATCTCCAAGATGGTAAACTTCGCGAAAAAAGTATAGGTCTTAAATTGTGGTTTTCAACGAGATCTACATATTTTGTGTAGTAAGTTTATGTCTATTTCTTGCGGTTTACTAGTTATGCAAAATCCAGCAAAATGCATCCAGAATAAACAGGTCCTCAAGGCTATTCCCAGAAAATTCAAGATATACATTTTCTTTTGTCGTGTATATATCTTTAATATACGGTATTTTAATCAAAAGTGTCGCCCTTCGTGGTGTAATGGTTACCATGCTAACTTCATATAGCCAAGGTCGCGGGTTCAAACTCGGCGGAGGGCGATGGATTTTTTTCGGGTTTAAAAATCCCTAACATGGCTTCCTTCACAAGGGAAGTAAAGTCATGGGTCCCGTGTCGTAGATTTACGACACTAAAAGAACAAGCCAGATAGAGAGGCCTCTGAGCAAAATTTAGCGGTCTTTCATGCCTATATACACAGTATATGTAGAGAAAGTAAAAAAAATAAAAAGAATGAAAAGCTGCATAACGATTACCAAATATTTCTTTCTTATACAAGCCATTTGAATCCCAGCAGTATTTTAATTTATTTATTACTATATTTTAATTAATATTAATACTCATCGTTCAAAGAATAGCATGCGATACACCTGTGTTAAGTGTATTGCAGAATCATAAACTGAAACTGTTTCGTCTTCCCAAACTTTTCCTCGATTCTTTTCCCACACTTGTAGCGCACAATACCACAAGGACCGTATTTTTTTCAAGCTCCGATAGGCTATGAATAAAAGACAAGTTCATAGAGAGCAATTATTTTAATTCTAAAAATGTTGTACACTAATGGTTACTTTTCAACACAATCACCGAAAAGATTGAGACATTTATCGTACCTGTGCACAAGTTTTGCAATACCCGCTTCAAAAAATGTTGTCACCAATGATTTCAAATGAATTTGGACGTTCTTTTGAAGATCTTCGTTGGTTTGAAAGTGCTGCCCTCCTAGCCACGTCTTCAGTTCAGGGAAAAGGTGAAAGTCGCTGGGTGCCAGGTCAGGACTGTACGGCGGATGATCGAAAATGCCCCATTGAAATTGTTGAAGGAGCCGATGGGTTGTGCCAGCAGTGTGTGTACGAGCGTTGTCAAAACAACGTCAATGCTCATTTGAAATCATTGGCGGCGACATTTTTTGAAGCGAGTATTGCAAAGCTTGTGTATAGGTACGATTAATGTCTCAATCTTTTCGGTGATTATGTTGAAAAGTAACCATAAGTGTACAAAACTTTTAGTAATAAAATATTGTTTTCTGTGAACTTGTCTTTTATTTATAGCCTATCGGAGGTTGAAAAAAAACTGCCCTCGTATATTGGTTTTTAAGCCCGACGTTCTTTTGAAAGACACTTTGCTGTTGTGATGTGTTCTCCATATATTAATTTTAATTTTTTATTAGGATGCACGCTCAGAACTAATTTTGGCACACGAGAGTATGCTTTGATGAGTGCCCATGTATCAGTTTTAATTCCGTCGCCTCACTGTCACACCCAATTCGCTATGCTCACACTGGACTGTCACTTAGCTGTTGGTGCGCCAGCCAGAGGAAGAAAACACGTAGTGAAGTTTGGAATTCATGGCGACTTGCACGTCAAATATTCATGAGCCGTCACTGCCACTTGATGGAGTAATCATGGCCTGGGTACTCTATGCGTTCGTTGGATTCCTGGTCACATGGGACTAAAGGCGCGGCAGGTGTTAATAGAGACATTGCTGTCATAGCGTGCTTCTCGTTTATTGCAGGACAGAAGCTGGACAAATACAGGCTGTTCGGAAATTCCTGTATTAAACTTCTAGATTAAATATTTAGTTGATGCTTTGACAAAAGGCTTGTATCCGAAAAAAAAACAAAAAAACTTATGTATTTCTTCACATGACCTTCTCTACCTGTTCTGAAAACAAACTATTCTTTCAAAAGATTTCTCTTCTATCTACTTAACTTAATCAAAAATGATGTTATTTCTTAGTTCGTTATAAGTAGAAGGGAAATAAAGGGTTACACTAAGCTAAAGCTATTGTCACGCCTACTGTTATTAATCCAAGAAACTCGCAGTACTATGAGAGGGAATAAGTTGGGGGAAATGTACTTTTCACTACAGCTAGGCGTGCATATGGGAACGCAGCTCTATTCCATCAAAATAACACAGGGAAAATAGCCTACATGATTATAATTGATGGTGAAAGGAACTAACTAATCTACTAAATCAAAGTCCTTAAGCAATGTTGAGGGATCATTTATTGGTTACCTTAAAGCTTATAGCGTGGCGTCCTCCATGGCTACCTCAGCAGAGCCTTGCTCCTATTTTACATCACTGAGTTCCTAGCACAAGAGTCCTGTCTTATACTTCTTTTATTATACAGCAAAGTTGGTAGTATCACCAACTAACCACACCCAGTACTACCAAAACCTATCCAGGCAGGCAGGATATGACACTATAGTCAAATCTTTTGAAAGCTTTCGCTATGCAATTGACTTTGAAATTCGGTTCATTTGCTAGGGTCTCGGTAATAATTAATCTACAAAACATGTGAAATACAAAATGTATATGTAAAATTCTGGGTTTCAATGAGATCTACGTTTTTGTATAGCAAGTTTTTGTTTTATTTTTTGTGTTTGTTTTATCATTTATGATTTACCAGTTATGCAAATGTCTTTTAGAATGAAGAGGACCTCAGTGGCTATTCCCAAGAAAATCGATATTAAATTTTGTTTGTTATATAATTAATATGCTGTATTTAAATCAAAATTGTTCGTCACTATTGAGAATATCAAAATGTTCTAAATTTTTCCATGTAAAGGTAGTTTGGGGCGGGAAAGATTTTCTTTAAATTTTCGTACCGGATCCTTGAAAGATGCTGTACTTAAATATCAATTTTGGTATTTAACCGGATTTTAATTTTTGTTTTTATGTTGTTCACAGACACATGGACACGCACATACACAGACGAACCTTTTCTAAACATGCTTTATTTTGAACACAGGAGATCCTAAAACGTGTATTTCCATTGAAATCTCTTTGTCGAGATTTTTGGGTAGAATGCAGTACATTATCTACTTATGTATGAAGTAGAGAAAGCAAAAAAAGAACCACCGTTGCATAGTTGCAGCTTGTATTTTTAATTTCTCTACTAAGTATAATAGTAGGGGAAGAACTTTATTCGCCCCAAATATTCGATGTCGAGATTTCATTAGATCTAAATGTTTTGAGACATCCTGAAGAAGTAGTTTTAAAAAAAATACCCGTATGTGTGTATGTGTGTGTCTGTGAAGCATAACTCACAAATCTGACGTGTTCCATTCACATGACTTTCTCTACATCGGTTAATCGAGATTAGCACTAACAGTTATGGTCTTATTACTTAGTTCCTTATAAGTATAAGGGGAACTAAGGGAATATTCTTAGCTAAAGCGATAGTCAAATGTTTTAAAAACCGATCGCTCTTACAACTTATCTGTTATGCAAAATTCATCTAGAATGAAGAGGTCTTCAGAGACAATTCCCAGGAAAGTCAATATATATATATACATATATATTTTATTTTTCATGCAAGTATCTTTAATTACGGTATTTTAATCAAGCTCATTACAGCCATTTTTGAGAAAATCAAACTCTTTTCCATGTAAAAGGTAGTTTGCAACGGGGGGCAGGGGAATTTTTAAAAATCTTCTTTTCGTTTTTGAATTATGATGTCCACACACATACAAACACGCACACATTGATCTTTTTCTAAAACATGCTTTTTCTGGAATCAGGGAGTCTCAAAAAAAATACTTAGGTGAAATCTCGGTATCGAATTTTTAGTGAATTGCAATTATCTTCCTTACCTACTTTATACATAATACATATGTGTTAGAGAAAGTAAAAATATGACGTGTTCCATTTATATAACATTCTGTACATCTCTGTAACAAATTATTTTGAAAAAGACTATTCTTCTATGTGCTTCATGATAATCGATATGAACATTAGCAGTTATGTTTTTATTATTTGTTTCCATGTAAGAAGAAGAGAAATAGGAGATACACTAGGCTAAAGCGACAGTCAAGTCTCTTAAAAGCTGGTTGCGTGTGACTGAAATTCCTTTGTTTATATGACCAGGAGATCATAAATTTCCGTATGAGAGAGGTATATTTTAACCAATAACAAGGAATATCTCAGAAACGGCGAACTCCACGAAAACATGCATATACCATAATTTGTGTGTTTTAACGAGATCGACATTTTTGTGTAGTAAGCTCTTGTCTATATCTTACGGTTTGTCAGTTGTACAAAATTAATCCAGAATTAAGAGGCTATCCCAGAAAATACAAGATATACAGTTAAGTAAATATCTCTAATATGGAGTGTTTTAATTAAAATCGTTAGAGCTTTTTCTGAGAAAATAAGACTTTTCGAAATGTTTTCCATGTAAAGGCTAGTTTGGGGTGAGTGGATTTTCTTGTAAATCTTCGTGTCGTATTCCTGGAAGATACTAAACCTAAATACTAAGTTTAAAGGACTTTTAGTTTTCGAGTCCACAGACATTCCTCCCCCCCCCCACCTAGATACATATACACGGACTTTTTTATAAAATGCTCTTGGAGGCGATTCATGGGGTCTGAAAACATATATTTCCGGTGAGATCTCGTTATCGAATTTTTGGGTGCAATACAATTTGGGTGTCTATGGAAATGGAGTTTTTTTAATTTAACTCTTTAACTAGAGGTTCTGAGCGTCTATACTGGGCGTGAAAGACCGCTTAATTTTGCGCAGAGGCCTCTTTATCAGGCTTGAGGTTCTTTTGTGTTCCGGGATACGGGACCAGCCCAAAGGAAGCCATGCTAAGGATTTTTACGTCTGAAAAAATGCATCGTCCTCCGTTGGGTTTGAACCCGCAACCTTGGGTTTATGAAAACCTTGTCTGCCTACTATGTGTGTTGTACATACGTGCTAGAGAAAGTGAAACCCCATGGGTTGGAAGGCCGGCCATGCGAATCGAAGTCACAACTTCTCGTAGTCGAGTCAGCACTAGCTCGCTCTTTGGTGAAGACTTCATCAGTAGACTGCGATCGGTAGAAGCATATAACTGCCTATCCTAAGAAAAACACAATCATTGAAGAAATATGATCTGACTTCTGCAGAATGTGCAGATTCCATCATTAATTAAAGTTTATTTCGATAGTAAAAACGCTGGGGATAAACGAACTACTTGATATGCAGGTCATTCGCAGAGAATGTTGTAAACTGGACGAACGAACGGAAGGTTGATGACTAAGCGAGCTAATTGGGAAGTTTATGGGCCATGTCCGCCAGTCAGTTTTATGGCTGGATAACCACGAATGGTCTTGGAGGTGTTGACATGTCTTTACGACAGCCAATAAACTGCATCACTCGTCACCACGGTTACGTGAACCATTTGTTTTCACTGTTTCCAGACGATCTAAAAGCAATACTTTGTAATAGATATCTTACGGCTATTTTGTTTTCATGTTTTCCCTTGCATCGTTCTATTATTAAGAGAATATTTTATAAAAATACCACATTTCGCGTTATTTGCTTAACATTGAACCTATAGGATATACTTTTATTTCGCCGTCTCCCAATTAATTGCATTATAATTACAGTGATAATAATCAGTAACTGAACCTGTTCCCATAAAATTCAGATATAATTGCTACAAGTTATGTAAATATTTTAATATATTGTGTTTTAATCCAATTAGAACTAATTTTGAGAATATAAAAATTTAAAAAATCTGACGTGTTCCATTCACATGACTTTTCTACATCGCTGTGACAAATTATTGTTAAAAAGCATATTCCTCTATGTACTTTATGATAATCGAGATACATTAACAGAAATTTTCCTAATTGCTTGCTTCCTTATACGTAGAAGGGTAATAAAGGAATACACTAGGCTAAAACGAATATCAAATCTCCTAAAAGCTGGTTACCGGTGGCTGAAATCAGTTTCTAAGCAGAGCCAGGAGTTTTACAACTTTCCATGTGAGAAAAACTCAAGTATTTTAAATCTGAAACAAATAACAAGGAATATCTAGAAATGATCAATTCCAGGAGAAAATATATATGATATAAGTTGCATGTTTTAACGTGATTTTCATTTTTTGTGTAGAAATTTCTGTCTATCTCGTACAGTTTACCAGTTACACAAAATTCAATAAAATTCATTCAGAATAAAGAGGTCTTTAGAGGCTATTCCCAGAAAAGTCAAAATATACATTTTATTTGCCATATAAATATCTTTAATATACGGTATTTTAATCAAAATCGTTACAGCATTTTTGAGAAAATCAAAATGTTCGAAATTTTTTCCATGTAAAGTGTAAATGGTAGTTTGGTGTCGGGGTATTTTTCTCAAAATCTTCGTGTCGCACCCCTGGAAGATACTAAACTTAAATGCCAAGTTTGGTATTTTACCGACTTTTCGTTTTTGAGTTATCGTGTTCACAGAAACCACACACACACGCGCGCGGACCTTTTTCCAAAACGCTTTTTTTTTGGACATAGGGGATCCTAAAACATCTATTTCCAGTGAAATCTCTGCATCGAATTTTGGGTGGAATGTAATACCTTCTCCTATATACATAGTGCGTGTAGAGGAAGTAAAATGCCATATCTCGCATTATTTGCTTAACATTGAACCTATAGAATATAATTTTATTTCGCCGTCTAGCAATTAATTTTATTATAAATGCATATTTGCAGTGATAATCAGTAACTGAAACTATTTCCAGAAAAATCAGATATAAATACTACAAGCTATGTAAATACTTAATATATTGTATTTTAATCAAAATAGATCTAATTTTGAGAATATAAAATTTTAAAAAATCGTATATGTCCCATTCATATGACTTTCTCTACATCGCTGTAACAAATTATTGTTAAAAGCATATTCTTCTATCTACTTTATGATAATTGAGATAAACATTAGCAGACATTTCCTTAATTGTTGCTTCATTATTTACCTGAGAAATGAAATATACATCTTGAATTTTCGGGGAATATCCTCTGAAGACTATTTTAACTGGATGAATCTTACAGAATTTTGCGTAATTGCTAAACCGTAAGAGATGGACAAAAACTTACCACACAAAAAATGTAGATCACGATAAAACACACAATTTACGTCATATACATTTTTTTCGTGGAGTTGATCGTTTTTTAGGAATTCCTTGTTATTGGTTTCAGCTTTAAAAAACTTATACTTTTCACATACAAGAATTTGTCAACTCGTGTCCATACAAACAAAGGTACTTCAGTCACATAGCAACCAGCTTTTGACTATCACTTTAACCTATGGTAGTCTCTTATTTCGCAAGTAATAAGACTATCTCTGCTATTTTGTTTCTCAATTAACATGAAGTAAATAGAAGCATTAGCTTTTTAATAATAATTTGTTGCAGAGATGAAGAGAAAGTCATATGAATGGAATATATCAGAGTGTTTTCGTGAAATTTACCGTTTTAAAGTTATTCCTTGTTATACTTAACTTTTCTCACACGTAAATTAATTTGGAAACTCCTGGCCATGCAAAGAAACAAATTTCAGTCACTATCGCTTTAGGCTAGTATACTGCCTTATTTCCCTTATATTTAAAAGGAAGAAAGTAATAAGACCATTTCTGCTAATGTTTATCTCGATTAGCATGAAACAGATAGTAGAATAACTTTTTAATAATAATTTTTTTACAGAGCTGTAGAGAAAGTGATTTGAATGGAAGACTTCAGATTTTTTCAAGAAATGCACTTTCAATTTATAAATCCCCATATGTTCATTTATTTATTGCAGTGCTCGTGCCAAAATCTGCCAGGAGCTTTAGTTTGGCTCATCCTCTGTAGCTACTTAGGAAAACATGAAACTACTCACACAAAATAAACAAATGGATGAGAAGCGCACGTTCCATCAAAGGGAGAATAAATAAACCCGCAGATCAATATGTACACAACATGAAATGCATCAACGAGGCTATGATATCTAAAGCGGTGTAGCACAGAGGAGGGTTCTAATTACAAATGATCAACATAAATTAATGAATGATTGTGCTCAGAAATTATTTGATTCACATTTTTACATTCTCTTCAGATTAGAGCAATTCCCGGAGAGACCTCTCTGCCCTGATTCGAGTCCCATTCACGTGACGCTTTTCCGAGGAATAAACGTTTGCACAGTAGAGAGTCAGTCAATAGCTAATGCCTCCTATTCTTTTTCCTCTTTTAATTTGTTAGAAAACTAAATTTTGATTACACAGCATGAAAGCCACAACATTGAGGATTAAACTGTCACTTTTCAATGTAATCCCCATCCTTTTCCATGGTTTTAATCCACCTTCTAACAAGGACATGTATCCCAGTGTGCTAAAATGCACGGTCTTACTTTGTTTTTGATAGTTTTTAACGCTCGCTTTTGCTACCATGGCACCGCAGGCTATGACACTGGTGATATATGAAATGAGGACGGAACACGGGTGGAATGCGATGGCGGGGGAAACCGGAGAACCCGGAGAAAACCCGCCCCTGCGCCGCTTTGTCCACCACAAATCTCACATGCTGTCGTTTGGGATCGAACCAGGGCCTTCTAGGTCTAACCACTCGTCAACGGCGCGGCCCTCGCTTGCTTCCAAAGCCTTGACTCACAGATGTTTTCACGCCCTCCGCATCTTCAAAGTGAATTTCACAATGACCTTCCTTTAGCAGCCCAAACAGATTGTAGTCTTATGGTGCTAGGTCAGGGCTGTATGGGAGATGAGGCAAGACTTCCTATCCAGTTTTCGCAATCGCTTCACTGGTGTGATGACTGGTGTGTGGTTTTGCATTGTCGTGCAAAAGAACATCCGCCATGGTTTTGGTTGGGCGAACTCGCCGAAGACGTGCTTTAAGTTTTTTGAGGGTGCTGAATGTATCGGACAGAATTTATTGTGCATCCCTTGCTCCAAAAATTATATCAGAATCACACCCTGTGGATCCCAGAACACTGTCGCCATCACTTTCCCTGCCGATAGCAAAGTTTTGAATGTTTTCTTCTGCGGTGAAGTTGTGCGATGACATTCCATTGACTGTCTTTTTGATTCAGGTTCAAAAAAATGAACCCATGTTTCGTCTCCAGTCACAATGTTTTCCAGAAACTCCTCTCCCTCCAAATTGAAGCACTGCAAGTGTTCGGCGGATGTTGCTTTTCTTGCCCCCTTATTCTCGTCGGTTAACATTTTTGGTACCCACCGTGAACAAACTTTTGATTAATCGTGATCTCACTGCCTTTACTGAGGGACATAATACAACACAATTCATCCATTGTTATCTGGTGGTCAGTACGAAAGATCTCATCCACTCGCTCAGTGTTGCGTGGAGTCACTGCAGTCACCGGTCTACCGCTCCGATTTTCATCAGTCAACGGTGTTTGCCCTTCTGCTTCATTACAGCGACGGATCCAGTGCTGATATCCATTATTGCATCACCATACACATTCTTCATCCTTTCATAAATGCGTACGGGAGTTTCACCTTCCGCATGCAAGAATTCAATTACGGAACGCTGTCTAATACGCACATCGATGTCAGCCATTTTACAAAAGGCAGCAGTACTGCCACCTGTTGATACTACAGTGGATTAGAGAAGAAGGTTTGAGGAATTGCGCCAATTTCAAAATTTTCACATCGCTAACTTAGTTAAGGAGGGGGAAAAAAAATAGGAAGCAGTGGTTATTTGCTGACCCTCGTACATACATGGTGCTTCTGTATGGCGAAGTTCAAGGTAATGGAAGCGCTACTCGTCGCCTTTATGAAGGTTGTTCTTCACAAATCCGACTACTTCATATATCTTTTTTCCCCACAATTAGGCAAAGGAGGTACTTAAATCGCAGCAATAGACTCTGTGGGTGTTGAAGAGACTGCTCTGTAAAATCGTAAATGTATTGCATAGTCAAATGTATTGCATAGTCAAAATATTCCACGCGCTTCCAATTTTAGAAAATTGGTTGACCTTTTCTGAATTGGGGTTCTGAACCACTCCAAAAGGTTTAAACGGTGATATTTCAATAACTTTGATTATCGAATTATATATTTTTTTAAAAGTTAAGACATTTTAATCATATTTAAAAAATATATATATTTTTAAAAGTTGCTACTGGTGTTGCGATAATTCTATCTTTTGCAGTGTCATCATAAACATTTCTGAACATTCTGGGAAGTTTTAGTTTCATTTAAACAAAAGCTGAGACACGTGGAACATATTGAAAGTTGAATATGTCGTTTTGAGAAAAACGCTGTTTTAATAAATAATATACTAGGAAACAAATGTAGAGTCCGAAGCAAGGGGGCTACAGTTAAATGTTAATTCTCTTTAGACACCCGAAGGTTTCAACAACTATTTGGTATAAAAATCAATTTTCAATTTTTGACCAAATATAGTCAACATTTCACTCCCATTCTACCTTAACCCATTTACCTTATGCAAAAGTCATTTTGCATATCCACTCCATCATATCCACCGTATCAACTTTGTCACCTTCCGTAGTGTAATGGTTACAATGCTAACGTCATACACCCAAGGTCCCGGGTTCAAACCCGGCGGAGGACGATGAATTTTTTTCGGGCGTAAAAATCCTTAGCATGCATCCTTCGGAAGGGAAGTAAAACCGTGGGTTCCGTGTCGCAGATTTACGACACGTAAAAGAACCTCTAGCCTGATAGGGAGGCCTTTGAGCAAAATTAAGCGGTCTTTCACGCCCAGTATAGAATGTGACGCTAAGAAACACAGCAGTTAAAGAACGTCCATAAATAAAATGTCATTTTTACTTTCTCTAGCCCCATATGTACAAGGTACATAGGGATAAAGAAGGTATTCTAATGCATCCAAAAATTCGATACCGAGATTTCACCGGAAATACATGTTTTGGGTCCCCCGAATCCAAAAAAAGCATTTTTGGAAAAAGGTCTGTGTGTGCCTGTTTGTGTATGTGGACAGCATAGCTCAAAAACTAAAAGACCGATTTAAGTTTGGTATCTTCCAAAGATGCGACACGAAGACTTTCAAGAAAATCCCCCACCCCCAACTACCCTTTAAATGGAACTTTTTTCGAAAATTTTGATTTTCTCAAAAAGGCTCTAACGAATTTGATTAAAATATCGTATATTACATATATTTACTTAACAAATAATATGTATATCTTGAATTTTCTGGGAATAGCCTCTGAAGACTACTTTATTCTGGAGGAATTTTGCATAACTGCTAAACCGTAAGAAATGGACAAAAACTTACCACACAAAAAATGTAGAGCACATTAAAACAAACAATTTATGTTATCTACATTTTTTTCGAGGAGTTGATCGTTTTTGAGATATTCCTTGTTTTTGGTTTCAGCTTTGAAAAACTTGTACTTTTCTCATACAGGAATTTGTCAACTCATGTCCATACAAACAAAGGAACTTCAATCACCTAGTAACCAGCTTTTGACTTCACTTTAACCTACGATACTCCCATATTTCGCTTCTTCTTACAAGGAAGCAAGTAATAAGACTATTTCTGCTAATTTTTTCTCGATTAGCTTGAAGTAAATAGAAGAATAAGCTTACTAACAATAATTTGTTACACAGAAGTAGAGAACGTCATGTGAATGAGACACATCAGATTTTTTTAATTCACCTTATCCCAACTGTGGAAGTTTCTTGCTACGAAACGGGGAGCTGTATAAGAAGGCAGCCAGGGTCAGAGGCGACAGAATACATTTGGATTACACAACAACCAAAGAGTCTGGAAATGAAAGAGTGTCGAAGCAACGACATACGCGCGCGCGCACACACACACACACACACACACACACACACACACACATCGGGCAGTAGGTAGTAATAGTTAAGTTATTCTCTATAACACTCAAGTGGATCATAAAGCATCGTTACAATGATTCCGTATACGGAATTGAATTTATAGTTCGTGAGTTCATCGCTACGCGCCATCGTGACGACAGATGAGATCGTCGCCCACAGATGGCGGAGAAATAACCACTTGTGGGGTGAAATGGTTGAATTCTGCCCAGGAACCTTCTTCTCTCAAGGTATATTTTACGCGCAAATAAACATTACGCGGAACCACCGGCTTTACTTCCCTTCCGAAGGAAACCATTCTAAGAATGTTTGCATCCGAAAAAATGTATCACCCTCCGCCAACTTTGAACCTGAAATCTTGGGTTTAAAGACTATATCACGGAGGGCGACTCGGTAGGAGTGAATAAGTGTAAATAATGCAATGTTTAGTAAAGAACAGTGCGTGTTTACATACGTCACTCCACCTATAGGCAGAGGAGGGTCAACCGTGTGACCTGTTTCGTAAACAACCAAACGGTTGAGATAGGGAATAATAGCCATCCTAAAAACATCTTAAAATTTCCTTATGAACATAAGTTTAGAAAATAGTAAAAAAAAATGCAAATACTATATCATCGCATGGTCCTCAAACACTGATGCAAATATTTACACTTATTCACCTCCCCCTTATTCATTTGAAGCTACTGCTTTTTTTTTTTTTAATTCAATATCTTATCAATAAAACCCAGAAGCTGAAGTAAACGCTATAAAAGCAGATCTTTCTGTGAATAGCTAGTGCTTGCAGAACACAGAGATGATCTCACGAGAAGATACAAGAATGAAATTTTATCGTAGATGACAACTACCAAATAAGGCAGCCCTTATAAGAGTATGTACATGACTAGTACGGAAAAGGAGCTGATGTTTTCAAAATCAGAATTAAGTAGAATGTTTCATCATAGCAAGACCTTGGTGTGTGTCAATAGAAGTCAATAAAGCATGAGCGTGAAAGTGTTAATAGTTTCCAAGAAGTGAAGGATTTGACGCAACATTTCCTTATTATAGCTCATAATTGCTTTGAAAGCAGTTCTTGGGCGTAATGGCTTGATACAGCTTGATTCATAACCAGCTCTAAATATTGTTTTTGCATGCATGGCTTCTTCTCCTTAGTAGGCGGATAAGGTTATGGCAAACCAGGTGTGAAAAACGAAAAATACAAGGTTATCACTGTTGAAAATTTTAATTCTGTGTTTAGTCTGTAAATATAATGTAGTTGGAATATAAATGCAAATATTTTCAACGTCAAATGAAGACATTACAATGAATTAATATACAGTCATGGAAAAAAGAATTCATACACCAGTGTTTATGTAGAAAAACTTAATTTATTATAACTAAAATTAACATCCGGAGAGGTTATATGGTAAACTAACAGTATGATATTTCCTCCTGGATCTATACATATAAACGCATGACCTAAATTACCCCTCTTCAAAAAGTAAACAAAACATTTGCACCAGCTGGCTTCTCACAACAAGGAAAAAAGCATTCATACACTCAAAGAAAATGACAGTTTAAATACAGTACAATAACAAAATTAATACTTTGTAGGCATTCCTCTTCTACGTTTTACTTCTTTTAACTCTTTGGCATGGAATGAACCAGGTTTTTTGTAGTCTCTGAGGTACTAATTTGCCGTTCTTACTGAAGACATTGTTTCAGAGCTGCCTTACTTCGTATGTCATGCTTTCGGACCATTCTTTCAAGGATAACCCAAAGATGTTCAATTGAATTAAGGTCTGCACTCTGCGCTGGAAACTTGAGAACGTTGGGAGTATGGTACAACAACCACAAACGAACAATTTCCGCCGTATGCTTAGGATCATTGTCTTGTTGAAAGTAGTAATCTGTGCCTAAACTCAATTTATCAACACTCTTTTGCAGATTATTCTTTAGGATATTTAAATATTGAAATCTATCCATGTTACCTTCAACAAAAACAAGTTCCCCAACACTAGATGTAGCGTTACATCCCCATACCATAATTCCTTCTCCACCATGCTTCACATTGGCTTGAAAGTGCTTGGGTTCAAGCTCAGTATTTGGTCTTCTCCACACCAAAATTCTGCCATCATTTACAAATACATTAAATTTACTTTCACCTGCGAACAGTACCCTGTCCCAGAAACTCGTGTTCTTGCTTAGATGCTCTCGAGCAAATTCAAGTCTGACTTTCTTGTTCTTCTTCCTGATGTATGGTTTCTTTCTAGGCACCCTTGCTCCATAGCCTGCACTACTTAGAACATAGCGAACAGCCCTTAGTGTTATTTCCGTTCCGAACTGATCGTTAACATAGGCAGTCAATGCAGAGGCTGTCAATTTAGGATAATTTTTTTTTTTATCATTCTTCTTATTTAACATATTCCTTTCCCTTTGTGTTAGCTTCTATGGTTGTCCTCTTCTTTCGCTGTTAATGATAGAATTTCTCTCTCTATATTGTGTTATTATGGACTGCACAGTTGCCCGGCTTCTTCCAATATCAGTAATGTTTGAAAACGATTTTCCCTTTTGATATTGAGAGATAACTATCTGTCTTTCATCTACAGTTGTTTCTTTACCTTTGCGGCCCATATTTCTGTCGCACGACATTCAGTGCGTAACAGAACCAACAAGCAGGAGGTGTAGCTTGCCACTGAAGGCCTTGCTTGCTGCAAGCGGTTCGTTGGTGGTTTATGTTTACATTTCTAGTGGTGTATGAATACTTTTTTCACTGTCAAATACAGCCAGCATTGGGGTGTCGTTTATTTCCTTGAGGTACGTTTGTTTAATACTCAAATCTTTGTTATCATTGTTTATTTAATGGGGTGGCTTCCTACTCAGAATCGTAGCGCTATCATTTAATTTGATGTGAAAATGTCAGTGGCCAATTTCAATTACAGTACTGTACGAATACTTATTTCCATGACTGAATCTTAAGTGCTTAAGAGAATTGAGAATCTCCATAGGAATACAAAGAAGGAATTATTATACAGGGTGTTTCAAAACGACACCAAACGAAGATGTAGACCTTGTTGGTCATACCGTACGTGATAGGTGAATATAATTTTCAGCTCTAAATTCGGCATATACAAAAATGTCATAAAATCACCATGCATTAGGCAGTCCTACATAACCAAATGGCACGTGCATGGGTCACTCCAAGAGAGATGCCGGTTGGTAGTGAAGGTCCCAGTCGCGTGGTTTGATAGACACGCCGGCGCGGGGCAGGTCACTTTAGTAATGGAAAACATAGCATGTGGGTATGGCGTATGACAACCGTTGTTTCTTCTCTGCCTAATCCCAAATGTGTGTGATTTTTAAACACACATAAAACTTTAAATAGAAGAGTTTGAAAGTTGCGACATCAAGTTTCGGACAAGTCAAAGTGTGAGCTAATCGACTGCTATCTTCGTGGGATGTCATTTTGAAACGACCTGTATATAGGTAGAAATAATGTTTAAGAGTAATGGAGGAAATACTATGGGCAGAAGTTTGAGGACAGACCATTTGAGTAAACAAACAGAGAGGGTAGAAGAAGAGGGAGCTGATATAATTAATGAGGATGAAGTAGCTGAAGCAATAGAGAGAATACTATTGAGGAAAGCTGCTGGTATAAGACGAAAATGCGCCCAAATTTTTAAATCTGGGATGACCAAATATGATATAACTATTGATAAGAATATTTAGGAAAATTTGGATAACTAAAAACATGGAAAAAGCATATAGTAGTACCAATACACAACAAAGGAGACAATAAGGATTTTGATAACTATAGAGAATTATGTTATCTTCTGTTGTATATGAATTTTATACAATGATAGTAGAAAAGAATTTGAGAAATATTATTGAAGGTGAACTGTAACAAGAGCAGGCGGGCTTTAAAACTAACACGCAGACCCAGTATAACATTTTTGCGCTGAAAACAACGATTTGCAAAGAAATTGGTAAGAAAAAACAAATTATTTGACCCTTCTCTTTCTCTAGAGCAGTGTTTCCCAACCTTTTGAAGTTCACGGCACCCTTGGGAATAACATTAAACACCAGGGGCACCCTTCCTTGAATTAAAAGAAAATTAAGCTTAATATGTTAATTCATTGAAATATTATATAATAATAACGTACACCATAACATAATACAGTAAACTTTACTACAATCACTGAGTAAAAATACATCAATAAATTTTGTTCGATTAATGATTAATGTGAACTTGTGATTGATGCTTAGAGCACAGATATGTGATGTCGGGTCTTACAGTTGACAGTGAAACACGCAAACCATCCTCAAGGTTATTCAGTCTATTTCTTGCTTTGCATTTTATTGTCACCATAGCAGAGAAGGCTTGCTCGCATAGATAGGATGTTGAAAAGGGCAAAAGTGCGTTAATTGCTTTCTTCATTAGGTTAGGGTACTCCTCTCTCCGTTGAAGCCAAAACTAGCCACCGACGCCTCACTCTTGGTGAACTTACCTTTGAGTGTGGAATAAGCGCAAAGATCAATAAATTCTTCTCGTTCGCAAGCAGTGAAATCTATTTCCTCTGCACTATCTACGAAATCAAATGGTGAGACAACCCAGTCGAGATTCGTAGTGGAAATAGTTGGAAAGTACGCATCTATTGCATCTTGCAGTCTTGATAAGTGATCACAAATGCGGTCTTTCAGTTTACCCAGATCTTTATCTCCTGCCACATTAAGAAGAGATGGAAAGTTCAACAAATCTCCTTTTTGAACTGCAGACTTCCAAGAACTAAGTTTTCTTTTAAAACCTTTCATCTTATTGGTTGAGGAGATTATTGGTTCATGTCGACCCTGCGTCGAAACATTCAGTTCATTCAGCTTATGAAAAATATCTGCCAGATACGACAGTTCAAAACACCAAGAATCATAGTAAGAGCTCATGAAAAGTGTCTTGATTTTCATCCTTAAAAAAAGTTTTTAGCTGTTCTTTAAGTTCGAGAAACCGGTTCAATACACGACCCCGCGACAACCACCTTACTTTTGTTTGAAGTAACAAAGAGGTATGAGCTGCATCCGTTGCGCGACATAACTGTTCAAAAATTCTGCACTTTAAAGGTCGACACTTCATATAGTTCACCATTTTCACAACTTGGTAAAACACTTCAGCAAAATCTTCATTACACGCTTTCACGACTAATGCCTCTCTATGCAGGAAACAGTGAGTTATAATAATGGATGGATTTTTATTGAGAGCTCTGGCAGTAAAACCTTTAATTTTCCCAGACATAGATAGTGCACCATCTGTACATATACCACTACAGTCTTTCCATGAAAGATCATGGTCATTGAGATAGGAATTAATAGAAACGAAAATATCACGGCCTGTGTTTGTAGTCTCCAGCGGTCTACAGAACAGAAACTTCACTAATATCTTTTTCATCAATATATCTGATAAAACCAAGGAGTTGCGGTTTGTCACCAATATCGAGACTCTCATCTACTTGCAAAGCAAATGTTCTATAAGTTTTTATTTTCTCCGTGACTTGTTCGATGATATTCCATGACATTTCAGATATCCTGCGGCTGATTGTGTTGTTGGACAGAGGAATTTTCGAAATTTGATTAGCTGCTCCTTCGCCAAGTATTGTTGAAACTATAACTTGACATGCAGGGCCAATGATTTCCTCTCCAAGAGTATGAGGTTTCTTTTTTTTTAGCTATCAGTTCTACTACTTCAAATGAGGCTTCAAGAGCAGTATCACCTATGGTCATTCTCTTTACCATTCGCACAGCTGTTTTCTTCTCCCTTCTAATATATGTGAAAAATACATTACACTTTTCTGTGACACACTAGGATGCTTTGTTGTAAGATGCCGCTTTAGTTTGCTAGGTACCATGGCCTCGTTGCTAAGTGTTTCGCCACAAACTAAACACACAGGGATAGGGTTTTCCTCGTTGTTATTCCACTTAAATCCATACGCTAAGTAACTGTCCTGGTATGTTCTTTTCTTTCGTTTGTCTTCTTTATGTGCTGAATTCGACGGTCCGGGAGAAACTGTAAGATTTGGTTTCTTAAAGCAAGCAGTAGGAGCCGACTGTTCACTTTCACTGTCCTGGCGTTTACGTTTAACAATGAACTTATCCATAGCTAAACACTGTGAATCAACGCGAGGAAGACAATTGAAAGCGCCAAGCGGCGTACACTTTTATATATTCATGTCAAAGTCTCGGGAATGTTCGTGAGGAAGCGAGTAGTCTCGGGAATGTTCGGCAGGGTATAGCTGTAATGCCATCTGTGGGATACTAGTGTAACTGAATTATTGAAATGAATCGATCACTATCACCATCTGCCGTGCATGAGAGTAATTGATTTGACTTGTTTTATTTGAAGACCTTACAAGACTTAAGGCTTCAGTAGAAGGTATTTTTTTTTTGTTTATCTCAATATCTCGCGGCGCCCCTTAGCCAATCGCACGGCACCCTGGGGTGCCGGGGCACACCGGTTGGGAACCGTTGCTCTAGAGTCTAGACCGTATGCACAATGCACATAGTGGATAGCGAAGCTATTGCATTTCACCAAAAAAGTCTCTACTGAGATTTCATCGGAAATATACGTTTTGAGGTCCCTGAGTAAAAACAATTTTTTTTTTGAAAAAGGTCCGTGTGTGTGAGTCTGTGGACAACATAGCTCAAAAACTAAAATAGCGTTAAATACCAAACTTGGTGTTTAAGTTTGGTAGCATTCAGGGACACAAAGATTTTCAAGAAAATCACCCAACCCCAAACTACACTTTACAGTGCAAACATTTTTAAAATATTTTTCTCAAAAATGGCTCTAAGGATTTTGATTAAAATAGCTTATGTTTAAGATATTTTCATTGCAAAACGAAATGTATATCCTGCATTTTTTTGGAATAGCCTATGAAAACCTCTTCATTCTGAATTAATTTTTTATAACTGGCAAACCGTAAGAGATAGGCTAAAACTTACTTACTAAAAAATGTATATTATACACATAGAGAGTAGAGTTAACCATTTTCGAGATATTCGGGATTATTGGATTCAATTTTAAGTCACGTAAAACTTTTCTCAAACGGGAAGACATCTTTCTTCTCGTGTCTCGTTTGTTTACTCCTGGCAAGCAAAGAAAATGTAGTAAATTGTTTCACATAGAGACCCGCTTTTGAAGAACTTCGCTATCGCTTTAGCCTATTCATTCCCTTATTTCCCTTCTACTTACAAGGAAGTTATTGGACTAATTATCTTGATTTGCATGATGTAGACAAAATATTAATATTTTGAATTAAAGGTTTGTTTGCGAAACAGCTAGAGAAAGTCATGGTTTTTAGACTTAAAGTGTAGCATTTGTAAAATTTGGAAAAGTCACAATATGTAAGGTATTGAAATTTATATCAGTTATGATGCATAATATTAGTGATATTTTGGCCAGATATCAAAGGTTGCATGCTTAATGAATTATAATGTTTTATTGTCTAAATTCGTTGTTTTCATAAAAATGAGCCACGTAATGTCTTTTTAAGAATATTCACAAAAGAAAATCCAGTTTTACAGAAAATGGTTTACAAATAGATGCGTCATATTATATTGTTTTGTGTTAGCCCTAATTAGTGTACAAAATTATTACTTTTCGTACTTTCAAAAGCTGTTGATTACATAAAATTTAATTATTTATTTCTCAAAGAGCATTGTTTCGAAAACTATATGACGACTTTCTTTGATATGCTTTTGAGAGACAGTAGACCTATTTTTACTTTCTCTATAGGCACTATAGAGAATGTATTGCACTCCACCAAAATTCGATACCGAGATTTCATCGGAAATATATGTTTTAGGGTCCCCCTTATCTAAAAAAAGCATTTTCGGAAAAAGGTCCGTGTGTGTGTGTGTCCGTGTGTCCGTGTGTCTGTGAACACGATAACTCAGAAACTAAAAGTAGGTAAAATACCAAACTTGGTATTTAAGTTTAGTATCTTCCAGCGATGCGACACGAAGATTTTGAGAAAAATCCCCCCACCCCCAACTACCCCTTACATGGAACTTTTTCCGAAATTTTTGATTTTCTAAAAAGTGGCTCTAACGATTATGATTAAAATATCGTATATTAAAGATATTTTATCTGACAAATAAAATGTTTATCTTGAATTTTCTGGGAATAGCTTCTGAAGAGTAGTTTATTCTGGATGAATTTTACTAAATTTTGAATAACTGCTAAACCGTAAGAGATAGACAAAAACTTACTACACAAAAAATGTAGAGCACGTTAAAACACACAATTTATGTTATATAAATTTTTTTCGTGGAGTTCGTCGTTTTTGTGACATTCCTTATTTTTGGTTTCTGCTATGAAAAACTTATACATTTTTCACACAGGGATTTGTCATTTGCTGTCCATACAAACAAAGGAACTTCAGTGACATAGCAACCAACTTTTGATTATCACTTTAACCTATGGTACTCCCTTATTTCACCTCTACTTCCAAGGAAGCAAGTAATATGACTATTTCTGATAATGTTTTACTGATTAGCATGAAGTTAATAGAAGTATAAGCTTTCTAAGAATAATTTGTTGCAGGGATATAGAGAAAGTCATGTGAATGGTACACATCAGATTTTTACTTTCTCCATACGCACTATGTACATAGTGTATAGAGAAAGTATTGCACTCCACCAAAAATTCGATACCGAGATTTCACTGGAAATATATGTTTTAGGGTCCCCAATATCCAAAAAAAGCATTTTCACAAAAAGGTCCGTGTGTGTGTGTGTGTGTGTGTGTGTGTGTGTGTGTGTGTCCGTGTGTCCGTGTGTCTGTGAACACGATAACTCAAAAACGAAAAGTCGGTAAAATACCAAACGTGGTATTTAAGTTTAGTATCTTCCAGGGATGCGACACGAAGATTTTGAGAAAAATCCCCCCACCCCCTACTACCCTTTACATGGAACTTTTTTCGAAAATTTTGATTTTCTCAAAAATGGCACTAACGATTTTGATTAAAATTTCGTATATTAAACATATTTACCTGACAAATAAAATGTTTATCTTGAATTTTCTGGGAATAGCCTCTGAAGAGTAGTTTATTCTGGATGAATTTTACTAAATTTTGAATAACTGCTAAACCGTAAGAGATGGATAAAAACTTACTACACAAAAAATGTAGAGCACGTTATAACACACAATTTATGTTATATACATTTTTTTCGAGGAGTTCGTCGTTTTTGTGACATTCCTTATTTTTGGTTTCTGCTATGAAAAACTTATACATTTCTCATTCAGGAATTTGTCAACTGCTGTCCATACAAACAAAGGAACTTTACTGTCATAGCAACCAGCTTTTGATTATCATTTTAACCTATGGTACTCCCTTATTTCACCTCTACTCACAAGGAAGCAAGTAATATGGCTATTTCTGCTAATGTTTTATTGATTAGCATGAAGTTAATAGAAGTATAAGTTTTTTAAAAATAATTTGTTGCAGGGATATAGAGAAAGTCATGTGAATGGTACACATCAGATTTTTACTTTCTCTTGCCCCGTATGTACAATGTATATAGGGATAGAGAGGTATTGCATCCCACCCAAAAATTCGAAGTCGATATTTTACCGGAAATACATGTTTTAGGACCCCCTGTATCCAAAAAAAGCATTTCCAGAAAAAGGTCGGTGTGTGTGTGTGTGCGTGTGTGTCCGTGTGCCCGTGAACACGATAACTCAAAAACGAAAAGTAGCTAAAATACCAAACTTGGTATTTAAGTTTACCATCTTCCAGGGATGGGACACGAAGATTTTGAGAAAAATGCACCCACCCCAAATTACTCTTTACATGGAACTTTTTTCCAAAATTTTGATTTTCTTAAAAATGACTCTAACGATTTTGATTAAAATATCGTATATTAAAGATATTTACGTGATAAATAAAATTTTATCATGAATTTTCTGCGAATAGCTTCTAAAGACCTGTTTATTCTGGATGAATTTTGCTTAATTTAGCATAACTACTAAACCGTAAGAGATAGACAAAATTTTACTATACAAAAATATAGGCCTTGTTAAAATACACAATTTACGTCATATACATTTTTTTTCGTGGAGCTTACCGTTTTCGAGGTATTCAATGTTATTAGTTTCAATTGTGAAGTATTTCTCAGACGGGAGTTCCGTTTTTCTTTTGTTCTACTCCTGGCTAAGAAAAGAAGCGATTTGTAATGACAGTCGCATAACGACAGCTTTTAAAACATTTGACTATCGATTTAGCCTAGTGTATTCCCTTATTTTGTTTCTACTTATAAGGAACTATGTAATAAGAACATTGTGCTGAATACCTCGATTAACAAGGTGCAGAAAGAAGAATAATCTTATGTAAGAAGTTTGTAGAAAGGCTAGAGAAAGTCATGTGAGTGTAACACATAAGATTTTTTAATCAAATTAGTGAAACGTTTCTTCGTGTGGAATATTTTGAGCATGAAAAAGCGTCGGAAAAATGCTTGTGAAAAAATACTTCTTAAAGTTGGGAGTGCCCATTAATAAACATGACCCTACCCATCTATAGCTTCCATTAAGTTGTAGTTCAAAGTGCACCAAGTGGGAAAACAATATTTTTCTTAAAGTTTAGAACTCATATTAGTTTATTTTGAAACAAAGATATCTTAATTTTTCATGAATTTGGTCGAACTTCACAGACGCATCAACTTATAGGCAGCTTTTGACGGTTTAGGGGAAGTCTTGAAAAAGGAGAATATGCCGAATCAGCTAATTACAATAATCTAAAGAGCATATAATGGATCAAAGGAGAATATAAGGAGAAATATCTGAGGAATTTAATAGGGAAAAGTGAATGAAATGGGATAGTCTAAGTCTATCACTTGTTATTAATTGTATGTATAAACGAATTAAAATTTGTAGAAAGAGAGCTCAGGGTTTTGAAAAATGGAAACCAATTCAAATGGAATTACTGATTTTGCAGATGTCATAATACTGATAGCATATGGCGAGGAAAAACTACGAGACATATGATAGGAGGAAAGTAGGGCTCGGAAGAAAGGGAATAGAAATAAAATTATGTGAGGAAAAGTGAAGCTATGTATATCCCAAAAGAAGCTGGGCATGAAATATCCATTTAACACAGAAATGAAAAATATGATGTGCTATTTTCACTCTGTCTATTCTGTAACAAACTATTCTTATAAAAGCTTATTCCTCTATCTACTTCATGCTAATCAAGACAAAAATTAGCTGAAAATTAGTTCCTTATGTAAGGGGAATAAGGGAATACATTAAGCTAAAGCAAAAGTCAACACCTTTAAAGGCCGGTTGCTATGTGAAACAACTGAAATTCAGTTGTCTTTGTGTGGCCAGGAGTAAAACAAAAGAGTGATGAAACCAAAGATGAACTCCGTTTTCAGAAAAGTTTAACTAGTTTGCTATTGAAACCAATAATTTGGAATATATTGGAAACTGTTAGCTTAAAAAGAAAAATGGTTAATAAATGGTGTGTTTTAAAGAGAGTTGTATTTTTTGTGGAGTAAATTTTTGTCTATCTCCAACAATTTACCAGTTATGCAAAGGTCATTCAAGAGATGCAGGATTTGCCATGTCATCTAATATTTTTTCGTAGCCGGCTTACCCTCCTCATATTTAGGACTGACACTCCTCTAGGACTTACAAGTGGATGCCTAGGAGTCAGAAGCATGTTGGGGAGCCAACGGTATGGAGAACTTGGAACGAGTGGTTGGCCCGTAGCCAGGCATGAGTCTGAAGTGGACGATATGAAATACAAGCGAAATGAATGATAGGAAAGGTGACGATGGAGCAATTGGTGGAATGAGTGGAAACAGGAGAAAACCCACCAGACACTGGAATCGAACCCGGGCCGCCTAGGTGTGAGGCGAGCAGTCTAACTACTCGGCCACGGCACGGCATTTTAATAAAAAATTGTTAGAGCCATTTTTTATAAAATCGAATTTCGAAAAATGTTCCATGTAAAGAAAGTATGGGGTGGGTGAATTTCTAAAAATAATGTCACATCCTTGGAAAATACTAAATTTAAATACCATGCTTGGTGGTTAAATAATTTTTTCGTTTTTGAGCTATGCTGTCCACAGACGCGCGCGCGGACACACACAGACACACATATACACATAGGCACACTGAACTTTTTCTAAATGCTTTTAACACATGGGGTTCTTAAAACATGTATTTCAGTGAAATCTCGATATCGAATATTTGTGTGAAGTATAATACCTTCTCTGTCTACTATGTATATTGTTCATTCGTGCTAGAGAAAGCAAAACTGCAACTATATCAATCGGTATTGGTCCATTCTCTTACGTATGGAGTAGAAAGTATTCCATCGCAAGACACTTTAATCCAGTGTGATGAAATATTTAGGAAAAGCTGTAAATAAACCAGGAGGGACAAAACAAAGCATGAGAGGGTTGGAGAAATAGGTCAAAGAGATGATTGAGCATATATTAGAGGTAGTGGGGACACGTATTCAGAATGGCAGAGGATAGTAAAGTTAAACAGAAACAGGAAATGAACGTACAAGGCAAAAGAGGAAAAGAATGTCCCACAAAAGAAGATAGGATGGAAAGGATTGAAGGAGAAAGGAATAAGATGATAGGAGAAACGAGGAGAATGAGAGGGGACAGAAAAGAAAGGATAAGATGAACTGAGTAAGAAGAAGAAGAAGAAGAAAATCTGCATATGCGTGAAAAGTAACTGAAATGTTTCTTCATAAAGCATAGCTTGGGGTGGAGAAATTCCATGCTGTTTTCAAGAGTTTCTTGGACTCAATTTAATAGTAGAATACTTAGTTTCTTTCACTTCAACAACCTTACTCTCACCCGTCACCCTGCAACCCCATCCTATCTACAACAGGTTTATCCCAGACATGGGTAAGTACAATTCATATGCCTTCAGCCTAGCATGTGTGTATGTGTGTGTGCGCGAGCGTGTGCGTGGGTGGGTATTTCAAAGTATGGCATGGATTACTAGATCCTCAACTTTTTTTGTTTAATACGACCTAGGCGTATACTTTTCAGCGATCTTCGCACGTCATATACATGGGATCCCTTTCCTTCTTTCTTTCTTTCTTTGTTCCCTCCTTCCCTCCTCGTATGTAGGACTTAGCCCCCCTCCAAGAGTTACAAGACAGCACCTGGCGTCAGGCGCCTGTTGAGGGGCAGAGGCTTTGAAATAGAGAGACGCCAGGATGGGTGATCAGCCCGATACATGGTATGAAAGTGAGGACGTGGATGAATTTTCATGAGCACTCGACTGTCTAGTCTTCATTCGGTAGGTTTCGCTCAATTTCGAAAGCAGAGCAACAAGATTGGGAAATGAAGTATGCTATACACCCTTGTATCTAGTAGCTTTAATGCTAAGTTTTCATTCTGTCTGTAGGTCACAGAGTTCACGGACATGTACGTGCACTGTCTTTTGTTTAATGATGCCTATTTCGCGATAAATTAGATAACTTATTCCATAATGGCTGAGGGCCGGGTTCTCGGTTTCCGCCGCCATTCATTCCACCTCCTACTCCATAGGCTTTTCATCATTACACCTGCGGTGCCACAAGCAGTAAAAGCGGGCGTTAAACACTACCAAGAAAACAGTGTTTTCATCCATTTGACCGTCATTTCATATCAATTTATTCCTCGCTCTCATGCTCGAAATCGGTTAATCACCTATCCTGGCTAACTCTCTGATCCAGATTCCGTCGGTGCTGGCTTGTAAGTCTGGGGGGGGGGGGGTAAGTCCTCAATTCGAGGAGGGTAAATATTCAAAGAAGAAGTAAACAGAACTCCGTCCATCGCTTCAAACCGAAGCTCCCGGTAGCATGCAAAGTTCACTGATGCCCTGGATCCTAACCTGGTTCAAGGTTTACTTCTCCGTCTCTTCTAAATTGGAGAAAGGCGACAACTATGTGCCTTCCTATCTAATTAGTATTCTAAGATGTGACAGTGTTTTGTTATTTATCGGTGGCTATGACAACGGGAAGTGTGTTGGACCGGTTTATAGCAAAGGAAAAATACTGGTCAGAGAAAAGTGCCTATAAATCCGCATCACAGCTGGTTTCCAATAGCAATAACCTCAACTCGTTTTATTAATGGGCTTTTACGGTACTATGCAGATGGGATTAGTTACATTCCTTAACTTGCCATAGCTAAAATAATTCTTCTTGACTTTGGTTTTTTTTTTTTTTTTAATGAATATGCATATTATTTAACAGCGGATGGCTTTAAATTGCAGCTACTTTCCTTTTATGGCAGTGAATAAAATGAAATGAAGCCCGTTGTGTCCCATAAGGGCAAAGGCCTCCCTGTAGAGGGGTAAATCTCTTTTATATGTCTCTCGGTGAACCACTCCGTGAGAAGTACTCGTGGGTCATGGAACTCTTGATTTTTACTTTCTCTAGCCCCGTATGTACAATGTATATAGGGATAGAAAAGTATTGCATTCCACCCAAAAATTCGATGTCGAGATTTCACCGGAAATACATGTTTTAGGACCCCCTGAATCAAAAAAAAAGCATTTCCAGAAAAAGGTCCGTGTGTGTGTCCGTGTGTCTGTGAACACGATAACTCAAAAACAAAAAGTCGGTAAAATACCAAACTTGGTATTTAAGTTCAGTATCTTCCAGGGATGCGACACGAAGCTTTTGAGAAAAATCCCCCCACCCCAGTCTACCTTTTACATGGAACTTTTTTCGAAAATTTTTATTTTCTTAAAAATGGCTCTAACGATTTTGATTAAAATATCGTATATTAAAGATATTTACCTGACAAATAAAATGCATATCTTGAATTTTCTGGGAATAGCTTCTGAAGACCTGTTTATTTTGGATGAATTTTGCTTAATTTGGCATAACTAATAAACCGTAAGAGATAGACAAAAACTTACTGTACAAAAAAATGTAGGCCTTGTTAAAATACACAATTTACGTCATATACATTTTTTCATGGGGCTTACCGTTTTCGAGGTATTCATTGTTATTAGTTTCAGTTGTGAAGTACTTATACTTTTCTCAGAAGGGTGACCGTTTTTCTTTTGTTCTACTCCTGGCCAAGAAAAGAAGCGATTTGTAATGACAATCGCACAACGACAGCTTTTAAAACATTCTACTATCGATTTAGCCTAGTGTATTCCCTTATTTTCTTCCTACTTATAAAGAACTAAGTAATAAGAACACTGTGCAGAATACCTCGATTAACAAGGTACTGAAAAAAGAATAATCTGATTTAAGAAGTGTGTAGAACGGCTAGAGAAACTCATGTGAGTGTAACACATCAGATTTTTTCTGTTACACTGACTGATCTGTAGCTATGTAATGTGCCGTTTCAAATGAAAGTGCTAGCGCAGACGTAACGCAGCATAAGCGCAAGCGGCAGAGAAAACTCACATGCAGTCGTAAGTGCAACGCAAGAAGTTGCTTTCTGGATTCCTAAATTACATGCGGATATCTTCCAAGTGCTCCACAGATTTCAAATTGAATAAAAACCAACAACATATAAGAAAATGCACTCAATTTTTAAAAATAATAGGCTATAAAAATTACATACTAACAGCTGACACTTGCGACAGTGATGTCACAATAATATTATCCAAAAATATTAAAAATAATGCAAGTACAAAGACCTGCAGAAAGTGACAAAGCTTCACATTTAATTAACTGTGAATTATCTCTTTCCGCCTTACGATTTATGACAGGATTCGCAAGGAGACTGCTATAACCTCCTAAGGGAAATGCCAGATGTCGCGACACTTCCAAACAGAAGAGCATGTATGTGCAGTAGGCCTTGAAAATCTGGCATTGCGATCGTCTGCTATTGAACAGCATGCAGTACAGAGAGGAAAGAATGCAGAATTCTTTCTCTGTGCACCAAAGCAAAGAGTTTGGTAGAGTTTGCAAACTCTTGCGTTGTATTGCATGCGTAGCGTGTTGCGTTCGTCTGTCTGAATGCTTACATTGAATAGCCACACAAAGAAAATCGAATAAAATATCTGTTGTTGATGACATCTTTTGAAGAAATTCGTCTGAAGTTTTGTTCTACAGAGTTATGCCTAACATTTTCCTCTTCAGTTTCCTTTGGCATACTTGGAGGATATACTTTAACTTGACGCTGAGAATCCAAGTAGCATGACTAAAATATAATTATGGTCATTTTTTGAAAGAATCTTAAAAATGTAGTAGAGCAAGAGTTAAAAGACCATATATGTATATAGACCTCTTTATCAGGTTTGAGATTATTTTACATGACGTAAATATACAACAAGGAACCAACAGCACTATTTCCCTTTTGAGGGGTCATGCTGAGGATTTTTTCCGCCCGTAAAACTCCATCGCCCTCCGCCGGGTTTGAACCATACATATAATATATGTTTTTGCCACAAGTCGAGTTTCATTAGTAAGAATATGTAAACCCATCTGAAAATGTCAATTCTGTTCCATTCACAAGACTTTCTGTACCTATTCTACAACAAACTACTCTCACAAAATCTGTATCTTTCTATTTCATCTAATTGAGATAAATATTAACAGAAATGGTCTTATTGCTTATACCTTGTAGGGGTATATGGGAAATAAGGTGGCACACTAGGCTAAAGAGATGCTCAAACCTTTTAAAATCTGTTGCTATGTGGTGACATTTAAATCCTCTTCTCTTTGCCAGGAGTAAAAGAAAATGAAAAAAATAAACTGAATGATTACTTCCTATTTTGGAAAACTATAAATATTTGAAAATTTAAACCAATATCAAGGAATATTACGGAAATGCTTTACCGCACAAAAATTATAGGACATTTATTGTGTGTTTTAACGAATGTAGTAAGATTTTGTCTATCTCTTACGGTTACGAGTTATACAAAAGTAATCCAGAACAAACAGGACCTCAGAGGTTAGTAAAAGAAAATTCAAGACATAAATCTTAACATCTTAAACATATGGTATTTTAATCAATATCGTTAGAGCCACATTTACAAAAATTAAAATATTCTAATATTTTTCCAAATAAAGGTTACTGTGGAGTCGAGCGATTTTCTTTAAAATCTTCCTGTCGAAACCTTGGAAGATACTGAATTTAAACATCAAGTTTGATCAGTGATGCCAACCGTAGCGGAAAACGAAAAAGTGGGAAAATGTGGCGACTTTTGTCAATTTAAAAAAAAAATTGCCAATTTATCGTAAACGCCAATATCCTATGTTAGGTAACTATGTTGTGGGAAGTAGGCTCAAGAAATCTCTCATGTGAAGGATAAGTTGATAACTCATGTTAATATTTATTTAATGCAAGCGGCCGGCCTGACAGTATTTATAAACATATTCAATAATCAATATACAGATACTTGATGTTTTTCAAAAAGTTTATGCAAGCTATGGTATTCTGATCTATACCTTGGGCAGCTCATCGCAGGCATAGGTCTCATTTCAAACTATTATATCTTGCCGACTAAAGTATTGGATTAAATCAAATAGTGCGTTACTTTTAATTGTTACTAATTATAGTTTATAATGAGTGATAAAGGGTACTCCACAACTATGAAAAAAAAAAGGGAATACCGCCGAGAATTGTCGAAAGATGAGAAGAAAGCGAGAAAGCAGTTGTTTTTGGACAAGTGGTTGAAAGAAGATATTTTTTCAAAATGGTTACAACCAGTTACAGAAGACAGTGCAAATAATTTCACATAATCATAATCACTTAATCTATCGTCTTGGTTATCTGGAACGCCATAGAAAAGGTATGCTATAACTGTTTTTATGGTAATTTAATGTGTGTACTTTTGTAGCGGAATGTAGCGGAATTTTGCTCGACTTGTAGCGACATTCAATGGTTTTGGTTGGCAACACTGAGTTTGATATTGAGTTATGCTGTTCACGCACACACATACCACACCCTTTTTCAAATAACGCTTTATTTATTTATTTATTTATTTATTCACGAAACCCCAAAACATGTACCTACTTCTAATGTAATTTCAGTATCGAATTTTTGGGTGGAATGCAAGACATTCTCCAATAACGTTGTACGTTATAGAGAAAGTAAACATACATAAAGTATTCTTAGTGTTTTGGAAAGGTTAGTGCTACAAAAGTTAAATATAAATTGTGTATTTTAATGACCTCGCAATTTTAGTTACAGTAAATTTGGGTTCTGCTTTTTAGCTTACACAAAGTTAAATAAGAATTAAAAAAAAAAACACGATAGGTTATTTATCGAAGCTTCAAGCTGTACTTTTAATTTGTAATACAAATATTTAAAATAATTATATTTTAATTGAAATCGTTAGAAATGTTTGTAAGGAAACTAAAATTACTTACTTTTTATGTAGAGAGCTGTTAGGGACGCAGAATAGTTAGAAAAGCTTCATCTTCATCCATAAAAGACTTAAGTATAAAATACGACATCAGCGACCTTTATGAGTTACCTGGTTTTCTTTCTCTCATTCTCTCTCTCTCTGTCGCACTGAAAAACACGGATGGGTTTTTCATCCGGAGTACCTCAAAATGTGGATGTTATGCAAACCTTGACGAAGAATATTCTGGTCAAATGCAATACTCGCAGACTTTTGAAGTTAATAAATATGATTTGTTACACCCACCTGACTTTCTCCAACTATTCTATAAAAAAACTATCCTTTTATCGTTTTCATGCTCATGATGATAAACATTGGTAGAAAAGGTGTTACTAAATGGTTCTTTATAAGTACATGGGGAATAAGGGAGTACACTAAACTAAAGCGATAATCGCATCTTTTAAAAACCCATCGCTAAGTGAAACAATTGAAATTCTGTTCTCTTTTGCATTCACGTGAGTAAAACAAAAGAGATATGAAAGTAAGTTGACTTCTAGCTTGAGAAAAATTTAAGTAGTTTAACATAACAAAGAATATTTCGGAAACAGTTAACTCTAGAATAAAATCAATAAATAAACGTGTATACCGTTAATTGTGTGTGTTTAATACTTATATTTCTGTAGCAAGTTTATGTTTATCTCTTACGAGTTATATAAGAATCAGCAAGAATGAAGAGCTCTTCAGAGGCTATTCCCAGAAAGGTTTCACCTTTAAAAACTTATACTTTTGTCATACAGGAATTTGTCAACTCCTGTCCATAAAAATAAAGGAACTTCAGTCGCATAGCAACCAGCTTTTGACTATCACTTTAACCTATAGTACTCCCTTATTTCGATTCTATTTACAAGGAAGCAAGTAATAAGACTATTTCTGCTAATTTTTTCTCGATTAGCATGAAATAAATAGAAACATAAGCTTTTTAACAATAATTTGTTGCAGAGATGTAGAGAAAGACACGTGAATGGAATACAACATATTTTTTTCTTTTTTTTTTTTTTTTTGATTGGGGAGGCCCCAAAACATATATCTATTTACGTAGAAGTCTGAATATCTAATTTTTGGTGGAATACATTAGCTATCCTACCTACTTTGTACATTGTACATGCATGCTAGAGAAAGCTAAAAGTCATCCGAGTTAAAAGAAAAAGGAGACTATTGGGGATTGTGAACATCCAATGGATTTGCTAAAAGAAATGGGAGAAAGAATATATTTTACATTAACAAAAGTGAGAATCGTAATATCTTGAAGACCTCTTTTGATGTGATCAATATTGCTAAAAAAGAACACACTACAAATGAAGAGGTGTGTAGGATTTATAACAAACATAGCAGCAATAATATTACACAAAGAGTAGAACAAAATGTAGGAAAAACTGGGAGAAGATAAATGTGTCTTCAGAAGAGGAATTGGAATCAGAGATGCTATACAATTCATGAGAATCATCTCCGAAGGAGTACTGAATGACAATGAAGAGATTTGTATATGTTTCATCGACTAGGAAAAAGCGTTCGATTGAGTCAACCGGGAAAAGTTAATGATCATTCTAAAACTTTCCGAGTAATTTGAGAGGCAGAAGACTAATGAAGAGTTTGTACATGGAACAGAAAATTAAGCAAAAACTAAGAGCCTAATTATAAGAAGAGGAATAAGATGAGGCTGTTGTTTTTCACCGCCTACACTATTCTTTATATAGAGAATGGCTAATCAATGAAACTGTCAAGTAACGCACGATTTTAAAGTAGACGAACCATCAATAATTGTAGTAGCTATAATAAAAACTAAAGAACGATTAAAAAAAAATAGAATGTGTACCATTCACATGACTTTCTCTACGTCTCTGCAAAAACTTATTGTTAAAAAGCTTATGCTTCTATTTACTTCATGCTAATCGAGAAAAAAATAGCAGAAATAGTTTTATTACTTGCTACCTTGTAAGTAGAAGCAAACTAAGGGAAACCATAGGTTAAAGTGATAGTGAAAAGCTGGCTGCTATGTGACTGAAGTTCCCCTGTTTGTATGGACAAGAGTTGACAAACTCCTGTATGAGAAAAAAACAAGTTTTTCAAAGCTGAAACCAAAAAAGAAATATCTTGAAAACGATCAACTACACGAAAAAAATGTATATAATATAAATTGTGTGTTTTAATGTGCTCTACATTTTCTGTGCAGTAACTTTTTGTACACCTCTTACGGTTTAGCAGTTATGCAAAATTCCGTAAAATTCATCCAGAATAGTCTTCAGAGGCTGTTCCCAGAAAATTCAAGATATAGATATTATTTGTCAGGTAAATATCTTTAATATGCGATATTTTAATCAAAATCGTAAGAGCCATTTTTGAGAAAATCAAGTTTTCGAAAAAAGTTCCATATGAAGGGTAGTTGGGGGTGGGGAGATTTTCTTGAAAATCTTCGAGTCGCATAATTGGAAGGTTCCATACTTAAATACCAAGTTTGGTATTTAACGGTCTTTTCGTTTTTGAGCTACGCTGTCCACAGACACACACACGCACGCACATACACACAGAAACACACACACGAACGCACGCACTCACGGACCTTTTAACAAAAATACTTTTTTCATTCAGGGGGACCCCAAAACATGAATTTCCGGTGAAATCTTGGTATCGAATTTTTGGGTGCATTACAGTACCTTCTCTATGCACTATGCACAAAGTACGTTTAGAAAAAGTAATATGATGTGTTCAATTCACATGACTTTCTCTAGCTGTTACACAAAATGTCTTTAAAAAAGACTATTCTTTTATATATATGTTAATAAAAATAAACATTAGCAGAAATGGTTTTATTACTTAGTTCCTTATAAGTGGAATAGAAATAAGGGAGTACACTAGACTAAAGCGACAGCCAAATCTTTTAAAAGCTCATCGCTATGTGAAGCAATTAAAATTGCATTCCTTTGAGTAAAACAAAAGAGATGAAATAAAAGTTGACTCCCCACTTGAGAAAAGTTAAGTAACTTAAAATTAAAACTAATAACAATGAAATAAGGAATATCTTTGAAACGGTAACTCTGAGAAAATTGCGTTTTTTGAAGATATACGCATTATTAGTAATACGTTTTTTTACCTATATTTTTTTCATTTACCAGTTGTGCAAAAGTCATGCAGAATGAAGAGGTCTTTAGGGGTTATTCTCAGAAAATTCAAGATATCCATTTCGTTTTCCATAAATATATATTAAGCATATGGTATTTTAATCAAAATCATTGGAGCCATTTTTGAGAAACACAACATTTTCGAGAAACACAACATTTTCGAACAAAAATATATGTAAAGGGTAGTTGGGGTGGGGTAATTTTCTTCAAAATCTTCGAGACGCATCCTTGGAAGATACTGAATTTAAATACCAAGTTTGGTATTTATCGATTTTGAGTTATGCTGTACACAGACCAGCACACGGAGCTGCTTCTGAAAGTGCTTCTTCTTAGATTCAGAGGACCGTAAAACATATATTTCAAGTGAAATCTCGGTATCGAATGTTTGTGTGGAGTACAATATCTTATTTATGCACTAAGTTCATTGTACATATGTGCTAGAAAAAATAAAAAGGAGGCTGTATCACCTGGTGGATTGTGGAAAAAGATACGGTATGGATAGAAATGTGAAAAAGTAAAAAGTTAAAAAAAAAAAAAAAAGAAAAAAAAAGAAAACAAAATGTGTTCCATTCACATGACTCACTACACGTTTCTATTTACTTCATACTAACGGAGCGGGAAAAAAGCAGAAATAGTCTTATTACTTGCTTCCTTGTAATTACAAGCGAAATAAGGGAGTACCATAGGTTAAAGCGATATCAAAAGCTGGTTGCTATGTCATTGAAGTTCCTTTGTTTGTATGGATAGGATTTGACAAATTCCTGTATGAGAAAAGTATGTTTTTTGAAGCTAAAACCAAAAACAAGGAACATCTAAAAAACTATTAACTCCACAAAAAAAAGTATATAGCATACATTGTGTGTTTTAACCTGCTCTACATTTTTTGTGTGGTAAGTTTTTGTCCATCTCTTACGGTTTAGCAGTTATGCAAAATTCCGTAAAATTCGCCTCTTCAGAGGCTATTCTCAGAAAATTCAAGATCTACATTTTATTTTTCAGTTAAATATTTTTAATATATGATATTATAATCAAAATCGTTAAAGCTATTTTTGAAAAAATCAAAATTTTCGAAAAAACTTCCATGTATAGGGTAGTTTACGGTTGGGGGATTTTTCTCAAAATGTTCGTGTCGCATCCTTGGAAGTTATTAACCTTAAATACCAAGTTTGGTATTTTACCGACTTTTCGTTTTTGAGTTATCGTGTTCACAGCCACACGGACACACACGGACGTTTTTCTGAAAATGCTTGTTTTGGACACAGGGGATCCAGAAACATATATTTCCGGTGAAATCTCGGTATCGAATTTTTGGATGGAGTGCAATACCTTCTCTATATACTATGTAGATAGTACGTGTAGAGAAAGTAATAAAGGAAAATTTAGGTGAATGAGCAGCCGCTGAGATGTTTGGTAGGCCACATAGTGTTGGATAAAGTAAATTTCATTATTTAGGAAGCATGATCACTAGACATGCCCACTGTTCAAAGAAATCAGAAAAAGGTCTGCAATGGCCGAAGCTGCTATCCACAGGAAAACTCGATTTGCAACGAAGAAGAAGTTTCTGAAAGCTATGTCTGGAGTTTTCCTTTATTTGGAGCTGGAAAATGGAAAGAAAGTATTTAGAGAGCTTTGAGATGCAGTGCTGGAGTAAACATACAAGATTCACTGGACTGAAAGCGTAACATAGGGAGAAGTTTTAAGAAGAGTGGATAAAAAGAAAGATCTTGCACGTTGAGCAGAAGAGAAAGGCAACTAGTTAGGACACATCATGAGAAGAAGAGGGCTTCAGCTAGATGCCTCTGAAGAAAGAAACAAATATGATGTGCTCCATTCACATGAATTTCTCTACATCTCTGTAAAAATTAATTTAAGAAGCTTACTCTTCTATCTATTTAATGCTAAAACATTAGCAGATACGGTCTTATTACTTAGTTCCTTTATAATTAGAAGGAAAATAAGGGAGTACACAATGCTAAATCGACAGTCAATTATTTAAAATGTGATTGCTATGGGATTGAAATCCGTATCTTTGCATGTTCCCGTATGAGAAAAGTTTAATTATTTTAAAATTGAAATTAATAATAATGAATGTCTCGAAAACGACCAACTCCACGAAAAAACTGTATATGTCAAAAATTGTGTTATTTATCGTGATCTACATTTTTTGTGCAGTAAGTTTTTGTTTATCTCTTACGGTTTACCAGTTACGCAAAATTTAATAAAAATCAGCCAAAATCAAGAGGTCTTTAGAGACTATTCCCAGAAAATTCAAGATATACATTTTGTTTGGCATTTAAATATCTTGAATATAAGAGATTTTAATAAAATCCTAGGAGCCAATTCTGAAAAAAAATAATTTTCGAAATTATTTCCATATAAATGGTAGTTAAATATATGTTTTTGGGTCCCCTGAGTCCGGAAAAAGCATTTTAAGAAAAAGGTGTGTGTGTTTGTGTGTGTGTGTGTGTGTGTGTGTGTGTGTGTGTGGACAACATAGCTCAAAAACAAAATGACCGTTATTTACCAAACTTGGTATTTAAGTTTAATATCTTCCAAGAATGATACACGAAGATTGATTAAAATGCCGTATATTAAAACTATTTACATCCCAAATAAAATGCTTATCTTGAATTTTCTGGAAATAGCTTCTGAAGACCTATTTTGGGCCGCGCCGTGGCCACTCGACTCTCATCTAGACGGCCGGGGTTCCATCCCAAGCTACCGCATGTGAGATTTGTGGTGGACAAAACGGCGCTGGGGCGGGTTTTCTCCGGGTACTCCGGTTTCCCCCGCCATCGCATTCCACCGGTGCTACATCATCGTTCATGTATCATCAGTGTCACCGCCTGCTGTGCCATTAGTAGTTAAAGCGGGCGTTAAACACTAACCAAAAAAAAAAAGACCTCTTTATTCTGGATGAATGTTACTTAACTGCTAAACAGTAAGAGAACGACAGAAATTTACTACACAAAGATGTAGATCTCGTCAAAATACATAATTTATGTCCTTTGCGTTTTTGTTGTGGAGGTACCCGTTTCTAAGATATTCCTTGTTATTGGTTTCGATTTTGAAGTACTCATACTTTTCTCATACAGGATGTGTCCATTTTTCTTTTGTTCTACTCCTGGCCAAGCAATCGCCTAACGATAGCTTTTAAAACATCTGACTATCACTTTAGCATAGTGCATTCCTTTAGTTCCCTTCTACTTATAAGGAACTAAGTAATATGAAAATTCTGGTAATGTTTATCGCGATTAACATTGTGTAGAAAGAAGAATAATCTTTTGTAAGAAGTTTGTAGAACAGCTAGAGAAAGTCATGTAAGTGCAAACACATCGGATTTTTTCACACAAGCCATGTGTAGGACAGGAGTTGGATAGGTAGAGTCAGACTGAAAAATTCAATACCATAACATTTCAGTCTGATTCTGCCTATCTAATTAACATTTTTACTTTCTCTATATGTACTATGTACATAGTGTATAGAGTAGGTATTGTATTGCACCCAAAAATTCGATACCGAGATTTTACCGGAAATATATGTTTTGAGATCCCCTGAATAAAAAAAACATTTTTAGACAAATGTCCGTGTGTGTCTGTCTGTCTGTGTGTGTGTGTGTGTGTGTGTGTGTGTTTGTGTGTCTGTGGGCAGCATAGCTCAAAAATGAAAAGACCGTTAATAACCGAACTTGGTATTTAAGTTTGTTATCTTCTGAGGATGCGACACGAAGATTTTCAAGAAAATCCCTCCACTCCAAACTACCTTTTACTTGGAAAACATTTCGAAAATTTTGATTTTCTAAAAAATGGCTCTAACGATTGTTATTAAAATATCGTATATTAAAGATATTTACCTGACAAATAAAATGTATATTTTGAATTTTCTTGGAATAGCCTCTGAAGACTACTTTATTCTGGGTCAATTTTACGGAATTTTGTATAACTGCTAAACCGTAAGAGATGGACAAAAACGTAACATACAGAAAATGTACTGCACATTAAAACACACAATTTATGCTATATACGTTCTTTTCGTGGAGTTCATCGTTTTTGAGACATTGCTTGTTTTTGGTTTCTGCTTTGAAAAACGTATACTTTTCTCATACAGGACTTTGTCAACTGCTATCCATATAAATAAAGGAACTTGAGTCACCCCTTATTTCGCTTCTACTTACAAGGAAGCAAGCAATAAGACTATTTCTGCTAACTTTTCTGATTAGCATGAAGTAAATAGAAGTGTAAGCTTTTCAAGAATATTTGTTGCAGAGATGTAGAGAAAGTCATGTGAATGGTACACATTAGATTTTTATTGAGTGTACCTTTGGGAATCATCTCAGACATAATGAACACCCATATCCCTTCCACTCAGTACGGATTTTTTCCCAGGCAAAGAACATCGCTGTCAGACAGACCTGCCCCCAGGAAAGAAGCCGCCTTGTGGTATACCGAGGATGTTGCTTTGGTATTGTGAGCAGTAAAGTCAGCACCCACACAACGATGTCCTTGAGGCGGCTCGTCTCAGGGTGACGTGGTCTTCACGGACTCTGTCATTAACATGGTGCGATTCCATCCTCAAGGTCAGGGACGTTATGATGCGCTTTGTTTTGTTATGATGCTCATCCCGGCTCTTAACAAGAACCAGCACTTCTTCAGTACATCACCGATCCTTGTAGGTACTTATCTAAAGTCTCCTTCAGTTGAAGGGATGTATTTGTCAAGTTCTAGAAAATTTAGAGCAAGAATATTCCCGAAACTCCTCACATTTACTTCTCAACACATTACTTTACAGGAATTTCCATGCTGTATATTGATAATAATCCTTGCGACGTACTGACGTTAGAACGTGGTTTTCCTCTGCTCCATTCAAGGAGGGGAAATGTTGGTGTGTCACATTGTCATACATGAGTATATACAGTGGTCAGTAACGATGTCAATCAAACAGAATCTCAGCTTCGAAACGCGGAAAGTATCATTTTCAGAGATTTCATACGAATTGCAAATGGAATTACTTGTTCTACAAAATTTTACGAACATAACATTTTCGCAAGAAAAAGGTTAGGTGCTATTTAAATCAACGATTCATTTTCCTAATTGATATTATTTTCATTACACTTAATGAAGCGCCCGATCTCGTGAATGTAAGCATATTGTAGGATACACAGTGTGAGGTAGGTTTCCACCCTACACTGCGCATACTAGGGATGCTAGCTTCAGGTGTAGAGCTGTTCGCGCATGCGAGAGGGAAGCAGGTGGTCTCAGGGTTTAAGGTACAGGAGAGTTTACTTTTGGTTAGAACGATCAAGAAAAATACGAAGGGTGCGAGTAGACACAGACGTTTACTGCTAAGAAGATAATGTGTGGTTAGTGGAAACCTAAGGGTTACCCAAATTCCATTCGGCTCACCTGGTGTATTATACATCTTGTATTTTACACTTTAAAATAAAAACTATGCCGTCGGTCAGTACGTCGGACGTCAGTAATTCAGGTGAAATAGGCACACCTGATCTAGTTACTCAAACTTATATAATAAACTCCATGTTTATACCAGCATTGCATTAGGAGGGCACAACTATGTCAGCATTTCGACGTCTTGCCACTAATAGCGATTGCCGAAACTGGTTCAACATTACCTCTTACTGAATTAATTAATTATAATTTGCTCAAAATGACCATATCAGGTATCCTACAATATTCGGCACACAGGGAAATGTGGGAAATAACCGGGGTTTCAGCAAGTTTATGCTACTGTAACCTAATCTACAACCTTAGGCAGCCTGATGAAATACTCCCTGACGCATGATATGTACTTGTGATGC
Organism: Hymenopus coronatus; assembly: GCA_030762935.1. Classification (NCBI taxonomy): domain Eukaryota; kingdom Metazoa; phylum Arthropoda; class Insecta; order Mantodea; family Hymenopodidae; genus Hymenopus; species Hymenopus coronatus. The sequence goes on from CM060883.1 coordinate 31,275,744, forward strand.
AATACTAGAAATTCGTAAATACGAGGGCCGTTTTTTTTTTCAACTTCCGATAGGCTATAAATAAAAGACAAGTTCATAGAAAACAATTATTTTATTACTAAAAGTTTTGTACACTTATGGTTACCTTTCAACATAATCACCGAAAAGATTGAGACATATCTCGTACCTGTGCATAAGCCTTGCAATACCCCCTTCAAAAAATATTGCCGCCAATGATTTCAAATGAGCATTGACGTTGTTCTGAAGATCTTCGTAATTTAGGACGTTTGCGGAGAGCCGTTCAAAACAAACGAGGAGGAATGCTGACTTCAGGAATTGTGTTGATCCATGGCAAAGCTCGTCCACATACTGCTGGCACAACCCATCAGCTCCTTGAACAATTTCAATGGGACATTTTCGATCATCCGCTGTACAGTCCTGACCTGGCACCCAGCGACTTTCACCTCTTTCCTGAACTGAAGAAGTGGCTAGGAGGACAGCACTTTCAAACCAACGAAGATCTTCAAAATAACGCCAATGCTCATTTGAAATCATTTGAAGAAAGAGTAACGAAGGGTTCGCGCATTGAGGCATACGTAGATCTATTATACGTTGACAATCCACCCCAAGAGGAAGGGATGAAGCGAGGGAAGCCCAGGAAGCCACAGAAACGGGCGGAAGTCCCTAACTTCATTCCGCAGTCACCGTGCAGTTGCCATCACCTTGGGTTCCGAGTCTCATCAAGTGTCCTCGTGAGGACAACGACTACAACTCCAAGAACAGCATCTACGCCATCTGCCGAACATCTTGACTCCAGAAACACATCCGAAAGATGATAGGAAATAGCATGAAAGGGAAATGATGGTAAAGAAATCTTGGACCATTCGCCTAAGTGACATGGGAAAATCACGAAAAAATGTCAAATTTGAGTGCATGCTCAACGGGGATCAAGCTCGTGACCTTCCGAATGCGAATCGCACCGCGGAGTCACTTTGCTCGGTTAAGAAAATACAAAAAATTGTTTTTAAAAAAATAAAACCAGCAAAATCACTCAATAGCTTCCTGAATTATCCGTCAAATGGATTTTTACCCATCATACAACTTAAAAATCCGTCAGTTTTGACGGAAAGTTCGTCAGTTTGGTAACCCTGCTCGGATATCTCAATATTCAAGGAGGTACGCAACTCTGGATGTTAGTTTCAACTCTTCACGCATAAGTCATACTGTCTAGTGCTGCCTTCAGCTGAAGCCCCCTTGGACTAAAGTTTCGGCATGAAAATTGAACAATCTGAACGCACAAAGAAACACCTAGTTAAATAGTTTCAACCGTAATATCCTGTATGCCATAGGCATTCGCTTGTAAATCCTAAGGGGGTGTCAGTTCTAAATACGAAGAGGGTAAGCCAACTATGAACATCCTGCATTTGGCCCAACTTTTCTCTATATGATCATCCGTGCCAGTAAGTTACCCATGCAGGACTTGTACCAACTACTGCATATAAAAATCCAATGTGTTCCACTTATATGACTTTCTCAGCATCTCTGTAACTAATTATTCTTAAAATACCTACTTTTCTCCCTACTTCATGCAAATCGAGATATACATTAACAGAAATGGTCATTATTTATCCCTTATAGGTAGAGGTGAAATTATAGAATACATTAGGCTAAAGGGATAGTAATATCTTTTAAAAGCTGTCGCTATGTAATTGAAATTCTTCTCTTTGCGTGACCAGGAGATGACAAATTCCTGCATGAGAAAAGTATTTTAAAATTGAAAATAATAAAAAGGAATATATCGGAAATGATAAACTCTACAAAAATTATATATGATATAAATTGTGTGTTTTAATGAGTTCTATATTTTTGTGTATTAAACTTTTTGTATATCCTTTACCAGTTATGCAAAAGTCGTTCAGAATGAAGAGGGTTTTAGAGGCTATTCCCAAAAAATTCCAGGTAAACATTTTGTTGTTGTATAAGCATCTTAAATATATATTATTTTAATCAAAATCGTTATAGACATTTTTGAGAAAATACATTTTTTTGAATGTTTTCCATGTAAAAGAATGTTAGGATGGGGAGAAATTTCTTGAAAATCCTCATGTAGCGTCCCTATAATATGCTGAACTAAATATTAAGTTTGGTATTTAACCGAATTTTGGTTTTTATGTCAATGCGTTCTTGAGTGGATTGCAACACCTTTTCTGCTTAGGCACAGTGTTCTTGCAGTTATTAGTACTCCCTCAACTTATGTACTTTGTACAAAGTAGAGAAAAAAATGATGTGATCCATTCACATGACTTTCTCTACATCTCTGCAACAAATTATTGTTAAAAAGAAAATGCTTCTATTTACTTCATGCTAATCGAGAAAAAATTAGCAGAAATAGTCTTATTACTTGCTTCCTTGTAAGTAGAAGTGAAACAAGGGAGCACCATAGGTTAAAGTGAAAGCCAAAAGCTGGTTGCTATGTGACTGAAGTTCCTTTGTTTGTATGGACAGGAGTTGACAAATTTCCGTATGAGAAACGTATGTTTTTTAAAACTGAAACCAAAAACAAGGAATATCTCAATAACGTCCAACTTCACGAAAAAAAAAGTATATAACATAAATTGTGTGTTTTAATGTGCTCTATATTTTGTGTATGGCAAGTTTTTGTCTATCTCTTACGGTTTAGTAGTTATGCAACATTCCGTAAAATTCATTCAGAATAAAATAGTCTTAATAGGCTATTCCCAGAAAATTCAAGATATGCATATTATTTTTCAGCTAAATATTTTAATATACGATACTTTAATCAAAATTGTTAGAGTCATTTTTGAGAAAATCAGAATGTTCGAAATTTTTTCCATGTAAAGGGTAATTTGGGATGTTGGGATTTTCTTGAAAATCTTCGTGCCGCATCCTTGGATGATACAAACTTAATTACCAAGTTTGGTATTTAACGGTCTTTTCGTTTTTGAGTTATGCTGTCCATAACACACAGACACACATAAGGACATTTTTCCAGAAATGCTTTTTTTGGATTCAGGGGGACCAAAAACATGTATTTCCGGTGAAATCTTGTTACCGAAGTTTTGGGTGCATTACAACACCTTCTCTATACACTATGTACATAGTACGTGTAGAGAAAGTAAAAAACGTGAGTTTTGTTTGTCAAAGCGCGTCTTTGTATGTCTGACACCTGGAGCGATGCGAACACTGTCGCCTTTATGCAGCAGCAAGCTTTTAATTTTCATTGCTTGCTCAATACTCAAAGTATCTGTACAAACCATAAAACAAGTGAAGTCAGCAGATGTATGTGTTTCCTTGGGAGCCCAAGGCCACTGTTTCAAAGGGGTGATCTCAGCACTCAAGTGGCTGATCCTTGACCCCTGCTGACGTCTTCCCCAAAATGTTCGCCGGATATTGCATCGACAATAATTTGAAATGTGATTAACTTGGACCTGGTGATCACATCTGTCCTTAGGCAGTAGGAAGTTAATAAACATTTCTTCTAGGTACCGGAAAAATAATATAATGACAGTTCCCGAGAACTCAAAGATGTCGACTTTACTTTGAACCAAAGGTTCTGCTAAACTTACAATAGGAATTACGATATTTTTACTTTCTCTACACGTACTGTGTTCATAGTGTATAGAGAAGGTACTGTAATGCACTCAAAATTCGATACCGGGATTTCACCGGAAATACATGTTTTGGGTCCCCCTGTACCCAAAAAAAAACATTTTTGGAAAAAGGTCCGTGTGTGTCCTGTGGACAGCATAGCTCAAAAATGAAAAGTCCAAATGTTTGGTATTTAAGTTTAGTATTTTTCAAGGATGCAACTCGAAGATTTTCAAGAAAATCCTCCCACCCCAACTACCCTTCAAATGGAAACATTTTCGAACATTTTAATTTTCTCAAAAATGGCTCTAACGGTTTTGATTAAAATATTGTATATTAAAGATATTTACTCGACAAGTAAAATGTGTATCTATTTCCATACAACTCACCTGATAACATTCTGATCTTCTGGAGGTTGAACTGCTTCATAAACACTTTGCCCTTTCTGTCAACTCGATCCAGAGCGCGTCCGGCAGGATCTGTAACTCTGATGTAAGAGCTATTCGTGACCTTTATAGCTAAAACCATGCTTATGCTAGAGTTGTGTTTATGAGCCTATGCTATGACAGTATTTACATGTTGCCACCAATATCGATTGCTCAAACTCATGCAAGCTTACCTCTTGCTAATTGAAATATAATTTACAAAAATCTGATGTGTACCATTCACACGACTTTCTCTATATCCCTGCAACAAATTATTCTTAAAAAACTTATGCTTCTATTTACTTCATGCTAATCTAGAAAAATTAGCAGAAATAGTCTTATTACTTTCTTCCTTGTAATTAGAAAGGAAATAAGGGAGTAGCATAGGTTAAAGCGATAGTCAAAATCTGGTTACTATGTGACTAAAGTTCCTTTGTTTGTATGGACATGAGTTGACAAATTCCTGTATGAAAAAAGTTAAGATTTTCGACCCTGAAAACAAAAACAAGGAATATCTCAAAAACGATCAACTTCAAGAAAAAAATGTATACAACATAAATTGTGTGTTTTAATGTGCTCTACATTTTTTGTGTGGTAAGAGTTGTCTATCTCTTACGGTTTAGCAGTTATACAAAATTCCGGAAGATTCACTCAGAATAAAGTAGTCTTCAGAGGCTATTCCCAGAAAATTCAAAATATGCATTTTATCTGTCGGGTAAATATCTTTAATATACGACATTTTAATCAAAATCATTAGAGCCATTTTTTAGAAAATCAAAATTTTCGAAAAAAGTTCCATGTAAAGGGTAGTTTGGGGTGGGGGATTTTTCTCAAAATGTTTGTGTCGCATTCCTGGAAGATACTAAACTTAAATACCAAGTTTGGTATTTTATTGACTTTTCGTTTTTGAGTTATCGTGTTCACAGACACACGAACAAACACACACACATACACGGACCTTTTTCTGAAAATACTTTTTTTGGATACAGGGGACTCTAAAACATATATTTCCGGTGAAATCTCGGTATCGAATCTTTTGGTAAAGTGCAATACCTTCTCTATACACTATGTACATAATGCGTATAGAGAAAGTAAAAATGACCATCGGGTAACCTACAATTGCTAAATAGCAGATAGAGTACCACAAGAAACCAGTGTACTAGTTCATTGATTCTATTTAGAGGGACAGTCTTGAGATGTTTCAGCTCCACATTACATAATTTCCTCAATATTTTCATACATTTTCACCCCCACCAATTAGCAAGTGTTTCATATATATCCGATACACCTTTAATGTCCCTTGGGGCACGCCGTTTAATTTTCTATTGTTGCCTACCTGTTGTTTAGTGTTAGTAGCTTTCATCTCCATTGCAGCACATGAGGTAAGTGAGCATAACGATATTAACACCCTTGGGAGTAATCAGCCACCCTCTTTTGTTACAGAGAATGGCCATAATCAGGCGATAATGCACCTCGGAGATCCTGAGGTTCTCATGAATAACTTGCTGCGTGTTGGGGGTCTCTACCAGTGGTATAACGACGTACCGTAAGTGAGCGCCTAGTTACTTAGGCTAATTGTAATATTTCCAAGTATTACTAACATAGTAACATGTCAGAAAATTAGCTGGAAAATTTCTGCATTTACGATATAATATGCAATGGAGAAGAGAAAAGAACAGAGAAAAATCAGATATGTTCCATTCACACGACTTTCGCCACATCTCTGCAACAAATTATTGTTAAAAAGCTTATGCTTCTATTTATTTCATGATAATAGAGAAAAAATTAGCAGAAATACTCTACTTATAAGTAGAAGGGAAATAAAGGAGTACCATAGGTTAAAGTGATAGTCAAAAGCTGGTTGTTATGTGACTTTGATTGTCTGGACAGGAGTTAACAAATTCCTGTATGAGAATAGTATGTTTTTAAAGCTGAAACCAGAAACAAGAAATATCTCAAAAACGATCAACTCCACGAAAAAAATATAAATAACATAAATTGTGTGTTTAAATGTGCTGTACAATTTTTGTGTGGTAAGTTTTTGTCCATCTCTTACAGTTTAGCAGTTATGCAAAATTCCATAAAATTCATCCAGAATAAAGTAGTCTTCAGAGACTATTCCCAGAAAATTCAAGATATACATTTTATTTGTCAGGTAAATATCTTTAATATACGATATATTAATCAAAATCGTTACAGCCATTTTTGAGAAAACCAAAATTTTCGAAAAAAGTTCCATGTAAAGGGTAGTTTGGGGTAGAGATATTTTCTTGAAAATCTTCGTGTCGCATCCTTGGAAGATACTAAACTTAAATACCAAGTTTGGTATTTAACGGTCTTTTCATTTTTGAGCTATGCTGCCCACAGACACACACTTACATACAGACACAGACATGGACATTTTTCTAAAAATGTACTTTTGTGGGGGGTGATTCAAGGGGAACCCAAAATATGTATTTCCGGTGAACTCACGGTATCGAGTTTTTGAGTGCATTACAATACCTTCTCTATACACCATGTACATAGCACGTGTAGAGAAAGTAAAAACCTGAGGTGTTATACATGATTTTATTTGCCCATTACAGATTCACTTAACTTCTTATGCAGGTGAATGTTATTCGAAGCTAACTGGAATACCGGCCTTGACGTGTTTTGACGGTGAAATACCAAACTTGGTATTAAGTTCAGTATCTTTCAAGGATAGGATACGAAGATTCTCAGGGAAACCCCCCACACCCGCGTACCCTTTGTATGTAAAATTTTTAGACAATTTTGATATTCTCAAAAATGGCTCTAACGATTTTTATTAAAACACCGTAAATTAAATATAATTACATGACGAATAAAATGTTTATCTTGAGTTTTCTGGAAATAGCCTTCGATGGCCTCTTTATTCTGGATAAACATGGAAAAAAATTGAAAATTTTGATTTTCTCAAAAAAGGATCTAATGATTCTTTTATAATTAATTTTATAATATTAAAGCTACTTTATGACAAATAAAATATATATCTTGAGTTTTCTAGGAATAGCCTCCGAAGACTTCTGGATAACTTTTGCTCTATTTTGCATAACTTGTAAAGAGATAGACAAAAACTTACTGCACAAAAAATGTAGATCTCGTTAAAACACACAATGTATGTCCTATACATTTTTTCGTGGATTTGACCATTTCTGAATTATTTCTTATTATTTGTTTCAGTTTTAAAATATTAAAATTTCTCTCATTCGCCAATTTGTAAACTTCTGGCCATGCAAAGAAAGGAATTTCAATCTCATAGTAACCAGCTTTTAAAACATTTGGCCATCGTTTAGTGTATTGCCTTATTTCAAAGAAGCAAGTGACGAGACTATTTCTGATAATGCTTATCTCGTATAGCCTGAAGTACGAGTAGATAGAAGAATAAACTTTTTAATAGTAATTTATTACACAGATGTAGAGAAAGTGATGTGAATGGAACGCATTACATTTTTAATATAGGTAAGCATTAAGTTTGTTCCAGCTTAGCAATTTCAATATTAAGGCTATAATAGTATAGCCTGAAGTAGATAGAAGATTAAACTTTTTAATAGTAATTTATTACACAGATGTAGAGAAAGTGATATGAATGGAACACATTACATTTTTAATATAGGTAAGCATTAAGTTTGTTCTAGCTTAGCAATTTCAATATTAAGGCTATAATAGTATAGCCTGAAGTACGAGTAGATAGAAGAATAAACTTTTTAATAGTAATTTATTACACAGATTTAGAGAAAGTGATATGAATGGAACACATTACATTTTTAATATAGGTAAGCATTAAGTTTGTTCTAGCTTAGCAATTTCAATATTAAGGCTATAATAGTATAGCCTGAAGTAGATAGAAGATTAAACTTTTTAATAGTAATTTATTACACAGATGTAGAGAATGGAACACATTACATTTTTAATATAGGTAAGCATTAAGTTTGTTCCAGCTTAGCAATTTCAATATTAAGGCTATAATAGTACTTAACATTGTGCTTTTGATCCACGAATTCCTGCAGCAAAAACAGTCAGATTATAGAAGTATGCTTTTTACTTTCTCTACACGTACTATATACATAGTGTATAGAGAAGGCATTTTAATGCACCCAAAAATTCGATTCCGAGATTTCACTGGAAATACATGTTTTGGGTCCCCATGAATCCAAAAAAAAGCATTTCTGGAACAAGGTCCGTGTGTATGTGCGTGTGTGCGTATGTGCCTGTGTGTGTATTTGTGGACAGCACAGCTCAAAAACGAAAAGACCGTAAAATATCAAACTTTGTATTTAAGTTTGGTATCTTGCAAGGATGCGACACGAAGATTTTCAAGAAAATCCCCCCACTTCCAGTTACCCTTTGCATGGAATTTTTTTCAAACATTTTGAAAATGGCTCTAACGATTTTAATTAAAATATCGTAGATTAAAGATATTTATCTGACAAATAATATGTATATCTTGAATTTTCTGGGAATAACCTCTGAAAACCACTTTATTCTGGATGAATTTTACGGAATTTTGTATAACTGCTAAACCGAAAGAGATAGACAAGAACTTACCACACAAAAATGTAGAGCACATTAAAGCACACGATTTATGTTATAAACATTTTTTTGTGGAGTTGATCGTTTTTTAGATATTCCTTGTTTTTGGTTTCAGCTTTGAAAAACTTATACTTTTCTCATACAGGAATTTGTCAACTCCTGTCCATACAAACAAAGAAACTTCAGTCACATAGCACCAGCTTTTGACTATCACTTTAACCTATGGGGCTCCCTTTTTTCGCTTCTATTTACAAGGCAGCAAGTAATAAGACTATTTCTGCTAATTTTTTTCTGATGAGCACGAAGTAAATAGAAGTATTAGCTTTTTAACAATAATTTGTAGCAGAGATGTAGAGAAAGTCATGTGAATGGAACACATCAGATTTTTTAAAAAATGTTCATCTAATATTTTTTATAACATTTTGAAAATAAAATTTTAATAAACAATATATCCATGAATAGTGACTACAGGTCGTACTAAACGATGACGTCATAATTCGTTTAGGTCAGAAACGTTTTGTTGAGTCTTGGCTTGCAAAATAGAACCGTAAAATATGTTTTCATTCCTATCAAAAGAGTCTAGCATTACAATGTAATGGCAATTTAAGTTAATTTGAGAATTAAATTTTCATTAAAGCACTTTTAATACTAGTTTATGTTCCCAAAATAAATGGAGAGTGAAAGATAGGAATATTTTCAAATTAACTTAAATACAAAATTGAATGAATCCACCTCTGCAGTGTGGTAGTAGCGTGTCTGCCTCACAGTCAAGAAATCCCGAATTCAATTTTCGCTTAGGATGAGTTACCCGGTCAAGGTTTTACTGGGGTCTTTCCTTATCCTGAGCAGGTTACTCAATTCTATGAACCCCGTGCTCATTTGAACATCATTTCACGCCCATTCCATTAATTCATCGTCCGATATGAGCTACCAGGTTAAAGGACGTAATCCCCCCGTAAATTGTTACATGCGGTTTTAGACAGAAAACTACAATACCAATAAAATTCTGACCAAGCTGTCGCCTTTACAGTTCTTATTAAAGTCAGTATGGAACATCGATGCTCAACAATTATATTGTTAAGGAGGGTCGAGAAATAATAGTATCGTCCCATCATTAATTGTGTATAAACTCAAAACTCAAAATTACACGAAATTATGATTTTAAAAGCAATTAGCTGACATATTTAGTAGCAAACTTACTTTATGAACTCAATAATAACTATAAATCTGAAATGATGTTTACAAATTATGAAAGTTGCATTTTAAGGGATATTTTTAAACCGTAAATTTGTGTTTTAAAACAAATGATACGGGAACTACTCAGCATATATGCACCGAACTTTGCAATTGCTTCTGTATAAAAACATATGATGTTCTAAAAATTAGAAAAAATCTTATGTGTTCCATTCACATGACTTTCTCTACCTGTTCTACAAACAAAATTTCATAACAAAGGCTTATTCTTTTATCTGCAACACTCTAATTGAGATAAACTTTAACAGAATTGATTTTAATACTTGCTTTCTTGTAAGTTGAAGGGAAATAAGGGAGTGCAGTAGGCTAAAGCGATACTCAAATCTTTTGAAAACTCTTCGCTATATGAAACAATTAAAATTCGCTTCTCTTTTGCATTGCTGGGAGTAAAACAAAACAGATGAAACAAAAGCTGATTTTCCACTTGGGAATAGTTTAAAATTGAAACCAATAACAAGGAAATCTTGGAAACGGTTAACTCTACTTAAACATTTATATAACATAGATAGTGTGCTTTAATGAGATCTATATGTTTTGTGTAGTAAGTCTTCTCTATCTTTTACGGTTTACAGATTACACAAAATTGAACCAGAATAAAGAGCTCTTTAGAGGCTCTGCCCAAAAAATTTAGATATACATTTTCGTTTTCCACAAAAATATCTTAAATCTGAGGTATTTTGATCAAAATGTTAGAGTCATTTATGAAATATCAAAAATTTCGAAAAAAAAAGTCCCTTGTAAAGGATAGTTGAGATGGAAAATGGAAATAAAGTTTTATTTATTGAGATGGGAGAACTTTCTTGAAAAGTTTCGTGTTGCATCCTTGGAAGACATTGAAATGAAATACTAAGTTTGGTATTTAATGTAATGTTTGAGCGTAGCAGTTCACAAACACACACACACACACAAACACAGCCATTTTTAAAAAGGTTTTTTATTCTAGGGGGTCTCAAAACATGTATTTACGGTGAAATCTCGTTATCGAATTTTTTAGTTAAGTACACTACTTTTTCTGTCTACTACGTATATTCTACATACGTGCTAGAGAATGCTTTCAGTTTTGGAAAATTCAAGTTCGGTTTTCTAGTAAAGAAACTTTTTGAAATATTGAGATAATTTTCAGGAAATATCTCACGCTGTCCTTTAAACTTGGAAATCTTGACATTGAACTTTTGAGCTATGTGCCAATACATTCCTCATCTAACTCGATTTAAATTGTGCTTAACTCATGTCACGTGTTTTAATCCTTGAGGAAAATAAAGACGAGTTACGAAGTATTTACTCCGGAGCTGACCATGAAAAGGAACAAAGAATGAGCACATTTTCGCCCGAGGCAAGCGTGAAGCCCACGATGATGTGGCTCGTAAATAAACAAACAAACACGTTCCAAGAGGATGAGCCAGCACGATCAAGGACGTTCCTTAGCCTGACGATGACCATGTCTGGCCTGCGAGGTCGTCATCTGCAGGTGATGCTGCATGCACTCAAACATCTGCAATAGCACGTGATAATATGTGCCCTTATTCTGGCGTAACTAACTAGGTTGAAGATATGCACTCAAAGCAATTCGTATCAATAGGCAACTCAAAATGAAAAATCTGATGTGTTCGAGATAAATATTAGCAGAAATTGTCTTGTTTCTTGCTTCCTGTAAGTAGAAGGGAAATAAGGGAGTACCATAGGTTAAAGTGATAGTCTAAAGCTGGTTACTGTATGACTGAAGTCCCTTTGTTTGTATGGACAAGAGTTGACAAATTCCTGTATCAGAAAAATATGTTTTTTAAAGCTGAAAATAAAAACAAGGAATGTCTAAAAACGATCAACTCCATGAAAAGAATGTATATAACATACATTGTGTGTTTTAACGTGCTCTACAGTTTTTGTGTGGTAAGTTTTTCTCCATCTCTTACGGTTTAGCAGTTATACAAAATTCAGCAAAATTCATTCAGAATAGAGGTCTTTAGAGGCTAAGCCCAGAAAATTCAAGATATGCATTCTATTTGTCATATAAAAGTCTTTAATATACGGTATTTTAATCAAAATCGTTAGAGTCATTTTTGAGAAAATTAAAAATTTCGAAATTTTTTTCCATGTAAAGAGTAGTATGGGGTGGGGGAATTTTTCTCAAAATCTTTGTGTCGCATCCCTGAATGACACTAAACTTAAATACCAAGACATTGGTATTTTACTTACTTTTCAGCTCGGACACACACACGCATACACACGGACCTTTTTCTAAAATTTTATACAGGGATCCTAAAACGTGTATTTCCGGTGAAATCTCGGTATCGACTTTTTGGGTGGAGTGCAATACCTTCTCCATACACTTTGTACATCGTACGTGTAGAGAAAGCAAAGAAGCTAATTGTCTATTTTATTTAATCGAGATAAACATTTGCAGAAATAGCTACATTACAAGTTTCCTTATAGATACAAGGGTAGGCAAATAATTAAAGTAATGTATATGTGAAATTTGAAAAATTAACAGTATATAAGATATCTTATTAAAATTTATACCAGTTGTTCCACAAAATAAGTGATATTTTACTATGTTTAAAAATTATACTTTGCATTGTTTTTAAAATAAACATTTTGGTTTCTAAACTCATTTCTCTTCATTTTTATAGCACCTAAGTTTCTGTGTATTGTTTACCAGTTATATAAGCTTATAATACTAAATCCCTTCCGAATAAAGAGACTCTACAGACCATTCATAGAAACTTCAAAATAGTAATTTTATTGTCCTTGTAACTTGAGTTGAGATCGCCAGGATTTTCTAGAAAAAGAAGTTCGGAATATGTTCCATGTAAAGAGTATTCAGGGACGTTTCCATCCAAAATCTTCATATCGGATCTTTGCAAGAGCTTTGGTATCCATCCGATTTTTTGTCTTTGAGTTATGCTATTTACAGACACACACACAAAAACACATAGGCATTTTTCTATTTTTGTTAAACTGAAGAATGTTAAAACATGTATTTCCTATGAAGTCTCAGTATCGAATTTTTGGATGGAATGCAACTTCTCTATCATCTATGTATGTATGTATGTATGTATGTATGTATGTATGTATGTATGTATGTATGTATGTATGTATGTATGTATGTATGTATGTATGTATGTATGTATGTATGTATGTATGTATGTATGTATGTATGTATGTATGTATGTATGTATGTATGTATGTATGTATGTATGTATGTATGTATGTATGTATGTATGTATGTATGTATGTATGTATGTATGTATGTATGTATGTATGTATGTATGTATGTATGTATGTATGTATGTATGTATGTATGTATGTATGTATGTATGTATGTATGTATGTATGTATGTATGTATGTATGTATGTATGTATGTATGTATGTATGTATGTATGTATGTATGTATGTATGTATGTATGTATGTATGTATGTATGTATGTATGTATGTATGTATGTATGTATGTATGTATGTATGTATGTATGTATGTATGTATGTATGTATGTATGTATGTATGTATGTATGTATGTATGTATGTATGTATGTATGTATGTATGTATGTATGTATGTATGTATGTATGTATGTATGTATGTATGTATGTATGTATGTATGTATGTATGTATGTATGTATGTATGTATGTATGTATGTATGTATGTATGTATGTATGTATGTATGTATGTATGTATGTATGTATGTATGTATGTATGTATGTATGTATGTATGTATGTATGTATGTATGTATGTATGTATGTATGTATGTATGTATGTATGTATGTATGTATGTATGTATGTATGTATGTATGTATGTATGTATGTATGTATGTATGTATGTATGTATGTATGTATGTATGTATGTATGTATGTATGTATGTATGTATGTATGTATGTATGTATGTATGTATGTATGTATGTATGTATGTATGTATGTATGTATGTATGTATGTATGTATGTATGTATGTATGTATGTATGTATGTATGTATGTATGTATGTATGTATGTATGTATGTATGTATGTATGTATGTATGTATGTATGTATGTATGTATGTATGTATGTATGTATGTATGTATGTATGTATGTATGTATGTATGTATGTATGTATGTATGTATGTATGTATGTATGTATGTATGTATGTATGTATGTATGTATGTATGTATGTATGTATGTATGTATGTATGTATGTATGTATGTATGTATGTATGTATGTATGTATGTATGTATGTATGTATGTATGTATGTATGTATGTATGTATGTATGTATGTATGTATGTATGTATGTATGTATGTATGTATGTATGTATGTATGTATGTATGTATGTATGTATGCATCTATGCATGTATGTAGTAGAGAAAGTAAAATTTATTTAAACAAAGAATAAACAAACAAAAGGAGAATCAGAAATCAGAAGGCTACTCAGAAGTAAAATTCTGAATTTAAAAATGTTCATCATGCATGTGTTTAACTTAATTATAGCAGAAAAAAAAAAAAGATGTGCAGGTTCTCTTAGCCTAACGTTGCAAATAATGATATTCAACAAACAAAAATCGAGTCCTGTGTGGAATTAGGATACATATTATGAAAATAATAAAGTTAGACTTTTTAATGTTACATATTATCCCTGAAATGTAATGAAACATTATTTTTCTGTAGATAGCATAAAGACTTTTCGCGAAAAAATAAAACACGCAATGGTTTTAATTTCCTAAATACCAATCTTTTCTTCTTTTTGTTTTAATTGTATCATTTATATAGGTCATGTCGGGCTTTGCATTAGAAACAACTCGTTGTCTGTAGGTACTTTATATTGGGATCAAATCCTTTTACTTTCCTCAAATACACATATTTACTCTCACATACATACTTCCAGACTCTGTGGGGGATAGGGAATAATTCTGGTTAAAGAAAAATTCCTCGCTGCAGCTGGGACTCGAACCTGGGAACTGCGGGTGAAAAAGTCACCACGGAGGCAGTCTATGGCAATCACATGTTAGATTATTAAACTCCTAAAAATATTTGGTATGAAGAAACACCTTAAATTATGCATCATAGGGAGAATTTTAAAGTGGCAAACCATAAGAAAACAAGAATTAGAAGAAAATTCAAACACTATATGCACCTAGTAATACTTGTCCATTTAAATGACTGGAACTCTAATTCTACAGATTTTATTCAGGATATTTAAAGGAAAGTTCTTGTTGCGAAGTTTTTTTTTTTCCGAAATTTGAATTTAATAAACGATATTATTTATATCTGATCGAGGAGAAATAACATTCTATTGAAGGTTAAATTCCTATATAAACAAGACCATTCATGTCACAACTTGGACGTGATTTCAAGTTATGTCCTTGGACCTCTAAGTGCCGACACATCTATGCTGAACTTTGTGTAATTGAAGACCTTAAATTGACCTCTAAAGACTTCCTTTTAATTCACACCCTCCACGTTTAGCCAGATAATAGCACAATTAAAAGAGATACACATCTATCCTTTGTAGTCAAAGGTTTACAGTGGCGTACTCAAATTTACTTTTCTGTATATGCTTCAGCCCAGCATTTCTCGAGAGCTTCAGATATGTAAGTTAATCAGCAGAAAATGTATGAGTATTAGACACAAGAGGACGATTCCAGAAGTAATGCAGATTCTCCCCCCCCCTACATTCCCTACTCTTTAAAGATACAAAGTTGCTAACTTTTTTCTTCTTTTATTGTTTATAGCAAGAAGAGGAAGAATCGCACTCGAGCCATATCAAAATTTCACTGGAAATACATGTTTTAAGGTGATTGATAGATTAAAATGACAGGATTTTACGAAATGGAATTCACACACATACACATATTTTCTAAAGTGCTGATATGATCCTGGCATTGACAGCTTTTTTAAAAAAATAATTTATAAGGGATCCTTGTCCCTCAGGGTGATTACTAGTCCCATTCATTAAGGTAATTCATCAGAGAAATTTGGAAAATTCATAGTATGTAAAATATGTTAATGGAATTTATGCACTATCATACACAAGTGATAGCTTTGCCATATATAAAATTTATGGTCTGCATGGTTATTCGAATACTCTTTTTTACTATCTAAATTAATTTTTATAATTAAAATGAGCCACAAGATGGCTTTTTAAAATAATCAAAAACATTTCAAGCTTTACAGGAAATGGGCATACAAGTTGAGCTGCCATATTATACTCTTTATATTAACCCTAATTATTATACAAAATTACTACTCTACAAGACCCATGCTTTCCAAAATTTAATTATTTCTTCCTCAAAATTGCAGAATTATTTTGAAAAGTATATGGCCATTGTCTTTAATATATTTATAATAGCATACCATTTTTGAAACAACTTGTAAACCATGGCATTATGTGGAGCATTTTGAGCATGGAATAGCGTTGGAAAAATCTGATGTGTTCCATTCATATGACTTTCTCTAGATCACTGTAACACATTATTGTTAAACAGCCTTGTATAGGATCATCAAGATAAACCTTAGCAGATATTGTCTTAATTACTTGCTTCCTTGTAAGTAGAAGGGCAAATAAAGAAATACACTAGGCAAACGTATTAGTCAACTATTTTAAAAGCCGGTTGCCATGTGGTTGAAATCCGTTTCTATACGTGACCAGGAGTTTACAACTATCCGTGTGAAAAAAGTTTAACTTTTTTAAATCTGAAACAAATAACTTGAAATATCTCAGAAATGGTCAATTCCACGAAAAAAAAGTATATGCCATAAGTTGTGTTTTAACGAGATCTACATTTTTATGTAGTAAGTTTTTGTCTATCTCTCAGGGTTTACCAGTTATGCAAAATTCAGCATGTTTCATCCAGAATAAAGAGACTATTACCAGAAAATTAAAGATATATTTTATTTGTCATGTAAATATCTTTTATATTCGCCTGCGGTGCCATAACAGTAAAACTGGACGTTAAACCCTAAAAACAAAACTCTTTAATGTACGGTATATTGATCAAAATCGTTAGAGCCATTTTTTGAGAAAATCAAAATTTTCAAAAGTTTTCATGTTTGGGGTGGCGAGATTTTTCTCAAAATCTTCGTGTCGCATCTCTGGAATGTGTAGTGAAAGTCAAGTGAGCGTGACACAACGTAACCATTGTCTAGATGGTTCGTGCCTGTTATGATAATTTCTGGACCTTCAGCCACAATTATCATACCAACAAGAACTTGTCGGCCACAGTAACTACACAATTATCTAAATAAATAGCCCGCCTGGGTAGCGTGTCTGCTTCACATTCAACAGGTCGTAAGTTCGAATCTCGCTCAGGGTGAGTTACCTGGATAAGGTTTTTATTCGGGGTTTCTCCTTATCCTGAGAAGACGAATGTCGAGTAACTTTAAGCTCCATGGACCCTGTGATCATTTGAGCATCATTTCACCAATTTCATTCATCGGATTGGATGAGAATCATTCACGGAAACCAATCTCTAATTAGGGCAGTCTGCTACCGTGAACAGCTGCGAATGGAAGGTAATTCGACGAGGGCATCAAAATTAAAGAAAAGGCTGGAAACCATTGGGATGGGAAACATTTGGATGGCGGGGCAGGAAAACAGGCGGAGTATTTGGAGAAAAATTAA
Source organism: Hymenopus coronatus (assembly GCA_030762935.1). Lineage (NCBI taxonomy): Eukaryota > Metazoa > Arthropoda > Insecta > Mantodea > Hymenopodidae > Hymenopus > Hymenopus coronatus. The sequence goes on from CM060883.1 coordinate 31,293,153, forward strand.
GAACCGCCTCTGTGATATTGACAGACAGCAAATAATTACGCAATGTACAGAGAAGGTGTCAGAAGTACAGTCTGGGCTGAAATCGGAGTGGGGTATAAGGCAATACATCAAAACAGGTACCAAACTCATTAGAGAGGGGCTCGCGTGGATTAGACTAGGAGCATGGAGGAGCACGAAAATTTCTGACGAGAATGGTTCGAGAATCTGTCCCATTTGCGAGGAGGAAGAGTCGTGGACTCACATCTTGGCAAGATGTAGGGGTACGGAGGAATGGTGGGGAAAATATTTGCCGCGATTTTTTACCACTGCGAATGTAGGGATAGAAGCATGTTGGACGCTACTGGCAGGCACGGAAAACATGGACGGGCTAGGTAAATTTATACTTAAGACAAGACAGCTGAGATCTGAGGAGGCTGCCAATAGAGAAGGGGGGGGCAGGAATAATATCAACTAAACAAAAGTGACCACAATGTTCTACATACATATATATTATGTCATACTTAGGTCACTGTTGTGCTATGGTTTTGTATATGGTGTATATATCCTGTGTATATATGTCTTTTAAGTGTAATTATCTATTATAAGAGGGTGCATTTATGAAGGTGTACTCTGTGCTGTAAATTTAAATTGCTATATTTGAATATCTTTGTATTTTTATTTTCGGGTTCACTCTTAATTCTTTATTGTTGTTTAATATTGCTTTTGACTGTGTATTTCCTTTGTCTTTTTATTTTCGTGTTTACTCTTTTAATTCTTTGTTGTTGTTGTTGTTTTAATATTGCTTGTAATGTGTATTACAAAAGCATGTACGGTCTGTGGACCCGTGTGATTGTTCAAATTCTATGTATGATATTGCTATGTCAATAAATACACTTATTCATTCATTCATTCATTCATACAAAAAATAAAAAAAATAATTGTGATGTATTACATTCACATGACTTTCTCCACCTATTCTTCAGCAAACTATTCTTACAAAAGTTCATTCTTCTATCGAGATAAACATAAAAGGTCTTATTACTTACCTCTATGTTTATAGAGGGGAAATGGATTATATAAAGCTAAAGCGATAGGCATTTTTGATTGCTTTTAAAAGCTGGTTGCGTGTAATATAATTGAAACATGTAAAAGAGAAGATAAACGAATGAGAGTTCCTATTTGAGGAAAGTATAAGAATTGGAAAACTTAAACCAATAGCAAGGAATATCTCGAAAACAGTTAACTCTACAAAAAGTGTATCTGGATAAATTGGGAGCTTTAATAAGATATATATTGCTTTGTTTAGTGAAGTTTGTCAATTTCTTACGGTTTATCAGGTTTGTAAATGTTATCCAGAATGAAGAGGGCTTCGGAGGCTATTCCTAGAAAATTCAAGGTATGCATATCATTTGTCATTTCATGATTTTTACTTTCTCTAGTCCCATATGTACAATGTACATAGGGATAGAGAAGGTATTGTAATGCATCCAAAATTCGATACCGAGATTTCACCGGAAATATATGTTTTGGGGTCCCCTGAGTCCGAAAAAAGCACTTTTAAAAAAAGGTCCGTGAGTGTGTCTGTGGGCAGCATAGCCCCAAAACAAAAAGACCGTTAAATACCAAACTTGGTATTTAGGTTTAGTATCTTTCAAGGATACGACACGAAGATTTTCAAAAAAGTCCCCCCACCACAAACTACCCTTTAAATGGAAAAAAGTTCGAAAATTTTGATTTTCTTAAGAATGGCTCTAACGATTTTGATTAAAATCTCGTATATTAAAGCTATTTATGTCCGAAATAAAATGTATATCTCGAATTTTTTGGGAATACCCTCTGAAGACCTCTTTATTCTGGATGAATTTTGCTGAATTTTGTTTAACTGCTAAACCGTAAGAGATAGAAAAAATGCGTACTACACAAAAAATGTACCACATGACAAAACACACAATTTTTGTCCTTTACGTTTTTGTTGTGGAGGTAAGCGTTTTTGATATATTCCTTGTTATTGGTTTCAATTGTGAAGTACTTAAACTTTTCTCACACAGGAAGTGTCTGTTTTTCTTTTGTTCTACTCCTGGCCAAGCAAAAATGTGATTTGCAATGACAATCGCATAACGATAGCTTTTGAAACATTTGACAATCACCTTAGCATAGTGCATTCCCTTATTCCCTTCTAACTAAGTAATAACATTCTGCTAACATTTATCTTGATTAGCATTATGTACAAAGAAGAATAATCTTTTGTAGGAGTTTTGTAGAGCAGCTAGAGAAAGGCATGTGAGTGTAACACATCACATTTTTAATTATAGCACTTTAATCAAAATAGTTAGAGCCATTTTTGACAAAATCAGAATTTTCGAAAAAAGTTCCACATAAAGGGTAGTTTGTGTATTTTCTTACAAAATTTCGTGTCGCATCCTTGGATGCTACTGAACATAAATATCAAGTTTTGTATTTAACCGGCCCTTCGTTTTTGAGTTATGCTGTTCATACGCATATTTACCCTAAAATCCTTCGAACGTATGGTGTCGCTGAAAGCATTCATCTGCGTGATCGTGTATCTATTAGTATCGTGGAATGTTTGAACTCGCGATGGTATGTTAGCCTTGGTGTATATGCAACCCTCAAAAGTATGCGTGGAGCGTGTTATGTAGGCAATAGCTGGATACTCTAAAATGGATAGAAAACGCAGCCAAGATATCAGGAAAGAATTAAATGTAGAAGAAATAAATACTATAATTGCGAACAATAGACAGCAATGGGAAAAAATGTTCAAAGGATGAATGATAATAGAATACCTAAAATAGCCATAAATTATAAACCTAAAGGTAAAATAAACCAAGGAACACCAAAGAAAAGATGGGCAGACCAATTTGGAGCCGGAACGGATTGAAAAGTTCAAAACCGTGAAGCACGAGAAGAAAAGGAAGAAGAAGAAGAAGAAGAAGAAGAAATGTTATATAAAATGCCTCAGCGCGGTCAAATTCGTTCGAAGAGGCAAGTTCAAAGTGATATATGCTGACTGGAATGGATGACCTTGTTTGATTTAGTAACGTACCAAGTAATGTTGTTCATTGAAAGCTCAGTAAATCATATTTACAAAATACAGCAATGTGTCGGGAGTTTGTTGGTATATAAGGATAACAGATTAGTTGAACGCAGACCAAATCAAGACTTCTTAATTTCTCTAGCACGTATGTACAATGTGTATAATAGGTATAGTAGGTAGAGAAGGCATTGTATTCCATCTAAAATTCGATAAGTAGATTCATGTGTGGAAGACCCCTAAATCGAAATAGAATTATTAGAAATATCTTTGTGTGTATATCTCTCCCGCTCTCTCTGCATAGCTTAAAAACGAAAAGTCGGCTCAATACAACATTTTGTAATTAGTTTAGTATCTTCCAAAGATGCGACACAAAGATTTTCAGAAAATCCACCACCCAAAACTATCCTTTACGTGAACATTTTTCGAAATTTTCAATTTTCTAAAACATGGCTCTAACGAGTTTGATTAAAATGCCGTTTATTAAAGGTATTTTCATGACAAATAAAATGGTTTATCTCGAATTTCCTGAGAATAGCTTCTGAAGTCCTCGTCATTCTGAATAGGTTTTCCATAACTGCTAAATCATAAGCGCATAAGCGTTATACAAAAACTTACTGCACAAAAATATCTCTTTAAAACACAAAACGTGTCATGTGCAGTCCTTTTCAGCAAGGCTTTCAGGGATACTCCTTCTTACTGATCTCAATTTTTAAAATATTTATAATTTTCTAAAACGGTTCATATCTCCTGTTTTCATTCCTGTCCATGCAAAGAGACTCAAGTTTGAATGACCGTCACTTTATCTTATTATATTCCCCTATTTTCTTTCTACTAATAAGGAAGCCAGTATTAAGAATTTCTGCTATGGTTTACCTTGATTAGCAATATGTAAATAAAAGAATATTTTTTTTATAAAAATAGTTTATTTCCATAAAACATAGAGAAAGTAATGTGAAAGGAACTTATAGGAGTGTTTATTAATTCATAAGATTATGATAATTAATCAATGTCTTGTAATTCATTCTCATTTGGAGTCAGCATCTCTGTTCTAATTATTTCCTTTTGGATGTGATAGTGGACAAGGAGGATTTTTTTATTGATTCTTATATGTTTATGTATTATAATGTTTTGATCATTATTTTAGGGTTCATAAATAGCGGATATTCTTAATTAATATATGCGTATATTTAGATAAAACAAATCCTTGATGAGATCGGTAAAGAAAGATACAGCATATATGGGACAGCCAACCATTTTGTATTTATTTTCGGTATAAAGGAACAATAAGGTACGTTAGGCACCAAAAGTATTCGGGGCGGTCCATCTTGATGTCCCATTTCTCCAAAATCCTACAGAACATCTACCCGTCTTATCGCTAAAAGAGGATTTTTTGGAGACTGTTTAATGCCCGTTTTTATTACTTTCTCTATATAGAGAAGGTATTGCACTCCACCCAAAAATTCGATAGCGAGATTTCACCGGAAATATATGTTTTAGGGTCCCCAAATCCAAAAAAAATCATTTTCACAAAAAGGTCCGTGTGTGTATGTGCGTCCGTGTGTCCGTGTGTCCGTGTGCCTGTGAACACGATAACTCAAAAACGAAAAGTCGGTAAAATACCAAACTTGGTATTTAAGTTTAGTATCTTCCAGGGATGCGACATGAAGATTTGAGAAAAATCCCCCCACCCTTTACATGGAACTTTTTTCGAAAATTTTGATTTTCTCAAAAATGGCTCTAACGATTTTGATTAAATTTTCGTATATTAAGGATATATACCTGACAAATAAAATGTATATCTTGATTTTTCTGGGAATAGCTTCTGAAGAGTAGTTTATTATAGATTAATTTTACTGAATTTTGAATAACTGCTAAACCGTAAGAGATGGACAAACACTTACTGCACAAAAAATGTAGAGCACGTTAAAACACACAATTTATGTTATATACATTTTTTTCGTAAGTTCGTCGTTTTTGAGATATTCCTTATTTTTTATTTCTGCTATGAAAAACTTATACTTTTCTCATACAGGAACTTGTCAACTCCTATCCATATAAACAAAGGAACTTCATTGACATAGCAACCAGCTTTTGACTGTCATTTTAACCTATGGTAGTCCCTTATTTCGCTTCTACTTACAAGGTAGCAATTAATAAGACTATTTCTGCTCATTTTTTCTGATTAGCATAAAGTAAATAGAAGTATAAGTTTTTTTAAGAATAATTTGTTGCAGGGATATAGAGAAAGTCATGTGAATGGTACACATCAGATTTTTATACTACTATGCGTTTCAGGCGATGATACTGATGATAAATGGAATGAAGATGGTGCACCTGTGGAATTCAATGGCGGGGGAACCGGAAAACCCGGATAAAACCCGCCCGTGCACCGCTTTGTCCACCACAAATCCCACATGCGGTCGCCTCGGATCGAACCTTGGTGAGAGGCAAATGGTCTAACCACTCGGCCACGGCTCGGCCATGTAAAAGGAATATTCCACCCAATAAAGAAGGGACAAGGTCAAATGAACGTAGCTTGTCTCCTCTCTAAGAGCGAAGTTAGGTAGTGGTCACACTCCACAAACATGAACCGAACATGACAGGCAGAGTAATATGTACTGGTGGCTGTGACCTAAACTATAGGTGAAGCTCTTATCATACAAAATGCAACATACTTATTTCTAATTCCTTAAGTTTAATTTTCTTTTCTTTCTGTTGGCGTATTTCTCAATTATATTGTCGTGAAAAGGCTGCTTATTTTCTAAGTTATCCATCAAGTCCTTGTAGATGGAAATGTCAGCCATTCTTTCCCAATGATTGAGTTCCACAAATATGTGTTTATACTTTTGAGAGCAGAAAAGTTTCTCTCTCCTGAAAGCTCATTGACAGCAATGCTACGACGAGCAAAAGGTGTTTACACCTCTGAAATATATACTTGCGTTCTTGGGTCAATTTATGTTGAAAATTTCACAAAAATCAATACTGTTCCACGCTATCTTTTTACTCCAAGTAATAAGGAAGGCAAACAAAATAGTTTTTTCATAAAATAACTTCCGCATAGCCACTCTGTATCAAAAGCTTTTAAAGTGCTTTTTTACAACATTGCACACCTTTTTGTTCCACTTTTTGTGCTGAAATATTAAGAATTTGTTTGGTCTTCTCTTTATTTGCACATCCCTTTTATCGTAATCAGTCCATCGTGAAAATGGTTATTATAATATACCACACACTATAACATTTTGCGGATTCAACTGAATAAAACAGTAGATGAAAATAAAAAGTTGCAACGGAGCTAACTCCAATAAAATAAAGACACAACGCAACTAGATATTCAAATACCTGTAGAACCACTTTACGTGGAGAATATTTTTAGACTATTGACTATTAGGGAATATTTATAGACTATTTAGAAATTGTGACGTCAAACATCCCTGGGAAAGGGAATGGATAACTTTCGAAAGGTTGCTTTTCTTTCGTGAGTTTAACAAACCCATGGGCTAGTCTTCTCAAATGCTTTCCGTGGTTCGTTTAATTCCTGTTGTGATAGCTTCACCGTAGCCTCAAAACAGGTCCTTTTGGTAACACCTGGGACATTGAGTTTCGTTCTCATCGCAACCGGGAGTAAACATACAGCTATATATCGATTGACAGGCAATAGCTGTAAAACTATAGCTTTTTTTTTTTTTCTTTTGTCCCGTTAACAACTTTTCATGGCCGTAGGATCAGAAGACAAGAATTTCTCCACTCCACCGCTTCCTTCTTTGCAGATATGCCCCTGGGTATTTTGGGTGTTTGAGCATACAACATACAACAGTATTTTCATTTAGAATAGTCGGATCAAGGTCACGTCTGGTGACATACCATGCATTTTGTCTAAACCGATTACTGTGCGCCTGTCTTTCGTCCCTCCTATCTCTTCAAGGCATAAACAAAGAGCGTACCATAGAATGGGGGTAATACATTTGCGCAATCTCAGAGGGGAATATGACCTTGAAGCGTCTATTCTATATGAACATAGTGTAAACACCTATATTCAGAGTTAATACAACTAAAAAATACATTAACATGATTTTCTCTTGCTGTTACACATATAAACCATTCTTACAAAAGATTATTCTTTTATCTACATCATGATAATAGAGATAAACATTAGCATAATTATTCTTATTACTTGCTTCTTTGTAAGTGGGAGGTAAATAAGGGAATGTACTAGAATATAAGGATAGTCAAATATTTAAAAAGCTGGTCGCTATAGGAAACAATTGAAGTTCGGTTCACTTTGAATGGCCAGCAGTAAAACAAAAGAGAGGATGTTTGCTTGTTTGAGAAAAGTTGCGCAGTTAATTGAAACCAATAACAAGGAATATCTCGAAAACGATTCACTCTAAAAGAAAAAATATGACATAAATTATGCGTTTTAACGGGACCTATATCTTTTGTGCGGTAAGTTTTTGTCTATCTTTTATGGTTTAACCGTCATGCAGAATTGTGCAAAACTCTTCGAGAATAAAGAGGCTATTCCAAGAAAACTCAAAATTACATTTTAATTTGATGTAAATACATTCAATATGCGGTATTTTAATCAAAATCGTTAGAGTCAATTTAAGAAAAACAAAATTTTCAGAATGTTTTCCATGTAAAGGGTAGTTTGTGATTGGGGGATTTTCTTGAAAATCTTCCTGTTGTATCCTTGGAAGATATAAACATAAATACCAAATTTGGGATTTAAGGGTTTTTGAGCTATACTGTCCACAGACACACACGGACCTTTTTATAAAAATATATTTCCGACATCGAATTTTTGGATGGAATACAATACTTTCTCTAGCTACTATGTATATTGTATGTACGTTAGTGCTAGAGAGAGTAATAGCTGAAGAGGAGCTTCTTCTGCAGAGCCGCCACTGATAGTATGTAAAGACTGACCACGCCACTGAACACTTGAAGAGAATCGTGATCTTGTTGGCAGTTTTTTCCACTCTTGAGAGGGCCTTGCCACGAGCGGCCAAGCGTGAAGTAGGCAGATGCACGCTATAACAATACAACAATCACACTTTGCAGAGATCATTTCTCTCTCTTGAACACCTTGCTACCGGAGTTGTCTGGCTGGCGAGTTCGAGGAACCTACAAGACCTTGTAGGTCCTTAGTTCCAGATCACATGAGAAATATTTCGGGCGAAAGTACGTCGAAAATAACGAAACACTGGTTGGTATTCCTTTTCTAAGAGCAAGGGTTCCCAACTTTATGCTTTTGAAACCCCCCTCATGAGCTATAATAGCATGTTACTACGCTCCCACTGCCGTTTTTTCTCTACCACGTACTACGAGAGCCATCCAGAAAGTGACACGATTTGGCATAACTAAATAATAACGAAAGTTATCAACACAAAACTTTATTTGCAAAGTTACAGAACCTTACTCTATTTTTCAACGTAATCGCCATTGCTATCAAGGTATTTATTGTCACATGGTACTCTGTCAACTAGCTCTCCAGGTTAGTGCCAGAGGAAATTAAGGCGTCTCACAAATCCGCCTAGGTGTCACCGGTTCCCCGGCGAGTCCAACCCAATTTAAACAGCTCCCTTTCGGGAGGAGCTGAAAAATGCGTCTCGGTGTACGCCAGAGGTGTCTCATATCTCTAGATTTAATTTCTCATTGCTAAATATTTAAACATTTTTTCTTATTTCGCAATATCAAATGCTTTTTTGAAGTCTACAAATGCTATATACGTACTTTTTTTCTCTATTATAATCCATTTTCCAACGCAGATGTACTCTTTCACTGCTATAAAGATCTGAGCCAAGATGCCACTGTCACATTGAGGTCTTCATGGCTGTGAAATCTTTTCCATCCAAAAAGTCATGAACATTGTCCAAAGTGAAACACCTCCTTCATAACGACTGATGAACTTCCACTCCGTTCTTTTTCGTATACATTGGTTCAATGATTAGTCGCAATTTACTTGTCATTTCCTCACTGAAGGCTCGTTTATTGCTTTATCATTATACGCTTGCGTTATTTGCCTATAAAATTCGATTGGCCGAGCATTTTGTGCATTCAAAAAACGAATAAGTTCTTTGGCGGTGGAAAGGTATAACATCGGCATTGAAAGACTGATACAACGTGACAACAAATATATGACATAATGGAGACTGCGTTGACAAATGGAGTAAGGTACTGTAACGTTGTAAATTAAGCTTTGTGTTAATATCTTTCATTATTATTTAGCAATGCTAAATCCTCTGTCTCTTTCTGAATGACCCTGTATATAGATAATAGATAGGGACAATATTTTATTCCACCCAAAAATTCTGTATCGAAATTTCACCGAAAATATGTTTCCAGGCTCCATGAAACTAAGAATAAAACAATTTTTGGAAAATGGTAGATGTGTGTATGAGTCTGCGAACAACATAATTCAAAGATGAAAATTCCATTAAATACCAAACCTTAAATTTCCCTTTGCATGCAAAATTTTGATTTTCTTAAAAAATGGCTCTAACGATTTTGATTATACTTTTCTGGGAATATCTCTGAAGCCAAAAAGTATTGAATTATCAATTTTCCTTAAATTAAGCTAGAAGCATGCGAGTCAGTTGATAAAATTATTGCTATGTCTATAAAGAAACAATTAAGTTAACACTATATTGATTTAGTTGTGTTTTCACTCAAGCCGTGTGTAGGACAGAGTTGAATAGATAGAGTCAGACTGAAAAATTCAATACTATAACTGGAATTTGAACCACTGGTCTGCCGGTTTTTAGCCGGTTTCTCTACCACTGAGCTACCATGGCAACATGTCGGCACACTAATTGACCATAATAGTTGGCTATACTATGAATCCTGGGACTTAAAGTACTTACAAAGTTGTAAGCCGCCATTGGGGTTGTCATTCTCAAAATAATTTGAGATCACCTTGTGGTTTACCGGGAAAAATGCAAGTCAATGCTATGTCGGCATGTTGCCGTGGTAGCTCAGTCATAGAGAAACCGGCTAGAGACCGAGAGATCCGTGGTTCAAATCCCAGCTATGGCATTGAATTTTCGGTCTGACTCTACCTCTTAAGCACTATATATTCATATTTCTTGCTTGGTAGTTGGTATGTAGCATTTTAGAGCAATTCTTGTGACTAATTGCCAAAACTGTTAAATTTATAAAACAAAACAGTAGAATGGGGTTAGCTTCATATCTGCAGTGGTTCATTGTTGAAAGTGCTTTGAAAAGTGATTTAGTACTATCGGCTGTCAAGCAACCAATAGTACAGCAATCCTTTAAATTCGAATAAAAAGCCCTCGACTTGAATAACAATTAAATAGCCAAAAGTTTTGCGACAGTTGAATAATTCGATAGTACCCATCACTAATCGTGTCAATAGCAGAAGCATTTCTGATCCTTACTTTGTGTCGCACATTGAAGTGTTCGCCTGTGCAGAAGTTTACGAGGGGAAAAGAAATAAGGCAACAAACAATAACCCATCATTTTTAATTGCTTAAGGTGGCACTATTTTTGTCAATATTTTAAAATAATGTATAATCTTCTCAGCTTGTAACAAAAATGTTATACATACTAGTTACTCGTTATTCCAAATCGTTCTGCTATTCTCACAAATTCTGCATTCACGTTACTTTCTCTACTCACTTTTCTAGGGACTACTCTTACGAAAGCTTATTCTCCTACCTAGTTCTTGTCAATCAAGTAAAACCTTCATCACATTTACACTTTCATTGAAGATAAGAGTCCCTCGCCGTGATATAGTGGTTACCATAATAGCCTCCAGTACCCAAGGTCACAAGTTCAATTCCGGTGGAGGATGATAGGTTTTTCGGACGTAAAATCTGAGAAATGGTCAATTCAACTTAACAAACGTATATGACATAAATTGCGTGTTTTAACGTGATCTACATTTTTATGTAGTAAGTTTTTGTCTATCTATTACGGTTTACCAGTTACGTAAAATTCAGTAAAATTCATTCAGAATAAAGAGGTCTCTAGAGGCTCTTCCCAGAAAATTCAAATATCTTAAATATATTTGGTATTTTAATAAAATCGGAGCCATTTTTGAGAAAATCAAAATTTTGACAGTTTTTCCATGTAAAGGATAATTTGGGATGGGGGAATTTTTCTCAAAATCTTCGTGTCGCATCCCTGGAAAATACTAATTTTAAATACTAAGTTTGGTATTTTACCGACTTTTCGTTTTTGAGTTGTGTTCACAGACACACGGACATGCACCTTTTTCTGAAAATACTTTTATTGGTACAGGGGACTCTAACACCTCTATTTCCGGTGAAATCTCAGTATCGAATTTTGGGTGGAATGCAATACCTTCTCTATACACCATATATATAGTACGTGTAGAGAAAGTAAAAATAGTTTTTTGGATCCAGGAGACCTCAAAACTCATACTTCCGTTGAAACCACTTGGTCAAATGTTTAGGTGGAATGCAATAACTCTGTGTATTGTAGATGGTAGAAAAATGAAGGTGATGAAATCGCTAGTATCATTAGGTCATCGCCTGCGGTGCCATAGTAGTAAACGCGGGCGTTAAACACTATAAAAATAACTATCCGGTTGGGAATTTACTTAATGAGCAGTTTTTAACGTCAAATTAGGCAGCATGTTCGGGAGTTTCGATTTCCAGTAACAAGATGCGCAGATGTTTATTCCTTATTCCTTCCTTATTTTTGTCTGACTGTTGGCAACTGTTTTCGGCATTTTGCTTTAGTCACCGAAAATGAAGCACACATTACATCAACGGTTCTTTCCTGTGAAGCAATTCGGGTCAGAATTCAATTACAGCTTGCTGGAAGAGCATACCAGAAAGAATGTTGTGTTCGCAGCCTTTCCCAAAGAAAACAATACTAGAACTGGAAAATAAATTGGAAACAAATGGATATCCGGGAGTGGAAAAGGCACATCGTTCATCTAGGCTGCCCACGGCTGTTGTTGACGCAAGGACACGACTGGAGAGATCGCCTCGAAAGTCATTAAGACCTTTGTCGCAGGAGACCAGGTACTCTTCATGAGTCAAAGAGCTCCGAGTTGTATAAGACCACAAATGTCTATTAGTTGCAGGAACAGACGCAACTCATGATTTCAAGTCTAGGGGAGACTCTCAGATACCAAAGTAACGATGGTAACGAAGAAATAAACACATACATTACAGAAAGAAAGAAAGAAAACCAGATGTGTTTCATTTACATGATTTTCTAACTGTTCTGCAAACAACTATTCTTACAAAAGATTATTCTTATATCTACTTCATGCTAACGTTTACAGAAATAGTTCTATGGCATAGCAGGAGTATAACAAAACAAAAACGGACTGCCTCCGTGGTCGAGTGCGAACTGACTTCTTACCCGGAGATCCCGGGTTCGATTCCCGGCTTGGGCGGGAAGTTTTCTTTAGCCAGAATTATTCCCTATTCCCCACAGAGTCTGGAGGTATGTATGTGGGAGTGAGTGTGTGTGTGTTTGAGGAAAATAAAATGATTTAAACCAAACGTAAAGGAACCTACAGACAACGAGTTGTTTCATGTGCAAAGCCCCCGATATGACCTTAGATGTTAAAGGGGGCTATATAAATGAAACAATAAAAAGAAATGGATGACGAATTTCTGCTTGAGAAAAGCGTGCCTTTCAAAATTGTAACCAATAACAAGGAATATCTCGAAAATCGTTAATTCTACAAAAAATGTACCTATATATTACATAAAATGTGTGTTTTAACGAGACCTACATTTTTTGTGTAAACTTTTTTGTCTGATTCTTACGATTTACTAGTTATACAAAAGTCATTCAGAATAAATAGGACTTCAGAGGATATTTCCAGAAAATTCAGAATACACACACATACACACACACATTTTATTATCTTTAAGATAGGGCAGTTTTATTCAAAATCATTAGAGCCATTTTTTGAGAAATTAGAACCATACAGGTCTTGTTGAGTTCAGTAGAGCACTTAATCCAGGGGAGATTACAGGAAAAGTACAGAGGTAAAACTGCTGGATGACAAATAAATAAGCCTTTTTCACTCTGGTGATTATTTTCTGACTTTAAACATCAGCACTTTCGGTGAAGTCACCTCGACAAAACAATTATTATACATTTAAATGTGAATGCGTTAAAACTTTCAGAAACCTTATTAACGCATATTAATTACCACTTAGTCCACCGTTGCATTCTGTTACAGTTAACACTATCTTGTAGTACATACATGTCGCGCATTTTCCTGATGACGAGTGACGTGTATTTCAACTCTGTAAGACAGGAAGAACTGTGGAGATTTTAGGTTTGTTACAGCTTAAATAGGCACCTAAGGAAGATGTTCTCCTTAATGCTTATTGGTTGACACTTGGCGCTAAAAGTTACACTCTATGTCATCAGATCACATGATTCTGTTGTAATGACACGATATGATAGACGAGTACAATGAAAAATACCCTCTTTGCAGAATACTTGGGACTTTTACCGAGTTCACACTTATAACTCTGATGCACGCAAGTAAAATAAAGAAATCCTGCACATTTTTAAGGTTTTCATGTACAATATTTAGTAAAATTCTACAGTGCAGTTTCTCAGCTTTGCCTTAGCACAAGTTGGCATAGCTAATATTACAATTTAAGATATAAATACGAAATAATACAGTATGTTGCTTACATAAAACACGTGATTAAGCTAATTAAAATATTGTGGATTGTCTATAAATACATAATAGCAAGACATTTGCTTTTTTTATGTAGGAACGTCAAAGACTTACCTTCTCACACTGAACTTAAATACTAAGTTTGATATATTACCCACTTTTCGTCCTCACCATACACATTCCAGTAATACACGGAATTTATTATAGAAATGCTTTTTTAATTCGGTTGCCTCAAAACAAGTATTTTCGGTGAAATCTCGGTATCGATTTTTTTGATGGAACACAATACCTTCTCTACCCCTTATGTGTAATATGCATACGTGCCAGATAAAGTAATGAACCTTGTAGGTTTTATTCTCAAATGTTAAATAAGACCAGTGTTTACGTAATTAAAAAACTAGTAATTTGTGGATACTGATAGGTGAAATAAAGACTTTTTAATGATTTGTCAATCTAAAAGATGGCTTTATTATCTAAAAAATAAGGGCTCTGTAACTTAAGTGGTAAGTATGTTAACCTTTTCCGTCTGTTAACACTATTCTTGTATCTGATTACGGACACTAAGTACAACTCTGGAAACTGCATCGAGCGCGATTCCTTCACCGTTTCCGCTTATATGTAAGAGGGGCAGAATGAACGTTGCTCATAATTAAGTGTTCCCTTGGAATTTCTCTGTTGAGCTCTGCAACTGTTTTAACGCACAATGGGCCACTTGGCATGATGCAGGCTTACCTTAATGTACATCGAAATCGAGAGTTATTTTGCTATGTTCTCAACGGTATGAATTTGTTCCAACATTTTTAACACGTCGTACAATCATCACAACCATTAAAATAGACGTAGATCACGCGATTAAAACTGAAAATCTCGATACTAATAGCAACAGAGTTGTTAAGATAACCTAGCGTTCACCAGGTGAAAACTGTCACAAACTGGCAAATGTGAACATTAATGTTTAAGCTATGCTCTCTCTTTGTCTCTCACACAGTCTATTTGCGGTCGGTGAGGCAAAATGGTGAGGCAATGCTAGAGAGAGAAAATGATGTTGTTTTCACCCTTAGTATGACAGTCATCTGGTGATAATTTCTGGCTAAGTGTAAAGCTAGCTTGCTAGAGGCTTTCAGAAACAGGGTATTTAAAAATAATTATTCACTAGGTATAACTCATCTAACTGTGAATACAAAACAGATATGAAGTATTTCATGGTTATAAGGAAGATAAGCAAAGGTATGGTTTTTAAAATATATTATAAACAAGAATATTGAAATTATTTTCTTTTCTTTTACATTTTTAGGGAAGGCTCGGCACATTCCCGACACATTCCCGTATGATAAAGCTTAAAGTATTTTAAAAATTAAACCAAAACAAGGAATATCTCGGAAATGGTCAACTCCACGAAAAAAGTGTATATGATATAAATTGAGTGTTTTAACGGGATCTACATTTTTTACAGTAAGCTTTTGAATTTCTTTTACGCTTTACCAGTTAGCCAAAAGTCATCCATTATGAAGAGGTCTTCGGGGTACTCCCAGAAAACTGAAGATATATATTTTATTTATCATGTAAATATATTTAATATAGGGTATTTTAATCAAAATAATTAGAGGCTTTTATTAGAGAATTAAAATTTTCTAAAATTTTTCCATGTAAAGGATTGTTTTGGGTGGAGGATTTTCCTCAAAATCTTCGTGTCGCATTCTTGGAAGATACTTAACTTAAGTACCAAGTTTGGCATTTTGCCGATATCGTCTTTTTTTTTTAGTTATCGTTTTCACAGACACGCGGACACACTGATACAAGGAACACACACACACACACACACACACATACATACACATGGATCTTTTTTCTGAAAATGCTATATTTTGGTTTCAGGTCGCATAAAATGTACATTCTGATGAAATCACAGTATCGAAATTTTGGGTGGTTTGTACTATATACTAGGCAAAGAGAGTAATAAGGAATATAGGTAAACAACTGCAAACCTCGTTGCGGGGAATCGAAACTATCAAACATTCTGCTTAATTTGACGTTAAAAAATGTTAATTAAGTGAATTCCCAGCCGAATAATTAAATAGAAAAATGTGTCAGTTCCATATAAATTACTCTGTATATTTGCTGCAGCATTTTTGGGCTCCACATTGTTTCCAATTTTATACTTAAATTCGTATTAAAATGTGTACCCTTGAGAAACACAAATTAGCTGCCCATGAAAGAAAGTTTAAAGTTTGAAAACAGTTTGTTCTCAAAGTCTCGTTATCTGCTAGCAGAACAAATACCTAAATGCTCCATTTATAGCCTCTTTCCAAACGGAGAGAGACAACAAAACGTGGAAAACAAAGACCAAAGTCAACTTTTCTGTAGGGTTGCCAAATCACAAAGGAAGGTTAGTTACATGGGACGAGGAGAAACAAAACACTAAAGGGTTGCCAACTTGGCTTATCGCCACTCCTTTCGTAGCAATGCCATTTTCGCGGCAAGAATACATTTCAATCACACAACAATAACAATGACATATACATAATTACATCAAACTTGTAAAGAACATTTTTAATTTCTCTTCCGTTTAACTAAGGTGGGTAGAAGACGTATAATTATTCCTCTAAAACACCCGGTACCGAGTTTTTGCCAGAAATACATATTTTGGAGTCTCATAAACTAAAAAATCTGATATGTTACACTCATATGACTTTCTCTAGCTTTTCTACTAAACTCCTACAAAAGATTATTCTTCTTTGTGCACAATACTAATCAAGATAAATGTTAGCAGAATGTTATTACTTAGTTCCTTATAAGTAGAAGGTAATAAGGGAATGCACTATGCTAAAGTGATTGTCAAATGTTTTAAAAGCTATCTTTATGCGATTGTCATTGCAAATCACTTCTTTGCTTGGCCAGGAGTAGAACAAAAGAAAAACAGACACTTCCTGTGTGAGAAAAGTTTAAGTACTTCACAATTGAAACCAATAACAAGGAATATCTTGAAAACAGTTACCTTCACAACAAAAACGTAAATGACAAAAATAGTGTGTTTTGTCATGAGGTATGTGTTTTATTTATTACTTTTTACTTACTTTTTTTACTTTTCTTTTTTTTAGCAGTTAAGCAAAATTCAGCAAAGTTCACCAGAATGAAGAGGTATTCAGAGGCTATTCCCAAAAAATTCGTGATATACATTTTATTTCGGACATAACTAGCTTTAATATACGGGATTTTAATCAAAATCGTTAGAGCCATTTTTAAGAAAATCAAAATTTTCGAAATTTTTTCCATGTAAAAGGTAGCTTGTGGTGAGGGGATTTTTTTTGAAAATCTTCGTGTCATCCTTGGAAGATATTAAGCCTAAATACCCAGTTGGGTATTTAACAGTCTTTTTGTTTTGGGGCTATGCTGTCCACAGACATACACACACGGACCTTTTTTTTAAAAATGTTTTTTTTTGGACTCAGGGGACATATATTTCCGGTGAAATCTCGGTATCGAATTTTTGGGTGCATTACAATACTTTCTCTATCCCTAAGTACGTTGTACATATTGGGCTAGAGAAAGTAAACAAAAATCGGATGTGTTACACTCCCATGACTTTTTCTAGCTGATCTACAAACAAAGTTTTAACAAAAGATTATTCTTCTTTCTACAAAATGCTAATCGAGATAAACATTAACAGAATGTTCTTATTACTTAGTTCCTTATAAGAAGATGGAAACTAAAGGAATTCGCTATACTAAAGTGATAGTCAAATGTTTTAAAAGTTGTCATTATGCGACTGGATTGCAAATCGTTTTTTGCTTGGCCAGGAGTAACAAAAGAAAACGGACACTTCCTGTCTGAGAAAAGTATAAGTACCTTACGATTGAAACCAATATCAAGGAACGGCCGGGTGATTAGACCACTCACCTCTCACCTAGACGGCTGGGGTTCGATGTGAGATTTGTTGTGGACAAAGCGGTGATTTTCTCAAAAATGATTCAATGATTTTGATTAAAACCGCATATCAAAGGTATTTACAGGACAAATAAAATGTATATATTCCTACATTTTCTCGCAATAGTCGCCTTCATTCTGATTTTACATAAATGTAAACCATAACAAATAGTCAGAAACTACTACACAAAAATGTAGACCTCGTTAAAACACACAATTTATGCCATATACATTTCCAAGATATTCTTTGTTATTGGTTTCAATTTTAAAGTATTTTAAAGCTTTTCTTCAACCGGAAATTTTCATTCCTGTTTATCTTGTTTTACTCCTGGCCTTGCAAAGAGAACCTAATGTCAATTGCACAGTGGCAGTATGGCCGCACCGTGGCCGAGTGATTAGACCACTTGCTTCTCACCAAGGTGGCCCGGGTTCACTCCCAGGCGACCGCATGTGGGATCTGTGGTGAATAAAGTGGCGCAGGGTTTCCCTGTTTCCCCGCCATCGCATTCCACCGGTGTTCCATCTTCGTGCCATGCATCATCAAGTGTCATCAACTTCAGTGCCATAAGTAGAGGGTAAAGGGGGATTTCGGGACTCAAAGGATGCCGCCCATGTAAAACATCATGTACATATGTAACACTTAAGATAAACATCAGCCGACAGACCACCCACACAGCGCTGCCTCTTTGCCAAGACAACAGTCTAAAAGCTTCCCCATGTACCTGTCAATCAAAGTATGTGCTGCCGGCTACTACCCCCTCCCCCTTTGCCAAACCACCTGTCTAAAAGATTTTACTTGCAGGGTTCTTAATCACTTGAACAATCGTCTTTCACATTCACAGATCAAATTCAATTTAATCGATTGACCACGCCCACTCGAATTTCTAATTTTTGAGCTACAAGGCTCATCTGCATATCAAATCGATCTAGTTTTTCACGAGGAATCTGAATCTCTGATCATAAATACAAAATTCTTTTGATTTCAATTCGATAGTCTCTTTTAATTAAAAACACGTAGGATTTCTCTATCTCTGGCAATTCGAGAGCTACAAGGCTCATTTGCATGACAAATCAGTCTAACTTTTCACAAAGAATCTGAATATACAAACATAGTTCAACTGTCATGGCGAAAAAACTCGATAAAATTACTGAGTGGAATATTTGATATAAATTATTAGATATCAATTGAACATGCGTTAGCGGTAATATTTTTGCAAGGAATTATAACACTCACACGATTGAACATGTTAAAAGCTTTATTATTCAATACCAACATATGAAATGAAAAA
The DNA here is from genome assembly GCA_030762935.1 of Hymenopus coronatus. Taxonomy (NCBI): domain Eukaryota; kingdom Metazoa; phylum Arthropoda; class Insecta; order Mantodea; family Hymenopodidae; genus Hymenopus; species Hymenopus coronatus. Next base: position 31,312,045 of record CM060883.1, read on the forward strand.
TAGCAAGAGAGAGAATTGCTTTTATAAAACCTACTAACTTATCACATCAAAAACCAATATGGCGGCGAAGTGATTGTGTTTCCAACGAGCAGAGGGCACCCAACAGGGAATTGAACCTGGGACCTCTCGAACACTGAGAATGCCAACATCATTCCAACACTAGACATTATAAATCTTAATAACGGTTCTTACACGGAGACCTACAATCAACTTTCAGTGTGGGGGGGGCCTACTAATTCATCATATCAAAACCAAATTGGCGGTGAAGTGATTGTGTTTCCAACGAGCAGAGGGCACCTCAACTGGGAATTCAACCTGAGACCTCTCGAACACTGAGAATGCCAACATCATTCCAACACTAGACATTATAAATCTTAATACTGGTTCTTACACGGAGACCTACAATGAACTTTCAGCGGCGGTGCAACCACGCGACTTTACTGCTATGTATAATTAAACAACCTCAAAAAGGATTGAATGTAGAATGCAATTATAACACTCGCTATACATAAAAGCTGTTTTTATTCCCTTATAATCCCCTATCCAGTACAAGAATTAACTTCACGAATAATCAAGAAACTTTAATTACACTAATTAAAATGACAATAACACTTAGAGAATTGAAGCTACAATAAAACGCCATAACACTTTTCTTATTCCTTTATCAGCCCATACCCAGCACAAGTACAAGATACACGATTGGTTAATTTTAATAAATTTGAATTACAATTACGCTAATTAAAATGTTAATAGCGGTTAAAGAATTGAGATTACAATAAAATACTATCAGACTTTTCTTGCTCATTTATCACCCTGCATCCAGTACAAGAATGAATTCCAGCTATCCCACACTCGAAAAACTTTAATTACTATTACGCCAATTAAAATGCCAAAACGCTATTAGACTTTTCTTATTCCTTTATCATCCCATACCCATTCCACCGGTGCTCCATCGTCATTCATCTATCACCAGTATCACGCCTGCGTCGCCAAAAGTAGTTAAAGTGCGCGTTAAAACACTACCAAAAAAATCCCATACCCAGCATAAGTATAAGATTCATGATTGGTTAATTTAAGAAATTTTAATTACAATTACGCCAGTTAAAATGCCAGTAACGCTTAGAGAATTGAAGTTAAATAAAAGGCTATTAGACTTTTCTCAACCCTTACCATCTCCTATTCAGTACGAGCATTAGATTCTCGGTTAATTCAATAAATTTTAATTACAATTATGCCTTTACTTCAATTGAAAAATGTAAATAACAACTCCATTTGCAACGATGTAGCGAAATGGGTGATACAAATTCTTCACGAAATTACATCTACATGCTAATTACATACTTGGATTATACGCCCAGTGTATTCAAACATTATTCGTAACTATCACAAGACATAAAATGTTTTTATTTACGCAAATGTCAGACCTATACCAAAATATGGTGTGTTCCATTCACGTGACCTTCTATACCTCTCTGAAACAAATTATTGTTAAAAAGCTTGTACGTCTTTTTACTTCATGCTAATCGAGTAAAAACTAGTAGAAATAGTCTTCATACTTGCTTCCTTGTAAGTAGAAGCTAACTAAGGGAGTACCATAGGTTAAAGTGATAGTCATAGTCAAAAGTTGGCTGCTATGTCACTTTCCTGTAAGAGAAAAATATACGTTTTTAAAGCTGAAACAAATAACAATGATTATATCGGAAAAAAAGGGTTCACGCCACAAAAATCATGTATTTAACATAAATCGTGTGTTTTAACGTGCCCTACATTTTTGTGTGGTAAGCTTTTATCTATCTCTTATGGTTTACTAGTTATAACAATTTTTTCAGAATAAAAAAGGTCTTCAGAGATTATACTCAGAAAATTCAAGTTATACATTTTATTTGTCCGGTAAATATCTTTAATATGCGATATTCTAATCAAAATCGTTAGAACCATTTTTAGAAATAAAACTTTTCCAAAAAAACGTTCCATGTAAAGGGTAGTTGGGGGGGGGGTGCTTTTCTCAAAAATCTTCGGGTCGCATACCTGGAAGATACTAAACTTAAATACCAAGTTTGGTAATGTACCGAATTTGCGTTTTTGAGCTATGCTGCCCAGTCACACACATATACACACCAACACACGCAAACACACAGACATGCAGACACACACAAACCTTTTTCTAAACTGGATTATTTTGGATACAGGGGACCCTAAAAACATATATATTCCCAGTGAAAAATCAGCATCCGATTTTGGGTGGAATACAATACCTTCTCTATACACTATGTACATAGTAAGTGTAGAGAAAGTAAAAACAACTGCTAACACAATTTGAAATCACTTAGACTGCCTACAACTAACTGAGGGATACCATACTAAAACCAACAGCTAACATGGCTTGAAATCACTTAGACAGCCTACAACTGACTCAGCAGTATTCTCTAATTTCAACACTGTAGTATAAACTATAGCTTGAAGCATCACGTACCTTGACGATTATGCATAAATAAATACCTTCAAATGAAATACCATACCAAAATAACAGCTAACATTGCTTGAAATCACTTAGACAGACTACAACTGACACAGCAGTATTCTCTAATTTTAACACTGAAGTATAAGCTATAACTTGAAGTACTCTCCACATAACTTGACAATTATGCATAAATAGACATCTTCAAAAAATAAATAGCATACCAAAACTAACAGCTAACATTGCTTGAAATCACTTAGACAGCCTACAACTGACACAGCAGTATTCTCTAACTTCAACAGAGAAGTATAATTTATAACTCGAAGCACTCATCACATAACTTGAGGATTGAGCATAAATAAACATTTTCATAAACACTAATCACAATCGCTATGAAAGAAAGCCGCGCAAGGCTGCTCACCTCTTGGCTAACATATAACACAAGGGAAAACGGAAACATACTACCTATTACAAAAAGCGAAGCATGATCCGACCAGTTTCAGACGATAAAGAAGGCTGGCGACATTTTGAACAAAACATCCTAGCTCTCCCCTTCAGAGCTTTCTGTTAGAAAAACATCCTCACTCGGCCCCTCTAGGCTAAGAACAGGCAGATACATGCATTCCCCTTCCTTAGGTATACACTGAAGAAAACATGTTTTTTTTTTATGTGAGCAACTATATAAGCCTGAGGTCTGCAATATAGAGCTACTTATTCGATATAACCGCCGTGAAAAAGCACTCGATCATGGCGCGGCCGCATTTGATAGGTCTAAAAACAATCAGAAGACACAAAAATGAACTAATGAAGGTTATTATAATCACTGAAATGAAGAGGTGGCTTGGATACCGCTCATATGAAAGAGTTTCGCTAGGATTGGTACAAGCGAAACGCTAGATTAGTCATGAGCTTTTACTGGTTCACGAACCAAAAATGATTCGTGCCTTCCAGCAGACTACAGAAGATGTCATTGCAGATGTTCGGTGTACATGTGACAGATACACGCCATGCATGACGTAGCCTAATAGTCAGCAGTGGGGGTGCGACAGAGTTCCAATTGGAAAGTCGTCATGGCAGATTCTAAGCCTGTACATAAAATGTTGGCCTTCATTGTTTGTAACTACCTTCTATGATTTGGACTTATGATCTGTTGAACGGGAGTAAATAAACAAAGACACATTTAAACAAGCTAAATCAACAAGGAAAGGGTCAAAGTATAGTGAACATGTACAATGCAATTAAAACTTTCCCGCGCAATTGGAACTACGGAAGGGATAATTACAAGGATGACAGCCATTCCCTCTCAACCCTGCAAACACGAATGAGAATAAGCAATTTAATAAAAGTATTTCCTAAACAGATCTGAGTAAACAATTTGCTGGAAAATGATTTTCAACGTTTTATGAATCCTATGTATGTAAAACCTGCAAAGGTAGGCTTGAATTTATAGTTACAATTGATATTCGTAAAAATAATAGTTTATGAAATATAAACATATTTAAAAAAGTTATCAGTTACAAAGCACACGCAATTAAAATGATTTGCAGTTATCATTTTGGATATGATATTCTACATATTTGTGTGAGCAATTCTTTTCATAAGTGAATTATGCCAAGTCAAAATACAGATCTCATTTGACTGGCACATATCTGTTGGCGTAGCTGAAAATAGCTGTAATGGAGTTAAACCAGATGTTAACGAAATAAATGCAAATGTAACAAATCCGTTGTGTCCCATTCACATGACTTTCTTCAATAAAATATTCTTACAAAATATTATTCTTTTATCTAATTCTACACCATGCTAATCAAGATAAACATTAGCAGAAATGGTCTTATTACTTAGTTACTTATAAGTAGTAGGGAAATGCCTTTTAAAAGCTGTCAATAGGTTTTTGATAGTTTTAACGCCCGCTTGTACTATTATGGCAGTAGGGGGTAAAGGGGGATTTCGGGACTCAAAGGATGCCGCCCATGTAAAACATCATGTACATATGTAACACTTAAGATAAACATCAGCCGACAGACCACCCACACAGCGCTGCCTCTTTGCCAAGACAACAGTCTAAAAGCTTCCCCATGTACCTGTCAATCAAAGTATGTGCTGCCGGCTACTACTCCCTCCCCCTTTGCCAAACCACCTGTCTAAAAGATTTTACTTGCAGGGTTCTTAATCACTTGAACAATCGTCTTTCACATTCACAGATCAAATTCAATTTAATCGATTGACCACGCCCACTCGAATTTCTAATTTTTGAGCTACAAGGCTCATCTGCATATCAAATCGATCTAGTTTTTCACGAGGAATCTGAATCTCTGATCATAAATACAAAATTCTTTTGATTTCAATTCGATAGTCTCTTTTAATTAAAAACACGTAGGATTTCTCTATCTCTGGCAATTCGAGAGCTACAAGGCTCATTTGCATGACAAATCAGTCTAACTTTTCACAAAGAATCTGAATATACAAACATAGTTCAACTGTCATGGCGAAAAAACTCGATAAAATTACTGAGTGGAATATTTGATATAAATTATTAGATATCAATTGAACATGCGTTAGCGGTAATATTTTTGCAAGGAATTATAACACTCACACGATTGAACATGTTAAAAGCTTTATTATTCAATACCAACATATGAAATGAAAAATAGCAAGAGAGAGAATTGCTTTTATAAAACCTACTAACTTATCACATCAAAAACCAATATGGCGGCGAAGTGATTGTGTTTCCAACGAGCAGAGGGCACCCAACAGGGAATTGAACCTGGGACCTCTCGAACACTGAGAATGCCAACATCATTCCAACACTAGACATTATAAATCTTAATAACGGTTCTTACACGGAGACCTACAATCAACTTTCAGTGTGGGGGGGGGCCTACTAATTCATCATATCAAAACCAAATTGGCGGTGAAGTGATTGTGTTTCCAACGAGCAGAGGGCACCTCAACTGGGAATTCAACCTGAGACCTCTCGAACACTGAGAATGCCAACATCATTCCAACACTAGACATTATAAATCTTAATACTGGTTCTTACACGGAGACCTACAATGAACTTTCAGCGGCGGTGCAACCACGCGACTTTACTGCTATGTATAATTAAACAACCTCAAAAAGGATTGAATGTAGAATGCAATTATAACACTCGCTATACATAAAAGCTGTTTTTATTCCCTTATAATCCCCTATCCAGTACAAGAATTAACTTCACGAATAATCAAGAAACTTTAATTACACTAATTAAAATGACAATAACACTTAGAGAATTGAAGCTACAATAAAACGCCATAACACTTTTCTTATTCCTTTATCAGCCCATACCCAGCACAAGTACAAGATACACGATTGGTTAATTTTAATAAATTTGAATTACAATTACGCTAATTAAAATGTTAATAGCGGTTAAAGAATTGAGATTACAATAAAATACTATCAGACTTTTCTTGCTCATTTATCACCCTGCATCCAGTACAAGAATGAATTCCAGCTATCCCACACTCGAAAAACTTTAATTACTATTACGCCAATTAAAATGCCAAAACGCTATTAGACTTTTCTTATTCCTTTATCATCCCATACCCATTCCACCGGTGCTCCATCGTCATTCATCTATCACCAGTATCACGCCTGCGTCGCCAAAAGTAGTTAAAGTGCGCGTTAAAACACTACCAAAAAAATCCCATACCCAGCATAAGTATAAGATTCATGATTGGTTAATTTAAGAAATTTTAATTACAATTACGCCAGTTAAAATGCCAGTAACGCTTAGAGAATTGAAGTTAAATAAAAGGCTATTAGACTTTTCTCAACCCTTACCATCTCCTATTCAGTACGAGCATTAGATTCTCGGTTAATTCAATAAATTTTAATTACAATTATGCCTTTACTTCAATTGAAAAATGTAAATAACAACTCCATTTGCAACGATGTAGCGAAATGGGTGATACAAATTCTTCACGAAATTACATCTACATGCTAATTACATACTTGGATTATACGCCCAGTGTATTCAAACATTATTCGTAACTATCACAAGACATAAAATGTTTTTATTTACGCAAATGTCAGACCTATACCAAAATATGGTGTGTTCCATTCACGTGACCTTCTATACCTCTCTGAAACAAATTATTGTTAAAAAGCTTGTACGTCTTTTTACTTCATGCTAATCGAGTAAAAACTAGTAGAAATAGTCTTCATACTTGCTTCCTTGTAAGTAGAAGCTAACTAAGGGAGTACCATAGGTTAAAGTGATAGTAATAGTCAAAAGTTGGCTGCTATGTCACTTTCCTGTAAGAGAAAAATATACGTTTTTAAAGCTGAAACAAATAACAATGATTATATCGGAAAAAAAGGGTTCACGCCACAAAAATCATGTATTTAACATAAATCGTGTGTTTTAACGTGCCCTACATTTTTGTGTGGTAAGCTTTTATCTATCTCTTATGGTTTACTAGTTATAACAATTTTTTCAGAATAAAAAAGGTCTTCAGAGATTATACTCAGAAAATTCAAGTTATACATTTTATTTGTCCGGTAAATATCTTTAATATGCGATATTCTAATCAAAATCGTTAGAACCATTTTTAGAAATAAAACTTTTCCAAAAAACGTTCCATGTAAAGGGTAGTTTGGGGGGGGTGCTTTTCTCAAAAATCTTCGGGTCGCATACCTGGAAGATACTAAACTTAAATACCAAGTTTGGTAATGTACCGAATTTGCGTTTTTGAGCTATGCTGCCCAGTCACACACATATACACACCAACACACGCAAACACACAGACATGCAGACACACACAAACCTTTTTCTAAAATGGATTATTTTGGATACAGGGGACCCTAAAAACATATATATTCCCAGTGAAAAATCAGCATCCGATTTTGGGTGGAATACAATACCTTCTCTATACACTATGTACATAGTAAGTGTAGATAAAGTAAAAACAACTGCTAACACAATTTGAAATCACTTAGACTGCCTACAACTAACTGAGGGATACCATACTAAAACCAACAGCTAACATGGCTTGAAATCACTTAGACAGCCTACAACTGACTCAGCAGTATTCTCTAATTTCAACACTGTAGTATAAACTATAGCTTGAAGCATCACGTACCTTGACGATTATGCATAAATAAATACCTTCAAATGAAATACCATACCAAAATAACAGCTAACATTGCTTGAAATCACTTAGACAGACTACAACTGACACAGCAGTATTCTCTAATTTTAACACTGAAGTATAAGCTATAACTTGAAGTACTCTCCACATAACTTGACAATTATGCATAAATAGACATCTTCAAAAAATAAATAGCATACCAAAACTAACAGCTAACATTGCTTGAAATCACTTAGACAGCCTACAACTGACACAGCAGTATTCTCTAACTTCAACAGAGAAGTATAATTTATAACTCGAAGCACTCATCACATAACTTGAGGATTGAGCATAAATAAACATTTTCATAAACACTAATCACAATCGCTATGAAAGAAAGCCGCGCAAGGCTGCTCACCTCTTGGCTAACATATAACACAAGGGAAAACGGAAACATACTACCTATTACAAAAAGCGAAGCATGATCCGACCAGTTTCAGACGATAAAGAAGGCTGGCGACATTTTGAACAAAACATCCTAGCTCTCCCCTTCAGAGCTTTCTGTTAGAAAAACATCCTCACTCGGCCCCTCTAGGCTAAGAACAGGCAGATACATGCATTCCCCTTCCTTAGGTATACACTGAAGAAAACATGTTTTTTTTTTATGTGAGCAACTATATAAGCCTGAGGTCTGCAATATAGAGCTACTTATTCGATATAACCGCCGTGAAAAAGCATTCTTGAAAACAAACGTCAAAGCTTTTGATGATATGAACGAATACAGGAGAGAGTGTGCTGAAGATTCGCATCATTATACATACTTTCACAAAGAATCGTGCAATGGACGAATGCATACGATTACATGCATATACCCTGCTTACCATAATCAGATACCTTCAAGGAATCCGTGTTCCGAAGACTGCTCTGTCTACAAGAAAGATATATTGTAAGTACAATACATTCACGTCTTTCTACTATTATAAGTACTACAAATGTATTCGAGTAATGATGGCTAATTCCAATACATTTTTATATATCTAGGGGTCGGAACACACAAGAGCTTCACGATTCAGATACCATAGATGCAACGGATATGTTTAGATCAGCACATGAGATTGAAGATCACTTAGAATTATGCAACGGTCGCACTCATGTGGTGATTTGTTCAAAACCCGCAGTGCATTATAGAATAACATCATACTTCATCTGCAACTCGACCTGTAGCGTGTATTGGTCAAGGCATATGAGACAAAGGTAATTATAAACTAAAAATACGACGAGTGGCCAGCACATCACACATTTATTTCTTGAAAAAATTAATAACCCTCATTGTTCTTTCCAGAGTTCGAGAGTCAATCCCGGTACCGCCAGAGCTCATAGACCCTGTTAGGACTGACGTTGACGAGGTGGATGTCTGCATTTCAAACCCATGGAACACCTGCCCTGTACAAGATTATGATGACATTCCGAATACGAGTACGTCGAGTACGAGTACGAGTACTATCACTTTAACCTATGGTACTCCCTTAGTTAGCTTCTACTTACAAGGAAGCAAGTATGAAGACTATTTCTACTAGTTTTTACTCGATTAGCATGAAGTAAAAAGACGTACAAGCTTTTTAACAATAATTTGTTTCAGAGAGGTATAGAAGGTCACGTGAATGGAACACACCATATTTTGGTATAGGTCTGACATTTGCGTAAATAAAAACATTTTATGTCTTGTGATAGTTACGAATAATGTTTGAATACACTGGGCGTATAATCCAAGTATGTAATTAGCATGTAGATGTAATTTCGTGAAGAATTTGTATCACCCATTTCGCTACATCGTTGCAAATGGAGTTGTTATTTACATTTTTCAATTGAAGTAAAGGCATAATTGTAATTAAAATTTATTGAATTAACCGAGAATCTAATGCTCGTACTGAATAGGAGATGGTAAGGGTTGAGAAAAGTCTAATAGCCTTTTATTTAACTTCAATTCTCTAAGCGTTACTGGCATTTTAACTGGCGTAATTGTAATTAAAATTTCTTAAATTAACCAATCATGAATCTTATACTTATGCTGGGTATGGGATTTTTTTGGTAGTGTTTTAACGCGCACTTTAACTACTTTTGGCGACGCAGGCGTGATACTGGTGATAGATGAATGACGATGGAGCACCGGTGGAATGGGTATGGGATGATAAAGGAATAAGAAAAGTCTAATAGCGTTTTGGCATTTTAATTGGCGTAATAGTAATTAAAGTTTTTCGAGTGTGGGATAGCTGGAATTCATTCTTGTACTGGATGCAGGGTGATAAATGAGCAAGAAAAGTCTGATAGTATTTTATTGTAATCTCAATTCTTTAACCGCTATTAACATTTTAATTAGCGTAATTGTAATTCAAATTTATTAAAATTAACCAATCGTGTATCTTGTACTTGTGCTGGGTATGGGCTGATAAAGGAATAAGAAAAGTGTTATGGCGTTTTATTGTAGCTTCAATTCTCTAAGTGTTATTGTCATTTTAATTAGTGTAATTAAAGTTTCTTGATTATTCGTGAAGTTAATTCTTGTACTGGATAGGGGATTATAAGGGAATAAAAACAGCTTTTATGTATAGCGAGTGTTATAATTGCATTCTACATTCAATCCTTTTTGAGGTTGTTTAATTATACATAGCAGTAAAGTCGCGTGGTTGCACCGCCGCTGAAAGTTCATTGTAGGTCTCCGTGTAAGAACCAGTATTAAGATTTATAATGTCTAGTGTTGGAATGATGTTGGCATTCTCAGTGTTCGAGAGGTCTCAGGTTGAATTCCCAGTTGAGGTGCCCTCTGCTCGTTGGAAACACAATCACTTCACCGCCAATTTGGTTTTGATATGATGAATTAGTAGGCCCCCCCCCACACTGAAAGTTGATTGTAGGTCTCCGTGTAAGAACCGTTATTAAGATTTATAATGTCTAGTGTTGGAATGATGTTGGCATTCTCAGTGTTCGAGAGGTCCCAGGTTCAATTCCCTGTTGGGTGCCCTCTGCTCGTTGGAAACACAATCACTTCGCCGCCATATTGGTTTTTGATGTGATAAGTTAGTAGGTTTTATAAAAGCAATTCTCTCTCTTGCTATTTTTCATTTCATATGTTGGTATTGAATAATAAAGCTTTTAACATGTTCAATCGTGTGAGTGTTATAATTCCTTGCAAAAATATTACCGCTAACGCATGTTCAATTGATATCTAATAATTTATATCAAATATTCCACTCAGTAATTTTATCGAGTTTTTTCGCCATGACAGTTGAACTATGTTTGTATATTCAGATTCTTTGTGAAAAGTTAGACTGATTTGTCATGCAAATGAGCCTTGTAGCTCTCGAATTGCCAGAGATAGAGAAATCCTACGTGTTTTTAATTAAAAGAGACTATCGAATTGAAATCAAAAGAATTTTGTATTTATGATCAGAGATTCAGATTCCTCGTGAAAAACTAGATCGATTTGATATGCAGATGAGCCTTGTAGCTCAAAAATTAGAAATTCGAGTGGGCGTGGTCAATCGATTAAATTGAATTTGATCTGTGAATGTGAAAGACGATTGTTCAAGTGATTAAGAACCCTGCAAGTAAAATCTTTTAGACAGGTGGTTTGGCAAAGGGGGAGGGAGTAGTAGCCGGCAGCACATACTTTGATTGACAGGTACATGGGGAAGCTTTTAGACTGTTGTCTTGGCAAAGAGGCAGCGCTGTGTGGGTGGTCTGTCGGCTGATGTTTATCTTAAGTGTTACATATGTACATGATGTTTTACATGGGCGGCATCCTTTGAGTCCCGAAATCCCCCTTTACCCCCTACTGCCATAATAGTACAAGCGGGCGTTAAAACTATCAAAAACCTATTGACAGCTTTTAAAAGGCATTTCCCTACTACTTATAAGTAACTAAGTAATAAGACCATTTCTGCTAATGTTTATCTTGATTAGCATGGTGTAGAATTAGATAAAAGAATAATATTTTGTAAGAATATTTTATTGAAGAAAGTCATGTGAATGGGACACAACGGATTTGTTACATTTGCATTTATTTCGTTAACATCTGGTTTAACTCCATTACAGCTATTTTCAGCTACGCCAACAGATATGTGCCAGTCAAATGAGATCTGTATTTTGACTTGGCATAATTCACTTATGAAAAGAATTGCTCACACAAATATGTAGAATATCATATCCAAAATGATAACTGCAAATCATTTTAATTGCGTGTGCTTTGTAACTGATAACTTTTTTAAATATGTTTATATTTCATAAACTATTATTTTTACGAATATCAATTGTAACTATAAATTCAAGCCTACCTTTGCAGGTTTTACATACATAGGATTCATAAAACGTTGAAAATCATTTTCCAGCAAATTGTTTACTCAGATCTGTTTAGGAAATACTTTTATTAAATTGCTTATTCTCATTCGTGTTTGCAGGGTTGAGAGGGAATGGCTGTCATCCTTGTAATTATCCCTTCCGTAGTTCCAATTGCGCGGGAAAGTTTTAATTGCATTGTACATGTTCACTATACTTTGACCCTTTCCTTGTTGATTTAGCTTGTTTAAATGTGTCTTTGTTTATTTACTCCCGTTCAACAGATCATAAGTCCAAATCATAGAAGGTAGTTACAAACAATGAAGGCCAACATTTTATGTACAGGCTTAGAATCTGCCATGACGACTTTCCAATTGGAACTCTGTCGCACCCCCACTGCTGACTATTAGGCTACGTCATGCATGGCGTGTATCTGTCACATGTACACCGAACATCTGCAATGACATCTTCTGTAGTCTGCTGGAAGGCACGAATCATTTTTGGTTCGTGAACCAGTAAAAGCTCATGACTAATCTAGCGTTTCGCTTGTACCAATCCTAGCGAAACTCTTTCATATGAGCGGTATCCAAGCCACCTCTTCATTTCAGTGATTATAATAACCTTCATTAGTTCATTTTTGTGTCTTCTGATTGTTTTTAGACCTATCAAATGCGGCCGCGCCATGATCGAGTGGTTAGACCATTCGCATCTCACCTAGACGGCCCGGATTCGATCCCAAGCGACCGCATGTAAGATTTGTGGTGGACAAAGCGGCGTAGGAGCGGGTTCTCCGGTTTCCCCCGCCAGCATATTCCATCGGTGCTCCATCTTCATTCCATATATCAGTGTCATCACCTGCGGTGCCATAGCAGTAAAAACGGGCGTTAAGCACTATAAAAAGACCTGTCAAATAAAAAACGACATCGGCTGGTTGGAGTAAAAAGTAGGTTTCCTGTAGGTGGGAACCCCAAGGAGGGAAAAACACTATTGCGATCCAGAGGAATGGGACACTTTTTATGCACGTCAGTGTACCTACAGCAAGTTGGTTCTAAATTCATTGGGTATTTCTGACGGCGTGACGTATCCATATTCTCTTAACACATAGTACATTGCCTATTTCTGCAACATGAAAGCCAGTAACAATGTGGGGCCGACTTCACGAATGACGACACATACTGATAGTCATTTGTCCTGGAATTCCCAATTGGGCTGGTGGTAATCAGAGAGAAAGGCAAGCACGCTGGACTATTTTAGCCAGGTCTCCTGAAGCAATGCGTGGCCATCATGATCTGTTTACTGAGAGGCGACAGACAGGCGACTGTTCAAATTACAGCCTGTGTGCGCACCGTAACAGGGGAAAGGGGTGCTTCATATTATTATCGTGCAAGTCCTATTATTTCTGGACAGATATCCTGTAGCCTACGATACATCCCTCACAGATCAATACTCAATCATTGGGTTTTGACCGAGAGGAATGAGAAGGCCGCGCCGTGGCCGAGTGGTTAGACCACTCGCCTCTCACCTAGTGGGTCCGGATTCGATCCCAAACGAACGCAAGTGGGATTTGTGGAGGACAAAGCGGCGCAGGGGCGGTTTTCTCGGGTTATTCAGTTCCCCGCCATCGCATTCCGCCGGTGCTCCATCTTCAATCATCAATGCCATCGCCTGCAGTGTCATTTGTAGTAAAAGCGGCAGTTAAACACTTCCAATAAAAGACAGAAGAAAGAGATGACTCAGACGGTTTCGTCTGTGGCCTGCATTCGGAAGATCATGGGCTCACCTCTCGTAGCTGGACTGCCTCATCCATGGGTTTTTTTCTGGGGGTTTCCCTGGGTCGCCAGGGAAAGGTAGGTTTAAAGAGGTCCCAAGCTCAAATCTTGGTCGGGGTACTAGCCATAAAGGTTGACTACCCAACCATTGGGAGGTTTCTTTTTGTGGATATTGCGTTTAATTCAGCATCCTTTCTCATGCTTCGAAGGCTATTTACAGAAAATTCAAAATATTTATCATTTTAACATTCCAAAAATAACTATATTAACAACTAGGGCAATTTTTGGATTATCTACACTGTATCGCTGATTAGTGGTGTACTAACTAATCTTAGGAACGTCTATTTGCCTATCTGCTTCTTTTTAAACAGATAAACCTTTCCGAAAATAGCCACACAATACATTTCGTCATAGATACAAAAAATCTGATGTGTTCCACTCACATGACTTTCTCTACAACTACGCAACAAATTATTGTTAAAAAGCTTATGCTTCTATTTACTTCACTTTAATCGAGAATCAATTAGCAGAAATAGTCTTATTACTTGCTTCCTTGTAAGTAGAAGCGAAATAAGGGAATACCATAATTTAAATTGACAGTCAAAAGCTGGTTACTATGTGACTGAAGTTCTTTTGTTTGTATGGACAGGAGTTGACAAATTCCTGTATGAGAAAAGTATAAGTTTCTTCAAGCTAAAACCAAAAACAACGAATACCTCAAAAGCAATCAATTCCACGAGAAAAATATATATACATAAATTGTGTTTTATTCTGATTTACATTTTTTGTGTAGTAAGTTTTTGTCTATCTCTTACAGTTTTCCAGTTATGCAAAATTCAGTAAAATTCATCCAGAATAAAATAGTCTTCATAATCTATTCCCAGAAAATACAAGAGATACATTTTATTGGTCAGGTAAATAATATCTTTAATATACGATATTTTAATTAGAGCCCTTTTTGAGAAAATAAAAATTTTCGATTTTTTTTCCATGTAAAGGGTAGTTGTCGGTGGGAGATTTTCTTGAAAATCTTGGTGTCGCATCCTTGGAAGATACAAACCTTAAATACCAAGTTTGGTACTTAACGGTCTTTTCGTTTTTGGGCTATGCTACTCACAGACACACACACACACACTCATACACACAGACACACACGCAGACAGGCACACACGCAGACAGACACACACGGACATTTACCTACATTTTTTTTTCGGATTCAAGGCGTCCCAAAACTTGTATTTCCGGTGAAATCTCGGTATCGACTTTTTGAGTGCATTACGTTCTCTATACACCATGTACAAAGTATGTGTAGAGAAAGTAAAAATCTGATGTGTTTCATTCATATAACTTTCTCGAGCTCTTCCCAACACAAACTATTGTACAAAAGATTGTTCTTTTGTCTAATCATGCTTCAAGGTAAACATTACCAGAATTTGCCTTATTAATTGCTCCGTTGCAAGTAGAAGGAAAATAAGAGAGTACATTATGATCAAGCACAATAGTTTATATAGTTTGATTAGTTCCGGGGGCCATGTCCTTCCAGTGAAACCTATTGTGTATATGGTAGAGAAAGTACACAAGCCGCATGCTGATTCATCAAATCAAAACAGTTATATGCAGAAAAGATAATGGAACTTTCTTCCTTGTGACCGGATGGATATTTTTTCTTTATTCTTTTATTAGCAACTTATTATTCCTTTTATTATCTTTTCCTGTTTGTTATTACTTCGTCTATAATTCTCAGTGTCGTTGTCTCGTTTTTCTTATAGTAAATAAAGGAAGAAAGCGATCCAGTTACATTGCTGAAACACCCAACAGGTTCTAAGGACCTGCAGATTGGATCGTATCGGGGGGGGGCAGAAGGTTGTTGAGAAGTACCTAGTCATGTTGCTTTTGAAATGGCCCGGTTCTTGAACCCGAAGGCTTTGTCTCCTCCAAGGAACAAATGAATAGGGCTTTTAAACGCATCCTGGAAATTCGTCAAGTCAAGGCCTTCTCTAATACCATGTGCTTTTATTGTGGATTTGAGAATAGACAGCTGAAAAAATAATTCTTACACCACAATATTAATGTTCTTGTTTTTCTCTTCCTGTTCTATCGCCATATAAGGGTGCACCAGAATGGGTAGGGTCCTTAACTCCTTAATTGCGGTATTAGAATTACATTGATATGCATCATCTTCTTCATGCTAATCGAAATAAGCATTAGTAGAATGTTCTAATTACATAGTTCCTTATAAGTAGAAGGTATAGTATGGTATACACTAGGCCACAGCGACTGTCAAATATTTTAAAAGATGTCTCTATGCGATTGACATGGAAATTTGGTTTTCTTTGCGTGGCCAGGAGTAAAACTAAAAAAGAAAAAAAAAAAAAAAAAAAAAAAAAAAAGGATGACGAGTTCCTGTTTGAGAAATGTAGAATAGTAAGGAATATCTCGGAAATGATTAGCCCTCACTAAAATATATAGCGGACTTAAAGTACTTACAACATTGTAAGTCCCATTGAGGTTGTCATCTCAAAGTCAGATCACCTTGTGGTTTACTGGGAAACATGCGCGTCAGTTGAGAAATGCAATGCTATGATAGCGTGTTGCCAAGGTAGCTCAGTGGAAGAGCAACAGACTAGAAAACGGGAGATCCGCGGTTCAAATCCCGGCTATGACATTGCATTTTTCAGTCTGACTTACCTATCCAACTCTTGTCCTACACACGGCTTGTGTGGAAAAATAATTAATCCAATACTAATTGACCATAATAGTTGCCTATACTATGAATCCTGGGACTTAAAGTACTAAAAATATTGAACGTCGCCAATAATTTGAGTTCACCTCGTGGTTTACCGGGAAATATGCGAGTCAGTTGAGAAATTCAATGCTACGCTGGCGTGTTACCATGTTAGCTAAGTGGAAGAGCAACCGGCTAGAGACCGGGAGAGCCGTGGTTCAAATCCCGGCTATGGTGTTGAATTTTTCAGTCTGACTCTACCTATCCAAATTATTAATTCGTCACTGGAGTTTAAAAATATCTTATGTGTTCCATTCTCATGACTTTCTCTAGATGTTCCGAATACAAACGATCAACTCTACATAAAATATATATAACATAAATTGTGTCTCTTAATGTGCTCTACATTTTTTTTGTGTAGTAATATTTTGTCTATTTCTTATGTACGTGTCCGCGTGAACTGCGACGATGGCACCCTTCCATGATGAGAAATGCGCTTTGGAAATACAATTCTCGGCCAGGGAATGGCATTGGAGTCGCCTGTAGGACCCAGGGGGCGCCGGCTAATAGTGCTTCTGCTTGGGTTGTTTTAGGGACCCTTCACGGTGGCTCTCTCCCCGCGGTCGGTTTCTTCCGCCCATCAATAATGCTCTCATATCCTCCAGGGTGTGTCACACAATAAGCCCATGGCGATTGCGGTGAGGAACTCTCTTCGGAACGACACTCACACACGAATTCCTCTAATTACCATATATAAGTAATGGTAGGTAGTAGAGAAAGAAACTGGAGTGTCACATCGGCCTAATGGCTGAGGCAAGCTTTACTACTGCCAGGGTTGTGGTTTTTGACACATGATCTCTAAATTGATATAATGTCCTTGATTACAAGTAGTCATGTTTTTTTACTGCTCTATTGTTTGGTCTGGTAATAACAATGAAAGGTTCAAATGTCACCTTCTCAAGGCAAGTAGTCTGAGAGTCTCGTTCTGGGAAGGCGCATGTTGTTTGTGACATTAGCATACAAATAGAAGGGGCAAAGAGCGCCCCTCCTAATGGAGACTGAGCATCGATATTTGCACATGCTCGATGAATATCGAGGGCATCTGTCGAACTGAACTCTAGTCGACTCAGTGTAAACTAGCATCTACATGATTTATCTTGCGGCATTTCCTTTTCTTGCAGATAAGGAACTCTTTGTTTGTACCGCAGGCATAATGTAAATCACAGAAGAGCACAAAGGAGAGGAAAAAGTCTCCAGTCTGGACACCGTTCTTATTTATATGCTTCCATTCTTTATCACAAAATATGAGTTGGATAACATTAACAAGCTCTTCATTAAAAAAAAAAACAACAAAAAAAACCCCTTCTTAACGAATGTATGACTGAAAGTTTGAAATTCCAGACTAAGAATACTAGCCTTTTTACTTTCTCTACACGCACTATGTACATAGCACACAGAGAAGGTATTGTAATGCACCCAAAAATTCGATATCGAGATTTCACCGGAAACACATGTTTTGGCCCCCCCCTGAATAAAAAATAAAGTATTTTTGGAAAAAGATCCGTGTGTGTCTGTGGACAGCATAACTCAAAAAGAAAGCCCGTTAAATACCAAACTTGGTATTTAAGTTCAGTATCTTCCAAGGATGCGACACGAAGATTTTTAAAAAAATCCCCCACCGCCCAACTATTCTTTACAAGGAACAATTTTCGAAAATTTTGAATTTCTCAAAAATGGCTCTAACGATTTTTATTAAAATATTATCTATTAAAGATCTACCTGACAAATAATATGTATATCTTGAATTTTCTGGGAATAGCCTCTGAAGACTATTCTGGATGAATTTTACAGAATTTTGCATAACTGCTAAACCATAAGAGATAAAACAAAAACTTATAAAACTGAGACTAAAAACAAGGAACATCTCAAAAACTATCAACTCCACGAAAAAAATATATAACATAAATTGTGTGTTTTAACGTGATCTACATGTTTGTGTGGTACGTTTTTGTCCATCTCATACGGTACAGTCTGTAAACACGATAACTCAATAACGAAAAGTCGGTAAAATACCAAGCTTGGTGTCTAAGTTTAGTATCTTCCAGGGATGTGACACAAAGATTTTCAGAAAAATCCCTCCACCCCAAACTACCCTTTAAATGCAACTTTTTCGAAAATTTTGATTTTCTCAAAAATGGCTGTAATGATTTTGTATAAAATTTCGTATATTAAAGATATTTACCTGACAAGTAAAATGTATATTTTGAATTTTCTGGGAATAGCCTCTGACGACTATTTTATTCTGGATCAATTTACGGAAGTTTGCATAACTTTTAAACCGTAAGAGATAGAAAAAAACTTGCCACACAAAAATTTAGAGCACGTTAAAACACACAATTTATGTTACATACATTTTTTTCTTGGAGTTGATCGTTTTTTAGATATTCGTTGTTATTAGTTTCAGCTTTAAAAAACTTACACTTTTTTCATACAGGAATTTGTCAACTCGTGTCTATACAAACAAAGGAACTTCAGTCACATGATTATCACTTTAACCTGTGGTACTCCCTTATTTCGCTTCTACTTACAAGGTAGCAAGTAATAAGACTATTTTTGCTAATTGTTTCTCGATTAGAATGAAGTAAATAGCATAACAATAATTTATTGCAGATATATCGAGAAAGTTATGTGAATGGAACACGTAATATTTTTTTGGGATACAGGGGATCCTAAAACGTGTATTTCCGGTGAAATCTCGGTATCGAATTTTTGAGTGGAATGCAATACCTTCTCTATACACTATGTGTAGATAAAGTAAATATATGTAGGTACATTCACACGATTTTCTCTACCATTCTTCAACGAACTATTTTTGAAAGGCTTGTTAGGTATTCTATTTCACGTTAATAAAGATATCAATTACAAAAATGTTTTGTTACGTATTGTAACATACTCAGGGAAGCGTTAGTTTTCACCCCTAAGGCTGAGCTGGCTAGAGAACGATAATCCAGGGTAGCTTAAGGACTGAGGTGGTGCGGGAGGGGAAACGGTGGCTTCCGTTGGTAGGGCAGGCATAGAACGGGTAGTTTACCTTGGGCACAAGGATATCGACAGGGCGTACAAAGACTCCAGGGAATAACTTGGAAAACGGCGTCTTTACTTAAATAAAAGCAGAGAGCTTTCAACTGAGTCTATGCAACAGGAATGGAAGCCTTTCTATGGCAATCTCCTGAGACAGATGTTTGACTAGCACATAATGCAAAATGTAACTTCAACACAAAATGTCAAATCGTGGTTGTACCTTCAAATTGGTGTCCAACGTGTAGACAGAAATAAAAAATCTAATGTGCTCCATTCCATGGCTTTCTCAACCTGTTCTGCAAAAATTATTTTTATTTTCTGTACACGTACTATGTGCAGAGAAGGTACTATAGAGAAGGTATTGCATTCCACCCAAAAATTCGATACCCAGATTTCACTGGAAATACATTTTTAGGGTCCCCTGTATTAAAAAAAATATTTTTGGAAAAAGGTCCGTGTGTCTGTGAACACAACTCAAAAACGAAAAGTCGGTAAAATACCAAACTTTGTATTTAAATTTAGTATCATCTAGAGATGCGACACGAAGATTTTGAGACAAATCCTCCACCCTAAACTACCCTTTATATGGAAACAATTTCGAAAATTTTGATTTTCTCAAAAATAGCTCTAACGATTTTATTTAAAACACCGCATATTAAAAGTATTTATATAGCAAATAAAATGTGTATCTTTAATTTTCTAGGAACAGCCTCTAAATATATCTTTATTCTGAATGAATTTTGTGTAACTGGTTAACCGTAGAGATAGACAGAAACTTACTGCACAAAAAATGTACATCACGTTAAAACACACAATTTATGTCATATACGTTTTTTTCGTGGAGTTGGCCATTTCTGAGATATTCCTTGTTATTGGTTTCAGTTTTAAAATATATGACTATCGTTCTAGCCTAGTATATTCCCTTATTTCCCTTCTACTTACAAGAAAACAAGTAAAAGACCACCGCTGCTAATTTTTATCTCGATTTGCATGAAGAAGATACAAGAATAAACTTTTTAATAATAGCTCCTTACAGAGATGTAGAGAAAGTCATGTGAATGGACCACATAAGATTTTTTTGTCTACATCATGCTTATCGAGATAAATATTAACAAAAATGATATTTTAACTTAGTTCTTTATAAGCAGAAGGGAACCAAGGAATACACTAGGCTAAAGCGATAGTCAACTTTTTAAAAGCTGTCGGTGCGTGATTCAATTGAAATGCGGTTCTCTTTGAGTGGCCAGCAGTAAAACAAAAGAGATATGAAACAAAAGGTACTCCCATTGGAGAAAAGCATAAGTATTGAAAATTGAAACAAAGGATATCTGGAAATGGATAACAGTACAAAAATGTGCGTGAAATAAACTGTGTGTGTGTGTGTTTTTAACGAGATCTACGTTCTTGTGTAGTAAGTTGTTCTCTATCTGTTATGGTTTACCAGAACGAGGAGGTCTTTAGAATCAATTCATAGAAATTTCAGGGTATACACTTTATGCTTCATGTAAATGTATTTAATATAGGTACGGTACTTTGATCAAAATATAGCAATTTTAGAGAAAATAAACAAAAATCTATTTTTTTTCATGTAAAGTGTAGGTTGCAGTTCTCGAAAACTTCGTGTCGTATCCTTGGAAGATATTGAACTTAAATACTAAGTTTGTTATTAAACCGACACACAAACAAGGCGCACACACGGACCTTTTTCTAAAAAATGTATTTTTAAATGTTATTTACGAGTCCTTAAAACGTGTATTTCCGGTGAAATCTCGGTATCAAATTTTTGGGTGTAATATAATGCCTTCTTTAAGTTCTATTATGCACATTGCACATAGTGCTAGAAAGTGTAAAAAGGATGTTGCAGCTTAAATAGCTAAAGCCATATTTGTGTCAGCTTTTCCAACTAGTTCATCTCAGGAGGGTGTTATGACCAATATTCAAAACATTCCTGCTTAACTCTGCCCTACTAGTTATCCAACGTATTGCAACATTTCTTACCGCTTTATAAATATTTGACTATCGATTTCGCCTAGTGTATTCCCTTATTTTCTTCCTACTTATAACGAACTAAGTAATAAGAACATTGTGCCGAATACCTCGATTAGCAAGGTACAGAAAGAAGAATAATCTTATGTAAGAAGTTTGTAGAACGGCTAGAGAAAGTCATGTGAGTGTAACGCATAAGCTTTTTTTGGCTTTAGGGTATTTCAAAACTGCATTTCCTGTAAAATTTAGGTATCGAATTTTGGGTGGAATGCAATTTTATCTACCTACTATTGTGTGGTAGATAAAGTAAAAATATGAGAAATTGTTGAACTGCGTAATCATATTTTTAACGTTTTAACTTTGGTATTTGTCAATGTATTTTGTAATACTGCTTAGATATCTAATAACTATTGCTTATTTTGATTATTCTTTATGGTTTTTTGGCAGTATTACTGTATTTTATAAAAAAAATTTAACCCTGAAGCAGTAAGCTTTGCTCTATCCTCTTTAAAGCTAATGCAATCTTCTGTGTAAATGAATACGTTTTATCTTCTTCTGCACGTCTGTACCAGCATCGTTAGGAGGAAGCGACAGGAAATGAATGTCCATTCTTAAAACTTTCCCGGCCGGAGTTTACCCAACACCTCAAGCCGGATCAGAGAGGCGCCTACAAAACCACGGATATGCTTCACGCATAGCAGGCGAGTAGAGAAGTTGCAACACTCCACGGCGCGGTGTTTTGATAGCCTGCTTTCCTTCTTCTGACAGCAAACATGCATCGGTCCAATAATGTCAATTGTCAATTATTACTATTATAGGTGTTCTCAGCTTCCGGATAACCCCGCGTCATCTTGATGGTTGTTGCTTAGTATTACTATAATTGACTGAAATTATAATAGTTTCTTTAGTACGTTCAATAACCGCTAGGATGCCAGAAGCAGCCGCATTTAGGATGTTGCGCATTTTTGCTTCCACCAATACACCTCACTATGTACATAGTGTATAGAGAGGGTATTGCACTCCACCCAAAAGTTCGATACCGAGATTTCACCGGAAATATATGTTTTTGGGTCCCCTGTATCCGAAAAAAAGTATTTTCAGAAAAAGGTCCGTGTGGGTGTGTCCGTGTGTTTGTGAACACGATAGCTCAAAAACGAAAAGTCGGTAAAATACCAAAGTTGGTATTTAAGTTTCACATCTTCCAGGAAGCGACACGAAGATTTTGAGAAAATCCCCCCACCCCAAAATACCATTTACATGGAAGTTTTTTCGAAAATTTGGATTTTCTCAAAAATGGCTCTAAAGATTTTGATTAAAATTTCGGATATTAAAAATATTTACATGAGAAATAAAATGTATATCTTCAATTTTCTGGGAATAGCCTCTGAAGAGTACTTTATTCTGGATGAATTTTACGGAATTTTGAATAGCTGCTGAACCGTAAGCGATGAACAACAAACTTAAAATACGAAACAAGAAGAGCACGTTAAAAGACACAGTTTATGTTATATACATTTTTGTCGTGGAGTCCATCGTTTTTGAGACATTCCTTGTTTTCGGTTTTTGCTTTGAGAAACATACTTTTCTCATACAGGAATTTGTCAACTGCTGTCCATACAACAAAGGAACTTCAGTGACATAGCAACCAGCGTTTGACTATCACTTTAACCTATGGCACTCTCTTATTTCGCTTCTACTTACAAGGAAGCAAGTAATAAGACTATTTCTTTTAAGCTTTTCTGATTAGCATGAAGTAAATAGAAATATAAGCTTTTTAAGAGTAATTTGTTGCAGGGATGTAGAGATCATGTTAATGGTACACATCATATTTTTTTATTTGTAGTCTGCTTTCCTTCTTCTGACAGTTTACATGCATTTGTCCGCGAATGCTAGTTATTAATATTATTGGAATTCTCAGCTTCCGGATAAGCTTGCACCATCTTAAGGTTGTTGCTTCCTATTGCCATACCGTCTGCTATTATAATCGTTCCTTTAGTGTGTTCACTAGCCGGTAACGACGGTTAGTACGCCGCATTTATACCCCCTCCGCTGAATCCTTGCACTTAGGAGTTAAATTGGTACATCTTCAGAAAACAGATGAAAAGCTTTACCCGTTTGACTTTCTGAACCAATCACAAAAAAGCATTCCGGTCGATCGGTCAGACAACAGAAACGCATCTAGATGCCGCTCCATTGCAATATATGGCTAATTCCAACCACTTGCTCAGTTTGTGAACTCCCAACACGTGGGTTGAGCTATTCTGTACAAGATACGTATTATTCTTTGTTGTTTATATTTGTTGATAGTGCTTTGGTGTTTGGGAATATAACAAGACTTTCACAAATGCAGAGGTGGATAGACTTTTGCTAGAGGTGTGGCGAGAGTGGACGTGGCTAAATGGAGGAAGAAAGTGAATCATATGCACAAAATAATACGAAAAGCACAGGAATTGGACGGAATCATCACTTAATGTGAACCTCTAATGATGTCTTGGTGACGACAATGATGTTGATGACAATGACGATGATCCTTTCCAGAATGATGACGACGGAGACTTGGATGGAATTGAGCCATTAAAATTCTAAACTGATGAAAATAATTTTGTTACACCTTTCGCTCATTGTAACGAGCTATTTTGCATTAATTTTTTCTATATTGTCGTAAATACCTAACGTATGCTACATGCGTTACAGTATCACCGTTATTTTCAGTTAACATCAATAATAACGAATTAGTTTTATTATTCATTGGCATTCTTTTACAATGTACGCCGTTTGTATTCGTCGTTACACACGATATAGACATTTGTAATCAGCTGTTGTTGTTTACTAGTTACTCTGGCAACGCCGCAAAGGCAGCATAGCCAACCTTACGCGAAACTACATGAACTGTTAAGAGGGTATGCAGTGTTGTGCTATTTACATCTGCCAATACATTTCACCTGGGGTTGTAATTAATAAATAAAATTGTAATTTAATCGGGAAGTTTCGTAGAAGTTCACGATTTTCAGTGATGTATTTGGGAAATTTGTAAAATCTACAGTATGTAAGAGACCTATCTTATTACAATTTATACCATTCATTGTACACATTCATAGTGTTATTTCTGTTATTATCAAAATTCTAGCTTACATGGTTATGTAATACATTTTTACTGTCTAAATTCTAGTAAAATGCTGCATTTCTATATAAAAGAGTCCAGTTTTACAGTAAAAGAGCTTATGAATAGATCTGTAAAATCTGTTTGAAAAGCTCAAAGGACAACTAGAAGACGTCGACAAAGAGAAAAGGGATACTTACACACCCACAATTCCATACTTCAAGGCAAAATACGATCTAAACTTCATAGATATAATTGGTCTGATGATCGGAGCTCTGGGCACAATTCCTTTAAATTTTTAATACTTGGAAAAAGTTTGGATTGAAAAAGGAAAAAAATAAAAGAAATTGCCATATCTGCAATAAGAGGAAGAAATCTTCTTCGAAATCATTTGTATAATAACCATTTTAGCATTTCCACGGTCTATATTCATTTGATATAAAATATTTACTGTATGTTAATTTTATATTATGTTTAATAATACTTTTGCCGTTTATATTTTACTTTTCGATTGCTATACTAATAAAAACCGTCGATATTTCATTGTCTTATAGAAGAGTTTCAAGTGTTTTCTTTTTTTTAAATAGTAAATTTATAATGTGTCTGTTTTACTCTGTCCTTGCTGACAACCCATAAATATGGGAAGTTGTTATTGTTTCAATAAATAAATAAAATACATTTTTTATCAGCACTAATTAAATCAGAAACATTTTCGTATTCTAAATTAAATATTTTAAGTTTTTAAAATTTGAAAATTAATTTATCAAAATTAGAGCATTATTTTGAAAAAGCAATATGCCTTTTCTTTTCTTAAATGTGATTTTCAGGGAGGAAGCACAAAATAAATTGTGAAAAATTGTGCTATGTGGAAAATTTTGAGTATTAAAAAGAGTTGGAAAAATGTTTGCAAGCTAACAAAGTTCAAATTTCGGAGTGTCTATTAATAAGCAATCTGTCTTCACATTGATAGCTTCAGTTAATTGATAGTTAAAGAGCGACAAGTGTGAAGGACGATATATTTTCTTAAAGTTGAGAATTCAAATAATTTTATTATGAAATAAAATCAATCTTTTACACCACTTTAAGTGCTTATTTTCTAAATATATTTGAGATATATTAAAATACTCTCCGCCAAAATGTTACTTTCTCCACGGTTACCTACCAGGTGGCCCAACTACCCCATAATTGGCGTTCAGAAATCCCCTCGAACGTTAAACGAGTTACAGAACTCAACGGGGATATTTCAAGTTAAAACCGTGCAGAAGTCTTTCCCAGAAGGATATTCCCAGAAAATTCAAAATATACATTTCGTTTATCATAAAAAGTATTAAACTTGAGGTATTTTACTCAAAATCTTTAGAGCAATTTTTGAGAAAATCAAAATTCTCGAAAAGTGTTCCATGTAAAGTGGAGGATTTTTCCTAAAAATCTTCGTGCCGCATCCTTGGAAGAACTGAACTTAAATCCAAGTTTACTATTTAACCCAGTTTTCGTTTTTGAGTTATGCCTGCCCACAAGCTTGCGCGCGCGCACGCACACACATATCCTTTTTTTCGACTCAGAGGACCCCTAAAATATGTATTTCGGATGAAATATCGGTATCGAATTTTTGGATGGAATGCAATACTTTCTCTGTTTACTATGTACCTTGTACATACGCGCTAGAGAAAGCATTAATAATTCACATGAAATACTATCTACAGGTTCTTTAAAATTACTTCTAGTCAAAACGTTATCGTGAATAATGTAACGTGGATAAAATAATAATTTTAATGTGAATACTACAATAAGGGATAGGGACGAGTAAGTCATCAGATTTTTACCCTCTCTAGCCCGCATGTACAATGTGCATAGGAGACAGAGATGGTATTATATTCCACCCAAAATATGATACCGACATCCCACCGGAAATACATGTTTTGAGACCCACTGAATCAAAAAAAAATTTTATTTTCTCTACACGTACTATGTACATAGTGTATAGAGAAGCCATTCTATTGCACCCAAAAGTTCGATTCCAAGATTTCACCGAAAATGTATTTTTTGAGACCCACTGAATAAAATAAAGATTTTTACTTTCTCTATACATACTATATACATAGTGTACAGAGAAGGTATTGTATAGCACACAAAAATTCCATACCGAGATTTCACCGAAAC
The DNA here is from genome assembly GCA_030762935.1 of Hymenopus coronatus. Lineage (NCBI taxonomy): Eukaryota > Metazoa > Arthropoda > Insecta > Mantodea > Hymenopodidae > Hymenopus > Hymenopus coronatus. The sequence continues at coordinate 31,338,767 of CM060883.1, forward strand.
ACATGTTATGAGACCCACCATGGATAAAAAAAAATATATATATATATATATATATATATATATATAGGTATATTCACACTTCTCTTCACGTACTATGTACATGTGTACAGAGAAGATATTGTATAGCACCCAAAAATTCGATAAAATACATGTTTTGAGACCCACCATGAATAAAAAAAATTCTCACTTCTCTATACGTTTTATGTACATAGTATAATTATAGCGAAGGTATTGTATTGCTTCAAAATATTCGACGCCGAGATTTCACCGGAAATACATGCTAATATCGACACATGCTCTTTTGAACCATAGTACCTACAAATATTTCCGCAGAAATAAACAGCACATTTGGTGCCGTAACCAAGCTAATAGATGCATTACATGAGACCATTACCAGCTTACTTCGCCGTAACGTGTGCTAGCATCATTAATCGTCGATGGTGAAAACAACGCGCTCATTTGTGAGACTGTCGTGCATTATGCTTAAAAATGGCTGCTAAATGACTACAGAGTTTGATAAAGTAATCCCTATGGTCTTGAACGTGTGTTTCATGCCCATAAAGCACGTCATTATCATTAACGTGGTGCAAAATAAGCATGTGCAAAAAGCGCAAAAATTTATGTGTACGCGGCTCTATTTAGAGGGCCGACCCTGCATTATGTTGAATGTGTTCCATTCACATAACTTTCTCCAGTTGTCCCACTAACAAATTTGTTTTACAAAAGATCATTCTTTTACCTACGTCATGCTAATCTAGATAAACATTAGCAGAATTGGTCTTACTTGCATCCTTGGTAGTAGAAGGGAATACATTAGACTAAAGCGATAGCCAAATCGTTTAAAAGTTGGCCACTATGTGAAACAATTGAGGTTCGGTTCGCTTTGTACAGTCCCGTTTGAGAAAAGTTAATTTAAAATTGAAACTAATAACAAGGAATATCTCGAAAACGGCCAACTCTACAAGAAAAACGAAGAAGGTATAAATAATGTGATATAACGCGATCTATAATTTTTGTGTTGTAAGTTTTTGCTTATCTCTTACGGTTTACTAGTTATGCAAAACCCAGCAAAATTCATCCAGAATAAAGAGATCTTCTGAGGCTTTTTCCAGAAAATGCAATATATACGTTTTATTTGTCATTTTTAATATACGGTATTTTAATAAAAATCGTTAGAGCCATTTTTTAGAAAATCAATATTTTCGAAAACTTTTCCATGTAGAGTAGTTTGGGGTAGGGGGATTCTCCTCAAAATCTTCGTGTCGCATCCTTGGAAAATACTAAACACAAATACCAAGTTTGGTATTTTACGGACTCATCGTTTTTGAGTTATCATGTTCACAGACACACGGACCTTTTTGTAAAAATGCTTTTTTTTATATAGGGGATCCTAAAACGTTTATTTCCGGTGAAATCTCGGTATCAAATTTTGGAGTGGAGTGCAATACCTTCTCTATAAATTCCTACACATAGTACATGTAAAGAAAGAAAATACCCGTTATACCCTTAGTATTTCAAGAAAATTATTCCTAGCGATAGCATTTTCTACCTCGGTTTTAATAACAAACTGATCTGCTGATGTTCTGATTTAATATATAATAGTTTACAAAGCTTTCACTACGAGCTAAAATAACCCACAGCTCCGTTCATGTTATTATGTTAATGGCAATGGCTGTTTTTTCTAAAACGCACTTGATGTTTTGAAAACTAGTAATAATAAAAGTGTTTTTATGGGGTGTTAGTATAAATTAAATGGTTTTAACATTTATATCCGATCCAAATTTGATATTTTTTGTACAGCCTTTAGAACTGCTTTGTAGTTACTGGTCTGTTATAAAATTGTAGGGACCTAACCTGAAAAAAGTAACACAAGAGGGTTCTAAGATGTAAAGCGGCCGAAGTGATGATAGGGCGTAGCTGAGGGAGCTGTGAAGCTAAAACCCCTGAGATCCTAAGAAGCAGTCAAAACCTCGATAATCTAGCGAATTTCAAATCTGAACATATTAAATGTTTTCAAAACTATCAAATCTGGATTGCGTGTGGAACTTTCACCAAAGTTTTATTTACAACTATGACAAAATACTGTATAGGTAATTAAACAGGTTTGAGAGGAAGAAATACAGATCTTAACCCAGAACTTGCTCCTTAAGTATAAATACTGTTCAGTTATTTATGTGCAACATGAGCTAAAAATTGAAATTTCATGATATTCTTTTTTAAAACTGTATTGTCAATATTTATTAGGGTCCGTAAACTTTTCTTGTTCAGAGTCTTTTGGGACAGTGCAAATGGCAAAGGTTAGGAAACAGGCTGCTCGTACACAGGTTAGCTGTGTGTGTTGGCTCTTTGTGAAAGTCACTGGTACAGTCATGTGACATCCTTATCTCCTCCCTTCCATGTCTCAAAATATTCCAACCAAAGTGCCAAATCTAGATGCAATTTGTGGAATGGGATGCTTTTATATTTGTGGAATTTTCAGTTTCTTGCCAAAGCAAAGAGATATGTTGAAAAGAGAAGCAGGTACACCTCCTTTGTCTCTGTTATACGTTTTGCAAATCCCACTGCATGGTAGAAGCATGGTCCACTTTTATGGTCCTTCAGACAAATGAACCAAAGGAGTTATAGTGAAGGGTGAAAATCTTTACACTCATAAAGAATCCCATTTCAGCCGAAAGCTACATGGTAAAAAAAATTATATTAATATTATAAAGAAAGAAAATACAAGAGTATAGTAATACCTCCAGAACTACTCAACCAATTATGACAATTCTGCCATGTTTGTAGTAAATGACCAAATCAGTTCTCTGATATTCCTATTCAATAAAACAGGATTGAAATTGGGCGGTAATATGAAAAACCCACTATTTTAATGTTTTTTAAAATGTTATACAGCCTATTTTCGACCGGAGGAATAATAAGAGAGCAGAATTACTGCAATGACAATGCATAAGCTTTTGTTTAAAATATCACATGTCTGACACTGGTATGAGAAATAAAATGTAACTATATATTTTGACAATTGAAATTTAGTTGAGTCGATTTTGTAACACTACATCACTTACTTTTTATTTCGGAAAACATGTTTCAGAAGCCATGTGCTTCCATTGTCAATTCCTTTGGTCGACTCAACTAAATTTCAATTGTTAAAACACATCACTGTCACAAAGTCCACCATATATCAGGATATATATTTTGAATTTTCTGTGAATAACCTCTGAAGTAGTTTTTTATTTACTTTATATAGTGTAGTATAACTTGGAAACCATAAGAGAAAAAATCTGATGTGTTACATTCACAAGACTTTCTCTACATATCTGCAACAAATTATTGTTAAAAAGCTCTTACTTCTATTTACTTCATTCTAATCGAGAAAAAATTAACAGAAATAGTCTTATTACTTGCTTCCTTGTAAGCAGAAGCGAAATAAGGGAGTACCATTCGTCAAGGTGATAGTCAAAAGTTGGTTGCTATGTGACTGAAGCTCCTTTGTTTGTATGGACAGGAGTTGACAAATTCCTGTATGAGAAAAGTGTAAGTTTTTTGTAGCTGAAAACAAAAACAATGGATATCTTAAAAACGATCATTCCACGAAAAAAATGTATATAACATAAATTGTGTGTTTTAATGTGCTCTACATTTTCTGTGTGGTAAGTTTTTGTCCATCTCTTATGGTTTAGCAGTTATTCATAAATCCGTAAAATTTATCCAGAATAAAGTAGTCTTCAGAGGCTATTCAAGATATATATTTTATTTGTCAAGTAAATACTTTAAATTTACGAGATTTTAATCAAAAGCGTAAGAGCCATATTTTAGAAAATTAAAATTATCGAATTTTTTTCCATGTAATTGGTAGTTTGAAGTGGGGGGGATTTTCTTGAAAATCGTGTCAGATCCTTGGAAGATACCAAACCTAAATACCAAGTTTGGTTTTTAATGGTCTTTTCATTTTTGAGCTATGCTGTTCACAGAGACACACACACACACACATTCACACACAGACATTTTTCTAAAAATGCTTTTTTTGGGTTCATGGGGTCTCAAAACATATATTTCCGGTGAAATCTCGGTACCGAATTTTTGGGTGCAATACAATACAGTATACACTATGTACATAGCACGTATAGAGAAAGTAAAAATATATTACTACAGGAAAAATACAGAGTTCATTAAAATACATAAATATATTACTCTTTTCTAAATTTGAGTGCATCATCTAGCAGATTGAAAGTTTGCAATTCTTTCTTTCTTACCACAGCTGAAGATTTGAATGCTGTATCTGCAGTTTTACATAGCTGAAATCTTCTTACTTAATTTAAAATCATTCCTAGTCAAAAAATATGTGTTACACTCACATGATTTTCTCTAGCTCTTCTACAAACTTCTTACATAAGATTATTCTTCTTATAAGTAGGAAGAAAATAAGGGAATACATTAGGCTAAACCGATAGTCAAATGTTTTAAAATCTGTCATTATTCGATTGTCATTGCTAAGCGCTTCTTTGCTTAGCCAGGAGTAGAACAAAAGAAAAACAGACACTTCCTGTCTGAGAAAAGTACAAGTATTCACAACTGAAACCAAAAACAAGGAATATCTCGAAAACGGTTACCTCCACAACAAAAATGTAAAGGACATATATTGAGTGTTTTGATCAGATCAACATTTTCTGTGCAGTAAGTTTTTGTCTATCTCTTACCATTTAGCAAAATCCATCCAGAATAAAGAGCTCTTCGGAGGCTATTCCCAGATAATTCAAGATATACATTTTATTTGGTATGTAAATATCTTTAATATACAGGACTTTAATCAAAATCGTTAGAGCCATTTTTTAGAAAATCAAAATTTTTTAAAATTTTTCCACGTAAAGGGTAGTTGGGGGTGGGGGGATTTTCTTGAAAATCTTTCTGTCGCATCCTTGGAAGATACCAAACCTAAATACCAAGTTTAGTATTTAACGGTCTTTTTGTTTTTGAGCTACGCTGTCCACAGACACACACACACACACAGACAGACACACACACACACATGCACAGACCTTTTTCTGAAAATGCTTTTTTTGGATTCAGGGAGGCCTAAAAAATGTATTTCCGGTGAAATCTCAGTATCGAATTTTTGGGTGGAATACAATACTTCCTCTATACACTATGTACATAGTACGTATAGAGAAAGTAATATGTTATGTAAAATGTAAATGGAAGAAGATTAAGTTTTTACTTTCTCTACATGTACTGTGTAGATAGTGTAAAGAGAAGATATTGTATTGCACCCAAAAATTCATTTCCAAGATTTCACCAGAAATATATGTTTTGAGATCCCTGAATCCAAAAGAAGTATTTTTAGAAAAATGTCCATGTGCGTGTCTGTATGCATGTAGTATGTGTGTGGGCAATTATAAAAGTCTGTTAAATACCTTAGTATTAAAGTTTAGTATCTTCCAAGGATGCAACACCAAGATTTTTAAGAAAATCCCCCCAACCACAACTACTCTTTACAGGGAAATATTGTTGAAAATATTGATTTTCTCAAAAATGGCTGTAACGATTTTGATTACAACATCGAATATTAGAGATATTTACATGACAAATAAAATGCATATCTTGAATTTTCTGGGAATAGCCTCTGGAGACAACTTTATTCTGGATGAATTTTGCAGAATTGTGGATAACTGGTAAACTGTCAGAGATAGACAAAAACTTACTTAACAAAAAATGAACAGCTTGTTAAAGAATACAATTTATGTGATATACATTTTTTTTTGTGTACCGTTTCTGAAATATTCCTGTTATTGATTTATTTCAGTTTTAAAATACTTATACTTTTCTCATACAGGAGTTTGTCAACACCTGGCTATACAAAGGAACTTCAATCACATAGCAACCAACTTTTAAAAGTTTTAACTATCGATTTAGCCTATGGAACTCCCTTATTTCCCTTCTACTTACAAGGAAGCAAGTAATAAGACCATTTCTGCTAATTTTTTCTCGATTAGTATGAAGTAAATAGAAGAATAAGATTTTTAACAATAATTTGTTGCAGAGATGTAGAGAAAGTCATGTGAATGGAGCACATGAGATTTTTTATGAATGAATATATGTGATTTACATAAATATGCATTGTTTAGAAACTGAGTGTGTCCACTTTTGCTGGAGAAGCACATTTCATTCAAATTACTGCTGACCAGAAAGAATGCTGTTAAATTGTAGGTGAAAAGTAAGATGTCTGCCTCTGTAATGTAAAGGTACTATGCTTCACATTTAAGAGGTCCTGAGTTTGAATCTTTGTTAGGATGAGTTAAGCAGATTAAGATTTTTTCCAGTTTTCGTTACCGAGTAACTTTAAGCTCCATGGACCCTGAGCTCATTTGAGCATTATTTAACCCATTTCATTAATCATCCGATATAACCTGCCAAGTTAAAGGAGATTAAAAAAAGGAGTGTGACATTAATATGCTTTGCATCATTCACTGTTTTCTCAAAAACCAGAGAGACAAATATTTTGTTTTGAAAATTGATGACACATATTTCATTCTATTTTTTGATGTTTATATCTTGCATAGAGCATAAAATGAATCTAAGTCATAACTAGATATTGGATTTGTACACAAATACATGTTAAGTTTATTTTTATTTGTGATATGGAATTAAGTTTTGTAAATTCTTTCATGTTCTATACAGTTTTACACTGAATATCAGTCCATATTTCTGATTCATCATCTTTCCATGCATTGTGAGTATACTGCATACATTTTTAAATTTAAAATTCATATTTAAGAATATTAGCAATGCCTCTGTGGTATAAGGGTAGCAGATCTGTCTCATATTCAAGAGGTCCCAAGTTTGAGTGCCAGTTAGTGAATTATTGAGAAGTTTTCTTCCTGAGGTTTTCCCATATTTGAGAAAACTGTCAAGTAGGTTTAACTCTGTAGACTTTGGGATTGTTTGGGCATTATTTCACTCATTTTCATTCATTCATCATTCGACACAACTTCCAGCTGTTCCAGTGTGGGTGTGAGCCAAAGAGCACCAAGTTACCCATGACTCACATGGAATACTGCTCAGCAGAGAGTGTAAGCTGAATGAAGTGGTAGCACTTGTGCTGTGACCTTTGCCCATGGAGTATTGGCTATCATGCTTCCTCTCCATGCAGGCTTTGAGGTCTGTTGTTGAGTACTGAGATTCAGCCAAGTATAGTTGGAACAACCGGACCTACCAGATCAAAGTGTCTTGCCTTTTTTCCTTCAAAAGACCTACTTTTGAAGATTTTGATCTGATCTCCTATGCTCAGTGCATATTTTTAGTGCATACCATTCCTATGTCTAGCTATATCCATTAAATGTACCAAGCAAATAAATAAATTGTAATTTTCTTCACCACTAGCAAAGTTTCTTTTAATTGCCTTTTATCTTCTCATTTTTCAATCTAAGGGCCCTGAAGTGCAAGATCCTGAGCTGTTATCCAACTTATTCCTGAATTTCCTTACCAATGACACCAAATGTTAAAACAAAAGTTTTTAATTTATAATTATTTTATTCATTTAAATAACATTCACATATAACAATATAAATACAATATTAAAATGCACCAAGACAATGGTCTCATCTAGGTTCTGGTCAGATAATACAACTTCAAACTTCCTGGATATCTGTAAATAAATAAGAAAAAATAGATGATAAACTTCTGATTATTTTATTTATAACAATGAAATAGGTACCAATGCTTTCATCTATAATACATTTGTTATAGCATCTGGCTGCCAGGAAACGACCCCTGTGACCTTCACTGCATTTCCCTGCACATACGTCTTACATCCATTCTGTCATCACATATGGTTAGTCTTACTTCTGTTCTAGTCCAGGTCACATGTAAATAAGATTAGGAATGTATAGAAGTTATAAATGTAAAAAGAAGCTAGTAACAGTGAAGTAATAAAAATATTAATATAATTAATAATTGTAACAAATCTTCACTTATTTTTTGGAATTCAAGGACTAGTTATACAAAAATTGGTCTATTGCAAAACTAGTCTTTGGATTCCAAAAGATAAGTGAAGATTTGTTGCAATTATTAATTATTATATTAATATGTATAGAAGTGTTTAGTTTTGCTTGAAGTGCTTTCAAAATGCTGTATACAGTATCACAAAGAGTGTTTATGCACGATACATATATGCTTACATCATCTTGTATGAATGAAACTAAATTTCCTCGATACATTCCATTCACCTGCTTGTAAATAAATTCAGGAACATGGGAATCAGTTTGTGATGTCAAAAGAAAGGTAAACAGGTGTGTTCCTATAGAGCAGAAATTAGACAAAATGGTCACCTCAAAAATCTCTTAGGCGTCTTGCTCAAGAAACTGACATTTCTTAAGCTTCAGCATGGAAATCAACAAAACTTTTGAAACTCAAACCATACAAGCTTACTGTTGTCCAGGAATTTCTAACATCTCCTGTGATAAGGTATGTTCTGTGTTTATTTTAATAATTCTTATTAATATGATTTGAGATTTTATTTGACGTCCATGCATGTGTGACAGGCTGTGTGACGGCCAGACAAGTATACAGTAACTGAGATACCTGATGGCCAAGTTTTGTAGCATACTTACCATACTTTGTTACTCCATCTGGTCATACCTACAGCCTAAATAAATTATATACATGTGCATTAGAGAAGAAAAGAAAAGGCACTGATATACAAATAAGTACCAACCTGAATTTTAACTAGAGCCAAACCAGTCGGTACTCATGGCTCCAAAGAATGCAGCGGCTCCAGATCTAACCAACTCTCCAGGAGACTGATCTGACTTAGGTTTGATGCTTGTAGACTTCTTGTGCTGTGCAAGAAAATAATAAACAATGTTTATGCTCGTAAATCAAACCAACATAATATGATTAAGCTTTTTCTACTGTGCAAATATAATTAAATGCTTTCTAATAAAATCAAAACCATATTATTTTGCTCTCCAAGAAACTTTTATTTTTTAATGTTTGGGGAGCTACCGGTATTTTAAAAACAAAATGCACAGTTTTTTAATGAATAACAATGATATATTTGCAACCTCTACAAGCATGGAAGTGGTAAATATATTTATAGCTTGGCTGGTGATAAATACAGAGCCTTTTTTATCATCATCATCCCTGTTGTTATCATTCTTTTTGTTATTATTATTATTTATTGTTTGGAGCAGCTGTAGTTGTATAAATTTATCCATAATTATAACTATTATGTTGTAGATATTATTTACATTTTCAGGGCTGTCAAGGCTACTGGTCCATCTCATTATAAAAGCAATAGGAGTCTTTCTGAAGGTCTGAGCATATTTAGAACTTGAAACTTAAGAGCAGTTCAATTGATAATTATGAGAAAGTATGAGGAACAGATCACTGGCCATCTTGTCATTAGTAGGCATTTTTAAACAATAATGTCTCTATGGTCTCCAGATTTCAATTTGGCAACTCTTTGCTGTTGGATTATTATAAATAATGACTTTTCCTATTATAACCAATAATTCCACAAGAACTGAAAAATGCTATCTCGCAAGAAATTGCTAATACTTCAAGACATTATTTCAAAAGGTTGTGAATGATGTCAATAAAAATAATATTTGTTGAACAAGAGAACTGCAGATGGATTTCCAAAATTGCATACAACTATACCCCACTGTTTTATTAACAATGCATTCTTTTTTATTCAATTTTAAAAATTAATTTTACAATACCTTAAATTTTAAAGTTGTGTTTAATTAGATTTTATGAATAATAAAATGTTATGATAAAACTGTAACCAAAATATACAGGCTGTATGATTCAAGAACACTTGCTTCTTTTATATTACTGACAGTTTTAAGTCGAGAACACATTTCATTGTTATTACACCAATGATATATCTTCTTATTTATTTTATTTTGATTTCTAAATGGTGCTAGATAACCAATTGTTTGGTATGTTGTTAACTACTTGAAATTAAGTAAAGTGAAAGCATTCAATTACCAATTTTCACAGATTTATACACCTGTATAATTTGCTTCTCTCTTTACTTGCTTCATTTTCAGTATGTTAATGGCAGCCAAAATGTTACAAGAATAAGACAAGTTTTAGAACTGAAAATATTATTTCTGATAAAATGCACAATATTGCATCACATCCCTGTGAGTTATAAAACTATATACACACACAATCATGCATAATGTTTGCACTGTTAGTTAAAACTCACATTACTGTTAGCAGAAAATCACAGTTGAGGTCTGAAAATACCTGAGAATGTAAGTACAGTTTTTCACAAGGAAAATGACTGTAAAAAATAAAAACAGAAGAATATGTTAGGACCTTACCTGAAACTGTAAAGCAATGAACTGAAATTAAATGTAATAATTGTAAAGTTTAACAGATTTTTTACTGATGTATTGGCCTCTTGCTTGCCACTTTAAGTGTTTCATCTTAACTATCAAATGAGGCAATTTTCCTATTATAATTTTGCTACTGTTTTGCTTGAATGAAATAAATACAGTTGCAAAAAGCACAATATATGCACTATCTGTAACATATCAATATGCACTACGACAGACAGTACATGGCTACATAAAACGAAATAATTATACTATAGACATACCTTACTCAACATTATCAAAAATTCATGACAGCCATAAATATCTAGGATTAAACATGTTCAACAAACTTCCAATACATATTACCTCATTGCCCAATCATAAATTCAAAACATTTCTGGACAATTGGCTGAAAAATAAAGCTTTTTACTCAGTAGAAGAATTCTTTGAATGTAATAACTTTCACATAGATGAGTAATATCTAAGCTAGCTTTGTAAAATGTAACCATTAATTTATCATTAACACACTGTAAATAGTTTGATATGCAAAAAGTAGCAAATATATTCAACAGTTTTAAATGGTGTTAATAATTGTATAAAGCTCCAATTTTGTAATTTGATAATTTATGTACTTGACGAGACCAATTGCAATGCTGTAAAACAGCTTAACGGCTAATAAACTTTATTCTTATTTTTAATCTCATATTGCTAGTCTCTAGTCAAAAGATACATTTTAGAAACATTACTGTGAAACTGAAATGCTAACCTGGGGTTTGTCCCCCAGAGTCTGCGGTGTACTGCTGCTAGGAGGTCTAGATCCTGGTGGACCTGTTACGGGCAAGAGCGAGAACCATGGTACATTGGTACTGAGAGCAAGTACATTTGGATCCTCTCCTGTGTTACTTGCAATGCTGCTGCCACCTGTTGCCTTCAATCCTGACATGACAGCTAGTTTCTCTGGCCAGGCAATGAGAACACCAAGCAAACCCTGTGGAAATAATTTACTGAGTAAACCATTATTTTCAGTTGAAATTTGTGACCCTAAAACATATCAAATGAAAAGAAATATTTTAGACAGCGGAGCGCCATCATTTAAATGAATTGAGTCACCTTTTATACAATTTTTGTTGCTGATGACATCCTGTTGACAAGAGTAGAGGGTAGCAAAACACCAGGCTGCACACAACCACCTGTTGTATGTAGCGTCAGTCAACTGTGGAACTGAAGTGTTAAAGTGCCCTGAAACCAGTCTTCCCAAACGAAGGCAAAATTGGAGCAAAAAGTGTAAAAAAGTGACTCAATTCATTTAAATTAAAACATAATTTTACCTGAGCATGTTTCAAGGCTTGTTCACCTTCATCAGCATTCTCCAACTGATGCAGCATTTTTCCCAGTGTTTTTTTTGAGAGGATTATCTCTGATGTGCTTAGTACTCATGTTATGAATTTCTAGAAAAAGAAAACAAATACATTGTTTTGGTTTTCTAATGTACACCCCCCCCCCCCCCACATTGAATTCTGCTACTACCTTGCACGTTTTACAAACTTTATATTTTGTATTGTTTCATAGTTGAATGATGAAAACTGATGATCAATGGTGGATTTGTCTGTAGGTATTTAATTGCTCTTAGATTCTTTCAGTCTTATTTCCAGATTTCTCTTGGGTTTTCCTATGTAAAAGTTTGTTGTACTCTGCATAATTGTCTGCAATGAAATCTGGAAACAGACTGAGAGAATACCTAAAGCAATTAAATACAAACAGATAGACAAATCTGCCAATGATCACTACTTCTGGTTATCAAATCATGAAATAATACAAAATATACATCTTGTAAAACCTGCAAGGTATGCAGTAGAACTGGATGTTTGGGAAAAAATCCCCATTAAAAAAACCAAAACAATATATTAAGTTTTGATTTGTTGCCACACCCTATGGAAATTCATAACATGAGCATCAATCACATCATTGACAATCCATTAAAAAAAACACTGGAAAAGCCGCTGGATCAGTTGGAGCATGTTGGATGATGAGGTGAAAAACTCTGAAAACATGTACAGGTAAAGTAAAATTATGTTTAAGTGATGCATTAATATTACAAATTCTAACACAATATTTAATCCAATACCCGCAACAGTTTCTAACTTTGATGCAAAATTATATTAATCTAGAGAGTGTTTCTGTATATCAATGTTGTATGTAAACAGGACAGATAAGCTGAAATTACCTGTGTTCTTTGCACACTTCTCTTGATGTTGCTCTGGATATATGGGCAGAAGACATCAAGATCAAATGGATCAACTCTGTCTTCAAATTTGTCACTTATTTCTTGTGATTTTCCCATCAGTGTCTAAAAAGAAAAAGCAAACAGGAGTGCCTTAACAGTATTTATGCAATTCCTTAACAAGAGTGATGCATTTAGGTCAATCAATGAGAGTTAATGCTCCTTGATACATGTGTATAGATTCAAGTTGGAAAGGTAGAATCAGACTGAAAAATTCAATGACATAGCTGTAGTTCAAATTCCAGCCATGAAAGTGAATTTTTTGATTGAACTTTCCAATTGATTGAATTAATAGTATTACTTATCGAACTTGAAACTTAAGGTACTTAAAAGATTGTGATTGGCCATTTCCAATGAATATTAAGCATTAATACAACATGAAAACCTTAAGTGTATACTTAATGTGATAAAATGTCATTATTCACATTGACAATTGGAAACATAAACAGCAGCCAAGCAAGAGAGCTGAAAAAGCTGAGCAAAGCAAAGAGGCTATGTACACATATCAGAATGAACAAGAACTAGCTTACCAGCTTAAATGTTTTTAAACTTCAGCACAAAAAAAAAAAAAAAAAAAAAAAAAAAAACCCCACCACCACCACCAACAACAACCACCCACAAACGAACCCACCACCACACAATTTACCATTGCAATTTATTTTTTTTGATTGATACAAATATCCCATCATGATCTTATACAGAAAAGTAGTTACCGAGCCAACACATGGCAATAAGATGGCAGAATGATCTGATTGGGTAGTTTGTTATGTTTGACACAAACATACATTGAAAGCTTGGAGGTTCCAAGTTTCTAAGTTTACATTTAATTCAAGTTTGTTTTTATGTTTACATGACTCATTATGAATGGTTCCATTACAGTACATATCATCTAGTTTTTAAATTTATATTAGGCTTACACTTAATTTTCATTGTGAATGGAGCCTAAGTTGCCATTGGAATATATTATCTTAAAATGAATATGAAAGTGCCTTGTGGTTTACTGGGGAAAATGCAAATTTTATGCTGTGTTTGGGGAATTTAATGTTCTTTAGAAGTTTTACAAATATAGAAAATGAAAATGGTGTTTTATTTATGGGCGCTCTTTAACAGCAGTGGTTCTCAGCGTCCCATTCTACACTGGGCGTGAGAGGCTGCTTAATTTTACTCAGAGGCCTCTCTATGAGGCTTGAGGTTCTTTTATGTGCCATAAATCTACAACACAGAACCCATAGCTTTACTTTCCTTCCGAAGGAAGCCATGCTAAGGATTTTTATGCCCAAAAAATCGTCTTCCACCAGGTTTGAACCCACAGCCTTGGGTATATGAAGTTAGTATGGTAACCTCAGTAGTTGAAGGACTTTCCTGAATAAATTGTTTCATTATTTTATCTATCCCAAAAATTGCCCCATTATTACTAATTTCCTACATATTAATCAATAACTATTTCATTCAAATTATAATTATTCTCTCTGCATTTATTAGAGCCATTGGAGGATTTAACCAAATCTCTATCAGTAAAATTTTATCTTTCTCATCACCATGGAGGTCGACTTTGCAAATATGCAAAGAGGCTTGTAATAGTGATGAGCTTAATATTAAATTAAAGAATTTGAGTACGTTTTTGTAACACAAACATCACTGAGTCTAAACAGAATGGATGCCAAACATTCCTGAACATCAAAATAATCAGAATGGAAAAACATAACCTAACATTTGGAATACATAGAAATTCCACAAATGCAGATAACTACATAAAGCATGATAGCTACAATCCCACAACATACAAATATGCAGTCTTGAACAGTCTAATGTATAGATTAGTACACATTTTCATAGAGAAAAGTGAATACCAACAAATACTCCAAATAGATACCAACAATGGTTTCCAAAAAAAAAGCAATAGGCAAGAGAATACACAAATACAAAAAGCTGAACTGTGTAACACATATAAACCACCCTACAGAACCCCCATAACCAACCTCAGTTCAGAATATTCACATATCATCCTTGGACATACAACAAATTTCAGAAAACTTCATGTCCTTATGACCAGATATGATGGGCAACTGCTGGTTTTTCTATTTTTTTGTATTTTAGGTTTCTATATGTTCCTTTAATCTGGTTTTCAAACTTCTTTATGTCCTTCCTGTGTGTACTAGATTACAGTCTGAGCATTTAATTTAATAAATTCCAAGGTTTTTGTTTGCTGGGATAGGATCTTTTAATTTTTTGCATAACAGTTTCTAAATGCTGTAGTTGGTTTTTGGAGCTAAGATGATCACCAACATGAAGAATGCTTATTATTCAAAATCAAATCCTTAGAATAATGACAGGGAGTAAAGTAAGAGAATCATGTAGACAAAATTTTAAACAACTGTATATTCTGCCTCTAGCATTATATAAATTTTAGAAATATTATATTTGCAAAAAGAAACAGCTCTCACTTTCAAATTAATAATGAAATTCATGCTTATAGCACTAGATTAATAACAAACATGCACATTTTCTCGACAAATACAAAATTAATGGAATTAATGCAACCCTAAAATTATTCAATGCTTTTATCAAATCAAATAAAGGAGGGGAAAAAGACTAAAAATTCTTATACAGCAATTGTTTTAGTAGTGTAAGTATTAAGAGTAAAAACATATATTACACTCAAACTTCAAAGTAACTTACTTTATTGCAAGAGTGAAGTTTGAGTGTAATCTATGTTTTTACTCTTAATTGATTAGTCTTCACTGTGCATTCCCATTAATGTTTTAATAATGTAGGTATCTTTATAAGTAATTTTTAGATAATTTTATGTAAAATTAAGAGGTATTTAACTATTGTATAGTTTTGTAATTTTAAGGTATTTTATATCAATGTGAAATTTTATACAAAATTCAATCAAAAAGGATGAATAAACCATACCATACCATCTCCATCTTCAACAATGCCAATGGATTTAAGAACAAATGTGAAACACATAATCTTTTGAAATTTTTAATAAAAATATACCAGTCTTAGTCTTAATTGTACTATTCAGCTTGGGAAGGGATTAAAAGGAAAAAAAAAAATACACGAATTGCACAAGTTGAATCTGAAGCCTAGTTATTCAGTTACAAACGAGTTGTTTTACCTATCGTGAGCACTAAACAACCTCTGACAATTTATAAATATTTCTGAATCATTCCCTATGCAATCTGAATTCCAATATTACCCCATAAACTCAAGTATTATGCATTAAGATGGCGGCGCGTGGTGTTGTAACGAGAAGTCAGCTTCATAAAAGTAGTGAAAATCGTGGAAATAAATACAATGCTGTGCTTTCTAACTGCAGTAAAGTAGTTAGAAATAGGAGAGAAGATGACGGAAATGAAGATAGGGTATTGAGAGAATCAGAAGTTCGAAAAGAATTAGAACAAGTGTTCGTGGCTACAGCGGCAACGAAAAAAAGGCGGGAAATGCATGACTGTGAGGTGGTAGCGTCGCTTCATGTTATAGTTGATATTTTAAATAAAGATCTAAAGCGTGTGCAGGAAGAAGTGATTGCTCTGAGAAAAGAAAACGAAGCATTGAAAATACAGCTAACAACAAAATCTGATTCGGAACCGACTCCAACATCATTACAGAAATGCCGCGATGTTTTTACGGTGGTAGGCAGAAAAGGTAAAAAGCTGCGAAGGCATTCTGAACCAAACATAACTAGACTCCATCAGTGTGATGTACCGCTATCTAATAGATATGAAGCGCTACAAGATCAAGAAGATATTCTGGAAATATCTACTAGTCCTAAGCATGAAAACCCTGTACAGTTTAAAAAGCAAGAAGTGAAAAAATCAGATAAAACACGGAATGTTATGATAATTGGCGATTCTCTATTGAAATTCTCGGGTGAAGTATGCAGGAATAAAGGCTATGATGTTCGATGCTTCCCAGGGATTAAAGCTACAGAACTCAAACACAAAGTGGAGCAGTTAAATCTAAAAGAACTCAATCCGGAAGTTGTGGTTCTGCACGTGGGTACAAATAATATTAACCAGGGAACTCTTGCCGAGGAGATCATGGGGGACACCATGGATCTAGTTCAATATATCCAGGAACAAGTGCCAGAAACACAAGTGGCCGTCAGCAGCATTCTACGAAGATGCGATGTTAGTGATCGGCGTATATCATTGATAAATAGTGAACTCGACTGGATGTGCAAGGTGAAAAATTGTGTGATGGTTGATGGCAATTGTTGGCTGAGCCTAAAAGACTATGGCCGAGATGGGGTGCATTTGAACAGAAGAGGGTCGTTTATATTGGGTAATCTGTTATGTAATGTGGTATCCTCTATACTGTGCAAGGGAAACTGATACCGGTCAGTGTGGATGCTAATTTTAATGTGGTAGGCTTGGATATCACCCCTAAGGTAATGCCAACAGTTACAAATAGTGATACTTGTAACAAGCTCAGGGTGATACATTTGAACATTCAGTATATAAAAACTAAGCTATTGGCATTAACTCAAATATTAAATGATGTAAATGCAGATATTTGTGTCATAACTGAACATGGGACAAGGGATGATGAAATATGTAAAATTGATAATTACCTAGTTGGTTCCAAGTATTCTAGATCAACCTATCGGGGAGGGGGGGTTATTATATATATCAGGGATGGAATTAAAGTCAAGAAAATTGATGTAAATAGCTATTGCACAGAAAAGGTCCTAGAGGCAGCTGCAATTAAAGTGGCAACAAACATGGGCATCATACTCATACTTGGGATTTATCCATCACCCTCTACAGCTGTTAATGAATTCCTTCTACAACTGGAAACTATTTTAGATCATCATCTAAGTACTGATTCAAAAGTGATTATTGCTGGGGATTTTAATGTTAATGCTGATCTCTGTGACAGATCGTACAAAAATCTAAAGGAAATATTTAGTTCCTATAATATTGAAGATATAATTCAGGAACCAACTAGAGTGACAAATCAAACTTCCTCCATTATAGATCATGTTGCATCTAATATTAAAAACATTTCATATACTGTATTTGAAACATACATTTCTGATCATTATGCACAATTGGTTGACTTTGTTGTTGTTGGGTGTAAGAATGAAAATAGAGAAACTAGAATCATAAGGGACTTGAGCAATGAAAATATAAACAATTTAATAAATAACTTAGCTGATGTAGATTGGGAAACTGTTTTCTGTAATAGCAACAATGTAGATGATAAATGGAATGAATTTTATAAGATATTCAAAACAAATTTTAATGCCTCATGTCCACAGAAAAATATAGTTGTAAATAATAATAAAAAAACAAAATTACCAACAGAGACAATCAAACTAAAAGAGCAAATGAGAGACATGTATGCTTTGTATAAAAGTACTTCTCTGGAATATTATAAAAACAAATATAAGAACGTAAAAAGAAATTACTTAAATAGCTTACGTAATACAAAAATTAATGAATTCAGAGAGAAAATGGGTAATACTGAAAATGTTTGCAAAACTGCATGGAGCCTGATTAATGAAACCAGAAAGCAATCTCCATCATATCAAAATATTACACTAAAAATAAATGGGGTAATTACAGATGATCCTATTATTGTCAGTCAAAAATTCAATGATTTCTTTCTAAGTGTCCCCTCTCAAATACCAAACTTGACAAATTATATGAATACCAGTTCCTCAGCAGTTTCTTCGTTTTTTATCAAGCCGACAACAGAAAATGAAATAGGTCAAATAATTGATAATCTACCCAATAAAACAGGCAGTGGATGGGATGAAATTAGTCCTAAGTTGTTAAAAAGGTGTAAAAGTGCTATCCTAAAGCCAATAACATATTTAATTAATAATTCAGTGGAACAGGGTCGATTTCCAGAAATTCTAAAATTGGGTGTGGTAAGACCAATATTAAAAGGGGGAGATGAACAACATACTGATAACTATAGACCTATTACTCTAACATCTGAAATTGCCAAACTATTTGAAAGAGTTTTATTGTCAAGGCTAAATAGTTATCTAAATAAATACAATATGCTAAAAAATTTTCAACACGGTTTTAGAGAAGGACGATCCACTATTACTGCCATTAATCAATATATACATGAAGTAATTGGTAAACTAGAAAACAATGAGAAGGTCAGCACTCTATTCTTAGATTTATCTAAAGCTTTTGATTGTGTTGACCACAATATCCTAATTAGTAAGCTTGAAAATTATGGCATTAGGGGACTACCACAAGAATTAATTTGTAGTTACTTGATTGGAAGACGACAGTATACAGAAATATCATGTAAAAAGGGGAATAAAATTCAATGGGTAAAATCAAAATTGGAAATTGTGAAGTATGGTGTACCACAAGGTTCAGTATTAGGTCCACTGTTATTTATTATGTACATCAATGATATAAAATGTTTGCAAAACACTTCTGTTATGACATATGCAGATGACACTACTGCGGTGTGCTGGAATAAAACCATAGAGGGCCTAAATGCAACCCTCAATAAAACGACTTCTGTGCTGTTAAATGATTTTAAATCCATAAATCTACAGTGTAACATGCGTAAAACTACTGTAATGCATTATAGTATGTTGAATAAAAGTAGCAATCTAACTCTAAAAGTTAATAACAACATTGTACAAGAAGTGAAAATACAAAAATTTTTAGGTATTATTGTAGATAACCGGTTAACGTGGGCACAACATATTGAGTCTATATGTAATAAAATCAGCAAGTCAGTATACTTAATAAGATATTTTAGCAGTTATAAAAATTCTAACATTTTAAAACTCATTTATTATGGATGTATTTACCCACATTTAATCTATGGGATTGAAATATGGGGCGCTGCTGCAAAAACACATATGGACAAATTACTTTTATATCAAAAGAAAAGTGTTAGAATCATGTTTAATTTAAAATTCAGGGAATCATGCAGGGAGACATTTATTAATAAAAGGATACTAACCATCTACTCTCTATATGCTTATAGAGCAATAATGTTTGTAATTGACAAGTGTGAACAAATAAAAAATAAACAAATGTATGAATACAATACAAGAGGCAACATGAACTATTATAGATGTAATGTAAATAAAACTGCATCAGTGAAAGATGTACAATATCTAGGAATTAAGCTTTTTAACAAGTTACCCCCAAAAATTAAAGCAATCGCAGAGGTGTCAAAACGACAATTTAACTTAAAATTGAAGGCATATCTGTTAAATAGATGTTTATATGATTTGGATGAGCTATAAATTATGATTTTGTACAAATGTATATATGAAATGACGTGTCTAAAATCAATGTATTGATAAACTGGACGAAATAAATATTATTATTATTATTATAAGTATTGAACAGGAGCAAGGGATGAATCTGGTATAATTTACAATTTTCTTTCTTTCTTTTTTTTGGTAGTGTTTAATGCCTGCATTTACTACTTGTGGCACCACAGATGATGACACTGGTGATACATGGAATGAAGATGGAGCATGGTGGAGGAAACCAGAGAACCCAGAGAAAACCTGCCCCTGCGATGCTTTGTCCACCACAAATCTCACATGAGTTTGCTTGGGATCGAACCTGGGTCATCTAGGTGAGAGGCGAATGGTCTAACCACTTGGCCATGGCTGTATCCAATTTACATATTCTAAAATAAAATGATAATCCATAGCGATTTATTATTTAAAGCAATGGAATGGTTTCATAGAGTGGAACCTGTTCTGATTCATTTCAAGCTCTGATTTAGTGTTTAATTACCTTGTTGTCTCGTGGAACTAAAAGCAATGTGATGTACTTAACATCCAAAAGGAACTG
Organism: Hymenopus coronatus; assembly: GCA_030762935.1. Taxonomy (NCBI): domain Eukaryota; kingdom Metazoa; phylum Arthropoda; class Insecta; order Mantodea; family Hymenopodidae; genus Hymenopus; species Hymenopus coronatus. Next base: position 31,359,178 of record CM060883.1, read on the forward strand.
CAATGCTTGTGCCTGTGTTACATTTTCATTTTCACTAATTTCCTTGTAGTGGTTGTATATGTCATCTACTAAGCTTTCCATCAGGTCTTGATGAATTTTCCTGAAACAACAAGCAACAGAAGGCATTAACAGCATTAAGAGTAGTTTAGATATTAGCCAAGAATAAAATAAAGGTTACAAAAAGCTAACTAACTTCATGCAGAATCAGATGCAAAAGGTTTGTCATCACGATCCATTACCCACAAATTTTAACTCTAGGCTGCCAATAGTAACATTTATAACAGTGACTGGATCAATTTTATCTCAACAGTGTGGACATTTTTTGAGCACTATTGATGCACACTGATTGATGGGAACACCTCTGTCCTAGAAAGAGTTTGTGAAACAACAAAAGAACAAGTGCTACTTAATTCATTCTTATTTAACAGTTCATGAATGTGATGAAATGGTTCAGTGCTACACAGCCACCTTTGTTTGAATGCATGGACTGTCAGACAGGGTTTACTTGCCACCAGGAAGCACGCTGCTTGCTGGTAGTGTCAGATATTCACAGCCCCTTAAATTCAAGTGCAAATACTTCTCAAGCATTCTGTAACTACAATAATCACACTGTATTGCATATATTTTCTCCAACTATAACTATATATTACAAGGAACATCTAATTAAACAAGAAGTAATAAACAGATATAGAAAAACTCTGACGTGTTCCATTCACATGTCATACTCTATCTATTGTTAAGTATCCCTATAAAAGCTTATTCTTCTAACTGCTGCATGCTAATCAAGATAAACATTAACAAAAATATTCTTATTACTTATTTCCTTGTAGGTAAACGAAAATGAGGGAATACACTAGGCTAAAGTGATAGTCAAATCTTTCAAAAGCTGGTTGCTAAGTGATGATTTTGAAATGTTGTTCTCTTTAAATGGTCTGGAGTAAAATGAAGAAAAACAAATGACAACTTTCCATTTGAGACAGGTATAAGTATTAGAAAATGTATATCAATAATGAGGAATTTCTCCAGAATGGTTAACTCTACAAAAATGAATATATCTGACATAAATTACCTCTTTTAATAAGATCTAATTTTGTGTAGTAAGATTTTGTCTATCTCATATAGTTTGCCAGTTATGCAAAAATCCTGCAGAGCGTTTCACAGGCTATTCCCAGAAATTCAAGATACACATTTAATTTGTTATGTAAATTTCTTTAATATGTGGCATTACAATCAAATTCATTAGAGGCATTTTTGAGAAAATAAAAAAGATTGTAAAATGTTTCAAGTAATGTTTGGGGTGTGGGGATTTTCCTGAAAATCTTTGCGTGACATCCTGACATCCTAGGAAGATACTAAACCGAAATATTAAGTTTAGTACTAAACCAATTTTTTCTTTAGTTATGTGTTATACATGCACAGATTTTTTTCTAAAATTGTTTTTGTTGGATTCAGGTATGCTCAAAACATATATTTCTGGTGAAATCTCTGTCTCATATTTTTGGGTGGAATGCAATACCTTCTCTACCTATGTAAATTGTATGAGGCAGAAACAGTAAAAATAGATTGAATATATGCATAGTTTACCAAAGAGATGTACCACTTTTCATTCTGAAATGGTGCTGCTGCTGAACTTTGTCATTCTCATATTGCTTGGGCTAACTATTTCATGGGCATGGGCAATACTATTATTTTGAAATAATATTTTCATTTTCCTTTATGCTGTAATTTTTATTTACTTACCGGAGTCCAGTGAAACAAGGTATTAAATTCTATAATGCCAAGGCAAAATATTATCACACCACTTGAATAAACAATTACCTATTTCAGATGTTACTTTCATGCAATTAATATTGTTTACTAGATGAACTAAGAACACTTACATTGTTTTACATTGCTGTGACTAAAATAGTGAAATACTTGAAAGTTCTTAACACTCTTCCTTATTGAACTAGGCATATAGACACAAGCCTTGAAAAGCAGATTCTTAGTTTGTATATGTCCACAGAATTTAGAATCCTTGCCTTGGACTTTGCCTGAAATACTAATTATTTTCTACCTGCCAAAATGTTAACCTTTCCCTTTTTCCAGCTCCATTTTGTACATAAATTTTTAAAAAACAATTATTAGAAAATTATTTAATAGCTACAATCATATCATACATCATCATTAGCATTAAGTATTCAGTTTTCTGTTTTTATTACTATTATTTGTTCATCCTGCTCGCACAGTGATAGCGCACTATCTCTGGCATGGGGAGCCAGATTCGATTCCCAATACTGGAATGGGGATTATCTACCCTGCTGGGAGGACTAGATGCGTGTCTTTTCATTATCACCATCCCATGGAAGGGAAATGGCAACCCCACTGTGGTATCATCTTTGCCTGAATGCTGTGGTTGTGTTGTGATCTCCCCCACAATTTCATCCCCGCCACTGACTGACCTTGGATTGAAAATCTTGTCATTGTCATAATTATCAATGTTGTTGTTATTAATTATTATTATTATTATTATTGGTTGCAAAGTTGTAACACTGCATTACTTAGTTGAATGCATTTCAGGAACATTGACTTGTTCCCATCTTCAGCATGTTTCCCAGTCAGTGTCAATGTTTCTGAAATACACTCAAGTGTTTATCTGTGATGTAATGTTACAACTTCTCAACTCATTTATCTTAATTAATAACAACAATAATAATGAATAATCAAGATAAGTCTTAAATTGTTTAATGTTTTTTCATCTCTACTTTATTTCCTCAACTGGGTGAAGTGAATGATATCTTCCAAATTACTTTTCAAATAATTTCAAATCTGTGAATCAAGAGGAGATGATGTTACTTTATGTAATTTTCTATGAGAAGAATTAAGAGACTAATAAAATTAATTATACAGATAAACATATAATATAATACTGTCATGAATTCATGTAGAAATGTATGAAGTGCTTGGAGAGAGAATGAAAGGGAGTAAACAGCACTATCCATCTCTCTCTATGTCGCTGTGGTCTATCAAGCCAGCATTTGGAAAAGACAATCTTGTAATTTGTAGTTTAATTCTATTAAAAAGTATTTTCTTCCTGAATGAGGTTATTTACTGTCTTCAAATGTTGTCTGCAATCCACTAAGCTTATTAGCAGTTCACTTAACTTCCAATGTGAAATGAAATGCACAGAAACTGTCTGATTTATTGAAATCCTGATGATCCCTCAAGCATTTCTTTCATGCATCTCATTCCCCTCAAACTAAACCTGCAAAGTTTGATTCATGTGAGATCACAGAGGTATTTCATTTAATAATTCAGCTAGTTTGCAGTTAATTAGATTCTATTCATCATAATGGCTGAGGGCCTCTAAAAAAAAGAAACCTTCTTTGGTTAACAACACTGCAGAATGACAGCTGGGCTAGCTCTTTCTCTTCTTCCCCCGGACCCTTGCTGCCCCATAAAGCTTACAGCCAAGAAAAAGTGTGCACATATTATAATAATACCTGTGGCTTTCAAAGTGAATATTTTGGGGAAAAGCATTATTCTTGTCTTTAGAGAAATACTGTATTTTACATATTTGGAGTTTGAAATGTAACCATGACTGACTATCTAATGGCCAAGTTTTAATTTCTCTAAACAAAAAATCTGATGTGTTCCATGCACATTTTTTCTACATCTCTGTAACAAATTGTTAAAAAGCTTATGCTTCTATTTACTTCATGCTAATCGAGAAAAAATTAACAGAAATAGTCTTATTACTTGCTTCCTTACAAATAGAAGCAAAATAAGGGAGTACCATAGGTTAAAGTGATAGTCAAAAGCTGGTTGCTAGTGACTGAAGTTCCTTTGTTTGTATGACAGGAGTTGACAAATTCCTGTATGAGAAAGTATAAATTTTGGAAAGCTGAAACCAAAAACAAGGGATATCTAAAAAACAATTAACTCCATGAAAAAAATGTATATAACATAAATTGTGTGTTTTAACGTGCTTTATATTTTTTGTGTGGTAAGTTTTTGTCCATCTCTTACGGTTTAGCAGTTATGTAAAATTCCGTAATATTGATTTAGAATAAAGTAATCTTCAGATGTTTATTCCCAGAAAATTCAAGATATACATTTTATTTATCAGGTAAATATCTTCAATATAGAATATTTTAATCAAAATCATTAGAGCCAATTTTAAGAAAATCAAAATTTTCAAAAAAAGTTCCATGTAAAGGATAGTTGGGGTGGGGGGATTTTCTTGAAAATCTTCTTGTCGCATCCTTGGAAGATACCAAATTTAAATACCAAGTTTGGCATTCAACAGTCTTTTCGTTTTTGAGCTGTGCTGTCCACAGACACACGCACACTGACGTTTTTCTGAAAATGCTTTTCTTGGATTCAGGGGAACCCAAAACATGTATTTCCAGTGAAATCTCGGTATCAAAATTTTGGGTGGAGTGCAATACTTTCTGTATACTATGTACATAGTGCATGTAGAGATAGTAAAAGTTAAATGAAATGATTGTTAGAATTTTATACTACAGCCACAAAACAGAGATATTCAATATATACTAAAAACTGCCCTTACCTGGGTAAAGTATGTGGTGCAAAAGCATTTATCTGCTGTGCCATCATAGTAAGTAATGACTGTAGTGGCAGACTTGGCTGTGATGGAACCCTGATGTCTGATTTGATACTCTTGCCTTCATCTGCTTGCTCTTCTATGCTCACCACATCCCACTGCTGTGAAACACATCAGCTCATTGTGTTGGCAATGTTTATTACACAGTACACATTCTGAGATAGGGAATAATTCAAGATATAGAAAATATGGTTTTGTAATAGGTCAAATAATAAGAAATCTTGTTTTATTTACAATATATGGATACATAAGTTATAATATATTACTCTTTTTAGTGTAATTATAGATGAGTCATTCCATGTCAAACCGGACAAATTTAAAGATTTCACCACTAAGTATCCTGTACCTGTTTTGTTGTTAATAATAATAATAATAATAATAATAATAATAACAACAACAACAACAACAACAACCTCCAAAGTTAGCCAACATCAGCAAGAGGGAAATTCTTCCCTAAGTTAACCTCTAAAGTATAAAAAGATAATGAGCAGTTGAATTATTTACACAAGAATTGATGAAGGATGTCATAGGATGGATAAGGATCAGATACAGGAAGAATGAAGATGTATCCTACTATGGACCAAGAAAACGTAAGGCTTTGGAATTTTTTTTTTTTTTTAACGTCCTTTAACCTGGTTGGTCATATTGGACAATGAATGAAATTGTGAAATGATGCTCAAATGATCTCGGGGTCCATGGAGCTTAAAGTTACTCGACATTCATCTTTTCAGGATAAGGGAAAACCTTATCCAGGCAACTCACCCTAAGTGAGATTCGAACTCATGACCTTTTGAATGTGAAGCAGACACGCTACCACCACACTATCCATGTGGGCAGTGGAAAGCTTTACATTCATTCCAAACTGGACTTGGAATATCCTACTCTGAAATTGTGTCACATACCGGGAATGATCGAAGCATACTACTGAGGTGCTGTGGCAGCTGTAACTTTGACTTTGCCAGATGGTGTAGTCTTGAGCAAATGGAACCCTGCCAGAGTTGCCATGCTTCCAAACTCTCTTGCTTTAGCAGAGAGCATAACTCTTGCCATAACGTGCTGTCCCACTGCTGCATTCCAATGTCATTCTGCAAATAAAGAAAGAAAAAAATCTAATGTGTTACATTCACATGACTTTCCTTCCTCTCTCAAGTGTATTAGCTATACAAACTATTCTTATGAAAGCTTCTGTTCTATCTACTTCATCTTAATTAAGATAAAAGTTTTGCAGGAATAGTTATATTACATATTTAGTTATAAATACAAGGTGAATAGTGACAGTCAAATGTTAAAGAGCTCTGTGCTATATACTGACCTTAAAATTCCATACTTTTTCTATGCAATCACAAGAAACAACTGAAAATCTAAAGCACTTCAAAAGTTTGAACAATTCAAGCAATTAATAATGAATATCTCAGAAACGGCTTATATCACAAAAAAATGTTTTTTGAAATATTGTATGTTTTACAGGGATCTAAATTTTATCTGTGCTAAGTTTTCATCTATCGTTTACTGTATATCAGTTATACAACATTGTACAAAATTCTTTTCGAATGAAATGGATTTCATAGGCTATTTCCAGAAAATTGAAGATAAATATTTTCTTTTATACTGGTTTATACTGGTGGCTGCTTCCAGTATTGACTATGTTGTCTTGTAGCTCATGTTTTTGTTGGCATTTCGCACAACTTATGTTGAGCTTCTTCTGTGGGTGTATTTTCTTTGTCCTATATGTATGTGTATGTGTATATATAGTACTTTGATCAAAATCATAAGAATCATTTTTGAGGAAATAAGACATTTCATAAAAGTTCCCTGTAAAAAATGGAAATGGGAGTTTTATTTATGGATGCTCTGTAACTAGTGCAGTTCTCAGCATGCCATTCTATATTGGGCATGAAGCCATGCACACTCACACCCCACCCCCACACACAAATGGACCTTTTAATAAAAATGCTTTTTTTGGATAGTCTAAAACTGGTATTTCTGGTGAAATTTTGGCATCAAATTTTTGGGTGGAGAGCAATACCTTCTCTACCTATGTACCATGTACTACGTAGAGAAACTAAAAATTACAGCTCAATCTGTGACTCAATGTGACAATGATCCCTTATTAGTGTCTAAAGATATAACTAGAAGTTATTTCCCACTGTTTTGCCGTGGTCTGCTGGAGTATGATGATCCAGTTGACAAAACAACTCGGAAATAACTTCTAGTTATATTAACTCTGGCCGTGAAAGCCTACGTTCTCTCAAGTGTCTAAAGAGTTTCTCTGAATTTAACATTTTAAAATAATAAAAAGCTGATGTACCTTTGAGTTGTGAGTAAATGTAACACATCTATGTAGGTTGGGACATAGGTCACATAAAGCTTGTAGAAACCTTGCAATCAGGATAACACGAGCTTCATAATGTTTGTCGTCTGCTGCAGGATCTGCCTTGCACACTGACTTGGTGAATTCCATCAAACTGCAATAGCAAAGGAAATACTATGAGTTTACTTCTAGTGATAAAGCAAGTGTTAATTCTTGTAGCATGTATTCATTTTGTTTATTTGTTTTTTCACACAACCCGTGTGTAGGACAGGAGTTGGATATGTAAAGCCAGACTGAAAAATTCAATACCATAGCTGGAATTTGAACCATGGATCTCCCGGTCTCTAGCCGGTTGCTCTTCCACTGAGCTACCACGGCAATGCCAGCATAGCATTGAATTTCTCCACTGACTCGTATGTTTCCCGGTAAACCACAAGGTGATCTCAAATTATTTTGAGATATCAACCCCAATGGTGACATGGCCAAGTGGTTAGACCACTCGCCTCTCACCTAGACGGCCCGGGTTCGATCTCAAGCGACCGCATGTGACATTTGTGGTGGACAAAGCGGCGCCGGGGCAGGTTTTCTCTGGGTTCTCCGGTATCCCCTGCCATCGCATTCCACCGGTGCTCCATCTTCATTCATGTATCATCAGTGTCACCGCCTGCGGTGCCATAAGTAGTTAAAGCGGGCGTTAAGCACTACCAAAATACCCCCCCCCCCCCCCCCCCCCCCAATGGTGACTTACAATGCTGTAAGTACTTAAGTCCCAGGATTCATAGTATAGCTAACTATTATGGTCAATTGGTATTGGTTTATTTGTTTTTTCACACAAGCCATGTGTAGGACACAGTCTTATCCTGAGAAGACAAATGTCAAGTAAAAACTTTATTCGTGTAACTCACCCCCTCATGTGTGTCTGCCTCATATTCAATAGGTTATGAGTTTGAATCTTGCTTGGAGTGAGTCACATGAATAAGGTTTTTTTCAGGGTTTTCCCTTATCCTGAGAAGACAAATGTCAAGTAATTGACTGCCAGGTTTGATTCCCGCTGGGGTGGGAATTTTTCTTTAACCAGAATTATTCCCTATCCCTCATGGAGTCTGGAAGTATGAATGTGAGAGTAAATGTGCATGTGTTTAGTAATATAAAGTTTATTAACCTAATATTCTGAACCTACAGTATCACAAGTCAAAGTCCCCAATATGACCATTGAAGTTAAAGGGGGCTGGCTATACAAATGAAACAATTAAAAAAAGAATGTCAAGTAACCCCACATCATTTCACCAATTCTATTCATCGTTCAATATGACCAACCAGGTTAAAGGATGTTAAGCTAAAACAATTTAAAAAAAATATAAAAATAAAAAAATAAAAAAAAAAAAAATAAATAAAGAGGTTGAAGGTAATGTGATATATGGTGAATGGCCATACCTGTTGTAATCAAATGTGGCATAAATGGTTATATTTAAAACAAATTTCATCTGTAATCTGCCAGGTGATTGATGAGCTAGGTACATACCTTTTGATACTAGAAGTACTGCATGACTGTAAATGTTGTTGCAGTTCGCTTCTGTCTTTTATCTTGTTGCTTTCCTTGGGGTTAAGCTCCAAGTAGTGCTTTAGATCCTGGAGCAGAGCCTCAAGCTGCGTGTCTAGTTCTGCACACAATCTTTCTATGCAGGGGGAGTAGCCTTTTGTCTTCATCAGCAGACCTGATAAAATATTGCTTAATACTTGATTTATTCATTCAATTTCAAAACTACCCTTTTTAAGACTATGAGAACAACACTGAACATTTTTAAAATGCCATATTCCTAAAAACAATTGCAATTTGTTTATAATTGACAGCCTCTTTTTAATGTTTTCTGAGTTGATTGCTGTGTACTTTGATTAGCTCTAATTGTTTGTTAATTTTTTTTTTGTTTGTTTAACGTCCTTTAACCTGGTTTGGTCATATCGGACGATGAATGCAATTGATGATATGATGCTCAAATGATCTCGGGGTCACTGGAGCTTAAAGTTACTCGACATTCGTCTTCTCAGGATAAGGGAAAACCTCGAAAAAACCTTACCCGGGTAACTCACCCTAAGTAAGATTCGAACTCACGACCTTTTGAACGTGAGGCAGACATGCTACCACCATGCTACCCAGGCGGGCTATTTGTTAATTACCATCATTTAAAGTTTTTGTGTTCACACAAAAAAAAAAAAAAATGACAAGAGAACATATCCAAGCTATAACTTTTTATGAAGAATGCCTTACAAATGCATTTAACATTGAAGCTCCATCTAAGGCAAACATTTATAATTGGTACATCAAATTCAAGTGAGATCGTTCTTTTTCATAGTGATGAATTTCGTAAAGGTCACTCGGGAACTGCTGTTACTAATGAAAATATTGCTGCTGTTCAAGCAACGCTTGAAAAATATAAAGGGAAATCCTTTGAATTTATTTGGGCGACATTGGGCATTGGTATCGTCAAATCCAAAACATTTTATATCAAAAGTTAAGACATGAGAAATCTTTGTCATCAACTGATTCTGACTCCTAATCAAAAAAATCTGATGTATTGTATTCACATTACTTTCTCTACATCTCTGCAACAAATTATTGTTAAAAAGCTTATGCTTCTATTTACTTCATTCTAATCGAGAAAAAATTAGAAGAAATAGTCTTATTACTTGCTTCTTTGTAAGTAGAAGCGGAATAAGGGACTACCAGGTTAAACTGAAAGCCAAAGGCTGATTGCTATGTGACTGAAGTTCCTTTGTTTGTATGGACAGGTGTTGACAAATTCATGCATGAGAAAAGTATAAGTTTTTCAAAGCTGAAACAAAAAATAAGGAATATCTCTAAAACGAACAAAATGCATATAACATAAATTGTGTCTTTTAACGTGCTCTACATTTTTTGTCTGGTATGTTTTTTCCATCACTTATAGTTTAACAGTTATGCAAAATTCCGTAAAACTCTTCCAGGATAAAGTAGTCTTCATAGACTATTCCCAGAAAAATCAAAATATACATCTTATTTGTCAGGTAAATGTCTTTAATATAAGACATTTTAATCAAAATCGTTAGAGCTATTTTTGAGGAAATCAAAATTTTCGAAATTTTTTCTATGTAAAGGGTAGTTTGGAGTTGGGGGATTATTCTCAAGACCGCCTGACTGCCTGCCTCTCCTCTCCCCTCCCTCTCTCTCTCCCTCTCCCATGCACGCAGACAGATGTTTTTCCGAAAATACCTTTTTAGGATACATGGGACCCTAAAACATATATTTCCAGTGAAATCTCGGTATCAAATTTTTGGGTGGAGTGCAATACCTTCTCTGTACACTGTACATAGTCTGTGTAGAGAAAGTAAAAACTTTGGGAAAATTTGGTTAACTTTAATTTGCAGCACTTTAAATTTGGTTTGGAACATCAATTACTGGTGATGAATCTTGGACTTATTGTTATAATCCAAAAAATAAAAAGTCAATCACCTCAATGGGTCTTCAAACAGAATCCAAGCCTGCAAAAGTCTGACAAATTTGCAGTTCTGGTATAAAGATAGTTCTAGTTTTTCTAAAACGGTCACATTGCTACTATAGCATTAGAAAATAAACATATCATTACTACCAATTGGTACACAAATGTCTATTTATTGCAAATTTTTGAAAAAGTTTGTGGAAAATACTATAAGAGAAAAATAATTTTACATCATGGCAATGCATCGTCGCACACAGCAAAAGTAAGAACCTAGTCCAAAAGAACAGCACCATGGACTCTCCACCATACAGCCCTGATCCAGCACTTAATGATTTCTTTTTGTTTCCAAAAATTAAAGATGAAATTCATGGAATCACTTTTTGTCATCAGATGAAGGAGTAGAACATTATAAAAACCTATTTTTTTTTAAATACAAAAATGTATTGATGTAAGAATATTTTGTTAAACAATAAAATCATTTAAATTTTTTAAAACTAATTGTTGTTTGATTTTCTAATAATTTTTATGTTGCTCTTGTACTGTCAGGATTTTGCATACATGCTGACAAGTTTATCTTAAGGATAAATAAAACTTAGCATTGTATTCACCAAGTTTCAGTAAGTTTTTAATGATTCATTACTGTGTTAACTGGATCATTAAATCATTTTTATAGTTCACCAAGCATCTTTAAACTCACTGTCCCAGTAAAAATTGACTAGGTTACTGAGAGAAATTTCTTTCAGCAAAGTCTTAATGATTCACTCAGTAATAACCATTGTTCTAAATTGCAGATTGTTTCAATGCAGAATTGTTACACCTGGAGTTGCTTAAAAAACGAAAATCAGGAAAGATATCACCTTAGTAAAGACATTACTTTCAAAATTTTAGAAAGAATTGATCATAGGTAAAATATTCTACTAACAGAAACCAGCTAACACTGTGCAGTAATTGCTATTAACTCTTCATTTTTTTAGCTTTTTACTCTTAAAAGATTTGATTAATGCTTAAAGGCTACTTATATTCCCATAATTCCCTTTGTATCTGCAAGAAAATATGAAATAAAAATTTCTTTAAATTAAAGAAATAAAAGAAAGTCGTGTTAGTTACACTACTTATAACTCAAGAACGGCTGAACCGATTTGGCTGAAAATCGGTGGGGAGGTAGCTTAGGACCAGGAGACAGGCAGAGGATACTTTTTTTTTAGGTCGCACCGTGGCCGAGTGGTTAGGCCACTCGCCTCTTACCTAGTTGGCCAGGGTTCGATCCCAAGCGACCGCATGTGAGATTTGTGGTGGACAAAACGGTGTTGAGGCGGGTTTTCTCCAGGTACTCCGGTTTCCCCCACCATCTCATTCCACCGGTGCTCCATCATCATTCATGTATCATCAGTGTCACCGCCTGCGGTGCCATAAGTAGTTAAATTGTGTGTTAAACACTACAAAAAAAAAAAAAGGATACTGTGGGACATGACATAAAACGTGGTATAACAAAACACAACATACAGAAAAACGAACAATTTATCAGTCAAAACATCAGTCTAGCCGTTCATTTGTTAAAAATGGTATAACAAAATGCAACTGACACGGAATGACAAAACGCAACTGACAGCTAAACGTAAAGTTGTCTATGGTTAAGTAGGGTTGAAAATTTGACAATTAGAAATTTTGAAGTTGATCAGTTGATGTGTTTGTTTCAAGTTTCTATTAGCTTATTGTGCTGATATTATCATTAACAATGCCACGACAAAGACGTTCGAATCTTTCCCGACAAAGATTGCCTATCCCGGTGGCCATGCTCGCTAAAGTGTCTCACTTTGGCGCTTCGTGGTGCACAGAATCGTGGGTTTGAGTCCCACCTTGGGCATGGATGTTTCTGTGTTTGTAAATGTGTATATGTTTGTGTATGACATGAATAATAAGGTCAACTAAGGAAATGTGGGAAACTGGGAAAAACAGAGAAAAAAGGAATACAGCGCTGGAGTCCTGACAAGTCTCCAAAACTGTATTTTTTATAATAAAAAAAAGAGCCTTAATACAACTAGGATTCGAAACATTTCGAATGAAAGGACTGAAGAAGAACAAGAAATTGCATGTGGGGAGCGCCATGTTAGTATGGCTCGACTTCGTGCTTCTCAATCACAAGAGCAAAGCAAGGCAGCCCGTGAAACGGCCCGGTTGGCAATGCAAAATCATCAAGTAAACCTCAGAGATCGACAACTAGATAATTTTCGATGCACAAGAAGAAATTTATCAAGTACTGATTTGAATCAAGCAGCATTTCGATACAATTGCAGCACTGATTACTGCTTGCATACTAGCTCAATTCTATTGACTGTGTAAAAAATGAAGATGAGGCCAACAACCATCCAATTGAATTTTTAAACTCCTTGGACGTGCCTGGCTTACCACCGCACAATTTACGACTAAAGGTTGGCTCTGTAGTAATCATGCTTCGAAACATGAACCAACCAAAACTGTGCAACGGAACGCGTTTGGTGGTAAGTAAATTGATGGAACAATGTGATTTACGCGATGATACTCAAAGGAAAATTTGAAGGTGAAGAAGTTCTCATTCCGAGGATCCTGAAGATACCAACTGATTTGTTGTTTGAGTTTAAATGACTTCAATTTCCAATCCGTCTTGCATTCACCATGACCATTAACAAATCATAAGGCCAATCCTTGAAAGTTTGTGGTCTGAATCTAGAAAATCCATGTTTTTCCCATGGTCAATTATATGTGGCATGTTCACAGTCGGAAGACCATCTGCATTATTTGTTCTTGCGTCAAGAAATGTTGTCTATCACAAGATGCTTCACTGAAGAGTGCAACCAAAATACAAGTCCAACAAATAATCATTAAAATACTTGATTTTTTGTATTTATATTTATTATCCTTATAAAAAATGTAACTTAATAAAATCCAAAATCTGCTCATTCATTGCCTCTAAGGTGGAACAAAGTTCGCCGGGTCAGCTAGTGTTTATATGAATTAACATGAAGTAGATAGAAGAATAAGCATTTATATAATAGTTAGTGCACAAGTTAGCAGAGAAAGTAATTTGAATATAACACATCAGATATTAGTTATTTTATTTTGTGTTCTAATGAGACTGAGCAAGAGCGCCTACCTTTAGCTTGTTGTTGTGGTTGATCCTTTTTATCAGCTTGCAGTATATCACTGTTCCATTCTTTCCAAATGAACCACCTGAGATCATGTTCTGGCTGACTGCAGCTAAAACCATCAAAATACTTAATTAAAAATGTTAGTTTTTAATTAACTAATTTATTTATTTGTGTTAATCTAATGCATACATGAGTATGACAGGCATTCAGCCCAGGCTCTTAGCTCATCATACCCACCCATATAATTACATCTACACAAATTGTAGTTCCCTAAAATTATCAAAACATTTATGGGTAACAGAAAATTATATTAACTTTAACTCCCTTTGCACAGACCAGTTCCATTTTTCCTTACTTAAAAGCTGACCTAAGCTTCTGCTTTTCTTTCTAAAAATCCTCTTTAATGCTGTTTACTATTCTCTTTGTTTCACTTTTGCTCCAGGAACTCTTTCCTCCTAAAATTTGATCCTTAGCATTCAAATACTATATACTGTAGATCTTACTTCCCTTCATAAATGGGACACTATGACTACTTTTCTTATTCCTTTTAACCTCCAAATGTTCATTCTTCAACATACGATTCCCTTCCTTTGTTTGCTGAGCCCAATAGCTAGTTAAAATATTTCTTTACAAAATAGGCTAATGTATGAATATGAATACAGTAGTATTGCATCAGGATTGGGTTGCTTTAATATAGAGAAATGAGATTTAACTGAAATCTTATGGCATATTTAAAAAATACATTCTGTGTCACATTTTGTGTACCATGATATAAAGAACATTCAGAAGGGACAGCTCATTTAAACATTTTTTTGAACATTAGTAATGAGTTGATTTAAATGGAAAATATGCTCTCAGTATGTATTAAATTAGGGTCTCATGGGATACATGCACTGGTGCTACAGCACAGGTTGCAAAATAAGATCTCTCACTCTCTCTCTTTCTTTATGCTTGTCACACTATCCAGAAATTCATAATGTACAAGATTAGTTTAATGTTGGAAGATACAAGAAATGAGGAAAATGATTCTTGAAAGTGAAAAAGGAATTTCTATACGGAACTTGCCTACAACTTCAAATGTAGCAGCACACAAGTGAATAACATTCTAAAAAATAAAGGCATTTTAAAACAATGGGTAGAAAACAAATGAAATGGAATGAAAAGAAAGGCAAGTCAAAGTACAGAGAAGTAAATAATTTATTTTATAAATGGTTTAAGCACACATTGTTAGGAAATGGCTGAACAGTGGACCAATGATATAAGAAAAACCATGACACTGAAAATTAAATGTGCAAGATTCTGTTGCTAAAGCATAGCAACAAAATGTTTGCTTTGTTGTGTATGTTTAATTTGTTTTATTGCATTGTGCACAAATGAGGCCTTAATCATTTAGTGCATTCATATGTTTGTCATTTTTAATATACTGTTAGGTCTCACTGTTGTCTACTGTTGTGCACACCTCTTCCCTGATTTCACAACCTTAATGTAGTAGTTACTTGTACTAAAGGCAATTTTTTCAGAAGAACGACTCGTGACAGGCAGGTTTCACTATTGTAGACTCCAAATAATTGTTCCAAAGTAGAGTCAAATACATCTGTGAGCATTTATGTTCTACTGTAACAGCAAGATACTCTTGGTCTATTGTTACTTGATTGACTCAGGTTCTTTCACCTCAAGTTGTGATTCCTATACATAATTATTATTTAATTCACTTGAAGGTGGGGCAGACACTTCTTCCTGGTATACTAATTATTTAATTTAGTATTAGATCTTATTGTATATAATAGATATATTAGATCTTAAGAAAATAAAAAAATTACTTATCCTTAGGTAAATAAAAAATTCACAAAATATTTTAAAGAACATGGTATAATATTAATTCCACAAAATAAATGTATCATAAAACTTTGTTGGTTTTTATAAAAAAAGATATAATAAAAAAACTGGTATTTATCAGATTGTGACTACATTTATATTGGAAAGACCAAACATCATTTGGAAACTACAATTAAGGAGCATTTTAGAAATGTTAAACACAAACAGATTGATAAATCAGCTGTGGCAGATCATTTTTGGTCATTTAAATGTGAAATAAATCAAGAAAAGTTATTAAAACATTTAAATGGGCCCAGAGATTTAATGGAGTGGCAGAAAATGCTTATTTTGAAAAATAGAGATCATGAAATGAATGTTGAAATATCACCAATTGATTCTGTTACCAAATTTATTTTCTTCCAGAAAATGGCAGCATCATAGCAAACAATCCATACCTAGTGACAGTAACCATAACAACATAAATAACCAGAAAGCAGAAGATGAAATCAAAGCATTACCAAACATATCCTATGATTTGATTTATTTATAAAAATAGGTGAAAATTTGTTGCAACATATGAGGGTTGAAAATTAAGTAGTGGCAACATAGTTCAGCAGGTTACAGAAGATTGGGCATGCTCAAATAGGATATATGCTATTTTAACTGTGTAGAGTGTATAAAACAGTCATTTGGTTAGAAGGGGTAGTTGCTGTGAAGTGTTGAAGTAGACAGTCATTGCGTAGACAGTCAAATGTTTAAGAAAGGTGATCAGTGGTCATGCATTAAAATTGAGGTTACTCGTGGCCAAAATGCATCTGAGTGTAATCGAGGATTATGTGAAACCTGTGGTGAGAATGTAATAATATATATGATGGTTACATGATGGGTTTAAGTATTCATGCTAGTTGGAATGAGATTGAAGATTTCCACTGCACAAGTCAGCCAACCATTCCTATACATCACATATGGACTGTCCAGGAATTAGCCATAGAAGTTGGTATCTGTCATCCTGTTGTGTTCCACAATGACTCGCCAATGTACAGAAATGGCACCGGCATGTACTTGACATGAGTCCTTGTGACTTTGACCTCTTTCCTAAGTTAAAAGAACCTCTCTGAGGCAACCGATTTCCTGATGTGGCATTTGTACTTCGAGCAGTAGGGCACTCTCGCTGTCATCAACAACCAACACCTTGCCAACGGCATCCTACAGCTTTCCAACATTTGGCAGTACTAACAAGCTCAATAAAAAGCAATTTCTATATATGTTGCCATTACTTTATTTAAAACCTCATATTTATTGTTATATTAATATCTATTCATTGCCTTGGAGGGAATATAATGAATAAAATAAGAAAGGTCAGGATGTGTTCAGAGGAAGAGTTAAAGGCTGTGGCGCTGCATTATTTAAGTCTGAAACAACTTTTCATCTTTGATGTCTGTCACTCAAATATCAGACTTTTTACATACTTGTCTGAGGAGATTTCCTGGAGAGACTTGCTGAGAGCAGCTTGCAGTTGACCCAATGCATTACTCCAGTGCTGGGACACAATACACTTTGCTCTCTCTGTGAGATGGGGCTGGAAGTATGTCTCCCAGATGTTGAGTCCTCGAGGGATGAACAGACGTTGGCACATAATATCCCAGTTACCTCCTGGAGTTGCAAGTTCTGCAGCCTCTTCTCGGACAGCATGGAGACCTTTGACAGATCCCACTAGACCTAGCAGCATGCTGACCTCCTTCTGCACATAGTTGCGCACCCAGTCCAGCCACCTAGAAAGGCTCTCTCTCATTTCTCCGGGAGACACTGGTTCCACTGGTTTGGCTGCAGATGGCCTGATGTATATAGAAAAATACAGTTAAAGGTGATATTTTACTTTCTGCAGAAAAATACTGCTACATTTTTAAGCTATAGCTTAATAAAAATGAGTGGTTAAAGAGAAAAGAGGAGAAATAAAAGATGTCAGTTAATAGAACAAAAGCAGTAGCAGCTGTACAAGAGCTTTAAACACCCTATGGATTTTTTTGGTTAGTTTTTTCTTTGGAAGCTATTAAAAGTACCGTGGTAATTTAAATACTACAACAGTTAAATACAACTCAATGAAATCTGCAGCAGGATTCGTAGCACATTTTAATTTGCACATATTTTAAGCAGTTTTTGGGGTTATGTCAAAATTATCTTATGGGCCAAATGGACAATGGCTTCTCCAATGCAGTTTCCATACTAACACTACAATTTTACACTAATGCCACCATTAAGTCACTGAGGCAGAAATAAGTAACAACTCGAGTGTGGAATGTCTTCAGCATATTTCAGACAATCCATACTCTCAACTACAATTTAATCCACACATCAAACATTCTTGCTTTTAAATGCTGTACTTAATTATGAATACAACAAACATTCACAAAAACAATCCTTTCTTTTGTAAGACGACTTGTCACCGCTGCCACCGCCACCACCACCATGTTTAAAGAACTTCTTATTTTCTCTGCCACATACATCAGAGGTAGAGAAGGAATTCTATTCCACCCAAAATATTTATACCAAGATTTCACCAGAAATCATGTTTTGATATTCCTTGAATTCAAAAGATTTTTACTTTCTCTACTTTGTACATAGACATATATATATATATATATATATATATATATATATATATATATATCAACAATCAGCTTAAGTGTCCCTTATTTTATTCAAAATATATAAGCAACACTTTAAATTTTGTTTAAAATTTCAGTTATCAGTCTTCTTTTTATACAGATGATATGTTAACTTCCAAAATTAAATTCTGATAAAATGGGGTCATCTTGCATTTAGAAAAATATAATAATTATCCAGTACCTGAAGTCCTGCACAAGTGGAGGTAAGAATTTTGCTGCCATACAATTTTGCAAATCAATAAGATTTATTGCAGGTGGAGCATTATGACCTACTATGCTCTTCAGTTGTTTCCAGACAAGACCTTCCGGCTGTGAAGAATCGGGACATCCATCTGAAATACAGTGCATCATATATACAAGCATTTCTTTCATTCATAAAATATATCTAGATGCTAAGAGGTAATGTTCAATAAATGCTTAAAAATATTAAAACAAAAATATTTTTGATAGATTTATTTTTTATTTTTCAACATAATTTCCTTTTAGCTCAATACACATTTCAGAATTTTCACAACCAAGTGAAAAGATGGGAGGTTTGGGAATTTCAAGTTTGGGGGAAAAAAAAAAAAACAAAAACAAAAACAAAAACAAACAAACCATCAAAAATTCACTGGGGGACCAATCTGATGAATGCAGTGGTAATTTGAACTTGAATTTCACAATTTTCACCATCTGCTGGTGTTTACTTGTGCATTATCTTGATGGAATAGCATTTTTTTTTTTTTTTTTTTTGGCAATTGCATTTTTTCTTAATTTCCTTCAACCAGTGCATAATACTCCCCATTTATTGTTTATCCTTTCTGCAAGTAATCAATGTACATCCCAAAAAACCATCGCCATTACTTTGTCAGCCAATTTCACATCTGGCCCTACCCTCAAAGGTTTTCTGCGCAAATATTTCTTAAATCAACATATAGCAGATGCTTCAACATTGGCTAGGAATTACATGCCAACAATTTATCTACATATTCTGGAAGAAATACACAATGGATAACATCATTTGGATTTCAGCTGATGAAGCCACCAACAATTGTGGCCATTACATTGCTAATTTAATTGTTGGTGCATTAAAACAAGAGCCTTCTCTTTATATTTTGTGGCCTGCAAAGAATTACAAAATGTAAATCATTCTACGATCGCCAGTTAGGTGAATAAGGGTATTAAAACTATATTTCTAGAATCTTCTGCAGATGAAAGGATGTCAATGTTTTTTCTCAGATGCTGCTCCCTACATGATTAAACCAGGATAATTCCCCCAAGTATTTAAAACACAAATATGGTTCATATAATTTGCTCAGGAAGAAGTACTCTGAATAAGTACAATTCACATTTAAGAATGTAAATAAACTGATTTCATAAACAAAGAAAGTGTTTCTTAATGAATCAGCTTGTATCAAGGCCTGCAGAGAGATAACTTACTGGGGTACCTTGGTCGTAGCTGTGTTGTTTTCCAATGAATATTTCAAGGTTATCAAAGACATTTACTATGACTTCTATAGGCAAAGGCTTTGGCAGTTTGTCAGTGCAAGGGAACATTTAATGATTCCAGTATTCAGAAAAAACATTGCTGTGATTAGCACTCATTTTTCCCATATACTTGTGAGTATTATAAAGCTCAAAATTTGAGGTTTGGCGGTGACTGAATCTAGTGAACTTCTCCTAGCTGGAGGTGTTCCCAAAGAAATTTAAAGAAAAGTTTTCAAACATTTTCAACAATAACCCATGCTTTGAATCTTTGCGTAAAATTTATAGCTTTATTAATGGGATGGCTGAACTTTTACCAGAAACAATAAGTGCTAATATAGCACCCAAATTCAAACACTGTCAGTGACCTCAGTTGATGTAGAATGGTCCTTTTTTCCTTTAAAAATATTTTGAGTGA
This sequence comes from Hymenopus coronatus, assembly GCA_030762935.1. Classification (NCBI taxonomy): domain Eukaryota; kingdom Metazoa; phylum Arthropoda; class Insecta; order Mantodea; family Hymenopodidae; genus Hymenopus; species Hymenopus coronatus. The sequence continues at coordinate 31,379,056 of CM060883.1, forward strand.
TCAATGACATAATCTTACTACTGAATATTAAGAGGAGTACTTGATCATTTCTGTTTACTATAGCAGCAAAATGTAAACGAATGTATAAACGACACATTTTTCTGATGAAGTAGATAATAAAAATTGCCAATTGTAAGTTGTTTTAGAAATAATATAATATATAACTAATCATTACTTTGCTTTTACTATTTGATGTTGCATATTTTGACACTTTTCATGCATATTTCAAGCCTTTTATGTTGCATATAAACTGGCCTCCTCTCATAACTATGCAAAGATCTTGGTTTTGTTTGTTCTCAAACTTTCTGAAGAAGAAGCTGCTTCATGTGACTTGAGCAGTTGGTTAAGCAGTCATCTGTGCCAGTGTTGATACAGCGTAACAATGAAGGCTTCTACAGCTGCAATCCTTGTCTAAATGAAGCAACAATTCATGGCTTACCAATAGCGAACATTGTAGCCACATAATCATATCTGATCCATGCACATGCACACCTCAAGTTGAACAGGAATACTAAGCAAAATTGGTAGATACATTATGCACCACCCTGTAGAATGAACTTCTCTTATATTGTATTAAACAACAGAAGGGATCTTAAATTATTAACTCACCAAGAAAACAAGCATGCAGCAATGAAACAGTATGCACCAGGAGTCTCACACTGTTGCCAATACGTTTCTTGACACTCTCGTGACTATCCGATTGGAGTTCTTGTTGTAATGCCTGTGTTCGAAGTGCAAGGAATTTCTTGAGCAGCTCCAATGAACCAAGGCCTTCCAACAACACAAGTGTACTTAAACAATTTGATGCATCCTGCAACATTGTATATGTATAATGTAATTATGAAAATTTGCAGTTTTTAATCTTTATACAGATATTAGATTATTTCTTATCTTAATGCTATTTTACGTATAACCTAAAAGGAAAAAGAAAAAATGCTAAAAAGTTGCACATCCAACTGAAGCTCCTGGCAAGCATCAATATGCCAGACAACTTAATTATAGTCATAAAATACAGCTGAGACACTCTCTCTACACTTTTCAGATTTCGAGCTCAACATTTTAAAAAGATGGGAAAAACATAAATTGGTATTTTTTATTTTTAGCCAAATAAATTACATCAACAATGAGTTAAAAGACCATTTATATGCTAGAGCATGAAAACAATTTGTATTTTACTTCAACTGTTTATGATGAATGCTAAAAAAAATTAAATTGTAAATTAACAGTTAATTTAAACAAATGAACAAATTTAAGTTCAAGGATAAAATCATTTAAAAAATAAGTTTATCAATTCATTCTACAATAACTTAAATTTATTTAATATATAACAAAAATTATAATTATAGTAATTTTATTAATTTCAGATTACATCAAAATCCATGATAAATAATTTCAATATAAATGAAAGGCTTCTTTAAGTTTATCTGCTCACTTCTGTGACTTCTATATTTATGCTATCTTCAACTCAGAAATATCTGATGGAACATATTCTGAATAAAGCATTTAGGTAGTGAAGTTACTTTACTGTAAATATGAATTAAATGTTTCTTCTACACCAATCATGTGTAGGACAGCAGTTGGAGAGGAAGCAGACTGAAAAATTCTATGCTATAGCTAGGATTCAAACCACAGATCTCCTGGTTTCTGCCCAATTGCTCTAACCACTGAGCTACCATGACAACATGCCAAGATAGCACTAAATTCTCCAACTGACTTGCATTTTTGCTTGGTAAACCACTAGGCGTTCTCAAATTATTTGAGATGACATCTTAAATGGCGACTTACAAACTATTTTCCATGAGCTTGAGGTGGGTTTGCCGTTGATAATGCAACTTTAAATCAATTTTTCACATTTCACTTTGTGTCTGACTTTACACTCCAACTTAACTGTAACTTCACAAATCAGTCAATATAACTATCTTAAAAGTGTTTGAAGGGCTCAAAAATGATATAAACTGAGGAAATTGAAACTAATGTTAGTGTAAATAGAAGTTAACAACACATTAGAAATACAAGGCAGAGTATTAAATTATATAAATTATGGGAAAAACTTAATTCTGGAATGTTGTGCTTTCCAATGGTCTAATGCAACTTTTGGTGGAACTCGTCGCAACCTTTATAAGCTGAAGATATCCTGCGGCTCATGTTTGTTATTTGCAATGGTAGGCTAACAATGGAGATGGTGATGGAACAAGACACCCTACAACTTTTCCCATTTGACTCTGAAACATGGACTTTTGGAATACTTCACAAATAGAGATGAAGCCAAGGATACAAGTGTCTTAAAATTGCCACTTCAGAGACATGAATTGAACCATGACCCCTTGGATTAAAAGCTACTGATCAACATCCTTATTCTTGAAATGTAAAAGTAAGATCCTACTGTCTATATTTTGGAAAACATTTTGGTTTAACTTCCGATTTTGGTATGTAAATCTTAAAATGCTGTTTCTGCACCTAATGAGGGATTTACCTGAGGTGTTAAAGTATGCAGTTGCAAGAGTTTCTCACAGCCACTTGTAATGGCATTATGAAAATGAGAGATGGAACTCCACTGTCGTACAATAATCGGAAAGTATTGCACCACTTTGGTAGCATTAAGCTCCTCTGTTCCTAGATGAAGACCTGAAACAGAGAACAAAGATTTTACTCAGGAAGTATTGTGACCAAGCATGCAAAATTATTTGCAGACTGCCAGTATAAGCATATGCTGAAGGTATTCTTGTGCTACATGCCAGGTGAGATGATGTGAAGCTATTGATGTTTCAAGAGCATGTGTTTCTCCCATCAGGATGTTGAATGACTTGATCAAAGAGATGTGGAGCCATTGACGTTCAAGAACAGTATCTCTCCCAACATCAGTATATTGAATGACTTGATCAAAGCAAGGTGAGGTGATGTGGAGCCATCAACATTTCAAGAGCTGTATCTCTCCCAACATTAGGATGTTCAATGACTTGATCAAATCAAGGTGAGGTGATGTGGAGCCATCAACGTTTCAAGAGTGTGTATCTCTCCCAACATCAGGATGTTGAATGACTTGATCAAAGCCAAGTGAGGTGATGTGGAGCCATCAATGTTTCAAGAGTGTGTATCTCTCCCAACATCAGGATGTTGAATGACTTGATCAAAGCCAGGTGAGGTGATGTGGAGCCATCAACATTTCAAGACTGTGTATCTCTCCCAACATCAGGATGTTGAATGACTTGATCAAAGCCAAGTGAGGTGATGTGGAGCCATCAACGTTTCAAGAGCTGTATTTCTTCCAACATCAGGATGTTGAATGACTTGATCAAAGCCAGGTGAGATGATGTGGAGCCATCAACATTTCAAGAGCTGTATTTCTTCCAACATCAGGATGATGAATGACTTGATCAAAGCCAGTTGAGATGATGTGGAACCATCAACATTTCAAGAGCTGTATTTCTTCCAACATCAGGTTGATGAATGACTTGATCAAAGCCAGTTGAGATGATGGAACCATCAACATTTCAAGAGCTGTATTTCTTCCAAAATTAGGATGATGAATGACTAGATTAAAGCCAGGTGAGATGATGTGGAGCCATCAACATTTCAAGAGCTATATTTCTTCCAACATCAGGATGATGAATGACTTGATCAACGTCAGTTGAGACGATGTGGAGCCATCAACATTTCAAGAGCTGTATTTCTTCCAACATCAGGATGATGAGTGACTTGATCAAAGCCAGCTGAGATGATGTGAAGCCATCAACGTTTCAAGAGCTGTATCTTTCCCAATATTAGGGTGATGAATGACTTGATCAAAGCCAGTTGAGATGATGTGGAACCATCAACATTTCAAGAGCTGTATTTCTTCCAACATCAGGATGATGAGTGACTTGATCAAAGCCAGCTGAGATGATGTGAAACCATCAACGTTTCAAGAGCTGTATCTTTCCCAATATTAGGGTGATGAATGACTTGATCAAAGCCAGGTGAGGTGATGTGGAGCAATTGTTGTTTCAAGAGCTGTATTTCTTCCAACATCAGGATTTTGAATGCCTAGATCAAAGCCAGGTGAGGTGAGGTGATGTGGAGCCATCAATGTTTCAAGAGTTTCTCTCCCAACATCAAGATGATGAATGACTTGATCAAAGCCAAGTGAGGTGATGTGGAGCCATCAACGCTTCAAGAGCATATCTCTCTCCAAAATCAGGATGATGAATGACTAGATTAAAGCCAGGTGAGGTGATGTGGAGCCATCAACATTTTTATTTTCTCAATAGTGATTATAGATTTTTATTAAAATTTCATTAAGATATTGGCATAAGGAGTAAACCTAATATTTTGAATTTTCTTTGCACAACTAGAGATGACCCCTTCACTCTGATTTAATTTTGTACAGTTAGGAAACTTTAATATAGACAAAAACTTATTTTTGACAGGGAAAAATGCAGTTCTCTGATGTCTAATTTATGTAAAATATATGCTTTTTGTAACATTTAAATATTTTCTATGTTTGAAATGTTTGCCTTTACATTTTGTTTTCCCAGCTTGAATTGTCATTAGGCACCGAACAAAGCTAAAGTTATTATGCTACTTCCCTGTAATAGAAATCAAACTTTAATACAGAATTCATGTACTACAACATGCAGCATTCTTAGAAAATTATGAAAAGTGATATTTTACCTGTGTTGATATGTCTGGCAAGGAGGAAAAGCTGTGCACTTAAGATGTAGTCCTCTTCTTCAATTGCAGTCCATATCTGTTCCGGAATGTCCAGTAATATTTTTACTTGTACAGCAATGGAGTAATAGCCTTTGTTCTTTGACAATCTGAAAACCCAAACAGCTTACAATAGAAACCTCTAGAAGTGTGCCTACCATTTTAAAAATTATATTTTGAAAGTTGCACTGCAGCAACTTTGCTGCTTCATTGCCTGAGAACTTGCATTCTCAAGTTGTAGGTGCAAACCTGGCAGAGAGCAATGGATATTTTGTGCATAAGAATTCTTAGCATGGCTTTTTCAGAAGGGAAGCAAATTGCTGGTCCCATGATGTAGATTTATGCAAATAAAAGAACTTGAAGCGTGATAAAGAGGCCTCAGTAAAATTAAGTGGTCTTTCACTCCCAATATAGAATGGGATGATGAGAACCATAGCAGTTAAACAATGTCCATAACTATAAAACTGAGAGTCTGCATAGGCTTTGTTTCAAGCAAAGTTAAAATATTAACTGCATTCAAATGCTAAAAAATTATCAAGTCATTTTGATAATGCTTTCCTCAATGAAAAGCACTGCTCTATCTGATAGATAGGGTATAGGATAATTTTTAATTTCAACTTTTAAACACTTACAGTGTATAGGATAGTATTTAATTTCAACTCTTAAACACTTATAGGATTTAGAAGGTCTAGATATTGCAATACAAGACAGAGTTAAGGACAGCATGTCAGCAAAGGAGACTAACTTTATTTTTTAAGAATGTCATGAAGTAGAAAATGGATGTTACATCAAAGAAAACACATGTAAACATAAAACAAAAGCTAGAGAGATATTTTATTCCAGTATACATAGATGGTCACAATTTAGTAACTGAAAAAACTAAAAACAAAGGAAAAAAGAAGACAAATCTGATATGGTTGTTCAGTCACACTTCAGCTGAGAAAGTGGGCAGGAGGGGGCCGGCAGGATATGAGGTATACCATGAAATCCCAGACGTATATTTTTCAAAGTGTTCTCCTCATGCATTTCTGTTAGTCTTTGGCAGACATGGGCAAATTCCGAAAAGCTTGGTACACATGCAAAGAAGTTGGCTATCATCACATAGTTTTAATTGATCTAGTAGTTGGAGATATAAACAGATGAGTACAAAGGCAGTTACTCATTCTTAAATAAATAGTACTGATTTATTTAGTATAAGTTAAGACTGTAGTAAAATCATACAAACATTGTATATTTAATTAAATTAATTTACATTTGCAATTATTTTATTAAAATCTAGGTTACCTCTGACAGAGCTATATTTACTGCACCAGCAGATGATTGTCTGTCAAACAAAAGCTTTGTTTTGAATTGGCATAATTCATTTGTGAAAACAGTTGCTCACACAAATATGAAGCAGCAAATATAGCCAATAATTTAGTCATAATGAATCTTATTTGTGTGTGTTTTGCAAATGATAACTGTTTAAATAGATCATTGCTATGTTACTTTGGCACAAATGTTTCATAATCATATTATTTATCATGGATATTAATTGTATCTACAAATACTGCCTTACCCTTGCCAGGTTCAGCATGCAAATTGTTTACTTCGCAAATTATTTTACTCTTTAGATTTTCTAGTAAGGGAATATATGTAATTAAATTCCTGTAGCATTAGTTAAGTAAAACAAGAATGAAATACATGCTTTAAGATAAATATGATTTTATTTTGTCTCACACGAATGCGGCAATATTTCTTTATGAGAATTGTAATGACAAGAATGAAAGGGAAGCTAGTGAAGAAGTTAAACACAACATTACTATTGCAGATTTATATCTAGATAGCAGTGATACATCTCAGGCATGCATAGTAGAGGAATTCAGTGCTTCCACTTCTAGACTTGTATGAGTGGTGAGGGGTGAAGGGGCGATGTATAGTAGAATTCTGTGCACGTTATTACCTAACTTGCTTCCATGTGCAAGCACCAGTGCCAACATTAGGTTATACAAAGAGTTGCTACAATACAAATCAAGGCATTGGTCAATAGTTGGATAGGTAGAGTCAGACTAAAAAATTCAATGCCATAGCCGGCATTTGAACCAGATTTTCAGGTCCCTAGCTGGTTGCTCTAACTACTGAGCTACCATGGCAACATGCCAGCATGGCATTAACCCTTTATTGCACAAATTATTTTGTTATATATGCTGTTCTTCCTCTAATTCGCAAACCAGTATTCATATCCCTTTCACTGGCACCACAACTGAAGCAACTTGAATAGTCTTGATCTTTGTGCGATACAAAATGGACTGGCCATCATTCAAAGCAGAACGTCGCGAGTTCCAGTCCCAGCGACTGCAGTCAAATGTGCCTGTGGTAAAGGAAGGGGAGGACCCAAGTAAATTAACCGGTGTGATGGCACACTTGGATGCTGACAGGGTTATGACTGCAGTTGCATGGATTTTGCTGTTTTTTACTAAAAAATACACTACAGTTTTATTGAAAATATTAATATTTTTACAATATAAAACAGCTATAACTAGCCTAATTTGATTGTTGAAGATTAGTGTAATACGAAATTAGAAAAAAGTCCCCTAAAAATATTAAAAGCTTTGATTAATCATCTTTGTTCCATGATTGCAACAGCATGCAATAAAGGGTCAAATTCCTCAACTGACTCGAATGTTTCCTGGTAAACCACAAGGTGATCTCAAATTATTTTGAGAAGACTACCCCAATGGCGACTTACAATGTTATAAGTATTATAAGTCTCGGGCTTCATAGTTTAGCCAACTATATTAACACATTTGTTAATGTTTTGCTTTTCTATTTTGAAAAGTTCTTTTCTCCTGTACCTTTAACTATATTTAAACATATTTAAAAGCAAACAGCCAAATTGTTTCCAACAACATTATCAATGCTGCATCAGAGCTTTCCAAAGATGGGAGCAATGGTAAATCAAGAAGACTAAGTGCTCGATTCTTGCAATTTCTGTAAGCCTTCATGAATGTACAGTGAGGAAGCAGACAAAACCAACTAGAGATAGACTGCAACAAAGTGGGTTCAGTGTGCAATTGTGGAAACAGGGCCTTCTCCTTTTCTCACCACCCAAGGTACCATGCAACATGCTTCCCTCCTCTAAGCCTGGCAATCCAGTATGTAATGGCACACATATATTATATTAATATCACCTTGCTTTCCAGAGCATATAAACAGCCTTCAAAGACTTCTTGTGTTTCCAGTAGGCCACTGAGAGGTAAGGCTTGTGAAAGAGTATATAATGTTGCCCAGTACTACAAGAACAAACATTTAAAATTCAACATGTAAACAAACTGATAACAAGTGAAGCAACTGATGCTTCAGTAAGTGCTGTAAGCAAGATTTTTAAAGAGTAAAAAGTATCTCTAGCAAGGGGTTAACCTAATTTTTCTACCCCACATGGAAAATCAAATCCAAAGAAGTGAGGAATGAAGTAGATTCATTTACGGATTCCTCAATCTGAAAAAAAATCCATACATTTTATACTGTGCCCAAAGGTATTCCAACAATCAAAAAACTTTTAGCCAGTGTCAAAATAAGACAGGATCCTTGATTGAGGAAGGAAATTCTTAAAAATAAACAACCTAACTAGATTTTAGATGGAATCATTGCCAGCCCAAAAGAAAGGTTTTATTTGAGCGATTGGATATAGCTGTTTGAAGAAGACATTATTTAAATGACGTTAGAAAGTATACAGCAGAGGGTTGGAATATTGTATGGATTGATGACACACACATACAACAAAGTCATCCAGCAAACAAGTACTTGCAATTCTGGACTTGAGTTTACAGTCAACTTTGGAATGGGGCAGAAATTATTATCCATTGTGGAGGTAGAAGGTGGACTTGTAGACGGAGCACTACTTATTATTCGAGGAGGACAAATATCAGGAGACTATCACAAATTCATGAATTTTGACAAATTTTGAAAAAAAGTTGGAAACAGTGATGTTAACTACCACAAGTGAGAGGGACAAGAAGACAAACATGGCTGCTCTGAAATCTGAAGTGACATGTTAGGTGGAGGATCATGGTTTCAAATTTGATCCTGCTATGACAAAAGTGAAACTATTGGAAACTATCAACAAGTCCTCATGAAAAGTAGTTTGCAGTCAACAGATTATTTATGAACATGGCCACATTCCATTGTGCTTTCTACCCTATCACCCTGACTTAAACCCCATTAAAATGATATAGGGTGACACTAAGGGAAAAGTATCACCAGCTTAGGCGGAGCTTTGAAGGCGAAAGAAGAATTGTGTCAAAAGTTGCTTTTAGAATACTGTCTGGAGCAATAGGTTAAGACATTGGAAAGTTAACAGAAAGCAAATACCTTGGACATGACTTCACCATCAATCAAGAAATGGACAGAATTATAAGTTCTTTCAACCCAAAGGAAGAAAGCAGCAATTTGGAAGGAAATGCAGAGAGTATGTGCAACAGTTAATGTGAAAGCAAGTGAGTGACATAACTAGAGGAACCAGTGGAGGGGGAAAGCTGGAAGGCTTCAGTATCATGCTTCCAACTCCAATCTCTTCGCTGTTTAGTTATACATGCTAAATTTAATAATTAAATGTAAACATTTATCTGGAAAGCTAATATTGGTCTTTTCAAAACAGAGCAAATCAAAAGATTGATAATCATGCCCAGTTTTTTAAAGAAAGGGAGGACTAAATGCCCTATACACTGTGACCAGTTATGATCTTCTCTTCAATCAAGCTCCTAAGATCTTTGCCTCTTTCAAAACGTCTGCAAGGCACTTCTTGAAATCCTTGCAACTGCACGATTTCCTGATTAAAATGTTTAATTCTAAGAACTACGAAAGCCACAGTTACACAGTAAATAAGATATTGACCCATTCACTCTCCCGCATAAGTATTCTACATAATAATGCTCAATTACCAATGTATAAATTATTTTTGGCATTGCTAGGATGTTCATGCTTGGCCGTCACTGTTCTTATTTAATTGTAACCTCAGAATTTTGTTGTTCTTTGTCTGCATATAGTCGATGAAATTGTTATACTGTTTGATACCTCATAATGTTCCCGTAGGAGGGAGGTTCCAACCTCTTCAGCTGCTGTGGTGTAGGCGCTGCGTACCCTGAGCACTCGTACTTCTGACGAGACCAGAAGTAGTTGTGCCCTCCCGCAGGAGAGCTGTTTGGACTGGGTTGGACTCGACATGGCAGTGGTCCCAATACCCATGGGTTATTGGGTGTGTCTTGGCTTTGCCTTGATGGGGATGTGAGACTCAATGTCCATCAGTACTAACCAGCAGAGCTGGTAGACGGTTAGCTGGTATCTGTCGGCCTCACCAAGGTTATTGGTAGTCTTCCTGGATGGATTGACGCATGTAAGTGGCATATCCACTTCCGTCCCGGTAGGTTCCCATGCCAGGGGGGGGGCTTTTTAAGAAATCAGATATTGCCCTAATGGAAAGAGCCACGGAGTCTTGTACTCCCTGGTACGAGGATGGGGGGCTTTGGCCCTGGGTAGCCATTCAAACTTAACTTAACTCATAATGTATCCACATAATTTAAGTTACTTAATTTATCACTGTTAAAAGCTTCTCTTTTATTTAATTGCCTTTTACAATTATGTAATAGACAATAACCATTCACCAAATTTTACATTGCAGTCCTTAACTTGAAGAATTGATATTACAATTCATGGTGTATTCCTGAGCTGAATGTTTGGGGAAGTATGCTCTATAACATTGTGTACCATTTTCCTTAATTTTTATGCTACAATAATGCTGGATTTGAGATTAATGCTTCATTAACTTCCTCCTTGATTTTAAGATTGATGAAGGTAAGGTTTACAATGCAATATATTCAAATATATCTATTGAAGAAACTCTCAAGAAAGTAAGAAGCGGAGGAAGAATTATGGAACCCATACTATTTGAGTAAATGAAGATCACAGCATACTAAAGGTACATATGAGCAGATCTTTTATCACTTAAATTACAACTACATTCTAATTAGTACTACGATTACCTATTGTGACTTTGTTCCAACTTTACCCAGAAAGTTATTCTGCCCTTTGGGCTGTGCTGTTCTTATACAAGAGTTAATAACATATGAATGAAAAACTAAGTAAGGCTCTAAGCTGCAAAGCATAGCCCAGTGTTGAGGGCCCTAAACTGCAAAGCTTAGCCGAGGACTCTGTAAAGTTAAACCCTAATGATCTTAAGCAGCTAGCAGATTTCACTCCCTCCATTAGGTTGCCACTTGTCATTATTCATGCACAATAGCGAGGAAGATGGTGTGGTTTATTAACGTTATGTCACAGGTTGGGTTGTGGGTTTCAGGCTACTGAATCATTCACATTTCCTTCTAAACAGTGTAATATATTACTTTCTTTCTTTCTTTAAATTATGTTTCTTCTGGATTTAAATTCAGGGGCAATTACGGAACCATTACAAAATATTGTTTTTCTACCTTTCAGATTTGCAGTTCTCGGATTCTGTCTTAAATCCCAGGAGATGTTTCTGCTGCAATTCTTGGCATCTTGAACTCATATTATTGATGTGAGAGATGATACCTTCTGCAGTTTGCTTCATTTCTCCAATGGTGTCTGCTGCCTCAATTAGATCCCTATATCTCTCCCTGCGTTATAAGCAAATTTCACAACTTTAAAATTTGGGTATTAAAAATATAACTTCTTGTGATGATTAAATATCACAAGGGGAATGCTTGAACATTTCTGTTAATGTTTTATATACCACGAGTGTTCTTAATGTCAGCTTACTTACCCTACCATAGTGCGCAAATCTTCCCTTTTTCGTTCAATTTCTGATTGCAATCGTTTTTGTGTTTCTATAATTTCGGAAATAGTGTGTTCTTCAAATAGTTTGTCAGGGGTTATATGCAATAGGTTTTGTATCGGCATTTTGTAAGACAAAAGTATATACGGTTATATAACTAATTATTAACTTGGATATGCTGTTAAATCACTTCTGCTGTCAGTAAAATATTTCGATATACCTATCCTTTTTAAACGTTTGAGCTACGAGCATTTTTCAAAAAATTTAGAGGTTATGTTTATAAGATAACTTGACAAATGATGTCATCTTCACAGGAGATGCTTGGGAATTATGGTTTTCTTTTGTTAAGCATATAAAGGTATACCCAACCTTTGAAAACAACTTCCAATTACCAAACAAATTTACGGAAGTCAAAATTGCATATTGTAACATTATTCAGAAACGTTGGAGGAATAAATTTTCGTAAATTGTAGTCGATACTGTATTCAATTGAATTCAATTTTAGGAGGGGTGTAGATGACCGTACTTGGCGCTGGCTGGCAGCACTGTTGATTTTTACTGTAATGGTGCCTGAGCAGCAGAAATTGTGATATAGTGCAAGAGTTCTTTCCTGGTAAATAGTTTTGTCTTCAAGAAATCGATTGCACCTCAAAAATGGCAGCGAATAGTGGAGGTGTAGAGTGGGCATCAATTGTGAAACCCATTTTAGCGGCTTCTTATGGATCCTTCAATAAAAATGACTTACTTGAGCTAGTAAAAGCGATCAACAGAAGGTAAGATCTTTCTGGATGATTTTGTGTTACAAATACAAGTCTTAATGACTCATTCACTTTTATAATTTCTTACCCTTTGAATTAATGTTGTATTCAAAGAGTCAAAATGCATACATCAGTTAGATATAAAGTTTAGAGTAACTGATGCTAGAAGAGGAAACCAAAATATGAGGGCACAATGTGATGCAATAGTTACTCTATTAATAGGAATACCCTATTTTTCATTGATGGTTTTGAATAAGTTATTTGTGCGTTTACGTACTCGGTCTACCAAACCTTTGCTGTGTTATTTTTTTTTAGCAGGGAACATTCCAGAAGGGAAAGGTAGGACTTAGATGTGCATAATGGCTGTCACTGAGCATTGTGCATAATGGCTGTCACTGAGCATTGTGCACAATCATTGTTTCTCTGACTTCCCTATCTCTTGTAAACAGGTTTAACACATTGTAAGAGCGATGAACTAATAGTTCATATATCCAATTCACATACATGTATTTTATTTCACAATCATGTGTGTTTATTAATTTGTTTTTTTTTGAGATTCCACAATGAACGGTTTCATTCCCCCGACGTTTACCTATGTTTCACTTGGTGCCTACGGTATATAGAGTATATCCAATGTGATGTAATAAGCACAATATATTGCTCAAACAAAGTCATGTGGCCCACCTACCTTCCCTTATGTAAAAGGCAAACCAGCACCATGTTGAAGCACAATGTAGTCGAATATCACTAAATGAAGTTGCCAATGTATGAAAATGTTGCTATATCAGTGGTCCAACAGACCTCTCACTATAACATGGTTCATTGGGATTTGCTCTTCACAGCAATGTCCTGCAATTATGGCCTGCTCCATTCGTCTCCTAAAACCATCCCTTGGCTACGCTTTGCTGCTTAGGGTCCTCAATCTCTCGTCCATGCTTTGTGGCGCAGTGCCTTAAATCAGCAGCAATGAATAGTATTTTTGCTATGTTCGGATTGCCATCGTTGGCGACACAAAAACAGCAGAAGCAATGTTCCCATGATGCCTCGGATGGAATGACTGTGTTGTGTGTAGAGTATTAGTTTGTATTCTTCAGATTTTTACAGTAAAATACTATCACAGATCCCCTCCAAGAAAGTTTATCTCAAAGAACAGAGCTCTGCGATACTAAACATGTTATATTGCAAACAATCTCCATTGATCATGCAATTACATACATTTTTTTTCTCTCGAAGAAATGCTAACATCAAATATTTCAATTAGAAGTATAGAAGGGGCATACCATGCATTAGTGAACTTGAGGCTCAATATTATTGTTTATCTTTGAATCAGACATTAATTGGAAGAATGATAAATATATTTTTTTGGAAAGATACACATTTTAATACTTTTTAGTAAACTACATGATAAATATTTCATTTATATCAAAGATGGAAATATTACTGTGTATATAGATAGACCTAGGTGCACATACCTTCTAACAATGAAGAAACTGTTCAGACCTCAGTGTTAGCTCCTCATTCTGTCCAGAGGAAAGAAAATAATATGCAAGAAAGTGAACAGGCTGGAACTTTTAGGAGAGAAAAAGTGATTGGTGATAGATTGTTATTGTTTTATTATTTATCTTATTATTTCTCTGTACATTAATTTTATGTTTTAATTATTTGTTTTCCAGTGCCCTGCTTAGGATTAGAAATATAGCATTGGTTACTGGTAGGGGAATGGTGTAGTGGTATCTAGAAGACAGTGAAAATGAGCTGTCATATGCTTAATTAGCAGAGAGATATACTTACTATGCATGCACTTTTATGGGCAGTAGTTTTATGGGAAACTGAGGGCCAAAGGGAAGAAGAGAGCTTGTCTGCCTGTCTTTCTGCAGTGTTGTCCACCAAAGACAACAGCCATTAATCTAATTTACTGCCATCTAACTGAATTATTTATTGAAACACAGTGCATGTGCGTGAACTCTGAAATCCATAGGGAGAATGAAAGCTTAGCATTGAAGCCAATAGATATCAGGATGTGTAGCAAACTTCATGTCTCATTGCTGTGTATAACCTACCAAATGAAGACTGTGGCGCTGGGTGCCCAAGAAAAGGTGCACATATAGTAAAATTTAAACAAGTTGTCAAGACAAAATGTATTGAATATTTTAAGAATAAATAAAAGCTTCTTTTCTTGAAAGTAAGAAGTTATGGTAAAGGTTCCACAGGATGTACAGATTGAAAATGTTGAAAATACTAACCAGAGCAATAAATATGCATATGGGACGTGTGTTTTGTAATAGATGTGATCACTTTGTGTTGCTGTGAGCCGCCTACCTACTCTAATTGAGCCAGTTTCTTATATATAAAACTTGTCGCAAAATGTAAACAACACACTCCATTTTGTAATTTTTACGAATGCACAAACCATACTGCCAACCTATTCACGAAATTCACGAGTCCTCTGTCCTAACAGTGACATTGCATTAGATTTGAATTGACCACATGGCTGCCAATGCGTAAGCAACAAAATGAATGGAAGTTGTACATTTCACATTGGAAAGAAGAACCAATTTTCAGAATGTCCATTTTTATCCCTTATTTCGATCCAGTTCATTTACATCTAACCTAACGTAGCCTAACCTTGACGAAATCTTGAAATCTGTCGTTCACCTGTCACATAACCAATAGTCATCTTGCGGTATTATCTTTATCAATGTTGGCAGCCTCTGCCATAATGAATTATAGAGACAAAAACAATGAAAAACTTGTAAAAAAAACTATATGAGCGCTCCTAATGGTAGAATAATATACTATGAAATCTGGATCAGCAAAGGAATAAAGACCAAAGTTATTATAGATTAAGTTAGGTAGTAACCAAAGAGAAGCATTTCAAGTTAATGAAGACTTTATGCTGCCTAGGTAAACTATGAGAGATACTACATGCCCTTTTGAGCCAAATGGACAAACCCTTTATATAGTTCTGTTTAGGAAAGTGACGACACTTTGTGCACTTCTGCTTTTATTTAATATACAAACTGACAAATTCACTTCATTCACTTCAATATCTCTGTTACATGCCAAATGCACTACATGCAATAGTTTTCACATTAAACACTTTTGTGTATTTTAAAGTTATTAGAGGTTTATATTTATAAATTGAGTAAACCTAGAGGGATATCTTTGAATGTGGAAATAATCAGTAGAAAAATATGCAGATATATATTTGTTAAAGTATTGATGAAGTTCCTCTCCCTCATTATTTGTTTAATGCATAAATGTTTATTGTAATGTAGTATGAGGAGAAGACATGCATAGCCCATTAGATGATCGCAAAAAAATTAAACATGAGTCCTGTGATGGAATTGTTTTAACAAATGTTGAGTCAAAATTTTAAACACTTTAAAACTCTCCACTTGCATAATCTTTGGATGCATGGCTGGCATAACTCTGTCCACTGGTTTCATATCCCTTTAAATTAAAGTGCATAATTTCTCATGAAAATTATAACCATCTTTGTCATAGAAAGTGTTGAAAATGGTGCTTTGTGCTATTCACACCTCTTGCTATTTTTTCATGGCCATGTAAATAAAACCACAAGACCAACAGAGTAATTATTAACTTTATCCAACACCCAATAACACACTGATGGTTACAATTCCTGAGCTACAATTATTTTATAGGATTTTAATTTTAAAAGTTTACCGGGATTCGAAACTGAGGTTTACAAAACTCCTGATTCCTGTGCAAGCTTTCTCAGAGATTTCTTTCAACTTTGTTCTAACTTCTCTGTGGTGTAATCAAGGTTTTCATCTCTAAGAACACAGTAATTTACTTTGTTTCTTATCAAGAAAGGTTCCTATACCTAAGTTTATTCACAAGATTACAAATCACTTCTTGAAAAGCTGAGGCGCACTAACTGCAGAAAATCTGTCAATAAATCACCTTTGGATTCTTCAGAACAATTTATCACATGAAGAGTGCATGTGCAAAGTACATAGACTTTTGACAACAGTAACACCCTATAGAACTGAAACGTTAGGTTTCAAAATGTATCAACCTCTTTAGAGCTATATTTCTCAACTGTTAGCTGTACACAGAGAGGAGGGAAAGTGGAAAGGGGACAGAACTGGTTAGAAACAGGGCATGCTACTCTCCATAATATGACCTTGTAGCTCTGTAGTTGATGATGTTTGGAGGAATTTAGTAACAGTCACAGTCAAATTATATGTGTATTAATTTGTTCAATTGGTATTTTTAACATATTTTACATTTTTATTATGAGTGACAATTTTTGGAAGCCTATGCTTCCATTTTCAACCTCACAGGTCCAACTGTCGTTGCTGGTTGCGCTTGCTTGTGTTCTCTTCTCTGGTGGCAAAATAATGAACTTCTTAACTAAGCTGTCTACTGGCAGGATTTCAAAGTTTATTAGGTGATCTTTGTTTTTCCATATGAGGATGTTTTCCCAGGTTGTGAGTTCATTGTGGCCTGACATGGTTTTTAGCAATTTTGGATTTGGATCTAGATTATGGTTTTCTTTCCAGAAGTGAAAGGCTACTGCTGATTTATCTTCCTGTTTTAATTTTAGGTTTCTAAAGTCTCTTTGGATCTGGTTTTTAAACTTCTTTTGGTTTGTCCTATGTAGATACCAACTCAACAAATTAATATCACAAAGACTCTGTATTTAGCTATATAAATGAGGGATGAGATAAAACAGCCCTAAAAGAAATTAATATGCTAACAAATGCAAGTGCCTGTCTTTTGATATCAGTGAAATCCATGCCGTTACTCTGTGACTGATTCAGAACGTGATAACTTTTCCATTTAATTTAATTTGGATGTGTGTAGCTCTAATTGTTTGTTGATTATATTTCAGTGAAAATGAACTTCTGCACCATGATGAAGAGTATGAAACTTTCTATACAGCATTTGCAGCACTTGCTGCAGACTATATCAGTTCCAGTTCTAGCACCTGTAAGTAATAGATGCAATGTTAAATATTTTAGGGCATTAGTACATTTTTTGAAGGATAAGTAATGAAAACTGTGTCTTATGATACAGCATTAGCAATTGTCGTTTGTAAAACTTAATAGGCTTTCATTTTTTTCCAGCTGCAATGGCTGGTTCACAACAACTGGTAACAGTAATCAAAATGAGTGGGTACGTTGAAATATATGCATTTCTATGGGGACATTCACAATTGACTT
This sequence comes from Hymenopus coronatus, assembly GCA_030762935.1. NCBI lineage: Eukaryota > Metazoa > Arthropoda > Insecta > Mantodea > Hymenopodidae > Hymenopus > Hymenopus coronatus. The sequence continues at coordinate 31,396,479 of CM060883.1, forward strand.
CCAGAGCTCAGGATGGGAAACAAGTCTTGCTCAAGTTTTAAGTTTCTAATTCTTGTTACTGAGCATGGCGTATTTGAAGCATATTGTACATTATAAGGCTCTTTGATATAGGGATTATTCTAAGTGACTGTGACATAAAACAGCGTTTAGAGCTTACATCACAATTCTTTTGAATTATAACGCTGGCTAACCTGCATTATGTTAGCTAAATTGGTGGCATAAGTGAAGTCAGTTAAAAATAAGTGAAGTTGTAATGTGCAAAATTAACCAGGTAAAGAATAATAGATAATTCCCATTCTTGTTACCGTGTTATTGTGTATCAAAATCTTATGTCGTGTATGGCTTCCTGTTCTCAGTTTCTTCTGTTTACTGTTTCGAGTTGTTGTAAACCAGTCTTAACAGTAACAGAATGAGAAGTATTTAAATTTCAATGGGAGTGTTCACAATTGACAATAAATCTTCCCAGGCCCCGAAATGGAAAGCAAAACTTGGTTAAGTTTTAACTTTCTTGTCTTGTTCCTGGACACAGCATTTTAGATGCATATTGTGTATATTAGATTCTTTGCTGTAGAGATTATTCAGGGCGGCCATTGTACAAAACCACCCCTAGAGTCTCAATTCTTTTGAATTATGACATTAGCTAACCTGCATTAAGTTGGCTGAATTAAGATTAATAATAAAACATATCATTGGTCAATAGAAAACAAATGAAGTCTCAATATGCAGAATTGACCCGCAAGAGAAGAAGAAATGCATACCCATCCTTACTATCAGGATGTTGTGAACCAGAATTTTGTGTCATGTATGACTTTTTATTTTATCTTTCTGGAGTTATTATGAACCAGTTTTAATTCTTTGGTGAAGTTTGTGATCAGCAAAACTTGTTTGCATATAAACTTCAATTAATGTACTTTGAGTTTATAATAAATTATAGAGCCAAATGTATACAAATGACTGGTACATAAAAGAAACGTCTGTGATACATTTTGCATGTTTGTATAAAAATCCAACAAAGTTATTTCAGTCCTCAAATTGGGGTGACCTGTTATGATAATCAGACTTTTTCTCCATGAATCCTACACAAGGTTGAACAGCTCTCTTTCATATATACACATTGTTAGGATAAGTGCAGATATTTGTATTGGGATTTGAGGACAGTATAATGAACATCATTGTTTGCTTCATTTGCAGACTAATAATGTTAGTTTAGTATGTTTTCAGTTTGGTTAGTACCTTCAAGTATGTGTGCCACACACAAATGATAAATATTTATTTTCCGCAAGAATACAACTTGGGTTGTTGTAAGGGATTAAGCAGAGCAGACATGCCCACAGTAATGAATGTTGAGGCCACTTGTATGAAACTTAACAACAAATGGAGTCAGTTACAGTATTTATGTACTCAAATATTCCTTCTTTGCATTATTAATACTAAAACTTTCATAGAGACATAACTTTATCTGGAATGATTAAAAGAATCAAGATACTGGAAGTGGTACACAGTGAAGCATAATTACACATTGGAAAAATGAGTCGAATTTACACTTGAATTGCTTCACATACCAGCACATTGCGGAATACAGGGCAATGAAACAGCTGACTTTCTAGCCAAGAAAGGTAGTAAAATTACATCACATTCATCTGATCCAATAAGTTATCACTGTATCAAACGAATCATTATATCAACATGTAATAACAAAATTAAGAAGGTAATGTATTACAAACAAAAGGAAAACCATGGGAAAATTTATGTAATAACACAACCAGAATCACAACATTACCAAGAAAATCATCTCTAGCAACTTTTAGACTCTTAACAGGCCATCACTGTCTCAATAAACATTTATTCAGGATTGGTATAGTGAGATCTCCTCTGTGTCCTTTCTGTACACTTAAAGAAGATATGGATGGAAACCATATATAGCACTGCTCAACCTTGAGTCGACATGATAATATGACATTGGATAAAATGAGTCGAATTTACACTTGAATTGCTTTCGAAATCTGTTGATGATGTAGGCAACATACACCTTCAAAACATGTCCAGGTAATTTATTACTTAGTGAAGCAATTCAAGGGTAAATTTGACTCATTTTATCCAATGTGTAATTATGCTTCACTGTATACCACTTCCAGTATTTTGATTCCTTTGATGATAATATGACATCAAAATACTGGAATGCAAGAGAGAAAATGGCTTCACTGCCAACTGCTCAACATTAGATACCAACCAACCAACCAACCAACCAACCAACCAACCAACCAACTTTCATAGAGAAAGATGTGAATAGAAGTTGAAATATTTTGGAGATCTTAATGCTTACCTTGCAACCAAATGCTTAATTGCATTTCCAATACATCTACTGCTTGTTTGAATGGTTTCTGCAAGGCTAATGACTCCAGACTGCATGAGTCTGCATCAGGTATTATGGTGTGATGAGTGAATTTCATATGGAAGCAAAATGGATGGTCTATACTGACAGGTGTTGCTCATTTTGTGGCACAGTTATGGCCATGTAGAAAACATCAGGTAGTAATTATGTGATTTGAGGAAAAACTTGAAGACAAAGAGCAAAACAACTAATGCACTGAAATGGATACATATTAAGATATCATTCGTAAAATAATATTATATTTCGTAGTTATAATCATTTTGCAACCTAATTGTAATTTACTCAATGAAATGTTTTAAATGCTTTGCAACGAGAACTGTATGTAACATGTATTTATGTTCTTTGATCCAAACTTTTAAAGGTATTTCTGTTCAGAAATTAAGGATGCTGAGGCAAATATATGTAAAGGAAACACCATGGATTGTTTCACAAAATTGTAGCAAACATTTTTTGTCACATATATCTCAACATCAGTTGTTTCAAATTTAGAAGGTTACTATACAGTAGTTTTCCATTTTATATCATAAATTCAATAGGCACAAAATATACTGAATGGAGTAAATTACTACAGAATAACATTTACCAAAGAAATCCTTACTATCGGAGTAGGTTGCAATAGATTAATTTACTCTGGAAGTAACTTCGGAGAGCTACAATTTACTCTTTTAATTACCAATGCGATAAGACCTCATTACTCCTGGAGCATTGTTTTGTTTTCATGATTTACTTGAAGTGATCATTCATAAGGTTGTGTGTTTTATGAAAAAAGAGAGACTTCAGTGAAGGGTTTGTTGATAGAGATAATGAAAATGGATTTAAACAATATTAATTGCAGAAAACATGATTTAGCAATGCTGGATTTAAAAAGAGATGCCTGAAAAATTATGAGTGATGAGAAAGTGCTGAAGAGCCGCTTAAAATTCATTGTAAACAATGTGCCTAATCTTCATAATTACATTACAGATTACTTATCTTTTTGAATTTAGAAGAGTTCACAGGATGAGCACAAAATAAGAACATGCATGCAGTCAATTGCACCCACAATATGTGGGAAACTTGCAAAAATGAAATGCCTTTTGTTTTTGAACATAATCATTTATGGGCATTTTATGTACCATGCTCTTAACCTCAAAAGCATTCTAATAGTGTGATGAAAGATAACAGCAGTCATGTGGTAAAGTTTACAATGCAACTACCTGAAATGTCCTGGTATGATATACTTGCATGGCATATAACAAATTCAGTTTGGGTGATACAGCTGAGTTCATGTCAGAATATAGTAAATATTCTCCAAGAAATTCAAAATGGATTAAAAAAAATATTCTTTCATATTAATGAAACATCCTTGAACTCTGTAAATATGTCATATGGACCTCATCCAGTCACATTCATTGAACCTAACCCATTATACAACTAGTGCATTCCTGTGATTTTCTTTTCAAGACCATTAATGTGATCTAAGCAATCCACGAACATTTTCAAATATCATCCTGTAAATACAACACATAGTTCAATCAATATGCAAAATATGTTTTCCAATCAAGTTAGAGTAAATTATAATGTTATATTTGCACTCTGGATGTATCTGAAATAGTAATTACTTCAAAGTTGTTTTTTCATGTGTGGAAGTCATTGAGTGTTGACATTTTTATTTTCAAAAACATTAACCTTAATGATTTAATTAAAATATAATATCTTTAAAACATTTTCATGATAAACAAATATCTTAACTTTTCTGGGATTGGTCTCTGAAGTCCTCAGATTATTTTGAATAACTGGTAACAGAAGACCAAAAATGTAGATCTCATTAAAACACACAATTTATGTTACATACTTTTGTGCAGAGATAATCATTGTTTTTTGTTTTAAAATTTCCAATACTTAGATTTTTCTCAAATGGGAAGACATTATTTACTTTTATCATTCTGGTCTTGCAAAAAAAAGGGAATTTCAACTGCACCACATAATGACATATTTAAAAGATTTCACTGTCACTTATTGCATTCTCTTATTTCTCTTCTACTTAAACGGGACTAAGTAATAAAACTATTTCTGCTAATATTTATCTTGATTAGCTTGAAGTAGATAGAAGAATAAGGTTTGGCAAGAATAGTGTGTTGCAATATAGCTAGGGAACATCATATGAATGTAACCAGGAGTGTTTTTTTTTTCTTCTCCCCCCCCCCCCCCATACTCGCCATACAAAGAGAAAAGAATTTCAATGTCATCTGCTCGTGTTTTATCTCAATTAGCATGAAATAGAAGAATAAACTTTTATAGAAATAATTTGTGGCAGAACAGGTGGAGAAAATGTTTCTTCCTTCAGTCCAAGAACAGAACAGTGTTAATTAACAGTTTTTACCAGATGAACTTAATAACTTCTAGGGGCTAAACCCTGTCTGGGTAAATTTATATATTTGTAAATATGTTGTTTTTTACAGTGTGCTGCAAAAGTCAAATTGGAGTTGTATGTCAGGCATGTCGCATACTATTGCACTACCTGCTCACACACCTGCAGGCCCAGAGCAGTGGGGAGAATGTTGCCACAACTGCAGCCATGTTATCTCCCAAACAATTACTTCTACCAATACGAGCTCTGTGCACTGCCGAGGGAATGCTACAGAAGGCAGATCAGATCTCCCTCATTTCTGTCATGAAAAATGCAAAATTACCTGCACACATAAAGACCAGCACTCCTGGTATGTAACCTCTTTGCAATATTTTTATTTTATATGTTTTACAAATTAAATTAAATTCCTGTTTTAAACTTAACTAGTGCTCTAAATAATTTTAAGTTTTGTGTAACTTTTAATGCAGTTTAATGAAGTGTTGCTGAAAACTTCAAAAAATTTGTAAAGGTGGAAACTTTAAAACTCAGTCTTCATTAACCACAGTATAAAATGAAGTTATAGGCTTTCTAAAGGAATAAATCTTTATCTAGTGAAGTAATTTTTCCCAGAAACATGAGAAGAAAAATAAAAACCTGGTTTTTAAGTTGAACATAGGATCTAGGCTACAAACACAGTTCTTTAACCATAAATGCTAAACAACAATAAAACCTCTTATTATTTATTAGTAACAGAAGCAATATTAACTGTTTAGTTATTGCTATTTTAATTCTTTTAAAAATATTAATGTATTGATGCTAACATTAAATTTCACTTAAATTTGATGGAAGTGGGGAGAAAGAGTAGAAATGAATACAGTGGTTCTTGCTCATTCTTAGATTTCTTTTGTTGTTGCTGATTTCTTTTGTACAAAGTTAAGATTATAGAGAGTGAATAAAGTGAATTATAATTTTTTTTTTAGTATTTAAAAGATTTAAGTAGGTATTTTATTCCACTTTAATTTTTGTGGAAGTTCGTAAACAGTGTTGTTATATTCATTTATTTGGCAAGGAGTTGATTAATTACACTAAACAACACTTACTTAGGATTTTTGCCAGAACATGTTTCAAAGAACTAGTTTCCTTCATTTTCAACCGGACATCGACTAATTCCTTGTGGTGAAGCTGGTGTTGTTGTGAGTGCTGTCTCCTCTGGTGGTGGTTCAATGAACTTGCTAAACACATTCTTCTGTGGGATGTCGAAATTGAAAACCCTATTTCTATTTTTCACAGTGAAGATGTGTTCCCATGTGGCCAGCTCATGTTTTCCTGCTATGTGTTTTAGAAATTTTGGTTCTGAATTTATATTGTGTTTTGTCCAAAAGTGGGTGGCAACTGCTGATTTTTCCAATTGTTTTTTGTTTGTATTTCTGAAGTGTTCTTTTGATCTTATTTGTAGATCTCTTTTTGTTTTTCCAATATAAATCTGATTACAATCCTTGCATTCCATTTTGTATATGCCCAATTTTTTCTTTGCTGGGATGTCGCTTGAGATTTGAGCCTAATTAATTTTTTATGCTGTGATGGTTTACTGGTGCTAGCTGAATGTTGTATTTTTTGAACATTTTTTGAAACTTGTCAAATGCCCATGGGTGGTATGTGAATTTCTTACAGCTTATCTTTTGTTTTATTGCTGAGAGAGTGGTTGTTTCTTTTAGGAATTACTTTAAAAAAAAATAAAACTAGCTGAAAAGAAGAAATTCAATGCTATGCCGGCATGTTGCCATGGTAGCTCAGTGGCAGAGCAACCGGCTAGAGATTGGGAGATCCATGGTTCAAATCCTGGCAATGGCATTGAATTTTTCAGTCTGACTCTACCTATCCAACTCCTGTCCTACACACGGCTTGTGTGATAAAACAATTAATCCAATACAATTAATTTTGTTGTATGACTATTACTATAAATGACACATTCTTGTAGTGTACAGTATTCCATGCATATAAAATGGTTTGTTCCCTTTAATTATTCAATGCAACCTGTATTGTTATTCTTGTCATGTTCCATATTTGCGAAATTGCTATTAATCTTTTAAAAACACCATCTAGGAAGAGAAGGTACTCAAATTTGACATTCATTTATTATTATCTCTCTTCTTTATTGATTTTCTTGATGGTCAATTTTAAATGTAACTGTCAAGCTGAAATTCTTTATTTTTAACCATTGTCTAGTTATTGTTTCTGTAACCAGCGTTAAATATTTAAAAGCAAACTGGATTTTGGGAATTACTATTTAATAGGAAGTAGTTATGCCAGCAAAGTTGCAACTAAGTTTTTGATTTCTCTGTTTATAACTTGGTGTCTTTTAAGGTGGACCAATTTTTTATGCATTCTTTTATCTTTTGATTGTTTGAAACTCCATAGAGTGTAAGCAGTTTTGTTGTTCTCTAATTCCCATTTGTGCATTCTGTTTAAATCATTTTGCAATACCATTCCTTACATTTCATTGTTTATTGTGTTCTTGTGTGCATGCTGTTCAAATCATTTTGCAATATTGATTTAACCTACATTTTAGGTGAGAAAGAGACACCAACAAAAGAGGCAAAGCGACCTCGCTCAGATCTATCTGCTTCCATCTTAGAGCAACTGACAACACCACTACATGATTTTATATCTCCTAGACCCTCAGTACCAGAGACCACTGAAGTAGCAACAACCAAGACACCAGAAGGAAATAATCTCAGCACTGGTGGAGATCCTAGTCTTGAGATCAAGGTATCATTTAAGAAATAGAAATAATTGCTATTATGTATCAAGTCAGCTTATTTAGCATGCATGGATCCTTTGTTTCCCCCTTCCTCCCTCCCTCATAAATTCTATAATCACTAATAATGTAGCTTGTTTGTAACTCTTCATTTCTTGTATTTTACAGAATTTGTTTATCCAAAAAAATGTGGCCAGTCTTCAGGCTCTGCGAGCTGGAGATATTCTTATAGATATGTGTTTGAACTTGCCTCATTTGAATCGCTATATTCATAAATATAAAGATGCTATTGCAAAGAAGGGATTCAGCCTCCCAACATCACATTCTGAAGCCACCTTGGTGAGGCATAGGTAAGCAATGCTCTAATCAATTGAACTAGAAGTCATTTAAATCATTTAGTAGTTTTTGTTTGTTTGTTTTTTGTGCTCTTTTGTGTTATTTCCATTCTGCTTAAAATAAAATAAAATTTGCAATACACCATCTTGATATCTTGTTTCCTACAGCAGAATATGTATGTATTCCAAATGTATTTTATCAATTTTTCATTTTATACAGTATTATCGTATATATTTTTATTTGTAACTTCATTTTGAAGGAAGTCGCTTCCATGGAATGTCCTGAATGATATTCAACAGCTTATTTAACAGTGGTAAACAGTTGCAAACTGAAGTAAATGTGCCATGAACTTGATCTCTTTCGGTTTTAAAATTTTGAAATAAAAGTGTTTAATTGCTGCTTAAAATTTGTTTTTCTCCACCTTTTTAAATAAACACAAAGAGAGTTGCTTCTTCAAGCACCTATGACAAACTGTGATGGATATAGCTGAAATTTTGTGGAGGAGAGAGGAGAAGGTGAGGGATGCTTACTAAAATGCTAATGCCCCATCTCTTGGAGTTTTATAAATGCCCTCATAGCTATCTGAACTTAGTGAATAATGGGCTCTCTGGAAATTAATGTGAAGTTGAAAAATACAATGTAATCAAAATTGCATTAGTAGCAGCATTTTCAAATCTATTATTTTTCACAAATAAATATACAATAAAATATGCTTAACTGAAATTATGGAGGGGGGGGGGAAGGAAAAAACAGAATGAACAAATATGAGATAATCAGATTTGTGCTGACAGCATTGCTGTGGTAATTTGGAGCATTCTATTATCCCCATTCTAAATTTAGTACAGCTACATGTTTTGTATTGTATGCAGTTCTCACCACCTACTCTATTCCAAGAAATACTGTATTGTCATAACAAGTGTTAACTACTTGCACATGGAGGCTCACCATTATTTTATGTTGATGTCAGTATTGCTTGTGTTTAAGATCTTGCTGAAAAGGAAGCATTGTACTGAAGGGATGCAATTGTTTCTGTCCTTTTGGTACTTAAAATATTTAACATTGATTGCCTGAATAAATGAATTATCCAAAATGGCTCTGACCCCTTGTTACCTGACGAAGCCTTTGAATTCTTGTAATTCTTTTGGTGAATAAAAATCTTATCTTGGTTAAATGGGGTTCTACTATATTACCAATAAATTAATAATATTGTAATTAATTATTCATTATATTAAACTAAAAGTACCATTCCTCTCCCTGCTACCTGCCATTCCTTTGTGCAGGAAGTAAATTTGAAAGGAATTATGGTTTTGACCCAATATGCATGGGCATATATTATAATACTGCTAACACTGTGTTGATGTTATTGATTTCAGCTTGCAAGCACTTGTTAATGACATTACGCTCACATGGAGTGCCCTCTCATTACCTGTGCTCGAACCACTTACTCCAGAAAAGTTAGAGAAGTTGTGTATCCTTACTATGTCGTGTTTGTATTGTGCTGTATCTAATGCTACAGCTAGCAGCCTGCTAGGCATTTCATCTGCAATATCTCCAAAATGCACAGGCACTGCTACAAGTAAGTACTATAAAACCACCATAACTGATTTTAGATAGTAAGAAAATAATGTATTTTTAATGACATATGGTGGATGTTAGCACACAAATAATGTTACATTATGGATTAATCTACCTGCATCTTTCATATGGAGTAACTGTGTGGGGATGTTGTGCTAAAAATACACTAACTGAGTATTCCTTCTCCAGAAAAGAATAACAACACTAATTTTGAGGATGAAACAAACAGATTCATTTAGGCAAACCTTCAGAGACCTAAACATTTTAACAGTATATTCACTATACATATCTGAAGTAATAGTACAATTGTTCAACAGACAAGATATAGGTAAAACAAACAAACAAATGTATAAACATTGCACTAGAGGAAATACAAATTTTCATATACAATCACATAGATTAGAAAAATATAAAACCAAACGTACTGCTGCAGCTCATGAACTGTATAATAAACTCCCTGCTTATCTGAAAAATGTTAATGACTTTAAGGTATTCAAGAAAAATGTAAAGAAATTTTATATTATTCAATTGACGAATATCATAACTAATACTGACAAAATAAATAGTATTTATATAAGTGGTATTTATATAATACAGTAAGTAATTATCAATTGTAAAATGTTGTTTTAAAAGCTGTTTTAGTACATATTTAACCTGACGATGCTTTGAATATGGTTGTATTCTTTTAAGCAGATAATAAATGAATGAATGGAATGGAGATTTGAACTAAAGATACTGATTTTAGTTAATATACAAATCTGTTTTACAGGAAATTGCAATTTAGGCAGCCAACCACTCAGTGCTTTGAAATTTGAAGGCTTTTGTTATAATAAACTTGCTGTACTTATCCAAAAACAAGATGACTTAAAATACAAGACAACCTCCATTTTTCAGAACTTAATTTTGGAATTTAGCATATCATATACATGAGAAGACTTCTTAACTTAATTTTTAAATGAAATTTAAAGTTTTACATATATCTTGAACAAGCTAATCCCCCCCCCCCCCCCCCCGAAATTGCTTTACTTAATATTTGAATGTGTGCAGAAATTCATGGGAGAATGGAGATGATAGACCGGTATGTGTGCGATCAAAGTAGGCGATAGTGGCAATGGCAGTGGCAGCGCAACTGAAACAATAATCGATTGAGTATTTAAAGACCACCCTTTTAACGTATATTTTAAATACACTTATGGTCATGTTGATTAAGGCACTTTGGACATTAGAAGGGAAAATAAGATTTTCTATTTAGTAAAAAGTTTTAACCTAAATTAATAATTTGAATTTGCACAGAAATTAACATTTTGAGCAGGAAAGAGACAGAGAGGGGAGTACAGAAATAAGCAACATGGTGTGACATGATGGCAGCAGAGGCAGTAGCGTAGCTGTAACTGTGATGAAGGATATGATTTTCTATTTAGACATTATGTGAACACATTGTAAAAATGTTTACCTAATTTGAATTAGAAATTCACAGTGATTGGGAGAGAGAATTGAAATGTAAATGGTATATCTGTAGTGGGTGTGACAGTGGCAGCTTAGCTGTAATAGTAATGACATATCCAAAATCATTGTATTGATAAACTCGATGAAATTATTATTACATAGATAATGGATGCAATTTTCTATTAAGACAACATAATTGTAAACGTTTTACCTAAATTCATGTTTTGAGTAAGAGAGAGATGGAGAAGTAAGGAATGTGTGAGAAAGTGGTGACAGCATGTCTGTAACAATTATGGATGCACATTTCTATTAAGCCAATTTAATTTAATATATTGTAAAGCATTTTATCTAATTTGAATTAACGTGTAAATCCACTATGTTGAAGGCCAGAGAGGCAGAGGGGAAAATGGAAATGTACCAGTCTATGTGTCGGGGGAAGGGCAATGTGCAGTTAAACAGCTCCCAAAACAATACGTGCAACCACCAATGTGAAAGGAAAACCTCTAATTTTATTTTAAGAGAGAAATCTTTTTTCTAATGAGAAGTTCATAGGCCTGTTAACAGCTAATTTTTGGCAAAAAATGAAATGCACAAAATCTGCCACCTTGGCAATAATGTTTGCCATTTACTGCAGGCTTCACCACTGTCACACCCATGAAGATTGATACTTACTTATCCTTGCATGGTATTCTGAAAACTTATATTGCGAATGCAAGACAACCCCAAGACAAACCTTCAATATTTTGAAATAAAATACATTGTCTTGTATTCTAATAAATATGGTATTGACACCAGTTTTGATAAAAACAATGTGTGTATGAGGAAACTGAACAGATGGATAATGCACATTACAATCTGTGACTAATACTGACTTATATGATGCTGAAGTGCAACAAACCTAAGGCAAAGCATGTCAGTTTTGGTCGCAGAGCAATGTTGAGTTAAGCAGCATAATGTTCTCAGTCTGGAGCATACCTTTGGTATACAGGAGCGTCTAAGTTTGCATTGAATAAGGTTTAGTTTTTTTATTTACGTAACTTAATAAAAATCTGCTCGATTTAACCGAAGCATGCCACAAACTGCATCGACAATCAAACATCAATGTTAAAAGTGCAGTCAAAGTCAGTATGCATGGAAACAAAACAGCACTGGTGTGAGTCATATAGGTTATTGTTATTTTTGATATTGCCTGATCATGACCTTTGATAATCATGAATATGTGCATCTATTGCACTCTGTAAAAGATAAGACAAATGCATTTGTTAACATTTTTAAGATCAAATGCAGTTTCATACTCTGCAGGTTATGTAACTTGTTTATGAAGTTACTCTCTTCTTGGATGATCTCAATCGAGATCATAAAAAATGTTTTTTTCTGTAATATAGAACAAAAGGATTTAGCATTAAATATCTACTTTTATTTTCTTTATTGAAAATCAGTTTGGGGAGGCAGGGACGTAACTTCATGATATCCCTGAAAAAGAATCTTCAACTCTAAAGTTAGTGTTTTATTGAGTTGAAGTAAACATTTTGCATTTAAATTGTTACTGATATTTGTTATTACAGCAGGCAGCAGTACAAAAGGTGGAGAAGATGAAAGTGGAGCTGATAATCATGCCATCACTGTTGTAGAGAAAGCATTGGAAATCTTCTCACATGTGTCATCTGTCATTAAAACATCTACAAGAGCAGGGGGCCATGTGAGTACCTCAGTGATAAGAGCAACAAATTAACAGTAGTGTCAAAGAATCCAATTGTTTGCAATAGCAAATGGTTAACTTTAGCACTTAACTTTCCACAAAGTAAATTTTGGTATTAAAAGAAAAGAGTTTGAGTTGGTTTTTATAACACAAAATATTACTTAGAAATTACTTTTGGGATCGTTTTGGAACAGTGTTCCCATTTTCAAATTAAAAGTGAGTTGAGTCCAAAAAAATATGAACTGGCTGCACAGTGTTTTGCCTGTTTGTATTCTCTGCACTTGGTGCATCTGCTGCCATCATAGAAATGCAACAATTTTAAAGGCTTCACTTCCAACTTTATGAAAGGAGATGCTGAAACTGGCCACCATCTGTGTTCATATGTTTTTGGCACCTCTTTGATAAGTTATCCATCTTTTGCCATAGTTCCACCTCGAGAACTGCTGGCAATTTCCTGGTGGATATTTTATTTTAATCTTTCCAGGGTGTATGGGTTTGTCTTGTGTACCTTATGTTCCAAGTAATCCCAGAGATAGAAATGCAGGGGGTAAGTCGGTGGACAGAGGGGGGGGGGGACAAATCTCTACTAATAATTCTGCCCTGAAGCATACCTTCAAATGTTCTATTCAAAAGGTTGGTCACATAATCTGTTGCAGAGTCTTGCTGTAAAAAGGCAAAATCGCACTACCTGTCTTAATTCTCTAAAAAAGGGAGGGGGCTAATTTTTTTTACCTGGTTGGTCATATCAGACGATGAATGAAATTGGTGAAATGATCTCGGGGTCCATGGAGCTTAAAGTTACTCGACATTCGTCTTCTCAGGATAAGGGAAAACCCCCCAAAAAAAACCTTATCCGGGTAACTCACCCTAAGCGAGATTCGAACTCACGACCTGTTGAAGGTGAAGCAGACACACTACCACCACACTACCCAGGCAGGTGGGGCTAAATTGTATTCAGGGATGTACAGGTGTTAACTCAAAAAAAAAGTGGCCCTATAAATCTTTTTCTGCTAATGGTGCACCATACACCAATTTTTTCTTCATGAACAATATTAAATTTCTCAGAGCTCCAATAAAGATTATTTTGTGTACATATCCATGAAGATGGAACCAAGCCTCATCTCTGAAAAATATTAAATGTAAGTCTATTTTACCATTGTATACACTATTATTGAGAGTCCACTTCAAAATCTGTGCCGAATTACAGGATCACCTGGTTGAAGAGCATGTGCCATAGTACTTTTATGTGGTTTTAATTCAGCAATTTAGTACCTCTTCGCACAGAGCCATAAGAAATGTCTACCTGTTGCAAAAGGTGCCTAAGCAATTTTTGAGGGGAATTCCAAACAATGACCGATGTTGTCAAATGTTTCTTCGGTAAGAACCATACATTCTTTTAGATTTCTCTGCCTCAATACTTCCTGTGGCCTGAAATTTATTGTTAAGTTCATGGATTGTTGTACGGCCTGAAACTTTTACATCTGGAAATCTTTCTGCAAATCATACTTTCACTTTGCCAATGAACTGCATTAACACAATATGAATCAGTAATAAATATATGCTGTGCAGTAGAAAACATATGCTAAGCCACAATGCACTTTGTGATAAGTACAGGGTAAAATAATAAATCACTTGTAGTGACTGAACTACAACTCTATATAAGTGTCAACTCAATACAGCACTTCCAGAGCAGAGAAAAACTGTGTCAGAGGCATGACCTTGTTTACAGCAGCAGGTAGATCATGTGTCCACCCACTCAGTGGAAAAACACTGCACAGCCAGTTCAGAGGTTTTTGTCTCAATTGGTAGTACTTGCATACTTAGAGTTTAATGAACAGTAACTTCCTATGTCAAAAACCTTGCTACAAATTAAGTACTGCCATAAGTTCTGTCAGTACTTTCAATGCATATTCTACTAAAACTATCATAATTTCATTAATATATACTGAAAGAAGACAAAAAATGCTACAAAATAAACATACTCTCATTCGAAATGATTGCCATGTGTGGCAACACAGATGTTGAGGCTACTCAACAATAGCTGAATAAATTGGTCCAATGATTGATTTTTTTTTTTTTAGCATTTCAATTTGTCGTGCCTCTTTTGATATGCTATTGTCAAATAGAGAATAAATCCAATGGATTAAGTTCTGGACTTCTGATAGACTTGTTAGGACATTGGTTGCTAATGCTGCATGGTTCTTGCTTTGAATTTGCTCTCCCCTTATAGGTTAACAATGCCTGGGATTGAACCCGGCTTATCTCCTTGAATTTTTCAGTTAACAAATGTCTTGTGTATCTTTTATATGCACTAACATGTAAATCATCCTTAAAAAATATGTGAAATTGTTCTTGAAGAGATCTTCATTTCACAAGACAAAATTGTTTGTTTATGCAAAGGATGACATCAAATCCTTGCCTGAACAGCATTTACAACTTCTTTTGTGCATATACACCTGGACAGCCAGATCTGACATGATCAACAGTTGCATCTTGTTTCTTTAAACCATGCTATTGATCGAAACACAAATCATTCATTGATGTCAAGAGGTTTCAGCATCAAAAAATTTTTCATAGCTTGCCACAAAGAAATAACTCTAATACAGTGACGATTTTCATACACTCCCCACTCCATCTTTTTTTCTTGTTGCCTGTTACGGGCACACTGCAAGCTGATTACTGAAAGAGTAGTAAAAGTGACTTTGTGAATGACAATATATAATGTTGCCACGTTACTGACAGAACTTATGGTAGCACTATATAGAATGAGCACACAGGTTACTGACAGGTAAAACCACAGATACATTTTTTTGCCCAGCATGCACTGTAATTTGAGAATTGGCATCGCCTGAGGGTAATACTATGTATTACATATTTACTAGCAACCAAGGATTTGTATTTTAGAATAATTGTCTTTTAGCTTTGTAAAACTTAAAAGTTTTTCTTACTTATCCCTTGCTCTCTAATATGTGCACTGGGAATTGACCATACATTTGGTTATTTGTGCATAAGTTTAAGTTAGAGTAAAGTAAAGTCAAATTTCCAAGAAATAATGGAAATTAATTGTGATGTATTGCATGTATTTGCTACAGATATTACAGAATCATCTCCTGATTGGGGTGTGGGTGTTAATCACTGGACTCCAGACACAATTATCAGCTTCTAATTTCCTGGCTGCAGATAAAGGCAAAGATGACAAAGGCAAATCTCCAAATAAACTGCGGGAAGGGTCAAGCAGAATCAATTTGATGAAAGTGTAAGTTAAATTAACAGTGTAGTAGAAGTTTGCTTTTTTATAGTCATGTACATTAAATCTCACATTGATAAAAGGTCTGTGTAACAGTCTTACTACTTTCTGTACCAGTTACCATTTCAGAACCAATCCTTATACATTAAAATCAGGTCTTATAAAGTTTGCTAATGTATGAGTTCAAATTAGGCATTATGGATGGGTATGGGTCAAGATGTGCGATGCCTAGAGCTGGAGTTAAGAATTTAAAAGGCTTAAGGGTATAAAAGTTCAGAAGACTTCAGTGTATGGAAAAATGAATACAGAGTTTCATTACATACTAATTTTGAAGATCTGGAGAGAACTTAAGTAACAAAAATGTTGTGACTTAAATGGAAAAATATTAATGAAAAAAGGAGAAAAAATTGTGGGAGAGAGACATAGGAAGGATAAATAACATAATATAAGTAAACCACTGTCAGCATAATCCAATAAAAAATGTGTAGATTATGGACCTTTTGGTAAAGGTCAGAACATAAGGTGATGAGATTAAAATCTGTTAACATTTGAACTATATTCTAAACTTATGTTCATAAAATATGAATCAATTACCCCATAAAAATTAAAACTTTGCATATTACTAGAATGACACAAGTTAACTAGTGCGTTGGTTTTGAAGCCACAGCACTCTATCAAGGAAGAGAGGATTTTTGCAGAAGAGAAGACAATCACAATCATCTCAGCCTAGCAAGAGTGGCATTGATTTGCAGAAGATAAAACAATCCCAAGCACTCTATTGTGGTTGCATTGCTAATACAACCAGCTTTCCTGTTCTCCTCCCATCGCATAATGAATAATGTTCAAAGGATGCTCTGTTCTTTGATAAGAAGCTGAATATGAACAACATTATGTCTAGAGTTGAGAATTATTGTTCTATGTCAAGCAAGTTAGGAGTGACAAATATAATTGCATAGATACAATACCTACTCCAAACCATCACTATGAACCTGCTGTTAGAGGGATAGTATTCATATCTGGCATCTTAAGTAGGATCTCCTGTCAATAGAGGGACTTAAATAAACTTGCTTCATGAGCAATGACATCATTGACGAAATCTCTTAGAAAATCATCATAAAAGTAATCACTTGGTAATGTTGTATGGTACAGAAGACAAATTATTTTAAAGAAACTAATATGCATTATAATTATACTGCATGCTTTTTTAATTTCTGTAAATTCAGTGTGATATTCTTAATAGAAATGAAATTATCACCTTGTTGATTGTGTGTTACAGTCAACAAGGATTTGGCGTGCTCTCAGTAGCATTGGCATCTCAAGCTCTGACAATGATGTCAGCACTGCTGGATGATCTTCAGGTAGAAACTGCATGCAGTCAGGATGCTGCTACACAGGGACAAGAAGCAGATCTTGAACCAGCAAACCTAGACATCCTGGGGCAGTACACAGCCCTACAACGAGCAGCCAAGTTCCTCTCTGCAGCCCCGCTTAACCAGCTCCTCTTTTATTTGGCTACAATTAGTTACAGGAAGGTAGGTCTGATTTGCTAGTTATTACAAACTTAATACAGCTAAACCTTGATTTATTTATTTTGTAATCTATTTTATTTTAAATCACTTTAACTACTTAGTCATATCAAGAAAGATTTGTTAGGTGAAATACCCTTGATATTTGATGTGTGGTGGACAACAGCTTTCTAGGTCAGATAGATATTTTATTCGTCCTGTAGATCATACATATGCACATGGGTACCATGATAAAGGTTAAGTAAAACTGTACAAAAATCACCTTGTCTGATCACAGCCATATTTACATCATTTCCATTCTCCCCTTTCCCTCTTTCCTGCCCACCATACAAATTTCTGTACAAATTAAATAAATAAAATTAAAAAAAAAATGAAAAGGGACTTAGTATCCCTTAGTTTGTTCAAAATATATCGAAAAAACTTTAAATTTCATTTAAAAATTAAGTCATTGTGTCTTCTTTTTATATAGATGTGCTAGATTCCTTAATTAAGTTTTGAAAAATGGGAGTTGCCTTGAATATGAGGTATTTGGATAAACATAGTAAATTAAAAGTTAAGTGTGAAGTTCCATTAAAAGTTATTCATTATGATATTTTACCATATAGGATGTCATATTTTTAAGAGCACTTTCCCAAACTATGAATTGCATATTAACATTTCTTATGTGAACAATATTTATTGATTTTTTTTTTCCCCTCCAAATTTATCAATTTGACCAATATTATTGCTGTTGCTTGTTTTGCCTTCAGTTGCTATCTGTTAAAATTGTCTGTCTAGTAATTTGGATGGCTGATATGTTGGCCCTTATGTCTCAATAATCTCTTGAATGAATTTATGACATTTCATGAATTTGAAATACTCACATAATGAATAAATGTGTAAAGCTTTCTGTAAATGGTTAATTGAAGTCCTGTTCATTTTCATTGCATTTTATGTAATTATCATAACACATGCTCTAAATGTAAAGGGAGAAATATTATTTCAGCATTTATTATGGTAAAATATTGTGAAATAAAGCTAGCATTAAATGTATGATTCTTTTCTGGTAGGCATGCACCCTGAAAAGAATTCAGAAGCATCCACCTGAGGGAGACACTTTCAGTACTTCTGACTCGACTACATATTACGAGGATGACTTCAGTTGTTCTGATGAAAGTTCAGCTGATGATGGTAAGATTTAAACACAGCATTGCGTACTTGGTTATTTTCGCTTGATCTTAGTCGTACTGTTGCTAACTTTGAAAAAGTTTAATCCATTTCTGACCTTATACTCCACTTAAATAATTAGGAGCACATTTTGGAAATCAGTTTTCTGCATTTTCAACCTGTGCTTTACTTGAACATAATAATACATAATGGCTACTAATTCATTAAAAACTTTGAAGCATTGAATGAGTTACACCATTGTCTTAAAAATGCTATAAAGAAGTTAATAATCTCCTAAAATTTTCAGATGATGACAGTGAGCCAATCTTGGGGTTATGGTTTGAGGAAACCTTGGCACCACCAGAAACTCCTCCTGGAACAAATGTAGCACAATCTTCAACAGACAGCCAAGATGGAGCTGGGAAACATAGTGGTGACAGAACAGGCTCCATAGTTCCAGAGAAGGGTGAACCTCATGGGGTAAGTAAAACATTTTCGATGCCAAAGATGAGAAATTATGTAAATTATGGATAAAGAAATTTAAAAGAATGTATGAAATTAACCAAATTAAGAATGGGAATCCACACAACAAAACTTGAAAATTAAACTAAAGAATGAGTCAAATTTAACTCTTGTAAGCTTTGTTAATTTATGTATTTACTGCAACATGTTTCACAAAATCTTTCTCGCATCTTCAGCTAGAGTCAAGCCTGATGAGAAACTGAAGTTGGAAGTCGCATCCTCCTATGATGGTGGTTTGGCAAACCTATATTTGGATTTTTTTTCATATTTAATTCATTAATCACTTTTCATACTTCTTCATATAGATTTTCTCCCAGGTTTTCAACTAAATGTGTGCCATATACTTTTTACAAATGTACTACTTCTTCAGTATCATGGTGAGTTTTCCAAAAATGATAGCGAACAGCAGACTTGTCTATTTCCTTACTGTGTACATTTGTTAAAATGTACTTAAGAGTATGCCAGTTCACAGCATTGCACAGGCAATATGTTCCACAGTTAAAAAATACCACTGATATGGCCATTGCAGTTAAAAGCAGGATATAAATGGAACAAATAAACAAAGAATAAAAATTCTTTTTTATTCCCAGGGCAGTCCCTGCCTGTCGAACCAACTGGTGCACTATCTCTGGGAAATTTCACTTTGGGATGGATTTCTACACGTATAATTTAAACCGTTGTTGTTTTGGGGGGGGGGGGATGGGGACACTTTAAAGAATTTGTAGTGTCGTCGTTTCTTTTCAACCTCCAATATGAGAGGAAGGCCACTCTACTTTTGGTCAGGGGTCCACAGGACCAAGATGGGAAGGTATAACGTATATCAAACATTCCCACTTCTGCCATTAGTGGAATATTTATCTATGATATGGCAGGCTAGCGTTGTCATTTACTGTTGGTCTGTGAGATGTATTCCATTTTCCGCTTACCACCCATATCTGGCAGCCTCTCTCCTATTTGCACTCTCTAGTGCTTACAGATTCCCAAAAAATACCTTTTTTAAGGTAGCATTGGCTTATAAAAAATGATCATAAATGCACACATGTACCACCTTGGTTTCATTTTGTTTCAGTACATTCTGCTAGCAACACAGATATTCCAGTTCATGAACAAGCATCTGCTCAGCAGTGAATCTCAGTACATGCTACGATATGTTCAATCTGGATTAGCAGAGCAGCAAATGCTCATGCTGGCTGCCATCATCCGGGACTTAGATAGGGAAACAGCTCGCACTGAAACAGGTAATTGAGGAGGGAAGTTAATCAACTCTGGGAGTAAAAAACAGGGGGTCTGCTGTTTTTATCTGCGTCTGTGTAAAAGTTTTATGTTCCTTGCATATTATGTTTGTTTCTGAAAAGATATTTCTTGAAATTAACAATAGTTTAGCAATTTATAATAAAGAACTCAAGAAAGAATGTTTGTCATATTTTTCTGAAATATACAAAATGATGCCCAATGCAAGACAATCCTATTTTTCTTCAATCTAATTTAGGAGTAGTAGGACTGAATTATATTTTAGTGTTTACAACAATATATTTCAATAAAAACAAAATTTTTTCATAACAATCCATTCTATAATATTTTTTTCAATTATTCAAGAGGACACAGAAGTGCTTTTTAGCAAATTTGATCAAAATGCTCATTTATTTATTTTTGTTGCAGAAAAAAGCACTGTACTTTGAAGTACATATTTAAAAAGTTTGTTTCATTAGGGCGGATGCAACACATGTTTTGGGCATCATTTTAAAGTGTTGCACTGGGTAAATAACTATGCCAAACTTTAGAACCATTTTTCTTGGGCTTTTTTCTTATTTTCACATATTCAAATCTATCTTCTCCCATAAAAATGTAACTAGAGGAAGATATTAAGGAATGTAATATTAAAAATAGTGCATGTAGTTCGATAACTATAGGGGAAGATTTAGTTTGATTTTAGCTAATTAATTTGAATAAATTAATATATCCATAAAGAAAAGACTTTGAATACTACTATCATTTCTAGTAGTGTCTGTACAAAAAATTAAAACTCTAGCTTTAATACTATAGAAAATCACTTTTACCACTTTGATGTCCCCCTAACAAATGATCTATGCTTGAGGATTATCTCTGAATCTTGGCCATCTAATACATGTTGATTACTAAATGTATTTGTACCCAATAAGAAAACCTGCTATATTATGTTTTAGGAACTATTTCTGTGTATTTTGGAGCAGTGCTGGGCAATCTGTATAGTGAATTCTCCCAAGCTTTAACTCGTTATACACACAACCTGCTTGCAAGAGGAATCCTCTCTGAGAGTCTTCAAGGAACCCTTCTCAATCACTTGGGTGTCAGTCCTTGGTCACAGGATAACAACAATACGTGGCCCCTGCAGGTGTACCCTAGAACTCTGGCTGTTTTGGCTCAGGTATGGAAATATTCTCCTACTAATGTCTAGTTTTGCCATTTGTTTTTATTTGTATTTTGCTTGTGATAATTACTGTTTATTTGGTGGTTTTGTCTACTCTTGATGTTAACATACCTATATTTGATTTTTACATTGTTTTATTCACCTTTACTATGAAATACACTCCATTCATTACTATATGTAAATTCCCAGTCTGTGTGGAGGGTAGCAAGTATTTTAAAAATGCAATCCCTCACTCAACCAGGAACTGACCCTGGCATGGTGACTACTTGATCACAGAGGCAGTCAGGCAGCTTTTGTTTCCCCTACTTTGAAAATTTGTCTATTAGAAGCTAAAGTATCAACTTTTTGGAGCCCAGTTGTATAGTTTCCAAACATTTCTTACCTAACATTGGAAAAATTAATGAATTAAAAAAAATTTGGTGAGGTATCTGCATTGTGTATTAATAAAATGCAAAGTGTTATCTGTTCTAAGTAATAAGCTCTTTATCTTCAATAAAATAACAGTATATTGATGTATTTGCAGGTATTGCTATTAAAACCACAACAAGAAAAAGAAGCAGCTTGTATCAGCATCTGGCACCGTCTAGTTAATACATTGGTGGAAAATGTTTGCAATCCTCCAAACACATTTGAAGTGGAAAATGAAGGTAACCAACCATAAGTTATACATGCTCTTAGTTTCCTAAAATTAATTTAAAAATAATAAATTTGGCAGTTGGTTGAGGATGCAATCAAAACCTCCACATCAAATTTTTAAGCTTAAGTCAGGGCCTTGTATCCCAATGATGTTTTTCAAGTTATTCTAGTGTCCTCTCTGGCAAATACAAAGACGGTACCCTAATTAGGTCAATCAAAATGAAATGGAAATGGAATGTTATTTGTACACTCAGCTGTGGTTCTCAGCTTCCCATTCTAAATTGGGTGTGAAAGACCGCTTAATTTTGCTCAGAGGCCTCTCTATCAGACTTGAGGTTCTTTTACGTGCCGTAAATCTATGGCACAGGACCAATGGCTTTACTTTCCCTCCGAAAAAAGCCATGCTAAGGATTTTTGCACACAAAAAATCCATCGTCCTCTGCCGGGTTTGAACGTACGACCTTGGGTATATGAAGTTAGCATGGTAACCATTACGCCACAGAGGGCAATAGATCAATCAATGTGAGGTCGCAACCATTGAGGTTTGTCATCTCGAAAATAATTTGAGATTTTGTGGGAATATACTCGCAGCGAAAAAAATGTGAGGGGTTGGAAAATTTAGTGCCATGCAGGCCATGTTGCCATGGTAGCTCATTAGTTAGAGCAACTGGATGTACACCAGGAGATCCATGGTTCATATCCTGGCCATGGCATTGAATTTTTCAATCCGATTCTACCTCTCCAAGGTACCCCAAACTTAGCCTCGGAACATCTCCTTCTCAAACTTCCTTTCCCAATAAAAAATTTTGTTGTATGTATCACTAATAACTGCTGCCTTTGTCCCCACCCTAGTAAAAGGGTCTCTCAATGATGTGAGGATGTTTATCCAATGATATAGAAATGTTTCATTGAGCTAGTCGGGATGACAATTGCAAAAAGTACCATTCTGTTGCAACCAGAGGTGCCCCCACTCATGACAGCAGAAGTAATCACTTATTTATATACGAGGATCACTCTGAAAATTTTGAGAATCAGTAACAAGCAATTCTGGTAAGCCAACGTAACTGCCTAGCTTTAGATTGAAGTTCAGATAGCAAGCAACATGTGCAAGCCTTAGCAAGTGGGCATGGTCCAAAAATATGTGATCAGCACTGCTATGTATGTATGTGCAGGTGTTGCTATGCCAGACAGACACTAGGATGGATTTCCAGCAAGAATGATTTTGAAGTCAGTTTAGGGAAGAGAGAATGCCTTGAAAGACTGCATCATGCATTTTGGGATCTTTGCCCTTTACAGTCCACCATTTATACGTGGTTTGCAGAGTTTAGAAGAGGATGAGGTTCCCTCGAAGATGGAGATTGCACAGGACACAACCAGCTTCAACAACAAACTAAAATGCATGACACATAGAAACACATGTGGGAAGATGCTCATTACATACATTATCAGATTAAAGAAGACAACCACCAGCACATCAGTGATAATAAGATTCTTTGAAATTTTATACCACTTGTAAACTTGTGTCTTATAGTAAAACACCAAAAGCCACAGTTTCTGGCTTAGCTACCTCTGCATGCATATATACAGCAGTATCAACGCTACATATTATTGGACCATACCCACTTGACAGGCACTATGATGGATTCCTAGCAAGGGCATTTCCACACTGTGATCTTGAAGTCAGTTTAGGGCTGAGAATGCCACAGTCTGCTTTTTATTTTATTTTTGAAGCAAAATTTAAAGCAAATTCTTTGATCCATCTTTTTCAAAAGCAGAAATTTCCTAAGTACTTAAAAACATATATAACTTTTTCAACTGCCAACAATAAACTAATATTCAAAAAAAAGTTGAAAATTGGATGTATAAAGCCCATAAAATTAAATTCCTATTTGTTTTGATCACACCTTATATTCAGTGTTAACATGCCTGCACCTCTCAATAACTGACTTGCTGACTAGAGCTATATTACAACCTGCAACGTGCTACCTGAGGCTATAAAAGAAATGTTTCAGTGTCCAGACAGAAGTTTTTCACTTATAGCTAGACAAGCAATAATGATGCCATGTTAATGTTAGCAACTTCATTGTCTACAGTTCCTGAAATAAATATTTCACAATAACCAGTTTGATGCTCCATTTAAAGTAATTAATAAATGGTGTAAGCTTTCTTCACCTAATTCTGATACATTTTACTGGAATCTTTGCTCTCTGAAGTACCTAAAGATAAATATAAAAGGAAAATCAAAATCCTTTTAGAGAACACTTCTTTATGTAGTTCTATTTCCTGAACCTACCAATGTCCATGTTAGGAAATGCTATTTTCTCAGTTACAAGGATTATGTTTTGTTTCAGATCTGAATGTGGAGCATGCACAGCTCTTGCTCTTCCTATTCCATGCATTAAATCTTATGCAGAAGAAATCTGTTCTCTTATTGACTGCCAGTGGTGTGATAAGATGCTCAGAGATTGTAAGCCAGCCCATGAGGGACTCTCAGTTACTCCATCTTTCTCGTCTATTGCTGCTGTTGGAGTACCTAATGAAGCACCTCTATGATGCTCCACCTGCTCTGCTAGAACAGGTACTGTGTGTTTATTTGACGAGTCAATTAATTACACTAAACAACATTTAAAACTTTCTTAAAACTCCAAGGAAAGAAAAGAAACAATTTTTGCAAATATTAAATTCTTACAGGTAAGTGTTGTTCACTGTAATTAATCAACTCGTCAAATAAATGAATATAAGAACGTTGTTTATAAACTTCCATAGTGAGGTACTGTGTGTTTCGGAACCTCTTGCACTTTATTTGGCAATGGGAAGGTTAATAGATAAATTTGGTTCTTAATGGTACAGTTTCTTAGTTTTTCCCAAATTGAAGTTTTTCTATATTCAAAGTTACTATTATACACATGTATACTTTGCAACTTTTTGGACCAAACAGTGACTTGTAAATTGGGGGCATAAATTAACCAAAGAATTGAAAATCAAAGATATAGGAATTACTAAAACAATGTATTTATATAATACAGTAAGTAATTATGAATTGTAAAATGTTACTTTAAAATCTGTGTTTGTATATATTAAATTGTATATGTTATTGTACATATTTAACCTGACGATACTTTGAATATGTTTGTATTCTTTTAAGCAGATAAATGAAATATTATGTCCTAGTTCTATGTATGTCAACAATTCCTATTTTTTTGACTCTCAAATGTATGGCAAGACTTTGCAGCAGCAGTGGACAACTAGTTGTTTCATTCATTCTTTATAAAAAATCATTAATGTTTTAAACTCCACTATTTAATTGTTATACTTCATTTGCTGATGACTTTTTCTCTCTCTCCCTCTCCCTCTCCCTCTCTCCCTCTCGCTCTCTCTCTCTCCCTCTCGCTCTCTCTCTCCCTCTCCCTCTCGCTCTCTCTCACCCTCTCTCTCTCCCTCTCTCTCCCTCTCTCTCTCGCTCTCTCTCTCTCCCTCTCTCGATCTCTCCCTCCCTCTCTCTCTCCCTCTCCCTCTCCCTCTCTCTCTCTCTCCTCCTCCTTTTTTTTTTTTTTTTTTTTTTCAAAATATGAGCAAATTTTTGGTGCTGGCTTTTAAATAGACAGAGGATTTTCCCAGAATGAAAACATTTTTGTATAGAAACTGTTAAATATATAATGGACTAGAGTCCTTTCTTTGTGAGCAAAATCATTTGGTGAAAATATAACTGATATTTGCAATAAAATAACGGCTTTGTGTTGCAGGTGCAATGGAATTTGTTCAGTGCTACCAGCATGGTTGGTGATGCATCAGATAGTAAAGATGGTGTGCGTGTTGCTTCAAGAATTTACTGTCCCTGGAAAGAAATAGAGGACAACTATCGCAAATTTGGACCACAAGATGAATTCTCCATGAAACCCAGGTTCTACAGCCTCACAGCAACAGAATTTAACAACCAGGACACACCAAAACTAGATGGACTGGTAGGTTTAGCATAGTGTTTGATACTATAAGATGAGTAAAATGTGTGCAAAGGGGTCATGGAGATCTCTGTAATGGAAGAACAATGGAAGAGAGATAAAGAATTGGTGGAAAAAAATAATTGTTGAATGTTTTGTAGCAAGTTTTATTAATTTGTTGAGTCGGTTTTTTAACCCTACGTCACTTACATTGTTAAAATGAGGGACTAGTTTCGAAAGCCTATGCTTTCATTTTCAACCTCACGGGTCCAACTACCATTGCTGGCTGCATTTGCTTGTACTCTCTTCTCTGGTGGCGAAATGATGAACTTCTTAACTAAGCTGTCTACTGGCGGGATTTCAAAGTTTATTTAATGTAGTGTAGCTAAGTAACACTTAGTACAGACTGTAATCTCTTAACTCAAATTATTATTTTTGGAATAATATTACTCCTTTATCCGCAGAATGAGCGACCTAAAATTAGTACTGCATTAGTGTCTGTAACAAAAAGCTGAATTGAAAAGGAATTTTCGTGCTTGTTTAGGTAGGGAAGGAGCTCATTAAATTAGTACCCTATTCAGAAATGTAAGCAAATATGACTTTCAGCATAAATTTTGTTCTTTTTAATGGAAACCTCGCATTATTTTTGACTTATCTTAACATGGCAAATAAAATTAAGAATGACATTAATTATTGCATTGCAGCAGGTTAATTGCATGTAGAGAAGCTATAATATAAAGTTGATGTAGCTCTGAGCTTTTCTCTTCCATCACAAAGTTCACATACTGTATTTATCCAAATACAAGATAACCTCAAATGCAAGATGAGACCCACTTTTCAGAATTTAGTTTTAAGATTTGGTGTATCATCTATAAAAAGAAGACAACTTAAAAGTTTGGCCATATATTTTGAACAAACTAAGGGACACTTAAGCTTACTGTATTTTTTTCTTTTTTTACTTAATTTGAATGAAAATTCGCATGGTGGGAGAGAGGAGGAAGGAAATAATGTGCCCATAGGTGTGTGATCACAAGTGATGGCAGCAGCAGTGCAACTGAAGCAGTTATAATGGATAAGATTTTCTTTAGACAACATACCTAATATAACACACTGTTTTAAAAATTTGTTACCTAAATTAATAATTTGAATTTGCGTGGAAACCCGCATTTTGAGCAGAAGAGAGAGGCAGAGAGGGGATTATAGAAATGTACAATATGGGTGCAGTAGGAGAATATGACAATGGTGGCAGCAGCAGCATATCCTTGATTATGATGGATATGATTTTCTGTTTAGACAGCATACTGAATATAATGCGTTGTTATATAAAAAAAATACCTAATTTGGATTTGTGCAGTAATACACATTGTGTATGGGAGTGAGATGGAGAAGGAAGAACAGAAACATATTGCTATGTCTTTGCATGGCAGTGACAGTGGGAGCTTAGCTATAACGTCAAATAGGATAGCATACCGAATATAACACATTGTTTTAATAATTTTACCTAATTTGAATTTGCACATAAATTCATGTTGTAAGTGGCAGGGAGAAGCAGAGGGGTGAATGGAAA
The DNA here is from genome assembly GCA_030762935.1 of Hymenopus coronatus. NCBI lineage: Eukaryota > Metazoa > Arthropoda > Insecta > Mantodea > Hymenopodidae > Hymenopus > Hymenopus coronatus. The sequence goes on from CM060883.1 coordinate 31,424,003, forward strand.
TGTACCAATGTATGTGCGGCTGGAGGAGGGAAATGTGCAGCTAAACCTCTCTTTTTGTGCTTGACCCTGAGGCTTGATGGTTGGCTGCCACTGAACATTATCACAACCACCAGTGTGAAAGAAGGACCTCTATTTTTATTTTAGTCTCGGAGAGAATGCTTATAGGCCCCTAAAAGGGGAAACTTTTCGGTTCGAAATGTAGGCACAAATTCTGCTGCATACATCATCACCTTGGGGTAATCTCTACCATTTTCCTCACCACTGCTGTACCCATGAAGTTTGGAACTTTTTGACGTGTGTTATTCAGAAAACAAATGCAAATGGAAGATAACTCCTAGTTTTCAATATTAATATTTTGGAAAAAAGCATCTTCTATTCAGGTAAATACAGTATTTCTTTTCCATAGCCTCTTTAGTATATTAACTTTGCTCTTTAACAATTGGGGGCCCGCCTGGGTAGTGTGGTGGTAGAGTGTATGCCTCACATTCAAAAGGTCGCGAGTTCGAATCTCTCTTAGGGTGAGTTACCCAGATAAGGTTTTTTTTGGGGGTTTTCCCTTATCCTGAGAAGACGAATGTCAAGTAACTTAAAGCTCCATGGACCCCGAAATCATTTGAGCAGCATTTCACCAATTTCATTCATTGACCGATATGACCAACCAGATTAAAGGATGTTAAATTATTAAAAAAAAAATTGGGGAAGCTCGTTTGTACTTTGGACTTACACTGAAGTATTTTTGTATAGGCATGCAACTTTATTCTGGGCACCACAGACAAGCTGAAGTACCCACTTCTGGTGGATGCTCTGATAGAGATTCTCAATATCACAAACCAATGTAGTCCGAGTATAAAGCGAGGTGAGAAGCTGAGCTTTACTGGACTCTGCACCATCCAATATTGTTTTACCATCTGTTGGAGGTAAGTCTCCCATTTTGCAATCTGTAGCTATGCAAAAGTTTACTTCTGTTTATGTAGATATCTTTGAAATGAAAACTTATATCAGATTGTGATCATAAATAAAGTAGTAATATTGAAATGACATTATAAATGTATTTTGTCTAATCTTTAAATGTGGTTGTCTAAAAAGTTAGGATAAATGGTAACAGGCCACAGTTGTGACCTGAATATACTGTGATATGCTTTCCTGCAAAGTTTTATTTTTTTCTTGGCAGCATCCAATATAATAATCATACATTTGCATATTATTTTTCTAATGGTTCAATTAATAGGTGAGTGCTACTCCTGTATTGTGCAATGAAAAGTGGTAGTGCCATTAAAAGGAATAACCATTATAAAAATGTTGCTTAAAAGTACATCATTTACTGGATAATACAATGATTACTGGACAATACCACAGAGAATTACTGGCTCAATTTGACAAGAAGTTGGCTTAGATTTCTAATGGTTCAATTAATAGGTGAGCGCTACTCCTGTTTTGTGCAATGAAAAGTGGTAGTGCCATTAAAAGGAATAACCATTATAAAAATGTTGCTTAAAAGTACATCATTTACTGGATAATAGAATGATTACTGGACAATACCACAGAGAATTACTGGCTCAATTTGACAAGAAGTTGGCTTAGAGGGTGCTGTTTGATCACAATGCACCAGCACATTCATCCAGAGTTTTTGCTGCTAAGCTGCATGAATAGCTTGCCTCATCTAGTGTTCTGGAGTTTTTCTTGTTCCTAAACATGAAATGGCTCATAGAAACAAAATTTAGAGGTCATAATTGAGACAGAGGCTCTGTCGCAAAGCTTGACAATTCCTATTTTTCATAGGAGTAAAAAAAAAATAGCAGGAATGTTGTGAGAAGTATACCGTCCTTGTATCGCATGTTAAGTGCTAGTTACATTTTCAGTATTGTCTCAAGAAGTAACTGTCAATATAGTTAAAATTTCTTACAAGAACTACCTATTTATAGTCCACAAAATGTTCATTACTTAAGATAACTATTACCATGTGTATGTTGGTAGATTGCTGCTGTTACTTCCACCTTCCACACCTTACATGGACAAGCTTGCTTTGGGTCAGGAAATTACATCTCCTTCCGTACTTCTTCATTCTCTAGTTTGGGGACCAAGATCTGCATACAAGACTTTCACTGGCTGGATGAAGGTAAGGGAGAATGATTTGTTTCACCAACCATTAACAAATGTAGGCCAATGTTCAACTAATGGTTTATTTAATGTTTGGTATATTATCGACCATAATCATGTCAAAATAACGGTATATCATGACAGTTCCTACTGTAGTGGTTTGCAGCATTCTCTTTTCATTGGTTGCAGTTGTGCTTTGGAAACCAAAGAGAAGCATGTTAATTACCATACCTTACTAACTTGTGTTCCTAATCACAGTTTAGAAAGTGTGTTATTAAATAAGGTGTCATGATATATTATCACCTAGCATAATGCCCTACTTTTGGTCTTACTTTCTGCAAGAGCATATTCAGTTGACTGTTATCAAAATTAAACTGTTGTACCACCTGCTGATCACTGTACTACAATAATCATACAATAGTCATACTGAAAGTTGTGAACAACCTATTGTAAAGATTAAAATTCCAACAATGTAATGAGGACTGCAGGATCGTAATATATAGACTTTAGATGTTGCCATATTGTAATGTAATTAGTTTCTATCATGTGACCACAGTCAGTATTTCTGAATGGCAGACATATATGTTTTATTTTAACAGCGTGATGTCATTGAATTTCTTGTTAAAGAGGGAAAATTTGATGCTGAATTTCACCTCAAACCTCAACATGCCAATGGAGATGTCTGCAGTGTTAGAGATGGGTAAAGGGGGAAGGACAGCATGACTCAAAAACAAACCTACAACTACCTTTACATAGAAAAATTTTCAAAAATATTTATTTTCTCAAAATGGCTCTAACATTTAGATCAAAATACAATTATGTTTAGGACATTTTTATTATAAAGAAAATGTATGTCTTGAATTTTCTGGGATTAGCTTCTGGAGACCTCTTCTTTCTGGATGACTATTGTAGAACTTTTGTATAACTGATAAACCGTAAGAGGCAAAAGATTAAGACCAAAAAATGTGGATCTTGTTAAAACTACAATCTGTCACTTTTTTTTATGGTTAACCATTTCAGAGACATTCCAGGTTATTGATCTGAATTTTAAGTGACTTAAACTTTTCTCAAACAGGAGGTCATCTTTCTTTTTATCTCTTTTGTTTACACTCGGAAAGCAAAGAGAGCAGAATTCACATAGCGACTGACTTTTAAAGGATTTGACTGTCGCTTTAGCCTAGCATATTCTCTTATTTACCTACTGCTTACGAAGAAGCAAATAATAAAACTAATTCTGCTAATGTTTACCTTGATTAGTTTGTAGTAGATAAAAGATTAACCTTTTTTGTAAGAAAAGTTTGTTTGCAAAACAGCTAGAGAAAGTCATGTGAATGGGACACACCCAATATTTTTTCTATGTATACGTTATATTTTCATGCACACTAAATATTTATAGTATCTGACAGATGTGGCTGATTTATTATTTGTTACTTGTGCCTTAAGGTGTTCTGGTAGCTGTCTCCATTCCGTCACTCCTGCAAATGCTGCCTTCATGATATTGTGTTCCTTGGTTTGTTTCTCAGCTGCTTTGGCTGGTGGTGCCAATGTTTGAGATCTTTGTTGGGAAATGAGTGGATTTGCAGTTGGAAATGAAAACACATGTTGACTTCTTTTCTTCTTGTGATTTATTTACAATGGTTACCTCTTCTGTATTAATCGTTAATAATGTCTATCTTAAAATATCTGCTTTGCTTTACGTTACCAAATGCTGTGTCCCATACTATTACTTTCTTCAAGTAATGTACTTGTAGGCGCTACATTGTTCCAGAAATGTGCATATTTTCAGACATTTGACTGACATGGAATCGGCACTAACCACAGAAGTGCCCTTCTGAAGCCTAAATATCCCTTCCTATATAGCTGCAAAAATTATATTTTAGCCTATTGGCTAGAATTTTCTGCCAATCTTAACTTGGTCACTTGTCTTGTCTGCTACTGCTCCTCTCAGATTGAATAAGTCTGTCACATGATGCAAAAACAATACACATATCCCTTAAATCTTGGTTATATGGGAAAGCCCCTTTGAATTCACTTGTGACATGGTTGCATGCATCTTTCAGACAGAATAGACCTGGTTAGATAGATATTTACTCCCTCACCAAAAAACTCCAAACTGCTTCTTACTTTATACCAGCAAAGCCTTAAGTCTAAATAATATATAAATTCCCTTAAACACTGGAATACCAGATATAATTGTTTACATGTTTATGCTCTCATTGGATGTGTAAAAATGAGTATAATCAGTGCTAAAAATACTCCCTTAATTTTCTTTCGATAATAAATAATTTACATTTTATTCTGTGGTTAGTCTTTTGAAACAATGCAAAGGACAAAGGTACAAAAACATACCTGGGGCAGTTACATATATTCCCCTTCTACTGTCTCAAAAAGCTCTGTACAAAGAATATTATCTAAATACTCCTGGATGTATCATAATTATCTGTTTACAAGATGATATTAAATGCAAGATAGTCCCGTTTGGGATTTAGCTTATCTATATAAAAAAAAGTTATAATAATTTAATTTTTACATGAAATTTAAAGTGTAGGAAGTACACACATTTTGCACAAATTAACTATTAGTTCCCTTTTTTACCTAATTCAAATTTGCACAAAGATTTACATAATGGTGACAGGGAGAGAGGAAAATGGTATATCTATGTTGGGGAAAAAGTGATAAAGGCAATGGCAGCTCAGCTGCAACAACAATGGTGGATAAGATTTTCTATTTTGACAAATTAATATAACACATTAGATTTTATTTAATCTGAATATATGCAAAATTTTATATGTGTGGGAGAGGAGAGAATTAGGTCTATTGTTAGATAACTTTATGATGTGAAATGAAACACACAACATCTTTTGCATACACCACAACTTTGTCAGTAATCTTTAACATTCTCCCATGCTTTGCCACTGCTGTACCTACAAAGTTTGAAACCCACATTTTCCCATATGGTATTCTGAAAGCATATATCATGAATGCAAGATAACTTCCAGTTCTCATTTTGGAAAAAAAGTATTGCTGTGTATTCAGATAAATATGGTATGTTCAGCAAATTGGTTTTTAGGTCCTTTTGAATAACATAAGTTTGTACATATACCATTGTACTTGAAGCTCAGCTCAAATATCTTTTTTCTATGAAAAGTAACATGGTATTATGAATTTTAGAGCTTTTATTAATAGTCTCTGTTTTTTCACATTTGTATAACAATTTCATACCTGTGTATACTAGGCAGCGTCAGTATTTTTTACTTTTTAAACCATTCTTTACAGCTGATACTTTCTAATTACCCTTTTGTGCATTCTGAATATTTTAATCATGTTGTTACTATTTTCCCATATTGCTTTATGTAGGTTATGATAGAGTGAAAATTTGAAAAAATATTCTAGTGTTAGAGAATTTAAATTTATGCTATGTTTTAGGACAAATCTCACATATTTTACTAAGAGCGTTGCTGAAGAATTGATGCTTTTTCCAATATAGATTATTCTCAACTCAAACATTTAGAAATTGTATATTAAATATATGCTTACTGACACCAACATCTAATTCAGTTTTTGGGTAGTTTATTGTAATGATAATTTAATATCGGTATCTTATCTTTGTTTTTTCTTCCTGTTAGCACAGTGGTAGCACACCTGCCTCTGGTGCAGGGTACCCAGGTTCGATTTCCAATATCAGCGTGCGGATTTTTTCCTCTGCTGGGAGGGAAATGGCAGCAACACTGCAGTATCATTTTTTCCTGATGTCATGATCAGGTTGTGGTCTGTACCACAGTTTCATCTCAGTCATTGACCAACCTTTGGTTTGAATACTCGTCATGTTTGTTTATGACCAGCTTATTAACATGAAACCAAATATTTATCTGTTTCAGGCTATTTTTTTTCAAGATTATTTTCATTATATCCTGAAATTAAGATGCTTTTGTCATCTGCAAGTCTTGAAACTTTTATGAAACTGTTCAGATGCTTCGTTCTGAGATTATTAATTGTAACAATCCTTTTTAATAATTGTTTTCAGGATTGTCTAGTGAAACAAGGAATGTACACACAGTATGCTGAAACCCTGTTGAAAAATGTTGCAAAGACAGTGAACAACCTCAAGTATGATGTCCAGGTAGCCAAAAACTGCATCACAAGACTTTGTCCCCAGGTGCAGAAGTCAGGTAACTAGCAGTTTACAGTACAACAGTAACACTAGAGTTCTGTTCTCTGTTACTTCACTATTACACTGTTTTAACGTAACAGACTTCTCTCTTCTAGACTCTCTGGTGCCCAAGGCAAGTTTACCACAGTTATCAGACATGTACCTCCTGGATGCTGTAATAGCAAAGATACAAGTATTGATGGATGAGGGAGTACCTAAACCATCACCAGAAACTTCAGATGCTACAAAGTAAGGGAATCAAAATATAGTACATGTTCAAAGTTGAATCAGGTTTAAAAAATTCATTGCCATGTTGAGGTTTAAACCATCTTTCAACATTATAGCTTTTCCTTGAGCTCTATGATGAGATATTTGGCTGTGCATTAAATTTTCTCATTGATGCAAGTGGCACAATAAATTTCCAAGGTATCTCATTTAATCACGTATATTTCCTTTAAAGCCACATTCAGCAATGAAAATATTTCTAATTAAGGAAGGGCTGAATGGCTTTTCAAACAATTTTAACTAAAAAATTAATGGTTGCTTGCAAAAATATAATTAAACATTTAGTGAAAGTTGTTCAACTCATTGCAAAATCTGTTTTCAGCGCTAAACAGCATCTAAATCACTCCAGTTTTAAACATTCATAAGAGATGGTTTAGACACCATGTAACCTTAAATGTCATCCTTATTTTGCATGAGGGATGGAGTGAGAGCAGAAAAACAAATTCTTTGATATCATTGTACAATATGAAAGAATTTTACATCCAAAAAGGAAAATAGCAGGATATGACTACAAAGAGTGCTCAGAAACCATTATAGTCCTTTAAAGTGCTATATTGAAAAGGAGTTCAAAGCAATATTTAATTATTAAATTCAGAACCATGTTTTATTAGCGAAATAGTCTTACATTCAGTACATCCGAAACATTATTTAACATAAATTAATTTAATACTTGTGCATCGCATATTGCTTTTTAATAGTTATATGAGAAAAATATGCTTTAACATGCATTATTATAGAATCTAACCTGCCCCAATATTTGCTCAAGTCTTGCGAAATATCCCTCTTCCTGGGTACTACTGTTATTTTGAGGAAGCAGAGTTTTAATAGAAAAATATCTTAGTTTTTTATGTAATAGAAAATAGAGATTACCTAAGCTCTTTTAAATACATGTCCAGTAAAAGCAAATTTAATGTGGGGGTCATTATGAAGTGTAATTAATTAATCTGCTGTGCTGTTTGAACCAGTGGTGCTGTTCAGAACTTTGATTGAACCATTTATTACTTCATTTTCATAGGGCCATGGTTATTTCTAAGCTTGATCTTTGTCTTTTCATTATGTTTTTGTAAGAATATAAGCTCAATTCATATAACTCGATGTGCAGATTCATGATTTCAATTAACACTCTTCCAGAAAAGCAGCACTTCTCTGTGTGTTGACACAATCTTTGAAAAGAATCATAGAACAACAACCTGGATACATAGTGCAAATTAAATGTTTTAAAGCAGAGATAGCTTCAACCTTTTTGTCTTTAATTTGCATTATGCATTTAAAACTACAAGCTCTTTCTCTAGTCCACATGTACTATGCACATACTGGATAGAGAAGGTATTGAATCCACCCAAAAGTTTGATATAGTGATTTCACCAGAAATACATATTTTGAGACCTTCTGAATTAATAAAAGGCATTTTGTCAAACATGTCCTTATGTGTGTCTGTGGGCAATTTAGCTCAAAAACTAAAAGTTGATTAAATACCTTAGTCAGTTAGTATTTTCCAAGGATGCGTCACCAAGATTTTCAAGAAAATCCCCCACCCCAACTACCCTTTACATGGAAAATGTTCGAAAATTTTGATTTTCTAAAAATTAGCTCTAACGTTTTGATTAAAATATTTTATATTAAAGATAATTATATAACAAAATGTATATCTTGAATTTTCTGGGAATAGCCCCTGAAGACTTCTTTATTCTGGATGAATTTTGCTGAACACAAGAGAAAGATAAAATCTAAAATTTAAAACAAAGCTTGTCAATAGGTTGTTTTTTTTTTGTAGAGCTGATCATTACTGAGATATTCCTTTTTATTGGTTTCAGCTTTAAAATACTTATTCTTTTCTCGTACAGGAATTTAACTCCTAGCCATACAAAGGAATTTGAATCAAATAGCAACCGGCTTTTAAAAGATTTGACTATTGCATTAGCGTCTAGTACTCCCTTATTTCCCTTCTATTTACAAGGAAGCAAGTAATCAGACAATTTCAGCCATTTTTATCTCAATTAGCATGAACTAGATAGAAGAATAAACTTTTTTACAGAAGTATCATGTGAATGGAACACATGAGATTTTTAAAATCAGTAGCCATTGCTTCATGTTTACTTTGCACCACCACCATGCAGTAATGTCAAATTGTGTTGCCCTTCTGTGAAAATTAATACTCCATGAACAATGTGGTGTTGCACATGTCGCATAGCCAGTTTGACTCCATTGTGAACCTGACATCAGAAGAAAATTTGGACAATATACACAAAAATCAGCAAAGCATATATACATGAGTAAAAAAATGATTCTTTTTACTGCAAAACATGGTTTAATTATTTGACATGAAAGTAGAAGAATGAGACACACATTAACTCTAATTGGTACTTATTATTTAAATTATCTATTTATAATACATGTTACTGCTTTAATTTCAGAACCACACAGCCAGCAGAGCCTTCTCCATCAGCCAGTGAGCTGGCTCAAGAGCTTCTACCACATGTGTTGCAGCTCACAGAGACTATTATAGCTTGCAGCAGGTAACAAGAATACTTGTGTTTTTTTCTGTATTCCTCTATCTCTTTTTGTCATTACACTTCTGCTTGTGAAGTGATATTCTTTAGACAGTGCATATTCATATTTGTTAAGTAAATAGTTTTATGGAAAATTTTTATATGAGATTGAAAAGAACAACACAAATTCAAGAAATAAATGTGGTTGAACTAAAAGTATACATGTGGCTTTTGGCGTAGTGCAAGAACTTGGCACTAACTTGTACGCAGAAATATTATGATCATAAGTTTCAAATTAACATTATATCTAAATTAAAATGCATCTATAAATAAATAGGACATAGAAAATTGTGCCAAGTAAGCAGAGCAACTTCTGCCATCAACATTTAAAATGGTGTGGCCTGGCCAACTGCAAGAGCATCATGATTGTACAATAGATATTGCAAAATCTTGCGTTGCAAGCATGTGCTTTATGAAACAGGCAATACATGGAGAAAGAATGTAAGATTCGTCCTTTTTGCATGCACTGCAGGCATAAAATAGGAAGTTTGCATCTCTTGTGGTACATGGTGACTTATATGTCTTAAAATTGTTCATGAATAAGTCAGCTGGAAATAGTGACAGAGAAGCAATTTTGAAATACACATCACTAAAGCATTCCCGCATATTGTAGTATAGATACATAGATGCCATCATTGCCTTAGTTCCAGAAAAGCCATAGATGACACACTCAAAATCCTCAACAGCAAAATAAATCAATTCAGTTCACTATAGAAATTGAACAAGACAGCTGCCTACCATTTCTGGATATCAAAATAATCAGAGAAAGAAAGCAAAATCTAACATTTGGAATACACAAAAAAACCCACAAATACAGATAACTACATAAAGTATGATAGCTACAATCCCACAGCACATAAATATGCAGTCCTGATTAGTTAAGTATACAGATTAGGACACATCCCCATGGAAAATAATGAATATCAACAAGAATGCCAACAGATATTCCAAATAGCTACCAACAATGGTTTCACAAAAGTGTAAGAGACAAGAGAATACACAAATAGAAAAAATTGAACTGCATAACACACACCACCACTCTACAGAACCACCGCGACCACCTTAGTTCAGAAGATTCCCCTATCATCCTTGCGCACACAACAAATTTCAGAAGATCTTCAAGACTTATAACATCACCTTAGCTCCAAAAAACAACTACAGCATTCAGAAACTGCTATGCAAAAAATTAAAAGATCCTATCCCAGCTAACAAAAAAACAGGAATTTATGAAATTAAATGCTCAGACTAGAAGGACAAAAAGAAGTCTGGAAATCAGATTAAAAGAGTATATGAGAAATCCAAAATACAAACAAGTGGACAAATCAGCAGTTCCCCATCATTTCTGTTCATCAGGGCATGAAATTACACTAATATAAAACTGTTAAAACCTGCTGATAAACATGCAGAATGAGATGTCTGGGAGATCTACATCATGAAGAAAAAAAACCATACTTTGAATTTTGATTTACTACCATACAGCAACCTTTGGAAGTTCATAGATCCAGCACCAGATGCCTCCAAAAGTGATGCACCTCCACCCTCATTGTTGATGCCAGCAAAGCGAGTTTCAGTTGGAATTAATGGTTGAAAATGGGAACAAGTGTTCCTGAAACTGGTCCCATAAATAATTACCAAGTGATGTTTTGTGTTACAGAAACCAACTCAAAGTCTTTCCGTTTAATGTTAATCACATCACTGATGCAAGCTTCTTTGCATTTTTAGAAATGTTCAAATTTAAAATGTATATTTATGTCAAACATAAACTAGCCAATCAGAGGGCCATTCTATCATGCGATCATTATACTGTGTTATGTCAAATTTTCTATCAACATTTTTGAGGTGCTATCTTTCTAACACCAGATCCGAATTCCCTAGAATGTCTAACAAAACAAATTGTGATTGTAGATGATGCTTTTTATGAGTTTGACATCATTAAATTAGCTCTTGTTTATACTGATATATGTGCATAACCTCTTCGCATGCGGCCATATTAGCTGTTGCATACTGTCTTGTGTTAGGTTGCTATTTGTTTGTATTTGTTGTGAATAACAACACAAGGGGTTAAGTTTTTGTCTTAAAAATGAATTAAAAATTCATTTTAACAGCGTTTGTATTTTATAATCAAAACCTTTTCCAAAGTTGTATTTCAGAATTGTTGTGAATTTTAGGAGTGTCATGCTTGGTGTGATGCGATTGGATGTCCAGAAATAATGTGAAACTGCATATTTATTACTCTGTATTCGGTGTCTCTCAGGTGTTCCTTCGATACAGCTACTAAATTTTCTTTCATTTTGCCTATCTAAACTCTCTCACATTTTGAGCAAGCGATTTCATAAATTCCTGCTCATTTGTCCTGAGGAGTGGGTCTTTCATTGTTGCAGAGTAATTACTTTCTGTAATTAGTACATAGATAGAATACATATGTACTCCACCTAAAAATTTGATACCCAAATTTTACCAGAAATATACATTTTAAGCTCCCCTTAATCCAAAAGAGGCATTTTAAGAAAAAGGTATGCGTGCATGCATGTATGTTGGCAAATACTCATTTGGTATTTAAATTTAATATCTTCCAAGGATGCAACCTAAAAAAAAATTTTTGGAAATTTTGATTTTCTCAAAAATGGCGCTTAACAATTTTATTTAAAATACTGTATATTAAACACATTTACATGACAAAAAGTATATCATGAATTTTCTGGGAATAGCCTCTGAAGAACTCTTTATTTTGGATGATTTTTGTATAAGTGGTAAACCATGCAAGATAGACAAATGCTTACTGCATAAAAAATGTCGATTTTGTTAAAACATTGTATTTATGCCATACATTTTTAATAGAGTTGACCATTTCCGAGATATTCCTTGTTATTGATTTCAGTTTTAAAATACATAAAACATTTCTCATACCTAGACCAACTGAGGTAGATAGAAGAGTAAGCTTTTTAACACTAATTTGTTACAGAGAAAGTCTTGTAAATGGAGCACATCAGATTTTTTTCTGAAGTGAATATATTTCATGTAGGTAAGGAAATGTGGAATTTTTGGAATATTCCGGTGGAGTGTGAACTTTTGGAAGATCATTTTGTTTTTCTTGTTGGCTAAGGTTTGATCATATAATACATTAAGAAGTTAGAACAGAATAAAAATTATGCAAATGAGAAAAATTCAAAAGTAGTGATACTTATTTAATAAGCCAATCCTAATTGTTTGATGGTCAGTAGGCCTGTGCAGGATCCCAGGTTCAATTCCTATTAATAATGAAAATCTATTGTTGATTATATTGTTATCTATGCTGACCTCGACTTGGTTAGATTAGCTCACTTATGCCTTCCCTGGCAGTTATCATGCATACACTCACTTTCATCCTCATGAACAATTCTATTCAAAAAATTACATTTACCTTGTTGTTCACCACTAGCCTACATTGGCAGGTGACATTTATGTTATCAAATCACACAAAAGTAGACATCTTAGGCCTCAGCTGTATTATTACATGCTTGTTATATTGGATAATCAACCATTTCCAAATTCAAACCGTTAAAATTGCTTCTGTTCTACCGCATAACAATTAACGGCTGCCATTACTATTTATTTTTACAGGTCTAGTCTGTTATATCAAATGAATGAAAGCTCGGAGCCAGTTGGAAAATATTCCCTTCAGGACTTCCAGGCTTTCAAAGAGATATTAGCTATTTCATCAAGCCAGTGTAACAAGACCAACAGTCTAGCCACAGCACTGATGACATTACTTCCTGCAAGTGTAAGGACGGTTTTGGAGAAATGGAATGACAATCGTGTGGCTGACTTTCCATGGGTATGTATCTGAGGATGTCACTACACCTCCTGTTCCTTATTTGGTTTTATTCTTTGATTTTAGTGTTTATATTTCATAAATTTGTGTACATGTTCATTTAACTACATATGAAGAAGATCATTTCAATCTAGAGGGCCATTTCAGTAAGCTTTTAAATCTAATTAAATTGATGACGCAGAAAGAAATCAATTCTCTTAAGGACCAAAATCTGCTTCACCTTAGTATATACTAGCAAGAAAAATAGTTTAGAAATTAGTGGAGTCAACAAGATGAAAATGCACAAAGAACATTTGTTCCCTATTTTTACAAATTTAACCTTGATTTAAGGCTTATTTTGATACTGTATTTGGTTTTGTGTTATAGAATACTTATGCAAATGATGTGATACCAGCAGAAAGCTACATTCTTGCTGTCATTGACACCCACATCTCTTCACTTTCAAAATATGGCTCATTTAGCATCAACCCTTCATTGAAGTATTTGCTACACTCATTGGTTACTTTCATTGGGGAGCATATCACGTAAGTATAGACTGTTCATTATATTGCTGTACATAAGCATTGAAAGAAAAATACAATTTTTGAGCCTTTCACATAGGTCAGGGGAAGGGGGGAGGGGGAACAGTATGGCTACCCCAATCCACTTCTCGGAAGTGCAAAACAGTGTCTGTGTGGCTGTATCATTGGCACAGCAGTTGAAAAGTTGATAATTAATGTATTAGTAAAGAAAATGCAATGGAAACTTATAATCAAAATCAATATAATTAAGCTTCTTTGAATAAGATGCTATCAATGTACTACAAACCAACCTTGAAAACCAAGGAAACTTTCACTCATAAATAAATAAAATTGAATTGGCAAAATTTAGAGGAATCTCTGACACTATCCTTCACTGCATAAAGTCTTACAAAAAATCTCATCGGGGATTTAACAGAATTTCTTCCCCCCCACCTATATTTTGCTTGTCCGGTTCTAGAGTTGTGTTAGCCAAATGTAAACTGGAAATTAACTGGTTTGACAAAGTGAGGGTAGGAAGGGAATAATGAAGAGGAAATGTTTCTTGCACTCAAATGAATAAATAATTATTTGGTAAAGAGTAAAAGCCGTTAGCATAAAGAAAAATATGCTAAAATTGAACTTTCACATTCACAGTTTTAAATTTGCCTTCATTGATTGATTATTTCAGCTAGTTTGAACCTCTATTGTAAAATTAAACTAATAGCTTCAGTGTTATTGAATAACTTGAGGGCAATGTATGTAAGAGTTTTCTGATTAACTTTTCATATTAATGGTGGTTATTTCCAGAAAATGTCCAGAAGGCAGTGAGGTGCGACAGCGAGCAGTAGATGTACTGGTTCCACTCACTCTAGATGCTTGTACAGAGCATTTACATGATACGGTACTTCGTACACTTGAGCGAGTGATTGGAGACCCTGAAACTGAAGATCATCAGAAACGGGTTTACTATATTGTTTTGGAACATACATATTATTTGCTTCGTAGCTTTACTGCTCAGTCGACAGCACAATTCTTGTAAGTATAGTTGGAAATTAATTGGGTATGACACGAACACTAAACTGAAAAGGGAGATGTTGAAAGCAAAAGTATGTGGGAGAAATCTTACCACACAGATAGATATTGTTAAAGCACATAATTTATCATAAATATATATTTTTTATGAAGTTAACCATTTTTGAGATATTCATAATTATTGGTTTTAATTTTTCAATACCTATATTTTTCAAATGGAAAGACATTAATTTTTCTTTTATTTTACCCCAGAGCATGCATAGACAATGGAAGTTCGTCACCTAGCAACCAATTTTCAAAGATTTGACTGTTGCTTTAGCCTAATGTATTCCCCCATCCCTTTTGCACCCAGTAGGAAATGCGTAATAAGACCACTTCTGCTAATGTTTATCTCCGTTAACATTAAGTAGAAGAACCAGCTTTTGTAAAAAATAGTTTTTTTTTGCAGAATAGGTAGAGAAAGTCATGAGAATGTAAAACAAGAATTTTTTTTGCCTTAATCTATATTCTCTTTAATTGACAGTAGCAAATTATCTTTTTATTTACCTTCCTAAGAAACATTTTGTGAGGTATACAAATGTTTGCCAGAACACCATTATCTTGAATTTTAGTTGGCATTATATTAAAATTGATATTAAACATATAACATACTTAAAGTAATGTTGTAGAACCTTAGAGACAGTGAAGCACCATTGAATTAAATTTAAACGGTCAAGAAACAACAGCTGGAGATAAAAGCAACGGCTTCTGAAACATGTCCTGTTCAAAAAAAACAGTAAATGAAGCAATAAGTGTCTACATCTCGACTCGTAAATTTAATTTAATATAAAATACTGTTTGGTAAAACAATTATGCAAAAGAATTTTGCACGTTGTTCAATTACTATGTGTTCTATTAAATAAAATGATTATTTTTTCCTTCTCCAGGAAAAAGTATGAGTTGTGTGGTATGACCTTTAGCCAAAACATCAATATGTTTAACACAGGTGCAGCAGAAGTGTGTTTGAAAACAATGTCAAGTGATTCTCTCACATCAAGGCTTCAAGTTTCTATTTTATTGTTTGAGGTGGCATTATGTTAATAGTGTTATCCTTGCTTCTTGTAAAAACGCTATCAATTTAAAAAAAAAATTAGGACTGCCTCCTTGGTCAAGTGGTCAGCTTCAGGAGCACCCGGGTTCAATTCCCGGCTGGGGTGGGGAATTTTTCTTTGGCCAGAATTATTCCCTATCCCCTACAGAGTCTGAAAGTATGTATGAGAGACTGAATGTGTGTATGTTTGAGGAAAATAAAATGATTTAAACCAAACGTAAAAGTTGGTTCAAGTGCAAAGCCCCCGATATGACCTTAGATGTTAAAGGGGGCTTTAAAAAAAAAATAGATAAGTGAAAATAAGTTTGACACCAATAGGTTTTTAAGCATTACGTTATTTCTGTTCAGTGTTGCAGTGGATGAGAAGGTTCTTTTGGAATGTATCAAGTTCATGGAGACACTTCTAGATAAACCAGCAGGACGTCAGGCATTAAGTCAGTTCTTCAATCAGGAGGCAGGTCGTGACTTGGTAACAGTGCTGCTGTCTGTGGCAACCCCACAAGGATCACTGTCCACACAGTACAGTACCAAAGTCCTTCATTTCTTCAACAAACTCTTCAGCACAGGTAGGTTTTCAGATAATGGCAAATGGATTATACCTAGAGTTTAAAGTTAAAGAATTTATTTTTAGGGAACATTTTGGCTCTGAAATACATAATGCGGCAAAGCAAAAGTAACTGAAATTACCTCTCATTTGGTATCTAGATTTCAATAGCTACAAAGTGTTTATAATTTTGATTATAAGTGGTACACTAAAACTAGCAATTAGTTTAATTTAATTGGAGTCGAGTATACACATATGTGCTTCACAAAAACTTACTTATGCAGAACTAGTTTCACATGCCTGTTGCATGTTGTCTACTGCTTTCGACTGTCGGATTCAACATGAGGATCCTTCATGTACGACTGTCTTTCCTCTGGTGTCGGATTGATGAAATTCTTCAAAGGGATGGTCAAAATTCATGAGGTGCTTTTCATGGTTTTTCATGTATATTTTATCCCATTTATCCATCTTTTGAAAAATGTGCAACGGATAGTAGAACTTGCAAGTTTTCAAATGGCATAATGTTTAGGTTTAAAATTTGATTTCAAAATTCCTTTAAAAACGTACCAATATAACATATATTATTATCCAATATTTGGTTTAACTGTTAGCACTATTTGTATACTAGGTACTTAAAATAATAAGTCACCATTATAAAATCAGATACTATGAGGTACTATATCTGAAGTGAGACATACTGGTTGGTTAACTGCCTAAAAATCTGTATAGGTTGGAGAATTAAATGTCCTATTGGCACATTATCATTGCTTAATGGTTAGAACAATTGCATGGATCAATCGTTAGAGTAATTGCATAGAAAATGGGAAGATCATGAGAGAAGTGTTAAATCCTGCCTAAGGCATTCATTTTTCAGCTGGTTGACACTTGCCTCTATACAGAGAAAAAAACCTCTGCTTAGACTTAACTTCCATGATGACAAACTTAGCTCTCTAATTTGTAGAATTAAATATTTGTGCAAGCTCACTGAAACATATGTACTGAAATTACAGCTGATGACAATCCAGGAGATACCAACTTGGAACATCTCTGTGGTTCTTTGTCGCGACTGGCATCTGTGGACTCTGCCACTCTACAGAACTGGTTGAGACATGTAATCTTGGGTAGTCCATCCCCAGCAGGAGCAAGTTTACCAACTCCCACTACAACACTTGTACCAGCATCACCTCAACAGTCTGATTCCTCTACTGCAGCAGCAACACCAACAGCTGGCGCTGCTGCTCCACCACCACCTGCTGTAGCAGTGGCAAATGGAAAGTCGGAATCCAGTGCACAGATTGCTAGCTCTGAGTCTAACAGTAGTACCCATAGCCCCACAGAAGAACAGCATGGTTTGTTACAGGAGAACCATCAGCTTCTGCAGGGTCTTACTGCATATATCGTCAAGGAAAACAGGTATGTAGAGCGTTTAAATATTTTTGTCATATCTTTTGGGAAAACCCAAATGTATATGTTGCAATTTTTGTACACATAAAGAGAAGCAAGATCTATCAATAACCCAACAACTAGGATAGACTGTCTCCGTGGCCGAGTGGTTAATGAGCTGACTTCTCACCTGGAGGTCCCGTGTTCAACTCCTGGCTGAGCAGGCAATAATTTTTTTAGCTGAAATCATTCTCTAGCCCCCATGGAGTGAATGTGTATACTTTTGAAGAAAATAAAATTATTAAAAATCTAACCTACAGTCAGCGAGTTGTTTCTCAAGTTAAAGCCCCTGCTATGACGTGGATGTTAAAGGGGTCTATATAAATGGTAACAAAAAAAAAGTACAATAGGAGGTACCATGGTAACAACCACGAACAACATAGGTTAATGAGCCACCTCTGTAGTGTGGCGTAGCATTCTTATCACATTCAAGAGGTCCTGGATTCAGATCTCGTTAGTGTGATTCGCTCAGATAAGACTTTATTCTGAGGTTTTCCATTCTCCTGCAAGATGAATGTCAGATACTATAAACTCCATGGACTCTGAGCTCATTTTAGCATAAATTCAGCCATTTCATTTATGCTATGACCTGCCAAGTTAAAGGACATTAAAATTACTGCCCCCCCTTCCCCCCAAAAAATGTAGGATATAAAATTAATGTAAAGTAAATGTGTATAGAGATGTAAATAATTTATTTTCATATTGACTTTTGTCGCTTGCAAGGAAAGCAATGGGAAGTTTATGGATTCTAAGAACACATTTAGATACATTAAACTTGGCCATTTTTAAAAAAATCTGGTTGTTGCATTCACATTTCTTTCTCTGCGCATTCTTCAAAAACTATTTTTAAAAACTTATTTTCTATTTGCTTCATGTTAATTGAGCTAAACATTTGTAGAAGTACTTTTATTACATATTTCCTTATACTGTATGTATCCAATACAAGACAATGGTTTTTCCAAAGTATTAATGTTGAGATTTGGAGATCATGTGCAATAGCAATATACTTTTGAATACCATGAGGAAAAAGTATGCTTCAAATTTCATGGGTATGGTAATGGCAAAACCAGGGGAAAGTGGTAAAGACTAAAGATTACCACCAAAGTCATGATGTATACAGCAGTTTTTGTGTTATTTATTTCATGCCTTTGTTAGCTGTTAACAGACCGATGATTATAAGCATTTTTATTGGAAAAAAAATTTCTCTCTTAAGATTAATAGAGGATTCTCTTTCACGTTGTTTTGGTGCCTAATGTTACGTCGGGAGCCAATGGTCAAACAGAAAGAGGGAGGTTTAGTTACGTGTTTTACAGCAGACATTACATGAATTTTCACGCGAATTTGAATAGCTTAAAACTTTAACCACGATGTGATATCTTATGTTGTCTGATTAATAAATCTTATCCTTCATCATCTTGCTGTGTACTGCCATCACCACAGTTGCCTCCTATCGCACGTGTTTTCCTTTCTTTACTGTGCCACTCATTACAAGAATTCTTGTGCAAATTCAAAATTGGTAAATCTGTTTACAACAATGTGTTATGTTAGGTATATTGTCTAAATAGAAATGCTTATTCATCATCATTGTTGAGGCTTTGCTGTCAGTTTTTGTTGTTGTTGTTGTTGTTGTTGTTGTTGTTTGAAAGAAACTATTTATTGGAATAAATAAATTTTGTATAATTGTTATTTAAGTTTAAATAATTAAATAAACTTAAGTAATACTGATACATTTCCATTACCTGAATTTCTGTGCCCCCCCCCCCCAAACAATTTAAACCTCCATTTGATCAAAATGTGTTTAAAAATTAACTTATACTTTTATCTTCTTTTTAAAGAGATGATATACTAAATTCCAAACTTGTTCTGTAAAAAGCTCATTTTGCATTTGATGTCATATTTGGATGAATACAGTAGATATAATGGGAATAAGGGAAATACAGCAGGCTTAAGTAAGAGTCAGAAATCTCTTATGAGTGATGGCTTAATTTTACTTCACATAGATAGTTGGCCTGCATTCTATTGTAAGGTTTTGGGAAAACATTTATATCTACAAACTATTGCAAAAGGCAAAAATCACTTGTGTTGCATAATTCTTAGATCAGAGATTTTTTATTAAAACTGAAATTCGAATAGATATATTCTAAATTTTCGAATTGTTTGAAACATTCTGCAGTGACATTAAGCATGAGAGGTAAAAATTCTTTCTCATTACAGCAATATGAGTGAAAATGTAGCTGTCACATTATTGAATGCGCTGATTCCTATTGGCTCGCACATACTTTCTCCAGCTGTAGAAGGTACAGGGTTTCCCGAACTGATGCTTGTCATGGCAACATTAGCTGATGCAGGTTCTGGTAAGGGTCACATACACCTTTTCTCAGCTGCAACTGAATGGCTAGAACTCTGGTAAGTACCCATTTGAGAATGCATGATTCTTTGTGGTATTTTGGTACAGCAGCACAGATTCTTGAGTAAGAGTGTGATTCCCTTTTCAGCAAGCAATATCTTGGACAACCAGCTGTAGTGGAGAAGTTGGAGGCTGGTGTTATTGCAGGAAAACACAGACTAGTGTTAGACTCTGCCTGCTATCCTCTCAACTATGTGGGAGATATAGTAGCTGCACTGTGTCCTTCACCTCCAGGTCGTGCAACATCACCTCCTTGGGAAGGGGAGATGCCTCCTGAGTTAGATTCTGACTGGGCTGATGACCTGGGACATGAAGATGATGAGAGTGGTGGAGAAGATTCGGTAAGAACTGTTAAGCACTGACATTACCACTAACTTCACAAATGTAAGGGTTAGTAAGAAAGAAGAAATGGAATAAAATTACAGTAGTTTATTTGAGAATAGAGAAACAGTTAAACTTGTGTAACACTTTTCACTGCTACGGTTCAGATAACTTGATCACAGAAAAACATTCCTATATTGCCACAGTTGAATTATCTCAACCAGAACTTTGAGTGACTTAAGAGTTTCAGAATTTTGTATGTAAAAGCGTTTGACCTGTGCGTGCATGTTAATACATCTGTTATGATTATGAAGAATTATTTCTCAACCATATCTCTGCATGGTAGCACCATCTGAAAGAAAATAAAGTAAGTCGGTGCATGAGAACTAAGTCTTGTAGGTCTGCATGCTTCTAATCATGTGATCTGCATGACGTGATTAGGGTATTCCAAAAGCAGTAAGCTATGGGTTCTTCAAGTGGTCGGCAGCATTTTGTTACCTATGATGAATTATTAGTTGTTTTCCATTCTTTACCATCAGATTTTTCATGTTTAACGGAGTTCAAGGAAACTAACTATGATATTTATGTTCCCAATAATAATGAAGAATTTGATGACAGTGAAAATGAACAACAGGCAGAACCATCACAGCCACGTAAGTGAGCATGTACAGCATCTCCTCTGTTAAGTGGAGCAGTTGGAATTTTACTCCACAAGTTCACAATTTCAACAGGGACCAGTTGGGTGTTTTGGTAGATCTGCAGAAGAGATGACTGCATGTACTCGATTTTTTCCAACTGTTTTCCCTCCTCAGTGCAGCATATCACAAATAAAACAAATAAGTATTATACATGTCAAAGTGAAAAATTTCCACCAACTCTCAATTCTCATGTGCAAAAATGGAAATATGTTACCCAGGAAGAACCACACATCTTTTTTGGAATAGCATTGTGGCTGGTCAAGGTAAAAAATTGTCAATAGCTGAAAGCTGGTCCAAACATCCACTTCTAGAAACCCCACAATATATATACAAACAACCCTTAAGCTGTTCTCTTATCCATCTTGTCCCATTTTTCCAGGAATTCTTTCCTCCATATATCTGTTCCTTGGCATTCAAATACTATATGCTCTAGATCTTCCTTCACACCATAAATGGTACTGTGTGGGATGCCTTTTAGGATCTTAATTTGAACATGCTGAATAGTATGTGGGTGCATCAAATATAAAATCAAATCTTTTACTTGCATGAATTCCTTGAAGTGATGAGAATTTTGGGATAGTGATGAATATTATATGCTAAGTATTGATTTATGTCTATGGTAACACTTTTCCATCACTTACATTTTATTATTTAGGGAAGTGCTGCTGCTTCCCTTAATAATAAATGCAAGTGATGTAAAAATGTTTCAATCAACTCAAATCATCAATAAACTTTTGCTTGCAACTTGGTAAATCATTGGAACGTCATGTAGTTGTAGTGGGGTGATGGTGATGGTGATGGTGTTGGCAGTGGTGACCAACCTAACCCAAAAACAAAATATCAGAAAAAAAATACCAAACCTGGCACTTAAACTGCAACATGAACATTTCCAAGAAAATTGTCCTCCCAAACCACTCTTTACATGGAACATCTCTGATTTATTCAAACAGGGCTCAAGACGATTTTGATTAAAATATTATAAATTTAAGATAATTGTTTGATAAAATAATACTTTGAACTGCAAATATGTGAAACCACTTCATTCAGAATAAATTTGTGTGATTTTTAAATAAATAAACCAAAGGAGACAGAGCAAAGCTTTTTAAAATTTAGATTTTGTTAAAATAGAATTTTTATTTTGGGAGGGGAGACCATTTTCAAGATATTTGTTAGTTTGAACTTATCAGTAATTTATTGCTTGGTCATCATTCATTGTTTCTCATGTTCCTCAAAGAGTATGAAATTTCAAATCCAGCATATATAGACCTGCTTTTTAAGTATTTCATGCTTCAGCCTCTTGTATGCCCAATGAACTAACAATGAAATATGTAATACTATCCTTCTCTAAACATTGCTGTTGTATTAAAAACTATTTGAGCCATGTTTTAGTAAACGAAAATAAAACATTTTTTCCTTGAAAATCAAAGTTTTTCACTTTAGAAGATATTAAATTTAAAATCAAGTCAGGGGGGAGGGGCTCCCCCCTCTCCCTCTCTCACTGTGTCATCCTCCATTGTCTAGGGCTACCATGCTAGGCTCTAGTACCTGAGATTATGAATTCAATTTGGCTGAGGGCGATGAATGCTTTGGGGGGCATAAAAATCCTTAGCTTGACTTCCTTTGGAGGGGGAGTAAAGCCAATGGTCATATGTAATAGAGGTATAGTACGTAACAGAACCTGAAGCCAGATAGAGGCCTCTGAGCAAAATTTCCAGTCTTTCACACCCATTATAGAATGGGAGTTAAGAACTTCCATAAATAAAAATATTTATTTTCCCCCAATCATACCTACATCCATATTGTCCCTCTTTCTTCTAAACATGTTCTTTTTTGGAGCAGGGGGTCAAAGAACATATATGTGATGGAATCTAGATATCAAGTTTTTCCTCTACATAACACATGAACAGGTGATAGAGAAGCTAATATAGATAATTTTAGCTTTTCTACTCTATTACAAGTGATGGTAATTGGCTCTATTGATCATTTCAGGATGAAGACAGCCTTTGCAACAAGTTATGTACTTTCACAATAACACAAAGAGAATTCATGAACCAGCATTGGTACCACTGTCACACGTGTAAAATGGTGGATGGTGTAGGTGTGTGCACTGTATGTGCTCGTGTATGTCATTTTGGGCATGATGTTACTTATGCCAAATATGGCAACTTCTTTTGTGACTGTGGTGCAAAGGATGATGGCACTTGTCAGGTACATAACTTTTTCTAATGAATTAGTCTGGTCAGTAGTCCTGTTTAACATTGTGTTAGAAATGATTTGGTTTGTCTCTTAATTCTGTAACAATGTGCTCTGCTATGTAGAG
This sequence comes from Hymenopus coronatus, assembly GCA_030762935.1. NCBI lineage: Eukaryota > Metazoa > Arthropoda > Insecta > Mantodea > Hymenopodidae > Hymenopus > Hymenopus coronatus. The sequence continues at coordinate 31,447,250 of CM060883.1, forward strand.
GAATGATTTAGTTTCTGGTAATATATGGTATTCTTATATCATTTTGTTAACCTTGGAGTATGTCATTAAAGATCACCTCAGTGTTCACATACATACATACATACATATTGGTTTACATTTTGTTGTGTTTACATTCTTCCATTGTATTTGTTTCCACTTCTGCTGAGTATTCTGTTTACTACCTTTAGTGTGTGTTTGCTATCAAAAATCACATTAATCCCTTAGGTAGCTTGTCATAATTATTTAATGTACTCTTAAGGGTTGGTTTAAAGTATTCATTATTTCTTAGATGAAAGAATCATATTTTTATTTGTTTCTATTCAATACAATATTTTTTTATGATTTTTAAAGAGTTGAACTTATTTATTATTTTTAATGACTGCTCTATGTGAGTTTCTTCTCGTCTGATATTTTTGTTTTGTAACTGATGGGCCATTCACTGTGAAAATTAAGCAGTAACATAATGACTTAAACCTTAAGCAAATGCTTAATATGGTATATAGTCAATCATGACATACTGAACATAAGCAGCAGCCAATCACAAGAGAGTGTGAAATAACTGAGCTAATATAGGTACTTGCGAAGCTAAGAGATTACACACCTGTATGAAAATAAAGAGAGCTAACCATTTAAAAGGATGTTAAACTTGCAAAAGGCATCATGCTCGCCTGGGTAGTGTGGTGGTAGCGTGTCTGCTTCACATTCAAAAGGTTGTGAGTTCGAATCTCGCTTAGGGTGAGTTACCCAGATAAGGTTTTTTTCAGGTTTTTCCTTATCCTGAGAAGACGAATGTCGAGTAGCTTTAAGCTCCATGGACCCCAAGATCATTTGAGCATCATTTCACCAATTTCATTCATCCGATATAACAAACTAGACTCTAAGCTATTAAAAAAAAAAAAAAGGCATCATCTACCACCACAATTTATTTTATTGCAATTTTTATGCATATTCCAGTGATTCCTGGGCCATGATCTTTGGCAGTAGTCTACACATGGTGACGAGATAGCAGAATGGCCATGTAAGGAGAATCACTCTTGCTAGTTTTTTATGTTTGACATAGCATAAACTTGAAATCTTGGAGATTTCAAACTTCTAAGAGTACTTTTGATTTATTATTTAGTCTTATGTTTATGCTATTCAATGTGAACGGTTCCATTACTATACATCTTATCTAGCTTTTAAGTTTATGTAAAACATGTGCAGGACAATAAGAACAACTGGGTCCAAGGTCGTGGGTTCAAACCTGGCAGAGAGTGATGAATCTTTTTGGACATAAAAATCCTTAGCATGGCAACCTTCAGAAGGGAAGTAAATCCAATGATCCCGTGTCGGTTTTCAGCACATACAAGAACCTCAAGTCTAATAAAGAGGCCTCTGAACAAATTATACAGATTGGGTGCTGAGAACCATATCTGTTTTTTCAATTTATTTATTTTTAATGTTGTAAGAATGCTGATTTTGTACTGTATGCAGTTACTGAACCAATAATTATACTGCTAATGACATAGATTACTCAAGGAGAAATAATTTTTGACAGGCATTAGTAAAACGAAGTCCACAGTCATCAAGTGAACAGCACCTGAATCAAGCTTTAGCAACCACATCATCAGGATCTTTCGGAATGGAACAGATGCTACCAAGCTCACTGAGACGAAGGCCATCTTCCCCTGTGAACATTGAGACTGGAGAGAGAAGCTCACTAGATCGCAAACGATTAGCTAAACTCGCAAAGCAGCTAGGTATGTTATGCACTTGTTATTTGTACTAAAATTTAATTTTTCAATAGTGCATGTTTCATAATAGATTAAATATGTTTTTTCAATAGACAATCTTTCTAAAAGATCTGTTACTTTTTTACTTTCTCTACACGTACTATGTACATTGCATTCCATCCAAAAATTTGATACCGAGATTTCACCGGAAATACATGTCATGGGTCTCCTGAATAAAAAAAAAAAAAGCATTTTTACTAAAAGGTCTGTGCATGTGTGTGGGGGTGGGTGGGTGTGGGTGTGGACAGCATAGCTGAAAAATGAAAAGACCATTGAACACCAAACCTGGTCTTTAAATTTGGTGTCTTCCAACAATGCGACACAAAGATTTTTAAGAAAATCCCCCCAACCCCAACTACCTTTTACATGGAACTGTTTTGAAAATTTTTATTTTCTTAAAAATGGCTCTTAACGATTTTGATTAAAATATTGTATATTAAACATATTTACCTGACAAGTAATATATATATCTTGAATGTTCTGGGAATAGCCTCTGAAGACTACTTTATTCTGGATGAATTTTACGAAATTTTGCATAACTGTAAGAGATGGACAAAACCTACCACACAAAAAATGTAGGGTACATTAAAACACACAATATGTTATTGGTTTCAGCTTTGAAAAATTGGTACTTTTCTCATACAGGAATTTGTCAACTCATGTCCATACAAACAAAGGAACTTCAAGCACATAGCAGCCAGCTTTTGATTATCACTTTAACCTATGGTACTCCCTTATTTGGCTTCTACTTACAAGGAAGCAAGTAATAAGAATATTTCTACTAATTTTTCTCAATTAGCTTTAAGTAAATATAAGCATAAGTTTTTTAGCAATAACTTGTTGCAGAGATGTAGAGAAAGTCATGTGAATGGAATACATCAGATTTTTAAGTAAGTTGTGCGTAAATTGTGTAATCAAAAGAGACTTTCTTGTTCTCGATTATTACAAATGAATAAGTATAATTTAGTTTGAAAATAACAGTATCCAAACTACCGAAGTTCTCTGGTACATGGGCAGTCCTTAGCATTTGTGTCAGTTGGAAAGGAAGTACCCCATATTATGCCTTAATGAAACACCTCTATAGCAAACGTCCAATTGTAAGGATTTCCATTCACATGACTTTCTCTACCTATTCTGTAACAAGCTATTGTTACAAAAGCTTATTCTTTTATCTACTTCATGCTCTGAGATAAACATAATGGAATACACTAGGCTAAAGTGATAATCAAATCTTTTAAGAGCTGGTTGCTATGTGATGAAATTTTGCTACATAAAAATGTATATGTTATTAAAATACAGAATTCAGAATTTATCAGATTTTTCTGTCATATTAAAATTCTCCCTCCCTTAGATGTAGTACTGATACAGGACCTACAAGTGAGTGCCTGGGGTCAGACACATGTTGAGGAGCAAAGACTCTAAATCAGAAAGAAACCAGGATGGTGCCTGATGCCTGGTATGAAAGTAAGGAAGTGGATGACAGTGATATGGGTGACAGGAAGAAGATAAAGGAGCAATTGGTGGAATAAATGGTTGAGGAAATGGGGAACCTGGAGAAAACCTGCCTAGATGCAACTTCATCCACCACAAATCCCATATGCCGCGCTGTGGCCCAGGTTCAATCCCAAGCGACCACATGTGAGATTTGTAGTGGACAAAGTGGCGCAGGGACGGGTTATCTCCGGGGTCTCCGGTTTCTCCCACCATTTCATTCCACCGGTGCTCCATCTTCATTTCATATATCACCAGTGTCATCGCCTGCAGTGCCATAAGTTGTAAAAGCAGGCGTTAAATACCACCACTACAACAAATCCCATATGTGGTCTTCTGGTATTGCACCCTAGCCATCTAGCTGAGAGTCAAGCTGTCTTTAATTGCTGGTCCATGTCATACCCCTTGAGTTAACACCATTTATAAGATATTTTGTTATTAGTTTGAATTTTAAAATACTTATACCCCCCCTCCCCCTCAGTCCCCCCAGTTAGTATTTGTTTCTTTTCATGTTTGTGAGAAGTAGAATTTAAACACCATTACTTATCAAATTAAATAACTCAGAAGTTTGAGACAAGTGAAGTTTTAATCAATGTGATGTTGAAAATGAGTCGGAATAGTAACACTCACCTCACTTATATGTATTATGTCCAAAACATATGTTTCAAGGGCAATTGCCCTTGTATTTCCCTTTATGCAGTTAGGAAGGTCATTAGTGTATATTATATACAGTAGAGGTCCCAAAACACTACCTTGTGGGACTCCTGTTTATATTTGATTCCAATTAGATTGAACCGTACCAATTTCGTTATTTATAACTATCTTCTGTCTCCTATCTTTGAGATAATTCACAAACCACCTTAATGCTATGTTCTTTATACCATAGAATTCCATTTTTTTTTGTAATATATCATGGCATGCGCAGTCAAAAGCTTTTGAGTTGCCGCAAATTAATATGGCAGTCTGTTGCTTATCATCAATCATTTTCGAAGCATCATTTACCAATTTAGTTAGGGCAGATATTGTAGAGCTATTTTCTCGGAATCCATGTTGGGATTTGTTTAACTTGCTAAAATGTTCTAGATAGGAGATAAATTGAGAATGGACAACCTTTTCGAATATGGTGGAGAAGGTAAGAAGAATAGAGATAGGCCTATAATTTTTAAATTCAAGTTTTCCCTCCTTAGGGTATAGGTTTTACTATGGCATATTTCAATCTCTCTGGAAAAATGCCTGTCATCAGAGATTGATTAATTAGTTCGCTAATTGGCTTACTAATTTCATGTTTTATTTCCTGTATAAGAAATGGAGGCAATTCATCCCATCCGAAAGATGATTTTGATTTGAGTTTTGATATTGTCTCAGTAATTTTTTCAGGAGTAACCATTGTAAATTCAAACAAAGGAGTTAACATTAGACAGTTATTATTATACAGTTCGTTTATGGAGTCTTTACTGATGGGTAAGTTTCTCGGATGTCATTCCCAATATTTATGAAGTAGTTGTTTAATAATTCCGCTGTTTTTGCTTCCATATTACCTAAATTGTCTCTACTTGTTGAATTGTTTAATTCCAATTCTCCTTTTATAATTTTCCAAGTTGCTTTGCTTTTGTTATCCGCATTTTTAATTGCCATTCGTTTTGCCATTATTACACTCTTATATATTTTGCTGTAGGGTTTGTAATATTGTTTGAAGTTTAAATCAGTAGTGGTCTTGAACATTTTGTGCAACAATCTCTTACGGGCACTGGATATTCGAATTCCTTTTGTACACCAGTCTGATGAGTACTTTTTCGTGAGTAGTGTTCCTATGATTTTAGGAAAGCATTCATTATAGCAATTTAGAAGCTCCCTAAGAAAGTTGTTGTAATTTGCATCAACTGAGTCCTCATTGTTTAAAGTCCAGGTTAAATTACCTACTTTTTCTTTAAATTCTGAAATGTTTTCCAAGTTGTATAAATGACTAGCAATTTTCTTTTTGGGTTTTCTTTTATTTTTATGTATCACTGGTAGTCGTGCAACAACCGCTCTGTGATCCAACTCTCCAGTGTCTAACACACTGCATTCATTATCTCCATAGATTTTATTAGTTACTATGTGATCAATGCAAGTTATTGATGACATAGTGACACGTGTAGGGAGAGGATGCCTGAATTCTAGTCCATGGGATGCAACAATATTCATATACATGTTATTTAATTTACAATTATTTTGTTTCTCATCGAGAGCATTAATTTTTAAGTTTTCATCTACTATTAACTTTGTTTTACAAAGATCAATATTACAATCCATGGCTATTATTAGCCTTTCTTTTTTTCATTCTGTAATTTATTGCGTAGTTCTTCTAGTTTTATAAGGAATGGTTTAAGTGTGTCATAATATGGAACCCTATATATAGAGATCATGATTAAGTTCAAGCAACTAATTTCAACTGCGGATAGTTCAAAAATACTTTCCGTGCTTAATGATTTTAAGTCAATTCTTTGTTTGATATGTTCCCTTAGGTGATCACGTACTAAAATGCATGAACCACCCCTGTCAAGTTCACTCCTTGAAAAGGAATCTGCTAGGGTAAAGCCTTTTATTTTGTTTAAACTTTGGATTGCTCCCTGTCCTAGCCAATGTTCATTAAGGCAAATTATTTCTACTTTTATCTCAACCATTTCATCCATTAAAAGGTTTAAATCATCCATTTTAGACAGTGCTCCTTGTATATTTAAGTGTAATAACCAATTATTAGTCACCTGATTACTTAATCCTGATCTCTGTACAGTATTGGTATACCTTTTGTTTACATTGCCCAATTTGGAGACATCTTCTATACCTGTGTCCCGTTTCCCTGAAATATATGTCTGGTTATTATATTGATAACATTATTTATGACTTGCCCTGTCCTCCATGTACCTTTTTGATTTAAGTGCAGCCCATCTTTCCCTAAGCAAGATAGGTCAATATATTTATCTACGTTCACAAATACAGCTTTTAAGGCCTCACATGCCCATCTAATATTATCATTAACTAACCTGATGAAGTTGTGATGAACATCCCGTCTTTTTATTATACTGTTCACAGCAACTATGGCACTCGGAAATTTCTCTTTAGTACACTTCACTGCATTGTAAACCTCCCCCAAAACTTCTTCAGGGTTTCTAGCTCTCTTTAAGTCATTGGTTCCCAATGTAACATTACTACTTCAGGATTTTCCGGAAATTTTTCGCATTGGCACTGATTCACTACCTTATTAGCCAGCTGATTGGCATTTATACCCCTATACACTTTTATATCAGCACCCTTCACTTTTACGTGTGCAATCATCAAGTCTCCCAGCACTAGAACTTTTCTTGGCTCTACAGGATCATCTCTTGAAGAACTGGTGAGGTTAGATGTGTCCTCTTGCATGGAGTTGTTTTGATTGGCATCCCTTTGCCATGAAGTTAGCACGTCGAATCTGTTAGAGGTCTGGATGTCTGGAGTCCGTGGTTCCACTTCTTGCGTCTTCTTTGTGCTGCCTTTTTTAGTAACTGTTGCCCAATTTGCATTCTGGCTCGAGATCTGCCCCTTATGTTGTTGCAAATGATTAATTTCTTGTATCTGATACAATAGCGCTGTCCTTTCGTCCCTTAGCTTCTTTAAATGTTCCTCATTTGCCTTGAATTTGCTTTCCATTTCACTTTTCTCTTTCTCCAGTATGCATAGTTTCTGATAGATTTCATTTTTTTGCAATCGCAGATTATTATTTTCTTGTCGTGTTTTGTGCAGGTCCTTGTTTAGGATTTCAATTATCTTGTGTAGCGATTCCATTGCTTCCTTCTCCACATGCACTCCGCGTTGGTTCGCCGGTTTCTGATATTTGTTTGGTTGCTCTGTTTCAGCAGGTCTGTTTGTTCTGCCTTTATTTTTTATGTAACTAGAATCGACCGGGAGTTCAAAATCGGTGACTCCATTGCTTTTATCCACATCACCATCAATATTTTGTTGAATTTTACGGAGCGCACTTCTCGTAACAACACTACATGCCGCCATCTTAATGTGAATGCTGAATACTGCTGCATTCTTATATTTCAGCTAATCCTCAAGTCTTTCTGGTGTTGCCCTATCTACTCCCTCAAAACGAGGAATTCTCTCATGTTTCCATATTTTTGTGTTGCATCGTAAAGCTGGTGGAAAGTCATATGGAATGTATGAAGTCTCATTGTTGCCAGTTAAAATATTTCATTTAGTTTTGTATTCTGTGTAACCCAGATGTCATTCTTTTTTGTTTTGTTTTTTTCAGAAAGCAGCAGAGATATTTTGGTTGCCCACCTATCAAACAGTTCTGTTGTAGCATCACTGCTAGACCTGGTAAAGACTCTGATGCCGGCAGTAGAGGCTTCATGCAAAAGACACAGTCCTGTAGGGTGCCATCTTAGGGCTCAGGCAGCACTTCAACAACTTCATACTCTGGAGAAGCGCTTTGAAAACACAGACCAACTCATGGTGAGTTATTTTTAATGTCATTATAACAACAGTGGTACAAAATAAATAGAAAATAGCACTCCTGGGTTAGACCACTCGACTCTCACCTAGACGGCTGGGGTTCGATCCCAAGCGACCACATGTGAGATTTGTGGTGGACAAAACGGCGCTGGGGCGGGTTTTCTCCGTGTACTCCAGTTTCCCCCGCCATCACATTCCACCGGTGCTCCATCATTCTTATCACCAGTGTCACCGCCTGCGGTGCCATTAGTAGTTAAAGCAGGCGTTAAACACTACCAAAAAAAAAAAAAAGCACTCCTGGGATAGTACCTAAAGGGACCAAGTTTGATTATTTGTCAGTACACAAAGTTTTATTATGGAAAAACTTCAAGAGGTTTATATCACCTGTTTCCATATGGCGAAAGCTATTGGTGGTGAACCAACACGGTATGACATTATGTAATACATCTTTTGGCTAAACTCCCCATCTGACTTGAGTTTTTTTCCCAGAAAGACCACTGCAGAGATAATCCTTACAATTAGTATTTTATTTCCCAGGGACAAAAATTAATTTTACTGTTTACATACTTCATTATTATTTTCATTGTAAGTTGCAAATGAGACTTTATTTCTGAAGTGAGACACTTAGGCCCAGTAGTATAATATCTGCTTGATTGATGTCTGCTTATGAAAGAGATTCAGCTCCTTCAATAACAATCTCTTCCACATTTTAGTTTGGAAATTGACTCAACAGGTGGGTTACCTTCATTTTTACTTTCTCTATATGTGCTATGCACATAGTGTATAGAGAAGGTATTGCACTCCACCAAAAAATTTGATACCAAGATTTCACTGGAAATATATGTTTTAGAATCCCCTGTATCCAAAAAAAGTATTTTCAGAAAAAGGTCCATGTGTGTGTGTCTGTGAACACGATAACTCGAAAACGAAAAGTCGGTAAAATACCAAACTTAGTATTTAAGTTTAGTATCTTCCAGGGATGAGACACAAAGATTTTGAGAAAAATCTCCCCACCCCCAACTACCCTTTACATGGAACTTTTTTCGAAAATTTTGATTTTCTAAACAATAGCTCTAACGATTTTGATTAAAATATTGTATATTAAAGATATTTACCTGACAAATAAAATGTATATTTTGAATTTTCTGGGAATAGCCTCTGAAGACTACTTAATTCTGGGTCAATTTTACGGAATTTTGCATAACTGCTAAACCGTAAGAGATGGACAAAAATTACCACACAACAAATGTAGAGCACCATAAAACACAGTTTATGTTATATACATTTTTTTTTTTTTTTTTTTTTTTTTTTGTGGAGTTGATTGTTTTTGAGATATTCCTTGTTTTTGGTTTCATCTATAAAAACATATTTTTCTCATACAGGACTTTGTGAACTCGTGTCTCTACAGACAAAGGAACTTCAGTCGCAGAGCAACCAGCTTTCGACTATCACTTTAACCTATGGTACCCCCTTATTTCGCTTCTACTAACAAGGAAGCAATTAGTAAGACTATTTCTGCTAATTTTTGCTCCATTAGATGAAGTAAATGGAATAATTTGTTGCAGTGATATAGAGAAAGTGATGTGAATGGAACACATCAGATTTGTTATCACTTAATTGTAGTAGCATAATTATTTTGTGCTGACAACTTTGTTTTGAATTGTCATTTGGGGAATCCTGTGTGCCTCCATTCTTTTGACTGTTTGATTCTGGTGTGATATGACAAATCCAGTTTCATCAGCAGTCATTATCCTGCTTATGAATTCATCTCCCTTATCATTGTATTGGGTAAGAGATGTCAAAGCCCTGTCCAGTTGCTTTGTTTTGTGGACATTCGTAAACATTTTTGGAACAAACGGGAACACAGTTTGCGATAATTTAAGCACTTTTTGGCAATCACATGCAAGAAACTTATAACAAATATTTTTATTTTGAACAGTCTGTTTTCATGAACTGCTTCATTCACTTGTTCAACAAATCCATCAGTGACAACTGAAGGCCACCCGACCATGCTTCATCACAAACATTGGATCGTCCATTAAATTGCCTAACTCACTTTCTCACCATTCCATCTGTCATTACATTTTTCACTATAAATTTCTACAAGTTGAGAATGAATTCTAGCTGACTTAAATTCCTTGTGTTCAAAATCTGTATTTGGGAATGCACTTCATGCTTGGAAATGCATTCAGAAGTGCAAGTGAGATCAGAAATAAACATTTTGAATGATCACTAGCACAATCCAAATGTGGTGTCAGTGGATAGACAAAAACTGTGGAACTGCAGCATTAGTGTTGCGGTGAAATAATACTTTTTGGACATGTCTTTAATGTAGTGAGGGAGAAGTGATCTTCAGTTTGACTTTGCAGATATCTAGATGATGTTGAATGCTTACAAAAAGGAAAGTTATTTCAGAATTTTTTCACTTTGGCAAAGTATGATATCAAATATTTTAATTTTCAGGTACCAACATTAGGTTCACAAGAAGGGGCCTTTGAGAATGTTCGCATGAACTATTCTGGCGATCAAGGACAGACAATACGCCAATTGCTCTCAGCTCACATGATACGCAGGGTTGCCATGTGCTGTCTATCATCACCTCATGGAAAAAGACAGCACCTCGGTAAGTTGCTTTTTGCAACATGGCTATGAACATTAATAGTAATGAATAGCTGCAAAGAGGCTGTGACTGTATTGTAGATAAATGCAGTGCTAAATATGCTGAATTTATCACAGTTATTGAAAGTAAATCAATGGTAAGCTCTGATATTGCTCCTGTTATTAAATTTATTAGGACATATTTCGAGTACCTGTTGTCCCTATTCTTGTCTGTTGGTTAATTTAAATGAAAACAGTCTCATTGTTTTCTGAAACAATATTTAGAAAAATGAATTAAAAACCTGTGGCACAGCCCTTAAAATAGTTGAATTTGTGAAGTACAATTAATTTTCACTTTGTGCACACATGAACAAAATAAAACAAAAGGTTTATATTAAGTTATATTCTGTTTTTTAGCTGTTTCACATGAGAAGGGTAAGATCACAGTTCTGCAGTTGAGTGCACTGCTGAAGCAAGCAGACTCGTCGAAGCGAAAACTGACTCTGACTAGACTAGCCTCAGCACCCATTCCATTTACTGTCCTATCCATCACTGGAAATCAATGGAATGAAGACTTCCTTGCTGTGTGTGGTTTGAAGGTATGATACTTAAGTTAATAATGAATTGTACTTTCTATGTATAGTAACTATGGGAAGTTCTGTTATTCATCAAAAAACTTGTGTCAAGATTTCACCTAAAATACATGTGTTGAGGCTCTCTGAATATGAGAAAAGAATTATTAAAAAAAGGTCCATGTGTGTGAATGTCTGTGGTTTAGAGAAGGGGAGGGCTCAACAGTTAAAATTAAAATTTTAACAAAAATAGCCTTAATAATTTTGATAAAAATAGTTAATGTTTAAGATGTGATTTTTTTGTAGTGTTTAATTCTCCCTTTTACTACGTATGTTACCGAAAATCTGCCCTTGTACCATTTTGTCCACCACAAAGCCCACGTGCTGTCACCTGGAATCAAACCCAGGCTGCCTAGGTGACAGGCAAGTGGTCTAACCACTCGGCCATGGCGTGATGTTTAAGATAGGTCAATATCAAATTAAATGCATATTTGAATTTTCTGGGAATAACCCCCGACATGAAGTTTGCTCTGAATGGCTTTTGTACAATTGTAAACCATCAAGAGATCGACAAAATCTTACTACACAAAAAATTAGATCTTGTTAAAGCACTCAATTTATGTAAATATAATTACATACTGTATATTTCTGTCGATGAAACAATAGTTAAATCAGAAAATAGGCCTCCAAAACATGGGGTCATCTTATAGAACTGATAACAACAAAAAATTGGATTGAAATTTATATAAATTAAAACATAAAATGAAACAAATTACTCACCAATGTATTTAAAATTTTGCAAAATCCTTGCATTACTCATCTAAGGCAAACTCATCTCACTTTGGCCCCTTGTTGCAGCACAGTAGCCGATTTTTTTAGCCTGTTTTATTTCAATTTGAAGCTTGCTTCGCATTTCCTTATTTTCATTGGTTCCATGATTAGGCCAACCCACAGTTTACAAATTTTATCTGATTACAATTATAGTACAAATTCTTTGAACAATCGACACAATCTACAACGAAACTTGTTAGAGATAATATCTATCTGTGATTTGACACATGCTTCTAGAGGCAAAAAGTAACAATGCTGAAGGAGGCTTGATCCTTTATGCATGCAACCATAATTATTAGCAATACTTTTGTGGTTCTGTAACTGTGCAAGATAGTTCTGCAAGATGCAAGAAAATAAATTTGTTTCGAAAAATCATGAACATGGCATATTTCTGTATATACTACCCAGTATTATTCAGTTGAAACTCATTGATCTAGGTAAACTAAATTCACAGGTCTTTGATTGTTTGGGGGTTATCTTAAAGGACAGACACATACTAAAACTATAGAACTTTGTCCAAAATTTATACCCGTTTTACCTGCAGAAATACATTGTATATTTTTTTTGTGAATTAACCATTTCTGAGATATTCCTTGTTATTGGTATGAATTCTCTCTCTCCCTCCCTCCCTCTCTCTGTGTAAAGAGAACAGAACTTAAAAATTTTCACATAATGACCTACTCTTAAAAGATTTGTCTATTGTTTAAAGCCTACTGTATTCCCCTAATCCTCTTGTAACTTCAAAGAAACACACAATAATTTTATCTCAATTAATATGAATTAGATGGAAGAATAAGTATTTTATGAATAAATTTAGTGTCATGTGAATGTAACAGATTTTTAAACATTAAGTATCTGTCCTTGAAATATGTATAACTCTTTATTGGTTTGTAATCAACAGGATTGCCATGTACTGACATTCAGCAGCAGTGGCTCTGTCGCAGATCATTTAGTGTTACATCCAGAGTTGGAGACAGGCAACTTCATCATTAGAGCCATATGGCTTCCAGGCTCTCAGACTCAGCTGGCATTGGTTACTGCAGACTTTGTCAAAATATATGACCTGAGTCGAGATGCACTAAGTCCACAGTATTTCTTCTTGGTGCCTTCTGGCAAGATCAGAGACTGCACATTTGTTTGCACTGAGGTAGGTTTATGAAATTGTTACCCAGATTAGCAGATTAACATGGTCATAAACTTAATTAATACATAATTAACATGATCATAAATGTATGCTTGTCTCTGATGGAAATATTGTGATGTGGTTGGTGTTTAATATTATATTTGTTTTCAGAATTAATCGCAGGAAAAGCTATTTTTATGAGGTTTTTAATATAAACTTGCATTAAACTTATGCTGATTGCATCTAAATCTTAAATATTCAATAAATATTCTTCAAATTCTTGCACACAAAATTAGAAGTCCCTATGTGTTGGTTGACTCTCCCATTAGTTTTATAACAGCATCAATCCAATCTGATATTCGTTTCACTTTTTTCATAAGAATGTCAAGAGTGGCCAACACATGCAGACTTGGAACACATCATATAATGTAATGTTTGCACAATTATTCTTGAAATATTTTTTATGTAAAATTATATCTCTGCATTTTAAGCGTTTACTCTAATTTAAGACACTGCCCATATATATAGTATTTGAGTTGATTGTAACAGCTTTACACACTTACATTTTATAATTAAGGACATGTAATGGATGCAATCGACTCAGATAGTATTTATATATAGTATACATCACTATCCAAAATCCCCAATATCAGTAATTAGCAGTTTCTATTTATTTAAACTAAAAAGTCGTCATTGTATTTCATCTCAAAATAATTTGAGATCTACTTGTGATTCACCAGGAAACATAAGAATCACTTGGGGAATTTAATGCTGTGTTTGCATGTCACCATGGTAGTTCAGTGGTTAGAGCAACTAGATAGAAACCAGAAGATCCTGTGTTGCTGGCTATGGATTTGAATTTTTTTGTCTATCTTTCTTAAATTTGATATATTGCAACATATGTTCATACTCTAATATATAAAATCACACCTCCATAAGTGTAGCAATTTACTTAAAGGTCATGCATTTTTAGGATGCTTTAGCTCTCTATATATGGCCTATTAATAAATTGACTATTTTGGAATGTTTTGACATTTTTTCACCTAGATCAGGAGCTAGAAAATTGATCATAGAGATTTCAGGAAAGGTGATGTGAGGTAATGCAACCAGCATCACATTACTCACAGTTCAAAGGAGAGGGTGATGCTGTGACAGTAAATGCATAATACCTTTATACAGACTGAGAGGGCTTTTATATTCTTATTATCCTTACTTCAGCATTACAGTTTTGCTTTCTAACATTAATTCACTTACAACAGAGCATACCAGAGCATATCTGTGAATCGTGATTTGCTTGTAGATTTGACAATCTTCAATTGCTGCTTCTGTAAATTTGTAGCTGCAATTTGTAATTTTGTTTCACTGCTTTTGTTTTATTTTGTGCAGCAGATGTGATAATTGAATTTCAAACCTTATATTGCTCTAGTTGATTTACACTACATGTCGTGAAAGTCGTGGCTATTTATGGCTTTTAAAGTTTTAGGTTTTATAAAATTAGTATGCTTGAAAATGCACTTCTTTTCTAGACTATGAAGACTGCAACATGTGGTCTTTGTGACAATATTTGTAATGTAATTTAAAGTTTAATTTGTAAACAGTAATGAAAACATTAACACAACAGACACTTGACATTTTCACCCCTGGCATGTAATCATCCAGTACAGATTTGTGGCCCCCTGACCTAGATTAGCATGTTTGGGACTCCACAATGAAGCACTTGATTAGAATAGCAACCAATAAAATTGAGTTGCACATACTCTGATTCTTCATAGAACAATTTTTACTTGCTTGGGTTATTGAGTATCCTGTTGTAAATGCTTGGTAATTTGGCAAACTTTAGGTTAGTTGGATGACCCAACTTAAAAGTTAACCAACTTCAAAGTTGAATGGAGTAAATATTTTAAGTGTAGATCCATTTATTTTAGATTCCTCTAGTTTTATCAAGTTTCATTCCATTATTAATAGCATACGTCAAACTTGATTGTTCTATTTTGTAGCTTTTTAAGGCAATAGCCAGTTTTTAACTGAATATAAACAAATTACAGTATGCTTTTGCTAGAAGAACCAAGCTACAGCACAAGCCTTATGGATCTGAAGGAGGCGTGATGAACATTTGCAGTAATTTCTGGTTTCATTTTCCCAGCTTGGAATTAGAGCTTTAGTGGGTGTTTCATGTCAGGCTGCATTGAAGAATTTTTACAGTGAGGACTAATATGCACAGAATGGATCTAATGTGTCATACCTGGAACTAGAATGAGAAAGTTAAAAACTTCAAGTCTTTCTTTTCTCATTCCCAAAACTGAGAAAGCTTCCCATTAATTGTGAATGCTCATATTAAAAAAACACAATTTTTAACTTTGCCATTCTCATTACCATTCATAGTTATTGTGAACTAACCTTTAACTTTTTAAATTATACTTGACTGCAATTTGAAAGTTTCTGTTAATTTTCTCTCCTCGTTTAGCGTAATATTTTAATTTCATTTATTTCATCCTCTTTACTAGCTGTATCATTGTAACTATTTTACCATTGATAGTTTCTGCTGCCTGTTTCACCATACTCATTATTAATGGAAAATTAATATTTTTTTTAGGATGGAAACTCTCACATGCTATTAATGTCATCAGCTGGACACATATACAGTCAGGCAATGGATGAAGAAAGTTCAGCAAAACATGGTCCATTCTATGTAACTAACACTTTGGAAGTTTATCACCCAGAAATTAAGGTGGGTATTATATAGTAATAAGATATGGTAATTCTGAGATTATATTAATGGGAGACTTTAATATTAGGATTGGCGAAAATGATGTTATTGGAGGGAATAGGTGGATGAGCAATGATACATTAGAGAAACCTGAGAAAATTAGATACAGCAAAGATAAGATAGTTGACAAAGGCTATATGAAATTTATAGAATTCTGTGAATTGAATGCCTTTGATATTTTGAATGGGAAATATGGAGAAGATGTGAATGGAGAATATACGTATGTTAGTAATAATGGTCAAAGTGTGATTGATTATGTATTATGGCCAATTAATATGGGGTATATTTTAAGTAATTTTAAGATACTAAATTTAAGTTCCAACAGTGGGCATTTTCCATTGATAGTAGACATAAAAACATGCACAGAGCAAATAGTCTATAATTTAAGGGAGGAAAAGTGCAACATAGAAGAATACAGTAGATACAAATGGAAGGAAGAGTATTGCAATAAATTTAGGCAGACACTAAACTCTAATTATGGCCAGATATGTCAGTGTGGAATAAGTTTTATGATAAAGGAACAAGAAATTGAAAGTGCTATGGATATCTTAAATATCATTATGCTAAGGGCTGGGGAGGAAATGAAAATGAGAAAGAAGGTTTACAAAAGAGATGAGGGCTGGTTTGATGAAGAATGTAGAGTAACTAAAAGACAAGTCAAACAGCTGCTCATAAAGTGGAGGGAATTAGGAAACATAGAATTAAAGAAAGAGTATATGCAAGGGAGGGATTTATATAATTTATTACTGGAACAAAAGAAAACAAGCTGGATGAAAAAATATGAAAGTAATTTGATACGAATTCTAAATGAAAATAATGCAAATGAGATATGGAAGGTTATGAAATCAATGTATAATAAATATGTAACAAAACCAAGTATAAAACCAGGAGAATGGATGGAATATTTTAAAAATTTGTATGGGGAAAAAAAGAGTAAAAATGAGATAGGAAATTGGGAAATAGGTAATAACTATGTAGATATACTCGATGATATAATAAGAAGTGAAGAAATAATCCAACAGGTGAAAATAATGAAAAGAAATAAAGCAACGGGAATAGATGGAATCCCTCCAGAGTTCCTTAAGGAATGGTGCACTGAAATAAACAGAGTTAAGGTTTTAGTAGACTTATTTAACACAATTAAGGTGAAGGGGTATATACCAGATAAGTGGAGGAAAGCAATCATACATCCAATATACAAAGGCAAGGGTAGTGTTGACAAACCAAACAACTATAGAGGCATTGCATTATTATCAAATGTAGGAAAAATTTTTACTGGTATTATGGCAAGCAGGATACAAACATGGGTTGAAGAATATGATATCCTCTCGGAACTTCAGATGGGCTTTAGAAAAGGGAGGAGGACAGTTGATAACTTATTTATTATAAAAACACTGGTAGATAAATACTTGAAAGACAAAAGAGGAAAGTTATATATGGCTTTTGTGGATTTAGAGAAAGCATACGATAGGATAGAGCTTCAATTGCTGTGGCATAAGTTGTTGACTAAAGGAGTGAGTAAACAAATGGTGGACACCCTTAGAGCATTATATAAGGAAAATACTTTTTGTATAAGAGTGGAGGAAGGGGTTGTAACAAGAGAAATCCAACAAGAGAAAGGCCTTAGACAGGGATGTAAGTTAAGTCCAGTCCTATTCAATTTATATATAGATGATGTATTAACAGAAATTGGGAGAAATAATAACTCGATGCCAGTAATTAATAATATTCAGATTCCAGGATTACTGTTTGCAGATGATCTAGTTATAGGTGCAATTACAGTGAATGGCTTGAAACAATCCTTGCAAACATTAAATAATTACTGTAAAGAGTGGAGTTTAAAAGTGAACCAGGACAAGACGCAGATTGTAGTGTTCAAAAAAGGGGGAAAATTGAGCAAATATGAAAAATGGAAGAATGAGAATGAAAAGGAGTACAGGGTAGTGAGAGAATGTATTTATCTAGGAGTTAAAATTGATAGTGGTGGCAATTGGGAAAAGCAAAAGAAATTTGCATTGGCAAAAGGAAAAGGAGCTTTATCAGCTATTAGAAGTTGCAAATACAAAGCACCTAATATAAATATTAGATGGTTAGAAAAAGTGTACAATATGGTGGTTGAGGCAAAAATGCTATATGGGATAGAAGTATGGGGATTAGAAGGAGGATGGGAAGGCATAGATGAGGTGCATAGGAAATTTTGCAAAGAAATACTGGGGTTACCAAATGCAACTGTTAGGCAGGTAGCACAAATAGAGCTGGGTAGAGTGGCAAGTAAGGGAAAGATTATGGAAAGGGCATTGAAATTTTGGCATAGGATATTGAAATTGGAAGAAAGGAATTTGTTAAAACAGTGTTTAGTATATCAAGAGAAAAGTTTAAAGAACAAGGGATGGGTAGACTGTCTTCGAAATAACCTGGAAAGTAGTGGGTTAGGGGAAATGTGGAGAAGAAGAGAAAATAATGTGAATAACTTCTGGAAGTTGGCAAGGAAAAGATTTGAGGATATAGAAATACAAAAAATATTTAGTGAAATAACTGAAAAGAGATCTTTAGTTTTCTATATACCAATGAAAGTCTCATGGGGAAGGGAAAAGTACATTGATGTGACAAATAAAGAGGAGCGAGAAGGTATTGCATGGCTGAAAGCAGGAGTATGGAGATTAAAAGGTCTAAGGAAAGGTATTCCACAAAATCAATGTCCTATATGTGGCGGAAATGAAGATATAGAACACATTTTATTTAAATGTAAAGGAACTGAAATTTGGAGAAAAAAGTATATTAATAAGAAATGGTTTAAAATAGATAGAAATGTAGTAGTAGTTGAAATGTTTCAAAAAGATAGTAAGAAGATTGGACAATTCTTATGCAAAGTGAAAAATAAATGGATATGGACAGTAAATAGACAAAATGATGCAATAAACTAGAATTAATAAACTATTGTAAAATATGAGTATGACCGGTAAAGAGCCAGGGCTGAACACCGATCATATTCACCTGTATAATGCTTAGCATAAATAAATAAATAAATAAATAAATAAAATAAAAATATAGTAATATAAATTTAATTTAAAAACTGCTTTGTAAGAGTCACATGACAGAATGTTGAAATTATAAATTCTGTAGTTAATGTTGTGCAACATTACAAGGGTAGTCTGAAAAGTTCTTGGTCTGATAGTGAAAAACGACAATTCATGCTTTCAAAGTAGTTTAATTTTTCAACATAATCTCCTCTAATATCAATACATTTTGTCCAGCAATGTTCCAATGCCATTATCCCCTCTCTGTAGTGTTCCTCTGGAAGTGATGCAAAGAAGGAGCCAAATATAGGGTATAGGGTGGATGTTCCAGCACTTCATAGTGCAGAGTTCTCAATTTCACCATTGTCAAAACACTTGTGAGCAGGTGCATTTTCCTGATGGAAAACAGATTTATTTATTTTTTTTTTTTTTTTTAACCCATGTCTGTTTTCACGAATGCTTGCATTCAGTTGAGGGTAGTTAGAAGTTGAGAGTAGTATTCTCCAGTAATGGTTTTACCATTTTTGAGATAGCTAATCAACAAAATTCCTTTGGCATCCCAAAACACTGATGCCATGATCTTTCCCACCGATGGCACCATCCTCGCCTTCTTTGGAACCGAAGAACCAGCTTCTGTCCACTGCCTCGACTGGTCCTTGGTTTTGAGTATGTAGTGGTGAACCCATGTTTCATCCATTGTGACGTATCGGTGCAAAAAGTCACTTCTGTTCTTCTGAAAATTTGCTAAGCACTTTTCAGAAATTGTCATGCAAATGGATTTGTTATTCACAGTGAGGATACGTGTCGCCCATCTTGCGCAAAGATTTTTCATGTTTAATTCCTGATGCAAGAAATGACCAATATATGCCTTTGAAATTCCAAGAGCTTAGCAATTTCACGCACCTTTGTGTGCCGATCTTCCAAAATCATGTTAATGCACTTTTTTGATGATTTCTGGTGTGGTTGATGTTTTTGGACGTCCTTCGTGTGGATTGTCTTGGATGCTTTCATGGCCACGTTTAAAATCGGCTGCCCATTTCTTCACAGTGGAAACTGAAGGTGAAGAGTCACCATATACATTTACAATCCGCAAATGAATTTCTGTAGATGTTAAACCTTCCACTGTTTCAAACAACTGCCGACAATCCACTATTGCCTGGAATGACTTATAATTTAAATGGGGTCTATTAACATGTGTACCAACGTAAGGAAAAAATCATGCAAGTAGTGCCGCAATCTCTGAGTGAGGCCAAGAACTTTTCAGACCACTATCGTATTAGAAATGATCTTGCCAACTATAAAGTTGAAAATCTTAGCTTTAAAAACATTCAGATACATGAAAACCATATCACTGGAAAGAAAAAAAATCTAAAAGTTTTGCGGCCGTGCCATGGCCGAGTGGTTAGACCACTTGCCTCTCACCTAGACGACCAGGGTTCAATCCCAAGCAACCGCATGTGAGATTTGTGGTAGACAAAGTGGCGCTGGGGCAGGTTTACTCAGGGTACTCCAGTTTCCCCCGCCATCGCATTCCACTGGTGCTCCATCATCATTCATGTATCATCAGTGTCACTGTCTGCGGTCCCATAAGTAGTTAAAGCAGGCATTAAAAAAGCAGGCATTAAACACCACCAAAAAAAAAAAGTTTTGCATTCTTTAACATCTCAATATACATTATACATATCAGCCTGTAGTCACAATGAGTATGGCAGGAATTTAATATTGGACAACCCACTAATATAATGGCCAAATTCTAATGTGCAGTACAAGATATGTATTGTGCAATATATGTATTTCTTAGTGCTTCAATAAACTTAATCTTAAATGAGAATGTTGAGAGAATGTGTGGAAGCATTTTTGTTGATTTTATGCTTGTATAATATTTCAGGATGTAAATGGCCAAGTAGGAGGGGGTGGAGTGTCCATATACTACTCGCATGCACTACAGTTGCTGTTTTTTAGCTACAGCCAAGGCAAAAGTTTCATAGCTCCCCTCAAATACATGGATAGTGGTCTGCCATCAGTGTTCATGATCAACTTGGGGAAGGCTGGAGGCAATGGGAACAAGACCAATAATGCTCAACCACAGCCACTCTGTCAGTGGAGTGAAGTGCCTAACCACCCTGGACTTGTCTGCAGTGTCATGCAGAGCAGTAAGTAGAAATGACTTCAGACAGTGACTGATTTAATTAGTGTTTTAACTCTCATTTCGAAAACTGCCAATTTCAGTTTTTTATCTTGTTTTTAAGGTTCAATATAGGCAAGAAAGAGATCTTTGAGTGTTTTATACAAAATTGTAGGAAACTCTGCAACAAATCATTGTTAATAAGCTTATTCTGCTATCTATTTCATACTAATCGAGATAAACTTTAGCAGAAATGGTCTTATTATTTACTTCCTTTAAGCAGAAGGGAAATAGAGAGTCAAATGTTTTGAAATGGGTTGCTATGGGATTAAAATCGGATTCTTTGCATGGCCAGGAGTTGAAAAGTTCCCATATGAGAAAAGTTTTAAGCATTTTAAAACTGAAACGAATAACAAGAAATATCAGTCAACTTCATGACATAAATTGTGTTTTAAGATCTACAGTTTTTGTGTAGTGAGTTTTTGTCTTATCTCTTACGGTTTACCAGTTTGCAAAATTCATCAAGAATAAAGAGATCTTCAGAGGCTATTCCCTGAAAATTTAAGATATGCATGTAAATATCTTAAGTATACATGATTTAATCGAACTCGTTTAAGCCATTTTTGAGAAAACTAAAATCTTTGAAATTTGTTCCATATAAAGAGTAATTGAGGCTGGAAGGACAAAATCTTGACTACACAAAATTTTCAATCTCTTTAAAGGACACTGTTTAAGTCATATACATTTTATTTATTGAGTGAACTGTTTACGAAATATTTCTTTTTATTGGTTTAAATATTTTAATGTTATACTTTTCTCAAATGGAAAGTTGCCATTCGTTTTTTTTTTTTTTTTAATACTAAATTTCAAGACTATCACATTGTGACCAGCTGTTAAAAGACTTTGATTTATCACCTTACTAGTATATTCCTTTATTTCCCTTGAACCTATAAGCAAATATTTAGTAAAACCATTTATGCTAATTATTTCTTGATTAACATGAAGTGGATAGAAAATAAGCTTTTGTAAGAATAATTTGCTGCGGAAGATGGTAGATGTGAAGATTATAAAATTCTGAGCTATAAATTGAATTGTAATTCATTTTGAAAAAAATCCTAAAAATGGAGGTAATCCATCACTCCAATTTTAACCTTTACAATATAAATAATAGGGTATCTAATTGAGACTGTTAATTAGCTCCCCTATTACAATTATTATTAGTTATTAATTATTTAGCAATGTAAAATTAAGAGTATAAATATGTAGTTAACTGAAAATTCAGCTGAAGAAGAAAGCTGACGCCAAGAGAGTCAAAGGGGATGAGAAGCTCTTCTGTCAGAAAGGACTCTTTTGTCAAGTCACGTACGCTTGAGCTAGGTCGGGGGTGAACTGAAAAATATGGAAGATGGTAATTCTTCATTGTACTAGGCTTGTCACATGAGGTTTACAGTGCATCCTTCTTGGGTAATATTGACGTCAATTGTGCGCCCTTTTTGTCCAATCAAAAGGAGGCTGCCATGGCAGTATTTTTTGTATAT
The DNA here is from genome assembly GCA_030762935.1 of Hymenopus coronatus. Taxonomy (NCBI): domain Eukaryota; kingdom Metazoa; phylum Arthropoda; class Insecta; order Mantodea; family Hymenopodidae; genus Hymenopus; species Hymenopus coronatus. The sequence goes on from CM060883.1 coordinate 31,469,560, forward strand.
AAAGAGCCCAAGAAGGCACCTCGGGAGCTCACTGTTTTGACCTGTGCATGAAAGTTGTCTGTAGCTGTTCTGCCGTTGTTCGTCGGGCTGATCTTAAGTACTTCACATAAAGTTACACACAAAGCCAGTGACGAGTACTAATATATTACGTGTGTTCAGTCATGTTATTAGAATCGTAATAAGTGTATAAGTGAACATTATTATAAGGCAGATGTGCTTGTCTCATATCTTTTGGGAAGGAATAAACTCAAGCAAAGTATACAACTTTTAATTATTATAAGACCACTCCTGACCTACCGCCATTTGCTTTACCACCCCGAGTGAGTCAATTATCATGCCGACTGAGCGACACTGAGGCAAACTCACCGGTAGTAGATTCACCATACCAGGTAAGTGGGTCTACTCATAGGTAGGGGAGTGAGTCTGGTCAACGACTCCAATCTGCGCTCATTGCATAAGGCGTCTTAAATGTGGTGCAAGAGGCAACCCTGCACATAACATCTAACGTCAACACCATATTAACACTGCATATGGTTTCCAAACGCGGGGCTCAATAACGCTACAAAATCCTAGTTTATATTTTGAATTTCACAGAAAGTTGCATCAGATTTTCTTCACATTTTTCCCTTCACTCATACCTTATGTTATGCTGATCACTTGTCCAGTGTTGCTTGCTCTTTGACCAAATGGCTTTAAACGCTTAGAGTTTAAATCCTAAAAGTTTGTAATTCAATAAGGAAAGAGAAGCACATTGTGTCCTTGAACACATTTAAAAGCTAGTATATTAATATTAGTAATATTATTATTGGGTTGATTAAACTGTAAGCAGGCATTTGACAGCATAGTATTAACATTATATTACTACAAAGAAGCATAAATATGCAACATATTTTCAGAAAGCCTTGTAATAAAAACCTAGGCTTTTCTCGTTTATTGTTGATTATTTTTTAAATGCAGTAGTCTTTCATAAAGGATGTGCTTTCTTTCTTGTTAGGTAACAATCCTGTCATACTAATGCTGAAAGCAGACACTGTAATGGTACAAGAGATAAAAGTAGTACCAGCTAAAGCAAAGATAATGGACATGGTTGCAATAAGACACCCATCTTCTAATGCTGATCATCGAACTACTCTCATTCTTCTGTGTGAAGATGGCAGTCTACGCATATATATGGCTGCAATGGAACAAACAGGTATTTATTTTGATTGCTTGTTTAGTATCTTGAGTAAATGGAGGTGTTCTTAGAGTCACATTAAAGAATACATGTTATTAGGCAGCCAAAAATAATCCTAATATAAAAAAGCCTAGAAATTAAAGACAACTTAGCACATCATTTGTGGTATGATATCTTGCATGTTTGAGATTAGCTTGTAGGTTAACCAAGACACCTGAAGCAGATGAGAAGGTGTAAAACATTTGTGGGTATATGGCATGGTAGCTCAGCAATAAAGAATGAGAGGAAAGAGTTTTCGAATCCCTGCTATGGCACTAAATTTTGGCTTGCACTAGCAAGAGGCAGAGCAACTGAGAATTCAAAAAAGGAAATGTTTTTTGCCAGCTGAAATTTAAATTACTGATTTGAAAAATATTCACAGTTTTAGCGGAATTCAAATCATGATAGATTTTACCTTTAAATGCAAGAAGGTTGAAAGAAGCTGGATAAATTTTACTTTCTTTACTGTGTATAGTATTCTTTCTTTATTGTGTATTCAAATCTGAAATGTCAGTGGAAATACATGTTCCGAGTTACCTTGCATAAAAAAAATTGTTTAGAAAAATATCTATTTGTGCAAATGTGCATACTTGACATTTAAGTTCAACTTCTTCCAAGGATACAACAAGATTTTCAGTAGTTAAAGGACTTTCCTGAACAAATTCTTTCATTTTTTTATCAATCCAAAAAATTTCCTACATTTATTAATTAATATTAATTTCCTACATATTAATCAACAATTATTTTATTCAAATTATAATTATTGTCTCTGCATTTATTGGGGCTATTGGAGGATTCAATCAAATTTCCATCCATAAAATTTAAGAAAATCCTCATATTTTAAAGTACCCTTATATAGACAATTTTTTATTTCTCAAAATAGCAAATGATTTTGATTAAAATGCCATGACAAATAAAATGCATATCAGGAATTTTCTGAGAATACCCACTGAGGTCTTCAATATCTGAATGATTTTTGAATAACTGGTAAGCCATAAGAGTTAGACAAAATCACACTACATAAAAATGTGTATCTCATTAACACATACAATTTGTCAAATACAATTTTTTTTTAATAGTGATTATTCTTAACTGGGAAGTCATCTTTTCCCAGTTATCTATTATTATTATTATTATTATTATTATTATTATTATTATTATTATTATTATTATTATTATTGATTTTTTTATTTTCAGGTTTCTGGCTTTCTCCAAATGTCCAGGCAGTTAGCACAATGACTGCAATGAAACCATTAAGGAAGAAGAAGGTTACTAAAACTGGAAAACCAACAGGTAAGTTATAGAGCACATTATAGTAAATCTATTTGCAAAGAAACCATGCTGTAGTAGAAGTGGGTTCTTTGCAAACTTAACCTTAGAATCACCATATTATGCATGTAATTTCTGCTATACATTAATTACCCTTAATATTTACATGCACAAATTCAAATGTTTATTACTCTAGCTTCAATTTGGGCACACCAAAAAAAAAGTGTTTTCCCAAAAGAGGAGAATTAAAACAATACCATAAATATTTTCATTAGATAAAATTACAATGAAGTACATCACTAAAAACCTTTGATATGCAAATGATAGTTTTCAAATTTAAAACAGTTAACATAAAAAGGATATCCATTTGTTGTGCTTTCAGGTATGGTTACTTTCCCCATTGATTTCTTTGAGCACTGTCAGGCAATGAATGAAGTGGAATTTGGTGGCAATGATCTCTTGCAGATCTATAATACTCAGCAAATTAAACACAGGCTGAATACCACAGGTAAGCCTTTTATCACATTAAAGGTATATGTTTTGTTTTGAAACCACTATACTTTGTAACAATGCTTTTTTCCTTGCAGGGATGTATGTGGTGTCAACAAAGCCAGCTGGATTTAGTATTGAAATTGCCAACTCAGATAGTTCATTGGTTATGACAGGAGTTCGCATAATGTTGGGGACACAAGATTCTCAGAGAGCTCCATCATATGTAGAGGTATTCAATGCTGTACTACTATTTATAGGTTTTTTTTAAAAACTTTATAATACAAAAATATTGCTCTAATGGACTACATTTCAGAACTAAAAAACAGCAAATTACACATACTTTCTCCTAGCTAATTAGTGATTTATTTAAATTAATATTATATTTTTACGTTCTCTACTACATGAATAATAGAGAAGGTATTGCATTCTACCCAAAAATTTGATACCAAGAAATACTCGTTTTTGGGGTTAAAAAAATTGAGTTGTGTGAGTGTGGGTGTGTGTGTGTGTGGGGGGGGGGTGTATGTGTATGTGAGAGAACCGGATTAACACCAAACTTGATATTTAAGTCTGCAACTCTCAAGGATAAATTAAAATAAAGAAATCTGCTGTCTGCATGTGTAGTGTGGGGGTAGCCTTACATACAATAGGTCACGAGCTCAAACCTTGCTTAGGTGAATTAGCTGAGTAAAGTTTTTTGGGGGGTTTTCCCTTATCTTGAGAAGACGAATGATGGGTAACTTAAGTCCATGGACCCTAAGATAATTTGAGCATCATTTCACTGATTTCGTTCTTCTTACGATATGACCAACCCGGTTAAAGTATGTAAAAGAAAATAAAAAGGGAAAAAAATCTGCTAATAAAACAAGCATTTTTATGAACCACAAAGTTCAATGGGGAGCAAAATTGAAATTGAAGTATTTGTGTTGTAACAGAGAACAGCTTACTCATTCTGCATCATTTACTCAACAAAACGGAGTAAGAAATATATATGGATAGAAAGAAAGAAAAAAAATACAAATAAGTAACTGACATAAAAAGACCATTAAACTTGCTTGAAATTATATAATAATTTAAAATGCACAATATATTTTCAGAATTGTTTTATTTTGTTATGAAAGGATTTTAAGTTCCTTTGATCTCTTCCAGGTTTTTGGCCGCAGTATTCAAACAAATGTAGCCAGGAATCGCTGGTTTGATATGCCATTCACCAGAGAAGAAAGCCTCCAGGCTGATAAGAAACTAGTTATCACTTTTGGTCCTTCCCAGGATCCTGAAGGTGTCACTATGGTGGATTCCATTAAAGTGTGAGTGTGTAAAATATGAAGTTTTGATTTAATTCAACTTAGATATAAGAATATTGCCATTCCTTATGGACAATTTTAATGAAAGGGTGTTTTGGAGCACTGGTATGTATGGATAATATATTTCCGAGTTGGGTTTGTAACATTTAAATATCACCTACTTATTTATTGACCGGTTTCAAAGCCATGTGGGCTTCATTGTCGATGGTTTCCAGTAAAGTGATAATTAAGTGTCACAAACCCAACTCGGAAATATTCTTGAAAAACTGAAAATTGATTGAGTCGATTTTGTAACACTACATCACTTACTTTTTATTTCAGAAAACATGTTTCAGAAACCATGTGTTTCCATTGTCAATTCCTTTGGTGACCAAAAAAATCAAAACAAGAGCAAAAAGAAATTGAGCTGACAATCCAATAGATCCTTTTATTGCAAAACTACTCCTTGGATTTCAAAAAGTGGAGAATTGTTACAATTATTAATTGTTATATTAATATTTGTGTTACTTCACTGTTACAAGCTTCCTTTTATGTATTATACTCCAACCAAGTTCAAAGAGTAAATTCTGACCTATTTTTGTGGTCAATAATAACATACTACATGAAGATGTCCTCCTACATTTAGCTCTGTAGTAATTTTACTCCAGAGTATCTGAAAGGAGTAAAATGCTGCAGAACTAGTTTACTTCCTATAAAGTTGCCAAGTGTTGAATAACAGTTTATTATGGAAGCAGAAATTTTGTTTTGTACATACTGCCCTAAGGGTGCAAAGCACAACAGTAACATACCTTTTTCTTTATAGTTATGGCAAGACGAAAGATGCTTTTGGTTGGCCTGAAGAAACTGAAGACTTGGGAACCACTTCTGTTCCACCAAACCAAACTGCTGGAGGTTCAACTACTGAGACTGATAATGTAGCTGTTACGCCAATACAACTGACCTCTATAGATCGGTAAGTCACCCTTTTTTTCTAATGCTTTTAATGTTGCCTTTTAAGAATTTTATTCTTAACAGTTAGGTTTCCGTTCTATATGAGATCAAGTTGGTTGTGGTAGGTATTTCATTCATTCATATGACTAGCTGGTGATGAGTTTTAGGCACAGTCAACATATTATAAAAATTAGGTATATAATCTCTAATTGAGCAATATTATACAGACATTTTTGAATAAGCTGGTTCTTTGGCTTTCTTTCAGCACAACTGCATTTAATTTCAGCAGATAACGTATTAAATAGCCTCTGTGTAGTATTTAGAAGTTACAATTAATTTTCTCCTTGTTCACATTTATTTAGTTGAAGTTGCTGTCTAGTAATATGTTGATGCACATCACTTTTTTTTCTTTCTTTCTTTCTTTGTAACACGACTATAATTATTTCAGCAGTTAGAATCTTTTTTCAACAAATTTGTGTCTAGCCTTTGCATATTAAGTTGAATTCTCATATACTTCTTTTATAATTTAATTCATTGCAAGGATTACAAGTAAGATTTTTATGGAAAAGTGTTTTATCCAAAACTGTTGATAATTTATATTTTGTTTAAATTTTGAAAAAATCTATAAAAACAATTCCATAGCATAAAAACATTATTTTATAGTGTCAGATTTCATTATGTTTAGTAATATTAAATTTTCTAATGACTAGAATGTTAACCTTAAGATCCAGAAGTTTGTGGTATGCTTTCTGCCAGGAGGGGGGAATTTTTCATTATTCCCTGTCCTCCCTAGTCGTCTGGAAATATGAAAAAGTTGAATATGTATGCAAATATAGAGTGCCATGATTAACAAAACAGTCAACAAGTTAACAGCATTGCTATGACAAATTGTTCCAAAAGGATGTTAATATGATCCAGGATGTTAAAGGTGGCATACCTACATAACAAACAAACAAACAAAAAAGTTGGTAACTATACTAACTTTATCTGGGAACAGTTGATAGGCAGAAAACATCAAGGGGTAGATTTGATTAACAGGAACTTCCAAGAAACATATATAAATGTATCAAAGCGGTTGAATTAAAAGCAAGCATATCAAAGAAAAAAATATGAAAAAGAATAATAGTTTTTATTACTGCCTTATCTTCTTAACTAGTAAAATTACTGATGAACTGCTGTTGTTTAATCTTAGTGTTGATGAATGTGGGATCCCTTTTGAGAACATTACAGTACTGGTTATAAGACCAATAAAGTACCTAAACGGATATAGAATGAGAAAAAAATAAGTGCAACACCATCTCAGACTTCCAAACAATAACCAATATAAATGAAAAAGTAATCCATAATAAATCATTTAATCATAAATGTATTTTTGGATATTTCTAAACAAATGTGTTTAATAATTCAATTTTCTGCAGGCATAATCATCTCAATTATCCATCACTCCTTTTTTTTTTTTTTTTGTTTGGATTATGTTTTGACAAAATTGAGTCATTTATAAAACAAATATCAATATTGTGTGCTATATAAGTCAAATAAAACATTTAAGTCCCACTTGGCACAGCTTTTAAAACTTAAAGCATGTTCCTGAGACCATCTTCAGTGTCAAATTATATGTCCTGGATGTGTGTTTGTAGGTGGTTTGAGCTGGTTGTTTGCATATCAACAGATGGCTTGAGTATTCCAAAAATTACTTTAAAAGTGATGGATGAAAAGTATATGTTACGGTCCTTCCCTTTGAACACAACAATGTTATGAAGTGATCGTTAAGAGATTGTTCACATATCTTCAGTTGTGCATTATTTTATTTTTAAATTACAAAGAGCAAAGCATTCAAACAATAGTCACGATCTTAATGTGCTGTTGTCGCCTAGCGATGTACCTACAAAATCTGATGTGAGCAAGTAAGTATGTGCATTTGTATTTTATGCAAAAAAGTTAACTCTTAACTTACAGCTCTGCCCCATTTACTAATTACCTCATTTTTGATACAGAAAGCATTGATATTGTTTCACTGTTGCATTTGTAATTGAGCAGTATTTTTAAATTTTTTGCAACAAATCTAAGAAATTGTTAAAATAAGATTGTGAACTACATTTTCCCTCTGCAAGGGTTACAGAGTTGAATCAGCTAATGGTGTTACACTCAACGAATGCTTTTGCTTACATTGTCACATATTCTTAGAACGGAGCCAGAATAGTATCGCTTAGCCACTTCCAATATCAGAACAGCAGCTATGATGTCTCCAAGATCAGTCCATACAGATGTAGCCATTACATCATTTGAAATTGTTTTATTTCAGAATCATATCAGGAGTTCTGGAAGTTTTGGATGGTTGCTTTACGTTATTTGCAAGCACAACTGATGAGAGCAAAATCCTACAGAGAGGCTTGGCAGTAGAAGTGGCAACACAGCTGCTCACATTACCTACTCCAGTTTGTATACAGATGCATACCAAGAGTCTGCTAGCTGCGCTGCATACCAACAGAACTGCTTACCACAATTATAAGGTAAGCTTTTAGGCTGGTTTAGGCGGTAATATTGATATTAATTTGTTCGATAACATCAGACTAAGAGATTAAAAACAGAAGCACTATTTTCAGTGAAGTATTCTTCATGATGGACTTTTGATGAGTTACACTTATTTATGCTTACCTTCACTTTTAAATGTTTTCCAACATTACAAAATATTAATGTTCAGAACTGCGGGTTGTCTTGCATTTGCAATATATGCTTTCAGAATACCATGGGGGAAAAAAGTAAATTTCAAACTTTGCAAATGAAATGAAATGGCCTGTTATTTATGGACGCTCTTTAACTGCTTTGGTTCTCAGCGTCCCATTCTATATTGGGCGTGAAAGATCGCTTAATTTTGCTCAGAGGCCTCTCTTATCAGGCTTGAGGTTCTTTTACGTGCCGTAAATCTATGACACGGGACCCACAGCTTTACTTCCCTTCCGAAGATCAAACTTTGCAGATATGGCAGTGGCAAAGCTTGGAGGAAATGGTTTATATTGCAACCAAGGTTGTGATGTATGTAATAGATTTTGTGCATTGCATTTTCTTCAAAAAATTAGCATTTTTATTGGAAAAAAGATCACTCTAAAGACTAAAATAAAATAAAAGAATTTCCTTTCACATTGGTGGTTCATGTAATGTTGTATTGGGCAACAGTCAAGCAGAAAGAGGTTTAGCAGCACATTTCTCCTCCTCCCACCCTACATATACTGGTGCTTCTCTGTGCCCACTGCAGTTTGAATTTATATGCAAATTCAAATTAAGTAAAATATTTTATAATATATTAAGTATGTTTTCTTAATAGAAAATAGCATCCATAATTGACATTATAGCTACAATTATAGTCACAAATTCCATACCTACAATTCTGTTTTCCATTCTCCCTTCTCTGCCTCTCCCCCTCTCACAATGTCAATTTTTACACAAGTTCAAATTAGGTACAAAAAGTATGATTAGTTATATTAAGTAGTTTCTCCTTTGCACACAGCATGCATTCACTTTCATCATTTTTAAGTCCTCTTTAATGATTCTGTTCCATTGGATAAGTCTGTTTGAAGGCAAATTTCCTCAACAGTCAAATGGTAGTCATCCATAATGAATTTTTCAACGTCTCCCTGTTCCGATCATTGCAGGTAGAAAACAGCCTCCCTTCTCATAACAGATTCATAGTGGATGCTCTCCCTTTTTAAACTGTTCCATCCACCTTTTTACATGCCATAGTGTGTAGCATTATTCCTATACACCGAGATAATCTCTCAATGAATATTAATGCAGTTTTTACCTCATGCACAAAGAAATTTCATGATTGGACATTGTTCCACATGCAAAAACTCCACAAATCTTAGTATTGAAAACACCACTCAAGCGCCTACTACACATTGATCTACTCACTGAAACGGACCAATTGACATTCCTGCTGCTAGCAGAAGGTCTGACCTTGCATCCCCATTACGCTGCTATCCATCATGTTAGTGCAGAATGAAAAAAATAAGGTTGAGATTAAGTTTCAATTATTTCTTGAAAAAAGTATGCAGTAACTAAAATTTAAAAACACAAAGAATGCATTACATTAACTTTGTTTTTATGTTTTATTCCTCCAGGACCAAGCTTTACTCAACTACATTCATCAGTCACTTGCTGCATGGAGAGAAGTTGCTGATCCTAGAGATTTGGATGCTGAAGCATTTTACAGGCTTGTGTTAATAGCAAGGGGTATCGCAGTGGCAAGACCACACAATCTGGCCAAGTTTGCAGACCAACAGCAAGTCAACTGTGATGAACAACAAGGTGAGTCTCTTGTTTGGCAAAGTGTGGTGACTTAAAAGAACATTGCAGGAGAACTTTAATTTGTTTCTCCCAGAACATCATTTTCCTATTTTTTTTTTTTTTTTTTAATTTTTTTTTATTATGATGCCCTGAAAAGCGTTTCTTTCTAACATATGTCAATAAAGTTCACATTTCTTTTTCCTAACATTACTGTTTTTATGCATCACTCATTCATAAATTATAGACCCTACTAAACTCTATTCTCTGGCATAATTGAAGCAATGTTGTTTCATATTTAATTTAGATACTTTTTAACCCTTTCAGTCCCAGTGTCCATTGCAATGGACATGACTTTCTACAGACTATGTAATAAATTTAAAAGCTGTAATTACTATTTAGATCACTTGGTGGTGTGACTGCTATATTTTTCAAGTTTTCCAGTTTTGTGCTGCTATGTGTGGCCAAATTTAGTAGGTTATGTGTAATTTCAGAAGAGCAAGGCAATCACATTGAGGTATGAAGTATACATGGCGACAAATAGTGGCTTCAATATGAAGGTTCTGTCAGTAGATTGTAGAGTTTATAGTAAATTAAATAACCTATTTACCATAATGGCATAGGTCCTCAAAGAAAGAAAATTTCTTTGTTTGTCAACACTGCAGAAAGTCAGGTAGGTTTTCTATTCTTCCCCCCAGCCCTTGCTTCCCCATAAAACCAGCACCCAAGAATAGATATGCCACAGATGCAACTATGAACATCGTATATTTGATAAAAATTAAAAGAATTTGAGTCTGTTTTTGTAACACAAACATCACTTATTTTTACTTACTGGGACTGGTTTTGGGAGCACTTGTTCCCATTTTCAACCCTTAATTCTGACTAAATCTTTCTTCTTTGGCGTCAACGATGGGGGTGGTGGTGTATCAATCGTGGAGGCATCTGTTGCTGGATCTATGAACTTCCAAAGGTCTGTTCCAGCAACAGATGCCTCCACAATTGTTGCACCACCACCCCCATCGTTGACGCCAACGAATAAAGATTTAGTCGGAATTAAGGGTTGAAAATGGGAACAAGTGTTCCCAAAACCGGTCCCAGTAAGTAAAAATAAGTGATGTTTGTGTTACAAAAACAGACTCAAATTCTTTTATTTTTCATTTAATCACATCACTGTTACAAGTTTCTATGCATATTTGCAAGTTTTGAATCCTATATTTGTTTTTCTACTTCTACTTTCAGTGGCCTTTTTACCTGCTCCCTCAAAAATGTATTAATGAAATTAAGGTTTGTAAGTCCAGGAAATTGTGTGCTCTATGAGGAGAATCTAAGAAGCTTAATTGGGTTTCTCCTTGATGCTCATTGGCTGAATTATGTATGTTGTTGCAGGAATGTTATCTTCTTTAAGCAATGGTCATTGAAGATAAATTGTAGAAACATGGATGAGGTTATGCTGTATGAAGTTAAAGACATTACTTTCATAAACTCAGTAATAATGATGCACCTTACATTTCAATAGATTGAAACAGCGCTATGTTTACATTACGTTTCATTTTCAGTGGAAACAAGTGATGCTGATAAGAAAAGTGAAGGTAGTCGCCACCTGATGGTGCAGTTGATGGATGCAATGTGGTTACTTCATCAGGCGCATCCAGCAAATATGGCTCTTGCCCCAGTTTGTGTTCCTGGTAAGTGTTCAGAAATTTTAGTTGCTGTATATCTCATATTTGTTGAAAAAAAAATTATGCCATTATTAAAGATTCTTGTTTCTTATATAGGATAAATTTTGTATTTAGCTAGAAGGAAATTTGCTACCATTTAGCTTAATTCCTTTCAAACAGTAAGTGTTAAAATTTTTGCAGGACTGACACATGTTGAAGCAACAGTTCATGCAATTGTTGAGATAATTCATGCCTTTACTACATGTGACCCTGAAGGGACTGTTGCCATGGCAGCCAAACTGTATCTACAGCTGCTTCTATGTGAAGACACCACTGTGAGTTTCAGTGCCAAACAGGCCATTATTAGAGTACTGCGACCACGACTTCGTCGTCGCAGAGTGCTAATACCAAGTCCTCCACATTGCAGTACACCAGGTAAGCTTGCAAAATAATATTGTATATGTATGAATGATTTGAGGTTTGCTTGTGTGGGTTATTTACACAATGAAGGCTGATAAACAAAGACTGAGACAGATTTTTACTTTTTCTACACACTATGTACAGAGTGTATAGAGATTCTCTACATGTACCATGTACATAGTGTAGAGATGGTATTGTATTGCACCCAAAAATTTGACCAAGATTTCATCAGAAATGCATGTTTTGGGACCCCCTGAATAAAAAAAAAACCATTTTTAGAAAATTGTCCATGTGTAAAATGAAATGGTGTTCTATATATGGATGCTCTTTAACTGCTGTAGTTCTCAGCGTCCCATTCTATACTGGGCGTGAAACACCAGTTAATTTTGCTCAGAGGCCTGTATTAGGCTTGAGGTTCTTCTACGTGCCGTAAATCTACGACACGGGACCCACAAATTTACTTCTCTTCCGAAGGAAACCATGCTAAAGATTTTTACCCAAAAAAATCCATCGCCTTCTGCCAGGTGTGTGTGTGTGTCTGTGGGCAGCATAGCTCAAAAACGAAAAGTTTGTTAAATACCAAACTTTATATTCAAGTTCAGCATATCCCAAGGATGTGACATGAAGATTTTCTAGAAAATCCCCCCCATCTCCAAGTATCCTTTGCATGGAAAAAATGTCAAAAATGTTGATTTTCTCAAAAATGGCTCTTAACGATTTTGATTAAAATCTCATATTTAAGATATTTACATGACAAATAAAATGTATATCTTGAATTTTCTGGGAACAGCCTCTAAATAGCTCTTTATTAGGGATGAATTGTTTTCAATTTTGCATAACTAGTAAACTGTAAGAGATAGACAAAAATTTAATACTCAAAAAATGAAGAGCTCCTTAAAACAAAAAATATGTCATATGTTTTTTTTTTCCTGGAGTTGACCATTTTCGAGATATTTCTTGTTATTGTTTTCAGTTTTAAAATACTTAAAAAATTTCTCATACAGCAACTTGTCAATTCCTGGCCCTGCAAAGAAATGGATTTCAATCCCATAACATATTTTAAAACATTTTGACTCAATTTAGCCTAGTGTATTCCCTTATTTCCCTTCTTATAAGGAACTAAGTAACAAGATCATTTCTGCTTAATTAGTATGAAGTGGATAGAAGAAGCAGCTTTTTAATAATAATTTGTTTCAGAGATGTAGGGAAAGTCATGTGAATGGAATACAGAATTTTTTTTTTCCCCCACAGGTGTTTATTACTCCATTTCAATGTTTACATGATCTTTTTCAAAGTAATCCCCTTCAACTTTAGTGCACTTTCTATAGTGTCTCTGCCAGTCCTTGGACACATGGTGCAGGCCAGTCTTTGTCAGGTTCTTGAGAATTGCCTCACTTTTTGATCCCTGCTTCAGAGTTCTCAAGTCAAATGGCCTGAAGCTGTGCCTTTAGCGATGGGAATAAAAAAATCACAGGTGGATGTTGAATTGAGTATGACTTGACACTCATGACTGCACGATTTGATTTACAACATGAGTTCGCACATTGTCATGATAAAGTTGCCACCCATTCTGAGAAAGTTCTGTTTGTTTCTTTGCAGTGTGCTTCCTCAGTTTAGCCTATACAAAATTCTCAACACTTCACTGAGGTTTCGTAATCTTATCAGCCAATACTCATGGACAATCACAACAGCTTTGTAGATGTTGACTTCAGTCACAACAGAAGCCAAAACAGCAGCCCTACTCTACACAGAAAGTGGGAAATTGTGTGCACACTTTGGCCATGGCATTGAATTTTTCAGCTGATTCGATATTAAAAAAAAAAAAAAAAAAACTTTCAGGTGGGGTGAGGCTTTAAAAATAAAAATAATAAGTAAGCAACCAATATATCCTGACGACTCAATAGTCAGTACCTGCTATAAGCCCAATTTATAAACAAACTAACTGATTCTCTTTGTTCTGGGGGACACTAAATTTTACAATTTTTTTTTTTTTGAAGAAAAAATGTGCTTAGGGCTGCTGAGTAACCCTGCAAAAACTCATTTTTCATATAACCCAACAACCGAAAGATAAATAGATTTTCCACCTTGTGCTTTTGAGGGTTTTTGTAAATATTCACTTCTCTGGCTTTGTGCCTTTATAAATTACAACTTGGTTTGCAGAATCTTATTGTGATATTAAAATATTTCAGGTGGTGCAGTAGAGCTTGAGCCTGAGAAAGGTCCAGTGTCACAACCATCCCAAGACTCCAACGAGGAACAACATTATGAAGTAGACACCGTTGAGCCTATGGTGTTGCTTGCACCAGATGCTGGTCAGTATATTAGTTATATCTGTCAAGTTACCATGTGTGTAAAAGTTCATCTCGATTAACATGTAGCAGTAAGAAAAATAAGCTTTTGTAAGAGCAGTTTATAGAAGAATGGGTAGAGAGTCATGTGAATGTAACTTGATAATTTTTGCGTTAATCATCTTATACTTTTCATTTAATATTTGTTCCCAGTAGCATATTCCTTAGGACATTTTCCTCCTCTGCTAACGGAGCCATATTGTCATAAGAACTTTGTTTGATATGGAACAGCTATCTGCGTAGCTTGTTTTTTATAAATTATGTGCTCCTTATGGTGATAATGTGTGGTTGTGTTTACAGGTGCTGGAGCCAGTGGTGTTTCAGTAAATGTGAATCCAATAGAAGCCTTGCTAGGTGGTCCTGGAGGATTCCCACCTCTCATAGATATCCCTCCAGATGCAGATGATGAAACTATGGTGGAGCTGGCAATAGCCCTTAGTCTGCAGGTAGAATGTTCTATTAATTTGATTTTGGTGCTTAGAAGTGTATATCAGAAGCAAACAGTGCACTTAAGGGTTAACTGAAAGTATAGTAAGTTTATACCTCACTAAGCTGTCAATTCAGAACAGCCAAATCATCAGATTTATCCAATGCATACTTGGGCAAGTATAAATCTGGTGGTTAACACTACATATTAATACTAACATATTGATCTACTGGTTGAAGATAAATGCTTGGTTCTTCTTTTTGCATTTGTTTATACATAGGACAATTGCATAGAATGTATTCCATTTAGGAACCTACAGGGAGACCCAATAGATCATAAACTGGCTGTGCAGTATTTTTCCAGCTTCCAATGGCAGCCCACATTGCTATCTGCGGCTATCACAGAATGTTGCTAATGTAACCATACAACAATTTCCTGAACTATGTTTAAAAACTTTACTTACTAATGTTATATAAAAGTAGGTGCTGAAATTAGCCACCATTTTGTCCACTTATTTTTGACTTCTGTAGAAACTCGCTGTAGTTCACATTGCAAAATGTGCGTCATTTCCTGACAGATATTTTGTTTTAATTCCAGGATGTATGGGTTTATCATTATACTTTGCTTTAATTCCAGGATGTATGGGTTTATCATTATACTTTGTTTTAATGTACCTCAGAGATAGAAGTCACAGGAGCTTAGAGGGTTCCAGATCTCTATAGTAATTCTGTCCTCAAATTCGCTATCAATTACTCTCATCGAAATTGGATGTAAGGGCTGTGGCAGAGTCTTGATGGAAAAAGACAAAGGTATGCTCCCTGTCTCTTTATTCTTTAAAAAGACTGGGCAAAATTGTATTCACATATGTAGGGTATCCACTATTGATGGTACAGGCACACCATACATTTTTTTTTTCCCTCCATATTTTCATGAATAATATTTGGTTTGTCAGGGCTCCAAAAATAATTACATGTCCAAGAAGTTGAAGCCAGGCCTCAGAAAAATATTAAATATGGGTCTAATCCATTGTATACACTATTCAATTAAGAAAATATTAATATAAACACTTGTGAGCCGTGAGCAGTCATGGGTTCCAACTTGCTTACAGGTTCTTCATAGCCAATTCTTTGTGCAGGAACTCATGCACTCACTCACTTGAGATACCTACAGCGTCAGAAAATTTTTATTCTAACATTACTAAATCATGGATTTTGTCAATAGTTCCCTGTGTGATGACCTCAATTGGATGGCCAGAGTGCACTTCATCTGCGGTGCTTGTCCAGTCACATTTAAATTCATTAATTCAAAAGAAAATGATCAATGATGGTATAGAGTCTGCATGTACTTTATCCAATAATGTTTTGATTTGTGCAGCAGTCCAACCCTTTGAATAAAAATGTTATATAACAGCACAAAACTCAGTTTACTCCATTTTGAAAATGTTATGTAACAGCATGAAACTCAGTTTTCTTTATTTTCAATTGCAGTTGACTAAACCAATTCAGATGGCTGTCAGCAGTGAATGATACTGTGGCCGCGCCGTGGCCGAGTGGTTAAACCACTCGACTCTCACCTAGACGGCCGGGGTTCGATCCCAAGCGACCGCATGTGAGATTTGTGGTTGACAAAACGGCGCTGGGGCGGGTTTTCTCCGGGTACTCCGGTTTCCCCCGCCATTGCATTCCACCAGTGCTCCATCGTCATTCATGTATCATCAGTGTCACCGCCTGCGGTGCCATTAGTAGTTAAAGCGGGCGTTAAACACTACCCAAAAAAAAAGAAGAACAAAAAAAAAAATGATACTGTACGTTGATGAACATTTTTATGCAATCCTTTGAATAATAAAGCTTACCAACCATTGGGCTGCAGCAAAAATGTTTCATTCTTTTATGGAAATTTACCAGGTTTATCAAGCCACTCTGTAGGTTCTTTAATACACATGACTTTAGAACACGGAACAGAGATAAAGATGGGTGGGGAAATGCACAGAGAGAGAGAGGTAGAGAGAAATAGAATATTGTCTCTTTTGTTCTTGCTCATTATGCACAGGCAGGTCAGGTTTCAGCAGTGCTACAGGACAACCTGCACTTTCCTGTCTTTGCATGTGCTCCCAACTGTAGTATGCTTTGAAGATACTTAAAAGGATCATGAACTTAAACTGAAAAAGCTACAATGGTGCCATCGCCCTCTGTGGTATAATGGTCACCATGCTAACTTCATATACCCAAGGTCGCAGGTTCAAACTTGGCGGAGGACGATGGATTTTTTCGGGCGTAAAAATCCTTAGCATGGCTTCCTTTGGAAGGGAAGTAAAGCCGTTGGTCCCATGTTGTAAATTTACGGCACGTAAAAGAACCTCAAGCCTTATTAAGAGGCCTCTGAGCAAAGTTACATGGTATTTCACACCCAATATAGAATGGGACGCTGATAACCACAGCAGTTAAAGAGCGTCCATAAATAAACCTCCATTTATATTTACAATGGTGCCCTCAAAACAAAACATTAGTGAATGTGAGCCATATTTGCATTATTATGTTTATGCCTACAATATACAATTATGGTGAATGCTTCTAATGCTTCTGTTATCAGAAACCGAAATCTTATGATTGCTGTTCTGTAGCTGAATAAGCATCATTCCATAATTCCTTGAATATCCCAAATTACATTCCCTAGGAAGTAACATAATAATCTGAGAGGTTTTGCATCCTGTTGAATGTTAACTATCAAGCAGCTTCAAAAGTCTATCTATCTCTTAAGGTTTAGGCAAGAAAGGGATAGGAATAAGGCTCTGTGCCTGTCTCCTTATTTATTTATAACACATTAGTGAGTGATCTTGGTTTAAGTGGATATCATACCTTCGGAGCTCTTGCATGTCTTGAAGTTACAGAATTCACAGCTAAGGTGTCAGACTTTACAAGAAGCAGCACTTGAGTCTTCTCAAATCATGGGCAGTAACCCTTATGTCACCTTATATAACTGTATTCACTAATGGCATGGTCTGCCAATCACAATTTTGTAACTCTAAGGGGGAATAACTAGAATGTGGCAGTTGTTTGCCTAATTTAACTAGATCTGGGGTCAGGAACTAATAATAATGGAGGAAAAACATTGTGACAACTCCATTCTCATTCTTGTGTCTCATTCTTGTGTGTGCTAAACACAGAGTCAGTGCTGCAGCGCCATTCTTGCACAATCATAGTCAGTGCCATAGAAAATTACAAGTTAATGTTTAATGCATTATTTTAGAAAAGAAAATGCAATTGGCATATTTAATGAAATCAATAAATATACAACAGGATTTTTGGTATAAAACCTGACTACTTGCACAAGGTTTTGCTTCTAGCAACATGTGCCAGCACTCTGTCTTTGCTTTTTAAATTTGTATTTCTGTAAATCTGTTTTAACAACTTTACTGCATAAATAAGTCACTTAAACTCTTAAGTGTGCTAACTTCAATAATGATTTTTAAGGCGGACCTTCAAGATTTTCGCCAATTTTTTCCAATTTTTCATCTATTAACACTGTCGTCGCATGTGTTGCCTGTTTTTCACTGAACCAGATGTCTCAAATTTATTCACAAGGCTGTCAGTTGAAGTTCTGAATGGAGGCAAGTATGCAGGAAACTTCAGGATGAGTTGTTCATGAATGCAAGAACAAATATGTGTTGTTCTAAAGATCCCATCTTCGCAAATGAAAACAGACTACTGACACAGCAATAATATGTGGTAACTAAAGGACAGAAAGCCTGTTATGAATGCAGTGTGAGGAATAGGAGAACCAGCTGGCATTGCCTGTCCCACACATTTTTTGAGCAATCAGGTTTTATACCGAAGACTCTGTACAAACACACCTTTGAATCCAAGGAACTTTCACTTACAAATAAAGAAAATGTGATCTGCAAAATTTAACGAAATCACTTTAACTATCCTTCTCATAAAGTCTTATCAATTTACAAAAGTACACTTTAGGATTTAAAAGAATTTTCATTTCCTTTTTTCTTGATGATTAGATATTTGACATCTCATATTTTCCACTAGTTTGTATAGGTCTGCTTCTAAAGAAAACTTCCTGCACTCAATGAGTGCCAGTACCCAACCCGTGAACTAGACCAAGGGTTACTATAGTATTTTATTTTCATTTTTCAACTCATCATTACTGCATATATCATCATAGCTATCGCCTGTGGTGCCATAGCAGTAAAAGCGGGCATTAAACACTACCCAAAAAAAACTATTATACCTGCTGTTATTTTTCCGCGTTAACATCTGCACACGGGTTTTTAATTTTTATTGTGAGTGCACAGTAGCCATTCTAATAACCTTCATGTTTGTATTATAGGATCATGGAGGAGATGCTGATTTACAGGTCCTACAACAAGGGCTGCAGCAAGGTCTTCAAGGATTGGCAAATCTTCAGGGGCTACAGAATCTCAGTGGCCAAGCATTGCAGGTAAGAGATCACATAGAGAGCTGGCAAACGAGAAAACTCTCCACTTATTTATTTAATGTTTGTGTCTCGACAGTATTGAAAGCTGAAAATTTAAAAACAAGTGCTGCTTTTATTTCAAGCAACGAAGTAGTCAATTTATTATTAAGCTTGGCTCAGACTAAACCCACTTCTTAAAGTTAAGGGCAAATATTATATAGTGTGCAAAAGTAAATATATACAACACAATATTACACGTATGAGAACTTGGTACCTCCCTGCTAACATTGTAAGGAACAGGAGAACATCAGTTCTGTTTACATCTCAAATAGTGTATATAAATAGAAAAGACTGGTAACTCATGTTTATAAAACTCTTATTGGATGTCACAGAATGATTAAACTGCATTTAGTAATTATGCTATTGAAAGTGACAATGGTTAGTTACTAAGAGACAAGTTCTTTGCAGTACAAAGTGTATGAATTCAGAAACAGTTTTCCTCAGCAAAAGTTCCCTTATCTTTATCATGACCAAAATTATACCTATGTTTGCCTCTATGTATGTTTTTTTCTCCCATTATGAAGATTAATTCTAAATTTTGTGCAAGAATCAATGACAAAAGTCTGTTTTTTTCTTTGGTTTTGATGTTGTGCTTGGTTTTTTTCTCAAGCACAATAGTAAAAATGGTAATCAGAAACATGTAACTTCATAGCTTTTATCTCATTAGTTTTATTCTCTTTGTGTATATTCATGATTATTTATGTAATTTTATTATTACTGTGTTATAGCCTGTCCCTTGAGACAGCTCAGTGACAGTGATGTCACTTGTGATAGCCAATTCCTATTGATTCCACCCAATACCCCTTTGGCCACTCCACCCGTAACCTCTAATATAATATAGCATTTGCAATTTTATGGATTTATTTATGGTGCTACTATATGATGCTGGAGCTGTCTCAAGGGACAAGTTTTAAGGGAAAATATATGTGTACTGTATAATTTGATTAGAAAGCATGCATGCATTACAAATGCTACTGATACAAAAATGTTTCGTCAATATGTTTTAAGTTTTACATTTAAAATGATATTTTTAGGCTATGTACACACAAAAAGAAATAATAAAACCCTGACTAAGTTCAAGTCCATCAGTTATAAGGCAGTTACTAATATTGAGATAAAGGACTAATAGTATGAAGGCCCCACAGGTTCTGGCATCACAAGGGGTGGCACAACTGCAGAACCAGGCTCAGGCGCAGGAGGCAGGACACTATTCAGACACAACTGCATCAGCTGGTGGTTCAGATGATGAAGGTTCCACTGCTGCTACAGATGGCAGCACTTTGCGTACTTCTCCAGCAGAACAGGTTAGTATCTTTGCTTTATCTGTAAAGTTTAGATGGAAAGAAAAGTAAACACTGTAATACAACCAAGGTAACACAAATGCATATCAGTGATTCTATAAACACAGTGGCAATTGAGGATGGAGAAGACTTATATCTCCCAAGAATATTCTAAGACTTCACAACTTTACATAGATGAAGTTTAGTGTGACCATTGACTCATCAATATTTTAAAATTAAAATAATTTTACAGTTAATATCGCTCCTGTTATTAATAAAAGGATCTTTATTTACTATTTATTTCTTTTAAATGGCATGATTGTTTATACCTTTTCAAATGTGCCGAAAATAAGTATTTTAATTTTTATTTTGTTGGTCAAATAGTAAAACCAAATAAAGCCTAATGCAGAATCTTTCAAAATTTAATGTAAAGTTTACCATTAAATAACAGTAAGGGATTTAAGAACATTATAGGATTATGGAAATAAAATAAAGCATGATTTTATTGGTAACATACATAAATGAGAAGCATGCTTTCACAAAATGTAAACTTCAAGAAATGTCAGATGTAAGTGAAGAGCTAAGATATAATGTAAGCCTGCCTTAAGCATTTGTAAACTAAATAGTTAATAGTAAGCATTGGAAAGCGACTTATGGGGAAAACAATTTTGAGGCCAGTTCAAGGGAATGCACAAAATACAAATATGAACCTATTGCACTATGTTCGTTTCATGAAAATAAATGTTGGTTAAATAATTTCCCTTACTAGTAGGATGACCATGTCAGTGGTTTCAGAAGATTGCTGATATGTACACATTTCAGTGCCATATTAGGTCCATTTTCAAGATATGGATAAACAGGAGAGAGAGCATATATTTCTAGTCATGTGCTCTAATTCTGGAGCAAACACTCCTGTTAACTGTGATTAACTTGGTTGGAGCTCTTGTTATAAATCAGTACTTCTGCAAATAAAATTCTGCAGTGCACATCAATATTTTATATTTTAGACATACTTTTTATATAAGGTACTTCTGTTTTAAACTCAAAAACTTAGTTGGTTTTCAAAATAAATGCTAAAAGAATGAGGACAGAAGCAGAAATGAAGGATTCATGTATCCTGTATTATGTTAACCCCTTGAAAATTTGCATCCAATGCATATTTTTTAATCTTTTGATTTATTGCCTTGTTTAATTTTAAAAATGTAGAAAAACCAACTGGGTGATAGAAATGAGATTTTGGTAACCTCTGTAGTGTCTCAAAAATATAACAAACTTTGGGATCCTGGAGATACACTCCTCCTTTTTAGTTAGATTGGAAATAAATCAGTAACCCTAAACATTAATTGACAATTCTTTTTTAAATTAAGTTGCATTAATAATTCCGCCATTAAGTAGTTCATTTATAATGTAACTTTTCATTAAAAATATTTATCAATTTATATTAATTTTTAAAACGCAGAAGAATATCACAGCTTTTGTGTTGAGTAAACAATGCTTAAAAACCAAATAAGCTTTTGTCATTATAAATTGCCTGTTTGTGTTCATCTGGAAAAAAAGAAATAGGATTCAATCTGCAGTGCTTCTGACTGCTGGATACCCACTTAACCACTTGGCTATCAGCATACATGTGATGTTCGAATACAAATAATGAGAGAAAGAAGCATGTGTGAATAAATTGTTTAGCTTAGTTGAAATAAACAAGTTGCTCCTCCTGTTTATCATATTCATTTTTCTTAATCTGTTACTTACTCCTTTATCTGTTCCTCATTTTTCTTCTTCCTCCTCTTTCAGTGCCTCCTGCTGCTCCAGTTTATTCATTTATTTCTTCTCCTTGCTCTTTTCCTCTTGCTCCTCTTTTTGTCTGTTCATCTTGTCCTCTCTCTGTTCCTCCTCCTTCTTTTGCCCTTCTCTTCCGCCATTATTTTCCTCCTGTTATTTCACCTTTTTTAATCACCTGTGCCTCATTTTTCCTTTCCTCTTTCTGTCCTTTGCCTTCTGCTCTTCATTATTTCCCTCCTCCTCCCACCTGTTCATTCTAGTCTTTGTTCATCTTCCTTTTTTATTATTATTTTCATCTTCTTCTGTTCTTTCTTCTCCCTGTTTCTTTCCTGCTCCACTATCTTCTCTTTTGTTCTAGGAATTTACTTTCAAATTTGCCTTGTAATCAATCACAGCAACAAATCGTTTGAAGCATCACAGGTTTCATAATTTATAGCTAGCAGGATTTGGATGATCACAGGGGGTGTAAATAATGTAATAGAGAGATAATGTAGAGATATACAACTTCTTATATGTGAGTTTACTAACTAGGTAGTGTTATAAGGTGAACATATTATTTAGCTTTGACTTCATTTTTACATTTGTTTAAATAACAATAAAGTCTTCTCATCAATATCAGAGTTATTTATCTATTTGTCTTGCTTCTTTTTCATTTTAGCCTTTTATAATATTAGAGATGCACTTAGGCACCCATTTCAGGTTGGGTAGTATATCATATACTGTATCTGCCTTGATTGGAAGTGCTTCCAAGTGCTCCTTTTCAAAACTGTTCCAGAAATGAGAAAAGGGTTGCTGGTCTTCCTCAACCAGACAGGAAATTTTTTTCCAGAGTTGATATGTTTATTTGCACTAACTGGTGTCCCTTAACACTTAAGTGCCAAGCCCTTCATGAGAGATGTATTAAAAGCATGAGAGTGGAATGTCTATAAAAGAGCAAGGAGGTTTCAGTTTTTCCATTTGTCATATTATTTGATGCTGGTAGTGCAACTTATTCCTTACCCTTCTTACCATTTTTATGATCACTGCAGGCTTGTAGCACTCTGTTAGGACATAGTAATAGTGTAAGAGGTGTTTGAAAGAAAGACTGTGTTACTAATTACACGTGTTTCTGTAGATTGAGGCTTGTATTGTGCAGGGAGGAAGTGCAGGCTCTGAGAGTGGGGGAAGTGGTGTCGATAGTATCACTGGGGAGCATAACGTGTCAGGCAGAAGTTCAGCATATGGTGATAACATACAGGAACCTCTGGTTGGTGCTCGCAGCGAGACAAGCTCCCTTGGGGCACCGGCAGGATTCCAGGTTTGTTAATTTCAGCTTAAGGTGATGCATCTGTGAAATTTGGAATATTCACAGTATGTAAGATACCTAACTGAAATTTATACCAGTTATTACGCCCAATAATAGTGATATTCACAGAATGTAAGATACCTAACTGAAATTTATACCAGTTATTACGCTCAATAATAGTGATACTTTTACCATGTTACAAAATTCTAGGGTTGCATGCTTATTGAAATAATTACTTACTGTCTAAATTCATTGTTCAATAACATGGCCCACATGATGCTTTTTATTTTTTTTAATAATAATCCAGTTTTACTACAGAAAATTAATTTACAAATAGATCTATCATATTACATTTTTTTATGTTAGCCATAATTTAGGGTAGAAAAATTGTTACGTTTTGTATTGTTCAAAACTCTTGATTTTTCAAAATTTAATAATTTATTTATCAAAATTGGACCATTATTTTGAAAAAGTAATGTGACTATTTTGTTTCATGTGCTTTTGAAAGGCAGCATAAAAATAGTTAAACAAATCAGTGAAAAATTGCATCATGTGCAACATTTTATGGCAAGGTGTTGAAAAAAAAAGTTTGCGAGAAAATAAGGTTTAAAGTTGGGAATGCATTATTAATAAGCATGCGCTGTACATCTAAAGCTTTAGTTAATTGGTGATTAAAGTGTGCTTAGTGGGAAAAACAATATATTTTCCTAAAGGTTAGAATTGTATTTTATTATGTAAAAAAACTTTTTTTTTATTTCTTTACAATTTTTAGTCAAATTTTACAGTTAGCATCACCCTAATGTGGAACTGATTACACAGCATGCTGTTATCAAGGCTTTGTTTCACAAAATAAATAATACTTGCAGCATTGCAAACCACCTGTAATGTGTTAATGTGGAGGGACGAATGAGGTTGCCTTTGGACTGCTTCAACATGAATGAATCAGATAAGAGAAAACACTTGTGTTTGGAGGTCTCATTATGCAGTATAATAATAGGGCATCACTTAAATTCCAAGTCTCAGTGATAGCATTGAGTTTCTCAACTTTCCTACCTTAGCTTGCTTACTTAGCCTATGAGAAAGAGGAGTTATGCAACAAGTTTAATTAAAAGCTCACTAGTTAAGTTTTACTGTGTTATGTAAATATTTTCCTTTATGTTAAAAACTCCATTTGTTATTTCTGTTAGTCTGCTTTTCATATTCTTGTTATTACCATTTTCTTCAAGGCTATGAGCTTGTATTTGAAAAATGTCTGCAATAACATAGAGAGCTTCTCTTGAAGTGAATGCTTCATATAATTGGTTTGCACGAATCTTTACAGTATACCCAATCCTACTGGGTACATAAATCTTTTTGAATAATTGATATACCACACATCATTGAAAACTGTTGAATATCTTTTGATAGATATTCTTGATTTTTGTTCTTCAGAAGGGAAGTAAAGCTGTTGGTCCCATGCTGTAGATTTACGTCACATAAAAGAAGTTAAATCTGATAAAGAGACCTCTGAGCAAAATTAAGCGGTCTTTCGTGCCTGATATAGAATGGATGCTGAGAACTACACCAGTTAAAGAGCATCCATAAATAATACTCAATTTAATTTAATTTTGATTTTTGTTAATTTCAGTAAATTGAAAGGTACATTGTATTTGTGTTTGTGGATGTTAATAATTGTCAACAATTCGTTCATTTTTCTGATATACAAATTTGTATATTACTCAGGTTTTGGGGACTAAAATTTGTTTAAGTTTTATAAAAAGCCGTAAGTAAAGTGTGGTGTGTCAAATTATTCAACTGCAGAACCCCAGAATACCAGCTCTGCTTACATTAAACATAGTGTCCCCCCCCCTCTCTCTCTCTCTCTCTCTCTCTCTCTCTCTCTCTCTCTCTCTCTCTCTCTCCCTCCCTCTCTCTGTTCCTACATCTCTATCTTTCCCATCATTATTCTTTCTTTTCCTCTCTCTTCTCACTATCTCTCCCTTCATCACTCACTCTCACCCTTCTTCTATCTGTGTAACTTAATTGTTATGTTATTCTTTTGAAAACATGTTTTTGTTTCTAACATATGTTAATTAAAATTAAAACATGTGTAAAATATTTTATTAGTACACAAAATTGTATCCTTCCTTTATATTTACAATATGATCAGAACTTGTTAGTCTGGGTAGCTCATTTGGTTAGCTGCTGGCCTTCTGAACTCAAGGTTGTAAGTTCAAACTTGGCCCTTTTAAAGTGTGCTTAAAAACGATAGCCCCATGTCAGTAGATTTACTAATAAAAATGCAGCACACCAGCTGCTGATATCCTGGCAATTGACAGCATCGTTAACAAAAAAAAAAAGGACTGGAACTATGCTGATGGTAACTCATTTATACATATATGTAGTAAAAAATTGTTACAGTTCAAGTACTGGTTCCATCAAAATTGTGTATAGAACTAAACCATTATGCTTGCAAACTTTTGTTGTGTAATATTTTTCAAAAACACTGTGTAATCAATCTGTTCTGATTTTGCACTCAATTAGAACCCTCTTTCTTTGAGAAAATGTTGAAATAACTGTACAGGATATATTCTAAGTGGACCTGAGATATGTTATGTGCTAAGTTTACATAATAATCTGCTTGCCATTCTTACCTCCCCCCCCATCCAAAAAAATTAAAATAATTTAAAATATGATTTCTAAGGTTCATGGTGGTGCATTTTGCTGTTATAAATATTAGTATTAATTATTTATTCAGAGCAAAAGCATACTAGAAAACTTCCTGTTTGTGTTAAATAAATTGTAGGCAGGTCATTGGCCAGATATAAACTGGCTGTCTGGCAGGTTCACATTTGCTTATCACTATAGCCACATTTAACTAAAATGTTGCCCATTATTCATCTCTTTCTTGTTAATAGCTTCATTTGCTTCTAATTAATGTCATATTTCACTGAAAGTACATAAAAGAAATCATTTATTTTTCTTTCTCCTGGTCAAGCAAAAGCAATGTGTCACATAGCAACCAGGCCTTGAAATATTTTACTACTGCTTAAGCTTAATAAATTTCCTTATTCCTGCATATCTATAAGAAAGTATTTAATAAAAGTATTTCTGCAAATGTTATGTTGATATAAGTTAAGGAGGCAAGCTTTTGTAAGAATAGTTTGTTGCCAAATAGGTAGAAAAAGTCTTACGGATATAATACATCAGATATATCTTTATTCATATGTCCTCAAAACATGTATTTCCAATGAAATCTCATA
The DNA here is from genome assembly GCA_030762935.1 of Hymenopus coronatus. Classification (NCBI taxonomy): domain Eukaryota; kingdom Metazoa; phylum Arthropoda; class Insecta; order Mantodea; family Hymenopodidae; genus Hymenopus; species Hymenopus coronatus. The sequence continues at coordinate 31,495,973 of CM060883.1, forward strand.
TCAAATTTTTGGGTGGATTGCAATACCTTCCTACCTACTATGTACATTGTATATATGTCATAGAGAAAGTAAAATTATATTTCTATTATGCAGTAACCTGTTCATTGCAACATCTAGTCTGTGATAACCTTAACCTTGCTGATCAAAGTTAATTTCTCTCTCGCCTACTAAAAAAATCTGTGTTCCGTTCACATGACTTTCTCCAGCTGTTTCACAGCTTTTCTTACAAAACGTAATTCCATCAACATAAACATTAGCAGAATTGGTCTTATTATTTGCTTCTTTGTAAGTAGAAGGGAAAAAGGAAAACGTTTGCAAAGTCAAGTAAAAAATGAAGCATTTTGTTGCCAAAAGTCTGCATTTCAAAGCAGTTTTATAGAAAAAGTGGTTCTTCAGTGTACCAAATGAGTTAGTGCATTTTTTAAGGATAACATTTATAGTGCTTTCACAATATGATAATTTGTTTCATTGATACACCCTATATTTTTTGCAGAAAAGACAGCTAAATGTTTGCATACAACTAAAACAGCATTGAAAATGTGATGTTTTAGGCACAGGATGCAGATGGGCTGGAGCAAGAACCTGAACAGGAGCCAGATACTGAAAACAGCTCCAAATTACATGCGCTGCGTCTCATGATGTTGGAGAGATTGATGCAGTACGTTCCACAACTAAAAGAAGTGGGTGGTGTGCGAGCTATCCCATTCATGCAGGTATGTATCATTACATTGGTTTCATAACTATAAGTTGCATTTGCTATCTCTTAATATTCTGAGTTGTATTTCAGCTCAGCATATAAAAACATAAGTTGTGGTTAAACAGACCTGGGATCAAATATGCATTTTTAAAAATATTTTAGGAGATTTAACTGTGGTTTACAATAAACAGAACAGTGCAAAATTAAAATGCATGTATTATAAATGGGTGTTTAAAATAAATAGGAAGCCTTCCCAGGGCTCAGGAACAAGAAAGAAGACTTGGACAAATTGTAACTTCTAAATTTAAGGCACAGCTTGTAGATCTATATTCTTCATATTAAGACTTGTCAATGTAGAAATTATTCAAGGTAATTGTGACATGAGACAGCCACTAGATATAATCAAGGAAAATGAAATTTCAAGAAATTCTATCAAATGTATGTCCTGGCTACCTCCAATCCATTGAATGTTGATTTTTCTAGTGAAAGTATTGACATAAGTTTATTTATTTTGTAACTCAAACTGGCAATTACTTTGAAAACAGTAGAAAAACTACAAAGAATAGCAACAGCCAATGGAAATTTTCAAAAAACAAACAACATAAATATTTTTAATAATGGAATGACGCTTGGTATGACTAGAGGAAATAGGAATGAATCTGAATTTAAAAAAAAAAAAAAAAAAAAAAATATTTACTCAATGAAATTGTAATATTGGTTATTCCACATTATGTTGTCTGAATTAGAAGGAAGAAAAGAAATTAATTAGGAACAGGTGAAATCCTAATGCATAAAATTGACTCTCCATTTTGTTAATGATATGCAATCCATTCTTGTTATTGGGCTATTGTGGACCAAAACATTTTATGCTGTCTAGCTTCATGTTCTTGTTACCATTTTGGTTTCTGTTTTGGAGTTATTCTGAACCAGCCTTTACTTGATTTCACATACCATTAGAATCAAGGTAGTCACAGTTAAAAGCAAACATTTATTTTCAACTAGGTGTGTAACCATTTTGACAACCTGATTATATTCAGTTGAATATAATAAATTCAAATAAAAAATAGAAGAATGAGTCGGTTTTTGTAACATAAACATCACTTATTTTTACTTACTGGGGACCGGTTTCGGGTAACAGTTGTTCCCATTTTCAACTCGAGTCGGAATTAAGGGTTGAAAATGGGAACAACTGTTACCCGAAACCGGTCCCCAGTAAGTAAAAATAAGTGATGTTTGTGTTACAAAAACTGACTCATTCTTTTATTTTTTATTTATTCACATCACTGCCACAAGCTTCTATGCATATTTGCAAGTTTTGAATAATAAATTCAGTTTGAATGTAATAAATTACTGTGTACCTTAAAAGTAGCTCTCTTCCCCCAATTAAAGTTATTAAAACGTTAACTTGAGAATCAAAATACTGGAAATGGTGCACTCGAGAATTATAACTAATTTATTTTCAGTTTTTGAACTCCTTTCAAATCATCATGGTCCATTTTGTTTAAGCTTATGCATGTGCTTTAGCTTTTGTGAAAACACAATAATGGATCCTGTTTAGAAATGCTGTTTCCTAAAAAAAGAACTTGCATTATATGTCAGATGGTTCAGAAATAAAAGTTTGGATTGAGGAAAGATGGAATACGAAGTGGGACAACTTATAGCTGGATATATTGTACATAAAATCTTTTTAGGGACAACAGGAATGAATTTGTTAAACAATTGAGCAAATATGTAGAGAAGGTAAAGGAAAAGTGGTGGAGGAAAGAAAGGGGAGAACTAAACAACAGAAATAAGGATAGAGGGCATTAATAGAGGAGGTAAATTAATTCAAGTGTGAATCTTATCAGACACAACCATCTTATCATTATCACAATTAGTGTAAATAAATTGTAAATTTTGATGAGAAATGCATTTATGCATATTCGTATTCAGTTCTATGTTGTCAAATTTTGCACTTCATTTTAGCATCTCTGAAATAACTCTCTTACTGTTTGGTTAAATACTTAGCTGCTGTTTTTAAAATTTCTAGAAATGCTCTACATGTAATTAGTGAGTTTCCTTTAGCTTTCAGAAAATACTACTCTAATTACAGAACAGGGGTTTATCTATTTCTTGTTTACTGAGTTCCTGTAATCTAATACACCCACAATTCTGACTTCGAGCTAATTGCTTTATCCTAACACTTAACTTGCATGCTAATGACTAATCTTTGCCCAGAATCATAACTTTTGCATACTTACATTATGTCTCATTTTAACATATGGAAATCATTTATCTCAATTCTTTCTTTATTTCTCTATTATTTGAGTATAAAAAATGACTAATTTGATATGATCATAATTCCAGTATCAAACTTCACTTTATTAACTTTTTGATTATGTAAATTGTACATGCAGGGTACATGTTGATATTATATCAAAAAAACTGTTTGCTTACAGGTGGTGTTGATGCTAACTTCTGATCTTGATGGTGAGGAAGAGAAGGACAGAGCTTGTCTTGACAGTTTATTAACTGCAATCATAAATGAACTTTGTATGAAACAACCAGATACAAATAATATCTGTGAGCGAAATGCAGAACGTGAAGTTCATCTTGTGATTATGCGCCTTCTCAGTAAGTTAATCTATATTTTAAGACATTTTTTATAGTTTATAAGTGTAATCACAAAATATAGTGGCAGTACTATGGCGGCTATTAAGATTTACACAGGAATGTGCATGTTTTGTTGTATATTAGTGTTTTGTATTCTGAGAGAATGTTTCTTGTTTATAGGTGTGTTGATGTCGCGTTCCAAATCCAATACCAAGACAGTAGGAGACAACTCCAGTTTTGTATCACAAGCCACAGCATCCATGCTGCTACAGGCAGGTGTTATAGAGTATTGCCTAACTCTGCTGAAAGCTTTGCTGCAATACTGGAAGACGTAAGTTTCATATAGTGTTATTTTTAAAGTAACTTAAGTGCCTGTAATAAGATGAATAGGCATTTATGTCTAAAGGCAGTCTGCACCATGTTGGAGTAAATTACTTGGGAACTTACATATACTAAAAGGTCCATACTATAAAAGTATAGCTTGAACTATTCCCCACCCTCCCTAGTGTCTGAAAGAGAATGAGAGTGTAAATGTGCATGTGAATTTAACGTTTATAAAGAAACTCAGGTACATAATGGTAAAAAATTGAGAGAAACAATCTCCTCCACTATACAGGAAAAGCCAGAAGGAACATTGAAACCTGTTTCAAGGAACATCTCAGCCACTCAAAATATAAACACACAGAAAGATGAGCAATAGCATACTATATTTGGAAATGGACCACATCATCAAAAAAGTTGTCTTTTTTAAAAAGTATGAGCTAACATTGATGAACTCTGAAGTTCATGACGTTTCTCAGTGCATGTCTTTCAGTGTGTCCCTTGTCAGAGTCACGGTTTGAGGCTTAACATTATTTTGGAGAAGGATGACATTTCTGAGGGGCATATGTGTCTTTTATTTCAGTAAGTGGATTTTGCTGACATTAACAATTGGCAATAATAAGCCACATTTGCTATATGTCAATTATGAAGAAAACAAAGTAAAAATCCTCTGCCGTCTAAAAATACTGTTGCAAGAACCTTTGCGTTGAGCTACAGGTTTTGGCCTTGACTCGCCTTCCGTGGTGTAAGGGTTACTATGCTAGCTTCATATACCCAAGGTCGCAGATTCAAACCCAGCAGAGGACGATGGATTTTTTTGGGTGTAAAAATTCTTAGCATGGCTTCCTTCGGAAGGGAAGTAAAGCCGATGGTCCCGTGTCATAGATTTATGACACATAAAAGAACCTCAAGCCTGATAGAGAGGCCTCTGAGTAAATTAAGCAGTCTTTCATGCCCAATTTAGAATGAGACGCTGAGAACCACAGTAGTTAAAGAGCATCCATAAATAACACGCCATTTACATTTTTGGACTTCACTGGGCAGGCTTCATCCACCATTTTGGATTCCAGAGTGAAATGGTATACCTATGTCTCATCGCATGCGCTTAAAAAATCCTCCCCTTCTTGCTGGAATTGATTCAGAAGTTTCTCACAAATATCCAACCTGGCCTGTTTTTCCTGCTTGGGTAACAACTTTGAAACCCATTGACAGTAATTTTTTTACATCCAAGATGTTCACAGATAATGGTATGAGTACTCCCCAATGCTGACACCCACTTCTGATGTGATTTCTTCTACAAAGCAGTGGCAATCGCCTTCCATAAGCTCTTGAATGGCATGGATGTTTTTATTTGTGGGGTTTTACCATGGGAGCGAACATGACCATTTTGTATAATTCCTTGGCTGCCCTGAAATTGTCTGGCCCAGGTCAACTCTCGATTCTGAAACAGTGTAGCATCCCCAAACTGGCCTTCAAATGAGTTAAAATCTCTGAGGGTTTAACCACCTCATTGGTTAAAAATAATGCGTTGTGCAATAGGCAAAGGAACCTGTTGTTCACTCATGGTTGCCTTGATGCCGAAACCTATCAAACAGCTGAGGTGGTTCCCCCTCCCCAACATAATGACCTTCAATCTCCCACTCCACCATCCTGCTCGGATCTGCCTGTAATACAGACAAATGAAAAATTGTATAAAATTGCTTAAGTAATTGAAATTGCTAAAGAAACCATTTCTCACACTGATTGCAGAACAACGACGGAAGAGTCAGGTACAGTGATTGGAGGTGCCCTTTTGAAGCCTCACTTGACTACAGCTCCTCCAGACATGTCTCCGTTCTTCTTGAGGCAGTATGTCAAGGGGCATGCAAGTGATGTGTTTGAAGCTTATCCACAATTGCTGACTGAAATGGCACTCAGATTGCCTTACCAAGTACAGAAACAGGCTGAAAATGCAGCTGCAATATCACAAACATTCCAACAGGTAGGTTTCAGCAAAGTGCTATAAAGTTCAATAAATAACTTTTTATCTATAGTGCAGTATATTTTAGTGAATTACATAAATTATAACTTATTTTAAGCTTTAGACATTTAGCAATAACATTTGAGTTAGATTAGTTAATAGTGTTTAATCTGTAGCTTAAACAAGGTATTTAGCAGATATTTAGCTAAACATTGTTTAAATCAAAACATTGGCAAGAAAATAAATATTTTGGCTATTCCTTATTGCAAATAGGTCCAAATGTTACTAAATGTCCATTTTTGAGGATAAGTCATAAGAAATACAATTAAATATATAGTAAATATTTAATTTAAAAATAACTACACATTATCGGAGATTGTCAAGGTCGCCACATAGCAACTTACATTTATAGTGTTATGGAGACTAAATATTATAATATGTGTTTAAAAAGAAGGCTTCATAGTAAAATACAATAGAAACTTTCAGCAATTTTCCAGAGAACTCTCCACATTAAAGAATTTTTTTAGTGTATTTGACCTTTAATTGCCAAACTTAATGTTTGACCTTTAATTGCCAAACTTAATGTTACATATGCCACTATTACTGTAATTCTAAATCTGTTTTATAGTCCTGTCACAGACACTGTAATGTAACATTTTGAGCAGACATGTTCATTAAGGCAGCTTGAAATGGACTGGCCATACATTCAAAGCCAAATGTCTTGACTTCAAATCCCAGCGATTGCAGTCAAATGTGCATGTGGTAATGGTTGGGGAGTGCCCACATAAAATAATTGGTATGATGGCACGCATGGATGATGACTGCAGTTGCATGAATTTTGCTGTTCTAAAAAGAAAGGGGGGGGGAGAATAAAACTTAACAATATTGATTTTATTGTTAAAGGCTAATACAATATGAAAATGACATACTCTAAACAATTTCTAAAATTTGTTTGACGAGTCAATTAATTACACTAAACAACTTACTTTGGATTTTTGCCAGAACATGTTTCGAGGGACTAGTGTTCATTTTCAACCTGCATTGACTAATTTATTGTGGTGAAGCTGGCTAGAGGAGACAGCTGTTACAAGGAATTAGTCAATGTCCGGTTGAAAATGAAGAAAACTAGTCCCTCGAAACATGATCTGTCAAAAATCCCAAGTAAGTGTTGTTTAGTGTAATTAATCAACTCATTGTCAAATAACTGAATTCCTAAAATAATCTCTTAATATTGTAAGGGATAAACAACTTGTATTTAATATGACATTGACAGCTCACCACAAATCTTTTTTTGGTAGGGTAGCATTATGAATTACATTCTGTGAGCAGCTTGTAGTCTTCCATGCTTGTGAAGTGCTTCACTTCATTTAATCATTTTGTGCAGACTACATTATTATGTTGCAGAAATTTCTCAACTGTTCTTTCTTTCAAAAATGCTTCCCAGAAAGAATGGATTGCATAGTGAATATTGGAATACTGCCAATTGATTCAGTCCGCATAATTGTTTTACCTCCTATAAGTGGCAATACTACAGCCAACAATTCATCAAGAGGCAGTAACCGTGCTTACATGATTAGTCAAGCAGATAAGGTTAAAGAAGCTGATGCAATCAATAGATTGCTAAGCTTGTCCTACAAAATATTAGGATTTTCTTTAAAACATAAGGACAGTAGTGTCACAAATAATTTGTGTAAATCATAACATTGTTTCTACAATTACCCCTTTATATAACAGCAATGTTGTTTTTCTACAGGCAGGCATAAGAAGACAAAGAGTTTTTATTTAAGACATACTCACATTAGACAAACATTTGAGAAAATGTTGTTTTAAGGTACTTAAATTGCACTTAATGTACTGTGATGCTCAGAATTCAGTTGCACAAAATCTTAATTTTATACATTCTAAGTATACAATTTGCTGTTAAGCATCAATTTTTTAAATAATTAGTTTCTCTTAAATTAGGATGTGTAATCATTAGCTTTTATTGTTAATTTACAAAAGGTAATATTTTTTGTGGAAGCTAATTTACTAATTTCATATTCTTTTTATCTAGGCTTGGTATTATTATCTCTGTGAATATATGATGACACATCAAACTCCTTTCGTTCGTCGGCAAGTACGCAAATTGCTGCTGTTTATTTCTGGAAACAAGGACAAATACAGACAGCTTCGAGACCTTCATGCCTTGGAATCACACATGAAGGTATAATAATTAAATATTAATTCAGGTTGGTTCACTATGCAGTGAATATTATTTTCTAACTGCATGTTAAGAGTGTAGGACAAGTACTTTATTTTTATTATTATTATTATTATTATTATTATTTAAGAAAAAAGCAGCTGTCAAGGGTAGAAATTTAGTGGAATGCATCTAATGAAAAAGAGAGAGGTTTATTACTGTATGGAAATAACAAAGCATTGTATGATGGTTACTGATATAAATTTCAATCTTTCATTTATGTTATAAAAATGTAAATGGGTGGTCAAAAGAAAGAATTAGTTTTTTCACATATCTTCATACATGGATTTTGAAATTGTCACCTTATGTTGAATGACCCCATAGCAAAATATTTGAGGATTAGTAGTAGCTATTGTTTCATTAAAAGTGGTCAAATTATATTCAAGAATATTTCGGATGCTTTTCTGTTTCCCTCAATATTTTGAGGGCTACAAGTATTCACAATCTATATTGAAATGCAAACTTAATATCATTTAATTCATGGAAGGCTTATATTTTATGTAATCTCAAACAATATTTCAGTGTCAAAAACATTCATAATTGAGATTTCTGAGTGGAAATTTGAATACTAAACACTTCCTAAAAGTTTTTTTTTCAAGTCAAACATCCATGAAATATTACAAAATATGTCATAAAACCTATAATATGTAGCAGAGTTGGACATATAGGAGAAAATCCATTTCTTAAAACTAAAACAGCATACTGAACTTTGATTTGCAAACACACTCTTTGGAAATTCAAACATTAACACCAATCACTTCAAAACCAACTTCTCCCAAAACCACCAGGAAAAATGCTGTATTAGTTGGAGAATGCTGATATGAGGTTAACAAGCATAAAAACATGTGATGCAACTCAAAAACATGAGATTCAGAAACAATATTTAATTCAAATGCATCACATTTACTAATTACTGTACTTAAATTATATTAATTCATAATTCACTTATTGGCCTGGGTGGGGAAGACTGGTTAAACTGCATATCATTTCAGAAGGACAAAGCCTTAAAGAGGCAATAGATTTTCAATGATTTGGAGAAAAGAAGAGACTCCTCAAAAGTTGACAGAAGCTTTCTTTGGTTGTCAAAGTAATTACTAGGACTCAGAAGTAGAAGACTTGTAGATTACCTAAAAATATCCTTTAAAAAAAGGCATAAAAATGTAATGCAGATTAATTAATCTTTTTAACAATTTTAGTTTTCATTACATATTTAAATAATAAAATGCTTGACATTAGGTCTATACTACACTTATCACATTTTTGTGTCGCAGAAATGTATTCAATATATATGATAAAATCTTTTACAGTGAAATATAGTATATTAGATCACTTCTAGCTGTGACATACTTCTGTGATAAAAGTTATACATACCATCACACCTTTGATCACATCTTGGATTAGAAAAGAAAATGGCAGACAGGTGCTGCACATGGTCACTGGCTACAACCAAACTGCTTATTTCCTATTATGAATCATGAAACGATGTACAATTCAAAACATAAAGATTTTAAAAACATAAATAAAAGACTGGAAATATATAAAAACATAGTAGTCATTAGTGAAATCAGCAAATGATGTAGGAAAAAAGTTAAATGGATTGGAAGTTAATATTTTCAAGAACAAAATGAAAGTGTTAATTACTATTTCTGCTGCTGTCTTTGTTATTAATACTCAGTCATGTAATATTCATCAACTTCTTTAAGATAGTGTATTATTGAAGTTAAGTTTTAAGTTAGGTTTTATGAAAATGTTTCACATGAATTTAATAGAGAGTTAAAGTAAATGTATTTATATTCAAAATAATGACAATCTTCACAACCTAAACAGAACAAAATAGGAACCATTGCTATAGCTCATGCTATTAACTTTAGGGTACCCTTTTAAAAATTGTGATGAAAAGTTTTACGTAGTGTAATATACCCAACTACCCAAATGCCATCGCAACAGGAGACCAAAGTTATATGTCATTTTGTAATAGTGTAACACCTGTATGTTATTCTTTGAAATGGAGTGAAACATTGTTGATTTAAAAAAACAAAAAGCCTAGTGGCATGAGACACATAATGGCAAAAACTTTATAAATAAAATGCTGCTTCTTTGAACCATATATTTACTTTCTCTACTACATATAGTAATAAAGGGAAGCATAATATACCACCCAAAAATTCTATGTCAAGATTTCACTGAAAAAAATATGTTTTAAGGTCTCTGTGTGACCTGAGCAGCATAACTCAAAAAAAATCTGATGTGTACCATTCACATGACTTTCTCCATATCCCTGCAACAAATAATTCTCAAAAAGCTTATACTTCTATTTACTTTATGCTAATCAGAAAAAATTAGAACAAATAGTCTTATTACTCGCATCCTTGTAAGTAGAAGCGAAATAAGGGACAAACGTTGGTTAAAGTGATAGTCAAAAGCTGGTTGTTATGTCAATGAAGTTCCTTTGTTTATATGGATAGGAGTTGACAAGTTCCAGTATGAGAAAAGTATACGTTTTTCATAGCAGAAACCAAAAATAAGGAATGTCACAAAAACGACGAACTCCACGAAAAAAATGTATATAACATAAATTGTGTGTTTTAATGTGCTCTACATTTTTTGTGTAGTAAGCTTTTGTCCATCTCTTACGGTTTAGCAGTTATTCAAAATTTAGTAAAATTCATCCAGAATAAACTACTCTTCAGAGGCTATTCCCAGATAATTCAAGATATACATTTCATTTGTCAGGTAAATATGTTTAATATCCGAAATTTTAATCAAAATCGTTAGAGCCATTTTTGAGAAAATCAAAATTTTCGAAAAAAGTTCCATGTAAAGGGTAGTTGGGGGTGGGGGATTTTTCTCAAAATCTTCGTGTCGCATCCCTGGAAGATAATAAACTTAAATACCAAGTTTGGTATTTTACCGACTTTTCATTTTTGAGTTATGTTCACAGACACACACACACACACACACACACACACACACACACACACACACACACACACACACACACACACACACACACACACACACACACATATATACAAGGACCTTTTTGTGAAAATGCTTTATTTTGTATATTGGGGACCCTAAAACATATATTTCCGGTGAAATCTCGGTATCGAATTTTTGGTGGAGTGCAATACTTTCTCTATACACTATGTACATAGTGCATATGGAGAAAGTAATAGTCTGTTAAATACCAAACTTGATGTTGAAGCTCTGTGTCTTACAAGCAACACAAAGTTTTTCAAATCCACCGTCCCAAACTACTTTTTACATGGAACATTTTTGGAAAATTGATTTTCTCAAGAATGGCATTTAATGATTTTAATTGATGTATCATATGTTTAAGATGTTTTCATTACAACTGAAGATAATATACTGAATTATCTGAGAATAGCCTCTAAATTCCTCTTCATAGTTACCTCCCCCTCCCATCCCAAAACCTGAATATGCAAAAAAATCAGAATTTCATATTTGACAATTGCCCTAGCATAGTGTGTCCCCCTATTTCCCTTGTACCTGTGCAAGTATGAAATAAAACCATTATAGTTTACCCTTGATTAGCATGAAGTAGATAGAATAATGATTTGTTGCAGAATAGGTACAGAAAGTCATGTGAACTTAATACATCCGAGCTTTTAGATTGCTGTGTTGATTGAATAAATCAGTTTTTTATGTTCAAATTGATAAAGAGCAGTAAAAGTATAGTCAAAAGAGGGTTGTGAAGACCTAAGAAAAGAAACAAATGAAAGAAAAAGAGTAAAAATCCACTATTTTCTTATTTTTAGGTTAACTCTCATGCAAGGCCAATGAAAAAGCAATGGAAAAGTGTGATTAAAAGCAATAGCATGTCACATATTTACTGGCATGTAAAAGAACTTCCATGGGACAAAATTCCAGTACGCCAGCAGCACTGATATGAGGCATTAATAAATAAAACTTTTTACCCCCATCTCCTCAATTTGTGGAAAGTGTTAAATTTTCATGTGTAATAATTAGACCAAGCACCCTAATGGGTTCAAATGCAAATATTTATGTAAATGTTCGTTACATTTTCAGTGTGTTCAAACCTGTTGCCAAGCAGGAGGCTATGACTCCAGTCAAACCCAGCCACACTCCATCTCGCTGCCTTATGACTCACTGGTGGAGCTGATAGAACATCTTAAAGCCTGTGTAGAGGTTGCAACAAGCCGTACAGGAAACTGGCAGAGATTCTGTGTCCGTGAAGATGGGGTCTTACCATTCTTACTCCAAGTGTCATGTCTGCTAGATGAGGGAGTGTCTCCAACAATCCTTCAGTTGTTGCAGTGTGCGATATGTGGCAGCAAATCCAGTTCAAGTGCCACACAGGTAGTTGTCATAGATAAAATTGTAGAAAATGCTGTACATTGAAATGCCAGTAAAACAAGTAAAGTTTGTTATGTGGAATAATGTTTTTGGGGTTGTTAGCCCATTTTCAGCTAGTTCTCAGCTGCCACTCTTTCTTGCATAGAAAGGTAACTGTATGGGAGAAAATATTCATTGCAAAGAATAGCTATTGGATGATAAACTTGAAAATTTCCAATGGGTTGTCTTTACAATATAGAATACATCTTGTCGCCCTCCATGGTGTAATGGTTACCATGCTAACTTCATATACCCGGCGGAGGACGATGGATTTTTTCGGGCGTAAAAATCCTTAGCATGGCTTCCTTCGGAAGGGAAGTAAAGCTGTGGGTCCCGTGTCGTAGATTTACGGCACGTAAAAGAACCTCAAGCCTGATAAGAGAGGCCTCTGAGCAAAATTAAGCGATCTTTCACGCCCAATATAGAATGGGACGCTGAGAACCAAAGCAGTTAAAGAGTGTCCATAAATAACAGGCCATTTCATTTCATTTCATTTAGAATACATCTTGGAATGATTAAGCTCTGAGAATAGAAATGAGGTGACAAGTTGTATACAAAATACTTCTGTTCCTTAGGCAGTCATTCCACTGTTAATACCATATTTATCTGAACACAAGATTGTGTTTTTTTCCAAAATATTAATATTTAGAATTGGAAGGATGGTCATCTTATATTTGTGATATATGTTTTCAGAATACTATTCAGGGAAAAAAGTAAGTTTCAGACTTTGCAGGTACGGCAATGGCAAAACCTGGGGGAAATGGTTTGGATTACCGCCAAGGTCAGGACAGGTGCAGCAGATTTTAAGCATTTCATTTTGCACCAGAAATTAGCTGTTAAAGAGCTTTTGAGCACTCTCATTGGAATAAAGATTACCCTCCAATAGTAAAATAAAATTACAGGATTTCCTTTTACATCAAAATAAATATGGGGATGGAAGAATCTCTTTGTATGTGAATAGTATATGCATTTTCATTTATTAGAGAAAGTCACATGAGAGTTGTACATCATGTTTTTAAGGTGATAATCTCCACTCTTTTTATATTGTTTCAGTGCTGGTTGAACATAACTTATTTATTGTTGCAGGTGACTAGTGGTGGAGGTGGGACTGTTGCATCAACCTCATCAACTACTGCTCCTGCTCGTAAAGACCGTGAGAAGTCTGATGATTCAGAAACAGAAGCTCAGTTTGAGGAGGCACAGTGCATAGCTCTGGTGTCACAAATGAATAAACAGATTTCCAAAGATCTTCTTGCTCGTTTTGTTAAGACATTCCTCTTGGAGACCAACTCCACTATTGTCAGGTGGCAAGCTCATTCTCTAGTCCTTGCCATTTACAAGTAAGTATGCCTTGCTTATTCTCAGGATAGGAGTTGTTTATAAGCAAAAGATCTGTTTTGAATATTAAATTAACCTTAAAATTTGAATGTTTTGCAATATGTTTATTTAAAAAATAATGCAAAGCTCTATCATAGAGTTACAGGTAGCAGTGTGCTACAAAACCCAAAATAATTATTATGCATAACCTTATGCAATTCACAATTCTAAATTAGCCTTAAAGTCTGGATGTTTTGTAATTTGTTTATTTAACAAATACTACAAAAACCTCTGGGGATTGAACATGACTTTAAATGAGGATGAATAGTAATCAACACCTAAAACTAAGTGAGAGTAAAAAAGGAATTATTTGATCCATCATTGTTTATAAATATGCTGTGCTCCAATTTCATTTCTTCATTAATTATGTTTACTTCCTGTTCCCACTGGTCAGATTAACTTCTGTTAGAGTTTTAAATTACACTTCCAGATATGCGCCATTTCATTTCCTTAACAACACTGAACTACTACACCATTTTCAACCTAATTGTGATCATAGCAATTTCTTCTTTCCTAAAGTTGATATGATTAAGGAAGATTATGCAGCATATAGGTGCAAAGAATGCAATAGGTCATAGAAACATGGTCTTTGGAAAGCTGCTTTAAAATGTTGTGTACATAAAAAAGAGGAAACAGTGTTGCTTGTGTTTGTACAATGGGTTTCTGAACTAGGCAACACTGCATGGCTATGATAGGCCAGTTACTCTAGGTGAGCCCTTCGTACCACCTCACATGCCATACAGCATAGATATTAATAGAATATATTCAGAGAGCAATGGCAAATGCACTCGGCTTTTGTCCGGGTATGGAAAATGGGTATTGTATGAAAAAAGCTCTCTAATGGTAGAAAAATGAATTTATTTATCGTGCCAAAATTCTTTAAGCAGTCTCCCATACAGCCAATTATATTATTTTGTTCATGTGTTAAAGCAGTTTTATTTCCCTGCATTTATTATGGTTTTTAGGCCAAATATTTTGAGTTTAATACTCTCGAAATGATCTGTCAGATTTTCTTTGTTTTGCCTCCAAATTTATTTTCTTCCAGCAGGCAACTCTGCACATTTCAGATTTGCTCTGTATTAGTATGAGGCCCTTTAGTGAGGATTTTGAAAAGATTCTTGTTACTGTATTTATGTGTTCCTAGTTTTGCTGAACATTAAATACTTAAAATGTAATTTTTAATCTTTTTACCTAAAACCTGTGGAACAAGCATGTTAACAGTAATAATATGTAATGAATGCAATTGAATAATAAATTATTTGTGCTTAAAGACTGAATATTAAATGCGCATATACTGCATACTGTAATCCACGGCCTTAGCATGAAGGGATGGAAGCCCATAGACTTACATATATTTTTTCTTCTGCTCATAGAATACTCAGGTTCTGCTCAGCAATTCCAATGCCTGGCTATTAACTGACACATCTTGATATAAAGAATTATTTACACTCTTGACGCTTAGTATTTCTTATGAGCCGTTTTCATAGTAATTTATGCTTACCATTTATACTAATACAAATTAGACAGCAAGCCATGAGGGGAGGGGGGGAAAAAAAAGAAAGAAAGAAAGAAGCATTTGAACAACAGGAGAAAATTGAAAGATAGAATCCTCAAACTAAAGAATGTGATTGGAAATAGCTATGACCAGCAATAGAGCTGTTTTTGCTTCCATTTCCATTTCTGCTTCATGAATGACCAACCAAAATGCTGTATTGTAATTTGTTCAGGAAGTGCAGTAGATAAAAGGTTTCATGTTTGTTCTGCAGGTTTACCAACTTAAATGATAGTTGTCATGCACAAAGTTACAGTAATGAGGGTCTAAGAAGATGTCTGCATTTCAGCAAACATACAGGCCAAGTACTATGGTTCATTGTAATGGAGTGCCTTGTTAATTCTGATTTATCTGTTTTAATATTTAGGAATTCGCCTGCTCCTGAACAAGAAACTCTTCTTGACCTACTTTGGAAACTCTGGCCTCAGTTGGCAGCTTATGGACGTAAGGCTGCACAATTTGTTGATTTGCTGGGATACTTTTCACTCAAGACTTCTCAAACTGGTAAAAAGGTATGTAGAATACAGAATAACACTATTATCAACTTAACCACAAATTATATTATTGTATTCTTTCATGGTATGTATTTAAAAAATATATTTGTATAAAAAGTATAAGTTGACAAATATGCATTTAAATAATCCACATGCTCACTTACCCAAACATAGTTTTCAAAATAAAGGCCTTAGAAATATAAAATTTGCCTGAAAGAAATCTTTTTCCTTGTCAAGACAGTTATG
The DNA here is from genome assembly GCA_030762935.1 of Hymenopus coronatus. Classification (NCBI taxonomy): domain Eukaryota; kingdom Metazoa; phylum Arthropoda; class Insecta; order Mantodea; family Hymenopodidae; genus Hymenopus; species Hymenopus coronatus. Next base: position 31,511,831 of record CM060883.1, read on the forward strand.
CCGAGTTGGGGAAGCTAGCTCTAGATCCTAATTGCAATATGTGATCATCAAGCTTTTACAGTAAATTGTTAGCTAACTTCTAGTTAATATTTCAAAAGTAAATAACTAGTTACATTCCTAAACAATTGTCATGTGATTTTCCTGATTGTTTGACATTAGACTGTAAAAGTCAACTGAAAAATATAGGTGCAAAGGAATAATAAATTTCACTATTTGAAAAGTATTATTTTGGAATTGGTTTAGGAATTATGAAGTGCAAAAATGCCAACAAGCTGAGAAAAAAATCTGTGAGCAGTTTAGTTACAATGCACATGTTTCTCCCAGGCATTAAGCACCTGTGACAATTTTATGCTAATATAAAATGCTGCAAAGAGCTTTTAGATTGGTTTAAAGCTAAATTGAAACCAAAATGAGTGAAAATGTTAAATCACTGATTAAAAATGAAGCAAACACCAAAACAGCTACTGTTTGTTTCTTGAAGCAATTGTTTCCTGAAACAAACTTTCCTATTAACCCAATCTTTCTAAAGTCACAGAATTCTTAAAAGTTATAATTGTAGATAAATACTTATATGGCTAGTTAGTAGTTTTAATCATGTACTTTATGAAGCCATGAAATTGTAAATTTCTCAGACGATGAATAAAGAATGTAATATAATGATAAAAGCACAATGATAGGTTTGGAATTGCAACCTATTATTAAATGAAAAAAGTGTAATAACATAAAATCTCACGATTTATAGCATAAGGGAAAGAGGTGTGTTTCTATTGGTAGTATTTCAAACCATTATATTTTCTATAAAACTATGCTCATGTCCATTTTGGTCAGTCTGTATTGCTTTAAGAAATACTCCTTTTGCAGGTTTTCAAATTTGACACAAAAGTTATTTCTCAGCTGGGACTAATGTTGAAAACCACCAAATACAGCAAACTTGCATTAATACCTAAATTTGAGACAGTCATTTTCCAACTCTTAACAAATGTTAAAGGCTTTTTATGAAGTTCTTAACATAATACTAAAGCTAACACTTTTCCTTAGATAGAATTTGCAGTAACCACAATGTTAAATCAGTTTAACAATGTGTTAAAATATAACAGTGGTTGATGTAACTGATCCTAGGTGTATAACAACTGAAATTGCACACAAGTTAATTCCAAAGTATGGTTTTGTTAAAATTAGCATAGCTCTAATCCACATGCGGAACTGTTTCATCCATAACAGCGGAAGATTGTTCCATCCATTATGACTGATAGGTTAATGAATGTAGCCTAATGCTTAAATCAGTTGTAGGACAATGTGCTGTATGTTGTATTTGTGCCCACAGATGTCAGAGTACATGGAGCAAGCAGTAGCAGTGCTGCATACACAAAACCAGCTCCTGGCACATCACCCCAATGCTAATCTCTACAGCCATTTGGCGCAGTTTGTGGAGCTGGATGGATACTACCTCGAGAGCGAACCTTGTCTTGTGTGCAACAATCCAGAAGTGGCTATGTCCAGTATCAAACTCTCATCAATTAAGGTAAGAAAAAACAGCAAGTGTAAACGAAATAGGGAAATTTTCACATTGGACATGCCTAAGTACTTTAAAAGAGTGAAACTGGAATGATGCTGCAAAGTCATAAAATTCTATAAAACAGTAAAACTAAGAAACAGCTTTGAATTCTTCACATTTGGGAAAGCACAGTAACATTTTTACTTTCTCTAGCCCCATGTTTACAATGTACATAGGGATAGAGAAGGTATTGTAATGCACCCAAAAGTTTGATACCGAGATTTCACCGAAAATATATGTTTTGGGGTCCCCTGAGTCCGAAAAAAGCATTTTTAAAAAAAGGTGTGTGTGTGCCTGTTTGTCTGTATGTGTGTCTGTGGATAGCATAGCCCCAAAACAAAAAGACAGTTAAATACCAAACTTGGTATTTAGGTTTAGTATCTTCCAAGGATGTGACACGAAGATTTTCAAAAAAAAAAATCCCCTCCATCACAAACTACCCTTTGCATGGAAAAAATTTTGATTTTCTTAAAAATGGCTCTAACGATTTTGATTAAAATCCCATATATTAAAGCTATTTATGTCCGAAATAAAATATGTATCTCAAATTTTTTGGGAATAGCCTCTGAAGACCTCTTTATTCTGGATGAATTTTGTTGAATTTTGCTTAACTGCTAAACCATAAGAGATAGAAAAAAACGTACTACACAAAAAATGTACCTCATGACAAAACACACAATTTTTGTCCATTACGTTTTTGTTGTGGAGGTAACCATTTTCGAGATATTCCTTGTTATTGGTTTCAATTGTGAAGTACTTTTCTCAGACAGGAAGTGTCTATTTTTCTTTTGTTCTACTCCTGGCCAAGCAAAGAAGTGATTTGCAATGACAATTGCATAACGATAGCTTTTAAAACATTTGACAATCACTTTAGCGTAATGCATTCCCTTATTCCCTTCTGCTTATAAGGAATTAAGTAATAACATTTATCTTGATTAGCATTGTGTACAAAGAATAATCTTTTGTAGGTTTGTAGAGCAGCTAGAGAAAGTCATGTGAGTGTAACACATCAGAATTTTTTTTTTTCTTTTTTTCTTATTTTTTCACATACACAAATGGAATATCTAATTTTTGTAGCTACACTTTCCACACCAAAATTTACTGGAATATGTTTTGGAAACTGTTCAATGTTGAATTTATTCAGCCTTCTTTACAAAGAATAAGTGGCATTGTCATATTAATAAAATATTAAAATATATCTTCACTAAACTACTCACTGAAACAATAAAAGAAAGCATAAGGAGTTAAATTTTTACTTTTCTTTTAAACAAATCTATATTCAGTAATTTAACATCAGGTAACTTAATGTTCACAGTAATGGTACTTTTACCATAGCTCTGTTTGGTTATATTCAGCCTTGCAAAATGTACAGCCAACTGTTTTATACTTCTGGTATTGTAGTCATGTGTATCTGCTATTAACTGGTATGTGTCTGCATTCATTTTTACTTAACATTAGTTCATATGAATACAAATTATAAGCTCTTAATATTTATTCTTTAATAAACAATGACCTGCAAGGAGTATATACAGGAAACTTGGTTAACTTGTAGCCCCTATTTATTTATAGCAAGAGAATCCTATTAAAATGTGTGCTGCTGCCACACCAGAGAATTGGTGCCAGCAGAGGCATACTAAAATCCTTACTTTATGGTAGAATCTGGAAATGTTGATGTTCTACTCTCAAACAGGGTGCATATCTCGTGAAAATCTTGTGCTCGCTCGCTGAAGTTCAGCAGCAGGAATCCATATGATTTCTTGTGTGATGCTATCACTAAGTTGCTGTAGTGTACGAGGGTTAGAATGATACACTTTATGTTTCAAAGAACCCCATAAATAAAAATCACAATTAGATAAGTCTAGAGAACAAGGGGTGCACAAATTAACACTTCAAGTAACACTCTCATTTCACTTAATGATTTAGTAGCCATATGTGCTGTTGCAGAATCTTCTTGAACCAACGATCAAGCAATTGAAAAATGTCCTAGAATTAGTCTCCAATATTGCTCTGCATTAATTGTTTCATTAAAGAAAATGGATCCTGTTATTCTTCTAGCACTTATTGTACATGAAAGGTGTTAATGCACCTTCGGCTGGGAATGGCGCCCCAAAGTCCCACTAGAAAGCAAGGGGAGAAAGGCCACGAGAGTGCTTACCATATATAGTAATGACACTATAGGCACCATGCGCGGACCAGAAAATCATACTGGTGGTGCCGCTCAGTGTCATGCTTTGTACTTTTAGGAGGATAGCTAGAAGTGGGAGCCATGTACAATGTACATATTATTTGTGGTTTTCTACCTATAAAGTGCATACATTTGACTGAAAGTTCTGTTCGAAATATTTTTGTGCACATCTAGAAATATACATTAGGAACATATGCTGAACTGTGGGGATGTTCTGAACCTTTTATTTCTGATGAAGTGAATGCTACAAATTTTTGTTGCAGTTCTCACGATGACCCATCAGGACTGAAAATAAAATATAAAGTATGAATAGTAATACGTACATAAATATTAATAATAAAAGTAATAATAATATCAATAATAATTGACAGAACTATTCCCAAAATGTGTCGTTTAATCTAATACTCTTAGTATTTAGAGTTTCTATTTATCAACTTAAAAAATGTTAGCATTAATTTCTAAACAACATTATCCATGCTGCAGTTCATTTTTAAGCATATGTTACTGCTTTGAGGTACAATATAAAGTTAGTGTACTTACTTCTTTCAATGTACAGCTTGAATCCATAGATTTCTTCTTTGCGCTTCAGTTTTCCGCATGGGAAAAGAATAAAAGGCAATAGCTGGCAGAATATTTTCGTGGGTATTATTTCATTGTACAACACAGCAGTTATTGTTCCCTTTCCTCCTTCTTGTAGTATTTACATTTTCAGGAGGTTCGATACTTGACATCTTAGCATATGCTAATATTCACTCCAATGTCTCAGTTATCCTCTTGTTAGTAAGCAAACTTACTGCCAGAATAGCGTGCACAGTGCATATATAAGCCCAATGTTGTCTTAGTGAGGTGTCTAGGCTGATGTAGAGGGTCTCTACTGATACTGAATATACTGAAATTAAATTGAAATTTGTTACATACTGGAAAAATGAAGCATCCATATAGCATAACTTTATTTTAGAAATAATTTTCAAATGACTGGTTGAATAAATTAATCTTTTGCAAGATATATACTTTTGCATAATTTTTTATTAACAGAATTATCCATTGAGAACATCTGATTCACTAAATAAATAGGGGTTGGTTGCTTCTTTCTGCCCTTACTTCATATCCTTAAAGTCCATATTGCTTGGTCTTGATTTATTTTTATGTTCCAGTAAGTAATTTAGAGGTTGTAGATAAAATAAATTTCTAGTATCAGCTATGCAATATTTGATATTTTCATATAGGTAATTTTGTCATGGAATGTGAGAGGCATTTTGTTGTATTGCTTATCACACCAGTGCTTGGCAGTTGAACTCTGTCTGACACACAACATCCAGGCTATCTACTTTGTGGAAAATTGGCTGAAATTAGTGATTTACTTCTTTTTTTTTTCCACCACAAATTCTAAACAAACTTGTGTGACATTTAAAGGACAGTGTTCTCACCTTCTCTCTAATTATTGCACCTTATTAACTGAGATTATTTCTGAACAGTTTGTCTGGAATATCTATATCTGCCAGTTTTATCTCTATTTCATGGAACATAGTGCAAATCTGGGGATTCAATCCCTTAATGTGAAAATCATAAAGTCTGTATATATATTTGAATTCTAATTTATTTTACATTGCTTTAACAACTAACTCATATGATGACAGAATTGCTCAAGATGAACAGCAGCCTTTTAAGGTCTCGTCCCCGAACCATACTACCTTTGCTAAATGCTTGCCAAGCAAATGGTGTTACAGTCATGCAATCTAGCTGCATTGCCATATAGTGTCAGATGGAAAGTGTGACTAGCCTTTTAAGGTCTCATCCCTTCTCACCATACTTTCCACTTAGCTCTGAGACAAGTAAATCGGATTAGAATGCCTCCAGTCTACTGCTTATATGTGGATAGTGGGCAGCACAAGCGCATTTGTTTTCAGTCTCTATTGTTTTAGACTGAAGGTGGAATTTTGGGTCATTATATTAAATATGAAAAATGGTATTTACCTTGGCGACTGAGGAAACCATGAATTAACCCCAGCCAGATTGACCACTCATGGGATTTGAACTCATGACCTCCCAAATGTGGTCCACAGAGGTCATCACCAGAGCCATTCTGCATAGAGCCAAAGAGAAATTGTAAAACTTAAAATTTCATTTACTGTGCTAATATGAAAATTACTCAACTATTTGGATAATCTCTCACCCCCAAAAATGTTTTATAGGATATACGTTTCCAGAATATGGAAATTGTGAAAGAAGGAGATATCATTCCCATTTCAATAAATGTGGATTTTTGGTGCATTATATGAATAGCTTTCAGAAATTATTGTTCTAAGAGCTAAGAGAAAAGAAATCTTCTAGATCATTGTACAGTAGTTATAGAAGAAATACGGAGGTTAAATTAAATTAATAAAATAATTGTCCAAGATTTAAAAGGCAATCAACATCACATATGACAGCTAGCTCCAAACACACCTTCATATTATGGCTCTGGAAACAAACGAAGCCAGTAAAAATGTTATGCCAACTGACACACATTTGAGTGCTGTTGAAAATTTTTACTACAATACGATTCATTACAACCCTAGAATTTTGTCAAATCCTATACTGGAAACATACTGGGCATATTAAACCTTCAAGGCAGTAGACACCTTGAGTCTCCAAAACATATTCCTTAGTTTTAACACTGAAAGTGATGCTAGAGCGAAAAACAAAAAGAATCAATTTATTTGTATAAATATGGAATTATTGCCTAATATCAGATAGTATGCAGAGAAATATTACATATAAAATGAGTATATGCAACAGTATAGCATTTTAACCTCAATTAAAGGTTTCAAATGAGGCAGATAAAATAAAAATCAGTGCACTAATGCCTTACACTGGTTTAAAGAAAATAGAGAAATAGAGGAAACTTTTTTGCTATTAACATGTGAAGCAATGATATGTTTCCTACTGCATAGTTCTGCAACAGAAAAAATACACTACAGAAATTGTGCTTTATATATCGTAACTTAGCGTATACTAACATATAAATGAGTAAGTAAATTAATATACTTTGCACAGACATGTTACCATACCTACTGGCACCATGTTGATCTGAAAATATTGCTGATGAGCAGTTGTTCCAAAGGCAAGGCTGCATGTAACTTAGATTATAAAGGTGGTGCATAAATAGAACAAACAAAAGTACTAAGTGTGCACCTTTTCTTGAGCACTAGGTTGGGAGAAGAACAAAGAGCCTGCCCTGCTGTCTTTTCACAGTGTTGTCAACCAAAGAAAGTTTCTTTCTTCGAGACCCTCAGCTATTATAGTTAATAGTTTATCTAATTTATCTCAAATTAGTTGGATTATTGAATGAAACACTGCACATGTGTGTGTGTGCTCTATGAGTAGAGATTTACAGACAGACTGAAACCATTATGCCAGGGTGTACAGTGTACAATTTGTTCACCTTGATCTTCTTCCAGAATTGTACAAAACCTATCAAATGAAGCCTTTGGCACCAAATGCCCAGGAAAACATGTGCACATAATAATATATTTTATAATGAAGACAATGGCAGAGTGCATATGTAACAATATTTAGTAGCCTTTAGCAAAACAAATTTCTTATTGTCAAACATGATAAGTATATATTTAGTTTTAAGTTTCACTGTATAAATCACTTTACATCATACCTTGTTGATTAAATTTAGTTGTTTGAACTACTACATTAATATGCTGCCTCATGTTTTCATACCCTTATGTACTAAACAATTCAGTCCTGTATTACAAAAACGGGCAGTCAGATTGATTTTCAATATGAGCTCTCGTGAATCATGTAGGGGAATATTTAAAGATAAGCAGATATTAACGTTGTATTCTTTGTATGTCTTTAAAGTTGTAACCTATGCAGTTCAGAAACAAAACCTAAAAAATAGTAATATCCATAGTCATTACACCCGACACAATGATGATTATTTTCGGCAGGGGTTTAACAAAAATATCTCAAAAAAGGATCCAAATGTCATGGGTTTATTGTTTCATGCAAAACTACCTGCATATTTAAAATGTTCTAAAGGGAAACAATTTGAGCGTGCTCTGAAGAAGTATTTGATAACAAAGACATTGTATAGTATCAATGAACTATAATAATGTCCCTCTGTGTATATACAACTGATATGTAGTTTTAGTAAAATTTGTAACTATGCAGGTTGTCCATCTTTGTAATATTTGTTAATTAACATATTTTAAGTGTAGACTACTCTGGACGAATGTAAAAATTGTAAATACATAATTGTAAATATTAATTTGTGACAATGTCAGAAACTGTATTGCAGTCTATTGACAATAAAGGTATTATTATTATTATTATTATTATTATTATTATTATTATTATTATTATTATTTAGTTGGCATGAATAAAATCATTATAGTATTTATATAGTGGATTTTTATATTCCATTTATATTAACCAAATAGTGATGTGTTTTATTTTGATTGTGCTGCAGATTGACTCAAAGTTTACAACTACAACCCAGATTGTAAAACTTGTGGGTAGCCATACTATTAGCAAGATCACTCTGAGAATTGGAGATCTGAAGCGAACTAAGATGGTACGAACTATTAACATCTACTACAATAACAGAAGTGTTCAGGCTGTTGTGGAGCTGAAGAACAAGCCAGGTAAGAAATACTGCACACACATGCTTGAAAATATGAGTATGATTGCTATGGTTGTCAGATGTTAACATATTGTTTATGTTTGTAGCAATGTGGCACAAAGCAAAAAAGGTGACATTGGCTACTGGACAGACAGAAGTGAAGATGGAGTTTCCTTTGCCAATAGTGGCATGCAATTTGATGATAGAATATGCTGATTTCTACGAAAATATTCAAGCATCTTCGGAAACACTGCAGTGCCCACGCTGCTCTGCATCTGTACCTGCAAACCCTGGCGTGTGTGCCAACTGTGGTGAAAATGTGTTCCAGTGTCACAAGTGCAGGTAAGGAATGAAAACTAGATATTGTACTACTCAGTTACTGTATGTGCTACATTATAACCTTGAGAGTAGAACTGATGGTTTATTAATACTTTATTTATCTGAATACAAGATTATGTTTTTTTCAAAATATTAATGTTCAGAACTGAGGAGTCATCTGGTGTATATGTTTTCCAAATACCATGCAAGGAAAAAGTAAGTTTCAAACTTCGCGGGTATAGCAGTGACAAAGCTCAGGGAAATAGTATAGATTACCGGCAAGGTTGTGACGTATGCAGCAGAGTTTGTGTGTTCCATTTCACGCCAAAAATTAGCTGTTCAATGTGCCTGTGAGCATTCTCATAGATAACTCTTCAAAGGTAAAATAAAATTGGAGAACTTCTAAGTTTGTCTTAACATCCATAATCGTTGCAGCTAAATGCCTCTGCCACCACTATTGCCATCATCATCATCACGTACCAACACACACATTCCGTGCATCTCTGTGCTCCATTCTCCATCTCTTCCATCCAAAATATGAATTCGCGTGAAAATTTGAATTAAGTAAAGCATTTTGCGATATATTATGTATTTTGTCTTAAGTGAAAATCGCATCCTTAATAGTCATTACAGCTAAGCTGTCGTCTCCACCAAACACAGACATACTGGTACATTTCCATTCTCTCTGGTGCTCGCAATATAAATTTCTGTGCAAATTAGGTAAAAAATGTGCAATGTGTTATAGTAAGTATGTTGTCTTAATAGAAAATGCTATCCATCATTGTCGTTACAGCTGTGCTTGCGTCACTGCTGTCGTCTATCATTGCACACCTACTGTACATTTCCATTCTCCCGCTCACAATATGAATTTCTGCGCAAATTTGAATTGGGTAAAAACATTAAATGTTGTCTAATACAAAATTGTATCCATCATCGTCGTTAGTTACGCTGCTGTCTCCATATCATATACTTCTATACTCTCCTCTCCGTCAATTGCTCAAAATGTGAATTTCTGCCGCAAATTCAAATCAGTATAAAATAAGGGGATTTAATCAGCTCAAGTGTCCTTTTGTTTGTTCAAAATATATGGCAAACCTTTAAAGTTCATTTAAAAATTCTTCTTTCATATAGGTCTTTTAAACATGTCTTGTTTTTATATATGTAGATGACATGCTAAATTATTCCAAAATTAAGTTTTGAAAGAAAATGTTATTTCTGCTAAAACTGATGATGAGAAAATCTGTGACCGTGAAAAAAAAATTGTTTACCAGTGTTAAACAAGTATGTCCTCTCGTTTCATTCATTCAATATTTATATGAATGCAATAATTAGAGAATTTAGAAACACAAGGCATGGTCATATAAATATAAATCAAATTTACATCTGAATGTCCTGATTTTTTGTAGATATTTGGTCTTGCTAGCCATTTCAGAATTATCTTGGTTGTAAATGTCGCTGTATACCCCAATTAGATAAATTGCAAAAAAAAATTCAAATTTAACAAATCTATTTGCATTATCAAAGGTATAAAACCATCCTTGGTCCAAAAAATACCTTTGTGCAAGACCTTGGCAAGAGAATGAGCTTGGACCTTACAAAAGCACAATGAAAATAGACTTACAGGATCATAAACTATATAAAGACATCCTACAATAACTGGAATGGGACCTGTCAGGCAGCATACTCATCAATATCAAGAAAATTGGTTCTATCATGTGCCAAAAAATAGATGTGCAAACAATCTTGAACTACAGATCATCCAGGTAAGATCTCTGGGTTGTCCTGTGAAGAGATGGTGGGAGAATTTTATGCAAAGCTCTTTTGGGACTATCACCTCTTATCTTAATTACTGCCATGTAACAGAAAATTATTAGCAATATAAATCATGGACCTTTTAGCATGTATTAATGTTGCACCCCATTACTTAATCACAAAGCTCCGCACAGTTTGTACAGTGAAATGGTAGTGATGTATAGCTATTGGAAAATAAAGTTGTCATGGTAAAATGCCATATCCACCGTACTGAGGTTTAATTTTCAAAGCCCTTCCAGGCCACCCAAAGTTTTGGGCCACTGCATGTGTCGCCCTTCTCCCCCTTATCCTCTGGTAACATAGGAAATGTTAATAGGATACCTCCTTTTTCAGAGCCATTAACTATGATGAGAAGGATCCATTCCTTTGCCACGCCTGTGGTTTCTGCAAGTACGCCAAGTTTGACTATACACTGACAGCAAGAGCATGTTGTGCTGTTGATCCAATTGAAAGTGATGACGATCGCAAGAAAACTGTACAAACCATCAACTCTCTGCTTGAGAAAGCAGATCGTGTGTACAAGCAGCTTATTGCCAACAAACCCACACTGGAGGTAAGGAATAGTTTTATATTTACTGTGCGACTGAGCATAGGAATAAGCACATGCCTTGCTAACTGCAGGAATTTATTTTGCAGTTGCTACTGTTGAAGATCAGTGAGCATAGACTGGACAGAGCTTTAGAGGAAGGTGTACAGTCCAGTAATGCAGCAGGAAGTACTCAAGTTAACAGAGCCATTCAACTTCTTGCTCAGAGATACTGCGGAGAATGTAAGAGCGCCTTTGAAGAACTCAGCAAAATTATACAGGTAAGCCAATTACAATAATTACTGTAAAATTCAATGAAAAAGGAGCCTAACTCAGTAAAAACAGATTTAAAATTAAATTTTGTTAAGATGGAGTCAACTGAGCACTCTAGAGTTTTCACAAACCATACAATTAATGAGGAAATGCTTTTGTAGACTTTATCAACTGCTGTTGGCTGGTCGAGTATCCGGTAACAGTTTGGTTGGTTGGTGGTGTATCACCTAGTGGCATAGTTTTGGGAGAAGATTTATTAAGAAGAACAAACTACAAGTCATGAACTTTGAAGTTCTGAATGGCCTAAACTTTTATTCAAAATGGTTCCAATCTATGCCACTGGGTGATACACCACCAACCCAACCATTACTGGATACTTGAGCCAGTCAACAAGTTGATAATGTAGGCAAAAGCCTACGAAAACATGTCCCTGCATTAATTGTATCGTGAGAGAAAACTTTTGAGTATTCAGGTGACTCCATCTCTGGCTCTTACCTAGACGGCCGGGGTTCGATCCCAAGCGACCGCACGTGAGATTTGTGGTGGACAAAGTGGCGCTGGGGCGGGTTTTCTCTGGGTACTCTGGTTTCCCCCGCCATCTCATTCCACCGGTGCTCCATCATCATTCATGTATCATCAGTGTCACCGCTTGCGGTGCCTTAAGTAGTTAAACTGGGCGTTAAACTCTACCAAAAAAAAAGTGACTCCATCTCAACAAAATTTAATCTTAATAATTGCTGTATTTATCTAAATACAAGGCAAATGACCCTCTTTTTTCAGAAATTCATTTTGGAATTTAGCATATCATTTATATAAGAGGAAAATATAACTTAATTTTTAAACAGAATTTAAAGTATTGCATGTATATTTTGAACAAACTAAGGGACTCTTAAACTGATAAGTTCTTTTTCTGTTTCACCTAATTTGAATTTGAGCCAAAATTCACATAATGAGAGGGAGAGGAGAGAATGGAAATGTATTGGTATATGTATACTGGGAGAAAGTGTTGGCGACAGCAGCACCTCAGTTCCAATAAAGACAATCTATTTAGACAACATACTAAAATAACATTTTGTTTTTTATGAACTCAGCCATTTTCAAGATATTCCTGGTTATTGGTTTCAACTATAAAATACTTTTCTCAAACAGAAGAATCTCACCCGTTTAATTTTTCTGGCCATGGAAAGAGAACCAAATTTCAATGTCAATCGCATAGTGAGAGTTTTTATAGGATTTGACTATCGCTTTAGCATAGTGTATTTGCCTATTTCCTTTCTACCTATAAAGAAGCAAGTAATAATACCAATTCTTCTAATATCTTGATTAGCATGATGTAGATAAAAGATTAATCTTTTATAAGAATAGTTTATTTGCAGAACAAATAGAGAAAGTCATGTGAATGGAACAGATCAGTTTTTTTCACATTTTTATGCAATATTTTCATAAATTTAAGGTTATATAGGTTATTTTTCAGTATTTTTAGGTCGTCAACTTCCGAGCCTTAGTGATTACTATAGAGTTTGGAAATTTGAAGCACTGCAAGTGTGCTATAATATTTGAGATTGCTTTAAACGATTACTGGAATATTTAATCAAGTTGCTGAATATATGGATGTCTTGCCTTGGTAGCTCAAGCAATTTCAGCATTGGCATCCCTAATTCAGCTTTTAATTCTACACTGTTAAACTAGCAGCATATACTTTCTCCTTAACCCTACTGTTGTCCCTGTGTGCAACTCAAAGTAAATATGTATCACTTCGCTGAACTTACTCAAGCCATTTGCAGCATACACATCGGATAACTGCTGTTTTGCATGCTTTCTGATGCTCTACCATAGTCATCTAAATTTAAAATTTATAAATTCTAATCCTCATAGAGGAAAACTTTAAATCTTTCAAATATTTCTTTGCTGTATATATTTTGATATATTTAAGTGTTTGGGTACTTGATTATATATTGAAGTGTCCAAAAATCAATTGTCTATATCTATAGCTTTAAGCTTCTGTGCCACATTTATAAAACATCTTTATTATCATCACGAACTGAAGTTCAAACCTTGGTTGGAATGAGATATTCAGGTATGAGTTTATTTTTTAATCATTTATGTATCATTTCCTCTATTTCATTCATAATCTCTGATTAGCTAATTTGTTCTGAGGGAAATTATTAAATGATTAAGCTCTACCCACTTCTGTAGAACAGCATCTTATGTCATTATGTTGATATGTTTGACAGCGTGTACTGGCATGTCGGCGAGAGCTTGTAGCATATGATCGCAATCAGCGTGACCAGAATGCCAGTGTTACATCTTCTTCTATAAATATGTCAACATCAGAACCACCACCTATCGGTCGCTGCTATGGATGTGCCTCAGCTGCCACTGAGCATTGCCTGACATTGCTGCGAGCTCTAGCAGCTAATGCCACCTCCAGACAGACGCTCTGTGCACAGGGTCTTGTTGCTGAGCTACTGGATAACAATCTGCGCAGAGGCACAATACAGGTATGTTGGTTCAGATCATAGGTGTAACATTAAGTAAGCATACAATATGAGTATAATTAAAAAGCTAAGGATACATAATATTTTTGAAGTGATTATACCTAGTATGTGAGGCAGTCCCCTGTTAAGCTGTGGAGTTTGGCTTCCAGCTAGGCGTTCACTGCACACCACCCCTCATGGATGTTGACTTCTCAAGAGATGCATGCTGGATTGCCCATGTGGTCACACTCCAGTTGGCAGCATCTCCTTCTCAAAAAAGCAGCACACCCTAACACTGCTGATGGATCTAATACCCATAACCCAGACTAACTATGTAGCATGAAATATTAAGCACATTGTATATAATAAATGATCTCAGGGTTTGTTTGGAGAAGAAATAGCGATTCAGCTACTAGGAAATGTGTGTTAGGGAAATAAGACTTTGCGTATTGTTAATAAATCTATAATCCTGTAATGTTGTTGGTCTTAAACTGAATCTTTTGTGTGCCCACGTGTGCAAAGTATTCTAGTCTATAAGTAAGAAAAATATTCCATAACCCCAATATCTGTTTATATTTATAGCATGACTTTGCTGCTTTACTATTTACTCTCTAATATAACTTCGAAATCCTATCTTTTGTCTGATTCGGGGTATTCACGGTACACAAACTTAACAAACCATTGCATCATCTCTGGCTTCTCAAAGTCTCTTGAACCTCCCCTGTTAGTTTCTCGATACAAAATGAAATTTTGTAATTAAAAATGTGTGTACTCTGCTCTGCAATGCTCCAATTACTCTCTCTATACTTATATCTATGCTGACATATTGGCTTCCCATTGGTTGTCCACTGCGTCTCCCAAGATTTTATTCCCTACCTGGCGCAAACTACAAACTACCCCTTTCGTAACGACACGGACGTAAACAAACTCCTGATCTATGAAACTATTCCGTAAACTAATGATTCCTCTTGAATGGTTTTTGGCAGGCACAAAGGACTGGTGATTTAATACTTCTGATATAAAGTGGTGAAATTCTGCAGTTTAAAACTTTTCCTTTGATTTTAGCGTTTAAACCTATTCTGCATTTATTATATTGAAAAAAAATAATTTTTGTGATCTGGATTTTGATGAATTTGTAACGTTTTTCTCAAGATGGTAGGACAATGCTCTGTGGAAAATAAATGTGACTCATATTACCTTGAGTGAAATTAAACCAACCTTTACCAGTCTGAATTCTTAACGTTTATCTCTGATAAGTTAATTTTTATAGGTTATAGGTCATTTTTAAGAACAAATAAGAGATTCTTGTAATTTTAATGAGTTGGCTGGCATTATTCTTCATAAAATAATTAGTAGAATCATGTTTCAGAACATCGAAATCTTGGAAATTTGTGGCAATGTGGTCTCCCCTATTTTTATTTAATTAAACATTTGGGCTCATCCAATAAACAGTTCATGTCTATTGTAAGACAAACTGAAAGAATGTGGAGATGAAACTACCTATTACTTTTGAGGATCACACCACAGGTTATAGCACCTCTATTGGGCAGGCTATATATACACTCTTTCAATATATTTCCCTCTTCCAATTTTAGAGTTGCATTCCTATTAACTTTAGTTAGTACTGTTTCCTCCCCCAAAACAAAAACAATTTCTTAATACTTTTTAGTATATTTTGAAGATTTTGTGTTTTATAATTTTATAGCAGTATATTAATTCAAATATAGACAAGCCTTTGTATACATAAAATGTAAAATTAGTCAAGTTTATACTTGAGTCGCTTCACTATTATCGGTAAGGAACTACCTTGTGATTGACACGTGGCCGCCTGGTATGCTGTTGCCCTATTTACTTGCTATCTGTCTGCAGCGACAAACATTCCACTGCTTCCTCTAAAATGCCTTCTTCCCTCCATACATACCTCTTGTATGTTGAACTATTTTCCCCCATTTCTCACTAGTTACCTCATCTATTCCCTTCCACATTGGGTCCTGTATTTCACTAAATGGAAAAGTTTTATTATTTTGGATAACATAACCTCAATTGTAAGACATTTTCAAATGACAGTGTCACTCGTGATAGTTCTAGGATGAGAACAAGAGTAATGTCTGTAAATCACTGTGTATAACACAACCAAACTTTTCAATCAGATTGCAAACAATTGAGTCATGCATGAGAATGCGAGTGTAAATTTCCACTGAACCATGTAGGTGTTGCAATGCTGATGACATCACCTCTTCTTACACTATGAACCTGACGAGCTCTACCAGCAGATGACACACCCCGCAAGTGTCAATCACAAGGAAATTTCTCACCGATAATAATTAATGAATTCCTAAACATGTTGCATAGGCTGGTGTTGCCTAAATCATCAGCAGATATCAACTGGCAGAGCTGTCGCTGATATCCTCTGTGGACTTTGTGTGCTTCTCTGATGGTGGGTTGATGTACTTGAAAAACAGGTTATCTTCAGTGGGAATTTCAATTTGATTTATGTTTGAGGATAATTTTTTCCCATATGCCCAATTCTACTGGTGTTGTGCTGATTTTATGTGGTGTGCACTAATTTTTATCTTGTGGTTTTTATTCCAGAGAAATGACTCTAGTGCTGATTTTTCTGTTTGATCGCTTTTTGTGTGTCTTAGGTGTTCCTTCAATCTAGTTCCTATGTTTCTTTTGGTCTTTCCCATGTATCTTTCTTCACAGTTTTTGCAGTTTATTCTGTAATCTGCCAATCGAAATCTGCTGTAGGCAACACCAGCCTATGAAATATGTTTAGGAATTATTTACGTGAAGCAATTCCGTGCAAGCTCAAGTCACTTTGCATTTTATGTATAATTTGTGTTTCACTGTGTACCACTTCCAAGTTTTGGTTTTTTATTAAGCATTTGAATGTTTATTCAGGTACAAGAAGAGGTGCGCCAGTTGCTGTGTTTGCTGACTAGAGACAATCCAAAGGCAACTGAGGATCTTCGATCTCTGTTAATGGATCGGATTGCACTCACATTGCGAGGACATGTAGCCAGCTCAGATCTAGCTTTTGCTGTGCGTCATGAGATGGCTTTACTTGCAGCACTAGTACAGAAAGAGGATTCCTGCTGGGAGCAGAAGCTAAGGTGAGAAAAGTAACGCACTGCTTGTATGTTTGTTTTATTTCTGTTTACTAGGTTCTCAGAGTAAAAAAAGAAAACGGAAATATTTAGCAAAAAACTCCTTAGATTTGTTCATTTTATCTGTTGATACACAAATTCAGAATAAAATCCTAATTTGAAAAGGCTTTAAATGGGATAATGGTTTATTGAGAGAGATGAATAAAAAAGAAATGAAGACTACATTTTTAAAGTATTCCTTGGTGTCATGACAAGTAGAAGTCATCCTTGGTGATTTCCTAGAGTAAACTACTTCTTTAAGTATTTTACTTATTTCTAATACTCCCAGAGAGCATGTTATTTAGCAATACTGTTGAACTAAACAAAGCTGAAATATGAGGTAGAATTTTCTTTTGTGACTTAGTTGAAGTTGCTTAGCTGTTGACTTGAGCTATACTGTACCGTATTTAGGAAGATATTTTGACATGTCCATGGATTACTTAGGTTACATGATTATTTTTATAAAATAAACAGTCATCACTTAGATTTTTGATTTCCACTAGAAAACATTGTGATAATGTGCATAATACAGGAAAGGTGAGGTGAATGTGATATTTGCTCAGACAAAAGCAGGAAGATAAATCAACTGTAGCTTGGCATAAAAGAACAGCAACTGTTTTTTCAATTTCAAAATCCTGCCAGGTAATCTATGGATGCAGAGATTCATCCAATTACCATTAGGGAAAAGTTCAACTTTCACAATGGATGATAACCGCAGTCAAATGGGTACTGATAGTGGGAGTAAATAGCTCCAAAAACATATGTACCTTTTAAAATAAAATAATAAATGATGTAGTGTTACAAATGACCCAATCTTAGTGACCACAAAAATATCTGCATTTATTATTAAGTCTGGTAAAAAACAATAGCAAATAACTTTTTTAGAGTTTCCTTCTTTTATGAAAATTTCTTTCCTCTAAGGCAAGTTTTGAGGTGAAATGGAAAAAAGTCAGAAAAGTCAGATGATGCCAATCTGGAGAATAGGGAGAGTGGAGAACTAATTTGATATCTGCCTTGTACACTTTTGTTAGTGCAGTGGCTGATATATGAGCCTGGGCTATTATTCTGGTTAAGCAGCACCTTTTTACTTTCTCTACACATACTATGTACATAGTATATAGAGAAGGTATTGCACTCCACCCAAAAATTTGATACCAAGATTTCACCAGAAATACACGATTTAGGGTCTCCTGTATCCAAAAATAAGCATTTTTGGGAAAAGGTCCATGTGTGTGCGTGCACGCGCATATTTATAGGGCAAATAAAATGTAGATCTAGAATTTTCTGGGAATAGCCTCTAAAGATTTCTTTATTTTGAATGAGTTTTACATAACTAGTAAACCGTAAGAGTTAGGCAGAAACTTACTACACAAAAAAATGAAGATCACATTAAAACACACAATTTTTGTCATATACATTTTTTTCCATGGAATTTATCATTTCTGAGAGGTACCTTGTTATTTATTTATTTCAGATTAGAAACGCTTAAAACTTTTCTCACATGGAAAGTAGTAAACTCCTGGCCCTGCATAGAAATGGAATTCATCCACATGGCAACCAGCTTTTAAAAGATTTGACTTTCGTTTTAGCCTAGTGTATTCCCTTATTTTCCTTCTACTTAAAGAAGCAAGTAATTAAGACATTTTCTGCTAATGTTTATCTCAATTATATAAAGTAGATTGAAGAATGTGATTTTTAACAATTTGTTACAGACATGTAGAGAAAGTCATGTAAATGGAACACATCAAAGTTTTTACATGCTAATCATGTTTCAGCTCACTATGAAGAAAGTCCAGTAAAGTTGCATCATAGAAACCAGTCACTGTTTTACCTTTTTCAAATAGAAAATTATAACGACTCCCTGGAATTTTCAAAATATCATAGCCATCAATTTTCCCACCATCAAAAACCTACTCATTTTCTTTGGTGCACCTTCACCTTGGCCTGCTGATTATCTCCGGGGTGTGGTGATAAATCTAGGTTTCATCTTCACTTATATAAGGATTCTTGGGATTCTGCAGCTTTACCAAACATAATATTCCAATCTACTTCAGTGTTTTTCGTCGGAAGCTAACAAATAAGGCACTCATTGCACAATCAGCTTTTTCATGTACAGAACTTCATGCAGGATATGATGTACCCATTCATTAAGGCACCCATCGTACAATCAGCTTTTTCATGCACAGAACTTCATGCAGGATATGATGTACCCATTCATATGAAATGCCTACCACCTCAGCAATCTGAATTCAGCAGTCTTCCCATCACAATGCATGACTTTTATCCACTTTTCTTCAGAACAAATCTCATTTAGGCTTCCAAAACATATAGCATTGTGGTGTTATGGCCATGTTTAACTGCATTAATCCAATAATAAATAGTCATAAGGTAGGTTCAGAGTCCCCAATAACTTTAACAGGACAAATTTACTTTAACATAATTATTTGCTAAAAGTTGTTCCTAGCGTTTTATTTTAACATTACATGTTTTTATGAATCAGGTGTGTGATGCAGTTGTTCCTTATGGCGTGCAAGGATTCTAAATCTCCAGTTGTAATGCAGTCCATCATTTTACCATGTCTAAAAATACTCCAGTCTCTCATCAAGCCAGATCAACCGGTCTCCAAAAAGAATAAGGTAAGGGCTGCTTGGTCATCAGTTGAACAGGTTTTTAAGTAAGTTGTATAATTTTGAAGCTGCTTACAGTAGAGGTATAATCAAATTGAATTAATTAATGTGGTAAGTATTAACACACGCTTCACTTCACTTTTATTGTGCAGGATAATTGTTTCATGGACCATTGCCCGCATCCTCAGCTGATGAACCATTGCATTAATTAATTCAATTAGGTTTTTAAGTAATAATTTGGGAGGAATTTGAGTCGATTGGTGGCGTTATTTACTAATTGACTCAAATTGTTTCCAAATTATTAAGTTACACAATTACCTTTGATGTCCTAGAAAGAAAGAATAGAAATTACAAGTCAGTTTCTTGAGCAGGAGAATGCAGAAATTTATGTTTTATCTGAATTTAGAACTAAGAGAGTTGTTGAAAAATCACATCACTTGAGTATGACAAGGGAATGGAGGGGATACCTCACACTTTTACCCAATACAGATCCCTTGTGCTTACTATCCCCAGGAGGGATGAGTGAGATGAGGGAACCACAGGAGACTATAAACCAACAGAGATGTGCAGAGATCCATAATAATTCCAAGCTTAACAACCCTGTTACACTGGTAGGCTGCTCTCTAGCAGGGCGTAGAAGACATTTCCAACAAGCAAATATCTGTGTCACCTGTGTATCTTCCTAAAACACAAACAGGGAAACAAAATTATGGAAAATGGGAAGAGGAAATTCATGCTAGAAGGAAACCACTCCAATATTTGCCTTATCAACCAAGGCAAACCATGAAAAGCCCATGGTTAGAGTGGCCAGTCCCAGGAATAGTACTCAGGACCTCTTAGTGCTAGCCTTGCACAATACTACTGAGGCATCTCGCTCAGTTTACATCACTTAGGTTTAAAAGAAACATTGCAAAGTTTATTAGACTTGAAAAATTCAGTGTCACATCTGGAACTTAAGCATGGATCTTTGGTTCTTTGAGCTGATGCTCTTACCTCTTGACCTACCATGGCAAAATGTCTGTGCGCTCATTAAATATCATTTGATTCAAGTAGGCAATCTCAAATATTAGAGATTAACTTGTACTTTTGATAATTGTTTCAACTTAGTCACTGTAGATTATTAGTGTGAAAGAACAGTTTCTGAAAGCTCAAACACTTATCAACTTATGTTGATTTATGCTCTTCTGTTGTTGCTGGTCATTGTGCCACTGCCATTCGCTGGTGGTTGCTCTAGGAATTGTGTTATTACATTCTTGTGGATTGAAGCTACATATTGGGTCCTTGTTCTTTATTATGTAAATATCCTCCCAAATACCTGGGAACTCTGACAAGTGGCAAAAGCTTTCTGGAGGATTTACCATAGGATAACAGCGACACAGTAACCAACAAGCCAAGATTGTATTCCAACATCAGCCAACAGCTGTTTGAAGATAAAAACAGAACTGTTATTGAAATGTGTTCTTTATAAGCAGGCTAAGGAATTCTCAAGCATTCGGCTAAAGTTAACTACTGTCAATCCATCATCAATAATAAAACAATATAACAACCACCATAGATCATTGAGGTCAGGTAAAACAAGATGATCTACACACACTAACAAACTAAAAGGGGTTGAGGGATAGCTTATCTACATCAGTGTTAATATTATAAGTTTAAATAAGTCACATAAAATGTCAACATTGTACCACTTATATCTTGAATAAAAATAATAGCTAAGTTCTGGTTTCTCAAATTATAGATTCCCAGATTCAATTGCCAGCTGTGGCAGCAGATGTTTTCCTTAAATAGAATCATTCCTTACCCTCTGCAGAGTCTAGAAGTTTGCATGTGCAAATGACTATGAATGTCTTGTTAAAAGTAATAAAAACCAAAAGAACCCCTTGCTTTTCAATTCAAAGCTGCTGATGCCACTACTGAAGTTAAAGGTGGAATTACACAGATGAAACGGCTAAGAATAGAAAAAAATATAGTTTAAATATAAAAAATTCCTAATTTTTTCAGGACAAGACTGTTGATGCATTAGCTACCATCAGGCCAGCAGAGGGTGTGAGAGTGGATGTTGGCAAATGGCTTCAAGGAGACCCCAAACACTCATACAAAGTGTGGCGGCAGCATATGCCAGCAAGAAATCCTGATGCACCAGCTTCCAAAACTTTGAAAAAGGTAAAGCATATCGTGAATAAAGTGTCTTAGCATGTAGTTTTTGCCAAGAAGTTTTATACAAATAGCTTTCAGCACTTAATCTTGAGGACTATATCAGAAAATTGTGATTCTGTGTGGAGTAAGAAAAGTGTCAGTAAGAAAAAATTCTTGGTTATTTTTCAGGGATATAGAAATAAGAAAAATATATTGTTTGCAAAATGATGACAAAAATAATTAAAAATTGTTGTCAATAGCTTAACACTGATTACCACAAGAAATAAACTGTGTGTCTCATGGCATTGTTATTAAAAGGCTTTGCTAATTGCTAACAATGTGTAATAATAATAATTTTTTATCTTCTTAATAGTATTTATAATTATTTGTAAGAAATATCTAATACTACTAATTATGTAAAAATTTACCAAAATGACTTTAGTAACACAATACTAGGGTATACATTTTATAGGCTGAGACTAAAAAACAGGTAAAAATGACATGCTAGCTGTAACTTTAATACATTTTGCATTACGCCATGAGAAACATAAATATGTATAATAATAAGCAGACATTGAAGCCAGTAATTATTGTGAAACAAATTTACAAATACTTGCATCTGAATGAGAAAAAAATGTGTGTGTTTGCATATATAAGATAGCCTTTTAAGCCATTCAGTCTATTTTGATAATTCTTTCACCACTGAAAAGCACTATTTGATTCAACAGAAATGAGGCTTTAAGCACCTAATTTCCTATCATAAATTACTACTTTAAAAGATTAAAAAGAGTTTTACAAAGCTGTTGTTCTTGAATGAGAACATACTTCTAAAGAAACCTTTTAAGATTATTACTCGACAGAATATCCACTAAAATAAGACAAATTCCATGAATATTTCATTCCAAGCAATAAATGTATAAATGATATTAATACTGGATTGATAAAGCCTTGTGAAAAACGACTCATTAGCGCAATACTAATAAATGCATAGATCATGATTTAGCAATTAAGATGCAGCAAAACAAAGAGAGAATTTATTCTATAATTTGTTGCCAAAACATTTTAATAATCCTCATGTAAGGCAGTTTCCATAATTTGCTTTGTGCTTATAGTGTAATTAACTTCATAAGCAGGATATCTAAATCATTGTGCAAAGAGAAAGACCTGTTTGCAACATACAGAAGTACTGATGCTGAACTTTGTTGGAGAGTAACAATATTCTCTCTGAACTACATTCTAAGAACTAGGAAGACCTGCTTTGGTTTACCATTACTCATTGTTGCTCATTCTCAAAATCTTCAGTTACGCTCGTAAATTTTATATTGGTAATATATTTGAGATGAATTTTAATGCACAATTTCGTTAGTAGGGTATTTTAATCTGAACATTTCAAAGGATATTCCATTTTCAGCTTGCTCTGAAGTGATAATTTATGCTCTTTGTCAGGTGAAGCTTGTGTGTATTTAATGATGAAGCTTTCCACATTCAATTTATCAAAGTTCATTAAGCCTTATTTGAAATCGGCATAGCATTGAATTTCTCAACTGACTTGCATGTTTCCTGGTAAACTGCAAGGTGATCTCAAATTACTTTGAGATTACAACCCCAATGGTGACTTACAATGCTGTAAGTACCTCTAAGTCCCAGGATTCATAGTAAAGCCAACCAGCATGGTCATTGGTATTGATTTAATTGGTATATTATAATATTATTAGCAAAATTTCAAAACATTATAAGTGATGATATTTCAAAGTGGAATTTCTGAATTCTCTTTGTAGGAGGAAGCAAGATCTATATATTTAATGGAGAAATATGGGCATCGCTGGCGTCAGAAAAGTCTAAGAGGAGTTATGCCCCTGAGGCTCACTGATGCAGCCTGGTTGAAGCAGGTTTTGTTCAATCCTAGCTCACGTCTTGCTCGACAGGTTGCATGTAACATGTTAGAAAGTCTTTGTCAAGTTCCTGTCCGCAAACGAGAGGTAACTACATCAATTAACTCTCTTCTTATTTATTGTGTTAAGTTTTGTTTGTTGTTACAAGTGTAATGCAATGTGGTGTATGCTGTTAGATTTTAGACTTACTGACTGGGTTCCTGGGTGAACTTGGTACTGCAGGAGAAAGTGCCGCAGAGTTCCTTTCATTATATCAGAGTCTAGTACAGCCACCACCCTGGAAGCAGTACTTGGCTATACGTGGAGTGCTGCTTCATTTGGCAGACTTGCTCACTCGCGAGATCCAAGAGCTTCATCGTCTAGAGGACACTACACTTACTTCTGATCTTGCTCAAGGTAATCCTTCGTTTAGAAATATATTTAAAAAATAAACAAAATTTAATCACATTTAAAGTGATTAAAACATTTGTCATATTTAAAAAATAATTTTTGTCACAAAATGCTCTTGAAACTACTTTTTTTCTACATAAAAATAATATGTAGACATTTTTACAAACGATACAGTTAAAGGAAAAATTCATTTGCATTTAAAAAAAACTTAACTACTGTAACATGTCATAATACTCTAACACACAAATATGCAAGGATACAAAATTGACAACTTATAATTTATGTGATTAGGTTATGCATTGAAAATGCTGACAGAGCTGTTGGCATCATTTTTGGAGCATGACAGTATAAAACAACAATATAAGGGACGTCTAGTTGGGGCAGTACTTAATGGATACCTCTCCTTGAGAAGATTAGTGGTCCAGCGCACAAGACTGATAGATGATACACAAGAGAAACTGCTGGAACTCTTGGAGGAAATGACTTCAGGTTGGTAGCATTGAAAAGTACCATAATTGCTCTTGGAGAACCACTTTCTACCATTTATCTAATATGTTGGCTACTGTTTTAGGAACTGAACAAGAGACCAAGGCATTCATGGCAATCTGTATAGAAACAGTGCAGAAGTATAGTCCCCAAGATGTAAGGACTCCAGTATTTATCTTTGAAAGACTGTGTTCAATTATTTATCCTGAGGAAAATGATGTAGGTGAATTCTTCCTCACATTAGAGAAGGATCCTCAGCAAGAAGATTTCTTACAGGTAAACAAGCTAGTCTGTCATATAAAACAAGAAGCTTTTAACATACAGATATGTAATTTGTTAGTATTGGTATCAGCTTCCTAAACTCTTAATTAAAATTCAGGATAGCAAAAGAGAATTCAGTCATAGTTTGGTCTAAAATGCCTAATATATAACTATCGAGGCTGCTTCATAATAACTGCAGGGAATGTGAATGATAAAGTTAAATGTGTATATCACAATGTTACACCTACAACTAATAGTTTTTCCATTCCCATTCCCAGTAACATTTGTACTCAATTTGGCATAGTTATCTTTGTGCTAGAAAGTATTGTAGAAAACTGAAAAATGTAATTGTCTCTAGTTATAACCTTGGAAAAACTAAATTGAAATAGTATAAAGCAACAAGATGTTATTATAAATGAATTAGACACTTCTGGAACAGGATTTATAAACAGTAATGGCATTAATTTTTAGTTTCATATTGAATTACGAAGCTGGCTAACTTGTTATTTTTGGCTTAATGTAAGGCATGTGCAGAAATGTTATTGATCAATTATAAACAAATGGCATTCTAACGTATAAAATGTATTTCCACTTGGTTATCAATAGAGGGCACATTTTATGACTTATCATGTTTTTGTCCTTACCATTTTATAATCTTTTAAAGTGAAATGAACACATTACATAGCAATCTGGTGAAATAAAGTGGTTTTATTGCACATATAAAAGAGTATGTTGATTATATGTATGTTTACGAAAAATTTTAGTGACATATTTTGGGAATTTTTTCATAAAAGTAGTTTTATAATTATTAAGATAAGCTCTGTTTTGACTAAAATTTCTTATATTTTTCTTGGAAATCATTGTATAATTTAATGTTTTTAATATACTTTAATTTTCATGGAATGTCAGTAACAACAGAATGTGTAGTTTCAAGGAGCAGGTAGAATTTACCTTCAATCCTCTGTGAGAAAATTTGAACAAAAGTAGGTGACAGATTGGAGGAATTTTTCGCTAAATGTTACTATATATATATATATTGCAAATGAGCCATATTTACACAAGTTGCTTCACTAAGTAAATTACCTGAACATGATTTGCAGGTATCATCAGTTGAATATTTCGTATTGGTGAGATTATCTTATTCTTCAAAATTGTATCACAAAAAACAATCTATGCTGACAAAAACTAAAATGATAGTCATATTTTGTGTTTTATTGAGCACATTTTTCTTTTATTTCTATTTTGGTTGTATTGTATGTATATTTCATAATTTTTTAGGTCACAGAAATCTGCCCCCTAGTTATCAATATTGTCATCGATGACCTTCCACTGCTCAATGAACCAAACTCAGTAATATCCAAACTTTTAAGAATCATTTGTTCTTATAATTGTCTTATTTCTAAAGGTGCACAACAGCCAAATAAACATAAGTACAAGACTGATGGTGATAAGAAAATTTCACAAAATTAAGGTTACAAAATGTTGACTAGTTATAAGATGAACAGACCTCATAAATAATGTTGATTAATATGTGCAAGAACATGGGCTGTTGTTCACTTGGATTTTCACTTCTATTTTTTATTGTGTTGGTAATGCTGCTATGTTATGTTACATTTATTATGCTGTTATGTTATGCTATGGGTATACTTTTCCAGCTTGTTCTAACAGTAAAATAATAGTGCTTCTATTGTTCTTTTGACTAAATTTTGCTACTCATAAGTTAATATCTTGTTCTAGGGTCGTATGTTAGGAAATCCTTACAGCAGTACTGAGCCAGGATTGGGGCCCTTGATGCGTGATGTGAAGAATAAAATCTGTCAAGACTGTGAACTGGTGGCATTGCTAGAGGATGATAATGGAATGGAGCTCTTGGTCAATAACAAAATCATTAGTCTCGATCTGCCAGTTAAAGAGGTGAGTCCAATGGACTGAGCTAATAATGATTTGGCACGCATGCCAAATGAATAATTTTCATTGCTATGAAAGAAAAAACATATCTTAAATACCCTCGTATTAACTTGTAATCCAATATTCTTTTTTCATATGTTTATTCAAAATAAATCCAGTGTTTGCAAGATATTTCACATTATAATTGCCAATAATTTTCCCTTAGCAATCCAAGTGGTTTTTGTAGTAAAATAAGGTACCTATATTGGCAATATCCTTTTTACTTTCACTAGCACTACTTACCATAGGTAGAGTAAGTATTTTACATGTTGACATTTCATTTCACTATTTCAAAATAAAATTTTCAACATTTTTATTGTTTAAAATCACAAAGTCATACTCTTAATATGAATATATGAACCTCACTCATACATCATCTTGAAATATCTGAGGTTAACGTCATTGTACATATTCAGAGAAACAAATTAGTGCTGCCAAACTTCTAAACATTTTTCATATATGAACTAAAATATAGAGTTTTCATCCCAACATATATATATATATATGCACCTTAAATCTTCTAAGGCTTAGATCTCTAATTTCTCGACAGGTCTTTAACTTGCAATATGCATTTAAACTGCCATTTTAATGGAAACTGCTAAAGATATCTATGTTTCATTCAAAATGTTTTAGAGTATACATGCCATAATTTCCAACTTACTTCTTCCCAAGTATTTACATCTTTATTTGCGTGAACCCAAGTATTTATTAGTAAAAGTGCAAGTAAAGGCTAACTGCTATTTATGTCACCAAATGCCTCATCATTTTTCAGTGCTTAAATTTTTATCTCAAAATGTTAGAGTTTGGACGACTTAAAATTTGAGTCTGTTAAAGTTCTCACCTTTTAGCTTGTGAAGTTTTTGAAGAAAACTACTATTGGTAAAATGCAAAGGAAATAAAATAGATGTGCATTACTTTTGATGGTTGCAGAATTGTATAAATCACCAAAACACATATTCACTTTGACTTAGACTCAGGGAAATTGTATAAGAAAAGTCAGAATTGAACGTTTTATTTCTACACAATGATTGAAAGATAGCCTTTATAATCTTGGTGATTGGATTTAATGTTTTGATTAAAGTTTGTTATTTGAAAAACTAAAGCAATTGGTCAAGGACTTCATTAATTGACTAAAGCCTTGTATTCCTTTCATTCGAAGGTATTCAAGAAAGTGTGGGTAGCAGAAGGAGGCGAAGGTGATGCAATGAGAGTTGTGTACCGTATGCGAGGTCTTCTTGGTGATGCAACGGAGGAATTTGTTGAAACATTAGATGCCAAGAGTGAGCAGGAAGTGAACAACGAGGAAGTATATAAGATGGCAAATGTTATGGCTGAGTGTGGCGGACTTCAGGTTTGTAGCAAATAGTTAACATACACACAAAAAAAAAATGAAGCTGTTGACCAGTCTTTGACTTTTATAGTAATAACTAATAAGATGGATATTATGGTTCTATTTCTTTTATTTTCATCTTTTTCTTCTTTGTGTTTTTTTCCTCCCTGCCTGATAAAGTAGCATCAAAATAATTTTAGATATATATTAAATCAAATATTCATCATATAAATAATGTATATGTTTAGTAATAATAAAGCTTGGTATATTCTCAATTGTAACTGTACTAAACTCATTGAAAGGAGGTCATTATTGTACTTAAGGTAATTGCAAATGTACTAAACACAGTGGTACTAAAGCTCCAAAATATCCTAAACTATAGAAAACCACAACAAAAACACATTTTCGTCAAGACTCTTTAAGCATGGTTCACACAGACCTAGAAACTTGGGGAATCTCAGAGAAATCAAAATTTTTCAGGGAAAGCTAGGATTATTATTTATAGTATGATAAAAATTAGGGAAATCAAATCTGGTTAATAAAAAAGTCAAGGATTTTGATATGCAACACTAAAAATTATGTAGTTGTGGGAAATGTGAATTAAGGTTTTAATAGTCGTCCATGGTCATTCAGGTGCTTGAGAAAAAAGCATTCAACAAACATTAACTTTTGGACTGAAATTCTCCTCTGTTATTTTTAAAAAGATGCTTAGAAAAAGAAAAAGGTCCATGTGGGTATGGGTGGGTGTGTGTTTCTCTATTAAGGAGAAAGGGTCCATTGTACTGCCTAATTCCCATTTTAATATGATTACTGCATTAAAATTAGCTTATCAAAGCTTATAATAACAGAAGTTACAAATAGTTTCACAAAATTTTGAAAAAGTCAAGCTTAATGTAGGAGATATACAAAGTGAGGAAATCTTAAAACTTACCTGTTAAGCAGAGTACAGCAGTGGATCATGGCAGAATCCCAGCAGAAGTGAATGCAAATGATGCTCCTCCTTGGAGTAGGCAATATGACAAACATGCATGCACATCTTTGTATTTCTTCATATTAAGTTTGTTTATTTTTAAAATGTCAAAAGAGAAATTAACATTGAAAATGAAACTTGTATATCCTGAAAATATTGCTTAAAAGCAGTGTGACTTAAGATTTTATTTATTATTATTACTATTATTATTACTATTATCTTTTTTTTTTTTTTTTTTTTTTTTTTTTTATTACCCAAAGAGATTATTGAAATTCATTAACTTAGTTGAGGTTATCATTTTTTTATTTTATTTGTTTATATTATAGTGTGAAATTTGTAGTTCAAAGGTATATCTTTTGGTGTAATTTTGAAGCAATAATACAAAATGCTGTGGAAATTCATTTCATCTTGGTTTGTGAATTTCATGGGCTCCTACTTGAAGCCAAGTGCCTACTTTGTTTCTTAAGTAAAATAATAGTGAAATGAATCCCATTTTTGCATAAAACTAAGACTTTTATTTACTCTATTTTTTTTTTTTTTCTCTCTCTCTCAAATCAAGTCATGTCTGTTGGTATATTGGGCCACCTTAACAGTGGTTTCTTGATCAAGGAAATAGATTGGAAGTTTGCCATGTGAACATATGATGACAAAACATATTTTGCCCCATATTCTTTGTTTTTATTATTTAATTAAATAATTTGTTTACATGTTGATAAAATTTTTACAGGTGATGTTGGATCGTCTTTTGGCTATTAAGGACATCACACGAGCTCGACCTCTTCTACAAGTGTTACTCAAGCTGTTCAGGCTGTGCGTGAAAGTGCAGCGTAACCAAGAGGTGCTAACTCAGCCTGAGCTTGGTGCTATAGGGGTGTTCCTAGGTATTCTGCAGCTGTGTCTTGCTGGTGAGACTGATGCATCACAGGCTGCCATCACAGAACAGCTCTTAGATGTAAGTAATTCCAGCTTCTCCTAATATATTGAATACACTGGAAATTTGATTAGTGCCATACTACATTGAGACTTGGCTTGTTCCCATTCTTAAACTGTATGGAAAATACATAGAACTGGAAAATGCAACAACTGTTTTTCATATTGCATGTTAATTAGAAACAAAGTCTAATATAGAATATTACAGATATTCTAAGTGCAGATGCAGATATAAACACTAAATGCCTTTGGTATGTTAAAGTACCCACATATTAATCTAAAAATATATATTTCAATACCAACTTTTGACATTCTGTACACAAATGAATGTAAACACTGATATGGCACAGACTAAAAGTCAAGTGAAATTTTTATGTTTAGTAACTTACATAAAATGGACTAGGAAATTAATATTTGTTGCATGTATGTATTGTAGTACTGTAATTTGAAATATATACCTTGTATATGCAGTTCTGAGACTAATAACAATTTAGAAATGACTGACAAATTTTTATGTACATATCTTCGAAGTTCTCTCCAGCCAGGTGTAGATATGGTGAGGCACAAATGTTTCGGGAGCATACATTGTTCCCGTCTTCGGGGTTACTGAATGAATTGAACTGATGTGGTTTTCTTATATAGATATGTCGTGGGTTCCGTGGGGGCCAACAACTTTGAAGATTTACACTGCCAGTAAAGCTACAGCTCTTATTATATATATTTAATATTTTTAGAATGTAGATTTTAACATTAAATTTGGACACTTTTATATATAAGGATGTAGCACTGTATAGTGACATAGGTGATGAATTTTTAATATTTAATGTCTGTCCTAAGTTTTAATGTGCTTGAAGGTTTAAGATATTTACTATTGTAATACAAGAACTTTAAATGTTGTGTACTTGGTGTATTTAATTTTGTATGCTTTGCCATGGAAAGACCTGCCTGGCCATCATGAGCCTACAAAACAATCTAACCTTGTTCTACAATGTGTACCTTTTGTTTGAAGCTGTGGGGTGGAAAAATTATGTTTTGTGAAAAAATATTGCTTATACAGTGTGTTATTAGAGAAAATAAATACTCAGAATGAAAAGTAGCTGATAGGCATTCACAAATGATGTAGTTTTGATTTTGAACATTTGCAATTTAATTTCAAACGCAGCGCTTAAATCATTTTTATAGAAAGTATGTATTTAAGTCTAATAATTTTCACGTCTCTGTAGAATTTAATTAACAATGAGGCTTACTAACGACATTTGGATACTACATTAAGTACTATTTTAAATTATTATTAACTACAATATTACAATTGAAAGTTAGTTGAGTTGATTTTGTAACACTACATCACTTACTTTTTATTTCGGAAAACATGTTTCAGAAGCCATGTGCTTCCAGTGACAATTCCTTTGGTCGACTACCAGCATTGCTTGCTGTGGTGGTTGTTTCTGTCCCTGGTGGTGGTTTGATGAATCTCTGAATGAGTAGATCGCCTGGCTGGATTTCAAAATTGAAAACGCGGTTCTTGTTTTTCTAAATATATATGTTTTCCCAAACTTTTAATTCTGTCTTTCTTGTGATGCTTTTGAGGATTTTTGGGCTTCTATTTATGGTGTGTTTCTCTTTCCAAAAATGCCAAGCTACTGCAGATTAGTCTTCTTGTTTGAGTTTAATATTTCTGTGCAAAAGAACACCACAGAAATATTAAACTCGAACAAGAAGACAAATCTGCAGTAGCTTGGCATTTTTGGAAAGAGAAACACACCATAAATAGAAGCCCAAAAATCCTCAAAAACATCACAAGAAAGACAGAATTAAAAGTTTGGGAAAACATATATATTTGGAAAAACAAGAACCGCGTTTTCAATTTTGAAATCCCGCCAGGCAATCTACTCATTCAGAGGTTCATCAAACCACCACCAGAGACAGAGACAACCACCACAGCAAGCAATGCTGGTAGTCGACCAAAGGAATTGACAATGGAAGCACATGGCTTCTGAAACATGTTTTCCGAAATAAAAAGTAAGTGATTTAGTGTTACAAAATCGACTCAACTAACTTTCAATTGTTAAAACACATTACTGTCACAAAGTCCACCATATATCAGTACAATATTACAACTAAATTCTTTCCTTATATTTTTAAGTGTAATCTTAATTTCCCTTCTATTGCAAATGTTGTTTTAATCATCCAAATTGTAAATATGTGGGGTTTAGTTTTTGTTTTTACTATTATTTACATTTTAGAGAAATTAAAAATGAGGTTAATTTTGGTTATAGGTTAGTTGTGAAGTTAGTAAACAGTAAGTAATATTACTCAAATTGTGCAAACAACTGAAGTCTCTTTATTTAGCATTTTTTTTTTTTTTTTTTTTTTCTCCTTTCAAAGAGTTAAATTGTGAACTATTTGTTTAAAAAAAAAATGGTATCATGGAGTAAGTTTCAAAGTAGTAAAAAGTGGTGGATGTGTTGTGCATATATATCTGTGGAACTCATTTAAAAAAGTAAGCGTTATATTTTATATACATATTGATTGCTTATTAAAATTTCAAATGAATTGAATCAAAAGTTAACAGACCCAGTAATCTTAGTACTGTTATTCAAGAGCAATGTTCAACAGTATTTTCAGGTATTGATAAAATGTTCATTCTATTTTTTGAATGGAAGTTTTCTTTAATCTTTTGTGTGTTAATTAAACTTTGTCATTATGTATGTTCAGAAGTGCCATCCATGAAACAGTTTGAGTTATTATAATTAATATTGATGATTTATTAAGTGGTCATGAGATGTTTTATCTCTGATAGAATCATGTTAGATCCCACTTCATTTAATCATATGGTAAATGTTCAAAATATAAAGTTATATAGGAAAGAATGCTTATTGTAAATGTAACTAAGATGATGCCCATTCTCATGCTACTCAGTATATATATTTATAACAATCACAAAGAAATTTTTGTATATAATAAATATACCGTTGTCTTTTTTCAGATAATGGAAACTATCCTATCTAAAGCAGCCACCAAACCTCTTGAATCATTTCTGGAGTTCTCCCAAACATTTGGTGGCAGTGAGCATATTCGTGCTCTGCTCAGTTGCACCACTGCATCAGGAGTTCGCAACAACTCAGCTGTTCTCCTACATCTGATGAGGGTGTTGGCAGCACTGACTTATGGCAATCCTGGCAAGATGTCCCTTCTTTGTGATCACTTTAAATCAGTCTTAGACTTCAACAGGTTTGACTTTGAGCATACACCTGATGATGAGCACAAGGTTAGTAAAATATCAATCTTATGTATCCTCTATAGTGTTTTTAGGTGTAAATGCATGAAAAGCTGGTGGCAGATAAATTCCAAAAGAAAAATTCAGATTTAATACTTTATGCAAATTCCCAGTTGATTAAAAGTAAGTTCATTAGCAAGTACTAAATTTAGAAACTATATCTTAAGCTGCAGGAATGTAGAGCATGACAGAAATAAATGAACATATCTTGAAAAGATTTGAAATAATAACAACAAGAACAATCTTTATTTGCTCACGGGCTTTATGCAAGTTTCAAGCCTTGTCATGAGAGAAAATATTCACAATTTTTAGTTACAATTCATGTATGTCATATAAACATCTTTAATTCAGAATATTTTTAAATTATTCTGAAAATTGATGCCATTATAACTGGTATAATATTTTGACCATTATGAGTGGATCCTTTTCTGTACCTTTTTTATTTACATGTTCTCTAATAGTTATTTTTTGTTTTTGTGATATACTCATGACAATCTTTCATATGAATGGCATTTTTATTCATTATAAACATAAAACTTTATATACATACAGTGGTGAGACAACGGTTAATATTCCTGCTTTCATAATAATATCCATACATGATACTCTGTTAATATATGCATCTAACACATTTCTTCTGCAGTACCAATAATCTATTTATATTGGTAATTCCTGAACTATCCCACACCTTAATTCCATACTGAAGGTGTGGGTGAATTATTCCAAAATATGCCATTTTCACATAATTTATATTTATATATTTTGACAAGTTTATTATAGATTAATTTTTGGTTCAGATAAAGATGAAGAGGCTTCTGAACCCTAAATGAAATGAAATGAAATTGTAATGTCATTTCATTTATGGATGCTCTTTAACTGCTGTGGTTCTTAGCATCCCATTCTATACTGGGCTTGAAAGACTGCTTAATTTTGCTCAGAGGCCTCTCTATCAGGCTTGAAGTTCTTTTACGTGCCGTAAATCTATGACACGGTACCCACAGCTTTACTTCCCTTCCAAAGGAAGACATACTAAAGATTTTAACACCCAAAAAAATCCATCGTCCACCGCCAGGTTTGAACCTGCGACCTTAGGTATATGAAGTTAGCATGGTAACCATTTCTGACCCTTAGGCATTGACTTGTCAGGCCTAAGGGGATGTCAATCCTACACTTATGGGGAGGGTAATCTGATTACGAAACAAAATGAAATAAAGATGAAGGGTGATAAAACTAAAGATAAAACTCAAAATTAGAAAAATGAATAAATAGCCCAGTTATAATGAATATGTTTTAAGAAACAAAGATTGTTACAGAACAACACACTGTGCACTACTGTGTTAACTGTGTGCACCATTCACATTAAACAAACCCTTATGGCACCCTCAGCTTACCATGGTAAGAATTTAACCTGGATAATATCACACAGCAGTGTTCCAAAGTTGAACACAGTTTAGCTGAACATGGTTAGCTGCCAGGAGCTCACTGTTAACTGCAGGTAAACTCTAATGAACATCACTCTTCTTCTCATAGAAGTTTGTAAACTGTGTTGTAAACTGTGATTTAATTTGACAAGTCAATTAATCACACTAAACAACACTTACTTGGGATTTTTGCTGGAACTTCTCCTTGTTTAGTAAAGGAAAACAAATATAGTTAGTTCCAAGTTTCTCTAAACATGAAATAGATATAAATGTAAAAAGAAGCTAGTAACAGTGAAGAATAACACAAATATTAATATAAAAATAATAGTTGCAACAAACCTTCACGTATCTTTTGGAAAGACAAATTATTCTCAGGCAAGATTTTATCTCAAAAACTCTTGAATATACCACCTCAAAGTTCAGCACCGACTTCTTTAGTTACCATTTTCTAATACTGCAATTAATGTATCATAGCATTACAAAAATATATTATTTGCATTAAATCCATTCATTGCTCCCCTTATTTCTGCATTGTAGGTGCAACTATTCAATGCAGTGATTCTATAGATTTTTGCTGCCTCTTTGGTCAGGATATTTAAGGCAGCAGTCACATATTGCCCTAAGGCATTAAAAAGCACAAAGTACCAGGCAGGCCGTAATTTTATCACAATGCATTAATTGGCAAAAATGGAACATTTTTTTTGGTTGGGAATTCTGACCTTTACCATTGTTCCATTTTAACATTACAATGCAAGCGATTGAGAGTTAAGTGACAAAACCTGACTGTTCATGGACATTTTCAGATTTAATAGTAAGAGAAGGGGAGGGGGGCATTCAGATTTTATAGCCCCTCTTCCTATTACTACTAGGCGATTGTACAGCAACACCAGAGTTTTAAAAAAAGCCCTCGTATGTTATAATTAATGAACTAACAAGTATGTGTGCAGATCTATAAGAAGTACATATTGCAGGTTAAACTTTTGAGTTTGGCTTTTCAGTTGGAGTTGTTCTGCATATTGACAGCTGGTATCGAAAGGAATGCTATTGGCAACACAATAAAGGACTACATAATATCTCTTGGCATTGTGAGACAGGCTTTGGAATACATCACAGTAAGTACAGAGTTATTTCTTTGACATTAACATTTGCAGGACAATGTCGAGAGATTAGTAAGCTTAAAATTTTCTCATTTACAGATGCATGCACCTTGTGTGAAGCCTACGTTGCTCAGGACTGATAGCGATGACTGGAAGGAATTTATATCTAAACCTGCACTAAAATACATCCTGCGGTTCTTGACTGGACTTGCTACAGAGCATGAAGCCACGCAGCTCACAGTTTTTGTAAGCATTTAATTCCTTGAAATTGCAAAGAAGTCTATGATGGTGATTAATATTCTATGTAAAAGTTGAGTTGGTTTTTGTAACCCGAGGGGTTGGTCCCAGTAAGTAATTGTTGAGAGATGTTTTATGTTACAAAAACAAATTAATCATTTAATTCTTTGTTGCTTCCTTGTCATAAAAATCACCACTAGTTTCTGTCAAACGTTTTCAGTGGTTCTTTTATAGGAAAGTGCTATTCAAGTACAGTGATTAAAGCCTCTAGAACAGGTAAATGCAAAAGTAATTCTTGAGAAGTAATGTTGTCGAAACATGCTTTTTCAATCGTTTTAAAATTCTGGCTAACAAGCTGTATGGGAATTACATCCTGGAATGTATTTGAGATAGGATTTTGCATGCTCAGGGTTTGAACACTCCTGAAATTGTACACATGGGTGAAATTGCTAATTTCCAAATGTAGTAATTAATAAGCTCATAAATATCAACATTTCAGAAAAATTATTTCCAATATTTTTTCATTTCTACTTTTTCAAATATGCCTTTAAATTTTGAGATGCAAACTGAGCAAAAATTACATTGTGTGCAACTTTTTGAATCTCCAAAATATGTAAAAAAAGCAGAAAACTGGAAAATGAGTTCTTAAGTTTTGGAACGTCTGCTTGCCCACGTGCACAGGAACCTTTAAAAAAAGTCATTTGATATCACCTCTAAATACCTCAGCAATAACAATTACAGATTATGAAACTAGAAGGCTTTAAGATAATAAGCCCAAAATCAATTTTAAAAAATAATCTTAGTTAATTTTCGCTAATTTACTCCTGTGAGGACCCGTAAATTCCAAATCTGATGTCTTTTCCCCCAAAGTATCACATGCTTTGTATTGCAAGTTTCGTGTGACACAGTGTGACCAGTGTTTTAACAACCCATTCATAACATGTTGATTACTTTGTACTTTCCTTTCTGGATTTTATGAAAACATTGATCTTTCTTCAGTACCAGTAATTGATCCTTCGATTCCCTGTATTTATTTTAATACTCACAGAATACATTGAGAGATGAAGACTGGATGTTGAATAAAGTGCAAAGAAAGCAGCATCCAAGTATGTGATAGCCAGGCCAGGAAAGAGTTGAATTTGCTGTTCATCTGTGGCTAGCCAGAGTCAAAAGACTGTATGATAATTAGGCTTTACCATAATCACTACACCATATTACTGTCAATAAGGCAATGCTAGATGTATGTTGACAGTACTAAGAAATTTATCAATTTCCAAGTCCTTTTAGTTTTGACTCTCAAAACTTAAG
Organism: Hymenopus coronatus; assembly: GCA_030762935.1. Lineage (NCBI taxonomy): Eukaryota > Metazoa > Arthropoda > Insecta > Mantodea > Hymenopodidae > Hymenopus > Hymenopus coronatus. The sequence goes on from CM060883.1 coordinate 31,549,050, forward strand.
GGATTCTATAGCTAAGTAAATATGGTAAATAGTACTGATTTCAGCTTTTATTGAACTTGTTGACACATTTGCTGCTAAGACGATTCTAGGCCTCTGACTTGTATCTTACAAAGTAAATGTGCGATTGATGTAGCTTTATTGTGTGAAAATTACAAAATTACAACAACAACAAAAAATGGTAAAGTAACTATAATTTATGAATATTGTGTGGTGTACTCAGATTTGAGTTGATGTATTTTCTGCTTTGTAGTCAGTATCAACAGACTGTATACCTATCATCCATCGTCTTGAGCAAGTATCATCTGACGAGCATGTAGGTTCTTTGGCAGAGAACTTGCTGGAAGCCCTCAGAGCTCATCCTAAAGTAGCCAATCGAATAGAAGAAGTTCGTGAACAAACCAGAGCTGAAAAGAAACGCCTTGCTATGGCAATGCGAGAGAAACAGTTGGGTGCACTTGGAATGCGGACCAATGAAAAAGGACAGGTAAGTAAGAAGGATTTCTTTATAAATCACCAAGTAATGAACTCTAAAACTCTGAAAGAAACTAAATAAAAATTTTCTCAAAAATGGCTGTAATAAATTGGATTACAATACAGCATATTTGCAGTGCAAGTAAAATGTATATCTTAAATTTTCTGGGAATAGCCTCTGAAGCTCTCTTTGTTTTGTATGTTTGCATAACTGGTAACCTGAAAGAGAGAGAGAGAAAAAAAAAAAAAGACTAAGATCTCTTTCAAATACACAATTTATGTTATGCTCTTTTCTTTTCAAAATCACATGTTGATCAGCTCTTAACAGATAGAACAATTTCTTTAGCATAGTGTATTCATTATTCCCTTGAACCAAGAAGAAAAACATAATAAAACCATTTATGTTAACATTTATCTTGAAGTAGATAAAAGAATAAGCTTTTGTAAGAGTAGTTTGTTGCAGAATAGTTCGAGAGAGTCATGTGAATATAACACATGAAATGTTTTGTCCAAGAATATTTAAATTAATGTAATAGTAAATTTAACCTTTGATTTAAGGGACTGGTTTTTAGGAATAATATGCAACATTTACGAGTTGAAACTTTCAACAATTTTATCATTTGGGGCATTACAATTACATCAATTTTAATTTTTGAAGTATTATTCTATGGGAAAGTTAAATACATAGGACCATGAGGAAAAATTCTAAACTGTAACTATATTGAACAAGTCTTTTGAAATATGTCGAAATGAGCAATTTTATTTCCAAGTACCCTTGAGTGAACTAAGAGCTTATATCTGATTCTTATATTCCAGGTTACTGCAAAGATCTCTCTCCTCATGGAAGACCTGGGTGAAGAGACTGGTTTAGTTTGTGTGATATGTAGGGAAGGCTACAAGTTCCAGCCCAGCAAAGTTCTTGGTGTGTACACATTTACAAAGAGGTGCAACGTGGAAGAGTTTGAAGCTAAACCAAGGAAGACTGTTGGCTATAGTACAGTTACGCACTTCAATGTGGTTCATGTAGACTGCCACATGGCAGCTGTAAGGTAAGTGTGGCATTCTTTCATTTTAATTCCTAGTAGTGGAATTGAGAGACAAGATGCTGCCCATTTATCATTGTCCGTGGTACATATTTAAGGAATAGGAAACGTCAATTACTACCAAGCTGATGATAGAGTCAAATATCCCAAAAATTTTCCAAGACTTTATAATATGATGAAGTGAAGTTTAAATGTGTGCATAAACTCATTAATCTTTTTAAATTATGCCAAATATCTGTTTAACTTCAAAATATTTTGGCTCACAGCAAAAACATAATGTATTTTTCAAACACTATATATGGTGCCAAAGATCTAAATTTGAAACATTGACTGGTACAGCTTCAATTTAATTTGCAAATTGCAATTGCTCGCAAATGAGCACATGATTTTTCAGAGTATATTTGAAAAGTCAAAACCATTGAAGCATACTTGTAAATATTCGTCCTTTTCCACTATCCATTTACCCACTTTGTGTGTCTGTTCTTACACTACTAGAACAAATGCTGCTTCTCCATTGACCTACTATCATATAGAATCCAGGACTCTGTTCAGTCAATCTGCTTCCTGGCTCTTCTTTGCTATACACACTAATTTACGGTTTGTGCTTGTTGGATCAAGCACCACATTGCATTGCACAGGTCATTTGTCTCTAGCTGTTCATCTCACATAAACTTGGAACATCTCAGAAGTTGTTGTTGTTTCTTTTTTTTTTTTCTTTCTTTTTTTTTCTTTTTTTTTTTATGTAATTGTAATGTAAATCTAGAGTGATACAGCAAGTATCTTGTATCTGTACCAGAAAATATACTCTTTCAAACGTTCCAATGGCAATCTCTCCTACTGCTGCTTCCCTCCATTCTTCTCATGCCCATGCCCATATTGCTGCCTGGAGATTGCATAACAACATTGTTTATTATTACCACAATATATATGAAATTATCTCCCTATTTTAAATTGATTCAGATGAGCTATACATACTTTATCAATTAGCTCGCAACATTGCCAAATAAGTGCCTCTACTTTCATTTCTTGAGTGGTCCTTATTCTTTGATCGTTAACAGAGTTTTTGATGAAGCACAGAATAAAATTAATTTTCACTCATTTATTAGGCACTTACCCTAAGATTTTAAAGTTTACTTTCATTTGATTTTGGACAGTACCAGCTTCAAACATGTAATGTTTTTAAATCATAAGAATTTTTCTTAATTTGCTGTTGTGTTTTACAGGTTAGCTCGTGCCCGTGATGAATGGGAGTCTGCAGCTCTTCAGAATGCAAACACAAAGTGCAATGGCCTGCTTCCCTTGTGGGGTCCCCAGGTTCCTGAATCAGCATTTGCTAGTTGCCTCGCTCGGCACAATACGTATTTACAGGAATGCACAGGACACAGGTGAGTTGTCTCTTTCTGTTTAAACATGGTTTTATTATTAACCTTGAGTGTAAACATGACACGCATAGTAGAAAATAGTGTACCATACTCTAAAGTTATTTCTACCTTACTACATTAAAGTTGAATTTTTTGAGCACTTTATTCTCTAAAAAAGTGGCATGGAACATGTTGGGCATTAGAATTAGTTTGGAGTATTCATTTCCCTGTATGTTTTTACAGCGTAGTCTTACTATCCTTCCTTGCACTTGCCAAACTTATCCAAATACAAGACAATAATTTTTTTTTCAAAATATTAATGTTCAGAGTTGTGGGGGTTGCATTTGCGATGTGTTTTCCGAATGCCATGCAGGAGAAAAAGAAAGTTTCTATCTTCACAGGTACAGCAGTGGCAAAACCTGGGGGAAATGGTATAGATTACTGCCAAGGTTGTGAACGTATGTGGCAGATTTTGTGCGTTCCTTTTCATGCCAAAAATTAGCTGTTCAATGGGCCTATGAGCATTCTCATTGGAAAAAAGATTACTCCCCAAAAGTAAAATAAAATTAGAAGATTTTAAGTATGTTATCTTAATAGAAAATATAATCCATAATCGTCATTACAGCTAAGCTCCCGCCACCTGCACTGCCTTCATCATGTACCATCACACACATTCCATGCATCTCTGTACTCCATTCTCCATCTCTCACCTCCAAAATACGAATTCTCATAAAAATTTGAATTAAGTGAAATGCTTTGCAACATATTATGTATGTTGTCTTAATTGAAAATCATATTCACAATCATTACAGCTAAGCTGTTGCCATCACCACCAAACACAGGCATACTGGTACATTTCCGTTCTCTCTTCTGCTCACAATGTAAATTTCTGCGCAAATTCAAATTAGGTAAAAAATTTACAGTGGGTTTTAGTATGTATGTTGTCCAAAGAGAAAATCATATCCATCATCGTTACAGCTACACTTGCCATCATCACTGCCATCTATCACCACACACGTATTGTACATTTCCGTTCTCCCGCTCACAGTGTGAATTTCTGTGCAAACTCAAGTTAAAAACATTAAATGTTGTCTAAATACAAAATCATATCCACTATCGTCGTTACAGTTCCACTGCCACCATTGCATACCATGGCACCCATATCTTACATTTCTGTACTTCCCTCTCCATCTACCGCTCAAAATGTGAATTTCTGCCACAAATTCAAGTTCAGAATAGGGGACTTATTCAACTTAAGTGTCCATTAGTTTGTTCAAAATATATGGCCAACCTTTAAATTTCATTTTAAAATTCTTCTTTTAAACATGTCTTCTTATCTGTGTAGATGACATGCTAATTATTCCAAAAATAAGTTCTGAAAAAGCTAGCAGTTGTTGTTTCAAACAACAATATAAAAAGTACCAACCTTAGAAAGCTTAAGTTTCACGATTTTACATTGTTCAGCATTTGTTTGGCAGCCATCATTAGTGAATGCTCTCAGCAAATTTGTAAACATGGATAAATCTGGTCATCATTATGTGATGCAATACTTTCATTTGAAAGGTCTTAGTCCAACTAATATTACAGCTGAGCTAGATTCTACTTTGAGGGAGTCTGCTCCTGCATTTACAACATTGAAATATTGGGTGGCAGAGTTTAAGCATGACCGTACGAGCTGCCAAGATGAACATCGCAGTGGTCGACCAAATGAGGCTACCAGTCCAGAAATTGTAAAGAAAGTCCACAAAATGGTATTGGATGACCATTGACTGAAAGTGCGCAAGCTAGCAGACATTACAGGCATTTCAAAAAGTTCTGTACATAGCATACAGACTGAAAATTTGGATATGAGAAAGTGGTGTGCATGGTGGGTGCTGTGTTTGCTTACAATAGATCAAAAACAGAGTCATGAGGATGTTTCAGTCGAGTGGTAATATTTTGCTGCAATAAAGTTGAGCTTTTGCATCAGTTCATAACAATGGATGAAACGTGGGCCCATCATTTCACATGAGACAAAGGAACAATCAAAACAGAGGATTAGAAGGGGAGAATCAGCTCCAAAGAAGGTGAAGACAGTTCCATCTGCAGGCAAGGTCATGTCATCAGTTTTCTGGGATGCACACAGGATAATTTTCATTGATTATCTCAAAAAAGAAAAAGTAATCAATGGCGTATATTATGCAAACTTGTTACAGCATTTGAGTGATAAAATCTAGTAAAAATGGCCACATTTAGCAAAAAAGAAAGTTTTGTTTCATCAAGACAATACACTGGTTCACAGGTCCATTATTGCCATGGCCAAAATCAATGAGTCAAAGCCCGCCTGGGTAGTGTGGTGGTAGCGTGTTTGCTTCACATTCAAAAGGTCGTGAGTTCGAACCTCGCTTAGGGTGAGTTGCTCGGAAAAGGTTTTTTGGGGGGTTTTCCCTTATCCTCAGAAGATGAATGTCTAGTAAGTTTAAGCTCCATGGACTCCAAGATCATTTGAGCATCATTTCATTCATCGTCCGTTATGACCAACCAGGTTAAAGGACGTTAGCTACAAAAAAAAAAAAAAAGTTAAAGTTTGAATTGCTTCCTCATGATCCCTATTCGTCAGATTTAGCCCCCTCTGATGAGTTTCTGTTTCCAAAGTTGAAGAAATGGCTTGGTAGTAGAAGATTTGCCAACAATGAAGAGGTGGAGTCTGCAGTTGATGGCTATTTTGTGGACCTCAATAGTTCTCACTATAAACAGGGTGTCAAAGCAATCTGTTCCTCCAAACATCAATCAACCAATTGAACATCGCTTGGAAATGTGTATCGAGCTGAAAGGAGACTATGTAGAGAAATAAAGATGTTTTTCCCCAACATTTTTGTACCTTCTTTGTTAGGTCGGGCACTTCTGGGACAGCCCTCATATATATACCAAGCTGCCTGCATTCATGTGAGATTTAACTCTGTGCTTGTCTTTTATACCAAAAGGAAGGGCATGTGCTCTTTGTTATGAGGTGCCACTAGTAGTGGGACTTTTCCAGAATGAGTACTAGTATGAAATCCTTGCTGCATACTGGCCCATCAACATGTTCCTACCACTTTTAATTTACTGTTTTATTTAATGTTATTGACATTTTGACTAGAGAATTATTTAGGCTAAATTAAACATGTTTAAACATCTTCATTTGTGTTTTTTAACAGAGATATTGGCTATGCATCAACAGTCCATGACTTAAAGTTGCTGCTGTTGAGATTTGCTCAAGAGAAAAGCTTCCACGATGACACAGGGGGAGGTGGCCCACAATCCAATATGCATATCATTCCATATCTTATTCACATGGCACTCTACGTGATCAACACGTAAGTATCTTTTGTAAAGAGGAAAGAATTTACAGAACTAGCAGGAACTCTTGTATCATTTCTTCAAGACCCCATTAAGCTTAACAGTAAATCAAGGATGCTTGAAACTCAAAAAGGACATGTGTAGTGCAATTGTAAACTAATGTGATAAAGCTACCTCCTTCATATCAATGTATTTTTCTTGTTTTTGCAGCACAAGGGCAGGTCCACGCGAAGACAAGAACCTGACATCCTACTTGGACAGCTATGTAGCAGAGAAATGGATAGAAGCAGCTTATGAGGCAGAAGGTCCACTGTACTGGGCTGTTTTGTCACTTCTTTTACACTCACCAGCTCGTTGGAACAAAACTCGTCTCATGCACATGCATCGCCTAATATTCACTGCTCAGGTTCGTCACCTCCAGCCAGCTGGACCTCCAGGATCTCGTCTCACAGACACCTCTGTCAAGGATTACTCCATATACAAGAGTTACCTAGTCTTCTTCGGTCTTGTAGATGGCATATATACCAACTATTTAAAGGTCAGTTTATATATGTGTAGTGTTACACAACCTTTTTTATACATCATTTTATAGAACTTCTACAAAATTATATGTCAATTATTATTTTCCCTTTAAGGTAATGCATTCCTGAAATCTTACAACATATTACTACAATTTGGATTTTTTATAATTGGATCAGGATTGTTCAGAGAATTTCTAAATATTGACCATCTATAACATATTAATCTATAAATTTATTTTTATTAATGATAAAATTATATAACCTACTATTTTTTATTTAGGCTTAAAATTCTTCTTTCAAAGGTTTAGTTATGTAAATGAATATCTTGTAGTTTGTCACACTGTTGTTTTCTTAACATCAAAGAGTGAAGATGCCATTTTTTACTTTCTCCATACGCACTATGCACATAGTGTATAGAGAAAGTATTGCACTCCACCAAAAAATTTGATACTGAGATTTCACCAGAAATATATGTTTTGGGGTCCCCAATATCCAAAAAAAGCATTTTCACAAAAAGGTCTGGGTGTGGGTGTGGGTGGGTGTGTGTGAACACGATAACTCAAAAACTAAAAGTCGGTAAAATACCAAACTTGGTATTTAAGTTTAGTATCTTCCGATGCGACAAGAAGATTTTGAGAAAAATCCCTCCACCCCGAACTACCCTTTACATGGAACTTTTTTCGAAAATTTTGATTTTCTCAAAAATGGCTGTAACGATTTTGATTAAAATTTCGTATATTAAACATATTTACAAAATGTATATCTTGAATTTTCTGCGAATAGCCTCTGAAGAGTAGTTTATTCTGAATGAATTTTACTAAATTTTGAATAACTGCTAAACCGTAAGAGATGGACAAAAACTTACTACACAAAAAATGTAGAGTACATTAAAACACAATTTATGTTATATACATTTTTTTCGTGAAGTTCGTCGTTTTTTTACACATTCCTTATTTTTGGTTTCTACTATGAAAAACGTATACTTTTCTCATACAGGAACTTGTCAACTCCTATCCATATAGACCAAGGAACTTCATTGACATAGCAACCAGCTTTTGACTATCACTTTAACCTACAGTTGTCCCTTATTTCGCCTCTACTTACAAGGAAGCGAGTAATTAGACTATTTCTGCTATTTTTTTCTGATTAGCAGAAAGTAAATAAAAGTATAAGCTTTTTAAGAATAATTTGTTGCAGGGATATGGAGAAAGTCATGTGAATGGTACACATCAGATTTTTCAATATTATTATTATTTATTTATGAACATAGTCACATTTTATAGGTAATTTTCCCAAGTTCCTTTCACTTCTTCCCAAACAATGGAAATTATCAAGCTCTGCAAAATGTGCCTCTTGTCTAGATGAACTCATTTGATATAAATTTTTCCCTGTGAGCCATTTCTTATGTTTTGGAGCGCAACAGCAACTTATAATGCATTCTCTCCAGTTTGGTAACTACCACTCCAGATGAAGGTGTTGGTATACATTTTTATGATGAAACAGCACTTTTTTCTCCTTCAGCTTCTTGTCAACCACACCAATAGCTCTCTGTAGAATTGTCCCGGATTATATGTGATTGACATGACAGTGATCAGTCTGTTTGTATTTAATTGCTCTAAGACAGAAAAATCTGCTGTTGCCCACCATTTCTGGCCATCAGACCATGAAATAAATCAAAACATATCACTCATAAAACCCACAAAATACACAGCAGAATTAGATAGTTGGAAGAAAATCCACATCATAAAAAAATCAGACAACTTAATGAATTTTGATTTGCCACCACACAGCACCCTTCATAATATACAACAAGAGCACCAGTCATATCAAAACTATCCACTTCAAATACCACTGAGATAAATACTGCATCAGAGACTGTTAAAGATGAAGGATACATGCTTCAAAACATGTCTGAATAAAATACTTTTGTGTTGTTTCCAGTTTTATAATCCCAACTCAATAATTGCTAAGTCTTGAATTATTTAATAAAACTAGTAGAGCAAGAAATGAGGTAGTATTAATATCTCCATTTAATAGACAAAGAATCTGGTGTTGTAGAATATTAAATGAAGTTTCAGGAAAATAAGAGTTCAATGTTCTTCCCCAGTAATGTACTGCCTTGCTAATGTGTAATTTTCATTACAGAGGGTGAATGTGGGCAATGAAGATCAATGGCCATCGGTACTTGCGGACTACATCCGACATAATGATGAAGCACTTATTAAGGCCTCAGAAAAGCTGTTAATAATGTATAGGGAAGAGTTGCTGCCTTGCACATCGTTTGACGAGTTCTGTGATGTCACTGGTAAGTCCAAAATATAAACCTGAATTTATAACATACTGTGTCTAATGGTACTGACTACTTAAATGGCGAATATTAAGAAAACAAAGATATCAGGTTCAGTTCCCAGCTGAAAGCAGGAATTTTTTTCACCAACTTCAATTGTAGTTTGATTGTGCATAAATAATAATAGATAAAACCCATTTTCATGTGCTGGTTGCCCAACAAAAGCCAGAATACTTGATTCAATTTTTTAATCTATTCATAACGCATTATTTGATGGTGTTCTCAGCCTTATAATTAATACAATGATGTCTTAGCTACTATTGCTGCTGATAGCAAGCCTGAGGAAAAAAAGATGGCTGCTATTGTCCTACATAAAACATGGATATAATCTGGTCTATACTTCATCCTATAATTTCGTACTACCGTTTCATTTTATCTACTTTTATTAGTTACAAAACTTGCCTTTTGTCACTTATTGTTTCTTCTGTTTGCAGTCAGTTTTTCCCATAACATGTGTAGCATTGTTTACTGCACTGTGCTAACCTCAGAATATTGTTCTGATAGGTTGACATATTATCACATCAGTGCATAAAGCGTTGATTACATAATATGCTTATTTCTCTGCATGTGCTGAATGAATCCATTTAGATATCATAAGCAAAACCTTTTAAAAGGCAAGGTGGAAAGTGGGCATATGTTCAGATTGAAGACTACAATGTAGTTTACGAAAATGAACTGGATTTTAAACAAGACTATATTTTTTCCCCATGGTCTGAAGAGCAAAACAGTAGAACATTTCTATTGTGAACAAATGTGTTGAACTCACCACAGACTGTGACCAAAAACGATGGTCTGGTGGGTAGAGGAAAGCAATTTTTCTTCAGGAAGAATCATTTCCCATGTTCCTTGTATGAGTGACAAAGAGTAAAGCACCTCTGTCCCAATGTCAAGTGCATGAATTTACCATATTTATCCAAATACAAGAATGTTTCTTCCAAAATATTAATATTGAAACTGGTTGGTTGGTATCTAATGTTGAGCAGTTGGCAGTGAAGCCATTCACTCTCTTGCATTTCAGTATTTTCATATTAAATTATCATTGACTAAAGGTTGGGCAGCGGAGTAGATGGTTCCCATCCATATCTTCTTTAAGTGTACAGAAAGGACACAGAGGAGATCTCACTATACTAATCCTGAATAAATGTTTATTGAGACAGTCATGGCCTGTTAGGAGTCTAAAAGTTGCTACAGAGGATTTTCTTGGTAATGTAGTGATTTTGGTCGTGTTATTACATAAATTTTCCCATGGTTTTCCTTTTGTTTGTAATACATAGTCTTCTTTAATTTTGTTATTATATGTTGATATAATGATTCTTTTGATAGAGTGGTAACTTATTGGATCAGATGAATTTAATGTAATTTTACTACCTTTCTTGGCTAGAAAGTCAGCTGTTTCACTACCCTGTATTCCAAATGTGCTGGTATCCATTGAAGTATTAATTTTAAATTCATTAGTTGTTTTATGATTTTGCAGCATTCTGCAATATTTAGGTTATTAGCTGTTGCATCAGATGTTATGGATATGAAGCTGCTTTAGAGTCAGATAATAATATAACTTTCTTCAAATTTATTTATTTATATTGAAACGAGTCATCTTGTGTTTGTAATATGTTTTCTGAACACCATGCAGTGGAAAGTAGATTTCAAACTTCACAGGTACGACAGAGGTGAAGTATGGGGGAAATGATAAAGATTATCGCAGGTTATAGTGTATGTGGCCGATTTTGTGTGTTTCATTTTGCACCGTGAAGTTGCTGTTAACAAATTAGAAGGAATATAAGCATCTCATTGGAAAAAGGCTTTTCTCTGAGGCTAAAATCAAAGATAATTTCCTTTTATATCTATGGGGAGGCAATAGACAGAAAGAGAGAGGTTATCTATGCATTTCCCTCTTTCTTGCCTACAACGTGAATTTTTGCATAAACTCAAATTAGGTAACACTTAAACAATATTGTGTAATAAATCTTCACTTATCTTTTGGAATCCAAGGACTAGTTTCGCAATAAATTGGTCTGTGCATCGTCAGCATTAGTTTCTTTTTGATCTTGTTTATTTAAATTGTTATGGTTACTGCTACTAGGTGGATTGTGTACTAAGGCATTGCCAACAAATTTGGTGAGAGTCAATTGGTGACATATCAAAATTCATTGCATGATTTTTATACTTTAATATACGTTTTAAACCAAGGTTTAAGAAACGTATATCTGCAAGAATATGTCTGCTTTTTTCATATATGTCTTTTTTTTTTATCAGTGTTGTTGCAGCTGCTGCTGTAAACTCCCACAGCAAACACACTGGTACATTTTCATTCTCCCCTCTTCCTTTCTCTCTCTTGCCCATTATGTGAATTTCCGTGCAAATTCCAGATAGGTAAAACATTTTGTGTGTTGGGTATGTTATCTAAATAAAAATCTTATCGGTCATACTTGTTGCAGCTGCCATCACCTTCTGCCACTGCACACATGCTGGTACATTTCTGTTCTCCTCTCTCCCTTTTTCTTCCACCCATAATGTGAATTTTCTGGAAATTCTAATGGATAAAACTATTTACAAAGATGTTTATATTAGATATATTCTCTAAATAGAAAATCTTATCTATGGTTGTCGTTGCTGTCGCCTTCCCCCACTGCACACATACCAGTACATTCACATTCTCCCCTCTCCTGCTCATCACATGTATTTCCACAAGTAAAGAAAGACTTGGAGCTTAAGTGTCTTTTAGTTTGTTCAAAATATTTTTGCAACCGTGTAAATTTTGTTTAAAACACAAGGTATTTTATTTTACATAGCTAATGGACCAAATCCAAAATTTCTGAGAAAAAAAATGAATTTATCTTGCATTCGGATAAGTAAGGTAATGATAGAATTATGGCATCCTGGTGGCTAATTGGTCTTTAACAATTTCCCCATCCTCACAGAAAAAAAATGAAAGAAAGAAAAGAAAACAGAAGTTAAAGCTGTACAGTATTCTGATTGCTGATTGGCCAATTGGATATCAACAACATTCACTATAACCAGCTTTAATCTAAATGAGAGCAAAAAATACTTGGAAAAAATTAATCTTAATGAAAACTAACTGCTGATGTTAAATCTATGTAGTTATACCAGGTATAAGTGCATGTAGAGAAAATGTTCTTCAGCATGAAAGATACTAATAAAATGTTGTTTTATTTCTGATCACTTTTGTTTTACTGCAGGTCTCCTGAGCGATATCCCCAACCCTGGAGCATTCCTCAGCGAAACAATGAAGCCCGAATCATTGAAGCCTGAAACGCAGAAGCCTGAACAAACTTAGACATTATCATGTGCTTTCCGCAATATTAATAAATTGTATGCAGTTAGAACAACTCAAGTACCAGCTTTGCTTACTGTTTGGTGTCCACTCCTCTAAATGCACCTTCACAACTTTTTGCATACAAATAGCAGAAGATATAATTTTATATTTTTTAAGGAATTTCGTGGGTGTTAAGAATAATACACACTAGCATTTTATTTTCCTTTATATCACTGCAAGAGCTGCAAATGGGACTCTTATTCCAAAGGCCTCTTCAAAGTTAGAACAGCCCAATGACTGTAATTAGAGTTGGGCAGATTAGCACCAAATATTAAGTTACTTGAAGGTAACAAGAGATATATCGCACTGCTGCAATATTTTGTTGTGTGTTAACTGAATGAAAATTGCTTTTATTTAACTGTGAATTTATTCTTTTGCCTGTAAACTTATAATACAAATAAATGTTAATTAAATACATGGGCACTGTTTTATCAAATGTGTACAATTTTACAGCTCTCTTACAGGAACTGTATTTCCTTTTACTCCTACTGAAAATGAGGAAGAAACCAAAAAAAAAAGTTCAGTGGTAACTTTAAGCTTTATATTGTTCTTGTACTAAAAACCAAGATATCTTGAATTTAAAGACTCATTATTGAGATTGCTAATTTGTTCATATTTCAATCAATTTAGCTGACATTTCACAGATTTATTCATAATTATAGTAGAAAAGATACCCTCTCCTCCCCTCCTGAAAATTTGATAAAAACAAGATGTGCCTTATATAAAAATAGTATGTTTGTTATTACTCCATTTTTTAAAAAATTCAACGTTTTGATTTCAAGTAGTTCCTTATTAGTTTCTTCTGAGGTTGACTTCCTTACATTCCAGTTTTAGAGGGTTCAATGTATGTACATTCGATTTATTAATGATTTCCATATTGTTCATTTAAGCTTCATTTACTGCCATACAACTGCATTTAAGCTACAAGGTTTGCTAATGCTGAAGGCACTGAAATAGGACTGCAGAAACTATTTAGGCTGATACCAACTGAGAAAATGACAAAGGGCTCGGCAAAATCAGGAAGGGGTATTAAAGAAAGCAACTTACATTAACGTGATCTAAGAAACACAACTGTTCAAATGAACAGAACTGAATACTTAGGTTTTAGACAACAATCAGGAACTTCAATTTCTCTGAGATATATTCTCTGGGAAGTCTGTTGGCTCCTATACAACCTTCAATGTAACTAATTAAAAATGAGTTTTATGGGTAATATATGCTCTATTATGTCAAACACACAATTAAATGTGCCTTCTAGTCCTATGTAACATATTTTCTAGTCTTGCTGGTGTGATTAAGCTGTGCTTGTTACTTGTGGACACTAGTGATTTCCTGTCCTAAATGTCTCTCTTTTTCAGGAAAACAACACTATTTTTGTTGACTAAGTCTTAAACTGTTATATAAATTATTCTTGACATTTAAAGCATTAATGATAATACTCAGTGAAGTAACTAACCAATTAAAAGAACCAGCATCACGCTCAAACTTCATAGTTAAAATAATTAATTTACTTGAACATGTTTCGGTGGCTATTGCCTCCATCTTAAGCAGAGATTTACTGATGAACTTGTGCAGCTGCCAGAAAAAAGACATCTATCACTGTTTCAAAATAAGATCAAGTTAATCATTTATGCATAACATACTCGTGATTCGCCAAAGGTGAGGCAGCCCCCAAGCACATGGCTGCTCTATTGGCTCCAGATAGTAATGCAGCATCCAGCCTAATAGATCCCATATTTTCTTTATACTATTACTTTTAAAATGTGCCAATTGATAGTCTCGTGATTTCATTGAAATGTGCTAGATTTTCAGTGTTACTTGGAAATAGAAGCTAATCTGTTTTCTGAAACTAAACAGTTTTCATATATTGATTGCACTGGTGCAGCATAATACGAAAGTGTGTTTCATAGAGCAGATCCAGTTATCTGCTTAAGCTAACCCAATTTAAATATTCATATAACAATTATTTGTAACAAAACTTCATTTATCTTTTTCAAATTCAAAGGACTAGTTTTAGCACTTCCAGTCTAACTGCAGGCTCTGCTCGCAGTTCGTATACAACCTTAACAATGCGCGACGGGCTACGCTTGTAGTGAAGAATAAAAATGTACAGAAAATTTACAACTGCCCAAGTTTGCATTTCGTTTGTTTTGCTATGTAGCCTGATGTGTTAGTTAATGAAAGAATCCACTAGATGGCAGATGAGACCAGAAAAACAAATGAAAGTATGTTTTGTTTGAAAGCCTGCACGTGTTCAGATTCTATGGCATACATGGTTCTAAGATGGCTAGCTCAGGCAAGCGTAATCTTATCGAAGAAGAAATGCTCGACATTTATTTCACTGATTCAGGATCTAGAGGAGACTTTAGTGAAATTTTTAGAAGTGTAAATGATGCTGAAGAAATTATATTGTACTTTATGGAATTTTGTACACCAATTTATTGATAGTGTGAGGTTATTTCTAGTAAATTGTAGCTGTAATGTTTGTGTGTCTTATTTTCCCTTCAAGAAAATGTGTAGTATATTTCTTCAAAAATTATATTTAGAGAAGAAGAACATCAAACTAATGGAGAAAACGTAGTGAGCCATTAAAATCACACTAATTTTTTTATATATATAAAAGTTAGCTTGTATGAGTTTTTTATTTTTATAAATCACTATTTAATTTGTATTTTTTAAAATTTTTATGTGACACCTAAACATATTGCGGAAGACTTTTACAGAGGCTTTACCTTCTATTGGAACTTGAAAGCAGGCATGATTTCAAGATATATCTTCATATACATACTTGTAATTTATATTCTAATGCAATACAATCAGAATAATACTTCTGGAACATAACTGGACCTATGGTCATTTTTTTGGAATGGTTTCATCCATAACCATTTTTTCATTTCGAGTACCAAGGGCACTTATAGTAGGTAAAGAACTATCACATTCCACTAAAAACTTTGATATCAAGACCACTGGAAAATTTTTTTGATCTTTCATGAATAAAAAAAGAACATTTTTAGTAAAAAGGTGCATATATCTGTGAGCATAAATAAAACCAATAAATCCAATAAAGTGAAATTTGTATTTGAGTTCAGCTTCTTCAAAAGATGCAAAACAGAGAAATCCTCCATCCCAGCTAACTTTAAATAGAATTTTTAATGCAATTTTTTTATTTTCACATAAGTGCCTCTATAAAAAACAGTGCTTTTCCCTGACATTGTGGCCACCACAATGATCACTGCTGCCAAAACAGGTATACTACCTAAAACTACATTCCATTCTCATGGATTAGAAATGCAAGGATGAAAAACATTTATCTTATCACAAAAGATGTTGGAAATGTCTCCACTATAGGCACAATTTTGACATCCTCAGGAAATTTGCATTGATACTTGAGAGTTCAATTTCTTGCCCAGTGTCTTTTGTTCTTCCAAAGTATGGGGATTTATTGCATACATTTTATTTTTCAAGTTCCCCCATAGATAAAAATTGTGTACAGTTAAATCATGGGATCATGAGGGCCATAATCTTTTATTCCTTATCCTTATCTTAAAAATGTCCTGAATTAAATTTTATGACACATCAATATATGTTGTATGGTAGCAGAGTCTAGTTGGAATAATCCAGACTGAGAGACAGCTAAATGACTGTTCAAACTTGGGAATTGTGCAAATTGCCTTCTAACTTTACTATAAAAGTTTATCATCATAAAAATACTTGGTGGTAATGTGTAATTGTTTGGAGGCATCATGTAAAACTGTGCAACCACATTCATAAAGTAATCAGCACTTAAAATTTGTAAATATTAATATGCATAAGAATGAAGCTGGCCAAGTGGTTAGACTGCTTGCCTCACACCAGGTGGCCTGGGTTTAATCCCAAGTGGTGGAAGAAATGGCATCTGGATGGGTTTTCTCTGTGTCCTCTGGTTTTCCCTGCCTGTTATTCCACCAATTGCTCTATCATCACCTTTCCTATAATCTATTTCACTTGTAGTTCATATCATTCTCTTCCTCATGCTCATGCCTGGCTCTGGGCTGACCACTCGTTCCAGGTTCTCCATTCAGTGGTTTTGTGCTGTTGCCTCACCAACAGGCTTTTGACCCCTAGGCATCAGCTTGTAAGTTCTAGGGAGATGTCAGTCCTAAATACCGGGAGGCTAAGACGACAAAAAAAATTACTACACAGCAAACTAGTCAAGGGCGGACTGAAACTTATTCTTTCTCACCATTTTTTTGCAAGCCATGTTGTGGGCGATGGAGTCTGATATGTGAGTGCTGACATGCAGTGGCTTCAGTATGACGGAAAAGTATGACATGATATTTATATTACTAATAAGATGTATGTCTTGAATTTTCTGTATTATCCTGTGTAACAAATAAATTACAAGGTGTAGATTAAAAGGCACTGGATAAAAAAATGTAAATCTGTTTAAAACACAATTTCTTTTGGATAAATATTTTTTGACACTAGCCATTTGCAAAGTGATTCTTTATTGGTATGAATTTTGCAATGTAATGGCTTACAGTAATCAATTTTTACTTTCTATATGCATATTATGTACATAGTGTATAGAGAAGGTATTGCATTCTACCCAAAAATTTGGTACTGAGATTGCACCAGAAATAGACAATTTAGGTTACCCTGAATCCAAAAAAGCATTTTTAGAAAAAGGTCCACTACATCTCAAAAACAAAATGTCTCTAAAATACCAAACTTAGTATATAAGTTTAATATCTTCAAAAGATGCGACAAAGATTTTGAGGAAAATCATCCCACCCCAATTACCCTTTACAAGGAAAAATTTTTATTTTCTCAACAATGCTTCTTAATGATTTTGATTAAAATGCTGTATATTAAAGATATTTTCACAACAAATAAAATGTATATCTTGAATATTCTGGGAATAGCTACTGAAGACCTCTTTATTTTGGAGGAATTTTGCTGGATTTTACAAAACCAGTAAACTGTAAGAGATAGACAAAAACTTATCACACAAAAAATGTAGATCTTGTTGAAACACGCGTTTATGTCATATATATTTTTCTTTTTTGTGGAATTTACCATTTTTGAGATATTTTTTTGTTATTGATTTTATTTTAAAATACTTAAAACTTTTCACCCACAGGAATTTGTCAACTCCTGACAATGCAGAGAAACGAATTTCATCCACTTGGCAACAAGCTTTTAAAAGATTTGACAATCATTTTAGCCTAGTGTATTCCCTTATTTCTCTTCTACTTACAAGAAAGCATTTCTCCTAATGTTTATCTTGATTAGCATGTAGTGATAAAAGAATAAGCTTTTTAATAATTATTTGTTACAGAGATGGAGAAAATCATGTGAATGGAGCACATCAGATTTTTAAAAATATGGAAATGGCGTGTTATTTATGGATGCTCTTTAACTACTGTGGTTCTCAGCGTCCCATTCTAAATTGGGCATGATAGACCACTTAATTTTGCTCAGAGGCCTCTATATCAGGCTTGAGGTTCTTTTATGTGCCGTAAATCTATGACACGGGACCAACGGCTTTACTTCTCTTCCGAAGCCATGCTAAGGATTTTTACACCGGGTTTGAACCCTTGAGATTTTTAAACATTATACTATTGCTGCTTACAATGAAAATTATAAATAACCTATTTTGCAAAGATTTACTGCTAACTTACTATATAAAAATAAATGGCCTGCCTGGGTAGTGTGGTGGTAGCATGCCTGCCTCATATTCAACAGGTCGTGAGTTCGAATCTCACTTAGGGTGAGTTACCTGGATAAGGTTTTTTTCGGGGTTTTCCCTTATCCTGAGAAGACGAATGTTGAATAACTTTAAGCTCCATGGACCCGAGATCATTTGGGCATCATTTCACCAATTTCATTCATCATCCGATATGACCAACCAGGTTAAAGGACATTAAACCACAAAATAAAAACGATAGAGGGTGAAGAAAGTAATATCACATCAGATATTTTAATGCTTTGTCATTTTTCAATGTACTGTCACTTCGATTTATGTGATGTAAGAATATAAAATGTTGAGGTCAGCATATAGTGACCATTTTTAAACATCTGAGTGAATTCGGTATCTATAACAAAATGTGAAATTAACTATTCCTACAAATGCCTATTTCAATTAACATGAAGTAGGTGGAAAAATAAGCATTCATTGAAATAGTTTGCAGAAGCTAAGTAAAGATAAATGATATGGCTGGAGAAAGTATTGTGAATGTAGCACATCAAGTTTTCTTCCTTATAGTGTCGGCTAAGAATTCATTGTCATACAAGATATGTTCTACGATTTGGCACATGTGCTACGAAGGAGTTGAAGTACCCCTGCGAAATGGAACAACTTGTGGAAATAATCCTCACCGAGTTGTAAGTGAGGAAGTGCCAGTTCCAATTGGTGAAATGGTTTCTTCACACTTCTAAAGAAAAAGTATTCCTTTGAAATGACTCCAGTCCTTTGACTCATCACTTGTACAAATTGGTACAATTGTTATTTTAAATTGGACCATTAGCAAAGTATGGTTATAACACAGCACATTACCACTAAGCAAATAAAAATTATTTAATACAAATTTTTGTGTATAACTATATTTAATTATAATAACTAATTTCATACTAAAGGACAATCAAGACACAAAAAACGATTGTTCTGATGAAGCATTTGGAAATGAATAGCACAATTTGTTTGGACAGATTCACAATGGAGATAGAACTGCTTACCCTTTCTGGACTTGCTCATCTACAAAAAGGAAAATGGCCACCTAGGACACAAAGTGTACAGAAAACCCACACACACCAACCTGTACCTCAACAATACTATGTTACACCCCTCACTGAAACACACAGTACTTTCTACACTTATACACCAAGTGACATCCTGTCTCTGATAAACAAAACCTTCCTGAAGAAATCCAGCACCTGACAGAACCAGTATATCAACCAAGATGTCAACAAAGCTTTCAGGAAACCACCACAGAAAAGAAAGAAAGCTTAGCCACAGCCATTATTTCATACATGGGTGCAGGGTCCCACGAAATAACAAGAATACTGTCTAACCACAGCATCAGAACAGTTTTTAAGCCCTCTCCAAAATCAAACAACATCTGGGCTCAGTCTAAGATGAACCTGGGCCTCTGTGCTACCAGCATTTACAAAATTCTATGCAAGTGTGATAAAATTTACATCAGCCAGACGGGAAGGACTGGAAGAGTGCATCAAAGAACACCATCGCTTCAGCAGGTTGCGCTACCCAGAAAAGTCTGCAGTGACACAATATACTTACAATACTAACCATAAGATCAATTTTTCATTCACCAAAATGATAGAAGAAAAATCTACCAGACATCATGACAGACTTATAAAAGAAGCAATATACATAAAAACAAACAAAAATAATTTTAACAAAGATGAAGGTCAAATAAGCAAAACCTGGCTACCGATAATTCATAATTGTGTGCCTCATCCTCAATCCCATTGGCAGTGCCGACCAATGGCAGTACGGGTCCTTCAACCTTTCCCTCCAGGTATAAATACCACCACCAAAGCAGCTTGCCTCCACTTCCCTTATGATAGTGACAGAATATGTCATTTAAAACTTGGAAATTACTCCAACACTTACCTGGCTGATATCCCAAGAATAAATTGTTAATAACCAGTGTCAGGAAAGTTTTAAGTGCTTGATTATCTTATCTTGATGTTGCAGCATGTTTTAGTAACATTGAACATTACATCATTTTGAGTTTAGGGTTTGCACAAAGCACTAGTGTGAGATGCCCACATACACCTGAGAAGATATTTTTGGCAAGCATGTGTCATGAAAACAAACAAGTTTCTCCTTGTCTTTTATCAACAAACCGTCCCTACCCTTCAGGTAAAGGGGCAAAGGGTGTTACCTATTCAAAAGACTTTATGATTCGGAAAGTTTCAAGATTGTTGTTGAATGCGAAACCCAGTATTTTGTCCTTACTCTGAGTATCTTGTACTTATTCTAACCATTTTGTAATTATCTTAATAATATGTTCTCACTACTTTATTGTAAATATAAACAAGATCTTGCTGTTAAATGAAGAAACTGTTCATTTAACTTTTGAAGTTAAAGATAGTAAAATACACTTCTTGCTCAGTGCAAAGGAATTTATTTTTGTTTAAATTTCTTTACAATCTTTTGGTAGTATTCTGATACTATTCTTTATCAGATCTATTAGCAGTATATGTATTCCAGCTTTTCCCCATCATTTCCTTTCTCTGTTGTGATGTAATTGATGTTGGAAGAATAAACAAATAAGTAAAAGTTTTTAGCAAAGTTTTATAAGACAAGGAATCCCTTAACATTAGCTAACCATTGTGCAGCCTTTTGGTATGTCTACAAAAACACTGCTAAAGCATGCTAGCTGTGCTTCCCAACCCTCCTGTGTTACTTCTGATAGCATTTGCTGGGTTATGGCTTTGTTTCTAGGTAACAGCCTAACATATTGCTGACAATGAGGCCACCTGATGTAAGTTTATTGCATTGAAAATTATATAATTGGGTCTGAGCAACAGTCTTGGTTCAGTATCATTTTGAGAGTATTCTCTCTTTGATAATACAAATTAATAAGTGGTTTCTGTTATGAAATGACACACTTTGAACATTGAGTTAAACATGCTTTATTAAGCATTGTAGCATTTACATTCAATATGAATCTTCTAATTATACAGCGATTATGAATTTTTGCATTTTATGAATGTTTCCTTACACTTTCTTGTTTTAACCCATTCAAGAATACCCAAAAATGAAGGTGAGGTGCTAAAAAAAAAAAAAAAAAAAAAAATTGGTATTTTACGGCGTGAACCTCTGACCTTACCAGAATGGTTAACTGTCTCATACCATATCTTACATCATGCACAAGATATCTGCAGTATTATCTGATCATACAACTAATGCTGCATATTGGTAAGAGTATTATTTTTTTTTTACTTTCTCTACATGTACTATGTACATAGTGTATAGAGAAGGTATTGTAATGCACCCAAAAATTTGATGTCAAGACTTCAACGGAAAGTATGTTTTGAGGTCAGCTGAGTCCAAAAAAGCATTTTTAGAAAAAGGTCCATATGTGTCTGTGTCCAATATAGCTCAAAAACTTAAAAGATTATTAAATACCAAACTTGGTATTTTAAGTTTGGTATCTTCCAAGGATGCAACATGAAGATTTTCAAGAAAATCCCCCCACCCCAAACTTTCCTTTACATGGAAAAAGTTTTAAAACTTTTTATTTTCTCAAAAGTGGCTCTATCGATTTTGATTAAAACTCCATTTATTAAAGGTATTTACATCACAATTTGAATTTTCTGGGAATAGCCTCTAAAGAACACTTTATTCTGGTTGATTTTTGCAGAATTTTGCATAACGGTTAAACTGTAAGAGATAGACGAAAACTTACTATATATAAAATGTAGATCTTGTTAAAACACACCATTTATGTCATATGCATTTTTGTTATAGATTTGACCATTTCCAAGATATTCTTTGTTATTGGTTTCAATTTTAAAATACTTATCTTTTCTCAGACAGGAAGTGTCCTTTGGTTCTACTCTTGGCCAAGCAAAGAAGTGAATTTCAATGATGATCGCATCTTGAAGCTTTTAATACATTTGACTCTCACTTTAGCATGGTGCTTTCCTTTAGTTCTCTTCTACTTATTAGGAACTAAGTAATAAGAACATTTGGCTAATGCTCATCTTGATTAGTTAGTATGGTATAGGAAGAAGAAGAATATTTTGTAAGAAGAAAGTAGAACAGCTAGAGAAAGTCGTGTGAGGTAGCATATGAGATGTTTTTAAACTTAATAGAAGGGTAAAATGCATTATCTGCACTACATTCAATGAAAATCTGTCAGCATCCAACCACACCTCACATTAATTGCTAGTTGGCCTTTTACCACAGTTTCTCCTGAAAGCAGAACAGAGATTTTGACTAGATTGGATCCCACAATCCTTGGTTTGTTAGGTTAGCCACTCCTATCATGCCTTAGACTACATTGCTTAAGATTTTATATTATTGATGTGAGTCATCCGATGTTATCTATTGTTAAAAAGGGGTATTTAACAATCATGCACAGAACACATGTTCATATCACTGAAGGGGTTAAGACAAAAAATGCAATTGAAATAATAAATATCTCTGCATGTTTTCTAAAAACATTTAAAAGTTTCCCAGTCTTGGGAAACCTAGTTATCACTGATTTTACACTATGTTGCACATATGGGGCAACTTCCCATAACAATAACTAATGTTATTGAAGTCTGCTCTTATGAATACTCCTGACTGTTACAGTTTTTATTTAATGTAACTTGATCTTACAGGATATACTGCAAACTGGACTTTAAAGCATTAATATTCTGTTTATTTCTAATTAAGTCTATCTTTGTTTATCACCCATAAAGCATCTAGTAATGCAAGACTTCTCCATGGTTTTGGAGGATGAGTGCTTTCGATGAAAGAACTTTAGCCGCACATCCAACTTGGGCCTGTATATTAACTCGTACATTGCAGGAATTTCTTCAGGTGTGTTCAAAGACTCTATTCTGAATCTTCTCAAAACCGTTGACAGAATCACCTTGGTCTCAAGAATAGCAAATCGCTGACCTGTCACAGAAATAAAATAATTAATTCAGAATCTTTCAAAAGTCACCATAGGATTACACAGTTAAACAATTAGTGATTTTAAAATATATGGGGATAACTATGACAAGATTAGTTTTCCTCCCACAGCTTGAAGAGGGTAGCGTAGACTTCTTCAATTGGATGGTTAGTAGATATTTTGATACCAGAATTTTACTGAAAATACACACTTTGGAATATCCTGAATCCAAAAAAAGCATTTTTAATAAAAGTTTGTGTGTGCGTGCGTGTGTGAAAACAACATAACTCAAAAAGAAAATGTTGGTAAGTCAGTTAAAAGCCAAATTTAGAATTAAAGTTCAGTATTTTCCAAATATATGATGTGAAGATTTTCAGGAGAATACCCAACCCAAAACTATTGTTTACATGGAAATATTTCAGAATTACTATTTTCTCAAATGTGACAGTAATAATTTTCATTAAAATATCACATATATGCATACATCACAAATAAAATGCATATATTGAATTTTCTGGAAATAGCCTATGAAGCCCTCCTCTTTCTGGGTGACTTTTGTATAACCAGTAAACAGTAATTTGCATTACTAACTATAATTTACATGTGTGGCAGTATATTAGTAATTATAAATATAAAATTGTAATACTTAATAACCATGGTTCATAAAGCTTATGACAATAAGAGACTAAGGCTGAAAAGACACATAAAATTGTGAATGCTCATCTTTTTCTTTTGGTTTCTGATAATATAATTATTTATTTCCTCCATAGCTTCAAAATCCCGAGCTCCCTAAAACTTTGGGCTCCCTGCCATGAGGTTGCCACGTCTATGGACAGCCTTATCATAAGAGGCAAAAATCATATTACACAAAGAAATTTAGATCTCATTAAAGCACACAATTTATGTCTAATATATTTTACTTTTGAGGTATTTCCTGTTTTTGTTTTAAGTTTTCCAATACTTATACTTTTCTCAAATGAGAAATTGTCAGTTGTTTTTGTGCCTACAAGGAATAAAGTTAGACCATAAAACAAGACCATTTCTGCTGTTTATCTTGGTTAGCAGAAGTAGATAAAAGAATAAGCTGTTTTAAGAATAGTTACAGAATAGGTAGAGAAAGTATGTGAGTTTAACATATCAGAAATGTTTTATTCAGAGGTCATCAAAACATATTTCCGGTGAAATCTTTGGTATCAAATTTTTGAGTGGAATGTAATACCTTCTCCACTTATTATATACATTGTATGTGCTAGAGAAAGTAACAAATAAAGCACTTTTTTTTTTTATTTTATGTTAGGGGTGTACTTTCTGGGGGATCTAATTTGAGATTTAGAAATCTATAGATTTTATTCTGTGGGTCAATGTATGTTATTAAGGACCAATTTAATTTGAATATTCAAAAGATCAAATAATTTTGAGGGGTCTTGGGAGTCGTAACATATATAATACATAAGAGTCTATATAAAGTTTTTAGTGTCTTTTCATCCTGCCATCGATACAAAGGATAAGAAAAAAAATCTGATGTGTTACACTTGCATGACTTTCTCTAGCTGCTCTACAAACAAACTTATTACAAAAGATTATTCTACACAATGCTAAACGAGATAAACATCAGCAGAATGTTCGTATTAGTTCCTTATAAGCAGAAGGAAACTAAGGGAATGCACTAGGCTAATGTGATAGTCAAATGTTTTAAAAAGCTGTTGTTAAGCAATTGTCATTGCAAATTGCTTCTTTGCATGGCCTGGAGTAGAACAAAAGAAAAATGGACACTTCCTGTCTGAGAAAAGTATAAGTACTTTACAATTGAAACTAATAACAAGGAATATCTCAAAAATGGTAAACTCCCCGAAAAAAAAATGTATATGATATAAATTGTGTATATCAGCGAGATCTACATTTTTTGTGCAGTAAGTTTTTGTCTATCTCTTACAGTTTACTAGTTATGCAAAATTCAGCAAATTTCATCCAGAGTAAACAGGTCTTCAGAAGCTATTCCCAGAAAATTCAATATATTTATTTTATTTGTGAAGGAAATGGCTTTAATATGTGGTATTTTAATCACAATTGTTAGAGCCATTTTTAAGAAAAACAAAATTTTCGAAAAATTTTCCATGTAAAGAGTAGTTAGGGAAGATACCAAACATAAATACCACATATGGTATTTAACCATCTTTTCATTTTTGAGCTATGCTGTCCACAGACCCACATACCATTTTTCTGATTTTTTTTTTTTCATTCTAAAATATGTATTTCTGATGAAATCTCGGCATCAAATTTTTGAGTGGAACAATACCTTCTCTAACCACTAAGTACATTGTGCATGAGGGGCTACAGAAAGTAAATATTTGATGTGTTACACTCACATGACTTTCTCTAACTGCTCTATAAACAAACAAAAGATTTTTCTTCTTTCTATACAATGCTAATCGAGATAAACATTAGCAGAATACTATTATTACTTAGTTCCCTATAAGTAGAAGAAAACTAAAGGAATGTGCCATGCTAAAGTGATAGTCAAATATTTTAAAAGCTGTCATTAAACGATTGTCATTGCAATCGCTTCTTTGCTTGGCCAGGAGTGGAGCAAAAGAAAAACAGACACTTCCTGTCTGAGAAAAGTATAAGTACTTTCCAATTGAAACTAATAACAAGGACTATCTTGGGATCAGTTACCTCCACAATAAAAACATAAAGAACATAAATTGTGTGTTTTGATGAGATCTACAACTTTTGTGCAGTAAGTTTTTGTCTATCTCTTATGGTTTAGTAGTTAAGCAAAATTTGGCAAAATTCATCCAGAATAAAGAGGTCTTTAGAGGCTATTCACAGAAAATTCAAGATATACATTTTATTTGGGATGTAAATATCTTTAATGTATGGGATTTTAATCAAAATCGTTTGAGTTTTTTTTCAGAAAATCAAAATATTTGAAAAGGTTTTCATGTAAAAAGATACCAAACCCCAAATACCAAGTTTGGTATTTAATGGTCTTTTAGTTTTTTAGCTATGTTGTTCACAGACACACACATGGACCTTTTTCTAAAAATGCTTTTTTCAGACTCAGGGAACTCCAAAACATATATTTCCAATGAAATCTTAACATTGAATTTTTGGGTGGAATATAATACCTTTTCTATCCACTATGTACATGCGGGCTAGAAAAAGTAAAAATTATGAGCATGAAGTGCAGAATGCATCAAATGTGGTACAGTCAGTCCTCAGGCCTTTAACCTGTTCATGAGCGAGAACAAACTACAAAATCTCTGATACATAGAGGTTAAGATAAATTACTTCCCACCAAAGAGCATAGTTAAATTTTGTGGAACATTTTACACAATGAGAGTTTATAATCTCTCTGATAAATTTTATCTGCAAGATTTCGATAATGATGAATATTTAAAAAGTTAAACAAAAATTTTGCATTTTTGGGCACACAAACCAGTTTGATAAGTTCTATTGTTTTTTGGTTCCAATTTAATTTCAAACACCAGAATGTAAAAATAATTTGAAGTACACCTAAAATTTCTGGTTTCTTGGCTCAATAAATGAATAAATAACACAGATTAATGATTATGAAAAATTACTCATACCTAAACAATTCCTTGGACCAGCACTGAATGGAATATAGCTGAATGGATGACGGTTCCTTGTATTTTCTGGAAGAAAATGATCAGGGTTGAAGCTGTTTGGATTTGGAAATATTTTAGGGTTTCTATGTATAGCTGCTACTGTTATGCCAACTTCAGTTCCTGCAGGAATTCTGTAGCCCTCTGAAACATACAAATAAATTAGTTGTAACAGGTAAGTTATATCTTAGCAGTGGAATCATGCTTTTCTATAGCAGCTTAGGCTATTTATAATAATAAAAAGATAATATAAAATTGAATATGTTGATGATAAAACAAACTAAATCATTTTTAAGTACCTTTCAGGAGAGACAAAAACTTTTTATATCAGCCTTGCTCCATTCACTGTAGTGAGTAAATATGTGATATCAGTTAAAGATGGCTTCTGACAGAGTGGTGAGTCTCTCATTCCTTGCACAGTGTGTCATATGTCAGTTTATAACGTCAGGAACAGAAACAATTCAACATGCAAGCCATCGACTCCTACATATGTCACTGCTTGAGAGGAATCTTTCTTATTTATAAAAATATGATCATTGCATTTACATGGCTTTCTCTACATCGCTATAACAAATTGTTCTTAAAAGCTTATTCTTCTATCTACATCAGATTAATCGAGATAAGCATTAGCAGAAATGGTTTAATTACTTGCTTTGTTGTAAGTGGAAGGGAAATAAGGGAGTTCACTAGGCTAAAGCAATAGTCAAATCTTTTAAAAGTTGGATGCTATCTGATAGAAATTATTTTCTTTGCATGACCAGGAGTTGACAAATTCCCATATGAGAAAAGTTTAAAACTGAAACCAATAACAAGGGATATGATGAAAATGGTCAACTCCACGAAAAACATGTATATGACATAAATTTGTGTTTTAATAAGATTATATTAAAATTCCTCCATAATGAAGAGGTCTTTAAACTATTCCCAGAAAATTCAAGATATGCATTTTATTTGTCATTTAAACATCTTAATAAATGGTATTTTAATAAAAATCATTGGAGCCATTTTTGAGAAAATCAATTTTTTTAAATTTCTTCCATGTAAAGGGCAGTTTTGTAGAGGGGATTTTCTTCAAAATCTTTGTGTCATATGCTTGGGAGATACTAAACTTAAATACCAAGTTTGGTATTTAACAAACTTTTCATTCTTCTGTCCACAGACACAGATACAGGTACAAACACACAGACAGACACACACATTGGCCTTTTTCTAAAAGTTCTTTATGTGGATGGAGAGGGTCTCAAAACATATATTTCCAGTGAAATCTTAGTATCAAATTTCTGGGTGGAATACAACACCTTCTCTATACACTAGTACATAGTCTGTGTAGAGAAAGTCAAAAGTGATGGAAGAATGGTAAAATATTTAGTTGTGGCAAAGGTCTCCACTCACAATCAGTCAGAAAATTCATTTTGTAGCATCATTATGTAGCCTATGCAAGGGAATATGAGAGTTACCAAGGAGAAGGACTTGTTTTCAAATTGTGTTATAGCAATAAATTGCCAAAGATGCCTATTCATTTTCACTGCTATAAATGTGAGTTTTTTGTTACAAATTAATTCTCATACTGTTAGCAAAACAGTGCAATAATTATTGTACTGATCAAGTTATAAGGCTTGCTGTTTTACTGCAGCAGCAGCAATAATAATAATAATAATAATAATAATGATCAATGATGGATTGTATGTTTCAAAAGCAAAATGTTGCATACAACCACTTCACTGAAGAAATTATGTCTTCCTGCTTTCTGCACATTGACAGGTCACACAGGCAATTCAGAAAGAGCAATGAGCCAAATTGTTCACATTGTTTTACTCAAAGATCAAGCAGTTGGTGATACCTCAATTACACAGTAAACTTCTTTTCCAAACTTCCTGTTTGAAGTTATATTGTATTCTTTATTATAATCTTCTTAATATATATAAACATCCTCACTTCAGGTTAGTAAATGCCACAAAAAAAGTAATTTTGAAAACAAATCTGATGTGTTCCATTCTCATGACTTTGTCTAACTGTTCCACATACAAACTATTCTTACAAAAGATCATTTATATCATGCTAATCGAGATAAAAATTAGTAGAATTGGTCTTATTAGTTGCTAATGTATAAGTAGATCGGAAATAAGGGATTATACTAGGCTAAAGCGATAGCCAAATATTTTAAAAGGTAGTCACTATGTGAAACAATTGAAGTTCAGTTTGCTTTACAAGGCCAGCAGTAAAATAAGAGAAATGAAACGAAAGCAGTCTTCCCATTTGAGAAAAATTATGTATTATTAAAACTCAGACCAATAACAAGGAATATCTTGAAAATGGTCTACTCTACTAGAAGAACATATACAACATAAATTATGTGTTTTAACGAGATTTACGTCTTTTGGTAGTAACTTTTTGTCTATCTCTTACAGTTTACCAGTTATACAAAATTAAGCAAAATTCATCCAGAATAAAGAGGTTTTCAGAGGTTATTCCCAGGAAATTCATCTTATTTTTCATATCTTTAATATACAATATTTTAATCAAAATTGTTATAGTTATTTTTGAGAAAATCAAAATTTTCAAAAATGTTTCCAAGTAAAGGATAGTTGGGGGTGGGGGGGGGGGGGGGGTTTCTTGAAAATTTTCAAGTCGCATCCTTGGAAAATACTGTGCTTACACACAAACATACATACACACACACACACACACTTTTTCCAAAAATGCATGGGGACCCAAAACATGTATTTCCGGTGAAATCTCGGTATCAGATTTTTGGGTGCAATGCAATACCTTCACTATACACTATGTACATAATACGTGTAGAGAAAGTGTTCCATTCACATGACTTTCTCCACATAAGCTTCTTACATAATATCCTTCTTCTTTCTACTCTATGCTGAACAAGATAACCATTAGCAGAATGGACCTATTACTTAGATGCTTATGAGTAGAAGGGAACTAAGGAATACACTAAGCTAAAGCAATAGACAAATGCTCTAAAAGCTGTCACTATGCAATTGTCATTGAAATTGTCATTCTTTTCATGCCCCAGAGTAAAATTAAAGAAGCATGGGCAACTTCCTGCTTGTGAAAAGTATAAGTATTTTAAAATTTAAATCAATAGCAAGGAGTACCTCAGTTAGCTCCACACAAAACTACCAAGGACATAGATTGTGTGTTTTGATGAGATCTGCATTTTGTGTTGTAAGCTTTTGTATATTTCTTACGATTTACCAGTTATGCAAGAGTCATTCAGAAAGAAAAGGACTTCAGAGGCTATTCCAGGAAATTCAGGTTTTACATTTTATTTATCATGTAAATATCTTTAATATAAAATTGTTAGATCCATTTTTTAAAAAATCAAAATGTTCAAACATATTTCCATGTAAAGAGTAGTTTGTGGTGGGGGGGGGATTTTTTGAAAATCTTCATGTCACATCCTTGGGAGATACTGAGCTTAATATTTAACTTTTTGTTTTTGAGTTGTGCTGTCCACAGATACACACATATTGGCCTTTTGCAGGAAAAGAGAAAAAGAAAGTAAATATTTGTCTATGTTAACATTACCAAAATAAGGAAAAAATTCACATCCTGGTTTCCTAAAAAGAGAAGGTATGAATTAATAATGTTAATGTTTCGTATGAAAGTTGTTTCTTTTGGGGATCTCTATTTAATGGTACCCTATTTATCATAACTCCCAAATAAATTTTAAAGTGATGCATCACTGGACCCATCTCTGGTTATGGCTGACTAACGTAATAAAGTTCAAGAGTAAGTTCAACTGTGCTTTAGTTATAAATATTTTTGTCTCGATAATATTAATGTCATAAATAAATGACTGGCACTGGTGTTCTGATTCTCCCTGAGAAATATGTCATTAAAATAGTACAGGCAATTAGAATACCCATAAATGATGTGACTTAAGGTTGCACTTACGGAGGGTTATATCAGATCCCAGTTTACGACCTAAACCAGCTACAGCTGGATAGAGCCTTAAAGTTTCCTTGATGATCATTTCCAAGTATACCATCCTTTGTAAGTCATCATAATTGGCTTTTCTGGTTGAGTCTCCAAAAATTTCATGAAGTTCATCTGCAGCTTTCTCCTGTAAAATTAATGTTTGTGTCAACCATTGTCCAAGATATATCAAGTAGGTGAATCTTTCCAGTGAAATCAAATACACATATTAGTTTTGTTTTGTTTTTAATCTGAACTACTTCCTAATATTGGCAGACAGCAATGCCATTTATCGTGAACACACTGGTTTCATTTCTACTCAGAAGTAGACTTGCCAGATTTTTAAAATGACATTATAGGATATTCATTCCATCCCCTATTTTGAAGGCCAGAAATGGTATTGTAAATTCAAATTGGCCCCCTCCCTCCCAAAAAATCATTAAACATTTTTGTACTCTATGTTAAAACTTCAATGCAAGGCAAAATATAGCATTCAAAACAATATTTTTCACACTATTTATTTCGATAACAGAAAATTACCTTAATATACTATTGGTTACAACATCTGTCAATTCTGATGGAGTATCTTATCGTAATTGCAACTTTCTCTTGCAATGAAAAACTTCCACCATTCTTAATGCTGCTATAAAACACTGGCAAGATGCACAATAGTTAAACAGACGTTAATGTTATACTTAATTATTAAATTCAAATATTTACTCTTTTCAAAGCTCCATTTTTTGTTCAAAGTGGCCTTCTGTTGTCACTGATGGTTTGGTTGTACAAGTGAATAGTGAGTGAATGAGGCAATTCATGAAAACAAACAATTCACAATAAGAATGCTTTGTAAAAGCACACTAACAACAATACTTTACACTCAACTGAACTTGGGGCAGATGATTCTCCCTGCTTGCTTCAAGTTACACAAGCCAGGCTTGCTAACTGATTTCTGGGTCAAGGTCAAAATTCAAGAACCAGTGGGTGACCATACAAGGTAACCAAACACATAACCACAGCTTCATAAATGTCTTCCCTTCCCTCTTCCTGCTTTTCCATTAACAATGCAACATGATCTTGTGATGTGTCCATGCACACCATCTCACTACAGAGTAAAAATGTGATCAGGAGTTTCCAATAGTAATATCAAATGAAATACATGCATTTCAGAATGCAAACTTTAAGCATAGCCTGAAATACAGGATTTTTGCCATCTCATATGCCATAATTCAGGACACGAATACAGGAAATCCCATACAATACGGGACATTTGCAAAGTGTACTTACAAGTGAGTGCAATCAAATAGGTTTTGAATTACCAGTCATGCTCAGGAAATGCATCTATGAAAATTAAAAAATCCACACTTTTCTTCTGATTGCTTTGACATTTATGCCATATACTGAAACACTGGTAGAAAATCAAAAGGGGTGTCTGAAAGTCTCAGGTCACCCAAAACACATACAGATAAAATTGTAATTTATATAAATTTAATTTTTTTTTCTCTTTTTTTCCACACAAGCCGTGTGTAGGACAGGAGTTGGATAGGGAGAAAAATTCAACCTGATAGCTGGGATTTGAACCACAAATCTCTTGGTCAATAGCCGGTTGCTCAACCACCGAGCTACCATGGCAACATGCTGGCATAGCATTAAATTTTTCAACCAACTCGTATGTTGCCATGGTAGCTCAGTGGTAGAGCAACCAGCTAGAGACTGGGACTTCTGTGGGTCAAAACCAAGCTACAGCATTGAGTTTTTCAGTCTGATTCTACCTATCCAACTCTTGTATGTTATATGTTAGATGTAAATAGCAAGAAAAGGTATCTAAAGTCAACAATACATTGCTTAGATGCTCCTGCAGTGAGTTACACTACTAAATTTAGAAGTCTGGATAATGTCCGACTTGCACATGCCGACATGAGGGAGGAGCTTACTATCATTGCTAAAGAACCACTCCCCTCCAAAACATAATGGTTGTAGTTATTCTTGGAGTCTAGACTCTGACTTCTGACACAGCATGGAACTGTGGAATAATACTTTTCATTTTATATTGTGCTATGAGTGCAATTGCTGAATCCTTGTAAGTACTGGATGTGTTGTTCATTCCCAAACTGTATCAAGGCCATCATCTGTAAACATGTTTACAAGTGCAATATATAACATTGTTAAGATATTAAAAGTTTATTCGTAATTAATTAATTTTTGATATGGCAATGTAAAATGTTTCTTGCTCAGTTTATATATCACTTCCAAATTTCTAATTTGAGCTTAATATACAAACAACATTAAGAAACTGTTGCACAGTCATTTCTTAATTTGTTATTAATTTAAGAAAACAAACCTATCAGATGTTCTACATTTACATGTATTTCTCCACCCATTCTGCAACAAGCTATTCTTACAAAAGCTTATTTTTCTGTCAGCTTCATGCTAATCAAGATAAACATTAGCAGAAATGTTAATAATATATAGGTGCAAATAGAATAAGGGAATACATTAGGCTTGTAATTGTCTATTCATTTAAGAGTGTGTCACTGTGTGATTATTCCATTACATTTGCATGACCAAGATAAAGAAAAATGAAAAACAACTTTCCACACTACAAATGTTAGAAGATTTCACCAAGGAATACCTCGGAAATGGTTGATTCCAATTCAAAGAAAAGAACAAAAGAGTGTGCATTAAGATATTAAAACTTGGAATTTAATGCATTGAAGCTCAATTCAGTAATTATTAAATAATGATTTGATTACAGTCAAACTTTACTCATTTAGGTCCCTTATGCAGAAACATGTTTTCACTGGCTATTGCTAGCATCTTCAGCTATTCATGACTGCCAGATTAGTGTGGTGTCTTAGGCTCCTCTATTTGCAGACTATCTCTCAAATCTTTAGCAAAATTTTTCTAGCATAGCAAAAAAGTTATTTGACTCAAGGCGCAACGAGTTCTTCAACCCAACCAGTAACATTGCAGTATAATAACAATATACTTTTATATCCAATTAGTGAAAAGGAAATAAAAAAAAATTGAGGAGTATTTAAAACAGAAAACTCATGTGGAATCAACAGAAATCCTGACTCTCTGGTCAAAAAGTGTGCATGTTTTATCTCTAAGCCATTATCCCACATTTTCAAAGTCTCACTTGCAACAAGGTGCTTTCCAAATATAGTTTAAATAGCAAACATCAAACATTACACAAAAAGGTTGTTAAGACAAATGTAGAAAATTAGAGGCCTAAATTAAATTGTGTTTTAGTTACGAATACTGTTTAACTACTACGGTTCTCAGCATCCAATTCTATATTGGTTGTGAAAGACTGCTTAATTTTGCTGGGAGGCCTCTTTATCAGGCTTGAGATTCTTTTTTGTGCTGCAAATTTATGACGTATGACGTGGTTTGCTTTATTTCTCTTCTGAAGGAAGCCATGCTAAGGATTTTTGTTGCCTGAAAAAATCCATTTCCCTCTGCTGGTTTGAAACCGTGACCTTGGGAGCCAGAGGTTATTTATAGAGGCATAATTCTATGCTGTCTGTCTTTTCATAAATCCTAGAAAAGATCATGTGCAATAGATGAGTCTCCTTCTTAGAACATCAAATTATTCTGAATCTCAATTTGGCTTAGGCTCTATCAATAATGCACTTTTTCCTTGATGGAAGATATCATAAATGCTAAAGACAATAAAGACCATAGGCCACACTGAGGCGATTTTCATTCATGTCTCATCGGTTTCAATGCCCGCGGTGCCACAAGTAGTTAAAGCGGGCATTAAATACTATCCAAAAAAAAATAAAAAATATCTAGTAAGTCTGTTCTTAGATTCAACACTTTTGATACAGTTAATCACTATATTTTAATAAAGAAATTAAAGGTATATAATGTGAGAGGACTAGCCAACCAATGGTTTTCATCCTATCTTGAAAATAGATGCCAAGTTATTGAATTAGATGGTATGCAACCATAATGTCTGGTGTTTCTAAGGATTTATATTAGGGCCATCTCTGTTTTTAATTTACATAAATGATCTTCCTTTCCATATATCACTTATAAATAATGATCTATTTACGGGTGATATATGCATCTTCGAAAACAGCAATGAGAAAACTATGCAGACAAAAATCAATGGCCTTGTTTCAGGTTTGCAGAACTGGACAAAGAATAATATTAGGAGTTAATAACCCTATCCATATTTTAATTGGTAACAGATTGGTAGGTGAAAGCAGTTCAACTAAGTTCTTAGGTAAGGTTATTGTTGACTTCCAAATATGTTGACTCCCAGACATGACTTTCTGATCTACAAACTGAGCAAATATATTATGTAGTAACCTGAATTGCTTTACAATATTGACATCTTAAAAGCTGTGTATTTTGGATATGTATATTTGGATCAGTATATGGGATACCCTTCTGTGGGTCTTTCAGTAACTAAATCAAAGTATTTAAATTACACAGAAGGATTATTAGACTTTTTAAGCAAGTCAATCAATGTAGTCTACTAAACTACTGGTTTTAGAGTTAACAATTCCAGCTCTACCATGTTCCATTTTGGAGATTGTTTCCTTCATTCATAAAAACAAATCTTTAAACACACATTGTATATCATTTTTACAGTACAAGAATCTCTAAGGCAATCTATCCCCAACAATACAAATCAACCAAGTGTTTAAATTTTGTTTCACATAAAGATGTACATGTATACAACAAATTTCTGAAACAATCAAAATCTTATAGGGTTAATTGTTTAAGAGGAAGGTCAGAAGTCTAATTTTAAATCATGTTCTATTCAGTAAATGACTTCCTTTTGATTATTTAATGCACTTCACATGGCTGTGAAGTTGTTATCCCTATACCAGTTACATTCTAAACTTGATGAGCCGCGCCATGGCTGAATGGTTAGACCACTTGCCTCTCACCTAGACTATCCAGGTTTGATCCCAAGTGACCACATATGAGATTTGTGATGGACAAAGCAGCGCAGGGGTGGGTTTTCTCCAGATTCTCCGGTTTTCCCTAACATCGCATTCCACCAACGCTCCATCTTCATTTCATATATCACCAGTGCCATTGCCTGCTGTGCCATAAGTAGTAAAAGTGGGCATTAAAAACTACCAAAAAAATTCCAAGTTTGACACTGTCAATCACAAGTTATCTAGAAGGTGCCAATGACCTTTTAACTAATTTTGCTGTTTTGTGTGATTGTATTTCATTATTTTTTATAACAACATTTACTTCTATCCTTCTTATTTAAATTTGTTTTTGAAACCTTATTTTTAATCCTAGCATTATAATAATGGTAGCCTAAACAGAATAAACAAAAACTAAATATTAAATTATCAAAGTTTTAACAGAAAATACATCAGATTTGTTAAAGTATTTGATAAAAAGTAAAAACACAACAAATTTCATCAAAATATAATATACAAACATTTTCATAATAATACTTATTTTCCCATTTCTTTCTGGTCTTTAATCTGTCCAATTTCTTCAAACTCCAAAACACTCATGACATAAGATTTTTCCAAGTTCCAAGCAAAAATATTGTTTACATTTCTTGCAACTTCTTCTGGAGATCCTCTTTGACTTAGCAAGGTCTTATGCCTCACGTTTCTTCTCAGAAAGTGTTGGACAGAGTATGACTAGTTGTTCTTCTTATGCTTAACAATTTAATTTCTGTTGTTTCTTTTTAGTATATTAAGAGCCCAATATTCTGACTGAACAACAAAACAGGTGTACTTAGTAAAATATAAGAAGAGTTTCTCTAAGGATTTCTTCGCCAGTGTTGTTTAATCATACCACATGTGTTGGAACAAATTTAGCTTTCTGTTAATATCTTTTGCCATGTCTTTACCTAAGGAAACCCATAAATAATTAAAATCAATTACTTGCTCTATTAAAAGATTATTATTCACTACTATTTAGGTTTATATTGGCTTCTTTCCAAGGAATACTATTACTATAATTTTGCTTGGAGATATATTTATAGGTTATATTCCAGCAGCAACTTCTTCTATTGAAAAATTACTCTTTGGAAACTATCCTTGTCTGTTGCTATTACTGCCTAATCATTTGTAAGAATAAGTGTACATAATTTCTGTTATCAGCTCTAAAATTATCTGATAAAATGTATTGCCATTTTTTATGATGTCACCAATATAAAATCTGAACATATCCTTTCTCATTCCTTGGTGTATTTCTATATTAGCAGTAGACTATCTGTATACAGGCTTTGAACTGCTCTTTTATATGTCTTGGAAAGCCTCATTGTTTCATTATATCCCGTATTATATTTTTTTAGCTATGTGATTTCTGATTAAATATTTTAAACATTTTTCTATGTGTTGTGTGTGACTAAGAACTAGGTACTTAATTTGAAATAATTTATAGTCAGAGGTGTATAGTGAATATATTAAAAGGGATAGATGAATTGCTTGTAAATTTGTAATGGATAGATAAAAAAGTTATATGAACACACCACATCAGGTTTTATGGGCAGATTGGAACATATGCAGAAACAAAGGGGGAAAATGAAAAAGAGGGCTGGGTATTCATAAAGGACCCTTCCTGGGCATTTTGGTGTAATTTTTTAAATACTGAAATTATTAGGTTTTTTTTTTTTTTTTTGGTAGTGTTTAACGCCCGCTTTTACTGCTCTGGCACCGCAGGTGATGACACTGATGATACATGAAGATGGAGCCCCGGTGGAATGAGATGGTGGGGGAAACTGGAGAACCGAGAGAAAACCCGCCCCTGCACCGTTTTGTCCACCACAAATTATTAGTTTAATTAAGAGTCTAAAATATACACTTATCACTAGCTGCAACACACCTGTACTTCAGGATGACATCCCAGTAAGAGAAGAGCCCATGTGAGGGTTACTGAAGTTGTGTCATGACCCTGTGACAGAAAAAAAGACTGAATGTGATACCGGAAGATACAAGACCATGGAATACAATCTTTTCAAATGCTTGTTATCTTCACTTACCGCCAACATGAAGGTATCAACTTCTTCACGGATATCTTCATCTGTAAGGAAGTTATCCTTAGATATATCTAGGAGAAGATCCAGGAATGCTAAACGCTTACGTTTTTCTGTAAGTAAAATGTTAGAATTGTTGTAGTATTACAAATTCATTTTTAACATGTTACACACTGGGACTCTGGTATCTTTCTTTTTCTCTCTAAATTGGTCATTATTATTCTTTTTGCAAGATTTTTATAAAAACATGAAACAACTAATATGATAGTGCAACAATTATCTAAAATAAACAACTCTTATATCTTCTCATTTAATTAATTTTTAGTTATAAGTTATCTGAAATTTTTTACAAATTTTTGAAAAGGAAATATATGCCAAATGTTTAAGGAAAACATTTAAAATAATTTCAATTCCTCTTTTGAACTTGGGCATATCTTATTGGATATAATAATTCTATAACCACTATAACTAACTTGAATTTCTCTTCACCAGAAGCAAATGATATACAGGCTATAGAATATAAAAGATCTATTTCAGCTACCACTTTCCAAGA
Source organism: Hymenopus coronatus (assembly GCA_030762935.1). Classification (NCBI taxonomy): domain Eukaryota; kingdom Metazoa; phylum Arthropoda; class Insecta; order Mantodea; family Hymenopodidae; genus Hymenopus; species Hymenopus coronatus. The sequence continues at coordinate 31,587,152 of CM060883.1, forward strand.
GGAAAAAGTGAAGAGAAGGAATCACAGGAGGTTACAGGTCACAAAGATGCACAGAAGTCCCTAATTTTTCCAGACTCAAAGACCTATTACATTACTTGACCAGCCCAGAGAGAGTGATGAACAACCCACTAAATCAAGCAGCCTTTCAATATCTTTTATTTGAGGAAGCACAACTGAAAGATTGTCATCCTCCATTCTACCATGTTAGTGAGTTTTTATGCCCAAGAAATCCATCATTCTACGCCAAGTTTGAACCCATGACCTTGGGAACCAGGGGCTAGCATGTTATGCCCAGACCATGGAGGATGACCCTGAAAAGAAATGCTGAATATCTTTCAGTGATCACACCATTCATTGATTATCCTAGACCAGAGTATGTTAATATCATATTTATTGAATTTTACAGACTCATATGCTAGAATAGAGAGACAATTTTCAATTATGAACAAAATATCTAACATTAAAAAAATTAAACATTGTTTGAATAATTTGAAACGGTGCAAAATTAAAATCAAACTGAATCATAGTGTGTCTTAGAACCTTTAAGAATGATGCAAGTTTTTGTGTTTTTACTAATGCAAAGAATATTTGCAAGTAGTGAAGTAGGATTGTCCATCAGAGTATAGGTATGGGTGACTAATTGTATATTAGGGGTGATTTTCTGTAAAAGATTGCTTATTAATATCAATAAAATTTGCTGTGGACCTTAATTTAAAATTTTAACACAGAATACAACCTGTACAATAAATATAGTTATTTTTGAATTCAACATTGAATTTGTATTTCTTATTGTGATTCTAAAAATCTTACAAATCTACTTGTGCACCGGTTTTCCTAAGCATGTTGTCAGTATATTATTACCATGAATGCTATTATGTGTGATTTAAAAATGCTCTTTAAGAGGTCTGGGTACTTTTGATGATACAGAATACCAAATATAAAATACCTTCATCTTACCTGTAGGTTCAAATGTGTTGTTATTTCTTTGGCGATTTTCTTCTCTCCTACTTTTGATGATCTGTAAATAAAGCAAAATTAAGGTTTTAATAAAATGGCACTTGTTGGTCTAAGAAAGTAGTTGAAGCAAGGAAAAAGAATGGGTCTTGGACATGAATATGCTTCTAAAGATCTAGATAAAAATATGCAATTTAGCATTGATCTTCAAATGCATGCAAAGAGATCAGAGTAAAAATTGTTTTATTTATGCTGATGTTATATGTAACATTAAACCAATCAATAAAAATAATTTATAAAAAGATATTAAATAATCTCCAAGTAGAAAGGTGAAATTCTTAATCAGAGCATTTTGAGTTCATCTGGATCTGTTGCAATATAGAATGAAACAACACTTAAAAACTTAAAGTTAAATTAGTAAAAATTGTCTTTATGACTCAATTCTGTATATTCTTTCCTTTTATATTTAAAATTTGTTAAATCTTATATTTCTGTATTTTAATCTTGTATGCATCTTGATATAATTTTGTTTTTTCTTGAATCTTAATTTGACATGTCCTATAATATGTATCCTGTTTCTATGGATGAAAATAAGTACAATACAATGCAATATAATACAATACAATACAATGAAGTACAAACTTAAGACTACTAACAATATTGGTTAGTGTCAGAGAAAGCGATATTACTCAAAGGGAAAATTTTACTTATAATTCTTGCGCTTTAGATATATTTCATACTACCAGAACTTTTTTCTTTAACTCTACTTAAAAAATTATATTTAGGTGTAATATGATGAATAAATTACCTAATTAACTCTCTCATTACATACAAAAAAAATGTACATAGAGTCATTAAATTATAAGGTAACCCCTCTCATGGCCTATGTCTGCTTCGCTCTTTCTTTGTCATTTATGGGACTTTGGGCAGCCAACTCCTACACTAAGGTGCAATGACACCATATCCCACTGTTTATTGTTGCATGAGGTCCAGTCATTCAGGCATCTCTATTGTTACAGTCAACATTATGCAACACTTGTCTGCGGAAAAATGTGTGTTTATATGTAGAGTTTAAACACGAATGTGCTTGCGGTTTTCAAGGGGGTTTGTTGAAAGCTTTCCAAGCTCTTTACACTTCAAGAAAAGCTATAGCTGTTGTAATGCATATGTTTGAAGCTTCAGGTTTGTATTAGAGAAGAAACATTCAATGAGCAGATCAGTTTTAACAGAAATTGGTGCCAGTTTAGAGCGATCACCTCTAAAACAATTAGCTCAATAAACAGGTGTGTCTCCGTATTTTGCAAGAAATGCTGCATACCTTTTAAAGCTCAAACCCTATTGCTGTACATGACACATGCTATTTTTACTGCCTATACTGCCTGTTTGGGAGCAGGTCAACATTTCTAACATGGTAAGGAGTTTAGTACACCTTTGCTGGCACCACTTTTCTGCTGATTCTCTGTTCTCTCTCACAGTGAATAGTGTTTGCGAGAGGGGCTACCTTATAATTTAACAACCTTGTATATATTTCCTGAGCTCAGGATAGGATAGAATAGAATAGAATAGAATAGAATTTATTCACCTTAAGAAATACAATGAATTCATGGCTTCGTCAAAAACAAATAATACATAATTTAACAAATCTCTTACACTTCTATATACATTATATTTTACAGTATTGAGCAAAACGAGTACAATTGTTGCTAAGCTAATCTTGTCTTGAGGCAGTCGTTAAGGTTTCTCTTGTGCCGAAGTACATCCTCAGATGAACAGGACCCATGCAACAAACAATGTTTCAGTGTTAGATAAATCAACTTATTTACACATACATAGCTGGATGGCTCATGTGGCAAAGTTTTCCAAATAAACAAGTATTTTTAGCACATAATCAAAAAGATGTATTCATGAATTCATCAACGGAATAAAACATATAGTTTAGGAGTAGATTTTTAACCTTCTTCTTAAATGCTTTGCTCTGTGGAACTTTGATCACATCAGGGAGTTTATTATACAAGTTAACACCTTTGTGGGAAACTGAATTTAAGCTTTTAGTTAATCTGTGTTGTTGGAGATGGATTGCTGTTGATGTTCTTGTGTTGTAAGAATGGTATTCATTGTTAAGCTTAAAAATTCTCCTATTGTCATGTATAAAGGAAACTGTCTCTAAGATATAAATACATGGTAATGGTAAAATTCTTAAATCCAAGAAAAGTGGTTTACTTGGGGTACATTGGTTCACTTGCTTGATTATTCTTATTATTCTTTTCTGCAGTTTAAACACCTTAATACAATTGTTGGCAGATCCCCAGAAGGGGATTCCATATGTCAGTAATGAGTATATATAACCAAAATACACTGTTTTTAGGACATCTAAGCTGCACGCTTTAGCTAGTAGCCTTATAGCATAGCATATACCACTTAATTTATTAGTAAGAAAATTGACAAGCTCTGTCCAACTGAGCTGAGAATCAATAACAATCCCTAAGAACTTGGTAGAATGACTCTCATTAATCAATGTATTAAAAATTGAAATTTGAACAGGATTATGAACTCCCAATTGTTGATTGAAACTAAGAGATACAGTTTTACTTATATTTATATGAAGTTTATTACTTGTCATCCATTTCTGCAATTCAGTGGTAGTATAATTGATTTCTGCCTGCATAAGTCTTTCTTCACTACTTCTGAAAATAAGGTTTGTATCATCTGCAAAGAGAACACTACTAATGGGTGATAAGTGAGAAGGAAGATCGTTGATGTAGATTAAAAATAGAACTGGTCCTAGTATGGATCCTTGAGGAACGCCGCTTTCTATAGCAGCAGAGTTTGAACGTACACCTTCTATTTCAACAATTTGGTATCTGTTTTCAAGATAGGAGACAAACCATTTGTTGGCTAGTCCTTGGACACCACAGGCATCAAGCTTCTGTATCAGAATTTTATGATCTACTGTATCAAATGCTTTAGTTAAATCTAAGAATAGACCTGCCACTTGCTCTTTTTTGTCCTTAGCATTAAGGATATTTTCTATGAAAGAAAAAATTGCACTATTTATTGATTTTCCTTTCCTGAAGCCATACTGAGTTTCTGATATAATCTTATGCTTTTCTAAGAATGGAACAATTCTATTGTACATAATTTTCTCAAGAATTTTTGAAAAGACAGATAAGGAAATGGGTCTATAATTTTCTACATTGTTTTTTTCCCCTTTCTTGAATAAAGGTTTTACTTTAGCTGTCTTAAATACATTTGGAAAGCATCCTGTTTCAAGTGTGGCATTACAAATATCCATTAGTGGCTTTGAGAGGTGGAGTACAGATTGCTTAACCAGAGAATCTGGAATTTCATCGATGCCACAAGAGCTTTTGTTTTTCAGGTTCCTTGTTATTTTCAGAATTTCATCCTCTGTAACCGGATAGAGAAACATAGTGTTGCTATTTACAGCAATATTGCTGGTTGGATTTAAGGAAGCACTACCTATTGAGCTTGATAAGATTTTAGCTATATTAGTGAAGTGTTCATTGAATATATTTGAGACTTTTTGAGAGTTTGAGATTAGTTCTCCACCATGAGATAACATGATTTTACTTGAATAGTTAGATGTGTTTACCTCCTTCTTATAACATTCCAAAGAGCCTTGCCCTTATTATCACTATTTAAAATAAATTCTTTATTACTCCTTTTCTTTGCTTCTATAACCACTTTGTTGAGAATACTACAATACTGTTTAAAATAAGCTTTGAAGGCAGGGTCTGTACTAGTTTTATGCAGTTCATGAAGGAATCTTTTCCTGTTGCAAGATTTAATAATTCCTTTTGTTATCCAATTTCTAGACTGTGAGTGCTTTGGTGGTGAATTATATTTTTTATAAGGAAAAGCAATGTTGTAATAGTATGTTATACAGCCTATGAAGATATCAGCCTTTTTATTAGTGTCCTGCTCATTCGACACATCCTCCCAGGATTCTTTACTCAATAAAAAGTTGAAGTAATCTATATTCAGAGTTGAGAGACACCGCTTCAGAAAAGCTTCATTTTGATATGTCTGACCATTTATTTTGCTTGGTGGTGGCAGCAGTTGAAGAAAGACAACATTATGATCAGATATACCAATCCCGATATTACTGGTTGTAAAAGGTAGAGCATTAGTGTTAATAATTATCTGATCTAGACATGTTCTACTGGAACTTGTGATTCTTGTTGCCGTATTTATAATAGGCATCAGATTATAAGTTTGAAGCAAAGTAATTAAACTATGTTTTTCTGCCGAGTCAACAAGAAAATCGACATTTAGATCTCCACATATAGCAATATATTTTTTCTCACGTGAGAGTATGGACAGAAGCATGTCCAGTTTCTGGACAAAACTGGTGAATAATCCATTGGGTGACCTATATAAGCACACAAGGAGAATTTTTATATTTCCCACATTTAGTTCTGTGACATCATGTTCAAAATTTGTTTCATCATTTAGATGTGCTGTGTGTGTTTTATTTTTAGAATGTGTATTATTTTTAACAAGAATACCAGCACCTCCATTGTTTTTATTAGAGCAACAATATATATTTGCAAAAGTATAACCTGGAATACTATACAAGGGATATTCATCTTCATTAAGCCAATGTTCTGTGAGACAAATCACATTCACATGTTTGTAAGTGGATGATAAAATGACTTCAAGCTCATGCAGTTTGTTCCTAACACATTGCACATTTAAATGCATAAGGCTAAATATATAATTGTGGTTGAAAACATTACCTGCATTAAGAGAGAGACAGTATCCAGCTTGTCTTCCAGCATCCCATCATCTAGCCTGGTGTTGAGGTCAGGGCATTGTTCATCTGGGTTCACTTCTTTGTTTACTGCAACTGCATTTTCATTCTTGTTGACATGGTTAGTATTTCTTCTCGTAGAGTTGTCATCCACCACAAAGTTCGTCAGTTTCCCTTTAGCACTGATGAAATAACAGCACACAAAAGATTTCCAAATTTATATGCGCCTAAACGGTTAAAATGCACCCCATCCCTTCCAATATCATTTTCTCCCAACCAGAAATTTCCGTCCACGAAAGTACACTGTTTAGTGGAGCACAGCCAATTTAGTTCTTGGTTTATTTTCGCCACGGTAGGACTTGGACTACTGGGTCCCGCACGATTTCTAAGTTTTTTACATGCACACGGCCGAGCCAGCCGTCTATGTTGTGGTTTGAGGAGTGGGGAGGAGGTAGAAGTGGGGAAAAGGAATAACCCCTACACGCGCAATGCACGGGATTTTAATCAAAGTCGGCCCAGCCGTTGTTAGAAAATGTAACATTTCTAAAAATTACGTACATTTTATTTGCCACATAAACATATTTAATGCACAGGATTTTAATCAAAATCGGTCCAGCCGTTTTTAGAAAAAAGTATCAATGGGAAGGGTAGTATGAGGTGAGGATATTTCTAAAAATCGTTGTGTATCTTTGGAAATAAAATTAAGTTAAACTGAGCTTTATTAATGGAAACTGTTTAATTGCTGTGGTTCTCAGCGTCCCATTCTATAGGAACAATCAATGTGTTCTATTCACATGACTTTCTCTGTCTGTTGTGCAAACTATTCTTACAACATATTATTATTTTATCCACATTGTGTTAAACAAGATTAGCATTAGCAGAAGTGGTCTTATTACTTGCAATTAGAAGGGAAGCGCTATATGAAACAATTGGCATTGTGTTCTATTTACATGACGAGCAAAACAAGAGATGAGGCCCGCATGGGTGGTGTGGTGGAAGCGTGTCTGCCTCACATCAACAGGTCGTGAGTTCGAATCTCGCTTAGGGTTAAGTTACCCGGATAAAGGTTTTTTTTTTCCCTGGGTTTTCCCTTATCCCGAGAAGAAGATGAATGTCGAGTAATTTTAAGCTCCATAGACCACAAGATCATTTGAGCTCATTTCACCAAGTTCATTCATCGTCCGGTATGACCAATCAGTTTAAAAGACGTGTTAATCCACTAAGAAAAAAAGAAAAGGAGATGAAATGAAAGACCTAGTTTTCATTCCAGGAAAGTTTTAAGAAGTTTAAAACTGAAACCAAAAAGAAGGAATATTTCAGAACGGCTAACTATACTAAAAACTGTATGACAAATTGTTTGCTGCTAGTAGAACTACCAGACCCAATTCCTCTCTGTGAGACGACCATCTCTTCCTGCAAGAAAATTTTAAAAGTCCTGGCACATACGTACTACCAGACCCGATTCCTCTCTGTGAGACGACCATCTCTTCTTGCAAGAAAATTTTAAAGTCCTGGCGCATGCGTACTACCAGACCCGATTCCTCTCTGTGAGACGACCATCTCTTCCTGCAAGAAAATTTTTAACTCCTGGCGCATGCGTACTACCAGACCCAATTCCTCTCTGTGAGACGACCATCTCTTCCTGCAAGAAAATTTTAAAGTCCTGGCGCATGCGTACTACCAGACCCGATTCCTCTCTGTGAGATGACCATCTCTTCTTGCAAGAAAATTTTAAAGTCCTGGCGCATGCGTACTACCAGACCCAATACGTTTATTTGGTCACATAATAATAAGTACACCGTGTAATACCAACACGTATGTTTTTATTAAACGTTTATCTGTATTCTTAATAATTTTTGTGCTATGTGACAGTCAGAATTAGGATTGTATCATATGCTTTTCTGGACACTTAATTATAACACCGTGTAACATCCATGTGTACTTTTTAATATGCTTATCCTTGCGCTTAATAATTAATTAACCACAAAATAGTACTTTCAGCCACAAGTCTCTCGCTCTGGGTAACTCAGTTGGTTAGGCACTGGCCTTCTGATCTCGTAGGATGCGGGCTCAAACCCAGCTCATTTTTTACGTTATGTACAATGTAGAGAAATATTGTATTGTATTCCACCCAAAAATTCCATGTCAAGATTTCACCAGAAATACATGTTTTGGGTCGACCTGAATCCAAAAAAGCATTTTTGATAAAAGGTCCGTGTGCGCGCGCATGTGTGTGTGTCTGTGGACAACATAGCTCAGAAACGAAAAAGTCCGGTAAATACCAAACTTCATATTTAAGTTCAGTAAATTCCAAGAAAATCCCCCCTCCCCCAACTACCCTTTACATGGAACAATTTTGGCAAATTTTGATTTTCTCCCAAATGGCTCTAACGATTTTGATTAAGAGAAGCGAATTTCAAAGCAATCATATTCCGATCTTCACTTAAAACTATGGCTTTGGTCTAGTGTATTCTGTCATTTCCTTTCCAACTATGAGGAAATATGAAATAACATTTGAGCTGATATTTATGAGCAGGAAGTTTTTGCAAACATAACTTGTTGCAGAATATGTAGAAAGAGTCATGTGAATGTAACACATCAGATTGTTATTGTACTGTATTCCACTGTAAAATTTGATACCAAGATTTCAACTGAAATGCACACTTTAAAAGTTCATGAGTCCCAAATCAGCATTGTTAGTAAGAGGTGTATGTGTGGGTGTGGGTGTGGGTGTGGGTGTTGGTGTGGGTGGGTGGGTGTGTCTGTCTGTCTGTCCAGAGGTTTGTCTCGATTAAAATGAAGCAGACAGAAAAATAATCCTTCAAACGATTTGTTGGTATCGCCACTGATAAGCGATAATTTTACACAGAAAGCCAAATGGCTGTACCATATCAACTTCTGTTTTGTGTTCCATTCACATGACTTTCTCTACATTTCTGCAGAAATAGTCTTATTACTTGCTTCCTTGTGAGTAGAGGCGAAATAAAGGAGTACCATAGGTTAAAGTGATAGTCAAAAGCTGTTTGTTATGTGACTGAAGTTCCATTGTTTATATGGACAGGAGTTGACAAATTCCTGTATGAGAAAAGTAAGTTTTTCAAAGCTGAAACCAAAAACAAAAAAACGGCTGGACCGATTTTGATTAAAATCCCGTGCATTAAATATGTTTATGTGGCAAATAAAATGTACGTAATTTTTAGAAATGTTACATTTTCTAACAACGGCTGGGCCTACTTTGATTAAAATCCCGTGCATTGCGCGTGTAGGGGTTATTCCTTTTCCCCCACTTCTACCTCCTCCCCACTCCTCAAACCACAACATAGACGGCTGGCTCGGCCGTGCGCATGTAAAAGAACTTAGAAATCGTGCGGGACCCAGTAGTCCAAGTCCTACCTTCGCCACTTTTCTTTGTGTCACATTACGTCGTCTTATCACGCCACTAATGACAATCTTAACATCCGGCACTTCTGCCTTTACATAGTTTATGAGATCCATAGCGTCCCCCATAATTTCTTCTGCACACATACCAGGTTTTATATCGTTGGTCCCCGCATGCACCACCACCACGTCTGGTGCTTCTTCCTTCATTTTAGTCCTCTCAATTTGGTGTTGCAATTCTCGTAGCTTGATGCCAGGAAAACATCTCACGTCACATCCACGGTTTTTACATTGCTGCCCCGAAAATTTTAGCATGGAGTCCCCTACTACTAAAACCTTGGGTGAATTGCTAACTTTGTCGCGCTTAACATCCCGAGTTTTGCAGTTTCCTTCATCCATTTCGTCGTTACTCAGTACTTCAAACCGATTTTTCATACGCACCTCCGGACTATTTTTCGAATCCAATACACGGCTATTTGGAATTGATTTAGAGATTCGTCTATTCTGATATCTTACCTCAGTATAGCCGTTATTCACGTTTGCCATCTGTGTTTGAAGATCCATGTTTGTCTGCTTCAATTCAGCATTTTCCGTTTTTAGATTTTTTATTTCACTTCTTAAGGCGTTAACTGTTACTTCCTTATCTCTGCTGGTTGAGCATTCTCTTTTTAGCACGTCGATTTCCCTTGGTAGACGTATTTTCCTTTTGGGCTTCTCTTAGGTCTTTGTTTAGGAGATCAATTATTACATGGAGCGATGCCGCCATTTCCTTTTCGCGTGGGTTTTCGACCACCGTTTCGGCTACTCGATTTTTGGCCTGTTTCACGGGATATAATTTCTCCCCGGAATTCTCTCCATTTGCACAACTTACCGCACTATTATTGTTCATATTTACATCATCTTCAGATACTGATTCGGCGTATGTTCTAACTTTATTACATATTTTGAGTTGTTTGCTCCGTGTTAGTATTCCTCCCGCCGCCATCTTGACTCAATTAAACTTTGAGAAACTCCAGTGCCTAGCAAATACAAACTTGTATTGTGCAGTAGATGATCCATATCACAGTTATATATTTTTTAAATTAACTATTTATTTAATAATAGTATCCATAGAATAATTGTCCTCCATGGTCTAGAAACAACATACTAGCCCCTGCTTCCCAAGGCTGCAGGTTCAAACCCGGCAGAGGATATTTTTAGGCATGAAAATCCGTAGCATGGCTTCCTTCGGAAGGGAAGTAAAGCCTTGGTCCCATGTCATAGATTTACAGCATGTAAAAGAACCTCAAGCCCGATAAAGAGGCATCTGAGTAAAATTAAGTAGTCTTTCATGCCCAATATAGAATGGGATGCTGAGAGCCACAGCAGTAAAAAGAGCATCCATAAATCAAACTCAATGTAAACTTTTTGTAGAAAGATATTCATTTCTGGTTAAAAAATTTGACTGTAGCATGGAGTTATTTATGGTTTACCAGCGGAGCATTTGACTGACTAGGTGCAGCTATTGTTCCAACTGTACCTCATAAAAACAGCATATAACAAAGCCCATTGTAAGCCACTTCTCTGGCTTTGGATAATTTTAGCTCCAGAAGGTTCTTTTCAGCAAATTTAGGTAATCTTCTTTTGCAAAACATGCTACCATGCATACAGGGCTGGTTAAAGTTGGTTGGACCGTCAAGGAGTGAAGGAGTGTAGTTAGTCAAAAAGTTATGGAACTAATGAGTGTGGACGGTGCAAAGTTCAGTTCTGTTGTGAGTTTTGACTCACTGGTTCATTTGTAATTGGGATTCAGCACATCAACTATGTTGTGTTCTGAGTATGTGATAACAGCTGTTCAAGTGTAACATGTTGGGTTACGTTGAGTGGCCAAGTGTATGGACAAAAACTGCTGTTCTGTACATTGGTGTCAGGAGTGGGATTAAAAAGTCAAGAAGGAAGTGCTTAAAATTTATAGGCCAAAGGGAGGAAATGAAGTGAGGGTTAGGCCATTTTTAGGCATATGCCTCCAGTTGTTTAGTTCTTCCTCTTAGTCTTATTAATTTTTATTATTATTATTATTATTATTATTATTATTATTATTATTATTAATGTATGTATAAAATATCATTGAAAATGTTTAGTATATTACAGATATCTTTAATTAAATCCAGAAAAAATAAATAAACGTAATTCGACAATTAAAAATAAAAAAGAGAGAGGGAGAGAGCGAGAGAGAGAATGCACGTTATCCTATAACTTGGTAGCCTTGAGGTACAAATGAGGAGGTGACACGCAAATGCGAACATGTCCATTAAATACAGTTTTTCACAATCGACAAAAAACGTATCTCAACTATACATATGAATTAAAGCAACATATTGATAGTCAAACGCCTTTATTGTGTATCCAAAAAACAATTCACATGTGTGAAATAAATCTAAACTGAAAATTTTCCTTTAAACAGTACATTTAAATATGTCGTTTGCATGATCCATTTTGACATGTTCGCCTTTGAATGAATTTCGAAAGGCAAATATCTTGTTGTTTCATAATGACTTGCACGTTATTGAGTAATACTTCTTATAGTATATCAGATTACCTATCTATAACATTTTAATATATCATATCATTAAAAAAAAAAAACTATAAACTCACTTTGGTAGCTTTGGCTTTGTTTGGGAAATTTTAACAAAGTTGTGATATTTTGCTTTTTTTAGAATCATTTAATTACATAAATTAAAGCATCATGACCAAATTGGAATGATTTCAACAATGACATGGCTTATTATTAGAAAGGTTCTTGAACCAACACACTTAAACAAACAAATCACAATCATCTTCTAAACTGTCAAAAGAAATTTCATCTGTCTTTGTGTTGCACGATGTGGGAATAGAGTCAATGATGGATGCATACCATCTTACATCTTGGTGATTTCTCCGGTCTTCTCCAAAAATAGTTTTCAATAAACCATCAACATCTTTCTTCTTAGCATCTGGGATTGGATGACTGAGGGGTATTTCAGGTATTGGTTGACAAGAGTTTCTTCATGGTCCATCCGCGTTTCAGAAGAGATTTCCACTCTGGTATCTCTTGCTGGGATTTGTAGAATGCAGTTGCATCCGCATCAATATGAATGTTTTCCATAGCTTGACGCTTTTTAATGAAAATTTGTTCCATTTCACTGATGTGATCTAAATTTCATATGCCTTTAGATAGTGATTTCATGTCCATCATTGCCCAATCTTCACCATGATTTCTTACTTCACCCACTGACTGATAGACCTCAATATATTCCTCTTTTGTTACAACTGTTGACTTTTTTCTTAGAAGTTTCTCCACTCTACCGAAAACGCGGTCAGAAGGTAAGAAACTGTGTCCTCGAACTGGAAAAATGAGGTGTATTTCTTCAAGAAAATACATGAGTGTGTGAAGCACGACATTGTTCTTGTTTTGAGCTCAACCGTCACAGAAAAATTTCAGTACAGTTTTTCTTTAAAATCGACAGATTTTAAAAAATGCAATAAGGCTGAAGCCATATCTGCTGCACCACGGCGTGCCAAATCTTCTGTCCACGTGTAAAATACAGGGTTCTCTGATTTCACACTGACAATGCACAAACTGTAAAAACTTATCTGCCTGGAGTAAAATGCTTCGTTGTCAGCGGCTGGACCTGTTGCAAATCAAAACAGAAAGCCATGTCTATTCATTGTGTTCTCGTAAAAGTTCATAGAAGGCATTTGCCCTTTTTTTTTGTGGACCTTTTTCTGTGTGATAAGCTGTATCTTTTCATTTTTTGAAGCCACCTTCATTTATTTGCTCATCAATTCTTGCGCAGAAACTGCAAATATCTGAAACAGGACTTCTGAATCCAATGTTACATTCATTCACGAATATTCTACGGAATATAGATGTAGAAACTTTGTTGTCATTAGCCACAGATCTGTTGTACAGGGCACTTATTTTTTTTATACTTAATTCGCTGTGCAGATACAGCCGTTGTGATTTTTGTCGGTTGTAATGACTTTCAGTACAATCCAGATAGCTTGTAAATTGTATAACACTTTTCTTTTTGTCTGCAAATTTATGACTGATGCGATTTCCACCTCTATATTCCTTTATTGCTTTTCCTTCTTTTATTTATTTTGTTTGCTATACTATTCAGCCGAGTAGATTTCATTAGAGTAATACGCATGAAAAATTTCTTGCACACTGTATATACTATGTTTCCATTTTGTGCAAAAAGAGTGTAGTTAACATTAAATTTGCGAGGTTTACTTTCGCCTTCATTGTTTCGAGGTCGCTTTCTTTGAATATTTTTCAGCGACATCATCCGTGCAAGCATCCTTTCTTGAGCTGCTTTATCTTGAACTTTATAAATTAATTGCCTCAGGTGCACTGCATCTCGTGGGTGTATTTCCCGACAAGAGAACTGTTTATTTTGGTGTGTACATGCATGTAAAGAATGAAAGCCTCTTGGTGCAACACACCGTTTCCCTTTATCCTTTTCATGTTGCGATTCATTCCTCTTCCTCTTTCTGCTACCCTTGCTTGCAGTCTTCACAAATACACGTTCTTCATCTATTTCACTCGCTAACTAAAAGGCTGACCTAATAATTGCTGCTACTAGATATTAGAATACAATATTACATGAGAACACAGAAGCGATTCATTCCTCTTCCTCTTTCTGCTACCCTTGCTTGCAGTCTTCACAAATACATGTTCTTCATCTATTTCACTCACTAACTAAAAGGCTGACCTAATAATTGCTGCTACTAGATATTAGAATACAATATTACATGAGAACACAGAAGCGATTCATTCCTCTTCCTCTTTCTGCTACCCTTGCTTGCAGTCTTCACAAATACACGTTCTTCATCTATTTCACTCGCTAACTAAAAGGCTGACCTAATAATTGCTGCTACTAGATATTAGAATACAATATTACATGAGAACACAGAAGCGATTCATTCCTCTTCCTCTTTCTGCTACCCTTGCTTGCAGTCTTCACAAATACACGTTCTTCATCTATTTCACTCGCTAACTAAAAGGCTGACCTACTAATTGCTACTACTAGATATTAGAATACAATATTACATGAGAACACAGAAGCGCAACAATAATCATACCAGCTGTTCTGCGCGGGAATGCCTGGCATGGAATGGAAATCACGTGACTTAAACCACAGCCTCCTATTGGTTGTATGGACTAGTTCTTCTTTGCAGGAAATTTATACATGGACATGTTCGCATTTGCTTTGAACCACGCATTTTCACAGACTTATATCACAGAATATATTCGGGTTTGCTTCAATAGCAAGACGTATATACATTCTGCTTATCCTCTAATTACCATTCCAGAACGTAACTCAATTTTTTTAAATTTTGGACATGTTCGTGTTTGCGTGTCACCTCCTCAAATATTCACAGCTATAAAATTCAAATTGTATGTGACATACAAATATCTTTGGATGTCATATATTTCAAAAAAGGAGGAGAAAACAAATAAAAAACAAAGGAAATTTGCAGGGTAGTACAAAATATTTCATAAATTATAAATCAGGCTATCTTAATAAAGGAATACCTTTTCAGTGAAGCCATGCAGTATTTTCAGAAGCTTCCGCTGTTCTCTGCCTATGAAGGACAGGTGGTACACAATATCACGGTAATACCATGGAGAAGTCATTCTGTCAACAATTACTTCAGTTATCCTGAAAATTAAATCAGTATACATATACATACAAATGCTGTTGGTGATGCACTGATTTGTAAGCTAAAAAATATACACATGTATAGATCAATTAGTTATTAGAGATAGGCAAAAAATGAAGACAATATTACTAAATGTTAATGTTAAAATTCCAGTGTTTCTGAGAACTCGGAGAAAACCCGCTGCACCACTATGTCCACCCCAAATCCCACAAGTGGCGCAGGAGTGGGCTTCCTCCAGGTTCTTCAGTTCCCTCACCATCACTTTTCACCGATGCTCCATTTTCTGTGCATATATCATCGGTGTCATCGCCTGCAGTGCCATTAGTAGTAAAAGTAGGTGTTAGATGCTATCAAAAAAAAAAAAAAAACTGCATGCTGTCACTTGGGATGGAACCCAGGCCACATAGGTGGGTAAGACCCTGAACAGTCTTCCAGTGGCTTGGAAGGATGCCTTTGAGCAAACCTTTTATGGACATGTGGTGAAGCCTGGAATTGCTGGGGAAATCTGTGCATCTCTATCAACTGTGCCAACCTTACAGCCCTTATTTCTCCTGCAGTTTCTTCACTTAAACTATTTTTCCAAGGGTGTATACACAAAATATCCATTGATATCAAGATGCTAGATGTCCCCTTGTAAACTAGTCATAGTCATTAAATAATCTAAAATTTAAAGTTTACTAAAATAAAATAGCTTATAAGTTTTTGGTTGACAGTTAATTTACCTTTTTGCAGCAGATACATATTCATTATTTCCTCCTGTTTGTGCATGGACTGACACTCCCATTGCTGATTCTGAAATGGTAAGTATATTAAACTTTATCCAAGTTTTTCTCTACCCAGTATCTTTTATTAGGTTCTGCAAACTATTCTTATGAAAGCGTATTTATTTTTCTATCTACTTCATGTTAACTGATAAGTGACCATTGTTCTGAATATTAATTGAATTACATTACTTTAAAACACAATTCCTAAATTTCATCTTATATACTTAAAAAAACATTTGTTGAAGAAAGAAATGTTTATTTATTATTAATAATATGTAGACATAAGTATTTTTGAGTTTAAACTATCCTGTATGTAAGCTAAATTTTTGAACTGAATATTAACAGCTATATTTCTCTTAATAATATCTACATTTTTGTGCAGTAAGAATTTGTCTATGTCTTATGGATTCCAATTATGCACAAGTTATTCAGAATGAAGAGGACTTAAGAGGCTATTCCCCAAAAATTCATGAATTGCACTTCATTTTGGATGCAAATACTTTGAACATGTTGTATTTAAATCAAAATTGTTAGAGGCATTTTTTACCAAATCAAAGATTTTGGAAAGTTTTCCATGTAAAGAGTAAGGTAGTGTTCTTTGGTTAAATTCTTGGATGAAGCTGAACTTGAATGCCAAGTGTGTGTGTGTGTGTGTGTATGTGTGTGTGTGTATGCCCCCCCCTCTCTCTCTCTCCATATTAATTATTAATTATTATTATTATTATTATTATTATTATTATTATTATTATTATTATTAGAGAAAATAATCTGTGCATTTGATGTTATTTTCAAGAGAATATGTAGATTCATACCACAGATTATATCCAGGGCACATTTTCTAGTTAGGTCATTGATGGCTACATATGGTTCATTTACTTTCTTCTCCAGGAGATCTGCTAAAATACAACTTTCATTGCTAGCAACTTGAATATACTGTTCCAGTATCTTGAAGTGAAATGTAGGTGTCAGAAGCTTCCTTCGGTAATGCCATTTATCACCTGGAAAATTTAACAATATATTTTAAAACGATAAAATATGAAGTTGTCAATTGAGGGGGTCAGTGCAACAGTGGTCTAACCCATCTTTTTATAAAATGGAGAATAACTCAGTTAAACACACCTGGTGTCTTTAAGAATAACGAAAACCTCATTTTAATTGAACTGATTGTTCACTGACACTTTTCCAGATTATTACACAACAACACATTGAGTACTGTAAACATAATGTTGCGATATACCTGACAATTTTTATTAATGTGATGCAAATCTGTTTCTGGGTTAGACCATTGTTGCGCTGACCCCCTCAATTGTAAAAGAAGCTATATAACTTTCAGCTCATTTGGCGTTATGTTGTTAACTGCAAAAATTGTGTGCATGCATGAGTGTGTGTGTGTGTGTGTGTGTGTGTGTGTGTGTGTGTGTGTGTGTGTGTGTGCTTGCGTGCGCTAGAGAGTTTCAAAGTGATTGCTAATTAATATTTATTATGAAAAGTTCTATAATAAGCAAGACATTTTGTTTTTCAACTTCATTCCTACTTTGAGGAAATCAAATTAAGACACATATTGACTATTCTCTGAATGAGACTTAACATAGGTACTTTATGTACCAAGTATGATAATAATTGGTTCTCTCGTTCTCTCTCTCTCACTCACACACACACTTGTAAATGAGAAAAATGTGCTTTCAACCTCCTAGACACCCGTTATCATGTTGTGCATACTAACATCAGAGTTATTTCCAACAGTGAAAATTACCAGAAAGATTTTGTTTTAATTGGCTTATTTGCACATCCACATCTCTCTCCTTCTTCCTTCTGGACTCAAGTCCAGACTGTGTTATGAATTACAGTATTTGATTATTTCTGTTTTCCATTCTAAAATGTTTGGGGACCTTAAAACATCAACATGAAGTATCATAAAATTTTTAGGTGGAATACAACACTTCCTCTACTTACTATGCATTGTAGAAAAAGTAAAAATGAAAGTGAAGGTTTCCATGGCAAGTATCAATGCTATTACCTTGGTGTTATTGATGTTCCTAGCCAACATTCTGGCCATTCTTTGACAGGCATCTTCTCAAGCAATATGAGTAACAAAGAATTGAATTGAATTTATTTATCAATCATTGGGTAAAAAAAATTTACAATAGACTTCTTCACTTACAACTATATACACAACATGTTTTCCTTGGCAATACAATATATAAAACAATCTCAAACTCACATGCCATTCTTGTTCAACTCTTCAAATTCCTGAATACTATATACAGGATTTTTCATCAGCCATGTATAAACTCTATTCTGAAATACCTGAAGATTAAGGTTACATATTCTATCTGGTAGTGCATTAAAAAACTTTATACCTATTATTTTATAATGTTTACTTGTTTTAGTTAATCTATGGCAAGGCATATCCGGTTTGTTTATGTTTCTTGTATTGTAATTATGTATTTCTTTTCTTGCACTATGATTAAGCATATTTTCTTTTACATTTATTAGAACATCATAAATATATAAATTTACAATTGTGAGAATTTTTAGTTTAACAAAAAGTATTTTATAATGATCCATGGAAAGTCAACTGAGCAAAATATATTGAAGAATTCTGAAAAGTACATACCTTTACTGGTGAGTAAGCCACCACATAACCATGGCATTAACAGCTCATATAGTGTACATTTAGTTATTTGGACACTACTGCTGAGTACAACCTGAAAAAAACATAAAAATGTATTATTTACTAATTCATCTCCCCGTCACCAGAGAGCACCAGCAATCTACAGCCTTCCCTGGACAGGAAACAAAAGCGGACAATCAGTTGGAGAATTGTTGATAATGGGAACAATACCCCATTCCCAAAGTAAGTAGAATTTCAGTGATGTAGTGTTACCAACTCACTTCTTAAATGTATTATTTATATAACAATCCCTATTTACCAGAAGCAGCTGGTGAGGTGAAGTAAGTGTAGAGTTTTTCACCTAAAGTTACCTGCTTACAACACTTTTTAGTTTGCTTTAAATGAAGTATTTAATACAGCAACCAAACTTGTCAGCTCTTGTGAAATGTTTAATCCAGGTGGTGTAGATATTGATACAAGATACAATCTATTCATCCTTTAAAATCATACAATGTACATGTGTACTATGAATGTCATATTGTGAGGATTAAATACAAATAAAAATTGAATTAAATACAAATAAAAAACATCTGATGTTTTGCATTCACATGACTTTCTCTAGCTGCTCTACAAACTTCTCACAAAAGATTCTTCTTCTTTCTATACAATGCAAATCAAGATAAACAGCAGAACATGCTTATAGTTCCTTATAAGTAGAAGGGAATTTAGAGAATTCACTAGGCTAAAGCGATAGTCAAATGTTTTAAAAAACTATTTTTTTTTTTTTTTTCATTTACATAGCCCCCTTTATCATCTAAGGTCATATCGGGGGCTTTGCACTTGAAACAACTCATTATTTGTAGGTTCTTTTATGTTTGGTTTAAATCATTTTATTTTCACATACATACTTCCAGACTCTGGGGAATACTTCTGGCTAAAGAAAAACTCCACGCCCCAGCCGGAATCGAACCCGGAACCTCCGGGTGAGAAGTCAGCTTGCTGACCACTCGACCACAGAGGCAGTCTAAAAGCTATTTTTGTGCAATTGTCATTGCAAATCACTTCTTTACTTGGCCAGAAGCAGAACAAAAGAAAATAGGACACTTCCTGTCTGAGAAAAGTATAAGTCCTTTACAGTTGAAATCAATAACAAGCAATAACTTGAAAACGGTTAACTTCAAAACAAAACCTTAAAGGACATAAATTGTATGTTTTGACAAGATCTACATTTTTTTTTTTTTTTGTAGTAAGTATTTGTCTATCTTTTACGGTTTAGCAGTTGAGCAAACTTTGGCAAAATTCATCCAGAATTTTCGAATATTTTTCCATGTAAAGGGTAGTTTGTGGTGGGGGGATCTTTTTGAAAATCTTTGTCTTGTATCCTTGAAAGATACTAAACCTAAGTACCAAGTTTAGCATTTAACTGTCATTTCATTTTTGAGCTATGCTGTCCACAGACACACACACACACACACACACACACACACACACACACACACACACACACACACACACACACTCGGACCTTTTTCCAAAAATGCTTTTTTTTAGACTCAGGGGACTCCAAGACTTATAGTTCTTGTAATCTCGACATCAAATTTTGATGGAACACAATAACTTCTCTATCCACTGTGTACATTGTACATGCGGGCTAGAGAAAGTAATATACAAATGAAAATATACAGCCACAAGACTGATCAATGTAAAATAATAGCAAGCTATTTAACATACAGGCCTCATGTAAAATTGATCTTCTCATTTAAAAAAATCTGATAAAATCTGATGTGTTCCATTCACATGACTTTCTCTACATCTCTGCAACAAATTATTGTTAAAAAGCTAATGCTTCTATTTACTTCATGCTAATCGAGAAAAAATTAGCAGAAATAGTCTTATTACTCTCTTCCTTTAAGCAGAAGCGAGATAAGGAATTACCATAGGTTAAAATGATAGTCAAAAGCTCATTGCTATGTGATTGAAGTTCCTTTTTTTGTATGGACAGGAGTTCGCAAAGTCCTGTGTGAGAAAAGTATACATTTTTAAAGCTGAAACCAAAATTAAGGAATATCTCAAAAACGATCAACTCCACAAAAAAAATGTATATAACATATATTGTGTGTTTTAAAGAGCTCTATATATTTTGTGAGGTAAGCTTTTTCCCATCTCTTATGGTTTAGCAGTTATGTAAAATTCATTAAAATTCATCCAGAATAAAGTAGTTTTCAGAGGCTATTCACAGAAAATTCAAGATATAGATTTTATTTGTCAGTAAATATCTTTAATATATGATATTTTAATCAAAATCATTAGACCCATTTTTGAGAAAATCAAAATTTTAGAAAAAAATTTCCATGTAAAGGGTAGTTTGGGGTGGGGGGATTTTTCTCAAAATCTTTGTGTCGTATCCCTGGAAGATACTAAACTTAAATCCCAAGTTTGGTATTTTACCGACTTTTCATTTTTGAGTTATCGTGTTCACGGACACACGGACACACACACACACACACAGACCTTTTTGTGGAAATGCTCTTTTGTATACAGGTGACCCTAAAACATATATTTCCAGTGAAATCTCGGTATCGAATTTTTGGGTGCAATGCAATACCTTCTCTATACACTATGTACATAGTATGTGTAGAGAGAGTAAAAATAGGTTGAGTAGAAATATTTACAGTAATATAAACATATCTTAATTTTAATATTAGTAATACCTTAATCTCATCTTATCCTAACTGGCATTTGAACCCAGACTATCTTATATAGAGATATTATCTTATATATATTATCATATCTTTTGAGTTATTGTGTTCACAGACACATGGACACACGGACACATGGATACACACACACGCACATGGGCCTTTTTCTGAAAATGCTTTTTTTGGATACAGGGGACCCTAAACATATATTTCCGGTGAAATCTCGGTATCTAATTACTTTCTCTAGCACCTTATGTACAATATACATAGGGATAGAGAAGGTATTGTAATGCACCAAAAATTCGATAGCGAGAAATATATGTTTTGGGGTCCCCTGAGTCCGAAAAAAATCATTTTTAAAAAAAGGTCCATGTGTGTGTCTATCTGTGTGTGAGAGTCTGTGGACAGCATAGCCCCAAAACGAAAAGACCGTTGAATACCAAACTTGGTATTTAGGTTTAGTATCTTCCAAGGATGCGACACATAAGATTTTCAAAAAAATCCTATTACAAGCCTTCCTTTACATGGAAAAAATTTCGAAAATGTTGATTTTCTTAAAAATTGCTCTATCGATTTTGATTAAAATCCCGTATATGAAAGCTATTTATGTCCGAAATATAATGTATATCTCGAATTTTTTGGGAATAGCCTCTGAAGACCTCTTTATTCTGGATGAATTTTGCTTAACTGCTAAACCGTAAGAGATAGAAAAAAACTCACTACACAAAAAAATGTACATCACGACAAAGCACGCAATTTATGTCCTTTACGTTTTTGTTGTGGAGGTAACCGTTTCCGAGATATTCCTTGTTATTGGTTTCAATAGTACTTAAACTTTTCTCAGATAGGAAGTGTCCGTTTTTTACTTTCTCTATACGTACTATGTACATAGTGTATAGAGAAGGTTTTGCACTCCACCAAAAAATTCGATACCGAGATTTCACCGGAAATATAAGTTTTAGGGTCCCCTGTTTCCAAAAAAAAAAGTATTTTCAGAAAAAGTTCCATATGTGTGTGTGTGTCCGTGTGTCAGTGTGTCCGTGTGTCAGTGTGTCCGTGTGTGTGTGAACACGATAACTCAAAAACGAAAAGTCGGTAAAGTACCAAACTTGGTATTTAAGTTTAGTATCTTCCAGGGATGCGACATGAAGATTTTGAGAAAAATCCCCCCCACCCCAAACTACCTTTACATGGAGCTTTTTTCGAAAATTTTGATTTTCTCAAAAATGGCTCTAATGATTTTGATTAAAATTTCGTATAATCAAGATATTTACCTGACAAATAAAATGTTTATTTTGAATTTTCTGGGAATAGCCTCTGAAGACTCTTTATTCTGGGTCAATTTTACGGAATTTTGTATAGCTGCTAAACCGTAAGACTTAGATAAAAACTCATTACACAAGAAATGTAGAACACGTTAAAACACACAATTTATGTTATATACATTTTTTTTCGTGGAGTTGATAGTTTTTGAGATATTCATTGTTTTTGGTTTCAGCTATGAAAAACTTACTTTTCTCATATAGGAATTTGTCAATTCCTGTCCATATAAACAAAGGAACTTTAGTCACATAGCAACCAGCTTTTGACTATCACTTTAACCTATGGTACTCCCTTATTTCGCTTCTACTTACAAGGAAGCAAGTAATAAGACTATTTCTACTAATTGTTTCTCGGTTAGCATGAAGTAAGTAGGAACATAGGCTTTTTAACAATAATTTGTTGCAGAGATATAGAGAAATTCATGTGAATGGAACACATCAGATTTTCTTTTATTCTACTCCTGGCCAAGCAAAGAAGTGATTTACAATGACAATCGCATAACGATAGCATTTAAAACATTCGACAATCACTTTAGCATAGCGCATTCCTTTATTCCCTTCTACTTATAAGGAACTAAGTAATAAGAACATTCTGCTAACATTTATCTCGATTAGCATTGTGTATAAAGTAGAATAATCTTTTGTGGGAAAAGAAAAGAAATGGCCTGTTATTTATGGACGCTCTTTAACTGCTTTGGTTCTCAGCGTCCCATTCTATATTGGGCGTGAAAGACCGCTTAATTTTGCTCAGAGGCCTCTCTTATCAGGCTTGAGGTTCTTTTACGTGCCATAAATCTACGACACGGTACCCACAGCTTTACTTCCCTTCCGAAGGAAGCCATGCTAAGGATTTTTACGCCCGAAAAAATCCATCGTCCTCCGCCGGGTTTGAACCCGCGACCTTGGGTATATGAAGTTAGCATGGTAACCATTACACCACGGAGGGCGACACACTCTTTTGTGGGAGGTTTGTAGAGCAGCTAGAGAAAGTCATGTGAGTGTAACACATCAGATATTTTTTGGGTGGAGTGCAATACCTTCTATATACATAGTATGTATAGAAAAAGTAATAACAAATGTATGTTAACATCTGTAAAAAAGTATTTATTAGAGAATGCTTTTTATAGCGTAGAAAATTTTAAATTAAGTAACTAAGTTATAAATATATATGTATTCTTGAAGTGTCCTTTAACAAGTGTGTGAAAAGAGTGAATAAAATGAGTTATTGAGTTAATGAGCTTGTTTCTTACCTCTATATCATCAGGATCAAATATTATTACAGCAGGTATGCCAATAACCCAGACACGGAAAATTTTACCAAATTCTTCCTTCATTCTCAATATTTCTCCAATAATCTCTGAAAACATATGAATATGCCACATTATTGTTTTGAACTGAAACAATCTAATCAACTGAAATATTGTAGAAATGTGAACCAAAGAGAACATAAGGCAATAACATTGTATACAGAAACCTGAGTACTACAGGGGGACAAAAATGGTAATTATAGCTGATGATCTTCAAAGGCCACCTTTAGGAATGAACTGAATGTTAAGCAGATCCAGAGGGGGGAGGTACACCCTCTTCTGCTAGCTAAACATTAATACAAATAGTACAGGCTCTAACATAATAAAATATGACTCCGTGGCACAGCTCACTAACATCCTTGGCCTACCGCCCGGCCCCCGCATCCCTCGTCTCGGTCCATTACAGATGTCATGGATGGGGTGCAGTATTGGGGGGTGAGACGTGGTCAGCACTTCAACCCCCCCTCACGAACTGGAGCCGCTACTTCTCCAAAAAGTAGCTCCTCAATTGGTCCCCCAGGGACCTCACGAGGCTGAGTGCACCCCGTCCAGGTCTACCAGCAGGGGAAAAATTCCCACACTGGTACTGGGAATCGAACCCAGGTCTCCCGCTTGGCAGGCAGCAATGCTACCATCCTGCTAAGGAGATGACTCTTATAATATAATAAAGATTAAAAAAGAAACTGGACATAACTGATAAAATAAATATAAACTTAAGTAACAACTGGCAGTAAATATAAACTTAAGTAACAACTGGCAGCACCGTAGCCAAGTGGTTAGACAGCTCGCCTCCAATCTAGGCAGCCCAAGGTTTGATCCCAAGCGCCGGCATGTGGGATTAATGGTGGACAAAGTGGCCTCATGGCGGATTTTCTCCAGGTCCTACAGTTTCCCCTGCCACTCATTTCACCAATTGCTCCATCATCACTTTTCCTATAATCTATTTCGCTTGCATTTCATATCATCCACTTCCTCATGCCTGGCTACGGGCCAACCACTTGTTCCAGGTTCTCCATTTAATGTGTTTCGTACCTTGGCATCCGCTTGTAAGTCCCAGGGGGACTGTCAGTGCTAACTACGGGAAGGCTAAGGCGACTACGAAATTTAAGTAACATTGATTTACACATGGCAACTAAAAATCTGATGTGTTTGAATCACATGACTTTCTCTGTCTGTTTTACTAACAAACTATTCTTGCAAAAAATTATTCTTTTAATCTACGGTATGTCAATTGAAACAAACATTAGCAGAAATGGTTTTATTACTTGGTTCTTTCTAAGTAGAAGGGATAAAAGCAATACAATAGGTCAAGTTTTTTAAAAGCTGGTTGCTAAGTGACTAAAATTTGGTTCTCTTTGTATGGCCAGGGGTAAAACATAAGAAACCGGAATGCCAATTTTCCATTTTAGAAAAGTTTAAGTACTTTAAAATTGAAACCAATAACAAGGAATATCTTGGAAATTATTAACTACTCAAAAAAAAAAAAAAAAAAAAAAAAAAAAAAAACGTATATGACATAAATTGTGTGTTTTAACGAGATCTATATTTTCTAAGCAATAAGAAAATTCAAGGTATTCATTTTATTTGCCATGTAAATATTTTTATTACGTATTTTAACCAAAATAATTTTCTGCAAAGAATAGTTTGGGATGAGGGGATTTTCTTGAAATCTTTTTGTTACTTCCTTAGAAGGTAGTGCATTTAAATATCAGTTTAGTATTTAACCAACTTTTTGTGTTTGAGTTATCATGTTCACACCCACACCCACACACACACACATGCATGCGCGCACACACAGGTGCACATGCACACGAATGTTTCTCTAAAACTGATTTTTCTAGATATAGGAGACTCTAAAACATGTATTTTCAGTGAACCCTCCTTTACATTTGTGCTTTTATTGTTAAAAAGCTAATGCCTCTATTTACTTCATACTACTGGAGAACAAATTAGCAGAAATAGTCTTACTACTTGTTTCCTAGTAAGTAGAAGCGAAATAAGGGAGACCATAGGTTAAAGTGATAGTCAAAAGCTGGTTGCTATGTGACTGAAGTTCTTTTGTTTGTGTGGACAGGAGTTGGCAAATTCCTGTATGAGAAAAATACAAGTTTTTCAAATCTGAAACTAAAAACAAGAATATCTGAAAAACGGTCAACTCCACGAAAAAAATGTATATAACATTAATTGTGTTTTAATGTGCTCTACATTTTTGTGTGGTAAATTTTTCTCCATCTCTTTCGGTTTAGCAGTTATCCAAAATTCCGTAAAATTCATCCAGAATAAAGTAGTCTTCAGGGACTATTCCCTGAAAATTCAAGATATATACTTTATTTGTCAGGTAAATATCTTTAATGTACGGTCTTTTAATTAAAATGCTTAGAGCCATTTTTGAGAAAATCAAAATTTTCGAAAAAATCTCCATGTAAAAGGTAGTTTGGGGTGGAAGGATTTTACTGAAAGTCTTCGTGTTGCATCCCTGGAAGATACTGAAAATGTTGTTTTTTTTTTTTTTTTGGATACAGGGGACCCTAAAATATATATTTCCGGTGAAATCTCGGTATCGAATTTTAGGGTGGAGTGCAATACCTTCTCTATACGCTATGTACATGGTACGTGTAAGAAAAGTAAAAATGTGTACACTATCATACCTTACCCACTTGTCATGTTATCAGCGTGGCCTTGAAGTATAGCCCAATGTTGAGGGTTCTAAACTATAAAGCAGAGCCAAGGGATGTTTTTAGAAGGAGAGGAATGGAGCAGTTGTGAACAACAGAACATAGTCAAAGAACCTGTATAACTAAAATCCCAATCAACTCCATGAGTACTAGGTAGAAATTCCATAAAAGATTATCATGTTCTTTTCTCTTCATGTTAATTGACATAAACATTAGCAGAATTACCTTTTTTTTTTTCATTTATATAGCCCCCTTTAACATCTAAGGTCATATCGGGGGCTTTGCACTTGAAACAACACGTTGTCTATGGGTTCTTTTACGTTTGGTGTAAATCATTCACGCACACATTCACCCTCACGTAGATACTTGCAGACTCTGTGGGGGATAGGGAATCTAGCCGGGAATCGAACCCGGGACCTCCAGGGGAGGAGTCAGCTCGCTCACCACTTGATCACGGAAGCAGTCAATGGTCTTGTTGCTTAGTTCCTTATAGATAGGAACTAAGGGAAAATGATAGGCAGTTTTATTTGTAGATTTATCAAAATCATTAGAGCCATTTTTGAGAATATTAAAATGTTCAAAAAGTTCCACAGTAAAGGGTAGTTGGGGTAGTAGAATCTTGAAAATTTTCACATCGCATCCATGGGAGATACTAAACTTAAACATCAAGTTTGGTACTTAACAAACTTTTGCTTTTGAGTTATGCTTCCTACAAACACACACACACACACATACAAACACACGCACATACACCTGCATAGATCCTTTTCTAAAATGTTTTTATGGATTCCTGTGCCCTCAAAACATGTATTTATAGTGAAATCTTGTTTTCAAATTTTTGGGTGGAATACAATACATATGTACCAGAGAAAGTAATAAATGATACTGCACATAAGTCTTGCGAATGAAAGAAAAATTCTTTTTAAAACTTAAACTTTAAATGCTGTAACCTATGCAATAAACATTTAAACGTCTTCCTTCTGTATATTTTCAATTTTGTAATATTAATTGCTATGAATAGAATTGCTCTTTACCTTCATGAGGTCTGTTGAATATGAGCATGTTACCAAGGTAAGGTAGTGGTTTGGGTCCAGGTATCTTCTCAATAGCCTTCACATCCTCACTCCTGAGCAGCCATGTGTAGTCATAACGGAAAAGCAGCTGCAGAAGAAGCACGAGCAGAACCACCACCATCAATAAAGTAAACAGGAACTGAAGTAATGAATGCATGTTTCCTATAAAAGAAATTTTCAGTTTTAAATCTATACAGAGAGAAAGAGAGAGAGAGCAACATCTTCAATATACGGCATTTTAATTAAAACCATTAGAGTCATGTTTCAAAGTTGTTGTTTCCCCCCCCCCCTGTAAAGGGTAGTTATAGTGAGGGAATTTTCTTGAAAAACTTCGTGTCACTTTCTTGGAAACTGCTGAACTTAAATATCACATTTTATATGTAACCAACTTTTCGGTTTTAGGTTATCGTGTTCGCAGGTACACGGAGGACGGACATTCGCGCGCGGTCCTTTTTCTGAAAATGCTTTTTTTTTACACATTGGACTCTAGAACGTGTATTTCCAGTGAAATCTCGGTAACGAGTTTTGGGGTGGAATGTAATACCTTCTCTACCTATGTATTATGTATGAAGTAGAGAAAGTATAATTCTGAGGTGCTTCATTTATATGACTTGTTCCATCTGTTCCTCAAAAACACTGTTCTTACAAAAAAAAATCTTTTGTGTACAATTACTTGCTTCCTTATAAATAGAAGGAAAATAAGGGAATACCTAGGTTAAAGCGATAGTCGAATATTTTAAAAGCTGTCATTCGATTGTCATTGAAATTCGGTTCTCTTAAAATGGCCGGGAGTAAAACAAACACGTATGGAACGGTTGAAGCCTTTCTGTGTGATAATATTTTGAATATTTTAAAATTCAAACCAACAATAGGGAATATTTAGGGAATCGTTAACGGATATAAATTGGGGTTTTAACGAGATCTATATATCTTGTGCAGTAACTTTTGTCTGTCTCTTACAGCAGATGTCATACAGAATGAAGAGGAATTTAGAGGCTCTTCCCAGAAAATTCAAGACTGAAATTTTATTTGCCATGTAATTGTGTATAAAATATGCATTTTAATCAAAATGTTAGAGGCATTTTTGAGAAAACCAACACTTTCGAAAAATGTTCCATGTAAATGATAGTTTGGCATGGAGAGGTCTTTTTGAAAAACTTCCTTGGAGGATGCTAAACTTAAATATCAATTTTGGTATTTAAGCGACTTCTCGCTTTTGAGTTATTGCGTTCGCAGACACACGGACGGAAGAACACACACTCACACACACATACACACACGCATACACACACACGCACACACGCACGCACACACGTCTAAAAAGTATTTTAACTTTCTCTACCCGTCCTATGCACATAGTGAATAGAGAAGGTATTGAAGAATACATGTTTTGGGACCCCCTGAATAAAAAACAGCATTTTTAGAATAATGTCGTGTGCGTCTGTGGGCAGTATAGCTCAAAAACGAAAAGTTCCTTAAATACCAAACTTGATATTTAAGTTCAGTATCTTAGAAATATGAGACACGAAGATTTTCAAGAAAATTCCCTCAATTCCAACTACTCTTTACATAGACAAAATTTCGAAAATTTTTATTTTCTCAAAAATGACTAACGATTTTGATTGAAATCTCGTATATTTAAGATATTTACAAGCATAACAAAATATATATTTTGAATTTTCTGGTAATAGCCTTTGAAGAACTCTTTATTCAGGTTGAGTTTTGCAGAATTTTGCATAACGGTAAAATCATGAGATAGACAAGAACTTACTACACAAACAATGTTGACTCGTTACAAAACACAATTTGTGTCAAATACGCTTCTTTTTTTGTTTTGTTTTTATAGAGTTGACCGCTTTCGAAACATTCATTGTTATTGGTTTCAATTTTAGACTAATCAACTTTTATCAAACGGAAGAATGCTAAGAGTACCAAAACTCATTTGTTTCACAAAACGACCAGCTTTTAAAATTTTGACTATCCTTAGTGTAATGTATTCTCTTATTTCTCTTGTGCTTACAAGGAAGAAAGTAATAAGACTAACTCTGCTAATACTTATCCATATTGGCATGATGTAGATAAAAGAGTAATCATTTGTAAGAACAATTTGTTTGTGGAACAGCTGGGGAAAGTGAATGGAACACATCAGATTTTTTTTTCACTTAGTGTACCTCAAAACATATTTCCAGTGAAATGAGGACACCGCATTTTTTGGTGGTATATAATACCGTCTCTACTTGCTGAGCACACAGTACATGTAGGAAAAGTAAAATATGTTTAATTCGGAATTTAATAATGTTTTGTTCAGGCCACCAGCTTCACACCATTTTCACTTTCTCCACCGGTCGCCAAAAAAAAATTAGTCATCCCCAGAGTCCATGTGTCGACAGAAGAGCTTCGAGTATCTTCGTAAAAGCTGTGTTCACAACGCACACGAAAGGACTGTACAGTGGCCAGTGACTGACAGCGCAATGGTAACTTCTGAATACAGCTCTCTACTTTCTCTACACGTACTATGTACATAGTGTATAGAGAAGGTATTGCACTCCACCAAAAAATTCGATACCGAGATTTCACCGGAAATATATGTTTTAGGGTCCCCTGTATCCAAAAAAATGTATTTTCAGAAAAAGGTTCGTGTGTCCGTGTGTCTGTGAACACGATAACTCAAAAACGAAAAGTCGGTGAAATAACAAACTTGGTGTTTAAGTTTAGTATCTTCCTGGGATGCGACACGAAGATTTTGAGAAAAATCCCTCCACCCCAAACTACCCTTCACATGGAACTATTTTCGATAATTTTTATTTTCTAAAAAATGGCTCTAACGATTTTGATTAAAATATCGTATATTAAAGATATTTACATGACAAATGAAGTGTATATTTAGAATTTTCTGGAAATAGCCTCTGAAGACTACCTTATTCTCGGTCAATTTTACGGAATTTTGCATAACTGCTGAACCGTAAGAGATAGATAAAAACTTACCACACAAAAAATGTAGAGCACGTTAAAACACACAATTTATGTTATATACATTTTTTTTCGTGGAGTTGATTGTTTTTTTAGATATTCCTTGTTTTTTGTTTCAGCTATAAGAAACGTATACTTTTCTCATACAGGAGTTTCTCAACACCTGTCCATACAAATAAAGGAACTTCAGTGACATAGCAACCAACTTTAGACCATCACTTTAACCTATGGTACTCTCTTATTTCTCATCTACTTACAAGGAAGCAAGTAAAAAGATTATTTCTGCTAATTGTTACTCGATTCGCATGAAGTAAATAGACGCCCAAGCTTTTTATCAATAATTTGTTGCAGAGAAGTAGAGAAAGGCATTTGAATGGAACGCATCAGATGTTTTTATGTTTGTTAATTTTATGACTGGGTACATAGAACATAATACTGCAATAATATAACTTTGACATTTGAAATTATGGGCCTATCTCTGCACACAAAATATAGTTCTACACTCGTTTTAAATAACTAAAATATCTTATGTGTTCCATTCACATGACTTTCTGTATATCTCTTCCACAAATTATTGTTAAAAAGCTTATGCTTCTATTTACTTCATGCTAATCGAGAAAAAATTAGTAGAAATAGTCTTATTACTTGGTTCCTTGTAAGTAGAAGCGAAATAAGGGAGTACCATAGGTTAAAGTGATAGTCAAAAGCTGGTTGCTATATGATGGAAGTTCCTTTATTTGTATGGATAGGAGTTGATAAAGGTATTGCACTCCACCCAAAAATTTGATACCGAGATTTCACCGAAAATATATGTTTTCAAGAAAATCCCCCAGTCCCCCATAGCCCCTGAAGATCGCTTCATCCTGGACGATTGTTGCGTAAGTGATAAACATAAGAGATAGACAGACATTTAGTAGGTATATAAAAATATAGATCTCGTTAAAACAAATTATTTGTCAAATAATCTTTTTCTATTCCGAGATATTCATTGTTATTGGTTTTAACTTTGAAATATATATTATTTCCACAAATGGAATGGTTATTCGTTTGCCTTACTCCTGGTCAAGGAATGAGAACGGAGCTTCAACGCAATCACATAGTGACCACCTCTTAATAGATTTGACTCTCGCCTAAGCGTATTGTATTCCCCGTGATCGTTGTATCTATAAGGATATATATATATATATATATATATATATATATATATATATATATACTCGTATATATAATGATAAAAATATTTATCTGAATTAACGTGAAGCAGTTAGAAGAATAAGCATTTTTAAGAATAGTTTGTTGAAGAATGGATAGGGAAAGCCACGTGAGTATAACACATGACATTTTTCAGTACTTAGATGAGACGTATAACATTTTGGGTGCAATGCAATTTCTTCTGTATCATGTACATGGTAAAGGAGTTTAAAGAAATCTGATAACTATATTTACATCTCTGTAATAAATTATTGTTAAAAAGCTTATTCTTCTATCTATTTCATGCTAATCTAGAAAAAATAGTCTTATTACTTCCTTCCTTATAAGTATTAGGGAAATAAAGTACATCAGGCTAAAACGATAGTCAAATATTTTAAAAGCTGGTTGTAATGCAATGAAATTCGTTTCTTTGCATGGCCAGGAGTTGACAAATTCCAGTATGGGAATGGTTAGGCATTTAAAAATTGAAACCAATAACAAGGAATATCTTGGAAATGGTCAACTCCACGAAAAAATGTACATGGCATAAATTGTGTGTTTTGACGAGATCTACATTTTTTGTGCTATAAGTTTTTGTCTATTTCTTACGGTTTATCAGTTAAGCAAAAAGCATCCAGTCTTCAGAGGCTATTCCCAGAAAATTCAAAACATTACATTTTATTTGTTGCGTAAATATATTTAACATATCTGTGGTATTTTAATATAAATCAGTAGAACTATTTTTGAGAAAAAATATTTCGGAATTTTTTCTATGCTAAGGATAGTTTGGGCTGGGGGAATTTTCCTCCAAATCTTCATTTCGCATCATTGGAAGATCTAAACTAAATACCAAGTTTGGCATTTTACCTATTATTCTTAAAAGGCTTTCTCTTCTATCTACTTCATGCTAATCGAGATAAACATCAGCAGAAATGGTCTTATTAGTGGCTTTCTTTTAAGTAGAACGGAAATAAGGGAGTACCATAGGCTAAAGCGATAGTCAAATATTTTAAAAGCTGTCACAATGCGATTGAAATTCGTTCTCTTTGCATGGCCCGGTATTGACAAATTCCTGTGTGAGAAAAGTTTAGGTATTTTAAAATTGAAACCATAAACGAGGAATACTTCGGAAATGGTTAACTCTACAAAAAGTGTATATGGCATAAATTGTTTGTTTTACCGGGCTCTTCATTTGTATGTAGCAACTTTTTATCTGTCTCTTAGGTTACCAGTTATGCAAAAGTCATTTAGAATGATGAGGACTTCAGAGGATATTCCCAGAAAATTCGAGATACATATTTTATTTATAAGGTGTCTTAAACATAGGATATTTAAATAAAGGCCGTTATTGATATATTTTGGATCAAACATTTCGAAAATGTTTCCAGGTAAAGGGTAGTTTGGGTGGAGGGAATTTATTGAAAATTGTGTCGCGTCCTTGGAAGATGTCGAACTTAAATATGAAGTTTGGTATTTAACCGAATTTTCGTTTTTGAGTTATCGTGTTCACAGGCACATGGACACACACATGCATATTTTTAAATGTTTTTTTTTATTTAGGTAACCCTGAAACGTATATTTCCAGTAAAATATCGGTATTAAATGTTTAGGTGGAATACAATATCTTATCTATCTATGTACTGTGTTCTAAATAGAGAAAGTAAAATGTATAGGTTGAATTGGGTTTTAATTATAAATTTTATTGGATAAAGTTAACGTTCCAATTAAATTGAGCAACACGCAGTAGCTTTAACACTATGCAGATTAAACATTCAGATCCTAAGGAGTTTGCAAAAATATATTTAAAATAAGTTTTTATACTAACCATTATTTTTGTAGAAAAAATATTGCTTTTTGTACTCTCCTAAATTCTTGAATTTCCAAAATGCAATAAATTGGGGATTTATTTAAAAAAAATCGTATGTGTTACATTTACATGACTTTCTCTACATCTCTGCAAAAACATATTATTAAAAAGCTTATGCTTCTATTTATTTCATGATAATCAAGAACAAATTAACAGAAATAGTCTTATTACTTGCCTCCTTGTAAGTAGAAGCGAAATAAGGGAGTACCATAGGTTAAACTGATAGTCAAAAGCTGGTTGCTATGTGACTGAAGTTCCTTTGTTTGTGTGGACAGGAGTTGACCAATTCCTGCATGAGAAAAATATGTTTTTCAAAGCTGAAACCAAAAACAAGGAATGGCTCAAAAACAATCAACTCCACGAAAAAAGTGTATATACATAAATTGTGTGTTTTAATGAGCTCTACATTTTCTGTGTGCTAAGTTTTTATCCATCTCTTACGGTTTAGCAGTTATGCAAAATTCCGTAAAATTCATCCAGAATAACGTAGTCTTCAGAGGTTAGTCCCAGAAAATTCAGATATACATTTTATTTTTCAGATAAATATCTTTAATATACGATATTTTAATCCAAAATCCTTAGAGCCATTTTTGAGAAAGTAAACATTTTAGAAAAAAGTTCCATGTAAAGGGTAGTTGGGGGTGGTGGGATTTTCTTGTAAATTTTTGTGACGCATCCTTGGAAGATACCAAATCTAAATTCCAAGTTTGGTATTCAACGGTCTTTCGTTTTTGAGCTACGCTGCTCACAGACACACACACGGACATTTTTCTAAAATTACTTTTTTTTTATTGAGAGGGTTTCAAAACATGTAGGTTCGGTGAAAACTCGGTATTGATTTTGGGTGCATTACAATACCTTCTCTATACACTATGTACATAGTACGTGTAGAGAAAGTAAAAAGTAGCAGTGTGGACCAAAAAACAGGCAATTTAGGTTTATTAGCATAAACTACAGACATATTTTTATAAACCGTTACATACAAACATGCAAGTACATAGTATTCAGGTTTGTTTACTGTGTTCCTAACATGACCTCATTTCCTCACACACTCTTTATACCTCGATTACAAATCACCCATCCATCACACGGTGCAACATTTCGACGGAAATTTGACACTTCAACACGAATTGTTTGTATGCCTAAACCATGCGTATGTTGTAAGAATTATGCAAACAGTGGAACGTGATAGTGCAGGGAACACAGAGTGGCTCGCGCTGAACTTATAGGATTACGCTCAAATGCGGCCCTTACAGAAACGATATTCTCTGGTGTTCACACACTTCTTATTTTCCCTGGAGGCTTTTCTTTAGAGCAGAGCCCGTCTCTTCAAAATATTTAAATTTAAACCATGTTTTTTTATATGTATATAAATGATATATATAAATGAATCGCCAAAATGTATGTACGCGTATCACTTCCAAACGACTGCAACAAATTGAACAATTCTTTTTATGTTGTGTTCGTTATTGTCACGACAAGGTTTGTGGAAAAGAAAATATTTAAAAATAGTACGGGAAAGTTTTTAAAATCTCATAATATGAATAAAAACAGTGCCAAGGTAACGCATTTGGGTTAATAGACGCCAGATGGCAGTGATGCCAGTTATTTGTCACAAAATGGTCGTAGCACAGCTATATATTTCCCTTCCCATTCAATGTTAAGGCAACGCAGCAGTTTATCAAGACAATGACGCAACGCAGCAGTGAAATTCAAATACATTTTTATGTATTAACAGTCCTTTCCTTACTACTATCGTTTAAAATAAAGTAGCAAAGCTTTCCTTGCGACGAACACCTAAAATGCGTACTTATTTATTTGCCACCAGATGGCCGTACCACCTACTGCTCTATTTTTCTTCCCCATTTAATGCTAAGGAGATGCACCCGATAATGGAGACAATGACGCAACATAACTGCGAAAATCAAATTTATTTCTTATGTATTAACTATTGTTCCCTTGGTCACATCATTTAAATAAAGGAATAAGTTTATTTTTGTTGTAATTCTTTAAAGTGAACAAGTTATAAACGAAACTGAAAATGGTGGAGAAATGGTGGGATCCATTTTAGGTTAACTTCCTATTGCAGAAGTTGGTTATTTGACGTTATGCTAAAGAACATGAAGGTACCCGCGTGACCCTCAAACTGCAATTGCAGTGCTCTTAATACATTTGATCAAGTAATATTTTGGGTTAAATGGAGAAATTTAATACACAAAGCCATCATCAAGCAAAAGCTTATCAATTGCCCAACCAGATCTATTTTCTCTTTAGTTATGTCATTGTTAGCCTTAAAAATGGCAGTTTTGACATAGGAAAAAATAAAGAAAGAGGTAGATAATATTAGGAAAGAAAGAGATTCGGAAGAAGCATGAATGTTACTTTGTGACTTTCTCCTTAATGTAATTCATTACGTATGTCAGCGTTTACCCGCCACGCTATAGAAGCACTGCCATTATTGTTATTATGCCAACGACACCCTTGGTTGCCCACGCTGTTAACTGCATATGCCATGCCTTCCACAATAACTTATGGGTGCGCTGACTTCGTCCTTTTCTCAATACCAACAATATATGCTACATTGCGCACATCATTGTGCTTCATTACGCTTTTCAGATGCAAAGGCATTATTAGACATTGGCAATGGGCAAATTCCTGTTGACACTTCCACTGACCTCATTTCGTTCCCATCAAATGTTTGTCACTTCACGACGTCAAAGGAAGAATTAATATCGAAAGAGATCCCAAATATTGGTGCAAATTAAAAAACTATACTTGGTTGAGCGAACGAGCTATTTCAGCAGCAACTAATAAGAATATAGATGATTTGAATATAAAAATTCAGAGTAAAATTGATGGACAAATGCATTCATTTAAGTCGATCGATTCCATTACCAATCGAAATGAAGTCGTCAATCATCTAACTGAATTCGTAAATTTATTGGACTTGCCAGGATTACTGCAGCACACTTTACAGCTCAAGGTGATAATTATGCTATGCAATTTTAATCAACCGAAATTAAGCAGCGGAACAAACTTGCTGTTAAAAAAATTATGAAAAATTTGATTTAAACTACTATAACATATGAAAGTTCAAAGGCGAGGATATACTTATTCCAAGAATACCCCTAACGTCAACCGATTTTCCTTTTGAATTTAAGCGTGTTCAGTTTCCGGCACACCTTGCATTCGCAATGACAATAAATCCCTAGGTCAGTCGTTAGAAGTGTATGGAATATACCTTGAATCGTCGTGTTTTCCGTTGCGAGCTCGAGAGTCGGCAAACCATCGGCACTATTTGTTTTCTCTCCGGAAGGAAAATTGTACATTACAAGGCATTACAATAAAGTATTGTAAAATTATTTAATTGTGATTTTATTTCATTGCATCGCCGTACTGTAAACAGAAAATTTTCTGAGATTTTTTTTCATTAGGTACACCACCCGTGTGAAGCCGGGGCGGGCAGCTAGTGTATACACACACACACACACACAACACTCCCAATATCCATCAGAGGTAGACAGAATGCCTTAGATAGAACGCAAGCACACAAACACACAACACTAGACATCCACGTCCATAGCGGGATTCAATTGGCGGTTTTTTCGCCGCAGAACGTCAACGCCAAAAGAGCAAACGACCGCAGTTACCAGTGGTGACTCGATGATTTTTTCCCCTTCTTCTTCTTTTAGTTTAAAGTCCTTTAACCTGGTTGGTCATATCGGACGATGAATGAAATCGGTGAAATGGTGCTCTCGGGGTCCATGGAGCTTAAAGTACCTCGACATTCGTCTTCTTAGGATAAGGGAAACCCCGAAAAAAAACTTACCGAATAAGAGATTTGGTGAATATTATAATGCTGGCGAAAAGAGCGCCGTGCAGCGACAAAGCTATCAGCATTCTTATTATACGAATAAGCCTTAATTGCAAACGCATATTGAACTTCAGTCCAGTTCTCCATCATCAAGAAATGCTACACGCCTGACAACACGATAACAAAGTAAACTATGAAATCGATCTCAGCATATCGGAACTAATCGAGATTTAAAATCCCGCTTCTTTGGTCCGCTCTTTCTAAAGTAATTCTCTTTAACTTGCCTTTAATGCAACATCCCTGTGACGTTCAGATAAAAAAAAATTAAACCAACTAGTGCAAAATTGCAACGTGTGGAGCATTTTGAGAATGGAAAATTAAGAAAAAACTCTGATGTAATCCATTCACATGACTTTCTCTATATCTCTGCAACAAATTTATGCTTCTATTTACTTCATGCTAAGTTAGAAAAAAATTAGCAGAAATAGTCTTATTACTTGCTTCCCTGTAAGTAGAAGCGAAATAAGGGAGCAACATAGGTTAAAGTGATAGCAAAAGCTGGTTGCTATGTGACTGAAGTTCCTTTGTTTGTATGGACAAGAGTTGACAAATTCCTGTATGAGAAAGGTTAAGCTTTTGAAGCTGAAAACAAAAACAAGGAATATCTCATAAACGACCAACTCCACGAAAAAAATGTATACAATATAAATTG
The DNA here is from genome assembly GCA_030762935.1 of Hymenopus coronatus. NCBI lineage: Eukaryota > Metazoa > Arthropoda > Insecta > Mantodea > Hymenopodidae > Hymenopus > Hymenopus coronatus. The sequence continues at coordinate 31,624,951 of CM060883.1, forward strand.
TGTGTTTTAATGTGCTATACATTTTTTGTGTTGTAAGTTTTTATCTATCTCTTACGGTTTAACAATTATGCAAATTTCCGTAAAATTCACTCAGAATAAAGTAGTCTTCAGAGGCTATTCCCAGAAAATTCAAAATATACATTTTATTTTTCAGGTAAACATCTTTAATATTTCACATTTTAGTCAAAATCGTTACAGCAATTTTTAAGAAAACAAATTTTTCGAAAAATGTTCCATGTAAAGGGTAGTTGGGGTGGGGAGATACACACTCAGACACACATGTATTCCCGGTGAAATCTCGGTATCGAATTTTTGGGTGGAATGCAATACCTTCTCTATACACTATGTATATAGTACGTGTAGAGAAAGTAAACTATGATGTGTTTTCTTTCACATAACTTGCTCTAGTTGTTCCATATTAAAACTATTCTTTGAAATGATTATGCTTTTATTTACTTCATGCTAATCGAGATAAACATAAGAGAGTACATTAGGCTAAAGCGATAGTCAAATCTCTTAAACGTTCATTGCTATGTGAAACAATTAAGGTTCGGTTCGCTTAGCATGGTCCGTTTGAAAAAAAGTAGGTAGTTTAAAAGTGAAACCAGCAACAAGAAACATCTCTAAAACGGTCAACTCTACAAGAGCAATGTATGACATAAATTGTGTTCTTTAATGAGATCTACAGTTTTGTAGTAAGTTTGATTGTACGTCTTGCGGTTTAACCGTTATGAAAACTTTTGCAAACGCCATCCAAAATAAAATGGTCTTCAAACGCTATTTCCAGAGAAATTTAAAATATACATTTTATTTGTGATGTGAATATCTTTAATATACAGTATGTTGATTAAAATTGTTAGAGCCATTTATGAGAAAAACAAACATTTCAAAAATGTTTCCATATAAAGGGTAGTTTGGGGTGGGGGAATTTTCTTGAAAATCCTCATGCCATAGATTGGAAAATACCAAGTTTGGTATTTTACGGCTTTTTAGTTTTTGAGCTATGCTGTCCACAGACAGACAGACACACACACACACACACAAACGCACACAATACACAAGGACGTTTTTTTAAAACTGATTTTTTTGGACTCAGGGGACCTCAGAATATAAATTCCTGGTGAATCCCGACATCGAATTTTTGGGTGGAATACTATAACTTCTCTAGCTATTATGTACATTGTATGTATGTACATACTTGCTAGAGAAATTAAAACTTGAAATAGATCAGTAAAAATTGCATCGAGTGGAACATTTCGAGAATGAAAAATCATACATGTATAAAAAAAGGTTTGCGAGAAAAGAAGGTTTAAACTTCGCGTGCTTGTTCATTTATAGCTTCAATAAAATTCTAAATGTGCTAAGCGGAAAAAAATAGCATTTTGTTAAATTTTAAAATTCATATTAGTTTATTATGAAAAAAATTCATTTTAATTTTTCACCTTTTCATTCAAAGTTCACAGATGCATTTCTTTAAGCGGTGGATTTAGAAATGATAAGGGGTATATGTTAATGCCTATTATTTCATGCAAACAGTTTGAAATATCTGCGCTGATAAACTGTCACTTTTTAATGTTTCTCTCAATTTTTCTACGACGTTTATTATAATTAAAAAGAAATTGGAAATGTTTTAAGTAACTGGGAAAGTAAAATATAATTAATAAAATATATGATTTTATATAATAATCATGATATACGAACACATTGACTGCAGCGTAAGTGAAGTATATTTCCCCCCCAAAGCTTTAACAGAAAAACAGCTGAGTAGCGACACTGACTTACCTTAACCTTCCCTCTTGAAGTGGATGTGGGCAACTATCGTATTAAACTGAATGCACGAATAGAAGGAGTAATGTGTACCGCTTTCACCTCAGGTTTGTGTAATATGTCCCCGCTTCGCTTTTATTACAAGATACCAAAGTAACAGGTTAGTTCAAGGTTATTAACTCCATTAACCTCTGGATTACGGGAATCCTCAATGTGAAACATAGAAATAATAATGCAAGTGCCATAAACTGGGACATTTCACTTAGGCATTACTTTATTTAACTACTTTGTAATCATATAGTACTTGAAGTTAAGTGTTCTTTAGCTGGTATTTTAAGGAGTAGCTGCCTGTTCGAGATATACAGCAACTAAAAGCAAAATTCTTATTTATTCCATTCACATTACTTTGCCTTCTATTTCTGTATTCCTACAACAGCTTATTCACACTAATGAGATAAACATTATCAGAAATCGTCTTATTACTTAGTTATTTATAATTAAAAGGTAAATAAGGGAATGCGCTAGTTAAATCAATAATCAAATCTTTTAAAACCTGTCGCTGTGAGATTAAATTCTTCACATGACCAGCAATAAAAAAAAATAATGATAAATTCCTATTATAGAATACTTAAACTTATTTTAAAATACAAGCCCACAACAAGGAATATTTCAGAAATGGTTAAATCCACAAAAATGCATGTGATATGCTTTTTTTAACGAGATCTACATTTTTTCTGCAGTAAGTTTTTTCTATCTCTTGCAATTTAGCAGTGATACAAACTTATCCAGAATGAAGAGGTCTTCAGAGGCAATTTCCATAAAATTTAAGATATAGGTAGGTACATGTTATTTATCATGTGAATATCTTTAATATAGGGTATTTTAATCAAATTCATTAGAGACATTTTTGAAAACATTCAAAATTTTCGGAATGTCTTTCACGTAAAGTAGTTTGGGGTTGGGGAATTTTCTTTAAAATCTTTGTGTCGTATTCTTGGAAGTTATTAAGCCTAAATACCAAGTTCATAGACACACGGTCACACATGCGGATGTTTTACTAAAATTTTTTGTTTTTGTTTTGTTTTTGGATACAGGTGACTCTAAAACGTGTATTTCCGGTGATTTTGGGTAGAGTGCAATACCTTCTCTACTTACCATGTATTATACAGAGAAAATAAAAAGATGGTGTCTCATTACTTTCTCTACCTATTCTGAATTCCTACACAGCTTACTCTTCTATTTCATGATAATCGAGATAAACATTAGCAGAAATCGTTTTATTACTTGGTTATTTATATGTAAAATGTAAATAAGGGAATGCACTAGATAAATCAATATTAAAATCTTTTAAAAGTTGTCGCTATATGATTGAATTTCTGTTCTATTTGTATGACCAGGTAATAACAATTCGCGTCTGAGAAACGTTTAAGTATTTTAAAATTCAGCCAATAACAAGGACTATCTCAGAAGCGGTTAAATACACAAAAATGCATATATATGTATATATTTTAACGAGATATACAGTTTTTCTGTGCAAGTGTTTGTCTATCTCTTGCAGTTTACAGTTATACAAAAATCATCCAGGATGAAGAGGCCTTCAAAGGCTATTTTCAGAAAATTCTAGCTATACATTATTTGTCATGTAAATATCTTTCATATACAGTATATTAATAAAAACTGTTTTAGAGAAAATCGAACCTTTCGAAAAATATCCCATATAAAGAGAAGTTTGGGTGATTTTGCTGAAAATGTTCCTTGGAGGATGGAAAACTTAAATAGAAAGTTTGATACTTAACCGACTTTCGTTTTTGAGTTATGCTGTATAAAGACACACATATTGACCTTTTTCGTTCAAGGGTCCTCAAAACATATATTTCCATGACATCTAGGTATTGAACTGTTGGGTGGAACAGGATATCCTCTCTACTTTCTGCGTACATTTACATACGAGAAAGTAAAAGGCAAGAAAATAATAAATATTACCCCATACGGTGCACATGACTTTCTCTAACCATCCTTCAATCATAAAAAGCGTGTTCTTTCAAATTTTACACTGATCGAGATAAACATTTATTATATACAATGCAAATATCCTTAAATATACAATGCAAATTTGGGGGGATACAATAGGCTAAAACGATAATCAAATTATTTAAGAGCTGGTTGCTATGTGATTATGAAGAATGAGTAACTATTTTCAGTTTGAGAATATAAAATTTTTGGAACATTTAAACCAACATCAATGATTATTTTTGAACTCCACAAAAATGTATGTGATATATATTAATTAAGTGATTTACGAAACCTACATGGTTTGTGTAGTAAATTTTGTCTCTTACATTAATTAGTTATGCAAAAGTCTTCAATAATGACAAGGCTATTCCTAGAAAATTCAAGATTTACACTTTATTAGTGAAAATGTATCTTAAACATGTATTTAATAAAAATCGTTATAACTATTTTTGAGAAAATCAAAATTTTCGGAACATTTTCCATTTTTTAATTCTTTTTAATTATGCTGTCCACAAAAACACACCCACACAGATATTTTATATATATATATATATATATATATATATATATATATATATATATATATGAATTCACGGGGTCCTGAAAACATAGGGGGAGTTTTTTTTTTCTCGAAAGTAACAATTCTTAGCTTTTTTTAAGGGAGGTAAAACCGATGGTCCAGTTCGCAGATTTTAGGCATGCTAAAGAGCCTCAAACTAATGGAAGCCTCTGACCAACATTTACGGTGTTTCGCGCCCAAAATAGGTACATTCCAAATAAATTTTAAATTTATTTAAAAATACCTATTTTGGATTAATCTAAATATAGCTTTTTGATCGAATACAGTACTTCACCTGCGATAAGGAGGTTTACAATCGCATTACTTTCTCTATCCACTATCATTTATTTCCAAATCTATTCTACATTTGATTTATACAAGCTGTTATTCTATCTACTTCGTATAAGTCCTTATTACTGTTGACATAAATGCACACACTTTGTAGCAACTATGCAAGAACACACAAGAGGTTGACGATACAGTCAAGTGTTCTGTGATTGCTTGCCTTGACATAAATACTCTTTACATCAAACCAGGAGGGATAAAAGAAGACACATGTAGACGTATTGCTTAGAATACTGGAAAGTTAAAATAAAGACAGCGAACGACAGAACGAATTCGGAAATAGGTAATACTCGTTTGATAGAAGCTGTATAAATAACACACTTAATAATTGTGTAAGACACCGTTTATTCTTTGGGTCGGGCGCCCCTTCATGGTGCCACTAGGTGTATGGGCTAGCGAGAGCACGCCGGACAACGCCGGATTCTTTCTATCTGGAAATGTTAGGCTTGCACCAGTCGTCCCTGCCACTGCGCATCGTTAAGGGGTAGTAAGTTCAGCGTAGATTTATCTCGCGTCTGCAAAAGAGAGTGTGTGCTGGAAGTTACATGTTTGAAACAACACTTTGCCCCTTTACTAGCTGTGTCCGTGGTTCAGGTATAAGGGATCGTTGTGGCCTACTTCTCGGGGTCTTTATAGCTAAAACCCTGCTTATGCCAGCGTTGCTTTATGAGGCCACAACTGCACATTACCTCTTGCTAAATGAAATAACTATTTTACCCAAAATGACCATCGGGTAGTCGTATTTTTCCCCTGAAATAAATCTTGTTTTTCTCTTATGGTTTCTCGGTTGTATAAATTATGTAAAATGTAATAAAATAAAGATAAGTTCAAAGCTATTCACATAAAATATAACTTGTGCATTTAATTTGTCATATCAGATATGCAGATATTTGAATCAAAACCCTTAACGCCAGAAAGTGATAAAGCTACACATTTAATTAACTGTGAATTATCTCTTTGCGCCTTACAATTTATGACAGACAAGAAATCTAGACGCAGATGCCGGGCACACCCACTAGATCAAAAGAGGATTCGCAAGGAGACTGGACTATTTTTTTGAGGGAAATGAGAGATGACGCGACACGGCCAAATAGAAGAGCATGTATGTACAGTAGGTCCTGTAAAACCTCGCATTGCGATTGTCTGTTGTTGAACAGTATGCAATACATAGAGGAAAGAGTATAGTATTTTTTATCGTGTACGCAAGGATCAAGTTTGGAGTTTGCAAACTCTTGCGTTGCATTGCGTGGCGTGTTGCGTGTGTCTATGTGGATTCTTAAATGAATAACAGGGTTCAAGATCTGTGCTTAAGCTGCGTCTGTGCTTACATCTCATTGTGAATGGGCTATTATGCTGTTCACAGACACAAACAAAGACACACCATTGTATGTATATTTGACAGCATGTTTGACTCTTTACACTTCCTCTCCTTGACTGAGTTGGGGTAAACGACGTTGTGACTTCAGTACTCGCAAGAGTTACCTTTGGACATGCTTGCTTTAGCGGGTCCGGGGACTTCCCTCTGAAAGGATAATAAAACTCCAATTCGTAAGTCTATACGCCATCTGCCCGCCACCGATCGAAACGCAGCTCCGTAAACTGAAAAATGCAAGGGAAATGAACTAAGGCAGGGGAGAGTGGTAGTAGAATGCACTACCCCAGAATTGATTTTGGCGACCAGAGAAAAAACAGCAAAATTTCCTTTGATTACAAGGTTATAAAAATCGATAACAAAATAACAAAATGTGGAACATTTATTTAAACACTAAAACAATACGAAATAAATGCAGACGTGGAATACGACTTCCACATATCCACTAAAACCCAACAGTTTACAACCTGCAAGATGAGGATTGTATCGCCAACCTAACAACTACAATTAACACCAACCAGCCATATCCGCCATATCTTTATCTAGACATCTTTTAGGAGCAGTTGCTGCAATTGATGCCAACCGAAGAGGCGAAATGTCTCTAAATCGGGTAAATGTGCTCTGTAATAGGGTAACGGTGAGGCATTTGCTTTTGGTCAATTTCAAAGCTAGCGTTCTCTATTTGTAAGTAGATATAGATATTATACGTAAGGGAAAGAGAAAGTAATACAATATAATGACAGAAAAATCTGATGTGTTCCATTCACATAACTTTCACAAACTACTATTACAAACTACTATTACAAAAGACACCTACATTGTAGTAATAAAGATAAATATTAGCAGAAATAGTTGTATTGGTTCCTTCAAGTAGAAGGGAAATATCTAGACTAAAGCGATATTTCAATCTTTTAAAAAGCCGATCGTATTGCGAAACAGTTTAAATTCGGATTTTTCTTTGCACGGCCGGAGTAAGACAAAAGAAAAATGAAACGAAAGGTGACCTCCCGTTTGAGAAAGGTTTAAATAGCTTAAAATTGAAACCAATAACAAGTAACATGTCGGAAACAGTTAACTGTACAAAAAAATGTATATGACATAAATTGTGTATTTTAACGAGATCTACATTTTTTGTGTAGTAAGTTTTGTCTATCTCTTAGAGTTAACCAGTTGTGCAACATTTATCCAGAATGAAGAACTCTTCAGAAGCTATTCCCAGAAAATTCAAGATATACATTTTATTATTTATGCAAATATCTTAAATATACGGTATTTTAATCAAAATCGTTTTAGCCAGTTTTGAGAAAAATAATGTTTTCAAAACATTTTCCATGTAAATGGCAGTCTGGGGTGGGGGACTTTCTTGAAAATTCTCGTGTCGCATCCTTGGAAGAGTATATAATACTGGATTTTTTATTTAACGATCTTTTCGTTTTTGAGCTATGCTGTCCACAGACACACACTGATATGTTTACTAAAAATGCTCTTTTTTGATTCAGAGGGTCTCAAACATGTATTTTTTGTAAAATATCGGTATCGAATTTTGGATGGAATACATCTTACCTGTACACCATGTAATTAGTACTTAGTACATAGTAAAAAGAGTAAAGTAAAAAGAAGAAAATGTGCGTAGAGTACACACTGGATTTACGAGTATTCGTGTAGACAGTGACGAAAACATTTACATTCAAATGCCAAAGAAAACAACAATAATTTACAGATGACCTACATCCAAGAAGGCCTGCAACTGCGAGATACGAATACCTAAGCATTCTGTGGAGATATTTCGAGGTCGTGGGTTCACTTTTCGTTAAAAACAGCGACCTGAGGTTGAAAAATCTATGCATGTGTAATTAATCCAGTTCTTAAGATGCTTTTAATAATATAAAAAGCACTTGGATAAATTCTCAAGAAGCTATTAACGTAACAACAAGCCACGTGTTTCGAGATCAAAGGAGGGGAGCAATAGCAAAGAGATATAAATACATATTTTGTACTCTTAAGTAAATGTAGTTTTAAGTTTACAAATTCCCTTCAGATGGTAAAAATAACTTCGATCTTATATTGTTATAATAAACATCAAATTGCTTTGTAATATATTCAGTTTTATGTCTAAGTAATACTTTAATGCAAATAATCAAGTTTGTAAATATTAACAGTCAATCCAAAAGCACTTGCATCCTTTTGCTTCATGAATATTATGAATTTCACAACAGTGAAAATAGTTGCTTTTGTAATGCTGTAGTTGTAAGAGCGTAAAGTTATGGTGTTTGATTCGAGCGAAAACAACGTTTTTCACGATAATTTTCTGCTATTAAAAGAAAAGCAACGAAAAATGAAATAAATTTGAGGTTAAGTCTGAGTCATTCACCTATGGTTATAGTACGTTATTTATTTCACAGCGTTAGGACAGGGTGCGTTCAGTGAGTATAGCTTCGCTTTGTGATTGCTGGGAGTATGGTTATAGCAGGCGTTACAAACCAATATTATTTCTCTGCGATGTATTTTGAGAAAATGACAGATTTTAAGAATTACAATATCCTTAGAGCTGCGAAAGAAGCAGAATCAATTTTACTACCTGCTAAATCCCGAAAGGTTTGTTAAACATAACATTTTACTGTGCACGACTAATTTTAATGGTCTTTGATCAGTGATGAATACACACCAATATGTGTAATTATTGTACGCTTATGTTTTTGCTTGCTGCACTTCTTTGTGCGTGGATCCCATAAAAATAAGTTTGCGATCTGAAATCTACTCAATTACGCGCGGTCGTAGAAAATAGTTATGATCTAAAACCGCAAAGTTATGGTTTTTGATTCGAGATCTACGACCGCGTAATGGAGTAGTTCACGAACTCATTTCAAAAATATTATTTGTAGTTTTCCATTTATTTATCATAAACAAATTATTTTAGGTACCTAACATGTTAATGAACCAATGTAAACATACATTAAAAATCTAATGTGTTCCATTCACAAGACTTTCTCTACTTGTACCACAAACTATTCTTATAAAAGATAATTTATCTATAGCATCTTAATCAAGGTATTTAATACTACTTGCGTCCTTTTAAGGCAAGTAGCCACTAAAGCGATAGTAAAATCTTTTAAATGTTTCCGCTATGCAATTGTTATGAAATTTGATCCTCTTTCCACGGCAGGAATGAAACAAAAGAAAGATGAAACGGATGAGGACTTCCAGCGTATTCAAACCAATAATAGGGAATATCGCGAAAATGGTTAACTCTACAAAACAAATTGTAAATGACAAATTGTGTGTTTTAACGCGATCTACATTTTTGTGTAGTAAATTTTGGTCTATCTCTTACGATTTACCAGTTATGTAAGTCATTCAAAATGAAGAGGTTTTGAGAGGATATTCCCACAACATTCAAGATATACATTTTGTTTTACATAAAAATATCATAAACATTGATAGAGCCACTTTTGACAAAATCAAAGTTTTCGAAAAAGGATAGTTGAGGTGGGCGATTTTCGTTAAAGCCATACCGCATCCTTCGAAGACCAGTGTCTTAAATACCAAGTTCTGCATTTAACCGACTTTTCGTTTTTGAGTTATGCACATAAGGACTTTTTCTAAACAAGTTTTTTTTTTACTCAAATGTACCTTAAATGTATTCCCCGTGAAATTGGGTATCGAATTTTTGGATAGAATATTATACTTTCTCTACTACTATGCATATTGTACATGCGTGCTGGAGGAACTAAAAATTACTTGTGTGTATACAACACTTAAATTGTGCAACGACATAAAAAACAATCTAATCCTACTCGTAGTTTTAAACGAAGATTGTCAACAAAATACCCTCAACCCCCAACTACCCTTTACATGGAATATTTTTTGAAAATGTTGATTTTCTCAAAACTAGCTCGAACGATTTTGATGAAAATATAATATGTTTCAGATATTTTCATGAAAAAAGAAATATATATCTCGAATTTTCAGGGAGTATCCTATGAAGACTTCTTCATTCTGGTCCAGTTTTGTCATTAAAAACAACTTAGCCATATACAGTTTTTTTATTGTTAACTGTTTCCGAGATATTCTTTGTTATTGATTTTAGTTTAAAACTACTTAAACTTATATCAAAATAATAATAATTCCTTTCATCTCTCTTTTTGTTATTCATCTGGCCTCGCAAAGAAATGTGAATTTCAAAATATTTTAGATGCGACCAGCTTTTAAAAGATTTGACCATCTCTATAGGCTAGTTCCTGATTTCCTTTCTGCTCACAAGCAAGCAAGTAATAAGGCCAATTCTATTAATGTTTATCTCGATTAGCATGACATAGATAAAATATTAATCTTTTGTTAGAATAGTTTGTTTGTGGAACAGCTAGAGAAAATCATGTGAATAGAACACACCAGGTTCTTTTCTTCTTCTTCTTTTTTTCAATTGGTGGATAAATAAACGATGTGACTCAGTAATTTGATCAGGATTTTTTTTTCTAGGTCTGAGACAAGATCTAATTAACAGACACAGTTCAGAATACTAAGAAGAGTAAAAGTCACATAAGATTCGAACCATGACGTACACAGCCTACCAATTCCTGCTAAGTTCCGCTTTCCAGAAAAACCGGCTCAGCTCTAACCAGGCCATGGTCGCTGGAAATTGCAAGTGTATATGTACATGTTCTACATAAATTCTGTGTAATTTGAACGTGATTTATTGCACGGCTTGGTGCATAATCGCCTGTTGACGTCAAAGCTAGTTCTGTGTGACCATGTGTAGGCGAAGATGGAGCCCACCTCTGTGTCTGCCTCACATTCCAGAGGTCCTGGGTTTGAATCTCGGTTAGGGGGAATTACCCGGGTATCCAAGGTTTTCCTCTCGTTCTCAAAAGACCAATATCGGTAACTTTAAGCTCTGGGAACCCAGAGTTCATTTGAGCTTCATTTTATCCATTTCATACATTCATTGACTCGTATGATTTACCAGTTTTATTTGTTGCATCTGTGAAATTTGAGAAATATATTATTGAAATTTAGACCAGTTATTATATAAATAACAGTTATATTTCTGTCATGTGTCGAAATTATATACTATAACATGGTTATTTAAATAACTTTTTACTCTCTAAATTAATTGTTCTAATAAAAATGAGACACGTGATGTATTTTTAAAAATCGGATGTGTTACATTCACATGACTTTCTCTACATCGCTGAAACAATTTAATCTTAAAAATCATAGCCTTCTGTCCACTTAATGATAATCGAGATAAACATTAGCAGAAATTGACTTAATTATTTGCTTTCTGGTAAGTATAAGGAAAATAAGGGAATACACTAGGCTAAACAGACAGTCAAATGTTTTAAAATGTGGTTGCTACGGGAATCAAATCCATTTTTTTTTTTTTTTTTTTTTTTTTTTTGCGTGGCGAAGAGTTGACAGCTTCCCAAATGAACCGAAACCAATTACAAGGAATATCTCAAAAACTGTCAACTCTAAGAAAAAGGTGTATATAACATAAATGGTGTGTTTTAAAGATATCTACATTTCTTGTGTAATAAGTTTCTGCCTATCTTTTACGGTTTACCAGTTATGCAAAATTCAGAAAAGTTCAACCAAAATAAAGTCTCCAGAGGCTATTTCCAGAAAATTCAAGATATAATTTTGTCATGTAAATATCGTAAATATAAGAGATTTAGTCAAAATTTTCTAAATTTATTTCCATTTAAAGGATATTTGGGGGTGGGGGAAATTTTCTTGAAATCATCATTGGAAGACACTGAACTAAAATATCAATTTTGGTATTTAACGGTCTTTCCTTTTAGAGCTATGTCACCCACAGACACCACACACACACACACACACACACACGCGCGCGGACATGCTTCTAAAAATACTTCTTTTTTTTATTATTCATGGGTTCCAAAACATGTATTTCCAGTGAAATCTCGATATCAAAATTTTGGGTGCAATTCAATACCTTCTCTAAGTACACAGTATATGTAGAGAAAGTAAAAATATCTGAGGTTCCATTCACACGAATTTCTCTACCTATTCTACAAACACTGTTTTACAAAACATTCTTTTATCTACATTATGCTACTCGAGATAAAGATAAGCAGATATGACTTTACTTCATGCTTCCTTGTAAATAGAAGAGAGCTAAGGGATACACTAGGCTAAAGCGATAGTCTCTAGCTGGTCTCAATGTGATGCAATTGAAAGTTTACATGGTCAGGAGTAAAACAAACGAGATGTGAAACGAAAGAGAACTCCTCGTTTGAGAAAAATATGTGTTTTAAAACTGAGATCAATAACAGGGAATATTTAATAACTGACGCTATTTATACGCCTTAAAATTCGAAAGAATAACCAACTATTGAGTCATTCCCTTATTTTCCTTGTAGCTACAGAACATATGCAGTAATACAATTTATGTTAATTGTTACTTCGATTAACATGAAGCAAATTAAGTTTTTATAAGATTAGTCTGTTGCACATCAGGTGGGAAAACTCATGTAAATGGAACAAATATAATTTTTTTTAAGAAAAAAAAAAAGGTGTCTCCTTTACATAGAAGATGTGTTAGTTTTTATTTTCTCAGTTATGGATGTAACGATTTTGATTAAAACCTCAATGTCTAAGATAATTGCATGACAAATACAAATAAGAAGTATAACTTTTACTTTTTTGGGAAGAGCCTCTCCATTCTGAATGACAGAATAATTAATAAACAGGTAGAAATATACAAAATTTTACCACACAAAAAATGTAGATCTCGTTATTGCACACAGTTTGTAAAATAGTTTTCTTTTGTGGCGTTAACCATTTTGAGATATTTTTGTTATTGGTTTGAATTTTCAGTTGTTACTTTCTCTAGCCCCGTATGTACAATGTACATAGGGATAGAGAAGTATTGTATTCCACCCAAAAACTCGATGCCGAGATTTTACCGGAAATACATGTTTTAGGACCCCCTGAGCATTTTCAGAAACAGGTCCATGTGTCTGTGGACAGCATAGCTCCAAAACGAAAAGACGGTTAAATACCATACTTGGTATTTAAATTTGGTATCTTCCAAAGATGCCACACGAAGATTTTCAAGAAAATACCCCCACCCCTAACTACCCTTTACATGGAACAATTTTCGAAAATGTTTTTTTTTTTTAAAAATGGCTCTAACGATTTTGATTAAAATACCACATATTAAAGCCATTTCTATCACAAATAAAATTTATATCTTGAATTTTTTGGGAATAGCTAAACCTGTTAATTCTGGATGAATTTTGCTTAATTTAGCCTAACTAGTAAACCGTAAGAGATAGACAAAAACTTACTATACAAAAAATGTAGGTCTTGTTAAAATACACAAGTTATGTCATATACATTTTTTTCGTGGAGCTTACCATTTTCGAGGTATTCCTTGTAATTAGTTTCAGTTGTGAAGTACTTAAACTTTTCTCAGACGGGAGTGTCCGTTTTTCTTCTGTTCTACTCCTGGCCAATTAAAGAAGCGATTTGCAATGAAAATCGCATAACGACAGCTTTTAAAACATTTGACTATCACTTTAGCCTAGTGCATTCCCTTAGTTCCAGTCTACTTATAAGGAACTAAGTAACAAAATTCTGCTAATGTTTATCTCGATTAGCGTGGTGTTGAAAGAAGAATTATCTTTTGTAAGAAGCTTGTAGAGTAGCAAGAGAAAGTCATGTGAGTGTAGCACATCAGATTTTTTTCATATGGTAAGTCATTTACTCTATTGGCCATGTAAGGGGTTTGGAATTGCAATGCCATCACCGTTTTATTTTATTACCTATCAGCAATTCAACAGTAAATGCATTTTGTAAGAGTAGTTTATAGAAGAGTGACTAGAGAACATAACTTGAGGGAAACGTAATATTTTTACACTTTTTATAGCGTGTAGATTGAAATAATTGAAAACAATTGGTCATTTTATTTGTTTATCTACAGGAATGCGCAAAGCTTCAAAGTGCCACATAAGGAGAGAAAAACAAGCTTTATAGTCAGCTATCTCCATTCGTAACATATGAACACCTGTGTGACATCACAACACATCATAGAGCTTTGGCTGAGCAACTCCCATGTCTGCATATACTTTACCTTCTCATTGACTACAGAGTAACATTTTGTGACGTCACAATATGGCTGCTATTTTATTAGAATGTCTTGTTGGTGATATAAACATCTTAAAGATACAAAAATAGCATTAGATAATATAAATGAAAAACCCGTATGCACAATTTTTCAAAAGATGAACCCTCGACTTAAGTCATCACCTTCTCAAAAATGTTCCTTACACCCTTTCATTGACTTCTTCCTGGAACATTATTGTTCTACCTAGGAAAAAGTTTCAGTCGAATATCCAGCTTGGGTCTATATATCAACTCGTACATCGCAGGGATATCTTCGGGTTTGTCCAAAGATTCAATTCTGAATTTTCTGAGTATTGAAGATAGTACCACCTTTTCTTCAAGAAGACCAAACTTCTGACCTGTTACAAAAATGGCTTTGTCAATGTATTGTTCTTAACTCACTGCATATTGTTGGATTTGTTCCATACTTACATGTTAAGTATATGTTCTGAGTTTTATTTATGATTTAAATGTTAACCTTTAAGTTATACAGAATAATTTATATGCACTATTATTATGCCAGCATGAGAATTAATTTGTGCTAGAAAATATGGAGATAGGTGTAGCAGATCTTAATATGGTGTTGCTTCAAAGTTTGACACAGCGTTTCAAAGGTCCAGCATATTTTTAATTTCTCTACACGTACTATGTACATAGTGTATAGAGAAGGTATTGTAATGCACCCAAAAATTCGATACCGAGATTTCACCAGAAATACATGTTGTGGATCCCCCTGAATCCAAAAAACAAAACAAAAAAAAACAAAAAAAAAAAACATTTTTATAAAAATACCCGTGTGTGTGTTTCTCTGTCTGTCTGAGTGTGCCTTTGGGCAGCATAGCTCAAAAACGGAAAGGCCGTTAAATACCAAACTTGGTGTTTAAGTTTGGTATCTTCCAAGGATGCGACACGAAGATTTTCAGGAAAAACTCCCACCCCTACTACCCTTTACATGGAAAAATTAGTCGCCCTCCGTACTGTGTAATGCTTACCATGCTAACTTCAAATACCCAAGGTCGCGGGTTCAAACCCGGCGGAGGACGATGGATTTTTTCGGGCGTAAAAATCCTTAGCATGGCTTCCTTCGGAAGGGAAGTAAAGCTGTGGGTCCCATGTCGTAGATTTACGGCACATAAAAGAACCTCAAGCCTGATAAGAGAGGCCTCTGAGCAAAATTAAGCGATCTTTCACGCCCAATATAGAATGGGACGCTGAGAACCAAAGCAGTTAAAGAGCGTCCATAAGTAACAGGCCATTTCTATGGACAAATTTTCGAAAACTTTGATTTTCTCAAAAATGGCTCAAACAATTTTGATTAAAATATCGTATATTAAAAAAATAAAATGTATATCTTGAATTCTCTGGGAATAGTCTCTGAAGTCTAATTTATTCTGGATGAATTTTACTGAATTTTGCATAACTGGCAAGCCGTAAGAGATAGACAAAAAACTTACTGCACAAATAATGTAGATCAGGATAAAACACACAATTTATGTCATATACCTTTTTTTCGTGGAGTTGATCGCTTTTAAGATATTCGTTGTTTTTGGTTTCAGCTTGGAAAAACTACTTTTCTCATTCAGGAATTTGTCAACTCCTGTTCATACAACCAAAGGAATTTCAGTCACTTAGCAACCAGCTTTTGACTATAATTTTAACCTATGGTACTCCCTTATTCCACTTCTACTTATAAGGAAGCAAATAATAAGACTATTTCTGTTAATTTTTTCTCGATTAGCATGAGGTAAATAGAAGCATAGGCTTTTTAACAATAATTTGTTGCGGAGATGCAGAGAAAGTCTGTGAATGGAACATGTCAGATTTTTTGCTGCAGCTAAATGAAAATTATGTTTAAAAATGCTCGGATCATGCAACAGTATAGTTTAAAAGACACTTTCACAGAAACAGACTATTCTCACACCGTTGCTGTGCAAGGATGTGACGCCAACTCAAAGATGTTGTTTGAGTATGATTTTACAAGCTACCATTTGTTTCATTAAGCAAGCTGGGTAAATAAATAGTTGAAAGGGAATCTTTATTTTGTATGTCAACCAAAAATAGATATACCAATGTTAATTTTTACAAATAAACTGCATTAATAACACATGAAATTCAACTATTTATTTGGTTACATGGCAACGTTTGTTGAATATGTGTGTGTGCGTGTGTGTGAATGTGATGGTACCTTAATATGAATTCCCTTCACTGGGTTAATTTTTTTATTAGTTTCTCTAACACGTATGCACCATGTACATAGTAAATAGAGGTGTTGTATTCCACCCAAAATTCCATACTCAGATTCCACCCTAAAATGTGTATTTCCGACGAAATCTCGGTATCGAATTTTGGGTGGAGTGCAATGCCATCTCTACCTATGTACTATGCATTAATTAGAGAAAGTAAAAATACTGAGAGAAATCCAGAAATTAAATTTTGAAATGAAAGTAATTTTAACTGAAGTTGTTACTTTGTTGCACATAATGGTAATCAAACACGGTGTCAAAATCTGATGTGTACCATTCACATGACTTTCTCATATCCCTGCAACAAATAATTCTTAAAAAGCTTATACTTCTATTTACTTTATGCTAATCAGACAAAAATAGCAGACATAGTCTAATTACTCGCTTCCTTGTAAGTAGAAGCGAAATAAGGGACAACCGTAGGTTAAAGTGATAGTCAAAAGCTGGTTGCTATGTCAATGAAGTTCCTTTGTCTATATGGATAGGAGTTGACAAGTTCCTGTATGAGAAAAGCATACGTTTTTCATATCAGAAACCAAAAATAAGGAATGTCACAAAAACGACGAACTCCACGAAAAAATGTATATAACATAAATTATGTGTTTTAATGTGCTCTACATCTTTTGTGTAGTAAATTTTTGTCCATCTCTTACGGTTTAGTAGTTATTCAAAATTTAGTAAAATTCATCCAGAATAAACTACTCTTCAGAGGCTATTCCCAGAAAATTCAAGATATACATTTTATTTTTCAGGTAAATATGTTTAACATACGAAATTTTAATCAAAATCGTTAGAGACATTTTTGAGAAAATCAAAATTTTCGAAAAAAGTTCCATGTAAAGGGTAGTTGGGGTTGAGGGGATTTTTCTCAAAATCTTCGTGTCGCATCCCTGGAAGATACTAAACTTAAATACCAAGTTTGGTATTTTACCGACTTTTCGTTTTTGAGTTATCGTGTTCACAGACACACGGACACACGGACACACACACACACACACACACACACACGGACACACACACACACACACACGGACCTTTTTGTGAAAATGTTTTTTTTGGATATTGGGGACCCTAAAACATATATTTCCGGTGAAATCTCGGTATCGAATTTTTTGGTGGAGTGCAATACTTTCTCTATACACTATGTACATAGTGCGTATGGAGAAAGTAAAAATGAAAATGAATTTTGAAATTAAAGCTTCTCAACGTTTACTCGCAATTCTAAGATTCATTTTCCTGAGATTTTAAGGAAATTTCAATGAAGCATTCCTTTATCATCGCGTATACTTACCGATGCAGTTTCTTGGTCCAGCGCTAAATGGAATGTAGCTGAATGGATGACGATCTTTAACATTCTCTGGCAGGAAGTGATCCGGGTTGAAACTGTTGGGATTGGGAAACACTTTAGGGTTTCTGTGAAATGCTGCCATGGCCATGCCCACTTCAACTCCTGCAGGAATTCTGTAACCTTCTGGAATAAGAAAAAGCACCAATGAGATTGACCCTAATCTCAGTCAACATTTTGGGTGGATTTCTAAGGCGTTTATTACATCTGACGGGGCAGCCAGATGAGACACGTGCAGGGCAACCTGTGGGGCAGCCAATCACTCGTTCGGTCTTTATGGCAATTCGGTAGTTCTCGCGTGCCGAACAGTATATTTTCCTCGCACCCTTTTCTGTGTACTGTTTTATTTATACAAACTGTATACTTCAATGTGTCTAATGAATGATTGTCACTGAGGAAAGTAGTGCAAATGAAAGTGTAGACAAGGGAAAAGGAAAAAGCAAGAAGCTGGAAGAAGCCATGAAAGAGTGCCAGAAGTTATTGGACACAAAGGTGAATACCGAAGATTTCATTTGTGCAGTTGAACAATAACTCGCAATTTGGGATGCTACTGAAGCTCATAGTAAAACTGAATACTTTGAATGAAATTATTTGTTGCCGTCTGAACACAATTCATCGAAAAGAGTATAGCACAATTCTTTAGATGACCTTAACAATAGCACAGGGCACATTTCTGTCCCTTCGCCTTCTCCTTGTTATTAAAATCACGAGGAGCACATGTTTATGCTTATTGTCCGATGTCTTCTCATTATTGGTGCTGACCGAGAGTTGGCGGGACTGGCTGTGCTGAACGGGAGCCCAGTGTAATAGACACGGTATGGCTGCCAGCCTGGTCACGGGGCATGGCAGCTAGTCAGCAGCCAATTTGTGGTGACGCTGCCCTAATCTAATAGGCTCCATAATACTGTCACCGCTGGCTGCGCAACCTGGCGGCCTAGTGTAAAAAAGCCTTAAGATCTTTAAATCTGTGCTGCATTCATATGACTTTCTCTACTTGTTGAGCAGCAAACTATTCTTACAATGGACGCTAATGACCATCGCAGTTTAGGCACCCTAAAACCACTATTACTGCTACTGCTACTGCTGCTGCTGCTGCCACTATTACTACTACCATTACTACTACTACTATTACTACCACTATTACTGCTACTATTACTATTACTAACCACTATTACTGCTACTATTACTGCTACTATTACTATTACTACTACTATTACTGCTACTATTACTACTATTACTACCACTATTACTGCTACTACTATTACTACCACTATTACTGCTACTGTTGCTGCTGCCACTATTACTGCTACTACTATTACTACCACTATTACTGCTACTGTTGCTGCTGCCACTATTACTGCTACTATTACTACTACTATTACTACTACTATTACTACCACTATTACTACTACTATTACTACCACTATTACTACTACTATTACTACCACTATTACTGCTACTATTACTACTATTACTATTGCTACTACTACTATTACTGCTACTATTACTACTACTACCACTATTACTACTACTATTACTGCTACTATTACTACTATTACTGCTACTATTACTACTATTACTATTACTGCTACTATTACTACTATTACTATTACTACTACTATTACTACTATTACTACCACTATTACTGCTACTATTACTATTACTATTACTACTACTATTACTACTACTATTACTACTACTATTACTACCACTATTACTACTACTATTACTGCTACTACTACTACTATTACTACCACTATTACTACCACTATTACTACTACTACTACTATTACTACTACTATTACTACCCCTATTACTACTACTATTACTACTACCACTATTACTACCACTATTACTACCACTATTACTACTACTACCACTATTACTACCACTATTACTACCACTATTACTACCACTATTACTACTACTATTACTACTACTACCACTATTACTACCCCTATTACTACTACTATTACTACTACTACCACTATTACTACCACTACCACTATTACTACCACTATTACTACCACTATTACTACTACTATTACTACTACTATTACTACCACTATTACTACTACTATTACTACCACTATTACTACCACTATTACTGCTACTATTACTGCTACTACTACCACTATTACTACCACTATTACTACTACTACTATTACTACTACTATTACTACCCCTATTACTACTACTACCACTATTACTATCCCTATTACTACTACTATTACTACTACTACTACTACTACTACTACCACTATTACTATCACTATTACTACCACTATTACTACCACTATTACTACTACTATTACTACTACTATTACTACTACTACCACTATTACTACCACTATTACTACTACTATTACTACTACTATTACTGCTACTATTACTGCTACTACTACCACTATTACTACCACTATTACTACTACTATTACTATTACTACTACCATTACTACCTATTACTACCACTATTACTACTACTACTATTACTACCACTATTACTACTACTACTATTACTACCACTATTACTGCTACTACTACTACTACTACTACTACTGCTACTGCTACTGCCGCCACCACCACCACCACTAACCCTCCCCGTATTTAGGTCTGACACCCTCCTAGGACTTACAAGCGTGTGCCTAGAGGCCTGAAGCCTGCCGGGTAGCCAACGGCACGAAACCACCGAATGGAGAACCTGGAACGAGTGGTCGGCCTGTAGCCCGGTATGAGCGTGAGGAAGCAGATGACATGAAATGCAAAAGAAGATGGAGCAATTGGTGAAATGAGTGGTGGGGGAAATCGAATGACTCGGAGAAAAACGGCCCAGACGCTGCTACGTCCACCACAAATCCCACATGCGAGTGCTTGGGGAGATCGAACCCGGGCCGCCTAGATGGGAGGCAAGCGGTGTAATCATTTGGCCACGGCGCCGCAATAATAATAGTAATAATAATAACAATAATACCTTCCCATTTGAGAAACGTAAATGTAGGTCTTGGAAAATTTAAACGAATAACAAGGAATATCTCGGAATTTTTTGGTAGAATGCAGTTCTTTCATCACTTACTCTGTACAATGTACGTGATGGGCAAAATAGTAAATCAATTAAGTGCAAAATCTCTTATTATATTGTAACGTATAGGTATTATGAAGTTATAACTTTTGGTCTATTTTATCCATAATATTGAATTTTATTATTTATCATGAAATGCTTACTGTTCTGTTAAGAAGTCTTGAGTAATACGGAAAGGAATACCAAATCTTTAACTTCATAATGCCCATACGTTACAATATAAGAGAGAGAGAGAGAGAGAGAGAGAGAGAGAGAGAGAGAGAGAGCGGGGGTGGGACGCGAGAGAGAAATAAAATAAGAGATTTCCAATCAAACAGAAACTACAAAATCAACAACATAAATGAAAGAACGTTAGCAAATTAGTTCAGTAGTTCTAGGTCAGCAAATTTCAAGCTACCATTAAATTTTGGCGGTCCCTGGAACCTATGACACATGTTATTACTAGAAATTTCGCGTGCTGTATCCACAAACCGGTTTTACCACGCAACTTTAAACATGTTAATAAATACTGTCTTCAACGCAGTGCAAAATTGCTTAGAAATCAATTCTCACTCATTAATTATTCACCTTCGCCACCTTTTGTTACCTCGGGGTTGTTACCTGTACCTCATTAACTGTTTGTTTTATAATCAAAACTATAATTTCTATTTACTTTCGCCGCTTAAACATAGGTAGAGAAGATATTGCAGCCCAAATATTTGACCGAGATTTCACTAGAAATACAAGATTTAGGGTCTCCTGTATAAAAAAGATGTTCAGAAAAAGATTCACGCGCGCGCGTTTGTTTGTTTGTGTGTGTGTCTATGAATAACTTAACTCAAAAACGAAAAGTCAGTTAAATACTAAACTTGTCAATTGAACTCGCGTCTTACAAGGATGGGACAAAAAGATTTTCAAGAAAATCCCCTTACCTCAAACTAACCTTTACAAAGAAAATTTTTCGAAATTTTTAGTTTTCAAAAAGTGGCTAAAACAATTTTGATTAAAATGCCACCACATATTAGAGACATTTACATGCCAAATAAAATGTATGCATCAAACTTCCTGGGAATAGCTTTTGAAGACCTCTTCATGCTGGATGACTTTTGCATAACTGATAAATTGTAAGAGATTGACCAAAAATTACTGCACAAAAAATGCATATCTCGTAAAAACATACAATTTTATGACATATTCATTTTTATAAATCTAATCTTTACAGAGATATTCCCTATTGTTGGTTCCAGTTTCAAAGAATTTAAATTATTTTACTTTCTCTACACGTACTATGTACATAGTGTACAGGGAAGATATTACATTCCACCCAAAAATTCGATACCGAGATTTCACCGGAAATACATATTTTGGGTTCCCCTAAATCCAAAAAAAAAAATTCGGAAAAAGGTCCGTGTCTGTGTGCGTGTGTCTGTGTGCCTGTGGGCAGCATAGCTCAAAAACGAAAAGACTGTTGAATACCAAACTTGTATTTAAGTTTGGTATCTTCCAGGGATGCGACACGAAGATATTCAAGAAAATCCCCCACCCCCAACTACCCTTTGCATGGAACTTTTTTCGACAATTTTGATTTTCTTAAAAATGGCTTGAAAGATTTTGATTAAAATTTCGTATATTAAAGATATTTATCTGATAAATAAAATGTATATCTTGAATTTTCTGGAAATAGCCTTTGATGACTACTTTATTCTGGATCAATTTTACGGAATTTTGCATAACTGCTAAACCGTAAGAGAGGGACAAAAACTTACCATACAAAAAATGTAGAGCTCGTTAAAACACACAATTTATGTTATATATATTTTTTCGTGGAGTTAATCGTTTTTTAGACATTCCTTGTTTGTTTCATCTTTGAAGAACTTATACTTTTGTCAAACAGGAATTTGTCAACTCGTGTCTATTCAAACAAAGGAACTTCAATCACATAGCAACCAGCTTTTGACTATCACTTTAGGTTATGGTGCTCCCTTATTTCGCTTCTACTTACAATGAAGCAAGTAATAAGACTATTTCTGCTAACTTTTTCTCGATTAGCATTAAGTAAATAGAAGCATAGCTTTTTAATAATAATTTGTTGCAGAGATGTAGAGAAAGTCATGTGAATGGAACACATTCGATTTTTTTCTATATAACTGTAGTGTATATATCCACGTCGATTATTGTAGCGATTTTGTAGAAAGAATAATAATCTTTTGTAAGACGTGTTTTTTTAGAGCAGCTAGAGAAAACAATGTGAGTGTAACACAAGATTTTTTACAATTAAATTTAACAGCGTTAAAGAATAGGTAATTATCAAAATATAAACCAGTCCTTATAATGATCGAATAACCAACAGAAGACACTGACTTTTATATTGATTTACTGGTGTTTTATGTTTACTTACTCAATGTAAGATCAGAGCTCAATATCCGTGCTATACCCGGCACACTCGGGTACAGTCTCAGGGTCTCCTTGATGACCATCTCCAGATAAACCATTTTTTGCAGATCGTCAAAGGTTGCTTCTCTTGATGTGTCCCCAAATATGTCCCTAAGTTCCGTCACAGCTTTTTCCTACAAAGAAATTGTCATTCTGTTACATCATGCTAGATACAGAGCCAATATGTCAAAGAGAGAGGAAGAGAGGAATGGCAGATAACGTAGGTATATTAAGCTGCATTCATAAAGAAGTCGTAACAAATGAAATTGAGTTTTATTTATGGACACTCTTTAACTGCTGTGGTTCTCAGAGTCCAATTCTATCAGGTGGTCCTACTGCCCCATATTTGGCGTGTACGTTAAAAGAGTTGCAGAACTCAACGGCGCTATTTCAAGTTAAAACCACTAAGTGGAGAACTATTATCTGTTTGCTGTTGGCTGAAAGTAAAATATTCCTCCAGGTTCCGTCTCCCACAATCTGTTGGTTTAATTCACGGGAACACTCCTCCACGTGCACTCAGGAGCAGCAACACAACAATAATATGGCAGTCGCTTCCTCGTATGGATATACGGAATTTAGCGCCTTTTTGCTGTCAAACAGTTAACCGTTACATTATGATCATATCCGAAAGTCGATCTGATTTGCATTCATCACAAAAAGTAACCTCTTTGTTACAATTTAAACAACTTAGGGTCGTCAAATTGTAAGGTAACCCCTGTCGAGGCTTCTCTCCACTGCGCGAGAAATCCGAGAGTCGGCGGGAAAGTGGTATCTTAAGATAAATGACGGAAATATTGACCTTCTGCTCACATACAAACAGCACAGTTTTCGAAAATATTCTTGCTCACTCGTCTAAGCTTAGCAGCAGGAATCCTTGTGATTTCTTGCATGATGTTATCACTAAGTTTCTGTAAGATTACACAGGAATTTTTGCTGTTGAGCTTAGGGGAATGAACGAGAACATCTTTAACTTGTTGTACTGCCTGTTTGGGAGCAGGCGGTCAATACTTTCAGTATTTATTTAAGGTAAGGACTCCAGCGCGCCCATCTGCCCCGTATTTGACGTGTGCAGATATCCCTTCGAGTGTTAAGAGTTACGGAACTCTGCGGGACTATTTCAAGTTAAAACCTGTTAGTGAGGTACTGATGTGATTGATTTCCGTTTTACCCCTCGCAATAAGTGCGACCTGGTCACCATCTCCGCTGATTAGTCCTCTATTGGCCGGTTTTCCTTTGAAATAGCCCTGTTGAGTTCTGCAACTCTTTAACGCGCCAAGGGATATCTGCACAAGTCAAATACGGGGCTTGGTATAGTAGGACAAGTATTGCATTCCTCCCATAACTTCGAGATTCACCAGGCATTTCAAAAAGGCATTTTCAGAGAAAGGTATATGCGTATGTTCGAGTGTGTGTGTGTGTGTGTGTGTGTGTGTATGTGTGTGTGTGTGTGTGTATTTGTGTCAATACAAAACCCAAAATGTTGGAACTGAAGCTCAACATCTTCCAAGGATACGACACGAAGATTTTCAAGAACCAAACTATATTTTACATAGAATATTTGAAAAAAAAATCGAACTGAGTCTCTTTAATGAGAGTCAGACAAGCTATCACCACACTACAGAGGCGGGCATTTCAGCATTTTGAATCTATGAAAATACACCATTCCCTGCAGTTCTTAAGGAATTTTCATTACTACTATGCACATGCTGAACTAAAAATTGTTTGGATTTTTATTCACATGCAAATGAGAGAATAAATATTTTCTGCGTCACGTAATTTAAATTGTAAACACTTTTTCACAACAGCTTTCATTAATCAACTAATAAGAATTTCTTAAAGAACAAATCAAACTTAATATTATTCTTAAAAACCTAAAATTATATTTTAAAAATTAGAGACCATTTTGTGCACTCTCATGGCCAAATGAAATTTAAGATACAGAGTGATTTATATAGAACTGACACATTTCTTTTTTTAATTATTCCGTTGGAAGTTCATTCAATGACCAAATTTCAGCACTAAATTAAGTGGAGTTTCGATTCCTTGTCACTAGATGCGCAGATGTTTATGTTTTATTCCTGGAGTTTCGATTCCTTGTCACTAGATGCGCAGATGTTTGTTTTATTCCTGGAGTTGCGATTCCTTGTTATTAGATGTGCAGATGTTATGTTTTATTCCTATTTGCATTTTTGGCAGTGTTTCAACATTTTGTTCTTGTAGTCAACGTGAAAATGCAGCACACATTAAATCAATGACTCCTTCTTGTGAAGCAATACTTAATTACGAATTCAATTACAGCTATTCAAAGGGCATACCAGAGAGAATTTGGCTGCCACAATCCTCCCAAAAGAAACACAATACTGGGACTGGTAAACACATTGAAAACAACTGAATCTCTGGTGAGTGAAAAAGGCAGGCATCGTTCATCTAGGCTTCCCACGGTTGTTGTTGACGTAAGAGCACAACTGGAGCAGTCATCCAAAAATCATCTATGACGTATGTTGCAGGAGACAGGGTACACCTATTCAATGTGTCAGAGAGCTGCGAAAAGTGCAGGTCTAAAGCCATGTAGTGTTACGGTTATTCATCAGCTACAGGAATCAGCTAAGGATAAAAGATTGAATTATTGTCGTTTGTTTCAGACGTTCATTGTGCAAAATCCTGCCTTATTGTCCATCACATGGTTCACAGATGAAGCATGGTTCCATTTATCCGGTTATATGAACTCACAGAACTCACGCCATTGGGTCACCGAAACTCCACATGTCATCCATGAAGCACCTATGCACCCGGTTAAAATCGGAGTTTGGTGCGCAATATCCGCATAGAGATTAGTGGGGCCATTTTTTTTAACCAAACTGTGAGCACTGCAGAGTACCGACTGATTTTCATGGAGTTTGTTGAGCAACTGGACGATGTAGAGCTGAATCAAGGATATTTTCAGCAAGATGGCCCTACATGCCATACATCAAATGAATCCATGAACCTAATTGCAAGTTTCTTTGACGACCGGATAATTTCCAGGAATCTGTGGCCACCCAGATCTCCGGATTTGACATCGCCGGACTTCTTTCTATGGGGTTACTTAAAAGACAGGGTTACGCTACACGTCATTGGACGATCTGAAGCACATCACAAAGGAGATTCAAGTTATCGACAACAGAGTCCTCCAACGAGTGGGTAATATGGAACGACGTGTTGAGTTGTGCCTTAAGAAGGATGGAAGACATTTTCAACATTTGCTATAAAGGTAAATAATTTCCCAAAATTCCTCTACAATTTAAGTATAATAAGTTGTCGCTAGCAGAATTCGTTTTGAAACAATTAAAGAAAGAAATGTGTCAGCTTTATATAAATCACCCTGTAGGTTATAAATGTACATTTTAGGATTACCATTTGCACCCTGCCTCCATTGATTGTTGATATAAATGAGAACATACCTGCACTTCAGGATGTGACCCGAGTAAGAGAAGCGCCCACATTAGTGCAACTGACGTGGTATCATGACCCTATAACACAAACATATTTACAGCTTTAACATGAGAACACGTGTCTTCTATCTTACTTCTAAGTTATATCATAACTTTAATTTTTAGTTAAAATCTGATCAAATGTAATATAGTGCCTAGCTACTGAAGATTAAAGTCGTACTATTTAATTATTAAGATTAGACAAAGAGGTGTTCTAAAATCAAATAAAGCTATTGCACCATTTATATTTTAGCCTTTTGACGTCGACATTTTGCAAATCCCGATCCTTCTGTTGAACAGTAATTCATTTAGTTCGTAGGTAACACCCCATTTTGATTGTGTAATTATTTGTTTGCTGAATTATGTAACAAAATGACGAAGAGGCTTCAACTTGT
Organism: Hymenopus coronatus; assembly: GCA_030762935.1. Lineage (NCBI taxonomy): Eukaryota > Metazoa > Arthropoda > Insecta > Mantodea > Hymenopodidae > Hymenopus > Hymenopus coronatus. Next base: position 31,652,081 of record CM060883.1, read on the forward strand.
CCATAATATAAATCATATCTAATTATATGTATTAACTCCAACACACAATCGTGGCTGCCAATTATGGATACTTGTTTGTTATTCTATTAAGAATCCTATCACAATTTATCCCGTCATTAATACCTCTGCCTATCCCAGGCTCATTATCTAAGTTCAGAGACGACAGTGGAAATAGGAGTCTGCTGGAGGGGGATCAGGGGTTCGCGGGAACTCGTATTATATTCGAATTAGCATTGCTGTCGAATTCTGACAGGTTTCATGCTAATTACCTCAAACACAAAGGTGTCTACTTCTTCACGGATATCTTTTTCACTAAGCACTCCTTCGGTTTCAGATACCTCTAGCAGAAGGTCTAGAAAAGCCAACCGTTTTCGTTTCTCTGTAACAACAAACACATTGTATCAGACAGTATTGTTGTGGTGAAAAAAATACACAGACAAATTCACTTATTTAATGTTACCTGGTAGTTCTTCTGTGTTGTTCTTTCTTTGGTGATACTCCTCTTTCCTGCTGCGGATTATCTGCAGGAAAAACAAATCTGTTAGTTTGAATGGAATAATATAGCGTGCTGTAACATAAAACTTACTTAACTGAACTTTAACTTATTACAAGTCTATATCTAGCCATAAATGTTATTAATTTGCTTTATCTCAATTTTAGTTACTATTCACTTTGTTTCAAGTTTTGTTCGAGTATTATATAGTGAAATTTACACAATTTTCTATTTTTTAAAATGTCTTAATCTCAGTCTCAACTCGTATTTTCAAAGCTGTTTTTGCTCAGAGTTTATTTAAATTAAACTTTTGGAGTGCTTAGCAATGTCAGAACTAAAACTTCATTCTGCTTTCTCTGTTTGCTTGTTTCAACATTTCCCATTAAGTAAAAAGCTTTCAATACGAGGGGCGTTCAACAAGTCCTTAGAAAAACAAATTATTTTTCGTAGATTTGTTTTATTTTTCTACATAATCTCCTTTTAGCTCGGTACACATTTCCCAGCGTTTCTCCAACTGTTTTAAGCCTTCCAAAAAGTAGGCTTTCGGAAAGTTCTCAAAATAGGCATCTATTAGGAAGATGATCTCTTCGTTAGACGTGAATCTTTTTCTGCCGAGCCACTTTTTCAAGTCTGGAAATAAAAAAGTCACTGGGGCCAAATCTGGTGAATACAGTGGTTGTTGTAGTAATTAATACCCTTGTTTTGTCTTGATGGAAGAAACTCTTTTTCTTTCCCAGATGAGGGCGTTTCTCCTTGATTTCTCCGCTCAACTGGTGCAATAGCGATGCACAATACTCTCCATATATTGTTCTCCCTTGCGGCAAGCAATAAATGATAAATGATTCCACATGCATCCCAAATAATCGAGGCAGTTCGCCTTTAAAAACCCACAGTTTCGACTGTACTTTTGTGTCTGTAGTGTATCCATGTTTCATCCACAGTTATGTATCGACGCAGATACTCGTCAGGATTGCGACGGAAGAGTGCCAAACTAGTTTCCGAATCGAGAACAAACGCATCATCCATTTTGCCGAGACCTTTGTCAAACCTAATTTTTGGTGCAAAATTGAGAACACTGTACCTTGTGATATACCTGTGACCTTATATATTTCGCGAACTGTGATTATCTTTTATTAATGCAGAGGCATTTAAATATACAATTCATTGGCCAAGAACAACAACAGAAAGTGCAAATAAAACAAACACCGACAGTAAAATAATGAAATATAACATGTACAGTGTAATACAGATATTAGATTGGTGGTAGTTGCATCATGTTCTCTCTGGCCTCCCAATAGCGATCGGTGATCTTAGTTGATGGCAGGGTTATACAGTGCTGAAGATGGTCGGAGTCCATATCTGCATTCGACTTACATAGTAGGCAGGAAGGGTTGTTACCAATCCCAATTCGAGGTGGCTGGCCAAAAATCATGCCCGTAGCCATTTGAAAAGTAGCCTTCCCTTCGCAGTCAGTCTGGTAATTTGGTTTTATCTTATCCTTCCATTGATGGTTCTTTATTCGTTCAGCAAGCATGTCTTCTTGCGCTTTTAATTACGGAATGAATGATTAATTTCATGGTGTTGTAGCAGACATCTTTCCTTGGTGGTAATAAGATTTGGGTCCCCTTTTTGGCAAGTTGATTTGCTGCCTCGTTTCCAGCAATACCACTATGAGCTGGTATCCACTGTATGAATAATCTCTTCTGATGATTCAAGAGGATTTTGGCATGTTCTATGGTTTTATTGGTGGGTGCAGGTGTTAAATAGTTTGCAACAGCACAAATTGCAGCGTGGGAGTCTGACAGTATAACAACATTACAGAAAGAATTTCTTTTTCTCAAAATGGCTCTACCATATATTAAAAACATTTATCTGATAAATTAAATGTATATCCCGAATTTTCTGGAAATAGCCTCTTAAGTCCTGTTCATTCTGGATGAATTTTGCGTAACTAGTAAACCATAAGTGATAGACAAATATTTACTACACAAACATGCAGCTCTCATTAAAACAAACAATTTATGGCAAATACATTTTTTGTTGAGTTAGCCGTTTTAGAGATATTCCCTGTTATTGGTCTCAATTTGAAAGAATACTTAAAATTTTCTCATTTGGGAATTTGACAACTCCTGGCCCCGCAAAAAGAACGAATTCCAATCACATAGCCACCACCTTTTAAAAGATTTGACTAGCCTAATGTACTCAAGAAAGCAGGTAATAAGACCATTTCTGATAATTTTATCTGGATTAGCATGAAGTACATAGAAGGATAAGCTTTTTAACAAGAATTTGTACTGAGATTTAGAGTAAATCATTTGAATGGAACACACACGATTTATATACTTCATCATAGGAACTGTCAGCTGTTGCCAAAAACAGTCTCTATGGACTGAGTAACAAAAGTCAACATTAAAATGTAATTTACGTGTTATCCAAAGTATTTATATAGGGAGAAAACTGAAAGACAAAATCAAAAGTATCTTGAAAGTCAATTAACTTCGTTTTAAGTTGGCGGTATACATTTTAAAGACTTTGTATAAATATTAAAATGTCTATATTTTTCATTTTGTACCCCCTATATACCAAAATTGTATTTTAATATTGTTGTATATTACAATATTTGTGCAAAATATAGGTTTACCTTTTCAGTGAAGCCATGCAGAATTTTCAAAAGTCTCCTCTGCTCTCTTCCTCCAGGAGATATATCGTACACAAACTTACGATAAAACCATGGTGAGGTCATTCTGTTGACTATTAATTCAGTAATCCTGCAAGTGGAAAAATAGTTTTATTTCGCTACCTAGCTCAAAATTATCTCATTCTTGTTTGATTTGAGTTACGAAAATTTGTCATTTTTGTTGCACACTCGTCTTTTTAGAAATGCTTTTACTTTAGAGCATACATGCCCAAAATTTAACTCTTGCAAGGTACTGACGTCAAAACTGTTTCCCGCTACTCCAATCCAGGTGGAGAAATGCTGGTGAGACACGTATACTGCCCCATACCAAGCGGCCCAATAGCGACTATTTTCCTTGTGCAGTGACTCTCGCGTTTGCAATTTCATTATTACCAAATTTTCATGTTTCACTCTGCTTAGGTGTAATAATAATAATAAGCAGAAGAAGAAGAAGAAGAATAAGAAGAATCGCGTACTAGGAATAACAAAGTGAAATGCTACAGGCTTTCTTTTTCTTTTTCTTTAGGGTGCTTTCATGTTTTCCTTACTCTACTTGCGTTTAGTGTAAATAATAATAATAATAATAATAATAATACATTGAACCACCACGTGCTCTCAGACATTTTGTCGCGGCGTCTTCATGTTTTGATCTAACCCTGCATTGGATCTAATTTCTAATGTTAAATAAGAACAGCGTATTACACAATTAAAAATTAGAATTGGCGGATCCTAATAGCTGAAATAAGTATTTTTAATTACTTGTCAATCTAAAAGCTGAATTAATTCATCTAAAAATAAAGGCTTTAAAACTCACTTGGAAAACATGACACATTTTTCGTTTATTCACACTTATTTTAGATCATCACGGACTCTAGTACAAGTCTGGGAATTGCGTCTTAATGACCGTTCTTTCACCGTTTGCTCCGAAATGCAAGACGAACGAAGGTCCCTTTCACTTACACTGCCATTGCACACTAGCAATACGGCGCTGTTGAACCAACTTGTATACGTACACTGCTCGGTAGCGAATGTGCTGTTTTTAAGCAAACATAACAGAACTTCGATACGCGAGAAGTAAAATGTTCATAAGAGGCTCCGCATAAAGTGCAAAATGTTCTAAAGAAGTTGAGAGTTATTTAAATCATTGCCTAAGGATTTGTTTTCTAAATTGCTATTATTTGCATCACATTTAATGGCGGTCACTAGGGATCCAACCCTGGGCCTCCCGAATGATAATCGAACAAATTACAATGGCACCACCTCACTGGGTGATAGGCAGATAAATAAGTAGTGAAAGAATAACGTAATTCCTACCTTTTAACGGCATTAACGTATTCATTATTTTCTCCTGACTGGGCATGAACTGCTACCCCCAGTGCTGCTTCTGAAATCAAAATTTTTGCATCAGAATAAAACCATTTTGTCCCAAATGGTATCAAAGTTTATTAACACAATGAATAAAGAGCATACCACAAATTATGTCCAGAGTTAGTTTTGAAATCATGTCGTTGATCACTATGTATGGACGGTCCAGCTTCTTCTCCAGGAGATTCAGCAAAACGGAACTTTCGTTGTTGAAAACCTTAATGTATTGTTCAAGTATCTTGAAGTGGAATGTTGGGGTCAGTACTTTCCTGCGAAAGTGCCACTTTTTACCTACAAAATATTAAGGGGAGATATGTTCTAAGTGACTGAAATATGCAAAAGAGTAACCTTTTACTAAAATACTATTTTTACTTTCTCTTTACGTACTATGTACATAGTATATAGATAAGATATTGTATTGCACCCAAAAATTCGATACCGTATTTCACCGGAAATATATGTTTTGAGACCTCCTGAAAAAAAAAAAGAAGATATTTTTAGAAACATGTCCGTGTGTGTGTGTGTGTCTGTGGGCAGCATAACTCAAAAACGAAAACTCCGTTAAATACCAAACTTGGTATTTAAGTTCAGTACTTTCCAAGGATTCGACACGAAGATTTTCAAGAAAATCCCCTCACTCCTAACTGCGCTTTACAACTTTACCCTTTACCTAAACCAATAATCAAATGTTTTAAAACATGGTTGGTATGGAACTGAAATCCGTTTCTTTGCGTGTTCAGGGGTTGACAAGCTCCCGTATGAGAAAGTATTTTAAAACTCAAATCAATAACAAGGAATATCTCGAAAACGGTTAACTGTATAAAAAAATGTATGCGATATTAATTGTGTATTTAATGAGATCTACATTTGTTGTGTAGCAAGCTTTTGTATATTTCTTACGGTTTACCAGCCATGTACAATTCAGTAAAATTCTTCCAGAATAAACAGGTCTTCAGATGAATGCATTTTATTTGTCATGTAAATATCTTAAATATAATAGATTTTAATCAAATCGTTAGAGGTACTTTTGACAAAACCGACACTTTCAAAATATTTTCCATAAAAAGGGTAGTTGGGGGTCGGGGATTTTCTTGAAAATCTTTGTGTCGCATTCTTGGAAAATACTAAACTTAAACACCCAGATTGGTATATTACTCCACACTACACAAAATCAAACCAGAGCAACTAAAGTGGTAGACGGTCAGTAAAGAAATATGTTACCTCTGCTGGTGAGTAGCCCTGTACATAACCAGGGCATCAGAAACTCGTATATAGTACACTTGGTTATGTGGTTACTACTGCTGAGTATAACCTGTAAAGAAATAAAATAAATTACAAACCTCACAAGTATGTTAAGATATTAAAAACGTAATAGTTGCATTAGTTACCTCAATATCATCAGGATCATTCACAAACACTACAGGAATCCCAATTACCCAAAAACGAAAAATGTCACCATATTCCTCTTGTAATTTCAAAAATGCATCTACAATTTCTGGAAAATAAAATACAACTGTTATACTTCAGCATATTCTATACGAGGTCCGATAAAAAAGAACAAAGGGAATTTTTGTTTTTCTTAAACAATCTTTATTTATGCATCTACATCGACTTTGTACCCTTCAAAATAAACTACCACAGATATATTACACTTGTGCCAGCTCCTTTTCCAATACTGGAAGCAACTCTGGAACTCATTTTTACTTTCTCTGCACGTACTATGAACATAGTTTATAGAGAAGGTATTGCACTCCACCCAAAAATTCGATACCGAGATTTCGTCGGAAATATATGTTTTAGGGTCCTCTGTATCCAAAAAATAGCGCACACACACGGATCTTTTTCTGTAAATGCTTATTTTGGATACAGGGAACCCCAAAATTTATATTTCCGGTGAAACCTCGGTATCAAATAAGTTATAAATGGACACATATATTTTATTTATAACATTATACATATAACGTTATAAATGAATACATATATTTTATTTATAACATTATACATATAACGTTATAAATGTAAACATATATTTTATTTATAACGTTATACATATAACGTTATAAATATACACATATATTTTATTTATAACGTTATATGTATAATGTTATAAATATACACATATATTTTATTTATAACATTATATGTATAATGTTATAAATATACACATATATTTTATTTATAACATTATACATATAACATTATAAATGTACACATATATTTTATTTATAACATTATACATATAACATTATAAATGTAGACATATATTTTATTTATAACATTATACATATATCGTGATAAATGTAAACATATATTTGATATATAACATTATACATATAACGTTATAAATATACACATATATTTTATTTATAACGTTATAACGTTACTGCTCTCATATCACATAGAGGAGCTAAAATTTTGGGAAGAATAATAATTTTGGGATTATGACCATGAACAATACCATGAACATCTTATAATTTCTCCAAATTTGGGCCTCCTGAAATTGCACCGGAAGTGTATGTTTTGAGGTCCCCTGAATCCCCCTCCAATACATGTCTTTTTAGAAAAAAGGCCCGTTGATGTGTGTGTGTGTGTGTCCTTGTGTCCGAATAACTCAATTAAATGCAAACTTGATGTACCTATATATTCAGTATCCTCCAAAGAGGTGACACTAGATTTTCAAGATTTATCCTTTACATGAAATATTTTTCCAAAAAAATTGTATATGATCAGAAACAGCTCTAACAATTTTAATTAAACACCGTATGTGTAATATATTTTCATACAAATTAAATGTATATTTTGAATTCTCTCAATTCTCTACATTCTAAATTACTTTTGCATAAATGTTAAACATACATAAGAGATAGACAAACAACACACTCAATACAAAAATATAGATATCGTTAAAACACTCAATTTATAAACTGCAATTTTTATACGCAGTTGACCATTTCCGAGTTGTTCCTTGTTATTGGTTTCAATTCTGCATTGCGTATACTTTTCTCAAGTGGTAATATGTTATTCGTTTTTTCTCTCTCTCTCCTGGTCAAGAAAAGAAAACAGAATTTCAAAAACTATCACATAGCGACCAGCTCTTAAAAGATTTTACTGCTCCGTTAGCCAGGAAAATGAATCATTTATACTCCTAATGCCTATAAAGAAATATCTAATAAAACTATTTCTGCTAGTTTACCTGCTAGCATGAATTAGATAAAAGATTAGTATGTTGGAATTATTAAGACAATTATCTCAAGACAATGATGATCAGCAAGACATTGATTAGATGTATGGAAATGGCCCAGATACATTTCTTTACGCTGGGCCAAATCCCAGCAAGGGAAAATAGCTCCCAATAAATAACTGAAAAACCTTACATGAAGCCACATTAATGTTGTACTAATAAAAGACAGAAAATATATTCTAGATTGCTGTGGCATTTAGTTATTAAGTGTAACTTGACTCAATAAATTATGATACTGAAAAAAAAATTACCTCCTATTTCTCCAGTTTTAAAAAATAGTGCTTGGCCCACTATGGTTCTCAACCCTTCAATTATATTAAGGATGTTTACATCACAAAAAATGCATAAATTGAACTTTCTGGAAACTGCCTGTGAGTTCCTCTTCATTTAGATTAGTCCTGTTTGACTGTAAACGTTAGGCGATAGACGAAAACGTACCTTTTGCACAAAAGAATATAGATTTCTTTAAAATAAGCAATCTATTCCATGTATGAAATGATCAATACTTTGTAATTCTTATAAAATGCTGTTGATTTTCACTTACTTTCTCTGATTGCATGGAAAGAATGTGGGCATTTAGGGCCAGCACATAGCGTCCAGTCTTAAACATTGCTGTATACTTCGTTGTAACTATTTCTGCAAATGCTTATCTCGAATAAACATAAGTGGACAGAAAAATAAGCTTTCTAAGAATAATTTGTACGATAGAGAGTAATGAAAGTCGTGCTAATATAACTCATCGGATTTTTACTTTATTTCATGCATAATACATAAGTAGAGAAGGCATTTCACCCAAAACTTCGATGCTAGGTTACACTAGAAGTACACGTTTTTGGTTTCCCTGAGAACAAATATTAGACAAATACCAGTGTGTGTCTATAAATACAATAGCTCAAAAATGAAAAGTTAGTTAAATACCAAATTTTATATTTAAGTTCTGCCACTTTCAAGACAAGATTTCCAGGAAACTACACCCACTCTAAACTATCTTCTACATGGAAGACATATTCGAAGTTTTCGATTTTTTAAAAATCGAAATCAGCCATTTTACTAAATTACTTTCTGCAGTTTTTTTTCATTGAAAAACGATTATTCATTGAAATAAATTTAAAGTTTGTATTATTATTATTACTTAAGTTCAATTAATTTAAGTTTCTAAATATGAAAGATATTTACATGTCAAATAAAATGTATATCTTGAATTTTGGGAGAATACCCTCTGAAGACATTTTTATTCTGAATAACCTTTGTATAACTGAAAAGATAAAAACTTGCCACAAAAATGTAGATCTCATTCAAACACACAATATATGTCCTATGCCTTTTATTATTATTATTATTATTATTATTATTATTATTCTTTTTGTGTTAACCACTTTCAAGATATTTCTTGTAAGTGCATTGAATTTTAAAATACTTAAAACTTCTCTCAAATGGAAATTTGACATTCCTGTTTCTTTTATTTCACTCGCCATGCAAAGAGAACTAAATTTCAATTACACAGCAACCAGAATAGTGATGTGAAATGGAACACATCATAATTCCTTTATCATAAGATTCTTAGCAACACGTATTTCTATTCTAAACACTCGTAATTATATCTAAACAAGAATGTTAGGTAAGTCTAAATAAGAATACATTAAAATTGTGGTTGTTTTCGACATTGCGGTGGAACAGGATAACCCTGACATAGAGATGAGTGTACTGGGAATTTTCCATTAACTCAACTCAAATACGCAGGCAAAACATGTCGAGTGCAGTCGATCGTGTAATGATCTGTGCACTACAGGGAACATAATTAGAGTCGATTTATATCGCAGATATCAGATATTGATGCTTGTCCAGTTTAGTGTAATGAATGTCTAATTAAATTTCATGGTTTGATGTTCTCTGAATGCCGCAGGATATTCGTCGACAGCAATACATCAAGCAAGAGTAGGCCAAGAGGCCTTGATCAGCAGTTGTATAATCGCCACAATTCGTGCACTTCGGGGAACTGTTTCATCATTTGGGAAAAACACACACACCAGACGGACTTGAAAGCAATCCAATCTATGGACGCATAGCTCAAAACGAAAAGACCATTAAATACCAAATCTTCCAAGAATACGAAGATTTTCAAGAGAATCCCTCCACGTCAAACCCCTTTACTTACGAAATATTTTTTGAACATTTTGCTTTTCTCAAAAATGGCTCAACGATTTTAATTAAAACACCATATATTAAAGACATTTACATGAAAATAATATGTACATCTTGAATTTCCTGTGATAACCTCTGAAGACCTCTTCATTCTGGATGAATTTTGCATGACTGCTAAACCGTAAGAATATATAAAAACTAACTTCACAAAAAATGTATTACATATACATTTCTTTTATAAAATGAACCCATTTACTTAAAATTTTCTCAAACGGAAGGTCATTCTTTTGTTTCGTTTCTCTTTTGTTTTTATTCCTACTTCAATTGTTTCACATAGCGACTAGCTTTTTAAAATATCTACGATCGCTTTACCGTGGTGTATTACCTTATGTTTGCTTATAAGTTACGAATACAATCATTTCTGCTGAAGTTTATTTCGATTACCACGCTGTAGATAAAGCAATAATCTTTTCTAACAATAGCTTGTAGAGAAAGCCATGTGAATGGAACACAGTGGATTTTTTAAACTTCTATATATGTTAGTTATTTTGGTAAATCTTAGCGGACAAATATATAATATTCTTATTAACATTTCATTATTAAAGTTATCACACTAAATACCTAGTGCATTAGTCGGACGTACATGATTATTTAAAACACAAATTAAGTTTGACAAAAAGAAACAAAAGAGAGAAGTAAAGACAAATATTCTGATGTGTTTCCTTCACATGACTTTCTCTGCCTGTTCTGGATAAAACTATTCTTATAGAAGATTACTCTTCTATCTACATCATACTAAATTAGATACACATTATCAGAAATGATTGTATTACTACTCTTTCTAATCAGAAGGAAAATAAGGGGATAAGCTAGACTAAATGGATAGTCAAATCTTTTAACAGTCGGTCGCTATGCGATGCAATAGAAATCCCCTTATCTTTGCATGACAAGGATAAAAAGGTGAATAATTACTTGCCTCTGAGAAAAATCTAAATACTGATAGTATTAAAACAAATAACAATGAATATCTCGAAATTTGTTAGCTATACAAAAAATGTATATGACATAAATTGTTTGGTTTAACCAGATCTACATTTTATACCTGTCGTTAGTTTTTACTCTCTCTTGAGGTTTAAAACCTATGCTAAAGCCACTCAGAATGAAGAGGACTTCATAGGTTATTCCAGAAAATTCGAGATATACGCTCTATTTGCCATGTAATTATCTTTAATATAGATATTTTAATCAAAATGGTTAAAACCATTTTTGATCAAATCAAAACTTTCGAAAAATGTTCCATATAAACGCTGGATTGGAATGGGGGTATTTTCTTGAAAATCTTAGTGTCGCATCCTTGGAAGACTGTGAAATTAAATATCAAGTTTGGCACTTAATCGACTTTCGTTTTTGTGCTCACGGACGGACACACACATTTTTATTAATTTTTTTTTTAACACAGGAGATCTAAAACGTGTATTTCCAGTGAAATTTAGGCTTCTAATTTTTGGATAGAATGTAATACCTTCTCTACCTATACTCTACGAACGAAGTAGAGCAAGTAATAAAGAACATGCTTATAGCTGCAAAATGGAGAATTTTCACCTATAAACGCACTTGTTATAAATGTTAGGCATTTGACTGGATCATACATGTCCGAATTAATGGAGCAGAGAGGAAGGCACAGCAAATCCTTCCACTCCGTGTGAAGTATTGGGGCATGCTGCTATGCAACATAATGGAGTGTTTGTGAACACAAGGTACTTCCTAATCTGCATCTAGTGTAGTATTTTTTCGGTGACCAGTCCATTAATATCTGCTACTAAGATTGAAGTGCCTTAGTCAATTATCGTCGCGTAGTCTACGGCGCTGTGGCTTTTAATATACATAATTCATTTTAGAAAAGGTTTCTCGCAAATGTATTTCGACCCGAACATTGCAATGAAATGTGATGCAAATAATAGGAATTTGATCAATAGTCCTTAGGCAATGATTTAAATATTCCCAACCTCTATAAATCTAACAGTTAAATGTGTTAGTACATATATGGTACACCATACCGTACATACCATAATGCTCGTACAATTTTGTAGAGCAAGTAATTACATTTACAATTTGTGTGGAGCCTCTGAAAATGTTGTAAAAAGGATACTTCTGGCGTTTCGTAGATGACATTCTGTTATGCTTGCTTAAACACAGTGAATTCGCTACCGAGCACTGTACGTATATATGACAGTATGTGTGACTCCACCTTGAATGGAGTAGAGGAAACTAGTTCAGACTAGGTAGTAAGAGCTACCTTTGGACATGCGTAGTCTAGATAAATGGCTCATTAAGGTATTATAAATTAGTATCAAGTTATCTTAGATTATGTTAAGGGTACAGCAGCGTGTCAGTCTGATGTCATAAAAGTGTGCTTAGAAGCGAGTTAGTGCTGAGTTAACGTTTTTACTTTCTCTACATGTACTGCATACACAGTAGGTAGAGAAGGTTTTGTATACTGCCCAAAAATTCTGTCAGCATGTAATTCAAATATGTGTTTTGAGGTCACTTGAGTAAAAAAAAATAGAAAAAAAATCCTGTGTATATATCCGTGTGACTGCGTGTCTGAGAACAGGATAACTCAAAAACGAAATGTTCGTTAAATACCAAACTTGATATTTGCATCCTCCAAGGCTGCAATACAAAGGTTTTCAAGAAAATCCCCCCACTCCAATTTACCCTTTATATGGAAAATGTTTCAAAATGTTTTATTTTCTCAAAAATAGCTCTAACGATTTTGATTAAAATACCATATTTTACAGATAATTACATGACAAGTAAAATGTATATCCCAAATTTCCTGGGAATAGCCTCTAAAGTCCTCTTCAATCTGAATTATTTTTGTATAACTGATAAACCGTAAGAGAAAGTCAGAAAGCTACTACACAAAAATGTAGAACTCGTTGAAACACTTAATTTATGTCATGTACATTTTTTGTAGAGTTAACGATTTCCGACATATTCCTTGTTATTGGTTTCAATTTTAAAGTAATTAAAACTTTCTCAAATTGGAAGTCCTCTTTCGTTTTATATATCTTTTATTCTACTCCTGGCTATCAATAGCTCTAATTTCAAATGTTTCACACATTGACCTGATTTTAAAAGATGTTATATTGTTTTAGTTTGGTATCGTGTTCCTTTACTTCTCTTCTGTTTAAAAGGAAGCAAGAAATAAAAAAAATTCTGCTTATAAGTTTTAGTTTCTCTATTTTTGAAACCAGCGGGTGTCTTTCTCTATGGTAAGTTTATGATGTTGTATAAGCAGAAACAAACCTGTTAACATATAAAAATAATGAGTGAGCATGGATAACAATAGGTAATAATGACAAACCAGACGAAGTACTACTTCTTCTTCATCCTGCTGTCTTTTATATGTTAATTGTGTTTGTTCTTTAAATTTTACTTGCTCTACACTACTATGTACATAGTGTATAGAGAAGGTATTGTATCCTCCCAAAAATTCGATGAGATTTCACCGGAAATATATGCTTTGAGACTCCCTGAGTCCAAAAAAAGTATTTTTAGAAAAAGGTGTGTGTCTGTAGACAGCGTAGTCAAAAACTAAAAGACCGTTAAATTCCAGACTTTGTATTTAAGTTTAACATCATCCAAGGATGTGACACAAAGATTAAAAAAAATCCACTCCAAACCACCCGTTACATGGATGATTTTTTGAACATTTTGCTTTTCTCAAAAATGTTTCTAAGAATTTTTATTAAAAAACCGTATGTTATAGATATTTATATGATAAATAAAATGTATATCTTGAATTTTCTTGAAATGGCTTCTGAAGATCTGCTCGTTCTGGAGAAAGCTTCTGAATTTTAAATAATTAGTAAACCGTAAGAGATAGACAAAAACTTACTACACAAAAAATATAGATTGCGTTAAAACATACGATTTATGCTATATGCATGTTTGTTGTAGAGTTTATTGTTTCCAGGACATTAATTTTTATTGATTTCAATCTTAAAAGACATCATTTTTTCAGGCAGGAAGTGTCCGTTTTTCTTTTGTTCTATTCCTGGCCAAGTAAAGAAGCGAATTGCAATGACAATCGCATAATGACACCTTTTAAAACATTTGCCTATCGCTTTAGCCTAGTGCATTCCTTTAGTTCCCTTCTACTTAACAAGAAGTAAGTAATAAGTACATTTTGCTAATGCAGCTCGATTAGTATGGTTTAGAAAGACGAATAATCTTTTGTAAAATAGCTAGAGAACGTCATATGAGAGTAACACATCAGATTTTTTTCCTGTGTTTTCATACTAGTTTTATGAAAGTTGGTTATTGAGAATAAACAAGGATGTATTTATGCTACTTAAACTGTCATTATTTCTTCCCAACTGTTCTCTGTAAATAGCGACGAGTTACCCCAATATGTCCAAGCAAAGTCACAGCTGCATTCACAGTTCTTAAACATTTTTTTCAACCATGCTTTTGCATTTTGTTTTCTCAGTTACAGAGTGATTTATGTAGAATTGACACGTTTCTTTCTTTAATTATTCCGATGGAAATTCATTTAATGACCCAATTTCAGCACCAAATTAAGCAGGATGTTCTGGAGTTTCGATTCCTTGTCACAAGATGCGCAGATGCTTATGTTTTATTCCTAATTGCATTGTTGGCAGCTGTTTCGACATTTTGTTCTTGTAGTCAACGTGAAAATGCAATACGATGTAGAGCTGAGCCAAGGATATTTTCAGCAAGATGGCGCTACATGCTACACATCAAAGGAATCCATGAACCTAATTGTAAGTTTCTTTGACGATCGGATAATTTCCAGGAACCTGTGGCCACCAAGATCTCCGGATTTGACATCGCCGGACTTTTTTCTATGGGGTTACTTAAAAGACAAGATTTACGCCACACGTCCCCAGACATTGGACGATCTGAAGCACATCATCACAAAGGAGATTCAAGCTATTGACAACAGAGTCCTCCAACGAGTGGCCAGTAACATGGAACGACGTGTTGAGTTGTGCCTTACTCAGGATGGAGGACATTTTCAATATTTACTATAGAGGTAAATAATCTTCCAAAATTCCTCTACAAGTTGTCGTTAGCATAACACGTTTTGAAACAATTAAAGAAATAAATGTGTCAGCTCTATATAAATCACCCTGTACTTTTCTTTCTCTGTAGTGTCCTGAGTTTTAATTAACTATTTGTTTGAGTGTGTTGTTTTATAAATTCTAAATAAGTCCGAAAATACTCATGGCTATTGGATAACAAGCTGAAGTTAAATATTGTAAGGAGAAAACAGCAAACCACGAGCAAGTCTACGTATTTTAGTTAGGTAGTAGTACGATAAAAGAACAAACAAACAGCTGTCTCACATGTGGAAAGGATATCCATAAAATACCACAAAGAGAACTAAATTACTGACCTTCAAGAAAAAGAAACATAGGCCAGCCACGGAAACAATAGAGAAAACAACTCAATTTTATTGTTCAGCATAACAATACATTACAAATTAGTGTATATACAAGTATGTTAAAAACATTATGACATTATCATTTCACTCTCTCAGATACTCTCTCTCTCTCTCTCTCTCTCTCTCTCTCTCTCTCTCTCTCTCACACACACACATACACACACAACACGCAACCTGTTATACACTGTTGAACAAAAGTGTTCAATTTAGACTAAAATTTAGCAAACGATTGTTGATTGTTAAATAATTTTGGTCTAAGTAATCAAGATTCGTTAGAAAAATTTTAATCTATGCCATTTAACTTCAATTACTCTTCCCTTTTGTCTCATAATTATGGATATCGGAATTTGTATTTAAAGTGTTTCCAATATTGTTTTCAAAATGAATATACAGTGAGGAGTGAATATATAGTATATATACACATATACACAAAAATTCAATACTCAGGGTTCACTTGAGATATGCGTTTTAGGATACCTGAATAAAAGAAACTACATTTTTACTTTCTCTACACTTACTATGTATGTACATAGTCTACATAGAAGGTATTGCAATGCACCCAAAATTTCGATAACGAGATTTCACTGGAAATATATGTTTATTCACATGACTTTCTCTACATCTCTGTAACAAATTACTGTTAATGAGCTTATTTTTCTCTCTATTTTATGCTAAAACATTAGCTGAAACGGTCTTATTACTTAGTTCCTTATAAGAAGGAGGGAAATAAGGAATACAGCAGGCTAAACTGACAATCTAATGTTTTAAAATGTGGCTACTATTGAAATCCGTTTCTTTGGGCGCCCAAGCGTTAGCACGTTTCCGCATGAGAACAGTTTAAGTATTTAAAACAGAAATAAATAAAAAGAAATATCTTGAGAACGGCTAATTCTAAGAAAAAAAATTATATGACATAATTTGTATGGTTTGTCGATATCTACATTTTTGTGCAGTAAGTTTTTGTCTATCTCTTACAGTTTATTAGTTATACCAAAATTCAATAAAAAGTATCCAGAATAAAGAGGTCTTTAGAGGCTATTCCCAGAAAATTCAAGCTATATATTGTATTTGTCATGTAAATATCTTAAATATAAGTGGTTTTAATCAAAATCGTTGGAGCCAGTTTTGAGAAAATCAAAATTTTCGATGTAAAGGGTAATTTGGGGTTTGAGAATTTTCTTGAAAATCCTCGTGTCGCATCCTAGGAACATACTGAACTTAAATATCAAGTTTGGAATTTAACGGACTCTTCGTTTTTGGATATGCTGCCCACAAACGCGCGCGTGCGCACGCACACACACACACACACACACACATACACACCCACGGACATTTTTCTAATTTTTTTTTTTTTTTGTATTCAGGGGAACCCAAAACATTATTTCGGGGAAATCTGGGTATACAATTTTGGGTGCAATACAAGACTTTCTCTATCCACTATGTACATTATACATATGGACTAGAGAAAGTAAAACATTGGTTAAAGACCAAAATTAATATTCAAGTTCAGCATCTTCCAAACATGCGACATACTACCCTTTACTTCGGCAAATTTCCGAAAATTTTAATTTTCTCAATAATGGCTGTAACAATTTTGATGAAAATACCATATATTAAAGATTTTTGCAAGAACAAAATTTTTTAGCTTAAATTTCCTGAAGTCCTCTTTATTCTCATTGACTTTTGCATAACTGGTAAACCGTATGAGGTGCTCAAAAACTTTCTCACAGAAATGTAGATTTCATCAAAATAAACAACTTATGTCAAATATTTTGTTGTTGTTGTTGTTGTTTTGCTAACCATTTCCGAAATGGCCTAGGCTTTAAATTTTCTAATATTTAAATGTTCTTAAATGGCAAGTCATTATTCATAATTTTTCACACAAGCCAAGAAAAGCATAGCGAACAGGTTTCAAAGCATTTGATTAAACACTACGCTAAAGCGATGGTCAAATCTTTTAATAGCTGTGAACAATTGAAGTTCGGGTCTCCTTGTATAGCCAAGAGTAAAACGAAAGGAGATGAAACGAAGATTTACTTCCCGTTTGATAAATTTTAGGTAGTTTAAATTTGATGCCAATATCATAAAATAGCCCGGAAACGGTTAACGCTTAAAAAGAAATGTATATGACATAAATTGTGTGTTTTAACGAGATCTACATTTTCTTGTAAGTTTTTGTTGCTTACAGTTTACCAGTTATGCAAAATTCATCCTGAATGAACAGCTCTTCAGATAATAGTCCCAGATTTTTCAAGATATCTGTTCATTTTACCTGAAATGTAAATATTTTAAAATACGTTATTTTAATCACAATAAAAAAGGCCAATTTGAGAAAAACAAACTTTTCGAAAAACTTTCCGTGTAAAGGGTAGTTTGGGGTGGAGAATTTTTTGAAAATCTTTGTGTCGTATCCTTGAAAGATACTAAACTTAAAATACCAAGCGTGGTATTTAACAGTCTCTTCGTTTTTCAGCTATACTGCCTACAGGTACACATAAAAATACCTTTTTATAAAACATTTTTTTTGGATTTAGGGGGTCCCAAAAACATATTTCTGGTGAAATTTCGACATTGAATTTTTGGGTGGAATACAATATCTTATCTACCTACTATGTGCATAGATCGTATAGAGAAAGAAGAAAAATCCTGAGCTTAAATTCTTTCTAATTTATCAATATTGAAATTCCCTCCCTGAAGACGAAAGGGACTGCCGGAACGTTATACTGTTCAAGCAGAACATTAGGACATACATTTGTAATCAATTCTAATCTGCTGCTGTATTAATATGATAAATATAACGCTGCTTTCAATTATTGTTATTAATATTTTATGTGCTGACAAGTAATATGCATTTCAATTGTAAATATCACTACAATGTGTTTCGACCTACATGAATATTTCATTTAAAATAATTTTTTTACAGTCTTTTTCTTTCTTTTCATTTCAGTATATTTGTTGCATCTTTTTACTTTCTCCATACGCACTATGTACATAGTGTATAGAGAAGGTATTGCACTCCACCAAAAATTCGATACCGATATTTCACCGGAAATATATGTTTTAGGGTCCCCAATATCCAAAAAAAGTATTTTCACAAAAAGGTCCGTGTGTGTGTGTCCGTGTGTCCGTGTGTCTGTGAACACGATAACTCAAAAACGAAAAGTCGGTAAAATACCAAACTTGGTATTTAAGTTTAGTATCTTCCAGGGATGCGACACGAAGATTTTGAGAAAAATTCCCCCACCTCCAACTACCCTTTACATGGAACTTTTTTCGAAAATTTTGATTTTCTCAAAAATGGCTCTAACGATTTTGATTAAAATTTCGGATATTACACATATTTACCAAAAAAAATGAAATGCATATCTTGAATTTTCTGGGAATAGCCTCTGAAGAGTAGTTTATTCTGGATGAATTTTACTAAATTTTGAATAACTGCTAAACCGTAAGAGATGGACATAAACTTACTACACAAAAAATGTAGAGCACATTAAAACACACAATTTATGTTATACACAATTTTTTCGTGGAGTTCGTCGTTTTTGTGACATTCCTTATTTTTGGTTTCTGCTATGAAAAACGTATACTTTTCTCATACTGGAACTTATCAACTCCTATCCATATAAACAAAGGAACTTCATTGACATAGCAACCAGCTTTTGACTATCACTTTAACCTACGATTGTCCCTTATTTCGCTTCTACTTACAAGGATGCGAGTAATAAGACTATTTCTGCTAATTTTTTCTGATTAGCATAAAGTAAATAGAAGTATAAGCTTTTTAAGAATTATTTGTTGCAGGGATATGGAGAAAGTCATGTGAACGTTACACATCAGATTTTTTTTTCTACACATACTATGTATATAGAGAAGGTATTGCAATCCACCAAAAAAATCGATACCGAGATTTCACCGGAAATATATGTTTTAGGATCCCTTGTATCCAAAAAAAGTATTTTCAGAAAAAGGTGCATGTGTGTGTGTGTGTCCGTGTGTCCGTATGTCTGTGAACACGATAACTCAAAAACGAAAAGACGGTAAAATACCAAACTTCGTATTTAAGTTTAGTATCTTTCAGGGATGCGACACGAAGATTTTGAGAAAAATCCCCCACCCCAAACTACCCTTTACATGGAACTTTTTTCGAAAATGTTGATTTTCTCAAAAATGGCTCTAACGATTTTGATTAAAACATCGTATATTAAAGATATTTACCTGACACATAAAATGTATATCTTGAATTTTCTGGGAATAGCCTCTGAAGACTACTTTATTCTGGATGAATTTTGCGGTATTTTGCAATAGTGCTAAACCGCAAAAGATGGAGAAAATTTTACCTCACAAAAATGTAGAGCACGTTAAAGCACACAATTTATGTTACATACATTTTTTTCGTGGAGGTGATCCTTTTTGAGTTATTCCTTGGTTTTTTGTTTCACCTAAAAAAAACTTACTTTTCTCATACAGGAATTTGTCAACTCCTGTCCATACAAATAAAGGAACTTCAGTCACATAGCAACCAGCTTTTGACTATCACTTTAACCTATGATACTCCCTTATTTCGCTTCTACTTACAAGGAAGCAAGTAATAAGACTATTTCTGCTAATTTTTTGTTGATTAGAATGAAATAAATAGAAGCATAAGTTTTTAACAATAATTTTTTGCAGAGATGTAGAGAAAGTCATGTAATGGAACACATCAGATTTGTATATGTTTTTATTAAGTTGAATAGAATTGTATTTTTGTTCTTTAGTCATTGTATCATTGCTGTATTGAATTTAATGTATTGCCTGGTAGAGTGAAAGAGAAGACCTTATGGCCTTAACTCCAAATAAATAAAAATATTGTTGTTCATGTTAGCTATCGCCAAAAATTAAGCGTAAAATATCAACCCCCTTTTCTTATTTGACCTGAGAATAATAACGCCATAACAAGCAGCATTGGCCTAATCCATGTAGATGATGATGATGATGAAAACCAGGATTAACACATGACAGTGACGAAGACAAGCGGATTTTAAAACCGTGCTTGTGGCTGTGAACAGGTTTCGATAGAGAGACAGTTCATTACACGTGTGTGCGTGAGCGCGCATGCGCGTGTGTGTAAAACCTGCTGAATGAAACGTTTTAAGATTCTAGTCTAGACATAGCACATGGCAACATTTTCGCCTTAGGCTACAGCCAATGCTGTGAGGTAGGTTATAGTAGCTGTTAATTTAATAGCCGTTGTATATCTTGAAACTGTGATCAAGCTTTTACATTTTCTACCACGCAGTGGCGTGCGGTCACCATTCAGAAAGCCGAAGCAATTAACATTATAGTTTTATGTACACAATAGTAAATCAAGAAACACGCTTGACTTAATGAAAAGCACAACCGGTAACAGCATAAATCAATTGAACAAATTCTTAAGATAAAAACCCAACTAACGATAGCAAAGAACATTAAAGTTAAAAATCACATTTATCTCAATCATGTAACCATATCTACATGCCTCTAACGAATTATTCTTAAAAAAATCTGATGTAATGTGTTCCATTCAGATGATGTCCTCTGCTGTTCGGTAAAAAAAAAAAAACCTTTTATTCAAAGCATTAATCTGTTATCTACATAATGATGATCAAGTCAAGCATAAACAAAATTAGTCTTATTACTAGCTTCTCTGTAAGTAGAAAAGAAATAACAAAATGCACAGGTAAAAGCCGGTCGCTATGTGAAACAATTGAAATTCCAATATCTTGCTTGCCAAAAATAAACAAACGAGAACCGAGAAGAAAGATGTCTTCCTGTTTGAGAAAATTTTGTCTAAAATTGAAACCAATAATCCGAAATAACTAAAAAACGCTTAACTCTGCAAAAAAAATGTATATGACAAATTGTGTGTTTTAATGAGATCTACGTTTTTGTAGTGAGTTTTTGTATATCTCTTACGATTTGCCTGTTATATAAAAGTTATCCAGAATGAAGAGGTCTTCAGAGGCTATTCCTAGAAAATTCAAGATACCTATAAATTTCGTTTGTCATAAAAATATCTTAAACACAAGGTATTTTAATCAAAATCGTTAGAGCCAGTTTTGATAAAATCAGAGTTTTCGAAAAATGTTCCATGCAAAGGGTAGTTTGGAGTGGGGGGGATTTTATTTAAAATCTTCGTGTCACATCCTTGGAGGATAAAAAACTTAAATACCAACTTTGGTATTTAATAAATATGATATAAATTTTGAGCGCCAAAAATTCTCTTCAGTCCTACGATTTGTTTCAGCAAGACAAGAAACAAATCAAACATTTTCGTTTTTATGCTATCACGTTAACAGACGTGTCGTCCTTCTTGGTCTTGGGGTAACATGCTAGACTCTAGTTCCCAGGGTCACGAGTTCAAACCCAGCGGATGGTGTTGGACTTAACATGACTTCCTTAGGAAGGGAAATAAAGCCCTTGGTTCTGTGACGTATATTTACGGCATGTAAAAGAGCCTCAAGTCCGATAAAGGGCCTCTGAGCAAAATTAAGCGAGTTTTCATGCCCAATTTAGAACGAGACGCTAAGAACCCCAGCAGTTAAAGAGCGTCCATAAATAAAACTCAATTCCAGTTGTCACTGACCTTTTTTCTTATGATACTTTTTTGGGTTTAAGACAGTCTAAAACGTGTATTACCGGTGAAATCTCAATATCCAATTTTTGGGTGGTTGTAATACCCTCTCTACTTATCTACTATGTATTAAGTAGAGAAAGTAAACATTGCAGCTTGAATAGTTATTGAAATACTTATTTAGTAAAGTTACTTTAAGTAAAATTTTGGATTGTATCCATATTAATAGCTTGTTTAGTTTTCGAATGACAGCATTTTAAACAAGACAACTTTAGAGATTTCACGAAAATGGAGGATTTGGAAAAACGAGCACTGATTAGTAAGTACTTCCATTTGAAAGGCTTAACGTCTAAAGAAATCAAGAAGGAAATGGACAGTACATTGAAAGGCCCTTTATATTCAATGATTAAAAGGTAGGTTGCAGAGTTTAAAATGGGACTACGAGCACTAGTGACGAGCTCTGGACGCCCTGTAAAAGTGACAACTCCAGAGATTCTTGAAAAAATGCATCGCTTAGTACTGGAAGACCGCAGATTAAAGTTGTTTGAGATAGCAGAGGCTATAAACATATCAAATGAACGTGCAGGTAATATTTTAAGTAATGTTTTGGGCTTTCACTAGGTCTGTGCAAGATGGGTGCCGCGTTTGTTGACACCTGATCAAAAGTTGCAAAGAAAAACTGTTTCTGTTAAGAATGTGGAGCTCTACCGTAAAAATTCCTGTGAATTTTTGAGGTGGCTTATTACCTTGGATGAAACTTGGATACATTACTACACTCCAGAAAGTAAATCACAGTCAAAACAGTTAATTGCGCCAGGTGAACTATAAAAGGAAAAGACAATTTTGTCAGCTAACAAGGTTATAGCGAGTGTTTTCTGGGATGCACAGGGAAATATTTTTATTGATTACTAGGAAAAGGGTAAAAGCATCACTGGTGACTACTACGCAAGCTTACTACAACGTTTGAGTTATGAGTGTAAAGAAAAATATCTTATTTGGAAAAAAAAAAAAAATGTTTCATCGCGACAGTGCTCCGGCAAATCGTTCAGTCATTTCAATGGGGAAAATGTGCAAATTAAAGTTCGTATCGCTTGAACTTCCACCCTATTCGCCAGATCTAGCACCCAGTGACTATCACCTGTTCCCAAACATCAAAAAATTTCTTGCAGGGCGAAGATTTCACTGCAACGAGGAGGTCATTGATGCGGTAAACAGTTATTTTGAGGACCTTGATAAATCGCACTACAGAGATGGTGTTATTAAATTAGAACACCGATATGACAAATGTATTAGCCTTTCTGGAAATTATGTTGAGAAATGAAACAAAAACATTGTTTTTAAATGCTGTTTTCATTGAGACTTATCAGCCGACCCTAGTACAAGATTATATGAAGAGGACAAATATTCCTAGAAAATGGCCAAGTGGCCTGCCACCTTGGGGGCCACGTTCATCCCAGGTGACAGCATGTGGGATTCCTTATTAACAAAACAGTGTCTACAGAAGTTTTAACCGAGTTTTCCGGTGTCTCCCGCCATTCATTCCACTAAATGTTCCATAACTTCTTTCCAGACATCAATTTAACAGTAATTTCATGTCATTCTCTTCATCACTTTCATACTAGACATCGAGTTGATCAACTATCATGACTTCTCTCTGATCCAGAGTCTCTACTCCTCAACAGGCGTCTGACCCCAGGTGCTGACTTGTAGATATAAGTACTCTTGTTAATTTTGAAACCTAGAGTTTGGCACTAGTGTGAGCTTTATACTTTTTATGCTCATTTACTGGTCTATTTCGTAAATTATGGATTTTATACAACTATTTTGTTACACTCGGTTTCCTTATTTTGTCATTACTATAATGTTCAGGATTATTTGTAACTTACAAGAAGGGTAAACAGAGAAGGAAAGAGAGAAAAGAAATGTCTCTAATATATGGTATTTTAATGAAGTCGTTAGAGCCATTCTTGAGAAGTTAAAATTTCAAAAAAAGTTCCACTTAAAGGGTAGTTGGAGAGGGCAGATTTTCTTTAAAATCTTCGTATCGGTAATTTGAAAGATACTGAACTTAAATACCAAGTTTGGTATTTATCGAATTTTTTAGTTAAGTTGTTCAAAGGCACATCCATCCATCCATTCATCCCATCCATCATATCCATCACATCCACCCCACCCACCCACCCCATCCATCCAATCCCATCCCATCCATCCATCCACCCATCCATCCATTCCCTCACAAACACATACTGTGTTTCAGGGATCTCAAAACGTATATTCATGAAATATTATTATACATGGTAGAGAATGTAAAATTTGTTTGTTAATATTTCAAGGGATCATAACATTTAAAATAAATGTTGAAGTATAAGATATTCTGTGAAATTTACGGGTTTCCAATCTACAATTTACAATATATTGCCCAGATGGATTAAACGACACAGCTTTTTACATAGGGAATTAAAATGTGGTAAAAATATGGATTAAATTTGCAACTTTCACACACATTCTGGCACCTTTTTCTATAACTGTTCCTTTTTTCCCACAGAATATCAAAGCATACAGAGTGAAAGGAGTATAGATACCAATATTTTTAAAAATGATGCATTAATGTGTGTCTAATTCGGCGTGTTAGTGTTTTTTTTTCTTTCATCTAACAGATTCCTCCAAAACCAATCACATAATTTACTATCTAATGTGTTTTGCATGGTCTTAGCTTCGCAGCGAAGTGAACAACGCCGGTCAGTATAGACTGTCTGCTTTGCTTCCATGTTTTCATACCTCAATACGTGACCTGGAGGTCTAGGTTGTGTGGCCCTGCAGAAAGCATTCAAACTCAATTCCGATTCAACACTCTTTATAGCGAGGCCCGCCCACTCAAGGTTGCGCTTTCTAGACCGCTGCATCACATGACCTTTTTAGTAGTGGCGCTAGACCAATTATTATTATTATTATTATTATTACAATTATTATTGAATTACTATATTTGAACCATTCATTATGAATTTTGCCATTTTCTGACCAATTTTCACGGATGTTTCCTTTACCTTCAATTTCTTTCAACAAAATGTAGATATTATTAAAATCACTTCTAACGATATGGATATTTTAAATAGCGATTTAACACAGATAATATTAGAGACGTGTTACATGATAAATTGGTAGTGACATGCCATAGATATTTTTAAATTTGGCGTTTCCTTCCATTTTACTTGTGGAAAGCAGAATGACATAATAGAAGTATAGTCAGCATATTTTACCTTCATGAGGTACGTTGAATATGAGCATATTACCAAAGTAAGGTAATGGTTTGGGTCCAGGTATCTTCTCAATATCTTTCACATCCTTACCCCTGAACAGCCATGTGTATTCATACCGGAAAAGTAGCAACACAAGAAATATGATGCACAGGAGAACAACTACCAATGGGAACGACAACTGCAGCAAAGGATGCATGTTCCTGTAACAAAAAGTTTACATTCTTTATTTGTTTAATTGCATATATTGTATTTCTTTCACTGTGTTTTTTTACATCTCGTAGGGGGGAGGTTGCAACTTCTTCAGCTGCTCACGACCACCCGTGGTACTTCTGACGTTACTAGGAATACGTTGGGCCGTACATCTGAGTCCATCCCGAAAGGGAGCTTTTCGGATTGGCTTGGGCTCGCTGGGACAGTGGTTTCCGTAACCCATGTGAGATTGGGTACGGGGTTGTGAGACACCTCAATGTCGGCCACTAACCTGGAGAGTTTATCAAAAATAAGCTGGTAACTGTCGCCCTCACCGAGGACTTCGGTAGTCATCCTTCTATGAGATTGACGCGCATAAGTGGCGTATCCACTTCTGTCCTTGCGTCAAAGTAGAGAGAAGGCACCGGCTTTACTTCCCTTCCGAAGGCAGCCGTGCTAAGAAGTTTTACAACCGAAAAAATCCATTACCCTCCCGAGGTATCCTCCGCGAGGTATCCCCTGCGATGTCTAACTTTTATCCCTTTACTTCTAGACCACGGATGACGTCGAGCCTCCTTTAACCAAATGGGATGACTCAGAGGAAGCAGATAAGATGTGCCAGGATTCTAGGTTAGAAATAAGGAAATGTAAAGAGATGAGATGCTGGACATGGAAGATACAGTGGTGGAAAGGATCGAAGGACATGTTCTTCAATTGTATGGCCATGTTTAAAGAATGGACGAGTATAAGTGGCCAAAACATTTTACTTTCTCTATACGTACTACGTACATAGTGTATAAAGAAGATATTGCACTCCACGCAAAAATTCGATTTTCACCGGAAATATATGTTTAGGGTCCCCTGTATTTAAAAAAAAAAAAAAAAAAATATATATATATATATATATATATTCAGAAAAAGGTCCATGTGTGTGTCCGTATGCCCGTGTGTCAGTGTGTCTGTGAACACGATAACTCAAAAACGAAAAGTCGGTAAAATACCAGACTTGGTATTTAAGTTTAGTATCTTCCAGGGATGCGGCACGAAGATTTTGAAAAAAATACCCTCACCCCAAACTACCCTTTACATCGAAAAAATTTCGAAAATGTTGATTTTCTCAAAAATAGCTCTAACAATTTTGATTAAAATTTCATATATTAAAAGATATTTACCTGACAAATAAAAAGTATATCTTGAATTTTCTGGGAATAACCTCTGAAGACTACTTTATTCTGGATGAATTTTATGGAATTTTGCATAAGTGCCAAACCATACGAGATGGACAAAAACTTACCACTCCAAAAATGTAGAGCACATTAAAACATACAATTTGTTATATGCATCTTTTTCGTGGAACTGATCGTTTTTAAGATTTCCTTGTTTTTTGTTTCAGCTTTGAAAAACTTATACCTTTCTCATGTAGGAATTTGTCAACTCCTGTCCATACAAACAAAGGAATTTCAGTCACATAGCAACCAGCTTTTGACTATCACTTTAGCCTATGGTACTCCCTTATTTCACTTCAACTCGCAAGGAAGCAAGTAATAAGATTATTCTGCTAATTATTTCTCGATTAGAATGAAGTGAATAGAAGTATAAGATTTTAACAATAATTTGTTGCAGAGATATAGAGAAAGTCATGTGAATGGAACACATCAGATTGGTGTGTAAAAGGAAACGGGGCAGCCAAGAGCAATTTGAGGATTAAATGGTAATTAATCGAATTTGGATTGATTGTGAAGAAGGCAATTAGGAGTATAAAGTGACTAACTGCTGAAAAGTAGAACACCCCGCAAAATAAAAAATCTGATGTGTTCCATTCACATGACTTTCTCTACATCTCTGTAACAAATTATTGTTAATAACCTTATTCTACCATGGCTACTTTACACTAATCGAGTTAAACATTAGCAGAAATAGTTTTATTACTTAGTTCCCCCTAAATAGAAGGGAAATAAGGGAATACACTAGGTTAAACCGACAGGCAATTTTTTTAAAATGTGGTTGCTATGGTATTAAAGCCTATAACAAGGAATATCTTGAAAACGGTAACTCCACGAAAATTATGCATATTGCATAAATTGTGTGTTTTGAGGAGATCCAAATTCTATGTGTCGTAAGTATTTGTCTATTTCTTCAGAAAAAATCATCAAAATTAAAGATGTCTTCAAAGGCTATTCCCAGATTATTCAAGATATACATTTTATTTGTCATATAAATTATATATTAAATATAAGAGATTTTAATCAAAATCGTTAGCCATCTTTTATAACATAAAAATTTTCGATTTTTTTCCCTTGTAAAGGGTAGTTGGGAGTGGGGGGATTTTCTTTTGAAAATCTTCGTGTCGCATCCTTGGAAGATACTAAACTTAAATATCAAGTTTGGTATTTAACGGTTTTCGTTTCTGAGCTATGCTGCCACACACACACACATATACACACACAGAAAATACGGACATTTTTCTAAATGTGATTTTTGTACTCATGTGGTATTTCCGGTGAAATCTCGATATCGAATTTTTGGGTGCATTATAATCCTTCTCTGTACACTATGTACACAGTACATGTAGAGAAAGTAAAAATAAAGAAAGGGGTGACACAAGCAGTAATGTCTGCGACCCGCACTCAGGAAAAGCCATGGATCGAATCCGTTGACTCTTACCGGGTCCGCTAGTGAGAGTGTGCAAGCGACCCGTCAATCTGACAGCCACCTAGTGACCACGGGAAGCATTGTTTTCATTGAGCATGCACCATCGTCACTGCCATACACCTGGATTAGATTAGAAATCATTCTGTAGATTCGTTTAGGCCAGGAAGCCACTGAGCATAGAGCTTCTCGAGACATATACATGTATACATATGTTTATATACTATGGAATAAAAAAAACAACAACAATGTATAAATCTCGTGCTAAAAGCATGGGTTACAAAACAATAGAATAGACATATAATCACAATTGAGGCTTCTACTATACTTTTTTTTTTGCAAGCACATAAAAACAAAGAGTATCAAAAACTAGTGTTAAGATGTATAAATAAATATAATTTCATTATATGTAACACTGATGTAATATCAGATGATAGTTTTCTAATTATCGACATAATAGTTACTACTAGTAATTATATAAAACTAAAATATGATTATTGTATTATGAATGTGAATATCAACAAATTACAATGCATATTTATAAATATGTTATACAATTTCCAATGCAAAAATTTACAATTATGCACTAGAGTGTAAAATATCAAAGCATCAAGCTAGAAGTATACCTGAAACGGAATGAAGAGGAAATGGTAGAAAAGAAATCTGGTACATGAGAAATCACCGCAGCATTCGCTCTGGAACCCCGGGAGACCACGAAAAATCTGTGGGCCATAGTGAGCGGTCACCGAGGCTCTAACCGGTATCTCCTGAATGCCAGCCACACACATTACAGCATCGCTACTTCTTTTTCCATCCTCGAGTTCGACCTCGGCGGAGAGCGATGGATATTTTTTTCTTTCTTTCTTTCTACTCTCTCTATACGTACTATGTACACAGTGTATAGAGAACGCATTGTATTGCACCCAAAATTTCGATACCGAGATTTCACCAGAAATATACGTTTTGAGTTCCCCGAATCCAAAAAAAGCAATATATACCTATGGAAGATGTCTGTCAGTGTGTGTGTCTATAGGCAGCGTACCTCAAAAACCAAAAAGTCTGTTAAATACCAAACTTGGTATTTGCGTTCAGTAGCTTCCAAGGATGTGACACGAAACTGTTGAAGAAAATCCCCCCCCCATCCCAACTACTCTTTACATGCAAGTGTTTTCTAAAAGTTTGATTCACTCAAAACTGGCTCTAACGATTTTGATTAAAATATCACACATTAAATATATTTACATGGCAAATAAACTGGTAAACCGTAAAAGATAGACAAAAACTTAACTACAAAACATGTTGATTTCGTCAACACAAGTTTTGTCCTTTACATTTTTGTTGTTGAGCTAACCGTTTCCGAGAAATTCGTTGTTATCGGTTTTAATTTTAAAATACGTATACTTTTTTCAAATGTATACTTTTGTCCGTGTTTCTTTTGTTTTACTCCTGGCCATGCAAATACGCGAATTGCAATGACAGTCGCATAGCGACCAGCTTTTAAAACATTTGACTGACGTTTTAGCCTAAATTCCCTTCTACTTACAAGGAATTAAGTAATAAGACAATTCTACTGCTTATCTCGATTAGCATGGAGTAGAGAGAAGAATAATATTTATTAAGAACTTTGATTGTAGAGCGAATAGATAAAGTCATATTAATGGAACACTTCAGGTTTTTAAGAATAACTAATAAAATAGATTATAATCTCTAGAGGAAGTAATGTGACCATGACACATCATAGTTTATTACCTTTGTATGAAGATTTGGAGATGCCAATACTCAAACATCTTAGAATTTCGGTCACAGGAGTAGATACACCAGCAAACTTCACGTCAATCAAACACTAAACTCCATTCTAACCGCGACAGTGGTAAGTGTGCATATGAGAGAAGCGAATATTGTAAAGGCGTGTTAAAATTCCTGACCTTATCACTTGTTAACACTTTAACTAAGCCAATAGAACATCATATATACAGTCACAGAAGTGCCTGACGTGATGTACAGATAGCGGTTGTTGTTTCAAACAACAATTGTAAAAAGTACTAACCTTAGAAAGCTTAAGATTGACGATTTGACATTGTTTAGCATTTGTTTGGCAACGGTCATTAGTGAATGCTCTCAGCGAATTTGTAAACTGGATAAAACTGGTCATCGTTATGTGATACAAAACTCTCATTTGAAAGGTCTTAGTCCCAATAATATTAAAGCTGACCTTGATTCTACTTTGGGGGATTCTGCTCCTTCATTTACAACAGTGAAATATTGGGTAGCAGAGTAAGCGCGGCCAAGCGAGCTGCCAAGGCGAAATCGCAGTGGTCGACCAAATGAGGTTACCAGTCCAGAAATTGTAAAGAAAATCCACAAAAGGATACTGCATGAACGTCAACTGAAAGTGCGCGAGCTAGCAAACATTGCAGGCATTTCAAAAAGTTCTGTACATCGCATACTGACTGAAAATTTGGATATGAGAAAGTTGTGTGCAAGGTGGGTGCCGCGTTTATTCACAACACAAAAACAGCGTCGTGGGGATGTTTCAGTTGGGTGTTTCGCTGCTGAGTTTTTGCGTTGATTCATAATAATGGATGAAACCATTACTTCACACCTAAGACGAAGGAACAATCAAAACAGGGGAGAATCGGCTCCAAAGACAGTTCCATCTGCAGGCAAGTTCATGGTGTCAGTTTTCTGGGACGCACGCGGGATAATTTTCATTGATTATCTAATAAAAGGAAAAGTAATCAATAGCAAATATTATGCGAACTTGTTACAGCGCTTGAGTGATGAAATTGAGCAAAATCGGCCGCATTTAGCGAAAAAGAAAGTTTTGTTTCATCAAGACAATGCACCAGTCCACACGTCCATTATCGCCATGGCCAAAATCAATGAGTTAAAGTTGGAATTGCTTCCTCTTGCTCCCCACTCGCCAGACTTTATTTTCTGTTTCCAAATTTGTAGAAATTGGTGGTAGATGATTTGCCAACAATGAAGAGGTGGAGTTGATGGCTATTTTGAGACCTTGATAGTTCTCACTATAAACATGGTTTCGAAGTTATTGAACATCGCTGAGAAAAGTGGATCGATCTGAAAGGAGGCTATTCAGAGAAATAAAGATTTTTTTTTTCCAAATTTTTTGTGCATTCTTTGTCAGGTCGAGTACTTCTGGGACAGAAGAGTCCGTGTCAGGAATGAAGATGTCATTTTTTACTTTCTCTAGCGCTCATGTACAGTGTACATAGTAAATAGAGAAAGCATTGTATTAGAACCAAAAATTCGATACCGAGATTCTAGAGACCTCTAAAGGAGTTTTAGAAAAATGTCCGTGCGTGTCTGTGGGCAGCATAGTTAAAAAACGTGGTAATTAAATTCAATATCTTCCAAAGATTCGAAGATTTTCAAGAAAATCCCCCACCACTAACTATTCTTTACATGGAACGTTTTTCGAGATGTCTCATTTTCTCCAAAATGGCTCCAACAATTTTGATTAATTACTATATGTTTAAGATATTTTCATTACAAGCGTAATGCATATCTTGAAATTTCAGGGACTAGTCTCGGAAGACCTCATTCTGGATGACATTTGCGGTCGCTTTGTGCTGATATGTTTTGTAATTATTTACGAGGGGCGTTTTTTTTCCAATCTCCGATAGGCTATAAATAAAAGACAAGTTCATAGAAAACAATTATTTTATTACTAAAAGTTTTGTACACTTATGGTTACCTTTTAACATAATCACCGAAAAGATTGAGACATTTTGTTGTACCTGTGCACAAGCTTTGCAATACTCGCTTCAAAAAATGTTGCCGCCAATGATTTCAAATGAGCATTGACGTTGTTTTGAAAGTGTTGTCCTCCTAGCCACGTCTTCAGATTAGGGAAAAGGTGAAAGTCGCGGGTGCCAGGTCAGGACTGTACGGCGGATGATCGAAAATTACCCTTTGAAATTGTTCAAGGAGCCGATGGGTTGTGTCAGTAGGGTGTGGACGAGCGTTGTCATGGATCAACACAATTCCTGAATTCAGCATTCCTCTTTGTTTGTTTTCAATGGCTCTCCACAAACGTCGTAAAGTACGAAGATCTTCAAAACAACGTCAATGCTCATTTGAAATCATTGGCGGCAACATTTTTTGAAGCGGGTGTTGCAAAGCTTGTGCACAAGTACGATAAATGTCTCAATCTTTTCGGTGATTATGTTGAAAGGTAACCATAAATGTACAAAACTTTTAGTAATAAAATAATTGTTTTCTATGAACTTGTCTTTTATTTATAGCTTATCGGAGGTTGAAAAACAACGGTCCGCATAGTTATGCCTAATCCTTCGTTAGTTTCTGGATGGCCTTCGTACATATGGTGAGCCAAGTCTATGATAAGGAAAATTACAATTTGCCTAAAATTCGTAGTCTATAAGCAAAATATTTTCAGCTTACCTTGTCGTTGCCTGGTTTCTGCGATCCAGGTAAACATTAAGACGCTAATGAAGAAATGAGCATGAAAACCGAATTCGGCAGGTTATATGACCACGATTCATTGTTATCGTCAAGGATATGGCAATAAAGTAATACGAATGTTATTGTTCAAGTTCCTTGGGAAGCTCATCATAATTCCCTCCTTGACAGAGACAATGTAGGCATTGTTTAAGCGTCTCACATCACTGGGTTTACTTCTTTGAAAACGAACATTTGTAACTAAGTTACATTCTGGACGTTTTACTTATAGTGCATATGACACATTTTTACTTTCTCTATACGTACTATGTACACATAGTATAGAGAAGGTATTGTTATTGCACCCAAAAATTCGAACCTAGCTTTCACCGGAAATTTATGTTTTGGGTCCCTCTTAATCCAAAAAAAAAAACTTTTTTGGAAAAAGGTCCGTGTATGCGTGTGTGTGTCTGTGGGATGCATATCTCAAAAACGAAAAGAACGTTAAATGCCAAACTTGGTATTTAAGTTTGGCATCTTCCAAGGATGCGACACGAAGATTTTCAAGAAAATGTCTCCACCCTAAACTACCCTTTACATGGAAAAAAGTTCGAAATTTTTTATTTTTCCAAAAATGGCTCTAACGAATTTGATTAAAATTTCGAATATTTAAGATATTTACATACCAAATAAAATGTATATCCTGAATTTTCTGGGAATAGCCTCTAAAGACCTCTTTATTCTGGATCATGCTTATTGAATGTTGCATAACTCGTAAACCGTAAGAGATAGACAAAAAGGTACTACATAAAATGTAGATCACGATAAAACACACAATTTATGTCATGCATGTTTTTCGTGGAGTTGGCCGTTTTTTGAGATATTCCCCGTTATTAGTTTCAGCTTTAAAAAACTTACTTTTCTCATACAGAAATTTGTCAACTCCTGTCCATACAAACAAAGGAACTTCAATTAGATAGCAATTAGATTTTGACTATCACTTTAACCAATAGTACTCCCTTATTTAGATTCTACGTACAAGGAAGCAAGTAATAAGACTATTTCTGCAGATTTTTCTCGATTACTTTGGGGTGGGGGGATTTTCTTGAAAATCTTCGTGTCGCATCCTTAGAAGATACCAAACTTGAATACCGAGTTTGGTATTTTTATCGACTTTTCGTTTTTGAGTTATCGTGTTCAGACCCCAAAACGTGTTTTTCCGGTGAAATCTCGGTATCGAATTTTTGGGTGGAGTGCAAGTCCTCTATACACTATGTGCATAGAACGTGTAGAAAAAGCAAAAAGGGTTTATCTCGATTAGCATGAAGTAGATAGAGGAATAAGATCTTGCAAGAATAGTTTATTGCTAATAGGTAGAGAAAGTGCTATGAATATAACAATCAAATCTCATATTGCATTCATTCACATTTGAGAATAGTGAGCGAATACTTGCTTGATATGTATCTATTTCCATCTACACGCAACTCGGGTGTCATTTGATGCAAACGCCTGAGGAAAAGCCACATTCTACACTACCCAAGTTCACCTTGACCCACAAATCCCTCGCTCTGGGTAGAGTTTGGCACACACAGTAGGTTGCTGCACTCAAATCAAACGTGTTAATTACATGCGAATATCAAGGGCACATTTTATGGTAAGAGTAAAAGCGCTATTTTCATACATTCTCGACCATGTCTAAAGATAGTGATTATACGTCTAATAGCTACATGTTTATGGGTTTCATTAAAGTACACCTCTTCATTAAAGTGCAGATTTCCACCAATCAGGAGATCCACATGCAACAATCAACACTTTTGCGTCTGCGCATATCTACCAGACACCAACTGTTGAAGGCGTAACTATCCATTATTCCCGTTTGCTCAATCCTAGAACAACTAGCTCTAATTTAGAAAATCTGATGTGTTCTATGACTTTCTCTACATCTCTGTTCTAATGCTAATCGAGATCAACATTAGCAGAATTGGTCTTATTACTTACTTTCTTGTAAGTAGAAGGTAAATAAGGTAGTACAAGGGCTAAGCCGACATTCAAATGTTTTAAAATATGGTTGCTATGGGATCGAAGTCCGTTTCTTTGCATTGCCAGGTATTGACAAAGTTCCCGTAAGAGAAAAGTTTTTTAAGAATTGTAAAACTAAAACCAATAACAAGGAGTAGCTCAAATGTTCAACTCCACGAAAAAAATCTATCGGACATAAATTGGTGTTTTAATGATATCTACAGTTTTTGTGTAGTAAGTTTTGTCAATATTTTACGGTTTACCAGTTATGTAAAATTCAGCAAAATTCAAACAGAATGAAGAGCTCTTCAATTGCTATTTCCAGAGAATTCAGAATGTTCATTTTATTTATCATGTAAATATCTTTAATATATATAGTATATTAATCAAAATCATTATAGCCATTTTTGAGAAAATAAACATTTCGAAATTTTTTGCATGTAAATGGTAGCTTGGGGTAGGGGACTTTCCTCAAAATCTTCGTGTCGCATCCTTGGAAGATACCAAACTTAAATACCAAGTTTGGTATTTTATCGACTTTTCATTTTTGAGTTACCGTGTTCACAGACACACTGACACATGAACATACACACACGAACCTTTTTCTAAAATGCTTTTTTTTGGATATAGGGGATCCTAAAATGAGTATTTCCGGTGAAATATCGGTATGACTTTTGGGTGGAATGCAATATCTTCTCTGTACACTAAGTACATAATACGTGTAGAGAAAGTAAAAAAGTAAACATGAGTGATAGTGAATTGCAACTTGAACCGCCGGAAATTTCTGCAAAGGCACACGATTTGACAAATAGGTTCTTGCCACAAAAATCGAAAAATTGTAAGCACAATTCATGGATTAGAGAAAATTAAAATACATGAGGATAAAATGAATACGTTTGTGCTTGAGCACATACAACCCTGCCAGCTGTTTCACTGCGTAAGGTAAGGCCAATATTACAAATAATTTATAACTATTTCAAACCTAGACACATGGTCGAGCATACATAAATAGCAGTATGAAACTTGACAATGGCAATTACGGTGCTGGTATGAAAATTATGAAACGAGCGGGGCGAGTATACATAGTAGCATGTTAATTACTACCGTTATATGTACCCCCTTGCATAATATACTGGTGCACTGTCGTCGAAGTTGTTGTGCGGTTTATAAATTACTAACTACCTACAATGGAGGTCACTGAATATCTTTCAGTTTAGGTTTTCAGATTTGAGAACCTAGTAATACATTGGCAACGGACAAGTAAACATTTAATTCGTTTTAAACTGTATTTTAAACTCTACTACAGCGGCTGTTAAGAAATCACGCAAAGGGTATCTGCACTCTTAAGGACGTGTATGACTGGAAGTTTGAAATTCCAAACTAATAACGCTAACTTTTTGAAATTTATGGCACAGATGCAATATAATGCAAATAAGTTACAGTACATATTCCATCCATTTTGCTCTAATGGTTCGGAGGTTATGGTCAGCTTTTATATGTTTTTGTCACGCCACTAAAAAGGTCCATAGCGACAAAAAAATTAACATTTTAGTGTAATATTTTAACCTTAGGTTCACAATACATCTAATTTTTGAAATTGCCCTAGGTTTCCCTGTGTCTATTTTGGTTTAGGCCCCAGAAACTGTTAAAGTTATGAATGTGCTTTTTGTCAAAATATAATTTTTATACTTGAACATTTAAAACATATGCTCTGTAATCAGAGAGGCCATGCCCCATGCAGAGGGACTATGAGCGCTTTGCAAAGACGTAGCATTTGGGAGGCCAGAATAGGGTATAGGGCTGCCACTGTCCCCCAGCTCTGTTTGCCGCTCCCTGTTCGTGTTGACTAAAAGTTAGGATCTTATTAAGAGTGATGCCTAGGTATCAGATGCAGTTTCCCCACTCTATCCTTTGGCCCTGATAGGAGAAGTTGGGTATCTGGGCTGCGGGTGGGAGGGACGTTTCCTGGTAAGCAGAACAGCGTGGCTTTTGCCCGGATTGACGAAAATCTACCACTGTCTGCACCAGTCCTAGAGAGGAGGTGTCACTGGAAGGGGTTGAAGGCTCTCTATACGTATTTATCTGCACGATAGAGAGGGATGTCATGTTGACGCCCTGTACTGTTGAGAAGTCTGTCATGAAGAGGTGGGTTTTAAGATAGAGGGTTCGGGGACTCCGCCTCGTAGGGGTTTCTTTGTAGATATTTTCTTCGAAACTACTACTGGATAGGAGCGTTGGTGTAGCAAGCTGTATATTATGTGGATGATTTGTCTGTGTAGGCGTTTATGGATAAATCTGTAAAGGAGTCCCTCATGTCAGGTGATTGAGAAGGCTTTTTCCACATCCAAAGATACCGCTGGCGTGAAGACCCTGTCCTGAAACCCCAGGGCAGCAGCCTCCACTACCCGCAGCAGCTGTTGGGTACTTGAATGCCCAGGACAAATCCGAACTGATGGAATGGGATGACTTGTATGTCAGCCAGGTGTGGCGACAAGCAGTGAAGTACTGGCTTGTTGAACACCTTCGTGGGGATTGGAAGGAGTCAATAAATGGCCTAGCCGTTTAGCCTTTTATATAACCTAAGTTTTATTCTCTTTTCCGAGTTCTGCATTACATTTTCTCGTCCCTCCTTATAACGTCTCTCCCTTCTGAGTTCATTAATCTAGTTTCATTAGGGTTAACACTCGGAGGTTCTCTATAACATAAAAATCTGATGTGTTCCATTCACATGACTTTCTCTACACATCTGGAAAAAAATATTATTAAAAAGCTTATGCTTCTATTTAGTTCATGCTAATCGAAAAACATAGCAGAAATATTCTTATTACTTGCTTTCTTATAGGTAGAAGCGAAATAAGGGAGTACCATAGGTTAAAGTGAATGTCAAAAGCTGTTTGCTATGTGACATGCTTGTATAGACAGGAGTTGACAAATTCCTGTATGAGAAAAATATAAGTTTTTCAAAGCTGAAACCAATAACAAGGAATATGTAAAAAACGATGAACTCCACGAAAAACATGTATGTAACATAAATTGTGTGTTTTAACGTGCTCTACAATTTTTGTGTGGTAAGTTTCTGTTCATCTCTTCAGAGGCTATTCCCAGAAAATTAAAGATATATATTTTATTTGTTAGGTAAATATCTTTAATATACGATACTTTAATCAAAATCGTTAGAGGCATTTTTGAGAAAATCAAAATTTTCGAAAAAGTTCCATGTAAATGGTAGTTGGGTGGAGGGATTTTCTTCGTGTCGCATTTTTGAAAGATACCAAACCTAAATACCAAGTTAGGTTTTTAATAGACTTTTCGTTTTTGAGCTATGCTGCCCACAGACACACACACATACAGTCAGACACACACACCGACATTTTTCTAAAAAATGTTTTTTTTTGGATACAGGGAGTCTCAAAACATGTATTTCCGGTGAAATCTCCGTATCGAATTTTTGGGTGTATTATATACACCTCTATACACTATGTACATAGTACGTGTAGAGTAAGTAAAAATGCAGTTGTGAGGCACGCGACAAACATTCAACATAGATGAAACACAGTCTGTGTGACCACTACAGTGCGGTTCTTGGTCACGCGTAGCGTTAAATTGGTTGCCCTTTATTTTCATTTAAGAAAAATCTTATATGTTTCACATGACCTTCTCTAACCATTCTTAAACTATTATTAAAAAGCTTATTCTTCTATCTGTTTCATGTTCATCGAAATAACACAGTAGACTACACCGACTGAAATCTCTTAAGCGTGTCACTATGTGATGACTTGATGTTCTGCTTTCTCTGCATGACCACGAGAAAAAAAGTGAAGGCTTTCCTCTTGATAAGTACATAAGAATTTGAAAATTAAAAACTAATCTCTCTTTAATTATTGACTTCAAAACTGGCATAACTGATGTACTTTCACATGCTTACACTTTGTGTAGTAAGATTTTGTTAATGGTTTACAAGCTCCATAAAAGTCATTCATGGGCCATTCCTAGGATACTAAATTTAAATTTTATTTGTCACATAAATATTGTAGGATATCCAATGGTAATTTTGAATAGATTAGATATTTCATGAAGCAAGAGGTAACGTTGTATCAGTTTGAGCAACCGATATTGGAGACGAGGTATGGTAATGCTCACACAGCCCAAAACAACACGCTGGTATAAGCATGGATTTAGCTTATAAAGGCCAGTAAGTCAGGAGCGATCCTCACAGTAGAACTATAGACGCGGCAATAAGTACTCTTCACGGAGTTGAGCCAATAGATGCGTTTGATTATGTGTGACACTACGTAGAACAATATGTACAAAGTGAAATGTGTGGAAGTAACATAGTCTTTTAGATATCCCCTCGCTTCCACGAGTGATAGGAAAGGCAACGTATCTCGTCGTACCCTCCTTGTATGTGCGTATTCATAGTTCCCCAAACTCTCACCGAGCGCACCTCCTTGAGCATCATACCCCATAGGTCTCCTACCTCCATATCTGCAAGCGCGATTACCATCTCTACCCTGAATCTACTAACCCCTAACGATGCTCAGGTGCCATGTAAAGGACAGTTGGGGGTGAGGATTTTCTTGAAAATCCTTGTGTCGCATCTTTGGAAGGTGCTGAGTTTAAATACGAAGTTTGGTATAGGACATTTTGACTGTCAGTTATGTTCTTCACACGACACACATAAATAACACACTTATATACACACAGCTTTTCCCTATATTTTTGTGTTCAGAGGGCCACAAAACATGCATCTTCAGGAAGATCTCTATACTGAAATTTTGAGTGTAATACAGCACGTCCGCTAATTATGTGTACAAAAAGTAAAAATCTGATGTGTACCATTCACATGACTTCTCTATATATCTGCAACAAATTATTCTTAAAAAGCTTATGCTTCTATTTACTTCCTGCTAATCACGAATATATATATATAGCAGAAATAGTCTTTTATTACTTGCTTCCTTGTAAGTAGAGCCGAAATAAGGGAGTACCATAGGTAAAAGTGATAGTCAAAAGCTGGTTGCTATATCACTGAAGTTCCTTTGTTTGTATGGAAAGCAGTTGACAAATTCCTGTATGAGAAAAGTATAAGTTTTTCATAGCAGAAACCAAAAACAAGGAATGTCTCAAAAACGATAAACTCCACGAAAAAGATGTATATAACAAAACTTGTGTGTTTTAACGTGCTATACATTTTTCGTGTATTACGTTTTTGTCCATCTCTTACGGTTTAGCAGTTATTCAAAATTCCGTAAAATTCGTCCAGAATAAAGTACTCTTCAGAGGCTATTCCCAGAAAATTCAAGATATACATTTTATTTGTCAGGTAAAAAACTTTAATATACAATATTTTAATCAAAATCGTAAGAGCCATTTTTGAGAAAATCAAAATTTTCGAAAAAATTTCCATGTAAAAGGTAGTTGGGAGTGGGAGGGATTTTTCTCAATCGTGTCGCATCCCTGGAAGATACTAAACTTAAATACCAAGTTTGGTATTTTACCGACTTTTCGTTTTTGAGTTATCGTGTTCACAGACACACACGGACCTTTTTCTGAACATCTTTTTTTGGATACAGGGGACCGGTGAAATCTCGGTATCGAATTTTTAGGTGGAGTGCAATACTTTCTGTATACACTATTACATAGTACGTATAGAGAAAATAAAAATAAGCCATCCTTTAAAATTACTTGATTACTGTTAATGGTATAATTAGAAAATATATTTGCATTCACAAGCACATTATTCTACCTTACAATAAATGTTAATCACAGGTCCTCTAAACGTAATGTAATGGTTGGTCTGGACAAATAGGTTCTTCAGTAGCACCTATCTAACTGTCCATAAGTGGTAGATATGCAAGTCACATTAAACTTTAAATATTGTTTAACTTTAAACTTCACTATTATTTATAATTTGAAAATAAATGAGGTAGAATATCATCGCAAACTCAGTTTCAATCTCACTTCTTTTTTTGGTCGGAGAATAAGCTCAAACATCGGTGGATTGTCTTCAGGTCTATCCAAAGACTCTATTTTAAACTTTCTTAATACTGAAGACACCACAGCTTTTTCTTCTAGCATGGCAAACCTCTGACCTAGAACACAAAAAATAAAACACCATCAGTAATGTAAAAATGTTTATGGTAAATATTAATAACAAGATAAGCTACAGGTCCGGCCCATGCCTTTTCAGTGATATTTCTAGTTTTAAAATGTGTAGAAGATCAAGCTAGGTCACAAATTGTAGTATAATACTGTGTACCAAAGCCCACTATAAATTCTGCAATTAGAGAGTGGGATTCAAAAAGAGTAAGCATATTTTTAAATAGCTGCGTTGAGGTTTTAATACGAGACATACGAGGGTATGAAAGTGGAACGTAAAGCTATTGTTTTTACTTCTTGATCAAATAAAATGATTGAAAAATAAGCCATTAGTAGTACTAGACAATTCTGATTTCGTCGAACTACCATACAAACAGCATTGAATGTCGTGGTTTTCATAGGATTTTATTGCATGCCACTCGATTTTTTTTTTACTTTCTCTATACGTACTATGTACATAGTGTATAGAGAAGGTATTGCACTCCACCAAAAAATTCGATACGAGATTTCACCGGAAATATATGTTTTAGGGTCCCCTTTATCTAAAAAAAGTATTTTCAGAAAAAGGCCCGTGTGTGTGTGTGTGTGTGTGTGTGTGTGTGTGTCCATGTGTCTGTGAATACGATAACTCAAAAACAAAATACCAAACTTGGTATTTAAGTTTAGAATCTTCCAGGGATGCGACACGAAGATTTTGAGAAAACTCCTCCCACCCCAAACTACCCTTTACATGAATCTTTTTTCAAAAATTTTTATTTTCTAAAAAATGGCTCTAACGATTTTGATTAAAATATCGTATATTAAAGTAATTTACCCGAAAAATAAAATGTATATTTTGAATTTTCTGGGAATAGCTTCTGAAGACTACTTTACTCTCAGTGAATTTTCCGGAATTTTGTATAATTGCTAAACCATAAGAGATGGACAAAAAGCTTACCACACAAAAAATGTAGAGCACATAAAACACACAATTTATGTTGTACACATTTTTTTCTTGCTGTTGATCGTTTTTTAGATATTCCTTGTTTTTGTTTTCAGGGTCGAAAATCTTAACTTTTCTCATACAGGAATTTGTCAACTCATGTCCATACAAACATAGGAACTTCAGTCTCATAGCAACCAGCTTTTGACTATCACTTTAACCTATGGTACTCTCTTATTTCGCTTCTACTTACAAGGAAGCAAGAAATAAGACTATTTATACTAAATTTTTCTCGATTAGCAGGAAGTAAACAGAAGCATAAGCTTTTTAAAAAAAAATTAATGCAGAGATATAGAGAAAGTCATGTGAATGTAACACATCAGATTTTTTTTCTATAGTTCAGTTAGTATTGCTGGTAGAATCATAGAGTCCATGAAAGCTGTGGAATCGGTAAAATTTCAGTTCTCCCAACTGTATCTTTTCACTTTTTTACGCGTATCAAGTACATAGTGTATAGAGAAGGTATTACATTCAATCCAGAAATGCGATGCCGAGATTTCACCGAAAATAAGCGTTTTAGGGTCCGCTGTATCCAAAAAAGAATAAGCATTTTTAGAAAAAGGTCTGTGCGTATCCGTGCGTCTGCGAACACAATAACTAAAACTAAAAATTAGTAAAATACCTAACTTGGTATGTAAGTTTAGTATCTTCCTAGGATGCGACTCGAAGATTTTGAAGAAAATCCCCCCGACCTAAAACTACCCTTTACATGGAAAAGGTTTCGAACATTTTGATTTTCTCAAAAATGGCTCTACGGATTTTGATTAAAATACCGCATATTAAAGATATTCAGACGACAAATAAAATGTATATCTTGAATTTTCTGGGAATAGCATCTGTAGACCTCTTTATTCTGGATGAATTTTGCTTGATTTTACATAATTAGTAAACCGTAAGAGATAGACAAAATCTGCAGATCTCGTTGAAACACACAATTTATGTCATACACATTCTTTTCGTAGATTTGACCATTTTTTTTTTTTTAGATATTCCTTGTTACTGGTTTCAGTTTTAAAATACTTAAAACGTTTTAAATCCTGGCAATGCAAAGAAACGGATTTCATCCATATGACAATCAGCTTTTAAAAGATTTGACGATAGTTTTATCTAGTTTATTGCATTATTTTCCTTCTACTTACAAGAAAGCATTTTGTTAATGTTTATCTTAGTTAGCATGAAGTAGATAGAAGAATAAGCTTTTTAACAATAATGTGTTACAGAGATGTAGAGAAAGTCATGTGAATGGAACACATCAGATTTTTTACTACCTAACTTCGATTAGTCAAGAATCAAGCAACAGCACGTTTGGAGGCATGATGATGATGATGATGATGATGATGATGATGATGATGCTACTAAATACCAAGAGAGTACAATGTGAATCTGAGTGGTACATGACAAGAGCCCTTGGATGTGAATTCTCCTCTACAGGCGGTACACTTCCTATATGTTATTTTATATATTTATGTACTACTAATATACGCATGCCACATTACAAATATTATTACATTCAATATATAATGAATTATTAATTAATTTAATTAAAATGTATCATTTCATACTGCTATTGCCAATTTATATATTACTGAATTTAAAAATGATATGCAATCGCTAATATACATGTCTGCCAATTCTTAATGTGATATTGCTCATGTTTTTTCCACTTTACAATTCTTTCTAGTAAATTTTGTATTTCTGTCTTCAAAACGTCACACTCGAAAATAGGATTTTCCGCAGTTTGTACATCTTTCAAATCATCCGGATCTTATGTAATACCAAAATGTAGATAAGTAAACCCTGTTTTCCTCACATCCTGTTACCGCTGCTGTAAGTTCGGAAGTGGCATTAATTTTTAGTTTCAATCGGTCTGTTGTTGAAGGAAACTTTTGAGTTTCTTGTTCATCAAATCTGCGTTATCACCTGCTAGCTCATTATCACGATCTCCCATGTGAACTTTCACCCAATAAAAATGAAGAATTCATCGCTGAGCTTTGTGCCTCTTGATAATCGTTCGTGTTTGTCTATAACTGTGTTTGTAGTTGTTACCGAGCAAAGTAAGGGTTGACTGTCTATAAATGTTGCCACTATTCTTTCTTCTTCATTTACTATGGGCGCTCAAAATGATTGGCACCTCAATTGTTTTTGTTCACAAGAACTATTTATTGAGCAAACTCATTCAGGTTACAGGCATTCCC
Source organism: Hymenopus coronatus (assembly GCA_030762935.1). NCBI lineage: Eukaryota > Metazoa > Arthropoda > Insecta > Mantodea > Hymenopodidae > Hymenopus > Hymenopus coronatus. The sequence continues at coordinate 31,695,876 of CM060883.1, forward strand.
CGCCAATATCTATGCACTTTTCCATCGTTCTGGCAGTTTTGGTATTTGCGTAGTAAACCATTCTTTGGGGGTATCCCGAAGTCACTGTCGGACAGCTGCATGGAGATCTGTCATTGGTGGTGAACTTCTTAGCCCGCATGGCCTCTTTCATCGAGTCGAATAGGGCAAAGTCACTGGGAACCAGATCAGGCGATTATGGAGGATGTGACAGCATTGGTGAGGGTATGCAACACCCACTGTGCACATACCTTCATCTGAATTATGGTGTGGAGGGTTCCCCGTGATAGACCTGTATTCGCACTAGTTCATATGTGATTTGCCTGTTCTCCATTATCAGGCCATTGACAAGCGTATTGTTTGATTTGCGTGCATTTGCTGGACACCGGGTATTTTGCGTTTTTCAGTACGTCTTTTGAGTTCGGACAGCCAACGAAACACGGATCTGCAACTTGGTGTTGCATTTCCACATTCCTGTGAATGTCTGAAGCAGTCACTCCTGCCCTTCAGAGAAACCACACAATCCACCTTTGCCCGTACTTGTCTGCTTCCATGTTTCATCAACGTCCACAAGCGTGCCCGCAAGCCTGGACAATTGCCGCATCAGTGAGCTTCCTATGGGAAATAGGAACATCATCTGGTGGCAGTATGCAGTACTATAGTCGATCAACACATATTTCAAACTGCTACTTAGCGGGAGTTATAGGAAGAGTGCCAATCATTATTGAACGACCTATATATTATGAGATTTTCTAGTGTTTTAAGGGCTTTCAAAATGGCGATCTGCTCAGCCTGATTATAGGAATAGTGATTATGTAGTTTAGCTTTAAATTGTTGTAATGCTGTATCCTTCTTAGATTGATTGCTTCTGCATCTACTCTTCCATTACGTTTACTATCATCAGTAAAGATTTTGATTGGGTAGAATTTAACGCTGGTCACTTTTCACAGGTGTCAAAAAGAAATAGTTTTTCACTCTAATTTTTCACAAATAGTTTTGGGCATAAACACATATAGGAATTTGATTAATATATCTGTAGTATAGACCGAGATATTTTAAAAAAATTACATGTATATGTTTACAACTAAACTTATTTAACAAGGCATACGAAATTCTAAGTATTAAAGCCAGGAAGAAAATAAATAAACTTGAACTATTATTGGACTTTATATAGGGACATCATGGGATTTTATACAGACTATATGAGAGATGTCACCCACCGGATCGTGTTTAGCTGTCATGATCCTTGGCCGTTGCTATTATTTACATAGCTGGTATCTCTAAAGTGTCTCCGCAGTTCACTCGGACACTTGTGAATGTTGTTAAGTTGGAAACGGAGCTATGGAGGATGAGCATTAATTGTTTGAACAATACTGTAAGAACTGTTTGCTTTAAGTCAATACTGTCTGGTTGTGAAGTGAAGTGAAAATGTTAACTATTGAAAAGAGAGAGTTTTAGTTGATGAAATATTCCTTAGTGGTGATAAGATTTCAGAAAATGTAAAACGTAAATTTCTTGAACGTTTTTTACAGTCGGCATGTCTTCATCGTGGTTCTGTGTGAGATTTAATTTCTAAATTCCAAATTTCCTGAAATGAGCGATGCTCCGAAAAGAGGTAGGTCTAAACTTTTAACAGGCTAAACTGGATCAAATTTCGGATGTAATGCTAAGAAGTACCACTAAAAGACTGCAGAAATTAGCACAGAAAACAACTAAACAGTGTCTGAAATAAGGGCCAAATAGTCGAAATATGCCTACAGGAATGAGGGCGGCATTTCCAACATTTTCTGTGACAGTGAAAAGTAAGTAATTTCAGTTACAGTTCACTTTCACTTTCAATACTAACTAGCGCGATCCGTTACCGACCGAATGTTTTGACTTATGAGTAGGGATAGCATCGTGGGGACCGATAGCGGGACAGAATATAAGTTAGCGTAGTATGGTATAGTTGTGATTTGTAGACAATGCAGTATGTACATAGAAAGAGTTGGATGGGTTGTAAACATAAACACCACTGATTTACGGGATTTTAATGTTTACAGCATCATTATCCGTTTCATTTTTTCTCAAGAACATAGATTACGATGCACAACAGTGTATATTCGTATCGTCTCAAATATGAATCGTCTCCGATCTGCATGCAAACAGGCTTTATATTGTGAAAAACTTCGTTCCATATCACAAGATTGGAGAAACATGGAAGTGGGACACATCATCGACTATTGGGTAAGATACTCCATCAGCAATTATTTCCGTAGAAACACCTCGTAGCACATTCGTATTTCACGAATTATGATCCGATTTTTTTTTTTTTTTTCCAAACACTGTCTTCACTTTCTTTTTCATACGGTCTAAAACATGTGTCATGAGTCTCTGATTAATTGTTTGCACAAGTTCATCACAGCTTTCAGGGCTCGAGGCATTTCAATGTTCGATGTTTCCAAATATGTTATTGTTGTAGATATATCTACAAAGTTCTTCTATATGAACTGCAAAACATCATGCAAAACTTCTTGAGGCAAGAGGTTTTACAATCTTAATTGAAGAGCATGTACTATCATCAAAGGAATTAATTGCCTATAAAACAGTATTGTAATAGCGTAGTTCCCATGTTTCCCAACGCGTTATTACAAGCTGTTTACATGTGACACGTGCAGTCGCCAATGTAGGTCGGTCTCTACTCGGTAGGTGTGCAACTGGTATTTGCAAGTGTCTCGCTATTAGTCCCCTAGTATGAGTAATCGTGCTAGCGCATTTACCTCACTGTGGAGATAAATTTGAGACACCTGTTAGTTTTATTGCACAAAGTTTGAGTCTATACGAGGGTCGGCTGATAAGTCATGGGCCTCTCAATGAAAATAGCATTTAATTTTTTTTTGCTTTATTTCTCAACATAATCTCCAGAAAGACTAATACATTTGTCATATCGGTGTTCCAATTTAATTAAACCATCTCTATAGTGCGATTTATCAAAGTCCTCAAAATAGCTCAATGACTTCCTCGTTGCTGTGAAGTTTTCGGCCTCCAAGAAATTGTTTGAGGTTCGGGAGCAGGTGGTAATCACTGGGTGCTAGATCTGGCGGATAGGGTGGATGTTCAAGCAATTCGAACTTTAATCTGCACATTTTTCCATTGCAATGACTGAACGATGGGCCGGAGTACTGTCGTGACGAAACATTTTTTTTTTCCAAATGAAGTATTTTTCTTTTCACCTCATCACTCAAACGTTGTAGTAAGCTTTCATAGTATTTTACCCTTTTCCAAGTAATCAATAAAAATAATTTTCCTGTGCATCCAGAAAACGCTCACCATAACCTTGTTCGCTGACAAAATTGACTTTGCCTTTTTTGGAGTTGTTTCACCTGGCGTAATCCACTGTTTTGACTGTGATTTACTTTCCAATTTTCATCTGCGGTAACAAGCCGTTTCTAAAATTTACTGGAATTTTTACAGTAAATCTCCACATTCTTAACAGAAAAGCTTTTCTTTGCAACTTTTGATCAGGTGTCGACAAATGCGGCACCCATCTTGCACAGACCGTGTGAAAGCCCAAAACCTTACTTAAAACATTACCTGCACGTTCTTTTGATATGTTTTTACAGCCTCTGCTATCTCAAACGACTTTAATCTGCGGTCTTCCGGTACTAAACGAACTTTTTTCAATGATCTCTGGAGTTGTCACTTCTACAGGGCGACTAGAGCGAGACTCATCACTAGTGCTCGTATGTCCCATTTTAAACTCTGCAACATACCTTTTAATCGTTGAATATGAAGGGGCACAGTCTTTCATTGTACTGTCCATTTCCTCGTTGATTTCTTTAGGCGTTAAGCCTTTCAAATGGAAGTATTTAATCACTGCTCGTTTTTCCAAATCCTCCATTTCTGTGAAAACTCTAAAGTTGTCTTGTTTAAAATGTTGTCATTCGAAAACTAAACAAGCTATTGCACCTGTGACTATGGATACAATCTAGTCTAGAGTTAAGCTATGCGATGCTACCGTCTAACTGACCTAGTGGCGCCATATCTGTGTGAAACCCAGGACATATCAGCCGACCCTCGTATAACTTGAAAGCAACTTCTTAAGAATTCGTATGCCTGTTACAACTTTTACTAGCCTGTTTTATTTAGCAATGTTGGATGAAAGCTTCAAGTATATGTTGGAATACCCTCCACACAAATGTGAAAGCACTTGATTTTATGCTACGCTCTGAAAGATTGGAATAAGTGAAATGTCCACGCAATTACATGAAATCTCAACATTAGACGGTGCACCATATTGCGACATTCTGCCTTCAGTACCCCATCCCAACTTACCTATACAGTTCCTGGGTCCCGCACTAAATGGAATATATGCGAACGGATGGCGGTCCTTCACTCTTTCAGGCAAGAAATTGTCTGGGTTGAATTTATCTGGATCTGGAAAATATTTGGGGTTTCTGTGCAGGGCAACCACCAAGACTGCACTATTGGTGCCTTCTGGAATTACGTAGTTCTCTGTAAACAAAACACGGCAACTTCTTTACTGACAGATATACGTAATTTTTAAAAATTGTAAACTATTGTATACTTGAAACTGGGTGGCTGCTTGATACAGCAAACAGTTCACGGTTTACTCCACTTCTGTTTTTGGTGAGTGCAGAAGAATTCACTGAAGCAATACTAATGAATACTATAAGATGTAAATAATTAAAGGCAAGATAATAAACATAATTATAAGTAATATAGAAATAAGATTATATTATTAGAGCATGTTAGCATAAGCTTAGTTATAAGATAGACAAGACAGCTGAAACTGTATAAGAGTCATAAACGAGACCTCTTTCGCAAGGTTTTTGGGGACAACAAATAAGGCCATTTCTGCTAATGTTTATCTCGAATACCATGAAACAGATAGAAGATTTAGCTTTTGTAAGAATAGTTTGTTACAGAATAAGTAGGGATTTTTTTTCCGTGTAAGGGATGGGACTACACTTTGCATGGGAAAATGTTTGCAAACTTTTATTATTACAAAAATGTCTCTAACGATTTTGATTAAAATACCGTATATTAAAGATATTTAATTCACAAATAAAATGTATATCTTGAGTTTTATGGAAATCACCTCTGAAGACCTGTTCATTCTGGATGATTTTTGCATGACTCATAAGCCATAAGAGATACATAGAAGCTTACTACATAATAAATGTAAAACGCACACTTTATGTCATACACATTTTTTATGGAGTAAAGCGTTTCCGATATATTCCTTGTTATTGGTTTCAATTTTAACCTACTTAAACTTTTCTCTATAGGATGGTCATATTTAGCTTCGTCTCTCTTTTGTTTTACTCCTGGGCATTGAAGTCCAACTAATGTCAATTGTTTCACATAGCGACGGGCTTGCTAAAAGATTTGACTACCGCTTTAGCCTATTGTATTGCATTATTCCCCTTCTGCTTTGAAGCAATAATTAATACAACCATTTCTGCTAACGTTTTTCTCGATTGCCACGACGTATATAAAGGAATAAACTTTTGTAACAGTAGTTTGTAGAGAAAGTCATGTGAATGGAGGACTTTACCACACGATACAAGCAGTTGGCAGGCTGAGGGCAGCCCGACGGTGTATTAGACGTGTTCTCATTCTTGCTGGAATTTGCTGACGGCAATGTGGGGTTTTCAGGATGGCGGGTGAAAATAAGGCTGGGGAGTGAAGGGAGGTAGCAAGTTTGCTCCTTAACGGATGCCAGTCATGGTGCAACGGCACTTGTGAACTGCTGGTATCATTAATTTACAAAATATTTATTTTGGGGTTGAAATTTTGAACTCCAAGCAACTCTTGAAGGATTGTAAGCTTAGGCGTACCAGCTGAGGAGTTGCTCCTTCGTTACCGGGGATGCCCGCAAGCCATGTGGGGAAGCCGGTATCGCCTGAAGCGGCAGTTTCTGGGATTATAATCTCCAAGAGATGGAGATGGAATGGTAAACCTTCGTTGAATTTTATTGCCCAACGCCTAATCTCGTCTTCCAGGTATGGCAGACCAGAGGCTTCGTGCGGAGTCTCGCAGGAAATCCTAGAGGCGCAGAATAAACGGCCCGAAGGCATCTATTCTGTTGAAAACTTCAGATTTTTAAAAATCCTTATCAACAGTGGTACAGTAAAGCGCTGCACCCTGACCAGCGGCAGTCGAGGAGCAATTTTGTTACGTATTTTCACTCCTCCAACTCCAATGACATCCGTACTCTTGCAATCCCCATCCCATCTAACGAACGGTTAACCCATCGCGGTAGATATGCTTGATAACATCCACTCGGGCTGCCTTCAGCCTGCAAACACCGGACAGGACAGGACTGGACTGGATTGGATTAGATTACACACACACACACACACACACACACACACACACACACACACAATCATATTGCTGTTCGGCAGAATAAACCCTTAAAGAAGCTTCATAATAACTATCACATTATTTACCTAGGATGCCCTTATGAGCTAATTGCGTCAGCTATAATTCACATCAGCCTCCTACATATGACCTTCATAAAGTGACAGGTTTACTAATGTCGTACAACCCAAACTGTATCGTGTTTCGTGTCAATATTTTTAATTATAGTTTTCTCCAAAACATTATGGCCCTCAAACGGGACCGCTCCCCCTTCACTGGGCAATAACCATTAACAAACACAAGACGGCCCTGTACTAGGGGTGAGAGGTAACATAGTAAAATATGTTTCCTGGAGACACTGCTTGCAATTGGAGAATGGTGCCTCAGTTAAGGGACAAATAAATGGAAGTCTTGGCAACAGTGAAGTTTGATTTCCAGCTCCATGCCCCTTAGAAGAAGAGTGGGGAAGGACCTTCATGTTCTGAAAAGTACTGTAATATTGATAGTTTGTTGTTGAAGAAGCTTAAGTTATATATTTGAATATAATTATTGATCATATGGATTAGTAATATTAAGATTTGGAACTTGTGGCAAAATGTTGCTGTGTAGGGCTTAAGACGCATTTGGCGTTCCAGCCCGCATGTACATTGTACATTGCGGATAGAGAAGGTATTTTATTCCACCCAAAATTTTGATGTCGAGATTTCACCGGAAATATATGTTTTGGGGTCCGCTGAGTCCGAAAAAATAATTTTTAGTAAAAGGTCCACGTATGCCTGTAGATAGCATAGCTCAAAAACGAAAAGACCGTCAAATGCCAAACTTGGTATTTAGATTTGGCATCTTCCAAGGATGCGACACGAACATTTTTCAAGAACACCTCCCACCACAAACTACCCTTTACATGCAAAAATGTTCGAAAATAATTTTCTCAAAAATGGCTCTAACGATTTTGATTAAAATTCCGTACATTAAAGATATTTATATCCCAAATAAAATGTATATTTTTAATTTTTTGGTATAGCTCTGAAGACCTCTCAATTCTGTATGAATTTTGCCGAATTTTGCTTAAGTGCTAAATTGTAAAAGGTAGATAAAACGCACTACACGAAAATGTAGATCTCGTCAAAACACACAATTTATATCGTTTACGTTTTTGTTGTGGAGGTAACCGTTTCCGAGATATTCCTTGTTATTGGTTTCAACCGTAAAGTACTTATATTTTTCTCAGACAGGAAGTGTCAGTTTTTACTCCTGGCCAAGCAAAGAAGCGGTTTACAATGACAATCACAACGACAGCTTTTAAAACATTTAACTATCACTTTAGCATAGTGCCTTCCTTTAGTTCCCTTATACTTATAAGGAAATATGTAATATGAACATTCTGCTGTTTATCTCGATTAGCATTGCGTAAGTAATCTTTTGTAAGAAGTTTGTTTGTAGAGCAGCTAAAGAAAGTCATGTGAGTGTAACACATCAGATTTTTTTTTGTCCATGGATGTACAATAAGCGGAATCCCCTCCGACATTACACTTATAACACTTCGGTCTACATGTGTGCTTTTATATTCTAGTGAAAAGACAATAACATACTTACTGCTTGTAATTAAATTAGAATTTAGCTTCCTAGAGAACGCTGGTACGCTGGGATATAGCCTTAGAGTTTCCTTAACAACTTGCTCCAAATATACCATTCTCTGTAGATCGTTGAATGTCGGCTCTCTTGTGGAATCGCCGAAAATTTCTTTTAGTTCATCCACCACTTTGTCCTGGAACAATTCATGTTAGTAAGTTACTACAATAAGATACAGGTACTCAATCAAATAAAAACAATAGCAACGCCTACTATAGGTTTACAACTTAGAAAAGAACGTTGAGAGGGGAAGTTATAATTGCTGCTTGACGGACTGTTTCTCCCACTCTTGCTTCTTCCTTCCCCCTCCCTGTCTCACCAGCCAGTTGACCACATCAGCCTCGTCACAGAAGGGAAAACGTACTCACTTTATGTGCGCGCACTTAATCCTTGATTCTTATAACCTTGTCCCGTTGATATGTATCCTCCCGCCGATTTTCCCTTCCCCCGATTTGCTAAGTATACATTTGAATATCGATATACAAACGTCAAAATAGCACAAGGTTAGGCAATAAAAGTGATATAAACAGTCTGTATGAGGAGTTAAGGGCTTTAACAACCCAGATGCTCGGCTTCTCGAGCCCACTGATCATTATGATCCTCTACATAACCTAAACTACAGCAATTCCAGGCTTTGCCATGCCGCTTCCACTAGGCACTTACATCTCATTCCGCTGGGGATGCTTCGGTAATTCGGTCCTATTCACAGGTCCTTATGCATAGTGGTTGGTGAAGCAGGGTTCCCGCGCATCGGCCATATTTAGTCACTACACATTTGAGATGAGTACGCATTGTGTGGGTTAAACGTGTACACAAAAATAAGATTTTGTGGTGTTAAATGTTCAATTCAGCAGTAAATTTAGACTGTAAGTTTTAAACCAGTATAATGGACAATACGGTGCGATGTTTGGCAGTAGTTTCTGAATAGCAGAAGCAAAAACAAAGGAAATGTTTCAATACACCGGTTAGCGTACTTATTTAAGTGATTTTTCGGTGATATACTTAGTGAAATACATTATCAACAGAACGATTCAGTATTGTTTGTTAATTTAAAATGATAGGGAAGTTATTGCTTCAATAATGCATTGCCAACTACAAGAACCATATGTTACTGGTACATGGAAATTAACTGTGAACCAGGATTATGTGTAAAAATGTCTCAATGCAATCGAAAATGAAATACAAGTAAATGTAAAGATAAATGTAATACCCCAATTGTGTGCCTTACTATTCATAGCAGGTATTTGAAAGAACATGTACAGTATTCAGGAAATAGAATTATAGGTTATATAGAGTTGGGCAATGAAATGCAATGGTAGTTATCGCAATTTTCTCGGCCGAAATTCTTGATTAATATCACACATTCTATTAAAGCTTAAAACCAATGCTGTAATATATTACACAGCCTTTTCTTACATTACAATAGTTTTAGACAGTAAATTAGAACAAAATTAAGTTATTACTTTGCCACGATGTTTACTGCAATAATACCAATTTATCAAACATGTGATAACATTAAAGATTCCTACAAGTCGAGCTCCCCTTCCATTGTCCTTTACTTCAAAATCCTGGAAAAACATTTAATTCGACAGATGTAGCGTATGGTGTAAATGATAGAGATACTGCCACAAGATGGCGGATGGGCGCAAAAATTGTTTCAGCAAAACACCTGCATTTCCACCCTGTGGCTCTATTGCATTTTTTTTTTTTTTTTTTTTTTTTTTTTTTTTGCCTGTATAACAAGCCTTTGGAGAGAGAAAAAACTTATTATGTACAACAAAGAGTTCATTTGTTTTACCTGAACTTTTGGATGAGATCCTAACAAGAGTAATATCCACAGCAGAGCAACAGATGTAGTATCATGGCCCTGTAACATATAACCAGATTAATTTGTTTAGTAACATAGGGTCTATTTGTATAATTTATAAGACTAAATCCATATCAGCAAAGATAATCTGTGTTTTGTAAACCAATCTCTATTACAAGTCCACAATTATAATATGGATACTTATGAGCATTTCTACTTTAAGTAGTTAAATCAGTTTAATATATGTGAGCAACCTGGAGAGCTGTGTAATAGTACTACTCGTATAATATTTTTTACTTTCTCTACATGTACTATGTACTTAGTGTATAGAGAAGATATTATATTCCACCCAAAATTCGATATTGATATTTCACCTGAAATGAATGTTTTGAGGCCCCATAGACCGAAAAAAGCATTTTAGAAAAAGGTCTGTCTGTGGACAGCATAACTCAAAAGCGAAAAGTCCGTAAATACCACACTTGCTATTTGAAGTTCAGTATCTTCCAAGGATGATTCTGAACTTCTTCATGGAAAAAAGTTCGAAAATTTGGATTTTCTCAAAAATAGCTCTAATGATTTTAATTAAAATATCGCACATTAAAGATAGTTATATGAAAAATAAATGCATACCTTGAATTTTCTGGGGATATCCTCTGAAAACATCTTTATTCTGGAAGAATTTTATTCGGAATTTTGCATAACTGGTAAACCGTAAGAGATAGACAAAAACTTACGTAACAATAAATTTAGAGCTTGGTAAAACACACAATTTATGTTATTTACATTTTGCTCGTGGAGTTGACCGTTTTTGAGATATTTCTTATTATAGGTTTCCGTTTTAAAATACCTATACGTTTCTTATACGGAAATTTGTCAACTCTCCATACAAACAAAGGAACTTCAATCTCATAGCACCCAGCTTTTAAAAGATTTGACTATCACTTTAGCCGATGTTACTCCTTTATTCCCTTCTACTTACAAGAAAGCAAATAATAAGACCATTTCTGACAATTTTTTCTCAATTAGCATGACAAGAGTAAGCTTTTTAACAATAACATATTACAGAGATGTAGAGAAAGTCATGAATAGGATGCACCACATTTTTAAGTTGTAGCCGTAAAACAATGAAAATCTGGGATAATGTATCACAATTTAGCGTTGCACACTTGTCAGCCTACTATCGATATCAAAAAGCTGTTGCAACGGAGGATAATGGGAATGGAGGTCGAACAGTAACAAGCTGGCCTCGTGCCAGGTAATCGACTCAATCAACATGGGTGTTAGTGCTATAATCATTTCACACTTAGTTTAAAGAAGAAGTATACAAACCCTAATGTAGCACTCCGCCGAGTACATGGCAGCAGCACGTGGAGAAATGACTGGAACGCAGCAGCCAGATAGCACATTGCCTCAGGTATGTGCACATTCAGTAGCTTTTAATATTTTGTATATCTTATTCTATATTTTATCTTTCATCCTAAACTTCTAACACATAATAGTAAAAGTAAAAAGATGAATGCGGTAACTGAATGATTCGCCAGCTATACATACCTACTACCTACTATTCTGCCTGTGAACTTTAGATTTGTAAATCGTTCATTTCATTTTTTACTTGAAACTTTTATCAGTAACAAAAAATAAATAAAATAAAAAAGTTGAATAGTATAAGTTAGAAAAAAGAGCAGAAAAGAAATCGCGCAAACAATCTGAGCAACAATTCTCATCGTTGTAATAACGACGTTCAATTATTGTTAAACAACAGCATTCACTGTCGATTCAAATTGGTGATTGAGGAATTGTAGTGTCAGTTCGCATTCTGTACAACGATTTACACAAAACAGAAAAACAAAAACAAAAAATCGTACACAATGAATTGATTTATCAGTAAGACAGAAAAATGTGAAGTACTTTAACGAAAGCAGCTAATTACCAGTAAACCAAATGAGTGCATATTAAGAAGAACATTTTCACTAGAAGGGAGGAGTTTATGTCACATTATAAATTAATACGTTTGTTGCGCTAAGCAGTTGAATTACTGCAATTAAATCGTGTTTAAATTCTGATAACTTATGTATTACTTACATCATCAGATTGATTCGTAGATTTTCATTTATGAATCAGATGAATCACTAGGGATCCTTTTTTTTTTTAGTTTGTCGGGTTTTACTCCCTCCTTTCGAACACTTATTATGCAGTGCACACAGAAACACCTGTGAACTCTGAAGTTAATCTCACCTATCTTCTATCACAAGAAAATAGTGCTTTTCACAATATTTGGTAAACACGTTTAGCGCAATTGTCTTCTCTTCACTTTTTAACTTTTATGTCTCTCCACAATGGCCATGTCAGAAAGTAATATTTTCCTAACGCACTAACCATGTGACAAAGAGTAAACTGACTGTTTAAACGGAAACCGTAAATGAACTAAAGCGCCTGCGCATAGCATCATAAACCCTCTGCTGCAATGGTGTAGTTATTTACAATAGGTTAATCTGAATAAATGTATTTTATTTTATAAATTGAACCGTTGCAATAATGTCTTATTCTTTCTTATTAAATTTCTCTTCACAAGAATAACCACAAACGTTTCGGTCTGAACTGTCCTGTTTTATTCAGGGGAAGAGACATCTTAAGCAGGAAAGTTGCAGTTCGCCCACCAGCCAATGAGACGCTCTCTTGTCACGTAGTTTTGTTTATATCTCCTTTGAACATAAAGTGAAATGATACGATAGCTGGTTGATAAGTGTGGAGCGATAATATGTTCGGCTTTTGGTTAATCAAATGTTACACCTATAACTTGCGAACTATTATACATGGAACACGTGTGCCTTGAACTTTTTCTGTAGTTTATCCATGGAATAGGATCCAGGAGTTCTAGTGTACAAATTCGAGGACATTCTGTCAGAGAAGACATGATGCAAAGAATTACATGAATGAGAAACTGTTGTTGCATCCCACCTCGAACATGAAGGTGTCTACTTCTTCTCGGATATCGCTGTCAGAAAGAACACCTTCCCTCTCAGAGGTTTCTATAAGGATGTCCAGGAATGCTAGACGTCTTCGCTTTCCTGAAACAAACATTCATATATTCGATTAGAAGGAATGTACACGGAGCATTAACTGCGAAATCTGTTGTGAGAAAAATCCTCTGGAATTCCTTCCTAATGTGAGTATAAGAATAGAAAGCGATGCACCATGCATCATTCAACCACAACATTATAATATATTTATGTTAGGTACTGTGGGTTGAAGATAAAAAAAAAACAGCTGGTGTGTTCATTTGCATAGCTTCCTCTAGGCACATTATGCTATTTTATACAGCTACTGCAACCTATTCATGCAAAACCTTACTCTGTTATCAAGCAAATGCTAATTGAAATACACGTTGTAGAATAGTTTCATTAGTCATTTTACTTTCGCTGCAGATACTGACAAGAAACACGAGACTGAGTGGGTAACAGATCAGTTTAGATTAACCTTAAAATGTCAGATTCTCTTCATGACATACAAAGAAACAAATTAACGGTGACAACACTTCCAAAAATGGAAAAGTATTGAAAACCTCAGATATATAACAAGTTGCCAGATTCTTTGAAACCCCCTGTGTGTTATACATGTATCTCATTTTGTTTTGATTTGTTGTTTTAAGTAAGTTTTCGTCTACAGAAAAAGGATATTTCCTATACATTTAGGATATATATTAGTCAAGTAAATATTGGAAGCATGTAATATTTTAATCAAAATCGTAAGTCATTTATGTGGAAATTTAAATTAATGATCTCTTTTTCCGAGTAAAAGGTAGCTTGGGACGGGGCATATTCTTGAAAATCTTCGTATCATTGAAAGAACTTAAATATTAATTTTGGTATTTAACTTTTTGTTTTGAGGTTATGCTGTTCTCTTTCATGTGTGAGCACATCCAAATTGTTTTCTAAAAATATTTGTAGCAGTGCAATACTTCCTCTCCGTAACATACAAGCAAGAATGGAAAACTTGGAACACAACTGTTGGTACAGTGCAGAGTGCTTTTGAGATAGTGTCTAAGGTGCTCACCCAGGAGGCCCTAAGTTCTTATCTTGAGATGATTAATATGTGACAGCAGTGGCGAGCCGATGTGTTCGACTGTGTTCTAGCCTTGAGGTTATGGCCGGGACTAGCGGTGACTCCGCAACCGCTGGTGCAGTTAATATACGAGATGTGAACGATGTAAGGCAAAATTAAAAACTGGACTGAAGAGCTTTAGCTGTAATAAGTTATATCATACAAGTTGTGCTAAATTAATGTTGTATTCATGGACTACAACAACTAAAATGTTGTAATAGTGTCAACGAAAATGAGGACAAAAACTGAATATTCAGATGGAAATGGACTTTTTCAGCTAGTCGTGAAATGGCAGACGGTAAAAATATGATAGATTGCGTATAATCTATTACCTTCTTCAACAAAAGATTTCTGTGATTAAAGTGCTACATGAGAAAGTTGTAATTTTAAATGAGATTTCATTTATGAAAACATGTACTTCTAATGTCTTTGGTCAGTGCATTAATAAAGCGTGATGGTGATATCAATGATGATGATGATGATAATGCAATCAATTGTAGTAATAACGACAATAAACATCGCTGGAATCCATTGGAATCATCTGAAAGTGTTAATAGTGTCGGTGTCCCCAAATCCATTAAGAAAATTCAATTTTGACAAGGATACTTGAGGAGGCTGTGTAATGGTCAACAAAATAAAGATTCATATTCAACTGTAGTAAATAAAAAAAGCAAACAGATTCAGAGTAAACAGGAAAACACGTCAGTGAATACAAACATTACTGCTACAAGGTCAGGTATCTTCGGTACGGGGAAGCTTGTGGTCTTTAGGTTATGCACCATTAACTAAAAATAATCAGTGTTTGTGTCCAGGTTTAGTCCCGAAATAACCATTGAAGACATATTAATTCATATATTTCTAATATTAATTTAAAATTTGAGAAGAAACATATCCAAGTTACAAACTAGAAACCAATGATGATTATTCGTCGTTCCATGTGATTTTGAAAAAAATATTTCGTGAGCATTTTTGGCCCAAATGTTGTCTTTTCTGCAATTAGAGGAAAGCTACGACCGGAACAAATCTATAATCTATAACGGAAAACTATGTGACAAAATATCAGTTTTATCACGTAAACTAGTAGTATTCCAATGGAATATATAAAGTGTAGTAAATAAAATAGACGAACTTAATATTTTACTTAGTAAACACAAAGTTTATGTTTTAAGTATTTGTGAACATTAGATAGATGATATTGAAATTGAAAATTTAATTACACCTAACTTTCATCTAGCCAGTGCATATTGTTGTGATAAGAATGAGCATGGCGGTTGTGCTGTAGTTCTACGTAACGGCTTGAGTGGAATTAAAATATATGACTTATCGAATTTTACTATGAAATATGATTATGAATTAGCAGCTGTCTGTATTAAGATTTTTAGATATAATTGTGATGCTAGTGTATCGTGTGCCCAATGAGAGTAGTTTCACAAGGTTTTATGATTGTTTATATAATAGCTTAAATTGGTTGCCCTCTAAATATCATAGTGCCTCAATCATTTTAGGTGGTGACTTTAATATAGATTTTCTAACTGATAGTAAAAATAAAAGTGATTTTATTAATGTCTTAGCAACGTTTGGAATCAAACTCACTAATTTTGAAGCAACTAGACCGTATTTGAATTGACATTAGAGTTATATTGATAATATAGGCACGACAATTTATGATGATACATTTACGTCAGCATTAGAAAAACTTTCATGTCTTAACATTTTCTCTATTATTTGCAGCCAATATTTGTTTTAATTCCAAGACCAATTGCGAGTATAATCATGTAAATAAACTATATAGGCCTATTGGCAATAGCGGTGCTTTTCATTTCTGTTTCCTTCTTAGCAAGATGAACTGGCTAACTTCATATACATGATGTGCATTTTAAATTTGGCATTGTATGATATATTTTTAGTAATAGTTGAAACTGCTTTTCCAATTAGAAATTGAGGGGGTCAGCGCAACATTGGTCTAATCCAGAAAAGATTTGCATCACACTAATAAAAATTGTTAGGTATATCTCAACATTATGTTAACAGTACTCAATGTGTAGTTGTGTAATAATCTGGAAAAGTGTCGGTGAACAATCAGTTCGATTAACATTAGGTTTTTGTTATTCTCAAAGAAACCAGGTGTGTTTAACTGAGTTATGCTCCATTTTTTAAAAAGGTGGGTTAGACCACTGTTGCACTGACCCCCTCAATTGTAATTATGGTGTCAGCAAAAGCAATGGCAGATTAAAATTAAAATGGTATATAGATAATCTTGTTAAACTTAAGGCATTATGTTTAGATATTTATAAAAAATACAGATTGCCGGTTCACCAGAATTCCGAGAGAAATACAACAAATTAAACAAGAAATATAAGACAGAGATTAAAAATGCAAATTTTAAATATAATTCTGATAGCTTATTACATGCTATTAATAAATCTAAAACTATGTGGTCAATTGGCAAGAAAAAAAGCATCAATGATAAGTCATCTCAAGCTATAGAGAATCTAAATTGTGATGAATTTAATAAAAACATCCTAAATAAAATACACAATACTATAGGTAACATTTCATTAGCTAAAAATGATGTGCAACACTACTTACAGTATGTACATCCAACTTTGGATTGGAATTTTGAATTTTGTAATATTACTGTTGAAGAAGTTTGCAAGGCCAGGTTACATCTCAATAATAGTAAAAGCATGGATATGCACTATTAATATGCTTATATTGTCAAACTAGCTGTCCCTTATATCTCTGAAGAATTAGCACAATTATTTAAAAGCTGTGTTCAAAATGGAATTTGTCCATTTTGCTTAAAAAGAATCAAAGTATGTCCATTCATAAGAAAGGCGCCAAAGGTAAATTATAACTATAGCCCTGTGTCTATTATAACATTATAGGAAAGGTGCTCAAACTTATTTTAAGTAATCAAGTTGTCAAATAATTTGAGAACAATTCTATTTTTGTGATAATTAGCATGGATTTAGAACTTGCCGATCTACAGAGAGTGCAAACTAAACTTTTATTAGTATACTTGCTATGAGTAGTGAGAACATGCAAAAAAAAAAAAAAAAAAAAAAAAAAAAAAATAACAATAGATTTAATGATATCTAAGGCCTTTGACAGTATATCTCATTGTGTTTTATTGAATAAATTTAAGTTATATAGATTTAATGATTTAGCTCTGAGTCTTATAAACTCATATTTGAATGAGAGATTTCAAATTGCATTTTTAAATGGTGGACTTTCATAACATGCACAGATCGTCCCTGGAGTACCGCAAAGTTCTATATTGTGACCGGTGTTTGTTCATTGATTATATTAACGATTGATGATATTATATACTGACGATATATATGTATGTAAATATAATTGGAAAAAGTCCATATGTTAATAACTTTCAGCTGGATGTGCAGTATAATTAATGACTGGTGAAGGACAAACTCTCCTTGAATTTAGACAAAACTGAGGATCTTACCACTAGCGTCAATACGAATTACAAAGTTGAGAAAGTACAGTTCTTGGTAATTTATATTGATTCAAACATCTCATGGAAATCATACATAGAGTAATTGTGAAAAAATAGCAATTGGGATATTTTTTTATCAGAACGTTGAAATACCAAGTGAATATACACGTTATAAAAGTTGTGATTTACTCATAAATTCATTCTCACTTCACAAGCTAGTTGATCCAAGTGTCAAAAGACTTGAAATTATAAAAGAAGGCAGTAAGATTGATATGCAATGTAGATAATAGAGCTCATTGCACTCCATTATTTGGTAAGTTGAAAATTATTACATTTGTTTCTTTATATGTTAGTAAATGTTTGTTTCGTGTAAAAAATAATATTAACATATACTTATCCAATAATGCCACTCATATAACACCAGAAATAATCAACAGTTAAGGATTAACTGGTGCAGAAAAGTAACAACTAAAAAGTTTTAATGGTTTTGGCTAAAATTGTATAATGTACTGTCACAGTATGTTAAAAACTTGGACATTAATAATTTTAAAATAACCGTTAAGAGACTTTTATTAGATCTATGTCTATATGATGTCAATAAATATTTTGAAGCACGAAGTATTAGTACTTCCTATCTGTGGGTATTGTTGTTTTAAATCTTATTACTTTCCTCGTTATTTAATTGACAATGTCTATGCAATGTACATTATTTCAGACAATAAATTGATTGACTGATTGATAACGATTCCAAAAGCTCCCTGTCCCCTAAATGCTAGGCCAATGCTGGGATGGATTCTTATGAACCACGATGTTTTCTGTACTCATTCCCTCTCATTTTCTTTTTATTTTTCCTATCAGGGCCATATGCAGTGAGCGGCAGAGTGGGGCGTATACAGCTTTGAGGAGACAACCCCATTCTACCCTGGTATGGATTGCTAATTTGTTCCTGCGATTGAGGATAGTGATGGTACAAGATGGACGCGTGCATTAGGATGCACAATTATGCATACTATTATAATATCTAGTGTTCCCTCGTCTCATCCCTTTCTACTGGAAGTTGAGCAGGAGCAATAGTCCTGAAATACAGCCCCGTTGACAGCCTATGGACAAAAACAGGAATGTGTACTTCTGAATTCTATATTAGACTATATTCTATAGAATTGTGTATTAGGCTGTGGCAGAGTGACGGTCCGGGTTCAATCTCAGGTGACCGTATGAGGAATGTGTGGTGGACGATGCGTCTGGGCGGGTTTTCTTCGGGTCCCTCACCATTCATTCCAGCAATTGCTCCATCATCACCTTTCCTGTCATCCTTTTGCCTTCATTTCGTGTCATCTACTTCCTCGCTTTCATACAAGGTATCGGACTGATCCCACAAACGTGGATGCTCTATCAGATTCATACTCCTCTACACCTTGAGTGGCATCTGACCCATGCAATCACTTGTAAGTCCTACGGGTGCAGGTCCTCCAAATGAGAAGGGTAAAAAGATAAAGAACAGTAATAATACTGTAGTAGGTGGAAGGTCAAATAGCTTAGATGGGTGAGATGTCGCAAAAGTAGTAAAATGAACTGCCATCAAGAATTTAAACAAAGTAATAACAAACAAAAAGAAAATAAGAGTGGAAAAGAAACCTTTTGATAGAAAACAATACTTCTGTGTGTCCTTGGATAAAGAATTAAAGAATGGATTCACAGGAGCATGGCAGAAACTTTTACGTTGTGGAGGAATTGCGAAAACCTATTGTAAGCTTGTAATTGATAAAAATGGAAAATGGACACCCTCAATTACTATGAAGCAAATTTAGAAAGAAAACGCCTAAGGCTCAGGTGGAATCTCAAGGGCTCTCCTGTCATTCCGGAAATCTTGAGTATTACAATCGCCTTATCACCATGGCAAAGCTAGA
Organism: Hymenopus coronatus; assembly: GCA_030762935.1. Classification (NCBI taxonomy): domain Eukaryota; kingdom Metazoa; phylum Arthropoda; class Insecta; order Mantodea; family Hymenopodidae; genus Hymenopus; species Hymenopus coronatus. Next base: position 31,715,146 of record CM060883.1, read on the forward strand.
CCATGCACTTTCATCATCGCGAAACTCTGCGGTCCAGATGGAGTCCACGTCCAAATCTTATATCTCTCTCCTGTCGGTAAGGCTTTCCTGCTCGAGGTTTATAATCTTGTCTGGTTTGATGCCACTTTTCCAGGAAACCCGGAAAGGCCCGTCATCATCTCTGCAGCTTCTGATCTATTTCCCCACCAGTTGCACTTGCAAAATCCTCCCTTGACCTGAGGCGCCGTATGGAACTTTAGGGATACACTGGCCAACCACTAACGGACTTTTTTTCTTTCAAAGACGACTTCACTAACTTCCGAAATGGCCTGCAAGAAGGCAGACTTTTCTACTTATTTCGCTCCACAAATGCGTCCTAAATGCCAGACACAATCGTTGTACATATTTTATTCTTTGGGGCTTAAAAACACAAAAATATTTTAAAGTATAACAAAATGTTACAAGCTAAAATAAACATCGAAAACATCCATAAATTAAATAACTACCTTGCGGGAAGACAGGATTGACGAAGAGAAACAAGGAAAGCCTGGGGAGGATCATTTTGCAATGAAATAGCTCACCTTAGGCAGAAAGCTATAATCTATATCCATTATCCCATCGTTTGATGCCAAATGTGTGAGCTAATCTGTGATGATTTATATCGCTATATGGGACATAATAGTTACAGTGCTGCAAAGCTAACAAAAATTTGAAAACATTGGTATAAATTTCTACATAGAGATATCTCCAATGATGATAAATAATATATAGATTACTTTCAAAGGAATATCACCGAAGAAGTTACTGATGCGATATCCCCGTCATTACTGAAAGTCTAGATAAGCAATAAATAGTAATAAATAGATATATGAACACTCACTTGGCATGTCCTCAGAAGCGTTCAGGTTAGTTCTGTACTCCTCTCGACGTTCTTTTATCACCTACAGAGACAAGAACAAAATCAATTAAAACTCGCTTGATTCAGAGAGTAATGAATGAGGCATAATACAGGGGAGTGTTATGGCGCTGTAGGCTGTGGAATTTCTACTGAAAGCTATGATACAGTGATCGACGCATGTTAATACAGTATTGCATAATCTGAGGATAACCTTTTGGTGGAATGTGTAAGTAAGTAATATCAGACTTTAATTATAAAAATTTGACGCCTACACGCTGTTTTACATCTCCATTATTATAAGCGGAATAGGCTTTATTTCAACATCATGGGAACACTGACCAGTTATTAAGGGTGAAGCACGGAGTACGTGTCACCTACAGCCAAGATCGCGGACCGGATGAAGCCGGCAAGATGCAAGGTAAAAAGCGACAGTATATGCGTAATTTCCCGCTTATTCTACTTGTAAACATTCTCTAGTCTATGGCGTGCACAGGATTATCGTTTTATTTCATCAACATGTTACAGTAGTTAACCAAAATGGCGTCCTTCATCTTCCTGCTAGGGAGTCTGTCTATAGATTCCTAAACACTTGTTGGTGTGGATCTGTTATATGTATTATACATATTCACTGTTGGAGAGTAGTAATTTTTCAATCGGCATTTCAGTTACTTTAATAATTTATTTAACGCACTCGCAGTACACACACTTTAAAAGTAATTCGAGAGTAGTACATAAGAAAAGTTTTCTAACACTTCAAACTGTACAAAGCAACGCCCGGGAGCATATAGCCCACGCAAACACGTGATTTATGGTAATACTTTAATTGTACTAATCATATACCAGATGCACATGGACCCGGGCAGCATTGAAAGAAAATTACGTCAACCAGGATGCATTATTTAACTTGTGCTCTACCGGCTTTCTCCCGACCGCTTTCTTGGATAAAGCGCGACTCAGACACTCCATTTGACGTAGTAAAGATGCCTGAGATACGAATGGTAAAGGATAAGGAGGAAAAAGTGAGCAAAATTCGTGTCTTACAATCAGTACGTACAAGCATGTATTCTCCTTAATCAACTAACACTTTCCGCATGACTGACTACCTTCACTTTTCGTCTCGTCTCGTCTCACCTGTGCTACACTTCTCAGTAAGTGCCTCGCTTTGTATGTACTGGGTGCATGAAGATACTTGTTCTCTGACGTCAAAGATCATTTGAACAGAAAAAAAAACTCTGGTACACGTGGTAGAAGGGAACTTACATCCTTTTTAAGCAGTCCTTCATAGACGCATTACTATCAAAAACGCATAATAGCATATTGTTCAGTGATCCGCTGTTATCGAAAATAATAAATGCTCGGCTGAATCTCCGTCGGTGAAGCTACCAAGTGTTTACACTGCTTCTCTCTGCACAGCAGTCAAAGGTAGTGTCCTCCTCTTCGCTGGGGCTCATTATGGGCAATCCACTTAAATACCGCCCAGAACGAAGTACCGTATAATTTCAGTTGTTTCGCCTTTTTACATTAAAGGACATCTTGATCCAGGAACCCTTAACACCTTTGACAAGGATATTGCTTCCAGGTTTCCTCCATCACTGCGGAATCCTCCTCCTTTTCCTTACCTCCACCTGCTGGTCCGGACGCTTGTCCATTGTAACCCCTATTATCCTTTTGTTTTCGTATAGCTTGTTGAATTAGACGGCGCCTTCGCCACATCAACTTTATCTTCCAACTCAATGCTATTTTTCAGGAATTTTACCATTGTATTTATCTTAGATATTATAGCGTAAATGTCAAAACCTAGTTGAGATTTCATTTCCTCTACTTCAATCTTTATATCTGATTTCACATTCTTCATTTTACTTCCAATATCCTACATTCCGATTCAATTCCGTTTGCCTTTACTTCGTTTTGTACTTCGTTTCTGTCTGTATCTTCACTATTATGCAATGTATTATTTTGGAATTCACGTCTTAATTTCAATTCCCACCTCCACCATTCCGGATATCATTTCCGTCTCCTTCTTTTCCAATCCAGATATCACTTCACTTCACTTCACTTCACCAGTCTCCACTTCACTTAATAATTGTTGAAGTATTTACTCCGTTAAGGCGTCTAAATCTCACTGTTAACAGCAGCGTGGAAAGTTCAATTCTAACTTATTTATAGAAAACATTAACTATAAAATTATAAAATAGCTTCTTACCTTTTTTGTAAATCCGTGGAGGATATCAAGAAGTCTTTTGTGTTCACGACCCTGTGGCATGAATTCGTAAATTGCATCGCGATACATCCAAGGTTGCATCTGTCTATTTACCAGCATTTCCGTATTCCTAACGAAAAGCAATTTTATTACTTACAACATATCTAAAGAAACGATGGTTTCTGTAATATCTAAGTTTCAGAAATAATACTGATAGATAAACACCCACCGAGTAATGAAATTGATTCGGCATTTAGCGCGACAGAATTTTAATTGATGACTCACTGTTATAGAGTGGATTTTTATCGTAGCAAATAGTTCTGAGGGTCTGCTAAACGGCATAGAAAGTGCTAGCAGAGAGCCGGAAAGTGCGGCATGGATAGATCAGCGCCTTTGGTAGCACGAACAGAATTACTTCTACACATTGTCATAGATACGAGGGCTGTCTCAGAAGTACGCGATCTAACAAAGAAAGCACAAAAATGTTTGGGAAAAAACATCTTTAGTTCTCTACATAGTCTCCTTTCAGCTCGATATCGCCCTTCGTGGTGTAATGATTACCATGCTAGCTTCATATACCCAAGGTCGCGGGTTCAAACCCCGCGGAGGACGATGGATTTTTTCGGGTGTAAAAATCCTTAGCATGGCTACCTTCGGAAGGGAAGTAAAGCCGTTGGTCCCGTGTCGTAGATTTACGGCGCGTAAAAGAACCTCAAGCCTGATAAGAGAGGCCTCTGAGCAAAATTAAGCGGTTTTTCAAGCCCGGTATAGAATGGGATGCTGAGAACCACTGCAGTTAAGGAGCGTCCATAAATAACACGCCATTTTTTTCAGCTCGATACACTTTTCCCAGCGATGATCAATAGCTTCGATACTCTGTTTATAGTGAGAATTATCGAGGTCTGCAAAATAACCATAAACTGCTGACTACCTTTTTATTGTTGGCAAATCTTCTATCAGCAAGCCATCTCTTCAACTGGAAACAGAAAATAATCATAGGGGGATAAACCTCGCGCAGCCTATTCAAACTTTAACTCATTGATTTTGGCCATGCCGATAGTGGACGTGTGAACTGGTGCATCGTCTTGATCTAGCAATGCTTTCTTTTTCGCTAAATGCGACCGTTTTTTGCTCGATTTCACCACTTTGACGCTGTAACAGGTTTGCATAATATTCAGCATTCAATACTTTTCCTTTTTTGCGATAATCAATGAAAATTATCCCGCGTGATCCCAGAAAACTGACGCCATGACATTGCCTGCAGACGGAACTGTCTTCGCCTTCTTTGGAGCCGATTCTCCCTTCCAATCCACTGTTTTGATTGTTCCTTCGTTTTAGGTGTGAAGTAATGGGCTCAGGTTTATTGTTATGAATCGACACAAAAAACCCAGCTTTACTGCAGCGAAACATTGCCAAACACTCAATTGAAACACCCCACAACGTTGTTTTTGTTCTATTGAGCAAATGCGGCACTCACCTTGCACACAACTTCGTCATATCCAAATTTTCAGTCAGTATGCGGTATACAGACATTTTTTATGCCTGTAATGTCTACTAGCTCGCGCACTTTCAGTTGATGGTCATTCAATACCATTTTTTGGATTTTCTTTACAATTTCGTCTTGCCGCCTAATAATTCGCTAAACGAAGGAGCAGACTCCCCCAAGTAGAATCTAGCTCAGCTTTTATATTAATTGGACTAAGACCTTTCAAATGAAAGTATTGTATCACATAACGATGACCAGTTTTGTCCATGTTTACAAATTTGCTGAGAGCATTCACCAATGATGACTGCCAAACAAATGTTAATCGTGGCATGTTTTTTAACGTCCACTTGGTAATGCTCTGTTAGGTATTAGTTCTGTCCAGGTGGAGATCGAGTCCTGTAAGGCTTGCTGTCTAGCATTTGCGTGGCCAATGAGTTCTTTAACGTCCACTTGGTAATGCTCTGATAGGCATTAGCTTTGTGATGGTAGCTAGATCGATCCCTAAAAAGCAACACTGGCTATCACTTACTTCATTATTCAAATTCTGTCGCGATAAATTCCGAATATACATATTTATTTACTCGGTATAGTAAGTTTAGAACAAATCAACTTAATTTGCTGATCTGGTTTGCAGAAAAAAAGACTACTTGGTTTATTCCATCAAACCAAACTTTGTGAAGAAGCTACTTTATCTGTCTGTGTGAGTGCGTGTGTGTGTGTGTGTGTGTGTGTGTGTGTGAGAGAGAGAGAGAGAGAGAGAGAGAGAGAGAGTGTATGTGTGTGGGTTTGTGTCTACGTAATGTCCCAAGCTGCTGATATTTTACAATGATTTACTTAATACTGACAAATCTTACTCATACTGAGGCATTTTTACACACACTCAGTTTCTAAACTTCCTTCACATTTTCATGCCATACTGCACAACTCATCCCCCACTAGATACATTCGTACTTGCCTGTGTACTGCGTTTATGTACTCAGAGCTCTCTCCTTTCTGTGCGTTAACCTCTACTCCCATAGCAGTTTCTGGAATTTAAGAACATAATGGCGTTTAGGATATCGTACAACAAAGATTACTGCATCCACTAAAAGTAACCAACGCACTCACCGCATATTATGTCCAAAGTACAGTTCTTTACTAGGGATGACATGGCTATGTAAGGCTCATCTAGTTTCTGTGCCAGAATATCAACCAGCAACGAACTGTTAGCGTTGAACACTTGGATGAACTCTTCCAGGATCTTGAAATGGAAGGCGGGAGTCAGAATCTTCCGATGAGAATGCCAGCGTTCTCCTACCACAAACAATTATTGTTGTTGTTATCGTTATTATTATTGCCTTGGAAACAGGATGAATATCAGAGTCCTGCTATATAAATCATACTAACAAGTGGTGAGCTACTTATATGTACGGATAAGACATATTAGGTTTTATCATTGCTTTTGCGTAACGGAATGTTGTTAATGTGTGATGACTAACGCGGTTTATACATTGTGAAAGACAACTATACTGACAACAAATGCTTTTTTTTTTATTTAGCGTACACGAGGAAGATAAAGAAAGATTTCGCATGAATAAATAATAACGAAGGATATCAACATAAAGGTTTATTTACAAAGTTGCAATACTTTGCTCTATATCTCAACGTTATCGTCATTGCTGTAAAGGTAGTTATTTCACGTAGTACTGGTTTACCAATGTCGATAATATATTCTTCTACCGCCAAATACTTGATTAGCTTTTTGAATGCACAAAATGTTTGGCCAATCGAATTTTATAGGCAAATAACGTGGTGTATGGTGATAATGCAATGAACATGTCTTCAGTGAGGGCATGGTGCATAATGTTCAATCAAGGAAGAAAAAGTGAACACGATGAATTACGGAGTGGCAGTTCAGTACTCGTTGCGGAAGAGTTGAAGGCAAATGTTGATGAAAGAATTTAGGAAAACTGGCATTACTTTTTGGGTGCAAAAGAATTCCCAAACGATGAAGACCCAAGGTATTGAAAAATTGGTTCCAATTTACAATAAATGCCTTGAAGTAACGATGATAACATTGATAAAGAGTAAGACAGTATAACTTTGTAAATACTGTTTAAGTTGATATCTTTCGTTATTATTTAGTTATGCTAAATTGTTATTTTCTTTCTGGACGCCTTTCGTATACAGGCAACGCCTTTTATTGGCATGTTATGTGTTGAAGGTTGATTGAGCATGAGAAAGTAAAGAATTTAAACCTTAGAATCATATCATAGACCGGATTTTCCATTTAAGAGGTCTAGTTTTAAAGTGTGACATTTGCACTATGTTATTTTGAGAAATACAAGAGAGACTGTTTACTGAAATTTAATATATTTTCTTATGGTTTTGTAGTGTTAATAAGTTCATTTGAGCTAATTATTATAAGTTTATACAGATTACAAATCTTTTAAACAGTAGTACAGAAAATTGAGTTCAAAATTTGGAAAATTTTCACTTTGAAACTTTCTGTGTAAGGTAGCAAAGACTTGACGTTGAAATATTAGTATTTAAATGTAAATAATGAAATGTTTATTGGTTTATGCTTATAATATAAACTTTATTTTATTTTTAGTATGTTGATACAATCAGGTTCATGTATTTGTCAATTTTAATCTTCAAATTTGAAGATCTCAACGTTCGTCATGAGGTGTACAAAAAAAATGTTATTGAGAGATTTATTTATCAGAACACTTGCAATGTTAGATTTAAGTTTACTTTTAAGTTTTTATAGAAAAGTAGGTAACCATTTTCTTTCCAGTCACATTTCTTAATGTTTACAGAGCAAGTTTATTCACATTCTAGAGCTTCTCCTTTTCAATGGAAGCTATACCTCGTGGTATTATTAATGGCTCAATCCTCAAATGTTATTTCCCCTTTTGAATTCCGACTTTGGTGTACGACCTCAAATTTATAAAATTGTTCGCTTACTCTTTTGACACTGTGTAATTTATGGGCAAATGATTCATATTTTGAACCAGACCCTTCATGTGCTTTCCACTGATATTTTCTTTGATTTGCTACTATTATGCTTTACAAGCGTTTTCACTCTGAATGTACATAGAAAAGAAAAATATTTTTTGCGCTATGTGATTTAAAACTTGTCAAAAGGAAACACCAATAACATTATATGCAACAAAAGTTGTCAAATATTTTAAGGCAACATTTTAAAATTCTGAACTTTTGGCGAAATTTCGACATATATTAACTTATGTATAATATATTCTCATTGCATACCTACTAATATTTATATTCTTTCCAAGACTATAGTCTACTTTATAAACATAAATACTTATTTCCTCCCAGTATTAAAAACATCCGGTGAAAGTTACATACCATCACTTGTTAGAAGTCCTAAACCCAGCCAAGGCAGAAGGAGTTCGTAGTCAATGCTCTTTGTGATGTAGTTTCTGGAGCTCAGAAGTATCTGCAAAAAGCAAAACCTTAGATAGCTTCTATTTTTCACAAGGGAACCCGTCAAGATTGTCGACAACAGAAAACCCAGTTTCTTGCAGTGGTGACCAACATCCAATCTTACTACATACAGTACCAAAGACCATGGACACTGATGATACATGCAATGGCATTTTATTTGGGAAATGAGTTTTGTGAAGAATACGTTCCAGGCCTACATTTAGGTATTTCATAGATATTTTCCAATTATGAGGACTGAGTAAAACCTGTAAAAGGCACCAATCAGGGAAAACAGTCCTGGTGGGGTTTAAACCGCAGACCTCCTGAATGTCAACCCCGCATATTAATGTTGTTTGATAGGAAAATCAAATCAACCAAAAGAATTCCGTGAGTTACGATGTCGGTTCTATAAGTAACCGTGTTTGGTACAGATGGTATTGCTAAGGCAAGTCGATGTTACTGCTGTGTTATTTTATTTGTTAACGACTCCTCCAATTGCCAGGATCATATCAGCGACGCCAATGTGCCGGAATTTCGTCCCGCAGAATTTCTTTAGCACGCCAGTAAATCTACTGACATAGGGCTGACACTTTTATGCTCACTGAAAAACCATCGGTCCCACTGAAAAACCCGCGACATCGAGTTTAGGCCAGCGCCTAACCAACTGAGCTTCCCAGATCAATGTCGTATCGTGTACTGTCTTTTGTTACACGTACCCAAAACACATTTCGTGTTGATTCATACGTTATTTTGGATTTCGCAAGCATTTCAGTTAGTCGTTCAAGTATTTTCGCTAAAATGGAAAAAAGTGCAATATCATTCAGTGATTTCTTTTCACTTTTTGTTGGAAAACTAGAGAATAATTGGAGGTTGTTTATGGGAACCTTTCGCCATCTATGGTAACACATATTGGTTAATAAACGACGTTAAACGTGGTCGAACACACGATTTTTTCAAAGAGGAACGCCTAGGATATCCGGCATATATGGCTACCGAGGAAATCATCGAAAAAGTCCAGGATATAATTCTCGCTGATCCTCGAACGAAAGAGGCAATGTATCAGAGGACATAGGTGTGTCCACGGGAACGGCATTTCATAATTTGCATGATAAGTTGGAGATGGAAAAGTTATTGGCTCGATGGGTACCTTTGACTTTCAATGTTAAAACTTTGTTTTGGGCTATTTAAGCGAAATTCTGATTTTCTGTGTCGATTTCTCGCTGTCAGTGAGATCTGGATTCATCATTATATCCGGAAACCAAGTAACAATAAAAAAATAGGTTAATGCGTAAGTAAGGAAGGTACTGTATTTCACCCAAAAGTTCGATACCGAATTGTAATCGGAAATAACATGTTTTTAGGACACCCGTATCCAAAAGATCATTTTTACTTTCTCTACATAGTATATGGTACATAGATAGAGGTGTTGCACTCTACCTAAAAATTCGATACTAGGGATACGCGTTTTAGGGTTCCCTGTATGCAAAAAAATTAGAAAAACATCGTGTGTGTATTTGTATGTGTCCGTGTGTCTATGTCAGTGTGTCCGTGTATCTGTGAACAAGATAACTCAAAAACGAAAAGTCGGTAAAATACCAACTTGGTGTTTAAGTTTAATACCTTCCAAGGATGTGGCAAGATTTTGATGAAACCCCCCTCCGCAAACTACCGTTACATGGGGAAAATTTCGAAAATTCTGAATTTCTCAAAAATGGCTCTTAAGATACGGATTAAATTCCGTTAATTAAAGATATTTATATGTGAGCTAAAATGTATATCTTGAATTTTCTGGAAATATCCTCTGAAGACCTCTTTATTCTCGATGAATTTTATTTGAATTTTGCATAACTGATAAACCGTAAGAGACAGATAAAACCGTACTAGATAAAAATGTAGGTATCATTAAAACACACAACTTATACCACACTTATACATTTATTTCATGAAGTTAACCATTTACGAGATATTCATTGCTATTGGTTTCTGTTTTAAAATAGTTAAACATTTTCTCATACGGGAATTTGTAAACTCTTGGCAATGCAAATAAATGACTTTGAATCACATAGCAACAGTTTTTAAAGGATTTGACTATCGCTTTAGCCTAATGTGTTCTGTTTTACTTAAAAGCGTCAAATAATAAGACCATTTCTGCTGATATTTATTGCTATTGGCATGATAAAGATGGAAGATTACGTTTTTAAAATAATTTGTTATATAAATGTATCTGTGGGCAGCGTAATTCAACAAAGACAAACTCGTTAGATATCAAACTTGGTATTTAAGTTCAGTAACTTCCATGGATAAAGATTTTCAGGAAAACTCTCCACCCCAAACTACCCTTTTCATGGATAATTTTTCGAAATCTTCAATGTCTTTCACTGCACGTATAACGGTCATTTCTCTCGTCATAGAGATAAATAATATCAACAATTGTAACGTAATATTGATCTTTAGAGTACTGCAGTCTGTAGCCATTTGTGCTAAAATTTTCCCAGCCAAATTCCGCCAGAAACGATGCTAATTGGGATGAAGATTAAAATGTGTTATTCTTATTTACAGGCATGTTGCCACAATTTCTATTGGTACTTTTGTAGGAATAAATGGAACAGTCGCAACGGAACTGGTTGTTGTGTTGGGAAGGAGAGGAGAGTAACCTCACAGCAGGTGCCTGACGTCACCTGTACTCAGTGCGGTTAACACGGTTGCTCTGTTTACTTACTAATCCCTCTCCCTGATGATTACTCACCTCTACATCATCAGGATCTGTCAGCATCACTTCTGGAAATCCCACCACCCAAATGCGGAATATTGAGCCATATTCCTTCACGAGCCTTAAGAATGTTCTTATTATTTCTGAAACAATAGAATACATATTCATATTAAAATACACTTCCAATGTAGGTTTAGATGATAATAAACAGCAACAAGGAAATACAAGTTTTGGGACACCCTGAATAAAAAAACGCATTTTTAGCAAAATGTCTTTCCCTACACGTACTATGTACATAGTGTATAGAGTGTACAGAGTGTATAGAGAAGGTATTGCATTCCACCCAAAAATTCCATACCGAGATTACACCGGAAATACTCGTTTTGGGTCCCTCTGAATCCAAAGAAGCATTTTTTAAAAAGGTCCGTTTGTGTGCGTGTGTGCGTGTGTGTGCGTCTGTGGACAGCATAGCTCAAAAACGAAGAGACCGTTGGCATCTTCCAAAGATACGACACGAAGATTTTCAAGAAAATTCCCTCACCCCCAACTGCCCTTTACATGGAACTTCTTCGAAAATTTTGATTTTTTAAAAAATGCCTCTAACTGTTTTGATTAAAATATCCTATATCAAAGATATGTACCTGAACAATGAAATATATCTCTTGACTTTTCTGGCAATAGTCTCTGAAGACTACTTTATTTGGATGAATTTTGCGGAATTTTGCTTAACTACTAAACCGCCAGAGTTAGACAAAAACTTTCCAAACAAAAAAATGTAAAGCACATTAAAACACACAAGTTCTGTTACATTTTTTTCGTGGAGTTGAACGTTTTGAGATATTCCTTGTTTTTGGTTTCAGCCTTGAAAAACATACTTTTCTCTTACAGGAATTTGTCAATTCCTGTCCATACAAACAAAGGAACTTCAATCACATAGCAACCAACATTTGACTATCACCTTAACCTATGGCACTCCCCTAATTCGCTTCTACTTATAAGGAAGCAAGTAATAAGACAATTTCTGTTAATTTTTTCTCGATTAGCATGAAATAAATAGAAGCATAAGTTTTTAACAATGTGTTGCAGAGATGTAGAGAAAGTCATGTGAATGGAACAAATCAGATGTTTTATAGTTTTAACGCCCGCTTTTACTATCATGGCACCGCAGGCGAGTGTGTGTGTGTGTGTGTGTGTGTGTGTGTGTGTGTGTGTGTGTGTGTTTGTGTTCTATGGGAAGCATAGCTCAATAACGAAAAGTCCGTTAAATACCAAACTTGATATTTAATTTCAGTATCTTCCAAGGATGCGACACGAAGATTTTCAAGAAAATGCCCCCAACTCCCTTTACATGGAAAAAATTTCCAAAATTTTGGTTTTCTCAAAATAACTAACGCTTTTGATTAAAATCTCTTATATTTAATATGAAGCATCTAGTCCACATCAAAGTAAAGTGCTAATGAAACCTTTATTTTAAAAGCTAGTAATCATAATCAACTATTAATGCTTTTGAATGAGAAAAATAATGCAATGTGTTACAATTACATGAGTTTTTCTGCCTTTTATCGTTTATTGTTCGCTATACAATCTTATGAACACTTAGTTCACTATTATTTCATTTTAATACAGATAAACGTCATGTTAATAGACAGAAACTACAACATTACACGTTTCGAATCAGAGTAGGCCACGATTGTATCTGCAGATGAGGTAGCAGCTCGTTCTGAGCATTTATTTCTGTTAGAGAGCCACATTTTAAAAGTGAATACAGATGGGCATTGGTGATGACCCAGCGTGAAATTAGTAATGCCTTCTTCCTTCATTTTTACTTTCTCTAGCCCGCATGTACAATGTACGTAGTGGATAGAGAAGGTATTGTATTCCACCTAAAATTTGATGTCGAGATTTCACCGGAAATATAATTTTTTTGGAGTCTCCTGAGTCCGAAAAAAAGCATTTATAGAAAAATGTCCTTGTGTGCGTGTGTACGTGTGTTTGTGTGTGAGTTAATGGACTTGCAGAACTCAACGGGGTTATTTCAAGCTAAAACCAGCCAAAGCGACAGTGGTCTTACGCCCTCGCAATGAGCACGACCTGCTCAGCCTCCTCTGACAGGAAGACGAGTAAAGCAAGAATCACTCTCGCCAGTGTTTCATTGGAAGGTTTTAATTTAGAACCGTCCCGTTAAGTTCTGTAGTACTTTTAAATCACCAAGGGATACCTGCACACGTCAAGTAGTTGGGCCAACCGGCATTAACAATTGAACCATTAATAACGGTATTTCGGAAATGGTCTGACCTTTTCGATCGCCGTTCCTAACGAGTTATCATATAGAGAGCGGAATGAGTTCATTTTGACATGGCGTGCTTTGGTAACTCAACTTGTACAGTGGCTGTCCCAGTAGTATCCAACCTAACGTATAGATGGCAGTTGTTGTTTCAAACAACATTGGTAAAAAGTACCAACTTTAGAAAGCTTAATTTTAAAGTTTGACCGTTATACATTGTTTGGCAGCTATCATTAGTGAATTCTCTCAGCGAATTTGTAAACGTGAATAAAGCTGGTCATCCTTATGCGATACAATACTTTCATTTGAAAGGTTCTTAGTCCAACTAATATTATAGCTGAGCTAGATTCTACTTTGGGGGCGTCAGTGAAAAATTGGGTGGCAGAGTTTAAGCGCGGTCGTACGAGCTGCCAAGACGAACATTGCAGTGGTCGACCAAATGAGTCTACCAACTTACCAGTCCAGAAATTGCAAATAAAATCCACAAAATGGTATTGGATGACCGTCGACTGAAGGTGAGCGAGCTAGCAGAAGTTACAGGCATTTCAACAAGTTCTGTACATCGCATACTGACTGAAAATTTAGATATGAGAAAGTTATATGCACGGTGGGTGCCGCGTTTGCTCACAATAGAACAAAAACAGCGTCGTGAGGATATTTCAGTCGAGCGTTTGGCAATGTTTCTCTGCAATAAAGCTGAGTTTTTGTGTCGATTAATAACAATGGGTGAAACCTGGGTCCATCACTTCACACCCGAGACGAAGGAACCATCAAAAACGTGGATTAGGAGACAGTCGGCTCCAAAGAAGGTGAAGACAGTTCCATCTGCAGACTAGGCCATGGCGTCAGTTTTCTGAGACAGACGCCGGGTAATTTTCATTGATTAGCTCAGAAAATGAAAATGAATCAATGGCGATATTATTCGAACTTGTTACAGCGTTTGAGTGATGCAATCGAGGAAAAAAAACGGCCGCATTTAGGGAAAAAGGAAGTTTTGTTTCATCAAGACAATGCATCAGTTCACACGTCCATTATCGCCATGGCCAAAATCAATGAATTAAAGTTAGAATTGCTTCCTCATGCACCCTATTCACCAGATTTAGCCCCTCTCTGATTATGGTATAAGATTTGCCTACACTGAAGAGGTGGAGTCTGCAGTTGGTTATTTTGCAGACCTGGATATTTCTCACTATAAACAGGATATCGAAGCTCTTTGAACATCGCTGGGAAAAGTCTATCAAGCTGAAAGGAGACTATGTAGAGAAATAAAGATCTTTTCCCCCAAATTTTTGTGCTTTCTTTGTTAAGTCGGGTCTTCTGGGACAGCCCTCGTAAATACAATGAACCGAGCCAAAGTTATGCTTTCAGATGAATGTTCGACTTATCGCAGCTCATGAGTTAGAAATGTATTGTCATTTTGGCCAAAGCTAATCGAGTTAGAAAGGAGCCCTCCTCACATAATGAAATGAGCAGCGATAAAATCACTATATCTGTTGGGCCCTACTTTTTTTTTTTTACAGGGGGTTGAATGGCGTAAGTTATTTACACACATTACAAACATAGTTAATACCTCAGCATGAGGAAGGGGGCCTCACAGAACCCATATAGTTGCAGTAAGATCGAACACCTCACTACCTCTTGCAGTGCATGAGTTCTTAAATGAACAGTTTCCAGGAAGTGGATAGGTCGTCAGCAACACCAACTCCCTTGAAATGGTTACCAAAAGTCCTGATCTCCTGAAGAATTACACAATGCTGTTGAGGATGCATTTCGCACTATAACACCGCTCCTTCTCAAGAATATGTCAAAAAGAACATCGAGGTTTATAGAACTGTGTTTACAGCATGATGTGAACATACATATATTGGACATTGAATACTAAGTACATGTGCTAAAGTAACTCAATCGGCATTCGGTACTAGGTTGTACGGGGAATTCTCCCCCACACTGTGTATAATGAAAATGGGTATTTTCTGGCAATTACCTTCATGTGGCGTATTAAACAGCAAAACATTTCCAAAATAAGGAATGGGCTTTGGTCCTGGGATCTTCTCAATCAGCTTCACATCTGAGAGTCTGAAGAGCCAGCGGAAATCATAAGGGAAAACGAATATCAGTGTACCCAACACCAGCAACACCAGCAACAGTATCCAAACGAGTGGCAGACTTGAAAAGATATCCATTGATCTGTAAACATACAAAACTAATCATAAAATCAATCATTATCCTGAAAATACCTGCCATAAAGGTGTTGTTTAATTTAATCTACCACTAGTATAAGGAGTAACATCTTTAATGGAGCTACTGAAACGGCGTCCAAGTATGAACGGCAGCCACCGAGATAGGTGGCGCCGCGGTAATGCGTGACTCGCATTTGAGCGACCCCAAGATCAACGCCCACTCGGACCCATGGTTCTTCAGGGCTTCCCCGGGACGTCAGACGATTTCTGAATGCGCAGCGGCAGGCCCATTATCGCTACAGGCAATGCAGTCATTGTTGTAGTTCGGAATGTGGTGGATGAAGATCTTGCTCCTAGTGAATTCCATCTCTTTCCACAGCTCAAGTCGCACCTTGGAGGCAAGCGGTTTGCGACTGATGAAGAGGTGGAAGCGGAGGTGATCCGCTGGCTATGGGACTGCCGCGGCGCTCATCATGTGTGTGTGTGTGTGTGTGTGTATATATAAGAAAATATATATACACACACACAGCAATGATACTCTATGTATAACACAGTACTGTATAGCAAATTAAAACCTCCCGAAAAGAGAGTATGAATCACTACGAGAATGAATTCAAAAATTGAAGATACTTACTCTGGAAAAGGTTAAAATTCCAAAGAAATATGCAGAACCTTGGACACTGCGCTATTTCTTTTGCACCGCGAACTTCAGTTACGTAGCAGAATCCGCAGATTAGCTCAGAATGACTGATAAACGAAGCTCTTATCATACAAACCGCAGGTCAGGGCGATGGATGACACCAAAATCATCTTCCTATCAGCTGATAAGTGGAGTTTCAATATCGGCTGTCAAATTATCAAATTCAAACCACAACACCAGCCAAATTTAGTTTAGAAAGCTTGTTTATTAAACCGGATTTCTTATATGGCTCGAATTTGGGAAACAATAGGTTCATCCACGTCGTCCGCTCACTCTAATTTGAGTTTTTTCGTGGTTTTCCTTCGAGGCCAGGAGAATGCTGCAGTAGTTCTTCTAATGCCACGAATTTTTCCGGTCCTTCGTTCTCCGTCATTTCATTTCATATCACTTTTCGGGGTGCAGAGCTTGTCTGGGTAGATTTGTGGTGTGTGGTGAGCGGAGAATATGGGCTAAGCAACTATTTCCTTCTTGGATAGGTAGAGTCAGACTGAAGAATTCAATGCCATAGCCGGGATTTCAACCACGGTCACTAGCGGTTGCTCTACCACTGAGCTAGCATGAAAACGTGCCGGCACGTCATTAAATTTCCCAACTGAGTCGCATGTTTCCCGGTAAACCACAAGGGATCTCAAATAATTTTGAGATGACATAATCTCAATGGCAACTTACAATGTTGTAAGTACTTTAAATCCCTGGCTTCATAGTATAGCCAACTATTGTCAATTAGTTTTAATTTAATTTTTTTTTCACGCAAGCGTGTGTAGGACAGGAGTTGGATATTTCCTTCTTTCTAATACAAAACCAGAGCAGTTCGGACCTGTCTGTTTGTCAAGAGCTTACAGGTGTATCTCCCTCCGCCTGTGAAATTTAGACTCCGCAATATCCGCACCTGCAGCTACCGGACCCAGGCAACAGCCGCGACGCATGTGGGATTTGTGGTGGACAAAGCGGTGCAGGGGCAGCTTTTCTCCGGGTTCTCCGGTTTCCCCCGTCATTACATTCCGCCGGTGCTCCATTTTCACTCATGTATCATCATTGTCATCGCCTGCGGTGCCATACCAGTAAAAGCGGGCTTTAAACACTATTCAAAAAAATCTTTTGTGTTCCATTCTCATAACTTTCTCTACATCTCTGCAGCAATTATTGTTAAAAACCTTATGTTTCTATTTACTTCATGCTAACCGAGAAAAAAAAAGAAAACAGCAATGGTCTTATTAATTGCTTCCTTGTAAGTAGAAGCGAAATAAGGGAGTACCATAGGTTAAAGTGATAGTCAAAAGCCGGTTGCTATGTGATGGAAGTTCCTTTGTTTGTATGGACAGGAGTTGACAAATTCCTGTATGAGAAAAGTATAAATTTTTTTTAAAACTGAAACCAATAACAAGAAATATCTCAAAAACGATCAACTGCACGAAAAAAATGTATGTAACCTAAATTGTGTGTTTTATCGTGATCTAAATTTTTGTGCAGTAAGTTTTTGTCGATCTCTTACGGTTTACCAGTTATACGAAATGGAATAAAATCATCCAGAATAAAGAGGTCTTTACATGCTTTTCCCAGAAAGATCAAGATATACATTTTATTTGGCACGTAAATATGTTAAATGTAAGAGATTTTAATCAAAATCATTAGAGCCATTTTTGAGAAAATCAAAATTTTAAAAATTTTCCATGTAAAGGGTAGTTTGGGGTGGGGGGATTTTCTTGAAAATCTTTGTGTCGCATCCTTGGAAAATACCAAACTTAAATACCAAGTTTGGTATTTAATGTCTTTTCGTTTTTGAGATATGCTGCCTAGACATACACACGCACACGGACCTTTTTCCAAAAATGTTTTTTTTTTTTTGAGTCAGGAAGACCCAAAACATGCATTTTCGGTGAAATAGCAGTAGCGAATTTTTGAATGCAATACAATACGTTCTCTATATACTATATACAAAGTACGTGTAGAGAAAGTAAAACGGCAACAGCCCATTATCCGGGAGGCTGCTTACAGAACAATAGGCGTCTGGTTACATTGCGTAAATCCTCCTTTGCCCCTACGAGAAAAACAAAATGAGAACCTCGATAATGCTCTTAGTAAACTAAGAATTCCAACACTTAAAGTTTAAGAAATTATTTAAGAATTTATTTCCAGGTGATAAGATATAATAAGATCGTTACAGATGAAGTGTTCAATGCCAAGATATCTGTGAAAGATAGAGGCGGTAAACACTAACGCTGCGCTTTCTCTATTGGTCACGAAGAAAGAGAAAAAGTCTGCTTTTTAGCAAACAATTCGACCAATATTAGTATTACACTGGAAATACGCGTTTCGACACCCTATTAATTCAAAGTGTGCATATATATATATATATATATATAAAAACGACTCTACGGTATGTGTGTGAGTGAGCGCGCGCGCGCGCGTGTAAAAGAAGAATACAGAAAAAATCTGATGTGTCCCATTCACATGACTTTCTCTACATCTTAGTAACAAATTATTATTAATAGCTTATTACTTTCTCTACACGTACTATGTACATAGTGTAGAAGGTATTGTAATGCACCCAAAGATTTGATACCGAGATTTCACCGGAAATATATGTTTTGAGACCCCCTGAATAAAAAAAAAGCATTTTTAGAAAAATGTCCGTGTATGTGTGTGTTGTGTGTCTGTGGGCAGCATAGCTCAAAACCGAAAAGTCCGTTAAAGACCAAACTTGGTATTTAGGTTTGGTATCTCCCAAGGATGCGACACGAAGATTTTCAAGAAAATCCCCCACTTCCAACTACCCTTTACATGGAACTTTTTCAAAATTTTTGATTCTTTAAAAAATGACTAACGATTTTGATAAAAATGTCGTATATTAAAGATATTTACCAGACAAATAAAATGTTTATCTTGAATTTTCTGGGACTAGCTTCTGAAGAGTACTTTATTCTGGGTGAATTTTAAGGAATTTTGCATAACTACTTAACCGTAGGAGATAGACAAAAGCTTACCACCCAAAACATATAGAACACGTTAAAACACACAATTTATGTTATATACATTTTTTCGTGGAGTTGATTGTTTTTTAGATATTCCTTATTAGTTTCAGCTTTAAAAATATATACTTTTCTCATACAGGAATTTGTCAACTCCTGTCCTTACAAACAAAGGAACTTCAGTCACATAGCAACCAGCTTTTGACTATCACTTTAACCTATAGTACTCTCTTATTTCTCTTCTACTTAAAGGAAGTAAGTAATAAGAATATTTCTGTTATTTTTTTGTCTCGATTAGCATGAAGTAGATAGAAGCACAAGCTTTTAACAATATTTTGTTGCAGAGATGTAGAGAAAGCCATGTGAATGTAACACATACGATTTTTTTGGTTTAAATTTCCCAATATTTTTACTTTTCTCAGAAAAGAAATCGTCATTGGCTTTTTTTTTTTTTTTTGGCCATGCAAATAGAACGAATTTTCACGGCCATCTCAAAGGTATCACTTTTTTAATTAATTTACCATCGATTTAACCTTGTATATTACCTTATTCCCTTTGAACTTGTAGAAAAACATGTAATAATAGTTATAGTATAAACGGCTTAAATAGACTTGGTTATATTTTGAGTGCAGTGTTCTAATTTCTATGAGGAAATAATAATCTAATAAGCCACATGTAATATACAACGCTTTATCCTAACCTAATATTAACTGAAATATTCTTATATTTATTAATATTATTAGAGTCGTCATTACGAGGAACTGAATTTGAGTCGTGATGTAGATAGTGTTTTGTTTGTTCGTTGCTGCGCAACCCCGCCGGAATAAACAGTTTCAATTCTGGTTGTTTAAACTGCACCAAATAAATAAATGAAAATAGATATTCCCAAAAATTTTTATATTATGATAGAAATACTGTACTTAGTTTGTTACCCGGCAAGGAATTCTACCAAAAGAGTTAACATAATTTTCAATGAAATAAAGACTAAGCTTTTGTTTGTTTGTTTCATTTACATAGCCCCCTTTAACATCTAAGGTCATATCGGGGGCATCGAATTAGAAACAACTCGTTGTCTGTAGGTTTACGTTGGGTTTAAACTATTTTATTTCCTCAAACACGCAGACATTCACTCTCACATACATACTTCCAGACTCTGTGGCAAGAATTCTAGCTAAAGAAAAATTCCCCGCCCATGCCGGGAATCGAATCCGGGACCTCCGGGTGAGAAATCAGCTCGCTGACCACTCGACCACGGAGGCAGTCGACTAAGTTTTGCTGTTTCTGGAAATATGAAATGCATACATGGAAGTTTATAGGATAGGATAAAACTATTTCTGCTGATGCTTATCTTGATTAGCATGAAATAGGTACATAGATGCATGAGCTATTTTAGTTTGTAGCAGAATTATTGGAAGAGAAAGTCATGTGAATGTAACACAGCCAATTTCTCTCTGTAGAAAGCCGTTTGTAGCATATCAGCATCCCGCCAATTGCGTGTGTAGAATACAATTGCTTGCTTTTCCACGTTATTATGGCGATTTGCAAGATTATAGTAATTTGAATAAGTATGCTACCGTAACGTAAATAATTATATGTTAAAATGTTACATTACCTGGCTCTGTTCCTGTCAGTCAAATCGCATAACTAACTTCCAATATGATGTTTACATTTTATCAGGCTGTGCGTGTCTGCGTAAAAATGTGCCCTATGACCCTCACTTGAACGTTGACTTCCCCCACTTCAAACCTCAGCGCTCTCTCATTTCTGCATTCTCATTGATATCATATTTTAAGCCAGCATGGTTATCATTTATGAAGAACGTAAAAGACACTTTCGTAGAAACAAGATACATATTCAGGAGTTTTCGTTAGAAATATACAAAAAATCTTGTGTATTTCATCCATTTGACTTTCTCTACGTGTTCTGTAAACACCACAAATCTTGTGTATTTCATCCACTTGACTTTCTTTACGTGTTCTGTAAACACCACAAATCTTATGTATTCCATCCACTTGACTTTCTCTACGTGTTCTGTGAACACCACAAATTTTGTGTATTTCATCCACTTGACTTTCTTTACGTGTTCTGTAAACGCCACAAATCTTGTGTATTTCATCCACTTGACTTTCTCTACGTGTTCTGTAAACACCAAAACTCCTATGCATTTCATCCACTTGACTTTCTCTGCGTGTTCTGTAAACACCAAAAATCTTGTGCATTTCATCCACTTAACTTTCTCTACGTGTTCTGTAAACACCACAAATCTTGTGCATTTCATCCACTTGACTTTCTTTGCGTGTTCTGTAAACACCACAAATCTTGTGCATTTCATCCACTTGACTTTCTTTACGTGTTCTGTAAACACCAAAACTCCTATGCATTTCATCCACTTGACTTTCTCTGCGTGTTCTGTGAACACCAAAAATGTTGTGTATTTCATCCACTTGACTTTCTCTATGTGTTCTGTAAACACCACAAATCTTGTGTATTTCATCCACTTGACTTTCTTTGCGTGTTCTGTAAACACCAAAACTCCTGTGCATTTCATCCACTTGACTTTCTTTGCGAGTTCTGTAAACACCACAAATCTTGTGTATTTCATCCACTTGACATTCTTTGCGTATTCTGTAAACACCACAAATCTTGTGTATTTCATCCACTTGACATTCTTTGCGTATTCTGTAAACACCAAAAATCTTGTGTATTTCATCCACTTGACTTTCTTTGCGAGTTCTGTAAACACCACAAATCTTGTGTATTTCATTCACTTGACATTCTTTGCGTGTTCTGTAAACACCAAAAATCTTGTGCATTTCATCCACTTGACTTTCTTTACGTGTTCTGTAAACACCAAAACTCCTGTGCATTTCATCCACTTGATTTTCTCTACGTGTTCTGTAAAGACCACAAATCTTGTGCATTTCATCCACTTGACTTTCTCTACGTGTTCTGTAAACACCAAAAATCTTGTGTATTTCATCCACTTGACATTCTTTGCGTATTCTGTAAACACCACAAATCTTGTGTATTTCATCCACTTGACATTCTTTGCGTATTCTGTAAACACCAAAAATCTTGTGTATTTCATCCACTTGACTTTCTTTGCGAGTTCTGTAAACACCACAAATCTTGTGTATTTCATTCACTTGACATTCTTTGCGTGTTCTGTAAACACCAAAAATCTTGTGCATTTCATCCACTTGATTTTCTCTACGTGTTCTGTAAAGACCACAAATCTTGTGCATTTCATCCACTTGACTTTCTCTACGTGTTCTGTAAACACCAAAAATCTTGTGCATTTCATCCACTTGACTTTCTCTACGTGTTCTGTAAACAAACTATTCTTACAAAATTGTGATGATTTTAATTATTTTCTCACAGAAATCGTGTGTAGGACAGGAGTTGGATAGGTAGAGTCAGACTGAAAAATGCAATGCCATAGCCGGGATATGAATCACGGATCTCCCGATCTCTAGCCGGTTGCTCTACCACTGAGATACTATGGCAACATACCGGCATAGCATTGAATTTCTCAACTGACTCGCATGTTTCAAGGTAAACCAAAGGTGATCTCAACTTATTTTGAGATGACAACCCCAATGGTAACTTACAAGACTGTACCCAAGGTCTCGGGTTCAAACCCGGCGGGGGACGATGGATTTTTTGGGCGTAAAAATACTTAACATGGCTTCCTCCGGAAGGGAATTAAAGCCGTTGGTCCCGTGTCGTAGATTTACGCCACGTAAAGAACCTCAAACCTGAAAAGAGGCCTCTGAGCAAAATTAAGCGGTCTTTCACGCCCAGTATTGAATGGGACGATGTGAACCACAGCAGTTAAAGAACGTCCATAAATAAAACACCATTCCATTTCATTTATCCAATTCCTGTCCTACACTGAGAAAAACAATTACAATTATCACAATTGTCCATAATAGTTGGTTATACTATGAATTCTGGGATTAAGGTACTTACAACCTTGTGATGGGCCGTCTAGGTGAGAGGCGAATGGTCTGACCACTCGGCCACTGCGCGTCCAGGGGGGGGGATAAAAAGTGATTGTAATGTTATATATGTCGTCCTTTTCGGCCATTGTTTTGTTATGATTTTAGTACTGTGTGTGTGTGTGTGTGTGTGTGTGTGTGTGTGTACACACACATTAATACATCGGAATACGGTTTATTCTGTGTTGTAAAATTAAGATGCTGTATTGGAATATCTTTGTCCTTTAATTTTCATGTTCACTCTTTTCATTCTTTGTTTTTAATATTACTTTCAATTTTGTATATTGCAAAAGCACGTACGGTCAGTAGACCCGTGCGATTGATGAAGATCGATGCATGTATACTGGTATTTAAATAAATACACTTCCTCATTCATTCGATAACCATTAACAGAAATAGTCTTACGCCCTTTTAAGTAAAAAGAGAAATAAGGGAATAAAGCGATAGTCAAAAAGATCATTTTAAAACCTGTCGCTGTGATTGTCATTGAAATTAGGTTCACTTTTATGTCAGGAGTAAATCAAAAGAAAAACGAATGACGACTTCCGTTTGAGAAAACTATGAATACGAGGGGCGTTCAATAGTTCCTTAGAAAATCCAAGAAATGGCAGTCGTAGTATCGAAAAAAGTTTGTATTTGGTAAGCGTCATCTCTTACTAGATGTCAGTTAACGTTTCAGCTATATCCATCCAGTGGTTTCATTGTCATAGGCGATGGATTCAACAAAATTATGTTTATTTAGAGAGACGGAAAAAAATTCTGTTATGTTCCAGTCACAAGACTATCTGCAGCTGTTCCACAAATAAATTGTTCGTACAAAACATAATCCTTTTATCTCCATCAAGCTAATCGAGATATAGATTAGCAGAATTCACCTTATTACTTGCTGCCTAGTAAATAGAAGGAAATAAATGAATGCATTAGAAAAGTAATATTCAAATGTTTTAAAAGCTATCCCTATGTGAAACAATTGAGGATCGGCTGTCTTTGATTACTAGGAGTAAACAAAACAGAGACAAAAAGAAATATGTCTTCGAAACCAAAACTCGAAATACCTACAAAAAGGAATGCGACACAAATTATGTATTTTAATGAGATCTACATTTTTGTGTAGAGTTTTGTCTGTCTCTTACGGTTTACAGTTTTACAAAACTTATACAAAAGTCATCCAGAATGAAGAGGTCTTCGGAGTGTGTTCCCAGAAAATTCAAGATATCGTATACATTTCGTTTGTCATGAAAATATCTTAAACATTTGGCATTTTAATCCAAATAGTTTGAGCCATTTTTGAGAAAATCAGAGTTTTCGAAAAATATTCCATATAAAGGGTAGTTGGATGAGGGGATATTTTCTTGAAAATATTCGTATCGTATCTTTGGAAAATACTGAATTTAAAAGTCAGGTTTGGTATTTAACCAACTTTTCGTTTTCGAGTTTTGCTGCCACAGAAACACACATGGACATGTTTCTAAAAATGCTTTGGGGGGGGGGGTCTCAAAAGAAGTATTTCCGGGAAATCTCGTTATCGAATTTTTGGGTGGAATACAATACCTTCCCTATCCACTGTGTATGTATGTGCTAGAGAAGGTAAAAACAAGATGCCTTCTGATTAAACACTTCTACTTAACACCGAAAGAGATTAAAGCCGAGTTGGGTGAAGTTCATGGCGAATCTGCTTCCGTGCTTACAACAGTTTACAATTGGGTAATTGAGTTTAAACATGGCCGTATATCCACAAATACAAATGGTGGAAGTGACATCCTCCGAAATAATTGACAAATTTCACGATATGGTTTTGAGTGTTCGGCGAATCAAAGTTCACGAATAGATGAGGCCACAGGCATATTAAGGATACCCATCTGTGAAAATTGATCAAAAAGTGCAAAAAACGAAAAAAATGTGTTTTTTTTTTTTGGCGTAATTAAATGCTTTTAGTTCAATTTCCTGTTGCTTTTATTACCATGCGGCGCTTTAAACCGTATCAGTTGATGATTTAAATGGATGACTGTAAGTAAATTTGGTGCTTTAACCTTTTCACTGTGGTGAAAAATTGCCGCGTTTGCTTTCAATGGAGAAT
This sequence comes from Hymenopus coronatus, assembly GCA_030762935.1. NCBI lineage: Eukaryota > Metazoa > Arthropoda > Insecta > Mantodea > Hymenopodidae > Hymenopus > Hymenopus coronatus. The sequence goes on from CM060883.1 coordinate 31,740,062, forward strand.
AAACGCAATTGTATGATAGATGCGGATACCAGTTTGGCAATTTCCCGTCACAATCCTGACGAGTTTCCGTGTCGACACAGTGGACGAAAATCTGGATACACTACTACACTCCAAGAGTCAAAAGTACAGTAAAAAAATGGGTTTTTAAAGGGTAACCGGCTTCGAAGAAAGCAAACAAGGAAAATCAGCTGCCAAGTTGATGACCTCGGGTTTATAGGATACACGCGGAATCAACTACACCGTTTACTTGCAAAAAGGAAGAGCGAAAAATGCAGATTATTATGCAACGTTAGTGATCCGGTTGAGTGAAGAAGTCAAGAAAAAATGACCTCATCAGGCAAAGAAAAGAATTATCTTTCAATGGCGCAGTTTCAATGGCGAAAATAGTAGAATTAAGGTTTTAATTACTACAATATCCAGCGTATTCACCATATTTGGCCCCCAGTGACTTTTTACTTTCTCTACACGTACTATGTATATAGTGTATAGAGGTGTTGCATTCCACCCAAAAATTCGATACCGAGATTTCACCGGAAATATATGTTTTGGGTCCCTCTGAATCCGAAAAAAACATTTTTGGAAAAATGTCCGTATATGTGCGTCTGTGGACAGCATAGCTCAAAAACGAAACTTGACATTTAAGTTAAATATGCGGTATTTTACTCAAAATCGTTTGAGCCATTTTTTTAGAAAATCAAAATTTTCGAAATTTTTACTATGAAGGGGTAGTTTGGAGAGGGATTTTTCACAAAATCTTCGTATCGCATACCTGGAAGATACTAAACTTAAATACCAAGTTTCATATTTTACCAACTTCTCGTTTTGGAGTTATAGTGTTCACAGATACACGGACATTCACTCACTCACACACACGCACACATGGGCCTTTTTCCAAAAAACCGGATGTGTTACACTCACATGACGTTCTCTACATCTCTGCAAAAAATTATTGCTAAGAACTTTATGCTTCTATTTACTTCATGCTAATCGAGAAAAAATTAGCAGAAATAGTCTTATTACGTGCTTCCTTGTAAGTAGAAGCGAAATAAGGGAGTACCATAGGTTAAAGTGAGAGTCAAAAGCTGGTTGCTATGTGACGAAGTTCCTTTGTTTGTATGGACAGTAGTTGACAAATTCCTGTGTGAGAAATGAGTAAGTTTTTTAAAGCTGAAACCAACAACAAGGAATATCTCAAAAACGATCAATTCCACGAAAAAAATGTACTGACATAAATTATGTGCTTTATCATGATCTACTTTTTTTGTAAGTTTTTGTCTATCTTACAGTTAACCAGTTAGGCAAAATTCAATAAAATTCTTTCAGAATAAAGAGGTCTTTAGAGGCTGTTCAAAAAAGTCAATACCTATATACATTTTATATTTGCCATATAAATATATTTAATATACGGTATTTCAATCAAAATCGTTAGAGCCATTTTGGAGAAAATCAAAATTTTCGAAATTCGTTCCATGCAAAGGATAGTTTGGGGCGGGGGAAGTTTTCTTAAAATCTTCTTGTCGCATCCGAAGATACTAAATTTAAATACCAAGTTTGGTATATTACCGACTTTTCGTTTTGGAGTTATCGTGCTCGCAGACACACGGACATTCACTCACACACATTTTCCCAAAAGTACTTTTTTTGGATTCAGGGGGTCCTAAAACATGTATTTCCGGTGAAATCTCGGAATCGAATTTTTTTATGAACTGCAATACCTTCTCTATACACTATCTACATAGTGCGTGTAGGGAAAGTATTAAAGCGCTTTTAGAAGAAAAAAAAAAAAAAAAGACAGTGTGTACGTTGGAGTACTTTGAAAGAGAGAGAAAGATAAAGGGAGAGAGCGAGCGCAGGATAACTAAAACCGAAAGGTCGAATAAAAATCAAACTTTGTATTAAGTTTAGTTTTTAAGGTGGTGCGCAAAGATTTTCTAGAAATCCCCAACAAATTGCGTTTTATGTGTACATTTTTATTTTCTCTAGCACGTATATAAATATAATGTAGGTACTTAGTAGCTGGAGAAGGTATTGTCTTACACCCAAAAATTCAACGTCGATATTTCACTAGAAATATGTTTTGAGGTCCTCTGAGTAAAAATGAAGCCCTTTTAGAAAAAGCTGCGAGTGTATGTTCGTGTGTCTATGTGTGTGCGTGTGTGTGTGCAGCATAGCTCAAAAACGAAAGTTCCGTTAAATGCCAAATTTGGTAATTTGTTTAGTATCTTCCAAGGCACGATACGAAGATATTCAAGAATATACCGTCACCATAAACTACCCTTTACATGGAAAATGTTTTCAAAACTTTGTTTTTCGCGAAAACGTATCTAACGATTTTGATGAAAATAGCTCTTGAAGAACTCGTTATTCTGAATGAATTTTGTAGAATTTTGTACAACTGTTAAGCCGTAAGACATAGGCAAAATATAATACATAAAAATGTAGATCTCGTCAAAACACATAATTCATGTTATGTACTTTTTTCGTGTAGAGTTGACCGTTTTCGAGAAATTCCTTTTTATTGGTTTCAACTTTAAACTATGTAGCCTTTGTCAAATGAGAGGATATCTTTCATTTATCTGTCTTGTTTTACCCAACCTCAAATGTTTTACATAGAGTTGCATAGAGCAAACTTTTAAAATATTCGAATACCGCTTTAGCCTGTGTATTCCCTCACCAACCCCGTTTTTGCACCTTAACCTCACTTTACCTATTTGGTCATATTCGTCGATGAATGAAATTGGTGAAATTATGCTTAATGATCACGGGGTCCATGAAGCTTTAAGTTACTCGATATTCGTCTACTCGGATAAGGGAAAACCCAGAAAGAAAGAAAAAAACTTTTCTGGGCAACTCACCCTTTAAGAAATTCGCAATCGCGATCTCTTGAATGTAAGGCAGACACTACTGAGGAGGGCAACTGTAATTTTGATTTTTATTTTCTCTAGCCCATAAGTACAACATACATAGTGGATAGAGAAGATATTGTAATCCAAACAAAAATTCGATTCTGAGATTTCACCAAAATATACGTCGCGAGATTGCAGATTCTCGTTCAGTTTTAGACTGAGCCTTCCGTGAGCTTTTCCTATTGGTTACGGAGACAACATGGCTACAGGACAGGTGAACGACAGGTTTCGAGATTCGTCGAGGTTAGGTTACGTTAGGTGTATGTAAATGAACTGGATCAAAATTCGTTATAACTGCTTGCGCATGGGCAGCCATGTTGATCAATCGACCAATGACAGATTTAAAATCTAAAAGTGAACTAGAAATTGCAATGTCGCCCCTGAGTTAAAAAAAATTACCTATTAGGAAAAGCTCCGCGCACACGGAGCTAAAAAAAAAATCCAATAATTACCAAACTTGGTATTTAAGATAAGAACTAAAGCTTTCCTGGCGACGTGTTAATTCAAAATCTTCTCGGGCTTCTAGCCAGGTAAAAACTTGGTGTCAAGCCAAGTTTTTACCTGGCTAGAAGCCCGAGAAGATTTTGAATTGGTATTTAAGATTCGTATCTTCCAAGGATGCGACACGAAGATTTTCAAGAAAATCTTGCTCCACCTCAACTACCCTTTACACGGAACCTTTTTCGAAAAAAAAATTATTTCCTAAAGGACGCCTTTAACGATTTTGATTAAAACACCGTACATTAAAGATATCCACCTTACAAAAAAATGTATATTTTGAAGTTTCTGGGAGTAGCCTCTGAAGAGTTCTTTTTGTTCGAGTTTGCAGATTTTGCATAACGTTAAACCGTAAGAGATACACAAAAAATGAAGATCTTGTTAAAACACACAAATAATTTATGTCATGTATGTTTTTCTTGTAGAGTTGACCGTTTTCGAGATATTCGCTGTTATTGGTTACAATTCTAAACTAATAAACTTTTCTCAAATTGGACCATGCAAAGCGAACCGAACCTCAATTGTTTTACATAACAGCTTTTAAAATATTTGACTATCGCTTTAGCGTAATGTATTCCCTTATTTCCCTTCTACTTACAGGAAGCAAGTAAGAAGACCAGCTCTGTTAATGTTTATCTACTCATACATTAATGAGGTAGATAAACACATTTTTCTCACAAAAGATTATTATTTTAAGTTATGTGAATGGAACACATCAAATGTGTACTTTCTCATACGTACTGTGTACATAGTGTATTGAGAAGGTATTGTATTGTACCTAAAATTCGATGCCAAGATTTCACCGGAAATACATGTTTTGGGACCCCCTGAATAAAAAAAAAAAAAGCATTCTTATAAAAATGGCTATGTGTGTGTCTGTCTGTCAGTCAGTGTGTGTCTGCGAGCAGCATAGCTCAAAAACGTAAAGTCCGTTAAATACCAAACTTGGTATTTAAGTTCTATATCTTCCAGGATGCGACACGAAAATTTTCAAGAAATTCTCCCCCACCTCCAACTATCATTTATATGGAATTTTTTTTTCGAAAATGTTCATTTTCTCAAAAATGGCTCTAACGATTTTGATTAAAATATTGCATATCAAAGATATTTACATGAAAAATAAAAGGTTTATCACGAATTTTCTATAATAGCTTCTGAAGACATCTTTATTCTGGATGAATTTTGCATAACTGCAAACCGTAAGAGGTAGACAAAAACTTACTTAATAAAAATGTAGAGCTTGTTAAATTATACAATTTATGTTGTATGCATTCTTTTCATGAGGTAGACCGTTTTTTTTAGACATTCCTTGTTATTGGTTTCAGTTTTAAAATACTTATACTTTTCTCATAAGGGAATTTGTCAACTTCTATTCTTACAAACAAAAGGAACTTCAGTTGCATAGTAGCCAGCTTTTAAATGATTTGACTGTCGCTTTAGCCTTTAGTACTCCCTTATTTCCCTTCTACTTACAAGGAAGGAAGTAATAAAACAATCTGCTCATTTTTTTCTATATTAGCATGAAGTAAATAGAAGAATAATCTTTTAAACAATAATTCGTTGCAGAGATGTAGAGAAAATCATGTGAATGGAACACGTCAGATTTTTCAGTATGGTTTGTGTTTTCACGTGTTGCAAGAGTTATCGTTGTTCAGCATTTTATCAAGTATGGATACGAGGTTCAATTATTATTGAATCAATATTAGGAGTTCAATAAGGAATGCTGCCTCAGAAAATTACAAAGCGAAGCAATTTGCTGCATAGATTCTTAAATGCATTATCCACGAACTTTGTACTGCTTATTGGATATAAGTACACTCCAACGCTGTTTTCGTGACTATAGGTTAATGGTTGATAAAGTGGCCATAATTATTACGGCCAGTACTAATTGACCATACTAGTTAGCTATACTAACAATTAAATCAACACATATGTTGCGATTATAATAGTCTCTACATTACTGAAAATGCCTCAAAATAATTTGAGATCCCCTTGTGGTTTCCCGAGAAATATGCGGGTCAGTTGAAAAATTTAATTCCGTACCAGTATGTTGCTATGGTAACTCAGTGGTAGTGTAACCGGCTAGAGACCAGGAGATCCATTGTTCAAATCCCGGCTATGGCATTGAATTTTTTAGTCTGACTCTACATGCTCAACTCCTGTCATATAATGATTTGTGTGAAAAAAAACAACAATTATATCAACAAATATGATGTGATTACAATAGTCTCTACATTCTTGGAAAATTCCCCAAAATAATTTGAGATCATCTTGTGGTTTACCGAGATATATGCGGGTCAGATGAGAAATTTAATTTCGTGCCGGCACATTGCCATGATAGCTCTATGGTAGAGCAACCGGTTAGAGACCGGGAGATCCGTGGTTTAAACCCCGGCTATGACATTGAATTTAACAGTCTGACTCTACCCATCCAGCTTCTGTCCTACACACGGCTTGTGTGAAAAATCTGATGTGTTACGCTCACATCACTTTCTCCAGCTGCTCTACAAACTTCTTACAAGAGATTATTCTTCTTTCTACACCATGCTAATCGAGATAAACATTAGCAGAATATTCTTATTACTCTTAGTAGTTTCTTATAAGTCGAAGGGAACTAAAAGAATGCGCTATGTTAAAGTGATATTCAAATGTTTTAAAAGTTGTTATGCGATAGCCATTGCAAATCGCTTCTTTGCTTGGCCAGGAGAACAAAAGAAAACCGGACATATCCTGTATGAGAAAAGTATAAGTACCTTACAATTGAAACCAATAACAAGGAATATATTGGAAACGGTTACAAAAACGTAAAAGACATAAATTGTGTGTTTTGACAAGACCTACATATTTTGTACAGTAAGTTTTGTCTATCCCTTACGGTTTAGCATTAAGCAAAAGTCGGCAAAATTCATCCAGAATAAAGAGATCTTCAGAGGATATTCCCAGAAAATTCAAGATATACATTTTATTTGGGATGTAAATAGCTTTAATCAAAATCGTTAGAGCCATTTTTGACAAGATCAAAATTTTCAAAACTTTTTTCATGTAAAGGGTAGTTTATTGTGGGGGGATTTTCTTGAAAATCTTCGTGTCACATCCTTGGAAGATACTAAACTTAAATACCAAGTTTGGTATTTAACGGCCATTTCGTTTTTGAGCTAAGTTGTCCACAGACACACACGGACCTTTTTTCTAAAAATGCTTTTTTGGACTCAGTGGACCCCAAAACATATATTTCCGGTGAAATCTCGACATCGAATTTTTGGGTGGAATACAATACTTCTCTACCCCTATATACATTGTACATACGGGCCTAAAGAAAGTAAGAAAACAATTAAATCAACAAATATGTTGTGATTATAATAGTCCCTACATTTCTGGAACTATTCGTATTGAGAAACGTCTTTAGTTTGTGATGCTTTTTGTAAACTGTATGACTGCAAGACTTACCACAGTAGCGCTGCAAACACTATAGCAACCTCCCACAGAAGCACAGCTTGCGGGCACTAATTTGTCACAAGGTCGTTTTGCATTAGATCGCTTTATACGCTCGTAGATGCCAGTGAAGAGGTAACTTTTTTTGACAACAGCGATCCCACACACAAGTGCATACAATAGTGGAATGTCAGCGAGCTGAACCTTGAAAACCGCAAATAACTGATGCATGAACATGATAACCAGTCCTACATATTGTTTTACATCTTGAAACTTCCAAAATGCTATCCGTTAATACACTGTTACACATAAGTAGTATTTATGAAACCTAGAACATAGAATAGTAGAAATAGATGTAGATACACAGGCTTCCTTTTAAAATTAGGAACATTAAATACTTTAATGATTAAATAAAACAATTGATGCGTTCCATTCACATGATTTTCTCTACATCTCTGCAACAAATTACAGTTAAAAAGCCCATGCTTCTATTTACTTCATGCTAGTTGAGAAAGAAATAACAGAAATAGTCTTATTACTTGCTCCCTTGTAAGTAAAAGCGAAATAAGGGGGTACTATAGGTTAAAATGAAGGTCAAAAGCTGGCTGCTATGTGACTGAAGTTCCTTTGTTTGTTTGGGCAGGAGTTGACAAATTCCCGTATGAGAAAATTATGTTTTTCAAAGCTGAAACCAAAAACAAGGAATATCTCAAAATCAATCAACTCCACGAAAAAATGTATATAACAAATTGTGTGTTATAACGTGCTCTACATTTTTTGTGTGGTAAGTTTTTGAGTTTAGCAGTTATGCATAATTCTTTAAAATTCATGCAGAATAAAGTAGTCTTCAGAGGCTATTTCCAGAAAATTCAGGATATACAATTTATTTCCCAGGTAAATATCTTTAGTATACGATATTTTAATCAAAATCATTAGAGCCAATTTTGAGAAAATCGAAATTTTCGAAAAAAGTTACTTGTAAAGAGTAGTTTGGGGTGTGGGATTTTGTTGGAAATCTTCGTGTCGCATCCTAGGAAGATACCAAACTTAAATACCAAGTTTGGTATGCAATGGTCTTTTCGTTTTTGAGCTATGCCGCGGCGCGCGCGTACACACATACACACGGACATTTTTCTAAAAATGCTTTTTTTGGATTTCGGGGGAACAAAAACATGTATTTCCAGTGAAATCTGGTATCGAATTTTTGGGTGCATTACAATACCTTCTATATACACTAGGTACATAGTGCGTGTAGAGAGAGTAAAATATGTTTTTCTACAACCGATAGTTACGAGCTCATTTCAAATCGCAAACTTGATTTTTACGGAATCCACGCGCAAAGTAGTAGCAGTGTAAAATGCAAGCATATAGTTATTTATATTACGCATAAGTGATTTTAAATAGTCTATTATTTGTGAGTGGGATGTTTAGTTCACGAGCACGTAAGCTTGTCTTCTAATTTCTCATGAGCAAGTAATAGTCTAATAAGCCACTTGTAATAAACGTCTTATCCTATCCTGACATTAACTGAAATGTTCTTATATTTATTCATATTAATATTATTAGAGTCGACATCACGAGGAATTTAATTTTAGTCGTGACATAGGTAGTGTTTTGTTTGTTCGTTGCTGCGTAGCCCCGCCGGAATAAACAGTTTCAATTCTGGTTGTTTAAACTGCACCAAATAAATCGCTAAATGAATGAAAATGGATATTCCAGAAGTTTTAGATTATGCAAAAAGCTGTTCTTAGTTTGTTACTCGGCGAGTCGAAGAACTTATATGATAAGGAATTTTCATTATTTAAAGAAAGGAGTTAAAATAATTTACAATGAAATAAAGTACTTTTTAACGATGAAATAGACTCATTTTTGTTGTTTCCTAGGATACGTGAAATGTATACATAAGTCTATAGGATAGGATAAAGTAATTTTGTTCCAACTTTAAGCTCGCCAAAATAATTCACAGTAGTATGTATACATCACTGATCAACAGACAAACAATTGAAATTAATCGTGCACGATATGTTTTCGGAATTTAGCAGGTAGTAAATTTGATTCATGTTTCTTTTGTAGCTCTTAGGATATCATAATTCCCAAAATCTGTCATTTTCTCACGATACATCACAGAACAAGATTGGTTTGTCAAGGCCTGCTATAACCACAGATAGTGAGAGAATATATAGGAAATGCATGTTTTTGCCAAGTCGCCATATTTAGATGCAACACTTTCGAGATGAATACGCCTTGTGAGGGTTAATTGTGTACCCAAAACTAAGTTTTTGTAATGTTAAATGTTCAATTAAGCAGTACATTTAGACTGTAAGTTTTACACCATTATAGTTTTAAACACGTGTGTGATGTTTGTAGTTTCTCGAATAGCAGAAGCATAAACAAGGAAAGATATAGGTTAGGGTAGTTATTTAAGACATTTTGTAGTGTTAAATGTTCAATTAAACATAACTTTAGAGAGTACGTTTTAAACCAGTGTAATGCTCAATACGTGTGTAGCGTTTGGTTGTATTTTCTCGAATAGCAGAAACCTAAACAAGGAAAGGGAAATGTTTTTCAATACATAGGTTAGCGTACTTAAGTGATTTTTCGTTGGTGTACTCAATGAAATATTTCAATACAAAGATTAGAGTACTTATTTAAATTATTTTTCGGCGGTATACTTAGTGAAATATGTTAAATATTATCAGCAAAACAATTATATATGGTTTATAAGATTTTAGATTTCCAACTCGGCGAGACCGTTGAAAGGCAGACAAAAAAATTGGCAACCTGCTCCGGTTTATACGAAACCTCTTGCTAATTCGTCCATATAGCAGCTATCGCAAGAAATAATCACTTTGAGAGGGGCATTTGAACTGCCATTAAAGCACATTTCATTTCTAAAATCAGACTTAACTTACCTGCAGTCATTAAACATTTTGAGTATAATTTTCTTTATTAGACTGCCAAAATTTGCGAGTTAGTCCAAATTGTATTAATTTTGGAGGTGCAATACACTTTGGAGGGCCATTTTCGACTGGAATTTAAAGCAGATTTCATTTCTACAATCAGATTTAACTGTATGCATATACATTTTTATTATAATTACTGTAATTGAATATGGTGTAATCTTTTAACTTGCGATATGCTTGAGCATTAATCGCACCACATGCTCATTTGGCTTTTTCAATTTCGTAAATGGATTAAATTAAACAGTAATGGATTTGCAATCTTAATATAATCCCAGTGGCATCTCATATGGCGCCGAACGAAAAGATGACCCTAACTTGGCCATTTTTGAATCTGCAATTAAAAGTACACATAACTACTCAGAAAATATTTAATTACAAATGCTATTTCTGACTGAAATATAGAACATATAACAAAGTGTCACATACTTCCACTCCTCACTTTCCAAATCCTACATTAAAGTTTATGCCAGAGCCCTTTTAAGAAAATTGAAACATTGGTCCTATAACAAAAACATGCGGAACATTTGCAAAAGAGCATCCACTTTACACATCAAAGCTTAGACATCCTGCAACTACACATATTTCTAATTACATAACTAATTAAGACCAATTACCTTTAATTCGAACCTCTCCGGCGGGCGGCAGGGTAATGTTTCACATAGTTTCACCAAAAGGACAGGTAGCACGCTGTCTGAAGGAATAATGCACAAAAACACCTTAATGCGTCTTGCCTTTTGACTTTCCCTACATGTAATATGTACATGGTGTATAGAGCAGGTATTGCATTCCACTCATACATTCGATATCGATATTTCACCGGAAATATATGTTTTGAGACCAACTGAATCCAAATATAGCATTTTTACTTTCTCTACACGTACTATGGGTATAGAGGAGGTATTGTATTCCACCCAAAATTCGATACAGAGATTTCATCAGAATATACCCTTTGAGGTCCCTGAGAAAAAAAAGTGCTTGCAAAGGTCTTGTGTGTCTATGGACAGCTAAACTCAAAAACTAAATTACCATTAAATACCAAACTCGGTATTTAAGTTTGCTATCTTCCACGAAAGCGACACAGAGATTTTGAAGAAAATTCCCCCACCCAAAGTACTCTTTACATGGACATTTTTTGAAAATGTTTTTCTTAAAAACAACTGACGATTTTGATTAAATACCGTATATTGAACCTATTTACATCACAAATAAAATGTATATTGGATTTTCTATGAACAGCTTCTGAAGACCTGTTCATTCATGATGAATTTGTGTAATTGGTAAACCGTGATAAAAAAAAAAAAAAATTACTACAGAATGGGCACCCCTACCCACTGGAGTACACAATAAATCAACGGTTAGGTAGTCCCTAGTCACTACTGCAAAGTTTTACCTGCCATTACAAGCCCGTGAGTAAATGATGGTCTGGAGTACTATAGGTGGAGGGTGTAGATAGTTACAACCAAAGTCAAGCTGCAGTCTGGAGAGCGATAGGATGGCGGATACAAGTGTTTCACTATTGAGGAGCATCTGGTGGCTTGTGTTTGGGTTCACGAACCCCAAGAAGAGGACAAACTATGGATGAACTTATAGAGGACTTTGATGTGCGTTTTGGAAAACCGTGACCAAATCGAAAAAATTTATTAACGCGGGCAAAGAAAGCTTTTACAACGGGAAGTGTTCTTGATGCACCATGTAGCGGGAGGCCAAGCACTCGTGTCGAGACTTGTTCTGCTATGGAGTCAATTCAGTGATCGCCAATGAAATCAACACGTAACGTTTAGCAGAGTTAGACACTCCAAGGTCGACAATGAGAGATCAAATTCGAAAGGACTTAAAAATTAAAGGTTTCCATCCAGTGTCAGTTAAAGAGATAACAGATGATGTGGAAAAACATGTCGAAGCATGCCAATTGATGCTCAGTTTTCGTACAGAAACAGCTAAATCTAATGTATTTTCTGATAAATGTGCATTTTACCGAAGCTCCCTAAACGAAGCGTCCACTTCTGGGCAAAATAAAATCCGAATTTTTATGAAGAAATCGAGAACAATCCACCACATTGATGATTTGGGCAGGAGTCACCGGTTAACATCTGTTTGGCCCGTATTTTTTGATGGGTCTGTAAATCAAGATATTTATCTGAGTGGTTGTTTCCACAACTGAGAGCCAGAGGATTAGTGAAAACCGTTACGTTTCACGCCACACCACACGTGCTACACCACATTTTACATTGTCGGTTCGAAGGTGCCTTAACCAAGTTTTTCCAAACTGCTGGATTGTCGAGGATCAGTTAATGCTCCTGTCCCATTGCCTTGGTCTCCAAGAAGCCCTGACCTCGCCACACTGGACAATGCACTCTGGGATATTATTAAAGGAGAGGTGCTGAAACATCGGTGTACCACAAATGACCTGAAGGAAGCAGTTCGTGCTGCCTATAACAAGTCACACTAGATGTGTTGAAGAGGATGAATAAACGAACTTGGCGCCGAATCCAACTGTGCGTTGATGCTAATGGGGTGCACACAGGTATTTTGGAACCCTAATCATGTAAGCATTAAGGAACGTGAAAAGTTAAAATAATAATGTTATTTTAATACGTAACAGTTGATTTATTATTTACGCCAGATTTTCTCCCACCTTGTGCATAAAAAAAAGTGTGAATCTCGTTAAAACACACAATTTTGTTGTAGAGTTGACCGTTTCCCAGATATTACTTTTTGGTTTCAGCTGTAAACTACGTATCTTTTCAAATGGGATCACCCTTCGCTTCTCCTTTCTCTGGAAATGTAAAGTGAACCGAGCTTCAATGCAGAACAGGTGTTTGCAGTCATGTGAAGGCAACATCAGATTTTTACTTTTCTTACATGTACTATGTGCATAGCATATAGTGAAGGTATTGTATTACAATTTGATACAGAGATGTCATCGGAATTACATGTTTTGGGAACCTTTGAATCCAAAAAAAGCATTTTATGGATGTTTTGCTGAATTCTGCATAACTGGTAAACATTTGGAGCTATACAAAAACTTACTATACAAAACATGTAGATCTTATTAAAACAATTTATGCCATACTTTTTTTGTGGAGTTGACAATTTTCAAGATAGTCCTTATTATTGGCTTCAGCTTTAAAATACCTAACTTGTCAACTACTGGCCATGCAAGGAAATGGATTTCAATCCCATAGCAACCAGCTTTAAAAACATTTTACTATCGCTTTAGTATGTTCCCTTATTTTCCTCCTACTTATCCAGAAGCAAGTAGTAAGACCACTTTTGCTAATGTTTATCTCGATTAGCATGAAGTATATGGAAGAAATAAGCTGATTAACAATAATTTGTTACAGAGACGTGGAGGAAGTCATGTGAATGGAACACATCAGATTTTTTAATACTATTATGAAAGACAAAACACCAAAGGTCATCTCAGAATCCTTTGCAAATTTTCTTTGCATTAAATTGAATTGAAATGAAAAATATTTGCATGAGAGTAACACAAAAAATATATTTTAAAGACATACAACCTATTTACCTAGTTTCAGTTCCTGCATCTTCTTTGTCTTTCTGGGACCTCTATTGTTGGTTGCAACGACTATTTCCTTTTCCATGCTATAATACTGTTGCAACAAAAATGAACAACTAAATTTATATTATGAAAAACATCAAGGTGGTGTTCGACTCATTTTTCTTGTGATGGTACCGAGAATATACTGGATTTGGTAGCCACTAATACAAAAACAAGTTAAGAGACGAGTACTCCACTACACACATAAAGCAATATTTTCTGTAACTTCAAAATACAAATTTATCTACATTACCTTTTCATTTTATGCAGCTGATGACCGGGGTCCTGGAATACATCCTCTCCTTTGTGTGGCTTCACTACACGTCTCCAATCGTTAGCCTGAGAGATTCCATCACGCAGCACTTGGAGCTGCAACAGACCAGCAATTGGCCATCCAGCTTGGCATGCAAATGTTTAAATTCAGCTACTTAGCCAAAAAACTCCAAAGACTATTAACTGTCATTACCGGCGTCTTCAGTATAACAATGTTTACTAACTCTGCATTTTCTATATACATTTATGCCACATCTCCTCTGCCCAACTTGGCGTACAAATGTTTATATTCAACTACATACCCAGCAAACTTCCACCATTACAGGCCTCTTCAATACACAGAGCAGAAATACTAGCGTTTTGCTGAAGCATGTTTTGTGACCAGCTGCCATCTTGCAATTCTACACACTAACATATACATCACATGCAACATCTGTAAAATTTATTGTTTTTCTAAGTTTTTGAAGTAAAGAACGAAGGACAACGGAAGGGGAGAGATCTCTAGTTGAAGAAATATTTAATACAATCACATTTTTAGGCCAATCAGAAGTTATTATTGATAAATTGGTATTTTGCAGTAAACATTGAAGCAAGGTCATAACTTAATTTTGACCAAACTTTATTGCCTCTCATGCCTATAGTCATTAATTCCACTACATAAACTTATAAGTGCACACCAAAAAGGGTGACAAGTATCACAGATCACGACTTTCCCTGTGGACTGCTTGTATTGCATTCCGAATCTCAGGAACTTGTGCCCTATTCTCAAGGTTCTGGAGTCATAAGCTTATAATTTGATACTAATTATTTCTCACGATAGCTCTTAAATGGGCCAATTAGCAAGGGGTTTCTTAAAAACCAGAGTAGTTGCCAATTTGGGATAATTCTCAATAGTCTTTCCGAGTTGAAAATCTACAATCTAACAAACAATACAGAATCATTCTGTTGATAATGCATAACACATTTCACTAATTATACCACCGAAAAATCACCTTTCCATGTTTATGCTTCTGCTATTTGAGAAACTACAACCAATACTACACACACACATTCACCATTAATACTGTTTAAAACGTAACACACTTAATTTACTGCTTAATTGAATGTCTAACACCACAAAATTGCTTAAATAAGTACCCTAACTTATGTGTTGAAACACATTTCCCTTTCCTTGTTTATTCTTCTGCTATTCGAGAAACTACAACCAAATAGCACTTCTGCATTCACCATTATAGTGGTTTAGAACCTTAAGTCCAAATGTACTGCTTAATTGACATTTAATCCACAAAAGCCCTATTCATCTAAGGAGTAGAGAATCAAAATATGATGACTTAACAAAAACGTGCTTCAGCAACCACAATGTATACAGATAGGGCATTTCCTATCTATTCTCTCTATATCTGTGCTTCAATATAACAATGTTAACTAATTAACTAAATACATTTACACCACTTAACACCCCATAAGCTGTAATACTTTAGTAAATCTGTTATTAGTAGTTCTTTAATACAGCTCTCTATATAAGAACTTCAAGAAGGGAGATTGATTTTTACCATTTTGTTCATTCATTTAGAATGACATAATATGCTGATATGACTCAAAGATGATATATCTGATATTGTTTGGCAGCAACTCATGCGTTTATGTATGTATGCAATTCTTTGCTTCTATAAAATGGTGTATTTTGTTCAGATTGTCTCAGTGAACATAACACTCTCTGAAACAAATGTTGTATTTCAAGCCATTTAGCTATAGGATGGAGTGCGCCTTGAAAGAAATGAACTGCACAGATTGATTCAGTGTGTTGAAATTGGGAGAATCTATATCAAACACATTTTGTCCACAGGTGGAGTTATCAGATTTTGCTCCAGTGCTCGTGTGAAAATTGCAACACCAAGAAGGAAACTCTAGAATGCAATGAATTTTATACCCTGGATTAGGTACATGAAAAGTAACAAATGATAAAATTTTCAAATCTATACATGACCTTTGAGCCCTCATATTCAGTAGTTATGTGGCCTCCATGTGCTGCCATCAGGGGTGCTATACACTGTGGCAATGCATAAAAAAGGTTCTGAATAAGTTACTGAGGTATTTCCTTCCATACAGTTTGTATTCAAGTCCACAAATATGTGACACTTGTTACTGGGGGACTGTGACACACCAGGTTCTGACCAGAGAAGCAATGGTACCTGTTGCTCTTCAAAGAAGGCTTGTACATTCCTCGCAATTTGTAGCTGGGCATTGTCCTGTGAAGATGCCTGAAGCAGGGGGAGTACCTTGGGCACTACAATCACCTGTATGTAGCGGTTGATTTCAAAGTACCCCCAATTCGTAAGAGGCAAGATTGGCTGTTGTAACCAATGGCACCCCAAACCATCACACCTGGTGTATCTGCTATGCCACTCAACCATGCAGCCCTCCAGGTTGTGCTCACCATGGTACCACCAGACATGTATGTGCCATCCCTGTAGGACATGTTGAAGTGGGACTCTTTTGAAAAGACAACATTTTGCCTCTCAGCACCCCAGTGACGGTGTTCATGTGTGCAATGCAGTCTGAGGAGCTTGCGGTTTCTGGACAACTGAAGCCGATGTAATGGCATGTGTGGAACCAGTGTCAAGTCAACACTGAATAAAGTTGTGCGATCCGTTATGATCATGTAGACAAGATGGCGGTCAGCCCATGATGTGGTCATTTTCTGAGGTCCAGTACCCACTTTTCACTGCATATGATCATCTATCCACTGCTTCCACACATGCATCATTGTTATAGCAGCATGTCCTGTACGAGCTGAAATATCTCAGTATAACAAACCCGCGTTCCGGAGACCGATCGTTCTGCCCTGCTCTAACTCACTCACATGCTGATATGGCTCCTTTTGATGTTGATGAGGCATACTGGCACTCAATTTATTGTTTCCTCCTTGTTTGACAGCTCTGCAGACTACACTTGGTGCAACACTAACCCACCAACAGGGGGGAGGGGCTGCTCAGCCTATGTGTACCCTATCTCTCTGCAAACCTCATCACTTATTGCTTGTACACTCTTCTACACAAGATTGGAGTTATTCAGGAGATTCTTTCTTAGTATTACAATTTTCACAAATGTCAGCGTAGATTTGTATGAAATTCAGTTATGTTGCCCTTGATATCCGGGCAGTTCACATACACCTAGCATGGTGATTCGGCAACTGCACCCAAATGAGTCCTTTGCACAACTGGTTAGTCTATCTTTAGACTGGAAAATACACATTGACTATGTACCTTCAAAGGCATACTGAATAAAAGTATGTTATTTTAAATGTTAAGGCAACACATGCTGTGTAATTCTCATATAAATAAAATAAATTACTTAAACTAAGAATGCTGAAGTTTAACAGGCAAAAATCTTTATTTTTTTATCCTCAGAGGTATAAAAAGCAACATTATGACTACATGTATATATCACTCAATTATTATATGATTTTTCTTGATGTTGTTCAAATTCTTCTGAAAAAACAGAAAAATGTGAAGTTTCAGTCAAAATGTTACACTGAAAATATGAGAACAGCAGGAAAACTCATACTTGCAAGCATAACTTATTTTTAAGCAATATTGTGTGCAATTACATAAAATAATTTAAAATATATAGTCTATATAATTTGCATTACATTTGTTCTTAAAAACAATAAAAGGGAAAGCAGTACAGAAAGGAAGAATGAGATAAAATATAGAATGCAGTTAAAAATAGTTTTGATTATAATTTAAATTTTCACAATTTTTCATTGTCATACTTTCAAGATGTCTGCACAATTTTGTAATCATTCTAATGCATTTTGTGTTTGGAATAGTTTGATTGTTCAACACCAAATAATAATTGATTTTCAAAATTTACTTTACAATTTCCAAAAAGCCAGTCTTCAGATTTCTGCAGTAATATAAACATAAATTGATTACGACATACATAGACATGCACAGAATGTCAGTATTTTTGCCATCTTCCAGAGTGCCTTTTAAAAAAGCATAAAAATGTCATTAGAGACAATATGATAGTATAAGCAAATATCCAATAAAAACTTTGTGATCACAAATGTGGTATTTAAAAACATGTCCAGTACTTACTACTATATATTGAAATTTCAGTCCCTTTTACTGCTTCAAGTATCGAATACCATCACATTCTCATTCGAGCAATTGCATGCACTATTCCATTATTGTGAAAAGTAATTCAATATTGAGGGCCTCATTACAAAAAGCAGGGCATTATGGCCAATATTTCACTACCAATGTACAAACTTTTCAATTTGAGGCACTCAATATAACTAGTGCAATGCTTCACGTGGAAAACCAATGTAAATACACACCCTCAGTCACTCAAGATTCCATTCACGCATACATATACAGACATGCATAAAGGTACATACATATTACAAGACCTTGCATATTATAAAAAAATCTAGCACAATCTTTAACTCTGTATATCAACATTATGGCCCTATAAGATATAAACTGGAATTTTAATATTAAATGTGCTATAATTATGTTAAAAAAATCACCACATTCTTTCAAAAATAGAATAACAAGGAATATACGAAGAAACTGAAATAACAGATTACTTTATATACAGTGAAAAATGTTAGTGAAGTATGCTGTATAAAGTGCAAGTTTCTCCCCTCTTACTTTAATGGAGGAGATCATAAATATGCACTATGACTACAGTGGTTTTAGAATTTCCAAAAAAGAGAGGAGCATTTATTTAAAAATGCACAAAAATAAAGAACAGTTAACTTTGTTTTTGAAAACTTAAAAGGTTTATTGCAGCTTTACCAGTCATAACCAGAAAACATTTTGGCACCAAAAAGCAGTTTTACTAATATGAGAAATAAGACATGCAGGATATGAGCTTAATGTAAGTACACAAATGTGCATTATTAACATATCAGTACACATTAAGTACTGCTTTTAACTCCCTCACACCATTCATGTCTCATTGTGTATGTCACAGATGGATGGATGTCTGCAAAGAACTTGTACATGCAATGGAAGATACACAAGTAATGCTTTAAAAGCCAGAAATTTTGATGCACCAGCACTTGAGTCTCCGAGTTCTAAAGATTTTCATACATTTTCAACTAAAACAAAATATGTCAGTATGGACAATATTCTATTCTGATTTAAAAACACACATATTCTTATTCTTAGCCATAAGGGATGGGCAGAAAATAACGTACGTTACTTAATAACAATTGCTTTAATGTAACAGTTAAAGAAGTAATGAAAACAGACAGTAATTAGTTACTAAATAACAGTTACCTTAGCAACAAAGACTAATTGGTTATCCCGTTAATGGATATTAAAATATCAGACAGTTAATGAATACTTTTTACTTTCTCTAGCCCCTATTTACAATGTATATAGTGGATAGAGAAGGTATTGTATTTCACCCAAAGATTTGTTGTTGAGATTTCACTGGAAAGATATATTTTGAGGTTCCTGAGTCCGAAGGAAACATATTTAGAGAAAAGTGTGTGTGTGCATGCATGCGCGTGTGCGCATGCCTGTGGACAGCATAGCTCAAAAATGAAAAGTCATTTAAATACCAAACTGGGTACTTAGGTTTAGTATCTCCCTAGGATGCAACATGAAGATTTTTAAGAAAACCCCCCACCTCAAACTAGCCTTTACATAGATCACATTGCTATGTGATTTTTTTTTTTTTTTTTTTTTTAGCTTAATGTCCTTTAACCTGCTTGTTCATATCAGATGATGGATGAAATTGGTGAAATGATGCTCAAATGATCTCCGGGTTCATGGAGCTTAAAGTTACTCAACATTCGTCTTCTCAAGATAAGGAAAAACCCCGAAAAAAACCTTATCTGGGTAACTCATCCTAAGTGAGATTTGAATTCACAACCTGTTGAATATGAGGCAGACATGCTACCACCACACTACCCAGGCGAGTCATGTGAATGTTGGCAATGGTGATGTATTTGTCCCTAGCTAAGTCTGCACCATTTGACGTTTACTGCTCAGGAATGTAGGAAGCAGTGCAATTGCATTTTGCAATTATAAACTAACATAGTCATCAGTGTCAACATGCTAATTAGAAAATTTTCTATTTAGATTATATCAAAAAACAAAGAAGTCTGTACTGACATCATTCATAAAATCTAGTTGTAGTTAATTATTACTGGTAACCATTATTTGTAACCATTACTATACTGTGACTGACAATAATAACCGTTACTGAAAAATAACTCAGTGACACATCCCTATTAAGCGATGGGCACTTGCATTATTTTAAAATGTTTACAAGAGACAGCCATTTAATGGCTTAGAGCTATTAAATTTTACCATAAATTAAGCAATACTCATATTTTTCTCCTACTTTGCAGCAAAAACCAGGAAACTGTTGGTGGAAAAATTTAGTGAGAATTGTAAAAGAGGAAGTAGAAGACAGCATAAATGGATTCAAAATAGCTTATACTCATAGCATTTCAGCAAAGTATATATTTAATCATAGATCAATTTTTCTTCCATATTTTTACTTTGCTAACAAACCAAAACTCACAGACAGAACACCATTGAGAAATGTGTGTTTATTGTGATGTGGCATAAGATACGCCATTCGTCAACACATGCTAAGGGCCAATCATTGGACACTGCTGTTATTGGCAGGCTGGTGTATGTGGAGGCAGTGTTTTGCTGTGTAGTCAAGGCAACTGCATTGATATAGACAGTTTAATCGCAAACACAGGTAATATATTTTTGAAAGCTCCAAGCAGAAAACAAAAATTTGAAGAAATGGTACCTAATATCCCTTACCTCTTCAACCTGTTAAACTCCTGGTTATATGCGGTTCTATGTTATGCAGTATGAGCCACACAGTCTCTCATTTCAAACACATTACAAGTAGATTTGCGTTTCATTAATAACAATTTTAGACATGTCTAAAACAAAATGTATAGAAAATTCAATTCTATGCTTAACTCAATAGAGTTCGTAGAAGAACTAGTCCAAAAGATTGACGTGTATAAACTGACCACAAATTGTTCATACAAACCTATAGTTCTATTAGCAAAATGTATTTCTAAAAATCTGGAATTTTGGACTTCACACAATGAATTAATAAATATTTTTCCTTCAATTTTCATAGGTAATATTTGGAAATGTATGCATCAAACCGCATAGTAATTGCTTCATCGTGAAGCAAAACATCAGTATAGGATGCCATGCATAGCTTTTACTTCCAAGATAAGTATTAACTACAATTTCAATGTATAAATCATAGTAAAACCTCTTAGTTTTAGGTTTATCTAACAAAGGAAGTACTTTACATCATGCTGGAGTACAATGAAAACTGGTTTCTGAATTAATTCATATGAGAGCTGATTGATGTTTGGAGGAACTTAGTAACAGTGACGGTCAAATTATATATTTTATTAATTTGTTGAGTTGGTTTTTTAACACTACATCACTTACATTGTTATTATGATTATTGTTATCATAATAACAATGTAAGTGACGTAGTGTTAAAAGACCAACTCAACAAATTAATATGAGAGCTGTTTATTGTATAAAGATAAATATTGTATTTACTTGTCTTATGCTAAAGTAATTATTTGCTCTAACTTTGAAGACAGTCTGCAACATCACCATACAAAATTGTGCTTTCAAATCTATAATACATCTGTCAGCTGTTCAGTAATATGTTATGTCACTAAATTCAATAAACATAACTGCTGTTGTGCTGAACAATGCCATAATAAATTTATGCTGCAAGTTTATGTTACTATTAAAATAACTACTTTTCTGTGCAAAATGTTGTTTCCAAAATATTAGGTTACATTTAAAAAGTTAAATAAGAACTCTTACATTCCACAAAAGTAGTTATACTTTATGTCAGGGCAAAACCGAACCACTTGACACGTAACCTACAAAGTGTGTTAATAACAATTATTCTTATGGTTCCTGAACCATGTCATTTGCAGAGGTAGGAAATGATGTTGAAATGAGTGAAAATGATATGGAGCATTAAATATTTTCAGATGCATTGCTTCCTACAGTTATGTATCAGTGGCAGCACATTGAACATTAATTTTGACATGAGGCTGAGTGTGCACACTTGTTAAATTAAATAAACTATAAATTGATAATTAAAGCTGCTCTGTAAATGAATCACAGCATATGTAAATGCACTGCTAATTAAATTCAACCCCCGTTAGGATACATCCTTCAGTTGTACAAAAATAAAGTATTTTGAGTCAATGACAAAAGAATCAAAACCAAAGAAGTTTGATCTACTGCACACAGTATACAGATAATTGCATTGGAAAGTATTTCCCTTGTCAGAAAAATCATTGCTTGCTCTTCTCAGGATTATATTTGCTTGGTATATTCATTAAAAGAGCACTACTTCATTTTTATCTCTCTTTAGGACAGCATATACCAACATGGAGTAAGTTCTACTTGCATAGTACACAAAACACAGAAATTTCTATGTGACAGTACACTACTTCTGAAGTCTTAACTTCTTTCAGGTACTCCTGGAGTAAATTACTGTAGAAGTAAATTTTGCAGAGCACCATCTTGTAGTATGTCACTACAAAAGTAAACAGTATACAAATACAGGTTCAAATTCACTCTCTTGACTTGGAGTAATTCACCTTTGTCTGAACTACAATAGTATATTGTACTTCGAAGAAAATATTGAGGTGTTCATGGATTACTTATATTGATGACTTTAATAAATAAAATTTCCGGAATGAGATATACCTTAAGTACAGGACACTAAAATATCATATTATTACTTATACAAAAGCAGAAGGGGATGGGAACAGGGAGGAAGACAGAGGAATACTATTTCGGTATTAGAAAAGAATCCTTTGCATACTTTTTGAACATTTTCAACAAAACAGACCAGAACATTTCAGATAATTGCAGGCAATGTTATAAATTTGACCATACAACTGATGGTCATATGTTTCATAGAGTTGTTAAACTGCTTCCAGAACAAGGTAAATAAATATGTCCACAAATGGTTATGAGTATTCAGAAAATAAAAGGCAACATTTTTGAACATCTGCTGGATGCAACTGAATACACACATATTCCTATTTTGTGCCCATTCAGTGAAAATGGTCAAATTTTTGAAAAATAAGAAATGGTATTTCTCTATCCATATGTACATGATTTGTGATGCAAATATGAAGACCAAGAACATTATTTCCAAACAAGTTTAAGCCGCCCTTTAGTAAGTTTCCTGTCACTTGAGGCATTAAACTCAGCTGTCATCACTTTCTAGCATCTTTCTTTTTATCCATCATCTTTACATCAGGCTTTTTACACTTTATAATTAAGTGGATTTACATTATTTCTTCCAATAAAACTGGATCTCTTTTGCTGACATTCTTTCACTTTATCCATGATGGGTTCCAGTAAATTGTGTAACAAAACAATACTCTGTGAGTAATTAACTTTTATTTCTTAGCAGTAATTGAAATAATGAATAGTGGTTGAGGTCGCCATTACTTCTGAAGTAATTTGGTCCCATAGTACCGTACTTCTGCAATTTGGACTTCTTTAGTAAATGTTACTTCCAAAGTAATTTACTCCAGCATGATGCTGTCCTAAAGAATTAGAAGGTAAATGGTATATGGTAAAGCTTGAAATTGAAATTTTGAACAGTATAATATTTCCTTGAGCAGGATGAAAAACACTAGCAACATGAACTTTTAACAAACTTAAGGAAATATCAGGTCTGGTGGTCCATATACAGGATCAATAGTAACTGAAATGTCCAATTAATCACTAATTATCAAAAGCAAAAGCTATGCCTTACACCACTGGCATTATGGGCACAATTAATAATCCAGCCATTACTTACACAAACAGGTGTCTTATGTGTCAGATTACAGAAAGTGTTTCAGAGATGCATTTATAAACAGGTTCATTATAAAAAAAAAAAAAATAAAGCCTATCACCCATTAAGAAGCAGGTCTTGAAGTTTTCTTGCTTTAAGATATATCTTGATTATCTCACACTTTGTATGAACTAATATTTGTGTGCTTGGTGCAAAATCTTTATCACTAAATACCTTTCCTGATGGAAATTATTCCAGGTCTTAGTGTCTTTAAAAGAGACCATACTTTTTACTTACTGACTGCTTAGTAGTTTCAACTCTGCACAGAACAGATGTCCTTATGAAGTAATCCTCTTGATTTGCTTCAGTAGAAATGCTTCAGACGGCAAACAATACTAAATCTTAATCCGGATTTTGCATCAACTATACTGCACATGCCTGTTTTGCATACTCCAGGAATATTTTATTACAGTTTTCTGCATTTCAGATTAACAGAAGATCCTATACCCTTTACTGTCATCCATTTAATGGTGACAGCAAGTCTCAGCGTTAAATTCTATGGCTATAGACTTGAGTACTAAGTGCTGGTTAGAGGGAATCTAACATATGATTTTAGTCATAGAATGCAACAATAATTTAGAAGGAGAGAGAGATATATCTTTTTATGGTCTTACTCTTATTGCTCCCTTTCCGCTGAATATTGCAGTTGCTATGAATATCAAATTTATCTAAACTGATAGGTAGTCTAATGTTGAAAAAAAATGCACAAGTTCATTTCCAGTTTAGCCATCCACTGTATAAACTGCTCTAGCCATTTATGGCCGTTTTTATATTAAAGAACAGTTATCTAACTAAACTCCAATGTATAAATTAACATAGGTATTTTACTTTATTCAGTGTACATCTACATTTATATAAACTTTAAGAGTAAAATCCCACTTACATTATAAAAGATAATGACCAAATTTATGATTGTTCTTTATATCAGTAATACTCTCATAAGCTGTATACAGTCTTTCCTAATTGCACCAAGATGTAAAAATCACTTACTTAAATAATCTACACCCAATCCATCATGGTACTCCTTATTCTTTGAAGTTCCATGTATTCAGCCCTCAAAAATTATCTTTCACCCAGTAAGTGTGGCCATGGGACAATGTAAAAAAAATTAAATGTTTTGCATATTACCCCAAGGTTGTTGGGAGTATGAGAGTTTCTTATGGAGACATATCGTGCAGTCCCAACATGAAGTATGCTATACAAGGAGTAAAGCTCTCTTAATGGTATGAATATACATATTTGCTGTTTAAATGTGTTATTTTTACCAAAACACCCAAATTAACAAGTGTGTTTATTTTAGAGGGTTGGTTTACAATAACCAGGGGCCTGTTTCACATGTTTACAACCCTTGTAACTTATAAAAATCTGTTTCACAATGGAAAATTATAAAGTTAAACTTTACAAACAAATAAAATTCTTAAGTATCTGCAAAAAAGCTTAAATATATAAAAGTTTTTTTTTAAAAAAAATTTTTATAGTGTTTTCCATAATCAAATAATAATTTCACACATTTGTAAAGTATATTTGTAAGGAAAACAGTTTATTTAAAACGATTTAAGGCTTGTAAAGCAAATAAAATTTAACATTTAGGCATTAAAAAAGGAGGAGTTATACAACATTCTAGCAAGTCGACATTAAAATATCACTGAAAACTACATTAAAAAAAAAGGAATTTAGCAGCAGTTACAGTGATTCAAATAATAAAAGTTCATGCAAGGCAAGATAGAAGAAACGTTTTAGGTTTAGAATTAGTGACTTCACATCTGTTTATGATTACAGTTTTGAATGAGTCTTTTACCAATGGAATTTCTACTGTAAGATAATGGACATCAACATGTAACAGGCAAAATGCAAAACTAGAGCCTTAACCTCAAAACTCTGCGTTGCTTTATAATGGATAGGAACTGACTGTCAGTCTCATGCAATATTAGACATATTACAATATAGTTGTTAATTCTTTGCCTCTAATTTTCTCTAAAGATGACAATTTTACTTCAGTTTGCAACATTAAATGACATGCTGAAAGTGGAAATACCGCATTCGGGCTTAGACCAACCAAAGCAATGTACGAGGTAATAAAGTACATTCAGCAAATGACATCAAATCACAGGTCATCTGCATAGCCAACTTACTACAAACTATAACAATTTGTGGTGATTGTTATAATATTTGACATCTTTTAATATCAAAAATGTAATTAAATAGCTTTCACATTGAATAAAACACAAAATACTACAAGTATGCACACTTAAGCATAGATATTTAATAGCTTTTGCTTTCTCTACACATACTATGCACATAGTGTATAGAGAAGGTATTGCACTACACCCAAAAATTTGATGCAGAGATTTCACCAGAAATATATGTTTTAAGGTCCCCTGTATAAAAAAAAAGCATTTGTAGGAAAAAGTGTGCATGTGTCCGTGAACAAAAACAAAAAGTTGGTACAATACCAAACTTGGTATTTCAGTTTAGTATCTTCCAGGGATTCGACACAATTTTGAGAAAAATCCCTGCCACCCTAAACTACCCTTTCTATGGAAAAATTTTTGAAATTTTTTATTTTCTGAAAACTGGCTCTAACAATTTTGATTAAAATACTATATATTAAAGATATCTATATACCAAATAAAATGTATACCTTGAATTTTCTGGGAATAGCCTCTGAAGACCTCTTTATTCTGAAAGAATTTTGCTGAAATCTGCATAACTGGTAAACCATAAGAGATAGGCAAAAACTTACTACACAAACAATGTAGATAATGTTAAACACACAATTTATGTCATATACATTTTTTTTTCGTAGATTTGACCATTTCTGAGATATTCCTAATTATTTGTCTCAGATTCAAAATACTTAAAATTTTTCTCACATGGAAAGTCCTGGTCCTGCATAGAAATGGATTTTAACCACATGGCAACCAGCTTTTAAAGGATTTGACTATTTTTAGCCGTGTATTCCCTTATTTTCCTCCTACTTACAATGAAGCAAGTAATTAAGACAATTTCCGCTAATGTTCATCTCGATTATCATAAAGTACACAGAAAAATATGTTTTTAATAATAATGTATTACAGTGATGTAGAGAAAGTCATGTGAATGGAACACATCAGATTTTTTAATAAGTGGTTGGTGAGACTTTGAAGCAGAAATACACCAGAATGTGTATGTCTGGATTTGTTAAGTTTCTCAAAGAGTTATCATTTATAATATGGTCTTTGTTATTTATAGATTGTAAATATTGTGAAACAGGGCCTTGGTCACAGCAAAGGCAGTTTCCTATAATAGCCGCCAAAACCCTCCCTATGCATTAGTTTGGTTAAACAAAACCAGTATGACTTCTAGAATATTAAGGTCATTTCTCTTCACTTTTATTTTCCCTACACTTACTATAAACATAATGTACAGAGGAGATATTGTATCCCACACAAAAATTTGAAATATGTATTGAGACCAAAACATATGTATTGAGGTCCCAGTGAGTATATAAATATATATAAAAAAAACATTTTTAGAAAAAGGTTTGCACATGCATCAATGTACGTGTGTGGGTCTGTAGACAGCATAGATCAAAAACAAAAAAAATGTTAAATACCAAACTTGGTATTTAATTTTAATATGTTCCAATAATGTGACACAAAGATTTGCAAGAAAATCCCCCAAACCCAAATTAGCTTTACATGAAACATATTTCGAATTCCCCCCCTGCTCAAAAAAATATATATCTTAATTTTCTGGGAATAGCCTCGCAAGACCTCTTCATTCCAGATGAATTTTGCATAACTGGTGAGCCACAAGAGACAAAAAGTTACTGCACAAAAAATGTACACAATTTATGTCTTATACATTTCTTTTGTAGAGTTGACCGTTTCAGAGATATTTCTTGTTATTGGGTTCAGTTTTAGAGCTAGAACTCTTCTCAAGTGGGAAGTCACCTTTCATTTCATGTTTTTTATTGCTGGCCATGCAAGATGAATGGAACTACAATTATTCACATAGCTTTTAAAAGATTTATCTAGCACTTTAACCTAGCATATCCCCTTATTCACCTTCTGCTTTTCTAAGCAGAAGAGCAAGCAAAAAGAGAATATCTGTTAGTGCTTATCTCGATTATGATATAGATAAAAAATCTTTTGTAAGAATAGTTTCTTTGCAGAACAGGTAGAGAAAGTTATGTGAATGGAACACATCAGATTTTAATACTTCTAGCAATAGCAGAATTATAATTGAACCTCCAAATTCAAACCTCGTTTGAGATGAGTTCACTTTACCTAGACAACTCACTCCAAATAAGCTTTGAATTTGGGATTTATTGAATGTGAGGTAGATGATATCCCACAGCATGGACAAAAGCTTAGATAAA
Source organism: Hymenopus coronatus (assembly GCA_030762935.1). Lineage (NCBI taxonomy): Eukaryota > Metazoa > Arthropoda > Insecta > Mantodea > Hymenopodidae > Hymenopus > Hymenopus coronatus. The sequence continues at coordinate 31,767,962 of CM060883.1, forward strand.
TATAGGACCTACGAATAGGAAAAAGATGATGAGAAGACTTTAAATTGAGAGCAGGGGTACAGGACACGAATTGCATGAGATAAGAGTAAAATGGAACCGGCTGATCACAGATGTGGGCTAATTAATAGCTTTAAATAAGTAAATAACTAACAGTATTAAATGTGAAAGTGAGCAAGATATAAGTGCAGATTTAATTGCTAGTAAATATTGCTAGCTTCTTAGATAGTGTAAAAGATATTAGAGGCAAAATTAGTTTGTAGGTAAGGAATGATGTCACAGGGATTAGCTCACCAATGATTAATTTTATCATTTATTGTATTGTGTTGATTTGAATAAACAAAGAAGTTCACAATGTTTTAGAATATTTGAATAGTGTTTTAGTTTTCTTACATATTGCACTAGCTTTGAAAGCTAAAATATGTGTATTTGTAGCAATTTTATACCATAAAAACATTAATTTATTTCAATGTTACCTTAGTGGTTTTCTTTTCTTTTTTTGAACAAAAGATCAAAATCCTTGCAACTGCAGTCTAATGTAACCTTATCATCCATCAATTTTTTGTGGGCTCTCCCCATCCTTTACCATACACACATTTGACTGCAGTTGCTGGGATTCGACCTCATGACATTCGGCTTTAAGGATGACCAGTCCATTGTGTATCTCTTGACAATCATGACAGTTCAAACCACTTACATTAAGGTGCCTGTGATAGGGATATAAAAACTGGTTTAGAAATTAGAGGAAGATCTACATATATAGCAAAATAATTCTTGCAATGAAGGTTTAAGAGCTAACCTTATCAAGTTTTGTAGAAGACTCTTGAGGGATAAAATGGGCTTATTACGATCCTGTGCTCAATGCCCCCCCCCCATCCCCCTTCTATTTTAACTCTCCTTTTCTTGCATTTTTAAAAAAAATTTCATGGTTGAAACTCACTACTGAGTACAATTTTTGAGGGTTGAATATATTTATGTTGTGTTTTATCACTTCACCAATGCCAACATTTGTTCTCTCTTAAGTTTTATGCCTTTCACATTAAAAGCAAATAAAAATTCTGCTAACAAATTTATCAGCCTCTTTCCATGTGTACATAAAATTACTTCAATATAAAAACAAAACCAGCTGTTACAGTTTTTATGCTGAGAAAACTGTATCATATTACTATATACAAATAAATCTTGTTAGCACATGTAAGCCTCAAAGCAGCTGGAAATATGAATTCAAGTAGTATATTTAAAGCTGTAAAATAATACCAATGATTAACAATAAATAGCAAACAAAGCTAGTAACAGTGGAAGCAAATTAACAAATATACAATTTGTAATAAATTAGTAAATATTAATGAAATATTAACAGTTTTAATCACAGTAAAACAGTTTAGTTTAAACTGATATATACATCTATAAAAGTGAATCTGATAAAGTTTATAAACATATTATCAATAAGGTTTTAATAGTGACTTAATAAACAAAATGATTAATGAATGAAGATGTTGAAAAGCTGCGAATGACACATCTACCCTGAAACTCACGCTAGGTAATTAGAATGTAAAAATCTTACGTTACCCTTCAGCAAATAATTTCATTGGCATTTTTAAGTAATAAGGCAAACTGATCTACCTTTAAATAATACCAACAAAATAAAATTTTCTTAAAATAAATGCACGATAAAAATGTATTAAAACTTCATAACAAAAGGATTTCGCACATATTTAATAATTATATGAACCAAAATTTGTATTGGAAATGGTTTCTAAGTTATGTTTGGTATTGGAAATACTACACATAACTTAGAAATCACAGTGCAGGAGCACTTTTAAGATATTAAATATAATCAGTTGCTACTGCTTTTCTCCAAAACATGACGATGCTTTCTTTCCACGGGTGATTAAGCACTTGTAACACAAAGTTTCCAAAATACTGCATAAAAAGAAAAACTTCAAATTTCTCATTGCTTTAAGAGAATAAGTTGCAAGTGTGAAATGCTGAAGGATGTTGTCAAAGCTACTGTTTAGTTTGTTTCTATGTATTTCATTTCATGTCAGGAAGTTGAGCATTTTATCAACAAATCTAGTATTTTTCATACAATACTTGAGGGAATTAATATTCTGACACAAAATTTTTCTTTATATGGTCATAATGAAAATTAGAAGATTTCCTTTACCAATGAGTGGTTCGGCATTCAAATGGATACATTCAGATATTGCTGTGTACTCCATTCCCTGGTGTAACTTCAGACATATTTACGTAAATTTGTAGCAAAAATGTGTCACATATTATATTTGCAAAATTCTTGCATAAAGCAGCTCACATTCACCACATTATACTGCTCTTACACAACTGCGAAGATTTCAGAAGAGAGAGAGGGGGGGGGGATTATGATCATTTTATAAAGTAATTCCTGACCTGACTATGCTTAAAACTTGTTCTGCTAGGTCTATTTCAAAAAAAGATTGAAGGGAATCATCGCAACATTACTGCATGAACTAAACATATCATCATCCCATTTAATTCTAATAGGTCTCATAATGTTAATGAGGATCCAAGACCATTGGTAAATTGAAAACCACTATAAGTGGTTCATAGTAGAATTGCTAGTCCAAATACCACCTCAATGTCTCAGTTTATAGTTTTTTTTTTCTTTCTATCTTTTTCTTATTGCTGTAACATACCAAGTTCTCAAATTACATTCAGTAAAATGGGGGTTTGTGTTGCATTTGAGATAGTCTTATGTTTGGAGAAATGCAGTAAAATCCATATCACTTTTGCATTAACCCACCAAATTACTCTAAAAGCTAAATTATTAAAACTAAATGAATGTATAGAATTAGTCATTTGGAAGAGATCTTTTCTCTGAGGAACAGAGAATGCAATCGGAATTTTGAAACACTGTAAATAAATTATTCGTGTAACTATTGTGCAGTAAATCAACAGATGGAAAGCTCTGAATGGTGAATTCATCAAAAGCGGCTGTTGACTAATAACTAAAAAACATATGGAACTTTTGCTTACTAATTTAATACAAATTATATATTTGAAATACCAGTGATTTCTTGTGACACACTGTAACCTAAGCGGCATTAACTTAATGCATAAAGTTAATTATTACTATTGTTAATTACGTGATAAAACAGTCGTCAAAGTTCTGGAGCACCATGGGTACACAGTGTAACATAACACTGAAGAAGCAGCATCATCTTGTCATAAGACTTAACGCCAAATATTTCCTTCTCTATAACAGTTCTTCCCCAAAGAATACTTATATGTAAAATGATTATTTCAAATGTACCAAATACTGTGTAGCCATGTAAACAATTAAGAAAAACACTGCTACTATAGATCTATTTTTCTGGAGAAATACAAGCTTATTTTCAGATTACCTTTCCCAAATACAAAATGCAGTTTTAGATGGGTTTGCAGAGAAGAAACATTAACCATTACTGATTTATACAACTTAGACACTGTATTACTGCATTATTTTTCTTCTGTGTGAACAGACTGGCCCATTAGTGGTATACAATATTTGGGTATCTTATGCCTTTCACCACTGTCTTATTTGAAATTATCCCAGATATTATCTGGATATACTTGCCTATTTTTATTTATTTATATTTTTGGTGGAGGTCTTTACTTTGTGTCTTACATAAGCAGTAAACTGAGATAAATGTCTCAACCTTTAAGCAACCGATATCTGCTGTCGTTAACATATTCCACGAGTACAAAACTTCCTGAATGTTTATATATATATGTACATATATGTGTCTCTCTCAATCACTAACTGCTATATACCTTCACTGTGCCGCGGCATGCTTGTGGAAGTCCTCTCATGGTGGTTTTGTTTGTCTCGGGTGACTTCTTTCATTAATAGAAATTTGTTACTATTGCTTTGGATCTAAAGTATTTTGACAAGATGTTAAGTATCACAATATGAAAGCAAAATTAAAAAGCTAATTAGATTTACCTCCAAGTTCAGGTATTGGTTTTAAGTTCCTGCTTTATCTTTTAATTAATTATCACAAGATCATGCAATATAAAGGCATATATTCAAAAGGGAACTAAAGTCACCAGTGTCTTAGGAGTAGAAAATGCCTAGGCGTTAACCACCATCACATCAGCTGCCACCATGCCAACACTCACTGAGCTTCAAATGTGATATTATGAGTATTTGAGTTTGATCTGCTTCCTGTTTAACCTCGGCCTCTTTCTTTGGCTGTGTGAGGCCATCACCAATTGGCCATTCCTGGCTTATTTAACGTCATGAAATAGATTTGACATGAAGAGCCTCCTTTTGCCGATGAAAAGAATACCTGCAAATAAAAAAGGTTTCTTATATATAATAAAATTCAATGTGTTTGGTGTTGCAGGAAACTCCAAAACAAGTTCTGGAAAAGATTTATATTCATAAGATGAAACAAACTGTGATTAACTATTAAGGATGGGCAGAAAATAAAATCATCTAGTTTTCCTCTGATTACTTTAACTTTTTTTCACTAATTACTCAAAACGAGACACCAATTCGGAACTCATAATTTTATGAAAGAAGGCAAAAACATGAACTAGGTTTAAATGGATCAGAAAAGCACTGCCAATTTGCAATAGAGATTTAACATTAGTAAATTGGCATCACTTTTTAAATTTATTTCTGCTTCTGTTTCAAATTTGTTCATTCCCTTCAGTATCATATCAAAACTGCATTCGTGATAACCTAGTTATATATGCACTAGTGTCCAAAAGTTAAGCATAGTACAATATGATGGTACCAAAGCATCACACATGATCTGGAATGTAATAGAGCGAGAAATAGCAGACAATTTTGACCTCGGGACACCTTTTTACGCAAGCACAAAATCTGACGAACATTTCCACAATGACAATAGTGGTGCTGGGTAGTTGATATGGGGTGTGGTGACCCCTCATGGCTACACAGGCCTCACAGCACCGTGGCATGCTCTCTATAAGGTGGCTCAAGAGCTCTGCATGCAGCAGTTACCATTCCTCACGGAGAGCACATTGGAGGTCTGGAAGTGTCCTCGGTGGGAGCTGGCAGGCTGCAACTTGTCTTCCTAATGCATCCCAGGCATGCTCTGTTGGTTTCATATCCGGGGATATCACTGGCCAGTCCATATACTGGATATCTTCCCTCTCAAGATAGTCAGCCACCAGGTGGGCTCTATGCGGACGTGCACTATCATCCTATAACATGAAGTGTGGACCAACTGCATCTCTGAAAATCTGCATTCCCGTACCTCGTCTTGTACCTCTGGGCATTCACAGTACCACCTGTCGAAGATGTAAAGATCTGTATGTCCATTGAACCTTATGCTTGCCCACACGAGTACACCACCACCACCTCTACCAAATGGGCATGTTTCCATGATGTTGGTGGGATGAAAGCGGGTTCCACGTTCTCTCCAGAATACTGAGCAACAAGAATCATTGTTCAAACTGCATTTGCACTCATCTCTAAACAGCATATTCCTCCATTCAATCAAGGTCCAATGTTGACTTTGCTGCCTCCATTGTAAACGGGACTGTATGTGTATTCAAGTGAGTGGGGCCCACACTGCTGGATGTCTAGCATAGAGGTCAATTACCCTAAGCTTCCGGAATATACTTTGCCTCGAAACTCTAATGCCTGAGCTGGCTGCAAGCTCAGAAGGCAGTTGTCTCCGAGCATCCTCCGATATCATCATACTGTTATGGTCAAATATCAGTCCTGTTGTGGCGTGACCCATGGGCGACCATGTACAGGGATCCGACGAACATCTCCTGTTTCTTGGAACCATCACCAAAACCTGGAAATGACACTTTGTGGCACATTCAGGGCCCGAGAGACAGTGGTTTCTATCTGACCTGCCTCTAGACGTGTGATGATTCTACTCTTCAAAACAGGGTCCAGTTGACACCTTTGTGGCATGTTGGTGCTGCCTTGTAAACACTTTGTGAAGCAACTATTCTCTGTTCCCAATGGAAGAACAATAACGAATGAGCCCTACGCACTGGGTCTGATATTCTGGTATTAAAAAAAGTAAATGAAATGGCCTGTTATTTATGGACGCTCTTTAACTGCTTTGGTTCTCAGCGTCCCATTCTATATTGGACGTGAAAGACCGCTTAATTTTGCTCAGAGGCCTCTCTTATCAGGCTTGAGGTTCTTTTACGTGCCGTAAATCTACGACATGGGACCCACTGCTTTACTTCCCTTCCGAAAGAAGCCATGCTAAGGATTTTTACGCCCGAAAAAATCCATCGTCCTCCGCCGGGTTTGAACCCGCGACCTTGGGTATATGAAGTTAGCATGGTATCTTTTTTACTTTCTCCATACGTACTATGTACATAGTGTATAGAGAAAGTATTGCACTCCACCAAAAATTTGATACCGAGATTTCACTGGAAATATATGTTTTAGGGACCACAATATCCAAATAAAGTATTTTCACAAAAAGGTCTGTGTGTGTGAGTGTGTCCGTGTGTCTGTGAACACGATAACTCAAAAACGAAAAGTCGGTAAAATACCAAACTTGGTATTTAAGTTTAGTATCTTCCAGGGATGCGACACGAAGATTTTGAGAAAAATCCCCCCAACCCCCAACTACCCTTTACATGGAACTTTTTTTCGAAAATTTTGATTTTCTCAAAAATGGCTATAACGATTTTGATTAAAATTTAGGATATTAAACATATTTACCTGACAAATGAAATGTATATCTTGAATTTTCTGGGAATAGCCTCTGAAGAGTAGTTTATTCTGGATCAATTTTACTAAATTTTGAATGACTGCTAAACCGTAAGAGATGGACAAAAACTTGCTTCACAAAAAATGTAGAGCACTTTAAAACACACAATTTATGTTATATACATTTTTTTTCGTGGAGTTTGTCGTTTTTGTGACATTCCTTATTTTTGGTTTCTGCTATGAAAAACGTATACTTTTCTCATACAGGAATTTGTCAACTCCTATCCATATAAACAAAGGAACTTCATTGACATAGAAACCAGCTTTTGACTATCACTTTAACCTACGGTTGTCCCTTATTTCGCTTCTACTTACAAGGAAGCGAGTAATAAGACTATTTCTGCTAATTTTTTCTGTTTAGCATAAAGTAAATAGAAGTATAAGCGTTTTAAGAATTATATATTGCAGGGATATGGAGAAAGTCATGTGAATGGTACACATCAGATTTTTTTATATATGATATTAAATGTTTCAACTTTTTCAACTGAACTATTTAATATTTTTTTAACTAGTGAACAGCAATTTTTAAATTCGTTATTCCTGAAGCTCATAAGCATAAAAAAAACTGTACGACAGAATTGTTATGAAATACAGTACTTTGTGAGCAGATTGCAACCAGTTTGTGAAAAATAAAACGGTAAGAAAGAGAGCTTTTGTTACAATAAGTACATTTATGCTATGAATTTAAGATAGACACCTGATCAAATATATATATCTTGAATTTTCTGGGAATAGTTATCAAGATACAAATCAATAAAATCATCTTTAGTTATAATAAATCAGTTATATGGCATCATCTGTGATTAAATATATAACATTAGTAAATGAGTAGGCACAAGCACAATAAATGTCTGTTAATGCTTGCATTTTGCAGATTTACTTCAGACTTTTACATGATAAAACCAATTTAATCAGTAATTAAATATTAAGATGGTGGACTCTAACCTTGTCATTTCGTTCACAAAGGAACTTCAGTCTCTGAGCCTTCTTGTGCATGAAAACGCCATCAAGGTGACCAGTTTCAACACTACGTATTTCAATTGCCTTATTTCCCCAGCCCATTATCTGACCTGTGCCTATATATGCTACAGATGTTGGCATTTCTCCCCATTGAAGGACAATGTTCTTTGAAACCTGAAACAAAATTAGAATATGTTTTATGTAGTGTGACAATATTAAGGCCACAAGCCTAAAGTTAAAAGGTTTTTATTTTGTAATTTTATTATTGATATTGAAATTTATTCACGCTAAATAAAAGCTTAAAACATACATTTATCTGTTAATTTATGAGTGAATTATTTTACTTATTTGTATTAGTGATATATTTGGAACACATGTTCATTCTAAGGCAAAAGGTCTAAGTAAAGGAGTTTATATTGTGTAACTGGGGACTTGACCAACAATCACAACAAGAAATTATAGAAAAATGATGGAAAGAGTTAATGCATATGTATATTTTTAAATTAAATGGCCTAGGAATGAACCAATACAAATATTTCACTTTTTGCTTAATGATACAAGAAGGAATAAAATGTTGCATTCTTTAGATAAATACATGTTATAACTTGATTTTGTGTGTATATGTTGTATCTTCAATGATTTACAATAAATTCAAAAGAATTTAATAACAATAAATATTTATGGTAGATGAAACCAAATACAAAATACATCTTGTATACTACAACCCTGAGAAGAAAGAAGAGTCTACATGGTAGAAATATACAATTAAGAAAATTAAACACACACAAACTTATTTGTTGCAGCAGCTAGAATTAGTATTTAAGAGAAGATGGAGGTGAAAATTTTATTTTGGTAAAAATGTCAGATTCTAGTTTTTCTCATAAATTAATTATATGAAGTGATCAATATTCTAAAATTCTTATGCCTTTTCTTTGCTCCAATCAGCAGATTTCACATCCATATTTAAAAAGCAATTATCATTAATAGCAGGAATTTAATTCTTTATATTGGTTTTCTCCACTTTTAAACTTTATACAAGAGCTGATCAACACAGATTGAGGCTGATTTTTTTCCCTGCAACTTTCTTGACACTTGCCTGTCTGTACCATAGATATTAAAAACCAGTGGAGTTTTGTGTAGTCCATAGAGGATAGTTCTCTTAGGTAGGTAGTAGGTAGTAATCTATAGTTGTAGACCCTACTTAAGTAGGTGACATGAGTGGAGAAAAGTTTCAGCAAGCTTATAGTGAAGATGTACCAACTTCATGCAAGAGTATTTAAGGGGTCCAGGTCTTCAAAGAAGGCTGAGTTCTGTGTGTTAAACAAGGAGTATCTGGTATGTGTGCCTTGTTGTGGCAGAAGTCAACATCAATACAACTGCTGTGATTGTCATGAGAATCAACAAATATTCAGCCTCAATGAAATGTTGAGAATTTCACATGAGAGTGACTTTAGAATTATCATCTGTATTTGATCCATGTTTTTATGCATTGGGTGCTACAGGTATTCACTCCTCAACAAAAGGCTCTCCTAATGAAGACTCTCCTAATGTAAAAAAAAATGTAAATGACGTGTTATTTATGGACACTTTAGCTGCTGTGGTTCTCAGCATCCCATTCTATATTGGGCATGAAAGACCGCTTAATTTTGCTCAGAAGCCTCTCATCAGGCTTGAGGGTCTTTTACGTGCCATAAATCTACGACACGGGACCAACGGCTTTACTTCCCTTCCGAAGGAAGCCATGCTAAGGATTTTTACACCCAAAAAAATCCATCGTCCTCCGCCGGGTTTGAACCCGCGACCTCCTAATGTAAGTGGTGCACTTCTTTGCTGATGTAGGGGATACATTCTTGGAATCAGTTATCTCTGGTGATGATCATGGTTGCATCATTATGATCTTGAAGAAAAACAAACCACCACAATGTTGTTTCATTTGCAGGGAAGGTGAAGACCAATTTTTACTTTCTCTATACATGGTGTATAGAGAAGGTATTGCACTCCACCAAAAAATTTGATACCGAGATTTCACCGACAATATATGTTTTAGGGTCCCCTGCATCCATAAAAAGCATTTTCACAAAAAGGTCCATGTGTGTGTGTGTGTGTGTGTGTATCCATGTGTCTGCGAACACGATAGCTCAAAAACGAAAAGTCGGTAAAATGCCAAACTTGGTATTTAAGTGTCCAGGGATGGACACAAAGATTTTGAGAAAAATTCCCCCACCCCAAACTACCCTTTACATGGAACGTTTTTCAAAATTTTGATTTTCTTAAAAATGGCTCTAATGATTTTTATTAAAATACTGTATATTACAGATATTCACCTGACAAATAAAATGCATATCTTGAATTTTCTGGGAATAGCTTCTAAAGACCTGTTTATTCTGGATGAATTTTTGTTAATTTGGCATAACTAGTAAACCGTAAGAGATAGACAAAAACTTACTCTACAAAAAATTTAGGTCTTGTTAAAATACAAAAGTTATGTCATATACATTTTTCTCGAGGAGCTTACCATTTTAGAGGTATTCATTGTTATTAGTTTCAGTTGTGAAGTACTTATACTTTTCTCAGACGGGAGTGTGTGTTTATCTTTTGTTCTACTCCTGGTCAAGAAAAGAAGTGATTTGTAATGACAATTGCATAACGACAGCTTTTGAAACATTTGACTATTATCCTGATATATGGTGGACTTTGAGACAGTGATGTGTTTTAACAATTGAAATTTAGTTGAGTCGATTTTGTAACACTACATCACTTACTTTTTTATTTCGGAAAACATGGCTTCTGAAACATGTTTTCCGAAATAAAAAAGTAAGTGATGTATTGTTACAAAATCGACTCAACTAAATTTCAATTTGACTATTAGTTTAGTCTAGTGTATTCCCTTATTTTCTTCCTATTTATATGGAACTAAATAATAAGAACATTGTGCTAATGAGTACCACAATTAGCAAGGTGCAGAAAGAAGAAGAATCTTATGAAGTTTGTAGAAGAGCTAGAGCAAGTCATGTGATTGTAACACATCAGATTTTTTTTATTGTAAGAGAATTTACCAGCATGAAGATTAGTATTTGCTAAACTGAGGAAACACATGCAAAGAAATGACCACAACTTCATTGGGCTGGGTGACAACTTCATCTTGACAATGATGAAGTCGTGGAGTTTTTGCTAAATTCAACGTTACCTGTGTACTGCTTCTGCCTTATAGCTCTGATCTTGGTCCCTATTAAATTTTTACTCCCATCATTAAAATCAAAGCACCGAGGTGGCATTGGATTTGAGAACTCTGCAGCAGTGTTCAAGAAAAGTGAGGTGATTCTCAAGGACCAGACAAAGACTGGCTGGATCATGTGTTTGAGAATTGCAGAAATGATACAAAATAGAGTAATAGACATCTGAGAAAAAAATTGTCTTAGCTTTTGTTGATCAGCCCTCATACATTTTATGAACTTCAATGTCTATTTTCTTCTTAAAATACTTTGCTATAAACACATTTTTGCAGTAGATAAATGTATGCTCAAAAAATGTATAGTTTTTTTGCAGAATAATTTTCTATGAATGACGTAAAATGAAATATCTACTAGTAAATGTGTACTGCAATATGCAGTTCAAATTCTGCTATTTATGGCAGTGATTTGACTGTATTTTATGAGAATTATGCATATACTTAGAACTGGACCAATATTAGCCCAGTGAAGACTTAGCACTGATATCATAAACAAATATACATAATTCAGCACTCTTCCCTTAGGAGTCATTTATATTAGATACAAAGGTCAGTAATTTTTTATGTCCTATGACTGAATAAATTAAAGACAGCACTTGAAACTCAAATTAGTCAGAGTAAATCTTCATAATAATTATACTGATTTAAAAGATTTCTATAATTACTTACCTTGCCATAGGTGTTTACATACACTCCTTCATTATCATAACAAAGTAATAACTGCATCCCATTCGAATTTGGCAAAGGAACAATGCAATGTGGCGAGATAGGTCCTTGAGTCTGTAAAGTAAAATTTTACTAATTTTAATTTTCGGTTAGAGTTTATATCATGGGATGGGTTTACATCAACACTGAACACAGGATGCCTTTACCCTCCATTACTCCTTCTACCTCCTAACCTTATTCAAACCTATGTTTATGGTTTATGGGCCAGCCATACATTGACTGTTTTGCACTTATAAGATAGTGGAGGTTAGGTTTCCCCTCCACTGCGAGTTTTCAGCCCCTGGTTTATGTGATGAAAATTCTCAGAAGATAGGAAATTAAAATTGTCAGCATATTACAAATATATTAAAACTCTTTTTAAAATAATTCTATATAAAAATATTTTCAGGCAAGTCTGTATTTTATCTCTCAGTTTTTCTGTACGATAAGAAATTAAATTCCAAATACAAGAGCTATTAAGAATATTCTATTTTAGTGTTTCCTAAAATGACCATTGTATTTCTTAATTTTTTTTTTAATCACTTTTCATTCATTCAACAAATGATGTTCTGCATTTCCTTATTCCATACAAATTATTTAGCACTTTTTTGCTCCCTCCTGAAAAGCTTAATTACATTAATTACTTTTGTAAATTTTACAGAACCCCAAACAGAAGAAAGAAAAATAAAAAAGAAGAAGCTTATATAGCAAATTATACTTTCTAGTATAATTGCAAATTGTTATTTGATGACAGAGACCTTACCTAGTTGCAAAAAGTTAATGTTTACACTTGTACTCCTTTAATAATAAACAGTGAATAAAACATAATGAAATGTTATTTACTGCGAGTTAACTATTAATTACTAACAAATGCTTAAGAACTGAACTGACCATTAATGCTATCATAGTATCTATTATTTCTAAAATAAGGTATTTGAAAAGCAAACAATTCCATTAAAGTATTTCCTTTGAAGTTTTCAATCATCTGCATTATTTCTTTATTCCATTATACACTGAAGAACATCACCTCAAAATTGAAGATGTCCAGTAAGTATTTAATGCATAACTTCACTGACATCCTCAGTTTTCTTTTTATTTATTGGGACTTTTCTTAAATATGCTTTACAGTTTTCTGTGTTTCGGCTTCTTTTATGTTCATGATACTACCGATATATTTCTCTTTACAAGATCCTTTTGCTCACCTTTGTAGTGTGGTGGTAGCATGTCTGCCTCACACTCAGCAGGTTCCGAGTTAAATATTCTTTAGGATGAGTTACACAGATGCTATTTCTGGGCTTTTCCCTTATCATAAGAAGGCGAATGTTGACTAACTCCAAGTTCTCTGGACCCTGGGCTCATTTCATTCTCACATGATATGACCTACCATGCTAAAGGTGGTTTATAAAATAAAATTTAAAAAAAAATTGCAATTTTCTCTTGTAAGTAAAGAAAATGAGATTTTATATAAATCAGTGCAAAGAATGATGGGAGACGAGCAACTGTTAGTGATAGGTCACAAGTCTTGGACATGTTTCCCTTTCAATTTTAAATGAAAATAAAGTGTACATACTTATGCTCCTCCTTCAGCAAACCATATGCTACACTAATGGCCAGTTTTACTGACCTTTATTATTGCATTAGTAGACCATAATTTTTTTAATGACTTGTTTTAAATGTTTCATTTATATAACCCCCTTTAACATCTGAGGTCATATCGGGCTTTGCACTAGAAACAACTCGTATGTAGATTCTTTATGTTGGGTTTAAATCTTTTTTCTTTCTTATTTTCTTCAAACACACATACATTCAATCTTACATATATACTTCCAGACTCTGTGGGGATAGGGAATAATTCTGATTAAAAAAAATTCCACCGCCCCAATTCGCTGACCACTTAATCACAGAGGCAATCTCTTAATGATTTGTTTATTCTGATATTTCGTTAAATTAAGAATTGTTATGATAATACTATTGTTCTATTCATTGTTTATTTAAATGCCAAAATTGCAACTTTAATTGAAAATGACCCATTATTTGCATTTAACATGGCAGAAGCTTTCAATGCTGAACTTTTATATTTAAGATATCCTGAAGATGGTGAGCTCATGTTAATCATGATTTTGAAGATCTAGAAAGAAAAAAAAATTCATGCTAGACCACTTAATGAAACAATTATTTGGGATTAAATTCAATTGAGGAGAGGTTAGCATACAGGACAGACAGAAATTATTTTTTCACACTAATTCAACAATTGCTACTGGTATTGCATTTTTATGCAAAGGAAATTATCAAATAGTTAGGTGTATTAAAGGCTACAGTCTCCAGGCAAGCTTAAAATGTTTCAGACATACCTGCATCTTTAAAACCAAGATTTGTGAAATTTGTGACCAGAAATGGAATTCAAAATATAATTCAAAATGTCTATAATACTTCAAAATATCCTGAGTTGTCAGGACAACAGACTGCACTCATATGCCATTTACTTGTAATAGTATGCTAGAAGTTTTTGGAAATAGAAAATGATATTTTTTTTTTAATGTTCAAACCATTTCCCATTCAAACTTCATATAAGAGATACAGTTACTGGATGGCCTGGATTAGTCTATGACAGCACTAGTTTTAAAGGAGTGAGAGGAGAATACAATTTGAGAGGGAGCAAATAAGGCCTGTTGTGTTTAGAATGGAAACCTCCCAATGTAACAGGCAGTATAAAGAGCATGCATATGTATGATCGGTGGCCTGGCATTATAAGGAACCCACTGTATAAAAGAAGACACTTACATGTTTTGGCATGTAGATATCGTAAACAGAGGCAGAATCTAAATCTACAGCATGGAAGCCATCTGCAGAACCATATATAACTTTCAGTCTCGTTCCTTCTTCCACTGTTAGGTCTACCAACAATGGTC